>CM057143.1:18336321-19701321 GCA_029964075.1 Patiria pectinifera | reverse complement strand
TGTACATTACGCAGAATGCATGGCCCTCTTTGCACATGTGTGGATATTTAAAGTTGACCCAGAATGTCATAGGTCATTATGCCAAGTTTTTGCCAACGATGCGCTGGCTGTTCTCAGACTCTACATCTGCTGTTTGATACAGAATATTCAACTTGTGCCCAGACTAGGTTTATGACATCGGATTGACCCTAGTGAACGACCTACAACCTTCACCTCTTGGGCATGATCCTCATGATGGAGACGCCTGTTGTCTTGTCCCCTTCCAGGATGGCATGGGTGATGGGGGAAGCCCCCCTCCAGCGGGGCAAGAGGCTGGGATGAATGTTGGCAATTCCACTAGAAATTCGGACAAAAAAAGAGCGTGTAATTTTTGGGGCTAGCCGATGATGAAAGGCCAGATTTTCAAATACATGTAAACAACAAGGGGAAACAACCTGCTTTACGAAGTTGAATAAAGTAATTGACTGGAGTGGGGTTTGAACCTGCGACCTCTGGAGTACCGTACCGGTGCTCTACCGACTGAGCTATCCAGCCCTATGTTGGCAGATCCCCAATTTGTCATTGTCTTTGCCCGGGGGCGCTACTCAAAGCCATCAACCCATAGCCAGGGATCACGCCCAAAGTCACGATGCTAGCAACAATTAGTACGCTACAAACCTGGGAAAAAACAAACAGGGACCACTCAGAGAAGATGTACCTAGTAAGTTTCCTCTTGTGTTTTTTAATTTGTGAATTCGTCATAAAAGAGCCGCATCCTATCTGACTGATCCCTGTTTGCTTATCTTGAATAAAAAGCCATTACACCATGCATGTAAGCACACGCACTTGGCCTCAACTTAAAGCTACAGTCCATCATTTGCAGCTATCCAAAACGTAACTGAAGTAATTATTGTTGAAAAACATACTTGGTTGAAAGATAGTAAGGGGACTTAACTCCCTATGAAATTATTCTTTCTGGCAAGCTGTCATTTTGAAGAAATCAACAAAAGAAGGCTTTTCCAAAGACGCACTGTTGGAAATTTTCATTAGTAGTTCATTTTTTATTCGGCGAAGCACGGGCAAGCGTTGGCACGACGCACACGCGCTTGTGGTTGCTATAATTCATCAGATCGGTGCGGGACATCGCGTAGATGCAATCGGCTCAATGAGAACGTGTCTCGGATGCTAATTCAGGCCCAATTCAAAACATGATTCAGCAACTTTTGCTTTGAAATCGAGATCCTAGAATGCTGTTTTTCTGGGAATATACAGCTGAAGCTGGGCTGAAACTTCTTCAGGTTAGTTGTTCAGGACCCTTCTTTAGGTTTTGAGTACATTTGTTGCTTCAAAGGAACAAAATACACAAATTACAAATGATGGATTATACCTTTAAGATTGCATGCATCATGTGTGTGAGCATGGCATCACCTCATCAGCGTTTGCTGGATTAGTCTATGGGCTCCGTGCACGAGTACCCCCTCAACGGCACGAAAGGGAGAGTTTGGGGAGACCACTGGAAACCGACACATCTGCCTTCTCATTGCTGCATGTATTAATAATTCATTTCAACAATGGCACTCACTCACTATGGGAAACTGTCAATCAGGTGACTGGGTACCAGGTGACCAAAGGACGACAGGACACCAACATCGTAACCTTTGACCTCACCTCTGATTGGCCACGGGATGGTTGTCAGGTGGTTGTCATGGCAGTACTGCCATATTGGTGAGATCACCCTCGTCCTACCCCTCCGTTTGATATACTGTAGGATTTGGAAAGTAATTATTGTGAGAGATAGTTGTTTGGCAATTAAGACGTAATGTTTTGTTAAATTTCAGCCAAACGATAGATTTCCAATTCGGGGATGGGACGATTTTAGCAACTAACCAACCCCATTATTTGGTCTAACCCAGACTTGTGTGATTCGTGACTCGGACCCGAGTCTTATTTTCCGTGACTCTGACTCGAGTCACGATGACGACTGACTCGGACTCAGACTCAACCCTGAGGACTCAGACTTGGAATCGGACTAAAATGACCACAAATCCTTCTTTTTTTAAAACAATATAATTACAAATTATTTCGAAGACGATCCTCTCGTGAGCAAGCGATTCAGTCAGTGCGGTGCAGAGGAAACGCATCTACGTACTGTACAAGCACAAAGCATGCAGCTGGTTTGTTTGGTTTGTTTCCAAACAAACCCACTCCGAGCATCTAAAGTAAATCATCATCGGTCCACTTCTCCAGGGCTTACCTTTGTTTCCGGGCACACCACGTGCAAAGTGTCGACGAGTTTACCCTCATGTCTGTCGACCAATCAGAATACATGCAAGTTAACTATTTTTTTTATTCGCAATGTTGGCTTGTACTTCTACTTCTACGTGGGTAATTAATGGCGTATCCAAATGGATATCTGGTCAATTTGGTCGGCGCGCAGAAACCGAACCAGTTTTAATTGCATTTAACGAAATTCAATGCATTTACAAGGGGCGACTGCTCTACGTTTCCGGTTAGGGTTGGGGTGTGTGCCGGAACATAGGTGTGTTGGAACATGGTCCGAACCAGACAGCTGTTTAATAACGAGCGGAGTTTATTCACAGACTGGGACTCTCAATACTGTGTATGAAAGTCCCAATACTTAAGGTACTGAAAACATGCAATACAAGAATGCAATGCATCAGTCAACTGTGTCAAAAGAAACATTTGGCATGAACTGGGAACTAGTCTCTATTTACTACACATTTCTCCAAAGTCAGCCACCAGACTAATGACACTGAAAGGTCACACCTTTTCAAATAGTTGGACCATGGTTGGACATGTACCAGTCTAGCGTTTCGCCTTATTTGAAATCACTTGACTTCCCTCTCATATGCAAAATATTGAAGAAGTGTCTCCTATAAAACTGAATTGAGTCTGCAAACTTGGTTGGTGAAATACTGAAGGCCTTTCTTTGCCCAATGGGATTTTTGGAGAAATTCGCTGGCTATAAAGAATGAGTAAAGTTGGCCTGACTTAGTTTTGCATGTTTCAGAGCAGTCCAGGTCCCAGTCTAGGGTGCCACATGTTTAATTAACTTGACGAGTGCATTTTGAAATTGAATATTGGAGTATGCCACTGATCAAGTGCAAGTTGGAATAATCGAACGCTAAATTACTTGAAAAAATGCAATTTCACCCACTCTCCGTATGTGCTTTTATGCAGTGCCCTCAGACTTGAAATCGAAAAGTTGTCAGAGCCAAAGAACATCACCCTCCAAGGAGGACCAACCCTGACATCATCAGTGGAATAGTCCGCTTGGTCACAGTCTCCTGACGACTGCCCTGTATGTAGGTGTGCTGTAGCTTGGAGACTTGGAAGACGGTATTTGCATGCAGGGGGGATTTTCTTCATTGATGTGGTCACCGAAGACCAACTCCTACAGAATGGACACACGGGTAACGTGGACTGTTGTATGAAGGACCTCATCCCTTGAAGCAGGAAAACTTTCCTCCGAGTCATTTTGAAGTTACAGTCGCCCTGATTTAGTAAAACAAAACAAAAAAGTAGAACATTCCTAGATTAAAACACAGGCATGATGGAGGGAAACGTGAAGATTTTACAAACGTTATTATTATTACATTCAGCATCAATAATTTAGAATACATATTTGTCTATTTTATTAAAATAAATTATATCTGGCAGTCTGGCGGCACAATGATCTCGAGAAAATCCTGAAGTCAGTCGCAGTCGTTATGGACAACTCTCTCAGAATTTACACTGAAACAAAGGCCAAATAAAAAGGGCCTCCTCCTTCCTTTTGTTTCAAAAATTTACTGGACTACCTCAGTGAATAAGTACATGTAGGCCTAGTATTAATAAGGGAACAAAATCCACTGTTAAATTGTTTGACCTACCAAACTAGTTTGGCAACATTACAAACATGCAGGTACAGTAAACTCCGGCTAAACCGACATCGTATAAACCGTCGTATCGCTTAAATCGGCCGTCTAACGAAAGTCCCGATTGTCTCTCATGCATTTCCATGGGCATTTTCAATTCTAAGTTGGCCTTTGTAAGCCGCCATTTCGCCTATGTCGGCGTGTTACTTTCAGTCCCATTTCCTCAAAACCACACAAATTCCTCTGTATAAGTCGGCATCGTGCTCTGCGGTTTGCAAGAAGTGTCGAGTGAAAAGTCCCAGACACTGCTAACTGACATCTGTTTATCAATGGCACGGCCCGTGATTGATGCATCGGCGCGGCCAGCACGTGTACACTAATCGCACGTGTACACTGTTTCATGCACAGTCTGTAATTGTGTGCATCATTCGCTTACACGAAGTACATGTCCGTTCCGTAAAAGAAAATGGCATCCAAAACCTGTATGTCATACATAGAGGTCATAGAAAGAAATTGCAAAAAAGGTGTCATTAGAATTTGAGAGATGTTTGCTTTAGGTTGAAAAGGTCATTTTTGAGTTAGCTTGAGTAACTCCAGCTCTAATGCTTATCGCATTAGATAAGCATTAGAGCTAGAGTTACTCAAGCTTTTTTTGAGTAATAAAAAATACCCTTGACTGTAATTTGATCGAAACTAAAACAGCTAACAGAACACAACCCGACTACAAGATTGATGATTTAAATATCTGGGCCTTAGTATTCGTTACCACCTAAAATACATAGGCATGATAGGCCTAGGCCTAGGCCTATATTCATGATATTCGGAAAGAATGTTGCAACCTGAAGTTGGTTTTTTCTTCTATATCATTTCAATGAAGTGTGGTCGGAAAGAATGTTGCAACCTGATGCTACTTCAGCAGTTGTCAGGTTGTGTACAAAGTCTATGGAGAGTAAAGAAAATTTTCTAAGTATTTCGTAACGAAATTGGAAATGTTTCTCAGTCCCAGATTCATGTCTTATCATCATTTTTGCACCTACTGACCTTCATTGAGATGATATATGATGAGAAAAAGCAGCGTCAGGTTGCAACATTCTTTTCGCTCCGTCACCTTGGTCACTGCAAAAATGATGATAAGACATGAATCTGGGACTGAGAAATGTCCAATTTTATTAGGAAATACTTGAAATTTTTCTTGACTCCAGCTCTCCAGACTCCACACAGCCTTTGTACACAATCATTGACAATATACAGATACATGACTGAAGTGGCGTCAGGTTGCCCCTAGTATAGTCCGAGTAACTCGGACCCAACTTATCGCCTTTTTTAACATTTGGACATGGTCTGGCGATTAGTAGGGTCCTAGCCCCAAATGTGGCCAGTTTACTGGACTGCCTCCGTAAACATAGGCCACACATCCGCCATCACTGAACCTACATGACCTACTCGGCAAAGTTTTCAAAGTGATTTCCACATTGCGACTTCAGACCCAGTTTATTTATGCTTTAAAAATAGATAGTGGATATTTTGCGGGGGTAATGACGGCAAACTAACGATTACTAAAGGTTTGCCGGCGGCAATCCATATCAAGAGAGGGCGCTGTACTCATTTAAAATAGGGCTGAATTATAAGATGTATTAAATTCCCACCAAAAGTTGTGTAGCACGTTTGGTGTAACGGTTAAGTAAAGGCTCTAGTAAGCGGGATGACTCGCGTTCGATTCCGACCATACCACATTTTTAAGTTTTTTTTTCTCATCCCCAAATATAATAAGAATATTCTTCTTTTATTATTTTAACATGTCTCAAACATTTTTTGCAGAGTATTACATTTTCTTTTTCAGATTTGTGGCTCTGGAGGATTTTTTTTAAAAGGGAAATAAAGTCTTGTGAAATCTTGTGAATACGAGGTAACAACGATAATTTTGGCATGGAGCCAGACTAAAACTTGTCACCGGAAAATGTTTAAGTACAAAAAAACAGTAACTGCGCATGTTCAGTGCATATCCGGCAAACTAACGTTTACTAAAGGTTTGCCGTCTCCGGCAAAATATACACTGCCTTAAAAATACACTCACCCTCTTAATACATGTAATAACAAAGTTTGAACCTGCTTCCAGTGTCAGTTGCCCAGCTGCTGCGTAATTTGAACTGAAAATCGCAATTTTCAGACGTTTAATCTATTGATTTTAAGCCAAAATCTTGTTTCTGTCCATACCGTATGGGTTACATACTGCTTGTGTCAATTTTAATGCATTTTGGATGTGTTGACGCTGTGTTGCCGCTTTGGAGTGTGTTGACGCTGTGTTATGACCGATATAGAGATCAGTGGATATATATGCAGGGATCGTTCACCTGTCAATCACGCGTGCCGAGGCACGCCGCAGGCCCGGTGGTAGTCTGGTTCCCAGGCCTGACAATAGTCTGGTTCCCAGACCAAAAGATTCCGACTATTCCTGATGAATCTTAGGTCAGGTCAACCTCGTCCCCAGTGCCTACTTTATTTCCAACCGCGTTTCCAATAGTAAACCCTGGATAGGAAACTTTCTTCCTGTATCCTGATTGGATACCGCGATTGGCTAGTAATGGATTTTTATCGTGTACTTGGTGCTATATATTCACAACGTGCAGTACGTGTTTTCGCGATCATTCGTCCACGCCTTCTCGAAAATACTAATTTCCTTTCCAATTTGCTCATATTAATATGAAATATGATACTGCATGTTGTCTTGATAAGATCGTAACAGTTTGATTTCAAAAATCGTGTTTTCGTAACTCACGCCGTGCTCGCGCTGCTACGAATCGACTCTGTTTTTACCCCAGACACCGCATACAAAAACAAACGCTAATGTGTAACGCATATCCAGGCACCAGACTGTTCCTCATTTGCATACGTCTGCAAAAATCTTGCACATGCAAATGATCCAATACCAGGGTGAGAGAGCAGGTAGTGGTGGGCGCGTACTGCTTGACACCCTGGGGACGAGGTTGGACTATTTGGAACCAACCTACTGGGGTTGGTTGCTTCGCTGGTAACCATAGCCGCGCGCGTTCATAACGTACAGCAGGGAGCCAGGATCCAGACGTTTTGCAATGACATTTTGACCAGCGTCGACTAGAGACGTTCGCACTTTGCTATTAGTGCGCAGGCGTAAGGTACGTCACAAATCAACCACTAGTCGACTAAAGGTCCTTGCCCGAACTTGGCCTTGGCCTGGTTCGTATCCCGTCAGCTATTGCGCGAGGTTATTGTTCAGTTGGACCAAAAAGTTGCCAAGAAGGCTCCAGAAATAATCGTAAATTACGCAGCAGCTGGGCAAGAAGCAGGTTCAAACTTTGTTATTAAGAGGGTGAGTGTATTTTTAAAGCATAAATAAACTGGGTCTGAAGTCGCAATGTGGAAATCACTTTGAAAACTTCGCCGAGTAGGTTCAGTGATGGCGGATGTGTGGCCTATGTTTACGGAGGCAGTCCAGTAAACTGGCCGCATTTGGGGCTAGGGCCGGTCCAAGCTAATACCGCGAGCTGGACAACACCATCCCAAAATCCAACATTTTCCAACAAAAAAAGATTTCACCTTCAAAACGGCCTCCAAATTACTAGATATGCCACCTGGGGTACAAGTAGACATCGATGATTAAGATGGTTGTACTGAAGTTTACTTACGATCCGGAAGAAAAGTGAAATTTTCCGTTCATTTCGGAGAGCTCCCCTCGCGATCTTGAACACGTTAAATTTCCGATCGTGTTTAATGTTTGAACGACGCGATTTCTTCTGCATGCCCAGCGTACATTCGATGGTCCCCGTATCCCGAGTGCGATTCTGTTACCGAGCGCGCGCCGCGATGCATCGATTATGATAATGAGTAGACTGGATCACGTTTGTAAACACATGTGCATTTCAAACGATACTAGGGAGTCGGGAACTAGCGCAGCTTTTATGGCGGATACCAGTTCCAGCTGGTTCCCGATTCCCTTTTACAGTTAGTCTGGTTCCCCGACCTGACAATTTCCCCCGACGTCTACACGTCTAAATTGTAGGTCAGGCCAACCTCGTCCCCAGTGCTTACTTTATTTCCAACCGCGTTTCCAATAGTAAACCCTGGATAGGAAACTTTCTTCCTGTATCCTGATTGGATACCGCAATTGGCTAGTAATGGATTTTTATCGTGTACTTGGTGCTATATATTCACAACGTGCAGTACGTGTTTTCGTGATCATTCGTCCACGCCTTCTCGAAAATACTAATTTCCTTTCCAATTTGCTCATATTAATATGAAATATGATACTGCATGTTGTCTTGATAAGATCGTAACAGTGTGTTTTCGTGTTTTCGTAACTCACGCCGTCTCGCGCTGCTACGAATTGACTCTGTTTTTACCCCAGACACTGCATACAAAAACAAACGCTAATGTATAACGCATATCCAGGCACCAGACTGTTCCTCATTTGCATACGTCTGCAAAAATCTTGCACATGCAAATGATCCAATACCAGGGTGAGAGAGCAGGTAGTGGTGGGCGCGTACTGCTCGACACCCTGGGGACGAGGTTGAGGTCAGGCAGCCTCCGTGGCTAAAAATAAACATGACGACATTGACGGCCCTTTTTCAAAGCTCGACTTCGTTTCCGAATTCGCTTTATCACATAAAGCTTTTAATGTTCCGATAATTTAAAAAAAAATAAATCACTTGCTTCATATATCATACAGTTATGATATACAGTTTAATACTTCTGTAAAAAAACATTGACTAATTTTAACCTGGAATCTTCAAAGTTGGACACCCAAACAGCACTGTTAGCAGGCGGAGCCGAATTGAGACCACGCCGCGTTTTGGAAAATGCCGGTAACGGTCGTCAAATTCAAACTAGTGCATGACGCAGCAAAAAGTTCGCCCCTCGTATACGATCCGAGTGCAAAATCGTCGTTGAATTTCAAGTTTTCTAAATAAAAGCAATGGATATTAATTATCAACTAGTTTTTTTTAAAGTTTTCAATAAGCAATTAGCAGTTAATAAAACCTATATTATACTCGGAAATACTCGGACACTATCCGATTGTCGACGAAATGAATTCGGCAAACTTCGGACAGTTTCGGAAAAAGGAGGAATTCCTCCCGTTTTAGTCACGTGATGTAAATTGTAATACATTGTATTACCGGAGGCTACCTGACCTAAGATTCATCAGGAATAGTCGGAATCTTTTGGTCTGGGAACCAGACTACTTTTACAGTGCGAAATACACATGTATGTGTTTACAAGCGTGACTCATTATCATAATCGATGCATCGCGCGCGCTCGGTAACGGAATCGCACTCGGGATACGGGGACCATCAAATGTACGCTGGGCATGAAGAAGAAATCGCGTCGTTCGAACATTAAACACGATTTTTAACGTGTTCAAGATCGTGAGGGTTATCCGAAATGAACGGAAAATTACACTTTTTTTCCGGATCGTAAGTAAACTTCAGTACAACCATCTTAATCATCGATGTCTACTTGTACCTCAGGTGGCATATCTAGTAATTTGGAGGCCGTTTTGAAGGTGAAATCTGATGTGTTTTTTTGGAAAATGTTAGTTTTTGGGACGGTGTTGTCCAGCTCGCGGTATGAGCTTGGACCCTACTATCGCCAGACCATGTCCAAATGTTAAAAAAGGCGATAAGTTGGGTCCAAGTTACTCGGACTACCCCTAGTACTAGTGGGTGTTACCATATGATGTTACAATAACCATGATAACACACGTTATCATGGTATCGTACAGTCTGACCAGTGTGGCCACTGCTTGAAATTTTTTTCAAGATCTTGAAAAATTGAGACCCAACTTGAAAACTTGAAAAAAAAATGAAAAAGCAAGAAATCTTGAAAATTTTCAAATAAAAGTACAAAACCATATGTTTTGTAGAAACTTTGACAACTTTTTCCACTGAACACCCGAGCTTTTTAGCGACTTTTATTTTTACTTTGTAATTCTTTAAGCATTAGCGCACTATACTTACAGTTAGACCATGCAGTCAGTGTATGTAAGCTTAGGCTAGGCACTGCAAGACGCACGCTTCATTAGATGCCCTCCGGCATTGTGACCGTTTTAGCCGATTTTCGGCTAACTTTGACAGAATTTTTGTTAAGAAAAGAGTTTGACAGAAAATTTGACAGAATGGATTTTTTGGCAGATTTCTGGAAGGATTCTGCAAAAATAGTATTTTGACAGAAAATTAACAGCAAATTTGAAAAAAAATGGCACATTTGTTGAAAAGAGCTTCAATCCTTTAAAAAAAACCTTTGCATAATGGGACAGGTTGGCTGGTCTAGTAATTTTCATAGGCTTGAAAAATCTTAAAATTGTTTAGATGGCGATCTTGAAAAAAACCAAAAAACAGAGTGGCCACACTGAGTCTGACAGTAGCCCCTAGGCTAGGGCCGTTGCAACATTCTTTCCCTATACTAGGGCATAGTGATACTGATTTTTAACTCACCCTAAACGTGAATAATTGATATTATTATATCAAACAACTTTAGGTGTGCCACAGTAATACAGCAAATACGTCCATACATGTCATGCTTTACTGAGTACACCAATGTTCATATATCGCCATTTCATTGTAACTTCATTTTGTAGAATACCGGTGCTGCATTATACTACATGTAGTACTAGATCTCCAGATTGGATGTCTTCGAGCGAGTCCGACGTTAGAGTCACGTGTTGTTAATTTTGCTATCTTTCTGTGCACGGCCAACGCATAGCAACGCAAGCAAAGTACTATGCGCAACCAAAGTACCCAACTATTGGCGCGGCCACGGCGCGGTGTTTAAATGCATGCGGTGTGCGGCGTTGTGCGCGTGCGCGTAGCGCGTATTATTCCAAAGCAAGCGCCGCCGCAGACTTGGGTTCAAACATTTTGTAAAGGGGTAGTTTTTAAATAAATACATTTTCCACCAATGTTGTAAATTGAAGTTTATTTATTGTTCAGATGTAAATAAATAAAAATAAAAAATAAAATCATCAAGCAGAATCTGGTGGTGAAGTATAAAAAAACAAATATTGAATGCTTTATCTCGTGTGAAGTAACTGGCCTCTCTGATCCATCCATGGATGTTTTTTTTCCCTCGGCGCCTCGTCGTGAAAAAAGAATGTCCTTCATCCTCTCGAGCTAGTTTTTTACTACACCACTCGAAGCATTCAATATTTGTATAATGTATACTAGCGCAGCTAGCATAGCAGGGTGCGTGCTGAACTAAAAGCGCCCTCCATCGACTATAAAACGCCATGGCGCGTCTTCGCCGAGTGCAATTTCAATGGAGGCGCTGTTCAAATCCCCAACTGCTCTGTATACTGTAGCTGTCTGCATTTTGTGCACTGGCAGACATTATTACCAGTACAATTGGTTGGCGTGTCAGGGGGTGGGATTCGCATTATTTTAGGTAGCGCCAGTATCACAACTCCAGCAGTACCACTTATGATAATTTATGCTTACGTCACCACAAGTCAGGTACGTCACGTCACGGAGCTCCGGAGAGCGGGAGGTTTCGCTTCGAATGATCGGCCAACTTAATGTAACTTGTGTTTGAGCAGAGCCAGCTGGGCATGTGACATGTCATCCTTCCCATCCCAAACTAACTTGTGCAAACAGTTACAATAGCATTCGGTTGTACCACGGAGGTAGAATTACTTGTACTTGGGTTAATTGATCTGTAATTAAATTACAGATCAAGGTTAGCGTGCCTATTATTTATTTTGTGTACAAGACGAAACGGATTGTGCTCGGCGGATACTGTTTTACACAGTGTCGGCATTTTTGTCGATACAACGTGCGCTTAAAAATAATACGAATGGAGGGAAGCCTTCGTTTGTGAAATAACCAATGTTAGATTAACCGGCTTGGGCAGATGATTCGGGTCCCATGCATATTCTTCCATGATTTATTATTACATTTAGCATTCAAAAAGTAGGTAGGAATACTTTATCGTGAACGCTTGCATATATTTAGTTTGTTTATTTTTACTCTTTTCCTTTTGACAACCATACAACTTACCATATTTACAGCAACCTTGTTAATATTTTAATAAAAGCTATTGAATAAAGAATTTATTTTGAATTAATGGATTTGAATCTGATTATCAAAATCTTATTTCTGTCGTAAATGTCCCCTTACGAAAAATCTCCGCGGTTTTCAATTACTTCTGTGTGCATCCGTGGACTGCGTAACGCCATAGGCTAGTAACCACATAAATCCTTGGAGATGCTAATGATTTATCCTTTACCCTAGTGTTTGTGATGGTCACCGATATTTTTCACAGGGAACAATAGATTAACTGTGAAGCTGACACTTAATTTCCCTGCATACAGAAAAAGTTTGTGTCGAATGATTTTTGTGCCAAAGAGGGTTGGTGGTTTTACCAAGAAAATTACCATACTTTTTTTAATCGAGGAAAACGTATGGGCCCACCATGCAAGCTTAAACGGTGCACTAGGAGAAGCGCATAATGGTCGCAAACAACATGGCGAATCTCCCAAATTTTGATGTTTGCATTATTAGGCCCAATTTTGGGTATGATGTATACATCTCAAGCAACACCATGAGCTGACGACTGGAGTGGATCAAGTTTTATCGTTCTTCCTAATTTGTTGAGTACATGTATATTATTTTGTCTTACAAAATTTCAAATTGTGTTTTGTGCTTTAACGGAAGAAAATATTAGGCCTGTTTTGTTGTTGATTTTGCCGGCCGGTGCCTCCTTTTTCTTACTTGTCAACATCACCGAACAAATTTCAGTTTGATTTAATTAATTCGAAATTTCCTACAATGATGATAAAGATAACCGGGCATCGTTCTCGTTTAACTTGCTCTGTGTTTTAACCATTGATCTCCATTACATTGATCTCCATTAGTATGACTTACTAATGGAGATCAATGGTTAACCCATGCAGCTATAAAATAAGTACATGTAATAGTACAGTACCGCACCGATTGGAGGAGGAAGGGGTATCGAAGGTCGCGTGTACGGCAATTATGGCCGAATCGTAATATTGTACAATTACAACCCGGTACAATTACGTACGGAAGGAACCCTTGGCATGTATAATGTGACCGTACTGGTGGGCCTCAGGCCGGCCATGCGCGCACACGTCGATCACGCGCGGACCGACGATGTACATATTTCATAAGTTTGAAGACGCTGTACTGTTCAAGGCATAAATTATGATAAGTGGTACTGCTGGAGTTGTGATACTGGCGCTACCATTATTTTAAGGAGTTTCTATTGTCTTGTGACGGCTGTACAATCCAAGCCTGCAGAAAAAAACCCGCATCGCCGCATTAGTCCAGAGGCAGGGGTCATTTATTTTTTGGAAATGATCAAGTGTTTAGTGGGTATTTTTGGAAAGGGTGCACCTTGGAGAATTCGAATTGGCAAGTCTTATGGTTCCCTGTCGGTGGACCTGGATACCAGGAGCTAAAAGTGACGTCACATTCGATTTTGAGGTTTTACACCCGGTTTTGGAGTGAAAAAAGCCCCTTTTCCCCGTGCATCATATATTTGTTAAAAATAACCAAACTACAGGTAATACTCTGAGCTTTGAAATGTGTAGCGAGTTCACGGTGAGAAACATTGACGTACTTTTTTGTTACTGACGAAAGTTTGCAATGAGGGCTCTGTATTCGTGTCATTTTCTGTATTCGTGTCGTGTTATGCTCACGGAGCTCTGTGAGCATCTGCGCGCAAGTTGTTCATAATTATGGTTACATTCTAGTCTATTCAAATTGGCTAGTCAGGCGATGGCCGGGCCTTGATACCTGAAGCAAATACGTGATGCTCCACCGATCGACGTCATTTTCTAGCCGTGATTATATCGCCGCTCGACAAACATGTACGTGCGCAGCTGATTTTCGATTATTGGTAAGCATAATCAACATATTACTTAATATTTGCAGATGAGGATGTAGTCTGAAGCACTGTGATTTTACTAGCCAGTATAAAAGCCTACCTAGACTCGATTGAATATTTTATGTGCTCTGAAGAATGGTTAGGCAAGCCCGCGGGAACGGGGGGTGCTGTGGGTGCTGCAGCACCCCCAACGTTTTGGATTGGGGTGCAGGAATATGCTTCAGCACCCCCTACTCCCGGGCAAAAATGTGTTCCAGCCAGCAGTGTTCTAGGACGATGAAATTGCGCCGCTACGCTATACGTTACGCTTGCTCTACAAATATCTCCTTTGTTTTGTTCGTTTTTAGTTTTGCCGCGGCTAAGCGCGGCGCTTCGAACATCTAGCACAAAATATACAGAGGGAGGTATTTTCAAAATCTTCAGGCAGTGCAGAATCGATATTTCTCTCAAGGTATCTAAAGTCATGACATGTCTATGATATTTCCGCCATGATGGAAGCTTTGACCCGAAAGCAATAACCTCGGCCATGACAATGGCAAAGTTGATTATGCTTGCCAGGATTTTTTTCAATCGATCTTTAAATAGGGGCAAATGGTCATACATTTCCCCTGAATCGGAGTGGGATGGGCTTTCATTGAAACTAGTAATGCTGTACGCCAATTCCAGTGTAGTTTCGTTTTAACCCCATGGGCCCGGGAAGCGGTCATGGCCGCGGCCGCTAATCCTCATTGGAATGCAGTTGCCAGCTGTGGTACGTATGCCGTGGCACACGGCTAGTGGGTAGTTCCACAGCTGCTGCTTGTTCAGTCCCGCTACCACACAAAGGCTGTGCAGTCATGCGGGCCACTTGTTCTATGTGTGGAGGAATGTCCCCATTATAACCCGTGCTTAAGGGGTTAATAAAAAAAGCTATTCATGTTTTACCCTCTGCAAGTTTTTCCTTATAAAAACTCAGTAGACCGATAAATCCTTGCCTAGCCCCAAACTTGCCATCTACCGACCATAAACTATCAGTAGCCTCACCGACGTCGAGTCCGAGTCACAAGTAAGCCTAAAGTCTTTTGAATTTTAGATGAACGTGGTGAGACCTGATGCAATTTCTGATCACTTCGACCAATTTTTTTTTTAGGGAAAGATGGCGGTGTACGCAGTGTGTGCCTTACATTGCGACGTCACTTAAATAAGGGTTTTTTTTTGGGGGGGGGGGGCATGACCCCCGTTGCGCCCCCCCCCCGGATCTGCCCTTGTGAAGGATAACTATTATTTGATCCAGCTCATCTGTCAATTTTTGAACCCCCAAGATGCATCACATTTTTGGACACTGAAATAATTGGCCGGGCGGGAAAGAATCCGCCTCATGATGGCACGAATTGGTCTATGCCATGCATGGTTATGATGTTTTGACAAACGCCGAACTTGTCGTTTTTTCATTGACAACAGCATAGCACTAGAGCAGGTGTTATTGTTATTATACACATGGACAATGTCGCACAGAAACGTTTGACATGTGTGTGCTTGTGGGATACCATTACAAACACGTTGCCCGTGTGGCAACCGATACATAGACGTTTCCATTGACAAGAGCAGGTCATATATTATTGTCATTATACACAATTTCGCGACCCGACGCGTACCCGATACCCTACAATCCTTGCCAAATCTCGCACATAAAAAGACTAGCACGAGCGGCGAAGCCGCGAGGGCCTTTACTATCTCGTGGATCTAATCACTTATTCATTTATTCACGTAATATATATCAAGCAATATAAACCAATCATCTAACGGTGGTTTGCGGTTACCAGCAACAGCATGGTGCGCGTGCTGTCTGGCGCCAGACAACGGCTGATTTACGTTAGTAATTCTGCATTTTCATTGGTCAATTCACAACGGGTAATGCATTATGCATGTCTACCAAATCGGTAAACAAATGTAAAGAAAAACATAAGCGTTCTCCACGAGATGTCAAAGGCCCTCGCGGCTTCGCCGCTCGTGCTAGTCTTTTTACGTGTCAGCATCCGGGGTGCGTCACGTGTCCGGGTAAGCGCGTGGGACTTGACTAAAGGCTACTCATTGCGCGGTGTGTGCTCCATCAGCTGGGGAGAACAACAATGACCTGCTGGGGAGCGGGGGAGTGGGTGACCGTGGCAGGCTCAAGACGTGTCCCAACCATTTTGGCCGGGATTGTAGTCTGAACATGGAGCTCCATGGTCTGAATATCACCCGTTCTCAATCTCTACGGAGCCCTATCTATCTCCGGTCGAACAAACTCCCGAATAAACCCACTGGATTAAAAACCAGAGATAAAACTCCATGAGCAAAAACTCTGGAAAACCTTCAGTTGTGGTTGCCAGCAAAACAAAACATTTTTAAAATTTACACAACGCTGTTTTTTTTTTTTTTAACTAATCCATTCTCAGTTTGCCCTTACAGTCATGTGGTTGCCAAGGGCGATTTCTAAAGGTTATGTAACACTTCATTTTGAATGATACTACATGTTCACGTTGGCGGGCGAAATCTTTGAAAATTAATCTCTCCTGTTTGGAAGACCGTATCTCTTTTAAGTCTTTATGCAATTTTCAGGGCTTACTTCCCTTATAATGATCCAATTATGTGCTAATAATTGTTGTGATGTGTTCATTACTTTTCGTTGAAAATGGAAAAAAAGGCCTGGCTACGTGCACTTTTGAAGTGGTAAACTAGCGTTTGCAATATCTGCCAATCTTTTCAAGCCTTACCAATATTAATAAGGTTCCTATCCATTATGGTGTGCAGTAAAAATTTGGAGGAAAGTCTCCTTCACCAGTTATTAATTGATAAATATCACCCTTTTTGCTGGCTTCCATTGGTCGATATCGAGACCCACGCCAAAAACACGCCGAGTGACGCTAATGAATATGCTAATCTACCATACGTTGGCCGGAATCGGTCAACCGTAGCGCCTACGGCGCTTTGCTAAACAATGCACGTTTGCAACGAAATTCGGACTATTCTTAGATGATGTAATTGTTGAACTACTCGTGAAATAACAATTTGGAGAGATTCCTAGAAACTGAGGTTAATACATGCATTTGGGGAAGTTTTCCAACGATTTCTTCCAGACTTGAAGGTCAGCTTTACCAGTAACCAGTATTGACGTTTCGGCATCGATGACCGAGATTTTTTCACTGACATGAAGTTTCGAATATCGTCTTCCGTTATAATTTAACATTTCAATCATACTGAGTATATTTTCTGAGAAACACAACGTTCAAAAGGCCATGTTTTTTTAGGCGCATGGATTTCACTGCTCTATTTTAGCGTCTACGGATTAGTACGTAATCGGATTAGCTTTGCCTAACTTGACAGCAGACGCTTTGCCTTAGCAACCACATGACTGCTTAACTGAACTGAAGTCGTAAGCTAGAATGATCCAACGGCACCTTCACCTCGCACAATCTATGCACGTTCTTTCTTATGCAAATTTGACACGCCCTTTCTACCCTTGCGTAACACTGCCGCAGAATTCATTCCTCACCCGATAAGACACATTTTGCCTGCTATACAACCGTAACACAGGTAAAGATAATACTTGTCTTGCAGTCATTAACCACGACCGGTGAGGTGTGGCTATGGAAGGCCTTCGCGTAGCTGATTGGTCAGTGGTCACTGCTACTGTTTGTGCACAAAGCATTGACCTCATAGAATTGTATACAAACTTAAATGACCGAGGCTGCCGCGCCCCTGTACTTACGTAATTTAGAATTCACGTGGAGAAGTCTGCATTGCCGCATTCACTAATTTGTTTCTGTTTTGTCTGAGGTCTATAAAATCCGTGACTGCGGACGACGACCATACCCAGCCCACACAAGGCAGAAAATACCGGACACAAGTGCCACAGCGCTGCAGCCTATACCAACCCAACGATGGACGTGTATGACTCCCCAATGAAGGCATCAACGAGGCAGATGCGTGCCGTTCACGATATCGCCGCCACGGGGGGAAACTTCCAAAATGATGTTTTAACATTTTACCAGCAGTGGGCTGAAAACTATGATAAGGTGAGCCAACGGATAAAAAATGTGACCTTAAAATGAACAGATTTTGGCATTATGTAAATTTAAATTCGAGATAATAGCAATCAGCATAATGCTATTTGTATTTTAAAACCAATTTATTTATACGTTTTTCAAGGACATGGGTCCATCGCATTACGGTGGCCCAGCATTTGGCGCAGAAGCACTCCGCAAAGTGTTGACAGACAAGAGCGCTCTCATCGTCGACTGTGCCTCAGGGACGGGAAAAGTTGGCGAAGAGGTAAGATGCAGGTGGGAAGTGAAGGGCAATTTAATTAATGTCATAATGATACGTGAACACGAAATGCAAAAGTTTTTTTCACTGAATGTCGCATTACTGTTTCAAAATAAAGCCTGATCATATGTCATTGATATGTAGATCAGAACCATTTCATTTTAGAAATACGTCACTACATTGTCACTTTCGGGAAAAAAAGAAAGTGGATTTTAAAGAACCGATCATATTGAATATCGCTGGTAAGGGCTAATGGCTTTTTGCAAATTATTGCGAGGAAAACACAAAGCACTATGGGTAACATACATTTTGGCTTATGGGTAACATTATGACGAGCATTTCATCTGCGAGTAAGGAAGTATTGACCCGAGATCAAGATCAATTCAAAGTTAGACTTCAGAATCAGGGATGGCTGATTAAATCACGATTTAAATCAAAGTATGTTTTATATCACTAATTTAAATCACTTTGTGGTAAAAAAAAGTTATTTGGGGCAAAATAAATCGATTGAGGGTAATCATTAAAATCAACTGATTCCACTTAATTACAAAGTGTACGAAGTTGCTTACACATTCAAACACTCCTACCTCATCAGCATCGACTCAGCGTATACGTTTTGCATCATTACACAAAATTATTGTTTTGATTTAAGTCAATATCTGAGTTCAAAGTTTTTCTTCGAAGTTTGAATTGAAAGACAACACACAAAGTCCTAGTTGATAGTCTCAGTATTCCTAACATTTCTCCATAAGAATTTAGATTGAGATTTATATAATACATCTTAAAGGTAAAGGCATGATTTCTGTTCTCCACCTTGTATCAAGCACCATCATTCAAACACTGTAAGTTACACAAGGATCAGTGCCCCCTTTTTTAAAATAAGAAGCATTTGTATATCATGTAGGCCTTCACGTACCATCAATCAACTCTTTCATTCACATCCTCACACAACGTATCAATCAAGCAATGCACGTTCAAAATGTCTTCAGTATTAATGTACCATCGAACCAATGATGTAAACTAGATGCAGAAGAAATCAAGCGACTGTTATAATCAGTGATTGAAAACTTTTTTTTTTTTTCAAAAGCATTTATCAATTTATTGAGTTTTGTGGATGAAGGATATTATGGGAACCTGATATCAAACTAAAAAAAAAATATCGCTAAAATCCCATAGCTCAGAATTCATGAGTTCAGCTACATTCCTGTTTTGCATGCTTCGATAGTTTTCATTTTTTGCAGGGTGCAGCAGAAATCCGATTTTAGATATTATGTAATGTCCTGCTCAGTCCAACACCAAAAAAGCACACAAGCTTAAACTAACTCTTACTGTTTGCCTCGGTCGGCCTCCATAGCTGGCTAAACACGGCTTCAAAAGAATCCACGCGGTCGACTTCTCCCAGAAGTGTCTGGACATCAGCGCTTCGAAAAAAGTCTACGAAAGGCTCATCTGCGACCGACTTGGCTCGAACAAAATCAAGGGGATTGAAGATGGTAAATTATTTATATTTCAAGAAATCAGGGCTACTACTTCGATCATACTTGAAGGAATGAAAAAATATATATATAGATTTCAAATTTGTCATGGTTTTGCGTTTTCATGATTTTTAAGAGCCTCAGCCAATACCCCAGTTTGGTCGTGTGCCTTGTTTTGGCTGGGCTACTGATACTTTTGACAAAGTTTGGTTGAAATTGGTCAAAATATGTAGGAGGAATAGACAATAATATGCCAACGTTTGTTACGAACTAACTGACTATAGCGGAGAGACACGATGGTTTGTTGAGCTGTTATCCCGCAGCTAATATGATTCAGTGGACACTTAAAGTTCATTATCCCCACCGTTTTCAAACGAACCCAACAATGACACTTTTCGCGCCTTTTTTGAAACCTTTGATACAGGATACTACTCAGCTGTGATCTGCGTCGGTGCCATATCAGTCGGACACCTGTCCTGTGAGGTCTTCCCCGAATGGAACAGGATTGTCAAAAAAGGTACGCCTGCACCCCCCCCCCCCCCTGAAAGTTGTCAAGTTCATGTGCCTTGTGTAACTCAGTGAGCGCTAATAATGCCACTGCCCCCACAAAACCAAATTTACATATAAATTACAATTACGAGCGATGACGTCATCGCGACTTATGATGTCATTCAAAGATAGTCAATGAAAGGAATAAACCCCAGAACCGTTTAATGCATCAGAAATGGAATCCGAAGACTACGATGCAAGCTGGTATTACTTAGTTTCATTCTGAGACCTCAAAGTGAGAAAGAATATTTAAGTGCTCATATTTATTTGCTGCCAGTTAATACAATTAAACCATTGAATACTGTGGTCCCGTTGGCTTATACATGTACACCCCAAGCACAATATGAGAGTATGTGACCCATTGCATGCATTGTAAGCGGAGCGGCTCCATTAAATTACGGAGGCTCCAACTACACCATTCATACAGATATCCTTCACCATTCATCCAGACAAAACAAATTCATATATAATTCCTACACAATACGCCCGGTAATCCTCTTACCTATTGAATACAAATGGATCCTCAATCCTCTTCACCCCCCCCCCCCACACACACACACGCCCCCAACGTGTGTTCACCGTCGATCGTGGACGTCCTATTGTCTCTCTTTTGTTTGTACTCAAACTTTTTAGGAAGACTCCCATAGGTTTTGTACACGACCCCAATCGCGGACATTATGATGGGAATCGTGGACGATATTGTTCTCTTTTGGTCTCTGGTATTTTTCGTCCACGGTTTGAAAAGATGAACGCGTACACACAATTCCCCACAGCTACGCCGCTGGTTAGGTGACATTTTAGGTTCGTGCACAAGTTAATGGGAAAGTCGTCCTATTATAACATTCAGTGAGATTACAGTCGCAAATTTTATCATTTTGGGTAATTTTTGGAGACACTTCTGCGTGGGAGTTTACCTGTGGGAAGCACGTGGAATTAGGGAGACATTTCAATGTCCCCCCCCCCAATGCCTTAGCTCCTATTAAGAGGCAAAATTGTAATATCACAAAAAATAGGCTAGATCGATTGCTCAAGGGCCAGTTAGTAAAAATAAATACCGAAATTTCGTGGGGCAGGATAAGGGAAATTGGGGTTAGGCGTCACGAAAGTCATTATTTGTGCACAAGTCTATGGGAAAGTCTCCCTAATGATATATTTTTCGGTTGTTATTATAATTATTATCGACAACTCGTTCTGCTTCTTAACTCATTTGTATTTATGTAATGTGTATTCAGATATTTTTATGTATGATGGTAAAAGTGTAAGTAAATTTTGTATTTCTGTTTTTTTTTTAGTTGTACGCATTGTGGCAATTTAGCGACTTTCCCATGGACTTGTTCACAAACATGAACTGTTACACTAAACACGAGTCTTCCTTATCCTTTCTCTACGGAATTCGGTATTTTTAAACTAACTTTGGACCATGAGGATTCGATCTAGATTGTTTGCGACTATAAAATTCCTTGTCCTGAGAGTCGTTTTAACAATAGGGGACACCTAATGCAGACGCGTCTTAAAAAAACTGTCGCCCGTTTGCTCTGCGGGATTCTGTACATAAATACATTGTAGTAATAAATAATAATAATAATACATGTAATAATAATATTTTTTTCGGGGGGGGGGCTGTATTTTTGGTAGGTGGTTATATCGTCTTCACCCGAAGCAAGCTGATATTTCCAGACAAACAATTAACCGGCGCATTGGACGAGATTCAGTCTGCTATCGACGACTTGATCAAGAAGGGTGTCTGGGAAGTTGTCGACATCGTCAGTTTCGACGACTCGTTCTGCGTGGGCTACGGCTGCGACGTGTACACCATCCGCCGTTCGTAAATCGAACAGCTCCTTTCGACCGTGGCTTTTGGCCCTTACACTGCTTCCTTTCTCGGCGATTTCGGGTTGTCTGGGCTCCGACCCCCTGATAAGTGGTCCTTGCACTGAATTTGGGAAGCTCGATCTTTGGTGCTAAAACATACCAATCGTTTATCAAATTTGAGAGCATCTGAAGGATTTGCCGAGTTCAGTTTGCAATATACCCAGCACGATATGTGACCGAGGGGTCCCCCAATCTCTTTATACCGTACATACCCCAGACTATTGTTACCTTTACATCCCCCTAGATATCTCAAAAGAATTCCTGAGATTCAGGTAACAAATTGACTACACAAAAGGGGACGGGGTCTCGCTGTCACATATTGTGCTACATATGGGTTTACAAAGTCTTATATGTTCCAGGATCTTTTGCTGTTCACGCATTTTTTTTTAAAATAACGCCACTTATAATCCAAAGACATATGTTCAACACCTAACCTGTTGAATGTTCATCCCAGTGGATATTACTGTTTTGAGAACTTAAGAGAAAACCCTCCACGACTGTTTGAATCACGGAACGAGAATTGAGTGATTTTTGGAGAGCACCTACATGTTCTTGATTGCTTTTAAATGGCAACAAGCCAAACAGAATCATTTCACTTGGTGTTTAGTGCAAGTGCCATCTTTGAACCTACTTAATAGTTCTTTTTAAGTATTAATTCGGTATAGGTTAAGCTATCATAATTAGATATAAAGAGAGAGAATCACACACTGTCTTTGTGGCTGTCGTGACTTTTGACTAAGTGACCTTTTGCCTTTATTCTAGATCAGTATGGGGCGCCTTATTAGGTGACAAATTTATATTAATGAATCCTACATCCCTTTCCACCTTGGATAAAATTTATGCACATTATGTGGAAATGGAATTTGGTGAAGTAATATAAAGATGATGATTGAATGCTACAATAATGTCGAAATAAATTCTGAACTGTTTGAGTGTCCTTATTTTGATGTCTCTATAGAGTATGCCTTACTTTCGGAATTAATGTTATAAGGTTACACCTTCCGGCGGATATAAATAATATACAAATAATGAATGTTTGTGAGTGCAATGGTAAGAATAATTTCATCTGGCACCGAATGAAATTATTCTTTCCATTGCACGAACGTGAAACATTCATTATTTGTTTTATATAACACCTGAATAAATCCTTGTCATCTGATTGGTTGACTTTTAATAGCCAATTTATTCAGGCTAAAAAACTGTTTAAAAGTTCGACAAGTTCATCATATTTATATTAATGCAAACTGTTCGACAGGTTAAGAACAATCATATTCAATTTATGTCGAGTTAAAACAGCGCCACCACCGGCAGCAATGACACCGTGCAATGGAAGATATATTCTTCCATTGCACTGTGCGCTGCGTGCCATGCGCGCGCCGTGCATTTATTTAGGTGTTGTACTATGGTTTTTTTTATGGCATTCATGTATACAGCAATATAGTACAACCTCAGCTGGTTGGAGATGCTAGCGCACCGAGGCTCAGAATTGTTCCTACATTTAATTATAGTCACGGAGATACGATGGCTCATGTCTTTAACACCCCGATCTTCAGATCAGCAATGCCTTTCATGAAACGGGGTGCAAAAGAATTGGGTAAACAAGCATTGCGTACAGGAGCAAAGATTGCTACAGACGCCCTCGACGGTCGCGACTTAAAATCATGTAGATGATCGTTAGTTCAAAAAGTATAGACTCCAATAAAAATACGTATAAGACGCAATTAAAATTTTACAACTTATACTGATTGTCATGATTCTTTTTATTATCAGGTTTGTCCATCCTCCCCTTTGAACACTTTTGCTGCATGACATAATTATCAAGATTGTTGCACTAAACAGTATTATCCTATTACATCATATTGCTGTGTGTAAGAGCTTATAAAAATGGGTTGTATCAGTTGGAATTTGATCCTTTTTTATCAGAAGAAAAAGCTCACTTGTTTCCAATTGTATGTTAATATGTCTGTTTTCATTATCTTGTTTTGCTTTAGCGCCATGATCTAGATGGAATAGCGCTTTATAAATCATGTTATTATTATCATTATTTTTATTAATATTATTATTGTCAACTGAGTGTTATCCTGTTAACATAATATTTACTGCCAAGGGTTCTAGATTTAATCTTCTTATCATTTCATGAGTGATATAAACCCCAAACTTACTGATTTATTGAACTTTTGCAAGTACTTGAATACATATACGTACCAAAACCGTTATCATAAGACTTTAGTTATATAACATATACATACACATACATACGCATGCGCAGTGTGTGCTCGCACTCTCCCAAAAACGCGTCAATTTTGGTTTTCACGAACTGACACTCACTAACGCTATTGCATGCGCGCACTCTCCGAAAACACGTAAATTTTGGTTTTCACGAACTGACACCCTGTGCAGGGTCACTTTGTGGTAACTAAAAATACCAGAATTGACCAATTTCTTGAAAATTCATTAGTAATTCGCTTATTTTAGATGATTTCAGCAATTTTAACCTCGTCATGTTAAGCTTCATGATACAAACTGCTAATATGTGCAAAAAAAGAAAATTTGGATTTTTAATTTTTTTTGTACACATGTCATGTAGAGGGTGTCAGTTCGTGGTGTCGTTGACGATTTATTCCCATTCATTAATACCTTTTCGGTCCAAAAATAAATATTTTCCGTCCAAAAATCAAAACAAGTCAAAACTAGACATTGCTAACCATTTTGTTCAACAAGTTTACTTCATGTTGTATCAAATACCCCTCTGACTATAATATGGAATGTCTCTCTACAATCCCTTATAAGGAGATTGGCGTGAGCGTCACGCGCACTGCGCGATGACGCGCAAAACGCAGCTGGGCTGGTGTAGTGTTAATTTCGGACCATAAAATACTGATTCACTGGTAGTATTGCGCATGCCAACGTGAGGAATGTGAGCGTTCAACCAATGAAACGTTAAAAGGCACCGGATTTCATGGGAGTCCAACTTTTAATGTGACACTGGAAAATTTGTTTTCCAGCTAATGTCTTTATCATCCGTTTAAGGAAGGCACTATATACTAACCTCTGTAGCGGTTCGCAATTTTTTTTTCAAGACACTTAGGCTCTTGGACCTTATTTTTTCCCTTCTATTAAAATATTCCCAAAGATAAATTTGGAGAAGAAAAATAGTGAATGGTGGATTCAAACCAGGTACCTTTCGATCTATAGTCCTTCTCACTATCCACTAGGCTAATTGTGGCAGCTCGACGACAGCCGTTCTTTAAAATCCTTTAATAGAGTACATGGGATAATACAACAATGCAATGCTAGACGTCGCTGATCTTTCCTCATGAATAAACATAATAGTACCCAGCTACTGAAAAAAAAGTTCATGAACCGCTGCACAGGTTATACTTAGTGTCTTCCTCCGTTTAAGACCGGCCACGTGACGGGCTCTCGACCAATAGGAATGAGTAAACTGTCTTAGCAACTACATGTATGCGGAAAAGCCAATTAATCGCAACATATCCAAAGAGTGGTCGGGTTGTGCCCAACCAAAGACTTTGGACTTTGGACCTAAAATGTAAGATTGTTACAAGCAGGACGTTGTATTAACAATGCTCTTCTTATCAGGGTTCAACTGTGATTGATCTTTCGTAATCCATTTCCATCAGGCAACATTAGGTTCTCTTTCTAATTCTTATCGTATTTGCTATTTTTAACTTTCGGGTACGATATGCAATCAGCGTCAGGAACATAATTAATCAATGCATAGTAGTCCTTGAACTACATAGACAGTCTATTATAGTCGTTCAGGAATATTACATAGATTCCCGTAGAAGTTGTTTACTGGATTTTATTGGTGTGGACATGACCATTTGGATTTTTTGCTTTCGCGGAACGAAGTTTTGGAACTGGTTGGGGTGAAAAGCCGTTTGTTTTGAGAAGCACCGCCTTGTTTTTATTTAGCTGTACAACTGAGCGACGCATTTGATTGCATACAGTGTGAGTAAAAGAAAAACTATACACTTTTAAACTGGCCATAGATTATTCTGTAGTAAGATATTTTCATATGTACTTTAAGAGTAACTCTTCCTGCTTCTTTTGGTGACATTTTCACTGGATTAGTTTTCACGCATGACTGCACAAAAGTGACAATTAAAGGGGTCAGGTAAAAATCTGACCTGCTTAAAAATCTGACTCGCTAATATTTTTTAGGCCCACTACTTCGCCCGGGCGGATTACTATTTCGCCCGGGCGGATTAGCATTTCGCCTGGGCGGATTACTATTCCGCCCGGGCGGATTACTAATTCGCCTGGGCGGATATTTTCGCCCGGGCAGACTACTAATTCGCCCGAGCAGATTACTAATTCTCCCGGCCGGGCGAAATAGTAATCCGCCCGGGCGAATTAGTAATCCGTCCGGGCGAAATAGTAATCCGCCCGCGGGCGAACTAGTAATCTGCCCGGGCGAAATAGTAATCCGCCCGGGCGAAACAGTACTTCGCCCGGGCGAAACAGTAATTCGCCCGGGCGAATTAGTAATCCGCCCGGGCGAAATAGAAATCCGCCCGGGCGAAATAGAGGGCCGGACATTTGTTTTGGTCATGTCCTAAACTAGCGGGATGCCGCGCTTTGCGCGGCACCCGCTAGATGGGTGGAGTTAACTGTTTCGTAATAATTACTGTATACAATGAAATCTCGATAATTTAAACTCTAATAACTCCAAACAACTGTTAAGTCAAATAAAGAATCAGACGAAAATTGGGCGTTCCAACTAGCACCCTTCACCCTAGCTAGCCCCTTCCCCTATATTGAAAATATGTCCTGGACCCTCGCACAATATCCGCAGGAAACGTTATGTGCGCGCACGTTGCTAAACGCAAATACAACTTAGGCGGGACTGATGGCGAGTCCAAATAGGCTCGAGTGCCCCGCCCCCCCCTCGCGACAGCCTTGCCTATTTATGTTACACCTGTGAATGGTCACTTATATTTCCGGGGAAGTGGGCAACAATTTATATTTGTTATGGTGAAGGGGGTGTTTCTTATGTATTAAGTAGAAGTTAATGTCATTATAGCAGTTGGTGTTTTTATTATGGTGATGGGGTTGTACAGCAAAGTATTGTAACACGTTTATTTGCAGAAGAGAGTAAAACTAAAAGAAAGGACATATTGGAGCCCTTCATAATTATGTCAATCACCACATGTTAAATGTATTTACTACAAAACTGTGAAAATGAAATCAGGTATACACGATTTTTTTTTGTAATAATGTATTTGCATTCATTACTGTACATGGTAGTACTTCGACAAAACTCAGGGGATATAATTGTAGTCAGTTTTCGGAGCAATTTTCGCAAGGGACGTCGGTCCAGGCTTGTTTACCATAGGCACAAACATTCCATGAAAGACTTTCAAGCAAGACGGCCAAAGGTTATTGTGCAAATGCAGTTTTTTGTTTTAATAGCTGTAATCATAAATAATGACAGTGGCATTGTAAGTTACAGGACAACATTTTTTTAATGAGTGTTGGTGAAAACTCATGAGAAATGGAGGGGTATGCGAGTATGAATATTTTGTTGTGAAATTTTTAGAGTAATTATGTAATTTGGTAATCAAAGACATTGTTTTGTTATCAAATAAGTTTGCCAGGATCGACACAGTCTGCTTGGCCAGTAATTATCGGGTAATCATTCCATCATTATTCTTGGGTACAACTAAGTCAAGGATATAATTTTAAAAAAGGATGGACATTGAACAGCAGAAAAGAGTGATTTTTTTTTTGCACTATTTCATTACTTCTAAAAATAAAATTATGGCTAGAAGGAAAATGTGTTTTGAATGGGTAAAGAGAAAAAGCAGGAATCTTGCAGTTGAACTGGAAAGAATAGGTGTGTCACGTCTTCGTCTTGAGACTGAGTTGAGATTCTTGCTTTGGGAACTGGTTGAAGCATGCACTGAAGCATGCTTGGAGCATGGTTGGAGCTGGTCATGTGATGTGGGTGTCATCGGGAGTTCCTGTGTAAAGGAGTTAGAAAGAAAAGAATAACGACTTAGGTGAAGAAAAGTTGTAAACAAAATACATCGGCTAACAATAGCTACAAATAAATTAGACAGGTGTTGCAATACCCCATTTATCATGCGGAATGCACTACTATAGCACTAACCAAACATGCCAAACAACGAAACATGTCTTATATGTTGTATTTTTGTGACCCCCCCCCCTCCCCGCATATGATTTTATCCCAGCAGAACAGCAGAGACACTGAACAGTCATCAATGTATTAGTTTCCTCTTTATCCTGCTTGGGTTCATGTCTGTTGTCGAGTCATTTGATTTTCTGCCAGAGTGTATTCTCTAACTGTCATGACTGTGTTGGTTTCAGGTTTTAGTCTTTGCCTGTATTTTTTGTTTTTTTGGCCTGAGGTTTGAACTTGATCACGTCTTTAATTTTGATTTGAGTTTTTTTTTATTAAGTTGGTTATTGGTCTTTGATTTGCATTAAATTAATTTTGTTTTGCCTATGAGTATGAAAGTCATTTCTTTAAAGGATAGATAGAAGATACTCTTCCGTACATTAATAACACGGTGAGGGACACCCAAGAATGTGTTACGTAACACTTCAACGCAGTGGGAAAGCATCCTGTGTGTGACCGCAGAGCATGCAGGGCTTTTTTTCTGCACGTGTGGGTGGCAAAGTTCTCCATGCATTGCCGCACTCGTTGTTTCTGTTTTGTCTGCCAGGTCTAGTGAAGGCTCAGCTCAATCCGTGAACTGAAAAATTGTGTAACTGCGGACGAAACCCGGCCCACACAAGGCAGAAAATACCTGACGCAAGTGCCCGCAGTACGTGCCGAGAGCGCTGCAGCCTTATACCAACCCAACGATGGACGCATCGGACTCCCCAAAGAACGCATCGTTGAGGCACATTCGTGTCATTCACGATCTCGCCAACGCGGGGGGAAACACCCAAGATGAAATTCAAGCTCTTTACCAGCAGTGGGCTGAAAGCTATGATAAGGTGAGCCGACGGAATATCAACATTATATGACTACAAAGTGATCAGATTTTGGCATGCGAGATAATAGCATTCAGCTCAGTGTTATTTTGTAGATTAAAAACAATTTTATTCATTTTTTTTTCAAGGACATGGGTCCATCGCATTACGGTGGCCCAGCATTTGGCGCAGAAGCACTCCGCAAAGTGTTAACAGACAAGAGCGCTCTCATCGTCGACTGTGCCTCAGGGACGGGAAAAGTTGGCGAAGAGGTATGCACGTGGGGGCAATCATTTAATGACACAAAGTTACGTGAACATGAAATGGAACAGTGTGTCAAATGAAACGGAACAGCCTGATCACTATGTGTCATTGAAATGTAGATCAGAATCATGTTATTTTAGAAACAAGTCATGACATAATCACTTTTGGGAAAAAGCATTTTAAAGAACCGACCGTCATATCGAATATCACTGGTAACGGCTAATGGCTTTATGCAAATTATTGCGAGGAAATCACAAGCATTATGGGTAACATACATGTCGTGACAGATATTTCGTCTGCGCGTGCGCAAGTATTGACCCGAGGTCAAATTCAATTCAGAGTCGGATTCGGAACTCATCGGGGGACAATTTCGCTGCGCTGGTAAGCACAAAAATTAATTTGCTTAGCACAAAAACAAAGTTATAAAACATAAGTCTTGCTTATTAAGAAGGTTATCAGCCAAAACTCCACTTTACTTGACGTATATTTAAGTATTCAGCTGTTGTTTGCTTAGCATGAAACTCACACTTTTTTGTGCTAAGCAAATGTTTGTGCTAAGCAGCGCCGTGAAATTGGCCTCAGTTCTGCTACATTCTTGTTTTGCCATGCCTCTGACAGTTTTCCTTTTTTTTTTGGCAGGGTGCAGCACAAAACCGATTTTAGACTTAAATGATGTACTCAGTCCAAAACCAAAAACTCACGCAAACTAACTCTCCCTACTTGCTCCGGTCGATCTCAATAGCTGGCTCAACGCGGCTTCAAAAGAATCCACGCAGTTGACTTCTCCCAGAAGTGTCTGGACATCAGCGCCTCGAAAGGAGTCTACGAGAAGCTCATCTGCGACCGACTTGGCTCGAACAAAATCAAGGAGATTGAAGATGGTAATTTAAACTTCAAGAAACTAGGCGTAGGCCTACTGCTAGATTGTGCTTGAAGAAATGGAAAAAAAAAAACGATTTCAAATTTGTCGTGGTATTTCATTTTTGTGATTTTTGAAAGCCAATAGTTTTCTTAAAGTCATCGAGGTTTCAACATTTCTTTCCCTATGGCGTTCAGAAAACACATTACCACGGCAATGGATGATGAAATCTGTTTCAAAAGAAATTGTTTCCTGAAAAAAACCACTTGATAGGAACTATTTCGGAAGCTTCGGGCCAACGAATGTGTGGTCATGCATGAGACACGTGATCGTGCTATGTAATTTCTGGAAGGATACTGTTTTGAGTTAAAACTAAGGTTTTTGACCAGAGTGACCCCATGATTACATTTGACTCCAGTTTGGTCATGTGACATGTTTGGGCTGGGCCACTGATACTTTTGACAAAGTTTGATTGAGGTTGGTCAAAGTATAATAGGACCGTAAATAGGGGTGTCAGGTTGGCGTAGCGGTACTTTCCTCGCCTTTCACCAATGTGACCCGGGTTCGAATCCCGCCTGGGCCAATATGTGGATTGGGTTTTCAGTCCCTACTTGATTCAGTGGGTTTCCCCCAGAATATCTTCTGGGTTTTTCCTCCCACCTCTAAAACTGTAATTTCTTCTCATTGTCTTCTCTCTAAGTTGGTGTGATGTTTCCCATTGGATGCTTTACCCACTATAATGATACAGATACAGATGCGGACCAATATACAATGTCAACGTTGTTATAACTAACTAACAGACTAACGGCGATACATGTTGATTTGTAGAGCTGCTATGCTTCAGCTACATAGATTCAGTGTACACCTAAAGTTCCTTTTCCGCCACCGTTTTCAAACGAACCCAACAATGACACTTTTCACGCCTTTTTTTAAACCTTGGATACAGGATACTACTCAGCTGTGATCTGCGTCGGTGCCATATCAGTCGGACACCTGTCATGTGATGTCTTCCCCGAATGGAACAGGATTGTCAAAAGAGGTACGCTTACCTAGCACCTGCACCTCTCCATGGAAATTGTCAAGATCATGTGCCTTGTGTAACTCGGTGAACGCAATTGATAATGCCACTGCCCCCACCAAACCAAATTTTCATATAAATTACAATAACGACCGATGACGTCATAGCGACTTTTTGATGTCATTCAAAGATGAGTCAATGGAAGGAATAAACCCCAGAACCGTTTAATGCATCAGAAATGAAATCAAAAGGCTACGACGCAAGCTGGTATTACTTAATTTAATTCTAAGACCTCAAAGTGAGAATGTGTCATACTTCAATTTATTTGCTGCTAGTTGACACGATCAAATATACTGACACATTTTGCTAATCGACTCTGTATTACGGCGACACGCCTTGTTGGGGTGACAAATTGGTGTCGCCCTATTGTTAAAACGGGTTAGGACAAGGAATGTTGGCACTGCAAACCATCTAGATCGATTCCTCGTGGTCCAAAACATATACCCTAATGCGTGGAGGCAGGATAAGATAAACTTACTTAGGTAACATTTTAGGTTTGTACACAAGTCTACGGGAAATTTGTCCTGTTATAGCATTCAGTGAGATTATTATGGGGTTTGTGTATGTGCCTTTTTTTTAGGTGGTTATATCGTCTTCACCCGAAGCAAGCTGATATTTCCAGACAAACACACCAGCGTAATGGACGAGATTCAGTCTGCTATCGACGACTTGATCAAGAAGGGTGTCTGGGAAGTTGTCGACATCGTCAGTTTCGACGACTCGTTCTGCGTGGGCTACGGCTGCGACGTGTACACCATCCGCCGTCTGTAAAGCGCGAACAGCGCCCTCTTGTGGCTTTTGCATGGCCCTTTCATTAATACGCTTAATTTTTCATGGTGAGTTTAATGGTCGCATTTTGAAGTAAGGGCTATTTGCTCCGAAGTTCAACCGAAGCAATTTTGTTATTAAATATATATTAATTCGGTAGGTTACTTTTGGGATAAATGCATATGATCACGTGGCTTTTAGTAGTGGTAGTCTATCACGTAACGAGGATGGCGAAGCTTTCTTTCTTTATATTTCAAGCATAATAATAAGAATGTTATATTGCAAGTGAAGATCAAAGAGCCAATGGAAGACAATGAGTGATGCTCAAGATGTAGTGCTATGGCCTCGGTGGTGCTTGGGTTTGAGTCCGTGGTGTCTGGTCTGGTCCTGCCTGGGGGGGCGGTGCATTTGGGCAAGGCAGCTTGTTTGTCACTCATTGCTTCTCTTTCCTTTTCTAGTCACTTCTCCCAGTTTTTTTAGTTTTAATAAACAAATCCCTATTCTAACATACATATTGGGCCACAATTTGTATTACACATATGTATTATCATACTGTGGCTTTAATTTAATGCTTTTTGATGAGAGTTCTTTTCCATGTTAATTAGCGATGAAATCTTTTTAAAACACTAACCATAAAACATGACCTTGCTACGCCTCTGATTCAATAATGTGAAGGAGGGGGGGTGGGTGGAGGGGGGGGGGGGGGGGGTGGGGGGACACACACAATTATGGCTATAACAAGGAAAACTAACATGAGCAAGAATACGTGTCCAATATAAATGTTCGGTTTTGATTGTATTAAATTTGAATCTAAGAAACCGCGTCATGGGGGGGGGGGATGCCGTGAAAAACGAATAGCGCCACCTATTGTCTGACATTTGCTATGTGTCGGTTTTGAACAGCGCCCCCATGGAAAAATTGTGTCCAGCCCCACGCCCCCCTCTTTTTTGTCCAGTGAAAAAAAATCTACCTTTTTAGCACGGATGAAATTGGCAGCCCCCCTGTAATATCCAGCCCCCACCTTCCCCTAGGATGAGAACCATGGCTATATATGCCGCTAAGGGTGCCAAACAATGCGACTAAGGCTGCGTAAATACATGTATTACCTACAATGTAACTCTCTAAATTCCAAAGAGTGAAATTAGGGACTAGACGTTTTAGAGTGAAAATCACTCTCATTTTCGATTGAAATAGTCTGAAAAATGAACCACTTCAGTCGAAGCTCGAGTGAAAACTCGATCTTTACGATTGAAGAAATTTCACTCTAAAACGTCTAGTCCCTAGTTTCCGACTGTGGGAGTGAATCTTCTCTCGAATGGAGTGAATTTTCACTCTTCGGAATTTAGAGAGATGTTATCCCATAGGTTTGACCCAATTTAACCTCTTGTGCGCTGCATTCTTTCCCAACATGGTATAAGATATGCAAGGCCTGTGTGCCACACTTTTTCACGTGTTGAAACAAGCTATTGTCGGTAAAAGGCGTGAAACTTGCAAAATTATATGTCTTCCTGCCATTAAATTTTAACAACGACTTATATCGCATGCCCCTCGAGTGCATCAGAATTCAAGCCCCGAGCACCCGTCACGCGAAAGCGGAGAGTGGTTTCTTTTAGTCCGAGGTTTCGAGAGATAAATGGAAGTCTACTGGCACGAGGTGCCGTGTCCATGAGTCTTGACCTTTTCCACTTCGTTGGTAATTGAGTGACTTAAAAGCCATTTTTTTGGTTGCTGGGATTGATTGAAGACATCAAAGTGCGTGAGGAAACAAATCTTTTCTGTGGATTGAATGAAAATCACTGCCTGTAAAGTGTAGGGGAGATCCCGAGTTGGACGTACACTTGTTTTAATAGTCCATTATTATAGCCGTCGTATAATTTATTAGGCCTACTTTTGAACATACATTTATGCTCAGACATTCTCTATCAAGTAAAGGTCATCTTTAGGGAACTTATAGAGTCGCTCTATTCAGTTCTTTTCAAATGGAGTTTAATAGTCCAACAATATACCGTTTCGAGTTCAACACACTTATCTTAATTGATTTTGCTGTCAAATGCATGTTTGTGGCCAAACGACGGGAATAGGGGGATAATGATTTTCGAAACACCTCATCTTCTGTGTCGGTTTTTTTGTTAAATGTGCACATGGTATCATAATTATAGAAACTAATAAGAAGTTACGGTTTTGTTCAAATTTGAATTTCAAGTTTCAGGTTCAGGTTTGTTTATTTTCCACAGTATCAAAATAAGAAACAACGAAAATGTGCAAGATTATTTACGGAAAATCAAATATAAATATACCATTTTTACTAAGTAAATTTACAAATTGATGCAAAGAAATATATGTATATATGCGTTAAGAAATCTAGATTGTGATAGTTCAGAGGGATGCACTTAAGAAAGCACAGCTTGTAGTCAATGGTCCCTAATTTACTAATTTGCAAAACTGATTCTTTCAAACAGTAAAATACACTGAGATTAGTGCAGGTATATCTCAGGTTCAAATTCGAATAAATATTATATATGATATTTAAAAACATTTCGTCCGCTGTGCATTGGCATGTTTAAGGAGCAAAAACCATGGAAATACTGTTCAGTCAAGCTACTTTGGTGTATTTACCCCGCGGCCTGGCGTGTCATTGCATTTGACGAGCTCATTTTAATGAGCGATAATCGTTGTCCACCAAAAAAAATCGAAAGTCCAATCGCACGTGAATTCTTAAGATGAGACGAACTTGAGAAGTAATTACAAATTGACGACACTGAGTGTTTGTGGAAACCGTCGTTCAAGGTTCGCCTTGGTGCGAAATTGCCGCGATCGGTCGGCTGTCATTTGATGTTCCGAACCAGTGACTGTAAAACTTGCTGTACGCATACTGAATATACAACTGTACCTTGAACCGAAAGACTATTAATAACACGATGCCGGATACCTAAGCGGGCAGTTTGCAGCAAGCGACCACGGTGTAGAGATGCAGTTAACAATGAAACTTGCGTCTGGCGGAGGTTTTTCGTTTGGGTGTCTCATTCTACGCGCACTGTACGCACTCCTAGCGTCCGTACACCTGACAGGGCACATCTTGATTAGCGGGGCGACCGTGCTGGTGGAGCGGCACCCCATATATATCGGGGGGTTCTTCCCGAAATTCAACGACCCTGCGTATGACTTATTGCCTGATACGGTACAGACAGCCATCAACCATGTCAACAATATGAGCGGACTGCTGGATGGCTATGAGTTACGGTTGAGATGGGAATGGACCAATGTAAGTATGCTGACTAATTTTCTTTACTCATTTCCCCAGTCTTTATCTCGATCAAAGTACGACATAAGTAAAAGAGAAAACCGTGGTCCGACACCAATTGTTGGGATTCCAAAATTTGGAAGCTTTGCGATCGAGAAGTTTTCGAAAAAAAGGTCGTTCAACTTGTCCGACTTCCGATGATAAAAAAAATCCTGTTTAAATTTTGAACACAGCGGCGTTTGTACGAATTGTTTTTGTTTTGCTGAAAGAACAACTTACCTTTTTTGTGATCCATGGACAGAACTTCAAAACAGTGTTTGTGTTTCAAATTCCGTACATGACAAGGACATTAGTGATTTAAATGATTCTTGTAATGAAAGAAAGCTTATGAGTTGCACCTTAATGTCCTATAGATTTTGAAAGTGCTACATGCAGAACTTCACTAAAATTACGGTCCGGATATTTGGGTTTCGGTTTTGTTTTACTCACCTTGTACTGACTTGATTGACCTGAAATATACAAATCAACAAAATTTTGAGGCCCAAGTTTCCGGGGACACACAAACATGCAAGGTTGGAAGGAAAAGACAAATGAGGGATTAAACGGCCAGGGAATGGACCAGGATGTGTGGCAATATGTGAAGATCACAAGTAACGAAGATACATGTATTTTTATCTTTCTCATTTGAGAAAGGAGTCTTTTTGTGACCGACGTGCCCCCTAAAATATTGTGATTATCCAAATTGATATAATATTCCAAATTAATATAATTTGGATGGTGCCATGACTGCATTTTACTTTCGATTTCAAAATTGTTTATTTGCACGTTCCCGTATCTGGTTGAACTTTCAAATTGATAAACGGTTAATTTATGTCGACTTTTCATTTTGCAAAACGAAAGTAAAACCCCTTAACTTCATTTGCTGTAGCAGAAAACGGTGTGTTTATCTTTAATCAGGCATAATTCGAAAGGTGGACTACAAATCGACGTGTTGAATAATTATACGAGCAGACTATACGCCTACGGTCATCCACGACATAATTTCCATTAATTCAAGTAATCCGCTGTTGATACAATCGGTTAAGAATGGTTTGGCTCGAATCAAGACCGCGCAGTAATGCATTTAGTGGTTCGACATTATACCAAACAAACTAAACCATACGATGCCACTCATTTTGTATATGAATGGTATTTTTTTTGGTAGATAATTGTCTGATTTGCCCCACGATGTGAAGAAAGCTGTAGGCCTAATGTTTAAAACAAAAACAGTTGTGCAAAATGACAACCATAGTTAGCGGATTCCATCTCTGAATAATATAGAGACAAATAATTGGGTGTCTACGCTTCGGATGGAAAATTCACGGAATATTCAAATAAGGCGGTTAATGGTGTATTTCGTTTCGCTGTTGGTCCTTGTCCAATGCACATAATTCATCATGCACGCAAAACATCCACGGAACCGGAAAACAAAACCTCCTGTCATCTTGAAACAGTCAAGATCTTGGGCGGAAATGTCTACCTTGCCCTTTGGCCAATACGGAGTGCTAATCGAGCGATACATTACTTTATTGGTTTTCTGTCACATAATTTACAGGGTGGCCCCGCTAATGCACTGCAACTTCTCCACGACTTCATCTACACAGAGCCCCGCGTGCTAATGACTTGGGGGCCGGCGTTATCTAGCGAGGCTATAGTAGTGAACGAAGTAGCCGCAAGATACAACCTCATTCAGGTAAGACTGAACACAACCATCGAATTTCGTTTGACTATATCTGAAACAGTTTCGAAAATGTTCTCCTCAATAGCTTGACATGTGAACAGAAAATGGTTGGTGCGCAGCCGCGGTTCTAGAGCCAATATTCTTGGGGGGCCGCTAGCAGTGTGGATCCAGGAATTTTTATAGGGAGGCGTGCTGAAATGTAGACAGGTTATTTTCTCCGGACACTTAGGCCTCCGAAAATCAATGGGTGGGGGGGGGGGGATAAAAACAGAAGGTCCGTAAATTCAAGTGAATATGCCTATACTATATGCCAATTTAGTTTTGTTTCAAAGTGTGTTTCTACTGCACACAAAAGATCAAGATATGAATTTTTTTCTGCAGGTACATGATAATTTCTGTTGGCTCACAAATACGGTAGTACGTTACTAATACCCGCAGAAAAGCAGAGACGATATTCAGCATTTGGATTGAAGATAATTTCATTTCAAATCATGGAAGAATCGGCGACGATAGTTAGAAGTTAAAGCGGAAGCCGGAAGCCAGTGCTTAAGCTTAGACTATTTTGGAGTTAAGTGTTGGTCAGCCAAACACACTGCACAAAACAACACTGTGACAGGGTTAGATAAATAAAGATACTTGAGATAATGGTTTACCCTATTAGCAAATTACTAGGCTTGTTTACATTGGGTCCCTCTGCTCATACCAAGTGAAATTGCACCTAAATTACTAAAAATGTAATTGTTACCAGCGTCAATAAATATAATACAAACATCTTACGCACTTTTGCTTCACATTGCAATTCGAAGCCAATCCATAGATGTTGGGTATTTTAAAAAAAAATTGCCAAATTAAAAATAAATAAGTAAAAAAAAAGGAAAAAAAGCCAAATTAAAAAAAAAGTAAAACTCAAATATCTAAAACTGATGTGAAAACACAACAAACAGTTACAAAACTTCAAAGTTTCAAAAGTTCGATTCATCAGAAGGTGAAGGTAAAATTATCGTAATTTGTATTTGAAAAGCTTGCAATATCACATCAGCTCGATTTATTTAATTGTGATTTAATTGGGGGGGAAGGTGAATCTCATCTCATCCACCCTGTTTTAAACTCAAAATACGAATAAACTCTCGTAATTCTAAAGAGTGAAATGAGGGACTAGACGTTTTTGAGTGAAAATCACTCTCATTTTCGATTGCAGTAGTCTGAAAAAAAGAACAACTTCAGTCCACGCTCGAGTGAAAACTCGATCTTTACGATTGAAAGAATTTCACTCTAAAACGTCTAGTCGCTAGTTTCCGACTGTGAGAGTGAATCTTCACTCGAATGGAGTGAATTTTCACTCTTTGGAATTTAGAGAGTAAATTAACTTGACAGGATTCGGCAACGGGTTCTGTAGCTAGAACCGTGATGGTATAGTTGTACGGTAGTCTTTTATAGTTGTAACGAAAAAGGTATTTACTAAATGAAGTGTGAACAATAAAAATTTAATTCGCACTGCTTCAATTTAATTAAGTCGATCGAAGACAAGGACAATTATATCGCACACTGTGGTTATTAAACTCAGAGCTATTTTGAACGCATAATTAAGTTTTAGTTCCTTGACAATAACCTCAGTCTATCGAGTTATTTGTGTGCAGTGTATAATGTGAAACTTGAATTTTTGTTCTTATATATAAACCTCATCATTATTATATTTTAGTTGATCAAAGTAATAGGAGCAAGGCCGAGCATAAAACTTTTCACTCTTACACTTCAGCCTTCAGTCAGTCTGCTTTCTTTTCAAATTGCCAACTAGTAATGTGCTTATCATGCACCTGATGAACACTGGTCTAGTGTAACTCTCAGATTTTAAAGGGAAGATACAACATTTGCAAACATCACAAAACGAAATGATCAAATTATTATGAAATACCTTACTGGATTGTTAGGGAATGACAGTCTAAAGCATCCTGTAAAATCGTGGCTCCTGGTGTGTTATCATTCTCAAGAAAAATTGTATTTTTCCAACGCTGGTCGGCCGACCAGCGTTGGAAAAAACTGGCTTTTTTCAAAACCTGCTTCTAATTTTTCATAATTAGTTATTCATTGTTTTCTTTGCAATTGATTGCACACCTGTGAAGGGGTACAAGCCTGCTAGACTGATTCTCTGACTTTACAATTCCCAAAAGTCTATAAATTGCTCCGTTTCATCTTAAGTGGGGTCGGGGAACCAGACTACAAGAACATGATCGGTTTTCTTGGTTTTTCCAACATCTACAAGCCCAAAACGTGAAACAAGTCAGTTTAACAATATTGCTATAACATATACTAATCCTCCAAACCCATTTATTACTGAAAATTGCAGCAAAAGCAAATGTTGTACATTCCCTTTAACACTGAGGCATGATCCTCCATTGTATTTGGCTAAAGATGCTTCAGCTTTGTCATGTTAAAGATTAGGCTTCCCCACTGAATAAAAAAGAATCTCTTCATGAGGCTTGGAAAGCTTGCTTTTTCGTTGTATCGATGCATGCCTGAAACAATCGGAAGCTAATGCTGGTTTTGTTTTATGTAGTTTCAATATAGCAAGCTTCGCACTCCGTGCCAAGCTTTGGTTGTTAAAGCCAAGGTTGTAAATCATTTACTACGATAGCGGAGGTTAAGCCTTGACATTTGGTTGTAAGCCTGTGGGTTTTTTTTGTCCGGAAACCCGGCGTCAGGGCCCGTCGACCACGTCAGACTAATCTCTATCAATTTCCCCTTCCCCGCGGGACCATTTAGCTCTTCCAAGACCTTTTGTTTTTCTATCCCTTCCGCTACGCAGTGAGGATATTGCTTTGCATGTCAATGTCACCGCTTAATCAATGCCAAAATTGTCTCCGTGCAGGCACAGCGGACTTTAATATCGACCGTTTTCAAAAGGGAATTATGAATCCAGTGTTGAATGTAAATGGAATGTTTTGGAGATACGATGATATGAGTTAATTTTTATTTACGATCGAATTTGTGCATTGAATACAGAAAATGATAGTCTATTTGTCCTTGAAGGGATTATTTTACCACATTTTCTTTAAACAGATCGGTCTGGCCAATTCACCGACCCTTGGACGGCAGAGCTACCCGCTGACCATACGGATTTGGGAGGAGGAAAACGAGGTCAACCCTGCCAGACTGGCCTTGATGAGGAAAATGAACTGGTCAAGGTGTGGCCTTATCTTCGATGAGTCAAGTTTCAGACAGGTACAGAGGGAGAGAAGGCACAACTGAGTATTTAGTGAGCACCCGCAGTTAGGGCCAATTTCTTTGCACCGCTTAAGAGTTTCCGGAAAATTGTGATAACTTTGAGCACTTTTCACACACACTCGATCATCCAGCATAATAAGCCTCTGTCCCGATGACGTCACACTTGGTTTACAGGTGTGCTTTTCTTTGGTGCTCAGTGGACCGTGGGCCCCCCACTGGCTCCATAGGAAAGTGCCCATGTAAACAAAGTGTGACGTCATCAGTACAGATGCTTATTACTTTCCATACCTACTGTGGGCATTCCTTTGTATTCGTTTAGTTAAGAAAAACAGGAGAACAACAAATCATTTTACTCGCACTGTGAATACTATTTCAGCCCATTCTTTTTTAAATCATGATTTCATTGAGTTTTTATGAAGAGTGTCCCTTTTCATTTTGTGACAGATAACCCTAACCCCCAAAATTCATCTGAACCTGTTTTCCCATAGAGAGGGAAAGCTAGTGTGGACCTGGCTTAGTCCACAGAAGGTTCACACAACCTGAATATGTGGACCAGTCATGGTTTCAGGTCCACACAAAGAGGACAAGGTTGGCACAACCTTATTTACTAATAGGGCTTATGGGTACTTGCATTGTTCTCCCTTTATCCCCTTAGAATTTCACTTCTGGGGTACGGTTTTACGAAGGCCGACTTGTGGGGTACCATTGTTCCCTTTGTGGAAGTACCCCTTAAGGTAACTCTAGCAGCAACGGGCGGGGGCGGGGGGTATTAATGGTTACCCTTTCACAGCCTCAGTTCACTGCATCCCGCTCATCATCCTTCACAATCGTGCCTCCCACCATCCTTTAAGCCATCAAAACCCCACAGTCTTTCAAGAGCTTCATGAACAAGCTCGATCTCATAAATCACTCTTCTAGTCTCCTTCTTTTGTCAAGAGAGTCCTTTTGGACCATCCCTCCCTGCCTTTGCTTTTTCTTTTAAAAATAAAAGTCACGGCGTGGATCTTTATATACAGTTGCGTGCGGAGGGAGACTTCTATTGTTACGTCAATAACTTCAAGTTGGTGTGTAAGTGCTATTTGGGTGTGGCATTTAAAAAAATAGTTTTTCAAATTGAATTGACAGTTTTCTAGCATTACATTATTAAAGAGGTTTCAGCCCACGACAGGTTATCAATTAATTAATTACAACTTTTGAATGAAGAGCGGGCACTCCTAGTTCATACGGAATAGCGTTCGCAATCTCTGAACTGGAGCGCGCCATTTAAAACCACTTTTCAAAACTGAAAAAAAGGCCTGCAAAAATGACAAGCAAATTTATTTGTCGCAGGACATATTCCTTTAAATTTTGTTCAGAAAAGAAATGGAAATTCAGAAAAAGCACGTATATATATACCAATTTTAATCATTTTTTAACCGCTAAGGTTTAATGTGACTCTTGCTGTACTTACTGCTTACGGGTGTCCGTGAAATAGACGAAGGCTCTGTTGGCAGTAAATTGCATGATTAACAGTGACGTGAACATTGGACCTTGTTAATCAGAGGTAATTCGGGCTATTCAATGCTGCACGGAACCACAGTTTCTCTGCAGGCGTGCACAAATTGAATTAGGTCCAAAAATGGAACTTTCTATATCTTTAAACCAAAAATTACTTATTAACCGTTATTAGTACAAAAGTTATTTCCGGATTAGAATGCAGAGATCTATATAACGCTGAGGGTCACTGCTTGAACACCGAAGACACGACATTTACTCTGTTCAATGTATACTGGCCTACGTTTCTGCGCGAATGTTTGCTGCGAATGTTTGCTCAGAATGGGTACACAGAATTGAGGACAACCTTTGCTTACTCAAGGCAAGGCGAGGAATTCGGTGTAGGCCTATATGTGACCGGAACCACACTTTGAGATATTTTTGTCTTATTTTTTTTTTTTAATAATACGTATTTAATTTTGTTTAGTCCGTACTTCGATGACAGAGGTTTTTGAACAATGCAGGGCGGATTCTTGGCCCGTGTCAGGGGTATCAAAACATCACCCTATCTCTCAAATCCCTCCACTGGCTTCCAGTCCAAAAGGGATTGATTTTTAAGATTTTGACTTGCTCAAGGTAAAGCAGTGCTGCTATACTCACTTCGCTCAGGCTCCTTACCACTAGTCCTAGATGTTCCCTGGCCCAGGACAGTATGGCGACCGGGCATTTTCGCACATTGGACGTGGGTGTTCTCTGGAATAAACTGCCAGAAGCCAGATTCTATCCGGAACATTAATTCTCACGAAATTTCAAAACTTAAGACACTGCTATTTATTGTTATCCGTGGACAAGCTTAACAAACGGTGTTTGTGTTTATAATTTCATAACAAGAATAGTACATGAGCGATCTGAATGATTCTTTCACTAAAAAGAAAGCTTATTAATTGAGCTTTCATATCCTAGATTTGGAAAGCGCTATTGAAGGGACCATTTGGGTTTCCATTTTTGCGCTATACATGTATTAGAATTATTTTGTGCACTGGAAAGATACATATATGTACATGTACATAACATGATTTATTATTCACTTTTTATGTGGGTTTAGATGTTGACTGCTGGTATCGATTTCCACAGTGGGAGCATTGTAAAAGGCACATTACTTGAAATTAGCTATTATGACTTGCGAATCATTTTTTGGGGGGTGTAGATAGGGTTACATAACAATGTCTGCATGCACCAATGTAGCCGTTGTGCCTTTAGGTGTCACCTCGCGCTAGGGGTACTCATATGACATGCAATCCGTCCAGACCAACAGCTTGACTTCTTGTCCTGTTTCTGTGATTTGACAGCATTTTGATGATCTCGCTGAGCTTCTGCGCACCTCAGGTATCAGCGTGGTTGCTATGGAGACGGTACAAGACGTCACGCAGTCTCAGGAACAGATCAAGAGCCTGAGGGTATTGTCCCAGATTGCTGTTGTTTGTCTGTATTTGTCTGGTCTCTAAACTTTTTTTCTTTTCATTTGGATTGACTTGTCAGAAATGCCAACTCAAACTTGATAAAATTCACAAAGAACATGTTTGTCAAAAAAACAAACTTTTCAGGTTATTATTACTCATCTGCTTCCTGATTTGCGAGGTAATCGATCCCTTAAAATTTGATCACAAGTTCACAACAATGTGAAAATAAATAAACATTATTAGGATTAAACACAAATCAAAAGGTCTGACCTTATTGGACTTGCAAAACAAAAACAGTAGATTCTGCTGGGCACACTGTCTGAGGGCTGCTTTAATAACTTTGGAAATGTACGGGGCGATAATTGTCATGATTATCCCCACGTATATAAATGACTGCCTTAGGATTAGTTCACACTTCTGTCAATAAGAACCCAGCGAATTTGACCACGGAACGTTAGCGGCGAAGTTCGATGAGTTGAAGTGTGTTGAACTTTTTTTCACAAATAACTTGTCCTTGACGTCACAAATTTGTCTTCGCTTCCGGATGAGAATGGACCTGCCTTTTTATCTGTTCGGTCTTGCCGATAACCATTCATTTGTTTTTGAGTATACCGGAGATCCTTTTAGTCATTATTTTTTTCTACATTCAAAACGGCGGAACTTAACCCTGCAGGCCCAAAGTAAAATGACCAAAAATTGAATTGAACAAGTCTCACTAGGGACTTGTACTTTCCCTATAGGGACCGTACTTTCGCCTTGGGACTTGTACTTTTCGGTTGAACAAGACAAAGGCTTTCCCTTATAATTTTCTTTTTCAATTTGCTTAATTGGAGAAAAAGAAGCACAATCGATCAGGACGCCTATTGTGCAGAATTGTAAACGCGCACATTTATCTTGTTAAGTGCAATATCAAGCCATACGATGAAATGAATGGTGGGCACATTATTACAATCAGGGTTGTATTCGAGCATCGTTTTACTACTCGAAAACAGCCTCGTATTATTCACCGTATTGTATTTTGTCTACTATGTCGGAGTACATATCGCCAGAGGCTTGTTTGTTAAACTATCAGGCAATTTCAATGAGGCGTCGTTCACTTTAGCGCGAAATCAAATCGAGCTGAAAGTCAGCATTCAATTTACCAAAAATGAGCATTCAAACGAAAGCAAAAGATGCATTATTAATTTCCTCCAGGAGCTTGATTAGTACTTCTAGTGACGAAAATTGTGTTTTAAGACAGTCTATATAGACAGAGTTGTCCTGTAATATTAGGCCTTCTGGTAGTTTATCCATTACCTACATTGAGATGTTTACGGGGAGTGTGACAATTTTCTAGTAATTTGAAATTCATGGTTTTTGTACATGGTATCATGTTTGTGGTTTTGATTGTAGGTTGCCATTTACATAAAATGTATTTTTACTACATGTTTTCCTTCATATGCAGCGACATGATGCCAGAATCATTTTCATGGGCTTCTACCAGGAGGCGGCCAAATATATCTTTTGCCAGGTAAATGATGTACAGAGTGAGTCAAAAAGAAAGTGACGGAATTAGATAAAGAAATTTATTTTTTAAAAACTTGAGGTTTGCTCCATTTCATAAAATAACATAGGGATAGAGTACATGTTATTGAACAGTAACTGTGAATATTTCACGCAATTGGCATACTCCCATGTTCCCAACTTATGCATATTTTAATAAAACAGATCACAAAATTCAGCTGTCCACCACTGGTCATTTTACTGTTCTACGAACTGATGAATACCCATTAAGTTCAATGAAACAAAAACATTTTCATACCTCTATTAATGAACGAAAACGAATGAACTTGCAAAGGAAAGCAGACGAAAAAGTTTGCTTGTTTCTTATATTCAAAACTAAAAAAATTCTGATATTAAAAATAATGTTTCAGTCTTGAATAAAATGATTAAAATCCCATTTGTATTTGAATGCTTGTATGTAATCTGTAATTATCACTCAGCTCAATAGCTCCCAAGTGCATTCCACAAATAGCTATAAAAATAGGTTCTTTTAGTAAAACATGCATAACTTCTGCAAGCATGAATCAATTTCAGTATTATTTTTAGACGAGAGGAAGAACATGCTCTTTCAAGACATAGTTTATTTTTGTATAAAATGTGATTGTTTTTTTAAGAAAAACAATCTTTAATCCATGCCACTTTCTGTTTTGACTCACCCTGTATAATTAATACTAACTCATTAATCAACGAGAGTTTGTTGTGCTATTATTTGCTTCCATGAAGTGGGCAATTCCGCGTACCAGCAAATGTTACTGTAGTTGCACTTCAAACCGCTAGTTGAATCTGCATCGAATTGTGTTGGGATTGGGTATAGAAACGCCATCCTTCTTAATGAGACTTCAACATTCGGTTAAGATTAATGAGTTAACCTTGGCAGGTGTTTAGTTTACCACTTAAGTTATCTCCAAGCAAATGACAAGAAAAACGAATTCTTCGCAAAAAGGAGTTCACGTATTTCAATCCAGGTAATGAACGTTCTGTTTGTACGACAAACTTCATTAGATAAATGGATCTGGAGCCATGAACCTGGCTATACACTCAATCTGCGTTTCATGCATGCTTTTAGGAAGATTGATGTTTTGCGCACACCAGTAGTGTCAGGAAGGACGTGATTTGCCGCAGGTCCACAACACGTTGCCCTGCTGTTCAAATACTCTTTTTCGCTGGATATTTGTGTTTCTATCTCAAGCAGCAGGTGACTGCGTTATTTTGTAGGAGCCTTGGTAAAGGGTGGCGAATTGAATATGCTGATGATTCTATTTTATCTAACACCCTCCTGTGACGTCACATCGTTTTTCTCTCTCGGCAAGATTTTGCAGGAATGGAGCACGGCGCGCCGTTCAGCATCGCGCGTGCTGCGCGCATATTTGTTTTCCCGTAGGTGGGTGAAGCCACTTATGAATAATTCAGTAATTTCATAGATTCGAAGCAAGACACGTTTTCGTTCTCCTGCTTTTTCCCTTCAATAAAAACCATCGATGAAGTCGGAGCAGGCAAATAGTCGTTGGAAAAATGGACATAGCAGGATTCGAACCAGGGATCCTTTAATCCATAACTCATCTCGTTAGCCACATCTCGACGACTGCCGTTCTTTTTAAATGCTTTAAAATGTAAGTAACGTAAATGTCGCCACCTTTGAGGTGTGGTTTGCTAAATTAATTCGTAAACAAGCGTTAGTCAAGCGTTAGTCTATGAAATACCCCTTGCATAGCAATGGTCAATGATATGCCAGCAGATTCGGCGATTTTATGCGAAACAAGACTGCGTCTTGACCTCGAGATCCTGACCATTCAGCGGGCGCCTTCAATCAGGTCTTTCGTAATCTGTTGTTGTATTACAAAAAAAACCCACACAAGCAAGTCAGCCAAATTTACCAATCGACAGCTTAGTCCACATTTCTGAACGAAATGACGTCACAATTTCTAAAGTCAACTCTGATGAAAAATTGAGTGCAAATTAATAAATGTTTCCGGCTGACGCACACCTTCGCACCTAATTTGTAAACTATGTTCGGATATCATGATATGAATAGTATGATAATATAATTGTTCAACCTAATTTGTCTGAGGTATTCCTTGACACGGAGAGACACTTTTTAATAACAAACATGAAATGACGTATTTTATTAGATTTACAACAGCGGCTTACGAGGTCCCAAGTACGTGTGGGTCGTCCCTGGCTGGTACGCGGCGGAGTGGTGGTTAACGGCCTCAGTCACAACTCACGGTTGCTCAGCTGAACAGCTGGAACAACTCCTGCTGTATCATATCTTCGTCAGTGGAGTTCAGATTATTGACGACGTAGAACGCATGGATTATCAGGGTTTTGTGAGTATTCTCGGTTTCTCTGAAATCAGTTGAATCAGGATAACACATTTCTATGACCATAAACAATAGGCATATTTCAAATTGGAATTGATACCGAGGCTGTCAGTGCTTAGCCATTGTATGACATGGAGGACGTCTTCTTTTCTAATCCTCTCAACAAAAGGCAGCACTGATGCCCTCGGTTTTAGTGCGAAATTCGTAATTTGCAAAGTTAAACCAAAATGAGGAGATCTGCAAAGCGATTTATGCCATCATTCAGCATTAGTCTGTGTCGTTAAGAAAGGAAAACGATATAGCTGGTACAATTCGTGTTTTGGTGATAGTATTAGTGTCCCACTAATGTGTATATTTCTGCGACAAGTTTGATTTCAGTACAATTTAATATCATGTAGGATGTCTCGCAAAGTGCTGACTGATATATAATTTGGTGTAATGGTGAATCCTCATGGCTTCAAAGTCAAAACAGTCTGTACTACAAAATGTTCCTCTCGTCGAATTCATGTTTAGACGTGACACAAATCCTCATGGTTTTTACAAACCATGGTTTTTGACGACCAACCGTTTTTACAAACCATGAGGATGTTTGTCACGTCTAAACATGAATTCGACGAAAGGAACATTTTGTAGTACAGACTGTTTTGACTTTGAAGCCTTCTTTAAAATCGGAAACCTTCTTAAATCTAAACCGAAATCTTATCTTTTGACGCAGAGGCCGCAGTTGGATCAAACGCAACGGGCCTACCTGGAGTGGTTACGATCACAGAGTATCATTGACAACAACTGGGCAACACTGGCCTATGCATACGACGCCCTCTTCGTCATTGCTTTAGCTCTTAACTCTTCCATTGCGGACCTGAAAGAAATGGTCCCACCCAGGAGACTCGACGCGTTTGACTTCAGCGACAGGGAGATGACGCAGGTTTTTCTACGGAACGCCGAGGCGATCGACGTGTACGGCATAACGGTAAGTTACTCGAACTTTTTATGTTTTTGCCGACCGACCGACTCTACTTCAGAGACAAAAATGTGGAAACCATAGAAATAAAAAGGGATACCATATATTGTCTAGGTCTTCTTCGACCGTTAAAACGACGTGTAAACGACTTGTAAACATGTTTTAGACATAGCGTACAGCCTAAGAAACCGTCATTTTCTTCTAAATTAGTCGCATCGAGAAAAAAACCCAGCAATTGCATGGTAGGCTGGCCATTTTATACTGAATTAGAATGGAACCATTTGCTACGTGAAACCACACTACCCTTTATTAATGAAATATTTTTCCTGAAACAGGATCACTTGGTTATTGGTAAGGACAGGGCGAGGGACTTCACGGAGTACGTGTACATTGAGCAGAGTCAAGGTAAAGGTTAATTACCAGAACTCCCCATTGATGTCAGGTTTTACGTACCCTTGGACCATAGATAATTTGTTTTTGATGGTAGTTATAGCCCACGTTTCGTTTTAACTGGGAAAATCAGAGACAGAACAAGATACGTGGATCTTGTAAATTGGAGCAAAATGTGTTGCCCTTTGTGGAACCATAATACTTTTGGTGGTTTTCATGCAGTCATCGAAATATACTCAAAAATGTCACAAATGTCTTATGCAGGTAATGGTTCTTATGTGAAGGTTGCCAAATATGACGCTGAAAAGAAATCAGTGACACTTCTACAAGGAAAGAAGTTCATGTGGTCAGGTATGTGAACAGAAAGTCCAGATATATCACATTCAACATGTATTTCAGTTCGATTGCGTAAAGTTGCGTAAAGTTGGCTTACTGCTTTATAATTCACATTGATTAACTGTTATCCCATCTCTAGCCCATCACAATTATGAGAAGGAAGGCTACACTCTTGAGATAATTGCCTATAAAGACTTATATAGTGTTCAAATTTTATGCCGTGTTCTTGCATATACTTATAGGAACTCGCAATCAAAAAATGGATTGTTAATGTTACGACTTTCTGCTGAAAAAGAGATCTTAGAATTTTTGTGCTGAAAAAGGGACCTGTTCCTGCTCAGGACAATAACAATCAGCAATTGTTGTCGTTAAGCCCTGTCAGTGCTCCAGGCACGGCCCCGACAAGACGGAACGCGGTGTGCACGTACACGCGCCAATTTTGTATTACTCGACTAAGAACGGTTCGCTGGTGCGGTATAACCATGGAGGTCCATGGTATAGCAATAGCAATTCCCAACATCCCCGATGTTTCAATTCTCAGCTTGAGCATCGTCACCTATAAAAATTATGGCATATTTTCTACATTAAAAAGTGATAATGCTTCCTTCAAATTGTTTTGTACTGTGTGCAAGTTACAATCGCCGATGATTATTTATGTTGATGTCGGACGCCAGTTGTACCCATAGTAGTTACGATGAGTCTTTCACAATTTATTTTGCCGCCTATTTGCCGATGGTTTGGCATTCAACAAATCTGAACCTATCGTAAGGCGCAAAAATTGAAACTTGACTGAATTAAAACCCAGGAAATTCTTGAAAATTTTTAATGGAAATATATACAATGTATATATATATTTTTTGTAGTCATGCCATGGCTAACTAGTGTTAAGCTAGCTATGGAGTTGAAATGTTATTGCTTTTCTGTTTTAGTTTTACTTTTTTGATTAAATTACACCGAATTTCAAATATATCGCTAAATAACTGATTATATTATGTTATTATCTTTAAAACTTTTGCTCAAAAAAGTCGGCGGAAAGTGGAATCCCCTCAGATTGCACCACAGACTATCTATAATCCAAACCCCGCACCCTGCGCCGTAAAGTGCTTCGCGCTCTGCGCTCGCATTTACTCCTAGTCGTAATTTCACCCTGGCTAGAACATTGGTTAAGAATATTTGGAATGACATTTATGCGCGCATGAAAACAGAGGCACATAATTGCACCATATCAAAGCATAGGTAATAATTTGCATATAGCTCGCACTTTTGAATATTTCAACAGCTTACGCAAAATGCACCATTAACTATTTACCTGTTGCGTTGCCTTGACAAAATGACAATATCGCTTTACAAACCGTACACAAAGGGCTTTGTAAAGGCTCGCCCGGACTCACCCCCCCCCCTTGCGCCTTTGCGAGTGAACAGATGACTTCTGTGAAATTTAATAAATAATTATGACATTAGTGGGATAATACATAGGATCCGTCGCCATAGAGATGAGTTCTGTTGATAGCCGAACATACGCACGAAATGGAGGGCTAACCAACAGTTCATAATACATCAGGACGTATAAAGGATAGTGATTTTAATGTGCCACGACTGTACGTTTATTGGCAATTATTTGATTTTGTTAAGATGAACTCTCCGTGTTTTTTTTTTTGGGGGGGGGGGGAGTTCACCCTGAATAAAACCTCTGAGACTTAATACCAACAAAAATGGCTCCCCTTTATGGCTGAAATAATTACTTTACAAATTTAAACTTGTTTCCAGCCGGACAATGATTCAGTTGTCACAGGGTACTTGCTCCTGCCACCGTATCAGTTTGGATTATTCATATTGAGGACTGAAAACTAGTCTACTTTAAGCCTGCGAGCAAACAAGGTCACAAAAGCAACTGAAAAAAGAAGGCTCACAAAGCTCGAAATATATAGGTTTAATAGAACGTTGTATTTGTTTGTCTGTACCTGCAGCTGCAGTTTCACAAATGAAATCGATGCTATAACTTCACTCTTAAGCAAAAACAGGACAGTTATTGTTCATTGGTCGTAGAAACGAGTGCGTGAATTGAGTTTGTCTTGACTACCTGCAGACTAATACTCGATCCCAATGATATTTTGGCAGGTAATGACCCTCCCGTAGACGGTATAACCGAGATAGAAGAATGGATTACCGTCCCTCTTGCCAGTAAAATCACATGTTATCTTCTGTCCGCACTGGGAACTTTACTTGCGCTGTTCTTTCTGACGATCAACATTCGATACCGGCAGAAAAGGTAGGCCAACTGTTGCTATAAATAACCCCCAAACCAGAGAAAAGTCCAGACAAAGAGAATAAATATGTCAACCAAATATTGACTTGCAGTGAGTCACTTGATATCAGTACTCTGATGTTATCAGTAGAGTGCCAATGTAAATGTACCAAACACTTCATGAATTACGCTAATTGGGGAAAATTAGGCAGTATAGTAATATCCAGATAGCAACTTATCCATGACAGTAATCAACTTTATGAACTATAGGGAGACAAAATTAAAACGGGTAACTTGTTGAAATAATGGCAATGCAGGCGAAGATGCAGCCAAAACCATAGGCAGAGTGCAGGATCATCTTATAAATAATCATTTGTTTATCAATATAATTAACCTCTACTTTACATAGATAATAATACAATTAAAGGCATATGTGATCATTTGCATATATCACAAAAGTAACCTACCGAAATATTACCAAAAAAACTAACTTGGATCAAAGATCGTACTGGTATTAAACACCCCGTGAGATTCTTCCGCCTGGCTTGCTGTCATTAAAAGGAGAGATCTTTCAGTTGAACTGAAACATCCACTGAGCTGAAACTTGAACCGGTTAGGATTTGAACATTCTTCTTTGGATTTTGAATGGTGTTGTTATTTAAAATGAGCAAACTGCATGAAGAGCAAATGATCCCTATACCTTAAGTATCAAAACATTTATAAATATATCCTTGTTTTACTATACTCAGGAGGACAATTTTTGGTTTGTCTTTTGTCCCTGTAATAACACTCTCATAGACTAAGCAGCACACAAAAACAACACAGAGGACCAAAAAAAAAAAAAAAACCCAACTCCCGAGGACCGAAAGGATCTGTTGTTCTCCGTTTGTGTGTCTGTCCTCGGGGGTTTTGAAGAACAAGTACACACATACACAAAATATATGGAACCGTTTTCTCATCTTCGTGCCGTGTCGTTCAGCAGCATTCACCCAAAATGTTTTCAGCTTCATTTATAATATGTTTAGATGAGATTTCTTATTGATCACACAGGGCCATCAAGTTGTCGAGTCCCATGCTGAACAACCTGATAGTCGGCGGATGTTTGTTTCTGTACGCGTCTGTCTTCGTCTTCGGCTTGGACGTGTCACAGTTGAAGGAGGGCACCTTCATCACTGTTTGTTTTGTACGTAAAGACAAATCATTCTGAATCATCGCCAAATGCACTCCTGATATGCCACAGATTACTAAGTAGAAGTGCGTATTCATACTGTACACACCGGGAGTGCATTTGCAAGCCATTATAACCTCATAATTTTTTTGTGCAAATGTTGAATGCTTTCAAATTTTGGGTGATGTGTGAACCTTATGTGCAGACGGTGTTCTTTCTTAGTTTAAGATAAGTAACAATGAATGCACGAAACAGTAACCTATTATAGACCATGACTGTGACAAGTGTTGACAAAATTCGATGTCGTGGTCACGCAATGTCAACTTTCAGTAAATGGTTCTCTCAGTTGCACTATATTCACATCGCTGAAACTGTGAATGATTTAAAAGTGTTGACAATTATAAACTGTTTGATGTTGGCCAAATAACATGCAAAAGATGCTTCAATGTGTAGGTTGCCCGGTGGTTGCATGTCAGTATGACGTCACATGGCACACACATGGTCTTTAGGCCTACCAATAATAAGTTTATAGACCTGAGAAACAAAAAGACGTCACGATATGCGCTTTCTTATGGAAACTTGGAAAGCGCACATGTAAACAAAGTGTGATATCCTTATGTCTCAGTTCTGTTGGGGGTCGTACGTATATAGGCTTATTTGTGCATATATTACGGAAATAATAACTTAATTGTTTAGAAAAGTATAATTCACGTCAAATTTTAACGTAAATTTATAGACTTTATGCACCAATTAGTTTTGTTCTCCTTTTATGTAGATCGAAACTACACTTCTTTGCATCGGCATTTCTCTGGCGTTTGGGGCGCTCTTCCTGAAGACTTATCGCATTCATTTAGTTTGGACCAACTCCATGCGTCACGCTAAGAGAATAGTAAGTTTGTCTTTAATTTACGTTGGACTATAGCACCTGGACCACGTTGTAATACAGTGCAGTTTTTCAATGATGACTTCATTAAACAAACGAAGTGCTCGGGCGGTTCTGAGCGCTACAGGTAGTTATAGGCAGGGCGGTTTGGGGCGGTGCAGTGACCAATGATACTCGACGATACAAATATCTGCGGCTTTTTGTATGCGAAATCCAGACAATTATCATTTGAGGTGTTAAGGGCTTGCAGACTTGTAAGCTTAAACTGACAGGATAAAGCCACACACTTAATTATAATTTACACGACCTTATCGGGTCTTCTGTACATAAAACACTGTTGACAGGAGATATCAGATACCAAGCTAATGGCTGGTGTCGCATCCATGGTAACCGTTGACGTCATCATCATTCTGCTGTGGGTCGTAGTGGACACAACGAATGTGACAAATGTGCTTCTGGCATCAAAGGTAAATAAATATTAAGAATATTTTCAGCATGTATCATCTATACTTCCTCAAAAAACATTAGAAGAGAATGCTAATTTACACCAAGAATTTCGTTCCGCGAAAACATGTGACCGGATCCCACCAAATGAGTCTTATTTTAAGGACTTCTTTTCACTAATTTGTTTTCATTTTTCATTATAAAGTGCACAATTAGCTTTTCCTTAGCTTTTAAGGTGTAAAAATGATATAGAGTTCATATCGATTTCTGTAGTGCAAGATCAGGTTGGCGTAGCGGTGCTTTCCTCGCCTTTCACCGCTGTGACCTGGGTTCGAATCCCGCCCGGGCCAAAATGTGGATTGGGTTTTCAGTCCCTACCTGAATCCGTAGGTTGTCCCCCAGAATGTTTTCTGGGGGTTTCCCCCCACCTCTAAAACTGTAATTTCTTCTCGTTGTCTCCTCGCTACAGGTTTCTTCAGGCTTGCGAGCCATAGTGCCTAGGGCGCTTTTGAGGAATCCTTGGTTTCATTACCAGAGTTAAAAAAATAAATAATATAAAATAAGTAATAATAATCTATTTGAGGGCGGTTTAATCCAAAAACAGCTCTGACGATTTCGGACTCATTTTGTTGGGTTGGGTCAGATTTGTTTGTTTGTTTTTGTTTTTGTTTTTGTGATGCTGGACCCAGAGAGGCCAACCTATTGTCTTCTTTGCACCTGACTAACTGACTGACTGACACACTCCCCGACTTTCACATGTATGAAAAGACTTCCCCAGTGTATAGCCATTCTAAATCAACGGATACAATTTGGTTCACTCTGGGGTAGCTTTACTATTAGCCTTGTCTTGGTTCTTCGTACCTCGAAAACATGTTGACGTATCTGCGCACCTATTTAATCACTCTGTTTACGCGTATAGCTGTGAGGTTTTGTTTTGAACTAAACTGATATAATGATAGCCGAATGGAATATCTTGAGCGCTTATCAGTCTTATCAATTTTGTTATATGGGTCGTGTCATGCCAGGCTTTTCATCAGGCAAATTATTCACAGAAAACATATATGTTTCAATGCATTATGCCATGACGGTGATTAATGGTAAATCTGTCACTGGGTTTGTATTTATATGAAAGGATCCTTTTCTTTCAAATGAGTTACAGAAAAATCCGTTTCGTAATACTTTGTGACGAATGGTGTTTTTGACGTCTGTCAGTGTCGTAATTGGGATCTCATTTTCTGGAGTGGCACCCTCTTTTCTTTCCTTTAAAGTTAATTTTGCCTTTACCCATATTCTCAGCGGCCGGGCGGGGGGGGGGGAACCAGGGGCTGGGGCAGATGCTTAGAGCGAGATGCACCACTGTATAAACCTACTCAGCACTAACGAGTAGGTAGGCAGTGGGCCTGTTCTTGATGTTTTGCATTATACAAGATTGTTTTTCCATTCACAGCTAGATGAATCCAATCCAATCCCGGAGGTGTATAAAGTGCCCATGTACCGAGAGTGTACCTCGGACAATCAGATTGTCTTCATCGCCATCATCTATGCCATCAAGGGCCTGCTCATGTTGGGAGGCAGCTTTCTAGCGTGGGAAATGAGACGGATCACCATAGCAGAGCTGAACGACAGTGGGTTCCCTCTCCATTAAGACTGTTCAGTATTTCATTCGAGAGTTAATTTCAAAATTGTAGACCATACTAATTATAAAGTCCTTCACTATCAAAACTAAATGCTTGTTTCTCCTCTACTTGGCCTTTAATATAAATATATATATTTATAAAGTAATTTATGGCCTCATCAAAATGACTAGGACTGCTGCAAACTGCAGACCAACTGGATCGACCTGAAATATACAAATAGGAAAATTAATACTTGCGAATTTAACAAGTTCTTCTTTAGAGGCAGTATTAATGACGTTAATTTGTATTTTTCCCCATGAATTTGGAGCTAAACGGCTTCGTTTAGTTCATCAACATTAAACGATTTCAATATTCGTTTAGATCTAGCTCAATTATATTTGTATTCACTCATTAAATGATTTATTGAATCAATCATGACTCGCAGCTAAGGGTTCCATTGAACATGATTTATAATATTTGGAAAAAAAGTAATTCCATTAAAAAATATTATCAATATTAAAATATTAAGACGTACCACAGAGTAATCCCATTAAAACATTGTTAACATTAAAATATTAAGAAGTACCTGATAAAACTGACAACAAAATACCCCAAATACACGACAAATTTACACTAGAAAACTGCTCAAAACATAGAAGGCATGACCTAAGGAATAGATAAATAGATGTTTGGGAACTAGAGGAAACAAAAAAAATATCTGATTATGAAGTGAATTTTTGAACAGCGCGGGCTGGTATTATCCCTTTTTTTGTTTTCATCAAAATGACAAGTACACTAATCACGTCAGGAAAATTATGAAAACGTTATTTTAAATTCGTGGGTCAATCAAATTCGAAATCAGAAAAAGCGTTTGACCAGGTTGTTTTGGTTTAATAAAATGAGGGTTTTCCTTTGGTGACCAACGCTGCGTCATCTGCAGCAATCTCTTGAATCGAGCGATCGATTTCGAAGTGGTATTTTTATTGTTTTTTTTCACAAAGCTTTAGAACTGGGTTATATTAAATTAAACTTCATGAGGTCGTCCCATTGAAGCTTATCTTTATATAAAACAAAAGCAGTACTCGGGCCGGAATTTATTTATGAGAAATCCAACATATTGGCTTTCAAAAATAAAAATCAATTTTGCTTTTCGGGATTTATGTGGGATTATCCTAAAAACTGATGCTTTTAAAGGATTTCGAATTGTAATTGAAAGAAGACGGAACAGTTGACAACGTCACGTTACGCGCACCTGTTCTGTAGAAGCTGATGTTCATTTGAGCGTAGGTTTTTCAAGGATGTACTGCGATGTTTAACCATCAATGCAGTAAAAATTAATATTGCTTTTAAAGAACAAAAAAAAGGGGAAAAGTTGTTGACGTGAAGAGAAAATCCTCAGGAAATCTTTTTCTTATAGCATGCTCTCAGGGTAATTGAATGACGCAGACCGCCAGACATTTGGATACAACGTGCGGCTTATCGTTTTTACACAAGCAATTTCGCCCTGGATTTTTGTATGGATTTGAACTCGGAGCACAGTCCTTTTGTCCTTGCACACACGAGACTATACAGTGGCTGATGTCTTAGTTTAGGGCAGCTGATATGATTTAAACGTTTCAAAGCAACAGCAAGTTCGAGCAACGAAACAAACGGTTATTAAGACTAAGAGTGGATCAAAGTGTGTGCCGCCATCAAACAACTTCATTTTTTTTTAATGATAAAAACGCATGATCCAAATTATGAACACGAATCCCTTTTGCAGTTTTCATATTCAAACTTCAAAGAAAATACTGAAAGACTCTTTAAAATGCACTTAATAGACTCCATCGACAGATGGTACCAGCCCCCCCCACCACTATTTGATTTTAAGTAGGCCAAGTGTCCGGAGAAAAAAAACCGTGTCTACATTTCAGCACATCCGTGCAAGTGCCCTTTTCAAGAAATTTGTATCCCCCCAATAAAAATGACCTTGCTACGCCCCTGCTCTGAAAGCATGAATCAATTTCAGTAATTGTTTTTTTTTACAGATAAGCTGGAAAAATATACTCTTTTTAAGACATATTTCATTGGTGTATCAAATTTGATTTCTTTTTAAGAAAAAAAACATTAATACAGGTCACTTTTGACTCGCCCTCTAGTGTTGTTTTACAAGGCACTTCTCAGTTATATCATACCAACATCACCCTTTGTTCTTTTAAAATTAAAATAACATTCCTTTCTTTTTTTCAAAGGTCGTTTCATCATCATGTCCATCTACGTTGTCGTACTGACCTTGGCCATCACCGTGCCGACTCTGACCGTCTTAGCCGAGAATCGAGGCTTGTATTTCACCGTGAGGTCCCTGGCGATCATAGTCGCCAACACCGCGGTCTTGTGTCTGGTCTTTGTCCCTAAGGTAAAGAGGGAATAAGACACTCAATTCACAGAGAAAGCAACGGTATCTGCTAAACACAGCAGACGACTTTATGACGAGGCAGTCAGACGTAGTTATTTGAGTCCCATCTCCTCATCTCCCGAGTCCGAGTCGATGTGAGAGCGAGTGAGAGTGAGTCGAGAGTCCGTGTCAATTTTTGATGTCTGAGTCTGAGTGAGAGTGAGAGTCGTCCTTGAAAAGTCCTTGAAGTCCGAGTCCGAGTATCAATAGAGTAATATCATCAACCAATACTATATTAACGTTTTTCCAAATGTACAAAAATGTCAAATGTCATGTCAGGTGATAGGGAAATGGTAATGGTTAATGGTTTAATGCATTCATTATGTTATGCATGTATTATGTTTATAAAAAAAATTAAAAAAAAACTTTTACCTTAGTATACCTACAGATATTGACGCAGATATGACGCAGAAGTAAAGTGTGACAATTACAACAATTCTAGCATGATATTTTCAGTATATATTTCATTTTTTTTGCTTTTTTTTATTTTCTCTCTTTAAAAAAGTAAAAAAAAAAAATAAATAAATAACTGTTAAACAAAAAAACAGAAACAACAGGCAGAGATCAAGTCTACAAAATATGTAAAGAAAAAAAAAAAGAAACTGAAAAAGTCTTCTGTAATATATGATCAATGATCAATCGGTTATTTTTTTTTGCAGCGGGCAGAACTGCGGAATTTCGGTTCCACAGCAAACCCAAATCAAAAAAAAAACAAATAAATAAAATAAAAAAACTAAAAAAAAAGATTTTTTTTTGCCGGACTCGAAGCCGAGTCCTCGAGTCCTTGGGGTCCGAGTCCGAGTCCGAGTCCGAGTCCTTGAGCAAAGGACTCGAGTCCAAGTCCGAGTCCTTGAGCAAAGGACTCGAGTCCAAGTCCGATCCTTGAAAAAAGGACTCGAGTCCGGACTCGAGTCCGAGTCCCGAGTCCGAGTCCTACAACACTGCAGTCAGAGGGCAGTAGTTCTTTGCATCGCTGGGAAAGACACGAGCAAACATTTTGTGCGCGCATTGTAACTAAATTAAAATACATCTTATACCTGCAACGCACACGCGCGGTCTATGAGTAGTTCACTGTCATCGTGCGTAAGCCGTGTCCACTAACTGGCCAATTTCATCCCTTATTATTTCAAAGGTTGCATTATTTTTGAAGACAAAAGATGGCGAATTAAAGTTACACTTTGGTCGAGACCAGATGAGCGGCTCGAAGTCGCCCGGATCTACCCTCAACATGGGGCCGGGTCAAACGTCGGGACTCATGGATAAATTAGTCCAGGTACGCCGCTCTGATTCAGTGACAATCGCTTTACGTTGCAAACATTGTTCGTGAATCATCCTTCTTAACTTTAGAGGTATAGCTCTGTTGTGTGTTAACATGGAAAGGGGAAAATGATGTAAAAATATATTGTATCAACAAGAATAATAGGTAATTGGAACTAATGCAGTCTTGACTAGGCTTGGGGGATAGGTATACCTTTCCTTTAAAACTACAATATTTGTATCCATCTATACGCTACGCCAGCCCAAGCTTCTTCCGTAGAGTCGAGTAATGTCGGCTTAATTGGCCACATTGTTTTAACTGTTACGACGTCAGGTTGTGGGGAGGGAGGGTAAAGACGTGTATCTAAGTTTATTTACGTTAGCTTACATATTTCTATACTAAAAATACATCTTTCGCCTTTAAACTGAAGTAAACGTGTTACATTACGCCATTTCTCAAATGCTAATGGTGTCGTTGCTCGTCACAGCGCTCTTTTTGCTTAAACATTATGACTAATTGGCTTCACGAGGCCGTACACGGAGTGGCTTCACTAGACGTTCTGTGTCGCTGGACTGTCATGCTTTCCCCCCCCCCCCCCAAAAAAAGGAGGTATATACCTGTCAATTGACTGATTGGTCGTGAATGTGTCTCGCACTCCACAGAAACACAGGGAGTTATCTGAACTCAACGCTCAACTCACCCTGCTCTTAGCGAATAAAAAGATCCCATCGAGCAAAGACAAGAGCAAGCAGGATGGCCGCACGAGAGGAAGGCTACGTCTGCCATCTCCGAATGAAACTACGGAACATTCAAGAATTTAGAGTTATGAATGGATTTCAGATCCATTGTTCCATACATGCTGCGTTATCTCGTCACTTTATTGTAAAGGTTACTGAAGCGTATGGCACTGATTGTTTTACAAACCATACTTTTGCACATTGCACTAGCGATATCATTGATGATCACACACACAAGTGTGTATTTGCCTGCAATCGGGGCCCCTCTATTTTCACATCTTTTGTTTGTGCTACTAACTTTTTGGGAAGACCTCCAATATATTTTGTACACGAATCCAAATGGGGACCTATTGTCCCCTATTGTTCAACGTCCCCTATTGAATGCAGAAACAAACTCACACGCACACATTCTGGATTTTTTATCCTTGTAGAATCATTTTTTTGTTCTCGTGTACTAAAGATTTCGAATTTGAAAGTGTTCTTTCAAAATGCTCCTGTTTTAACCAGAATTAATTTCCTGGGCTGAAATTCGGGCTTGATATCCCTTACATAAAATACTTCAATTTGCGACGGATCAACACACCTTGGAAATTCCTAGTTTGTTAGTTAAATCCATACATCTATTTCGTGATAACCTTGTGGAGACGTATTCACCTATAGAAATTGCTCTGTGGAGACGTACACAATCGTTTGTTCAATATATTGTGCACATGTCTCCACAGGGTACCGTGTACCAGATCACACTATCATACACGCACCCAGTGTTGCTACACACGTTTGGTGCACAGTATGCCTAGGCCTACATGTTATGTGACGATTAATAAAACTATTTGCACTACTATTTGCTTGTGTGTCCCCTACATATCTGTTTCTTGTTCTTCTGTCATTTTGCTGTCATGAATTTTCTTTTTTTCTGGTGATTCGTTGTTGGGTCAGTAGATTGCCGAAGGCCAATGAGCAAACTTTTCTCACAATTGTTTTAGTGAGTACATTTCTGGGTTCACATTTGAACAGAAAACCCCTAAACTGAACAGTGTCTTGCTGAAATGACATCACACCAACCGCGCCTCAGTTGTCCTGAAAAGCATGCGTATGGCAAATTTTAAATGTTTAAGGAAGACAGTGCACTTTTCAATAAACTTAACCCCAAAAAAGGGATGTTAAATAGTTTTCATACATTTAAAGAGGAGTAGAAAAGTTGCACAAAATCTTTTCCTAAGAAAAAAAAAATCATTTCATGACCCCTTCAATTAACATGTGCTGCGTTAAATGATCTCCATTGCGCTAATTCCAGAAAACCTCTCTAGGAAAAAAAATACTCCTGTATTTTGAAAGACAACAATTCGATGTTTACCCCAACCACTCTGTTTGATATTCTCAATTCGCCAAAGTGGGTGCAAGTTTACTCTCCAAAGAAAAGGCGGGCTGAATGGGTGAGGGATCGGGTGCGGGTAAGCGGAGAGCCGAGCATGTCTGGGTTGCGTGGCGACGCGTCGGCTTCTCCCCTTTGCGACCGGGTTGGTGTCCGCCTTGTGTTGACCCCACAAATACTGGCCGGCTATCAGTCAAAATAACAAGGTGAAAACAGTGCTGTAACAGTTATCGAGTGGTTGTTAAAGAATCAACATCGAAGACCGATGAGAAAATCGTCAAGACCGAGGCTTTGTCGCTTCGTTCATTGAAGTGCAACATATATTTCTTCCAGTGGAAAAGAAACAGCAAGAACTGTTTAAAAGGTATGTATATTAGTTTGTCAAACACCTTGTTTTTTTTGGTCCTGGAATCAAACCTTGTATATATTTTATTTAATCATTAAAATACTCAGAATGACATTTGTCTTGATGTTGGCAGTTGATTAAAATTCGTGATGCTTCGTTGCCAGTGTGATATTAAAAAAAAACATAATCGCGATAACTTTCCAAGTCAATTACGTGCTTAACATTGGGTTTTTCTTTTGTTTCTGCTTTGACAACCCCCCCCCCCCGGTGAAAATTGCAACATTTTTGTGAAAAAAAATACTTCGTGAAGTTCCAGTGTATGCATTTTGTTTTTCGTTATTTTCGGTAGTTCGAAAGGAAGAGTAAAACCACCTGATCCCAGAAGTATCCGATGTTTTCATGTCACGACTAACTGTGGGATTTGGTACTTGAGACGACACCTCGTCAGTTAGGATCAGTGCTGTAGTCGATCTTTTCTTATAGACTTGGCCTAATACAAATGCTTATTCAATTAAACACAAGATGAAGTCCAACTTCGCTTTCAACATGAAAAAAAAACCCAGTTGTGTATTTTTAAATGTAATCGTGGGATTATCAGTTCATCGGGGCAAATTATCTCTTAAAGGCCTAAAAGGTCTCGAGAAGGTTCGATGAAATTTGTCTTTGAAACTTCATTTTTTTTCCTGATTAAAAAACTGTTGAAGCACATAGCCTATCGGTAATTATTTATCAACCAAATAAAGAATATTTTTTTGACTTTTTTTGTCAATGTAAATTGAAATAATTGATCAACAATTAAAGAGATCTCGAAAGGTCTCAAAAAAGGTCTCGACTAAATTGGTAAGAAGGTCAAAAAGAAACAAGTGAACATTCCCTCTCAACCTGCTTATGCTGTATTCAGGGTTGTAATTGCAACATCAAGTTTTGTTCCAACTGTTTCACAGATTAACGGGATTTACCGGGAGCTAAAAAGATGGCCCAACCTCTCCACACACACCTGATCCTAAGCAGCCCTCTCTGGCGTCCCGAGACGGTCCCTACCGAGTTGCCTCCACCACCGTCGGCCCAACATCTCGCTGAGCAGGAGCAGAACTTTAAACTGGATTGCATCCTGGTGGAGAAACTGCGCTACAAATGGTCACCGGACATCATCCCTAAGTATGATGCAATGAGGGACCCGTACGCACGTCATTACTTCAAGTCGCCGGTGGTGCAGTCCCTCTTACGACGGACGCTGGACGGTGCGGTAAGACAAGTCCAGGCGGACTTATGATTAATCTCACCTTTTTTTTTTAAATATCGAAAATATTTAGTTCCTCTCCGTGGCAAAAAAATAGAAGAAAAAGCAACAATTAGCCTATATTTAAGGCCATTAAAGCTGGCAAAAATGAAAAAGGCAACACTATTTATATTCCCGGTTATCATATCAATATCACTCCCCGCTTGTTCAGACTAAATTGAAAAGTAATCATTGATTGATGAAAATTGTCAGTAATAATTGAAGCCGAGTTTAGTTCGTGTTTTCTCAATATACAAGCTTTACAAGCGTGGAAGTGGCACAGCTGATTAAAAACCTTTCTTCTAGTTAAGAACCTATAAACACGCACGGTAAAATGTAGATTTCGAGCCCCCAAATTGTGTGCACGCTACCGCGCTAAAATGTTTCTTTTTATACAGACGTATCAAATATCCATACGATGTACGTTTTGAATAATATTTCTCAAACACAAACAAAAAACTACTTTTGCCAAAAGTGTTTGATTGACTTTAACATCATCACACCAAGGTGTTTTTGATTGACTTCTACTTCTGTATTTGTCACTGAGTAGTATGTTTAGGGATTACGGGGTACAATGGCATTTCACTAAAGTGTTTGCGGATGCATTAGTGACACAAAGGGTTTGACAAACAGAGAGTTGTAACTCTTGAAGATTAAACACTTCTTGAGTGAGAGGCTAGTCTTGAGTGAGAGGCCAGTCAAAATACAAAATCGTGTGAGATGATTTGAGTTGGTAACTTGGTTTTTGCCTTTCGTCAGTGAAGGCAACTTATGGAAAATAATGACCTATTGCAGCGCTTTTGGTGTGTACATGTACCTCAAAAAGTGATGACGGTTGATTAAAAAGGGGAAATACGATTTCTTTTAAATTTAGTGTTTAATTTTATTGTGGGATGTAAAATTTGATAATTGATTGAAAATAAGATGTTTATTACGCTGTTTTGGGGGCGTTAATAAGATGAAACTTTGTTTCTGTACCTGGCGTCGGTACTTTGACATTTTTTTCGCGAATGCTTTCCGATATGACATTGGTACAAAACGTCCGCGAGACATCAATCTACACAAAGTTGTAAATACTGGACACGAAAGGCACTCTTTCGTTTATGGTGTCGGAAAAACAAAGTGTAGACCTGCTATAATTGTACCATCTTATGCCTAATTGTCATATGTTTAGATTGAAAAAAAATTAGCTGTTACATATCTTCAATCAGTGAGATATTCTACTGTTTGTAACTCCCAAATGGTGAAACTGTGGTCAATTTTTATCGATTCTTGTTCTAATCTCAACAGGATGGCGGTAGGCCTTCCCCCGTCAATCCGAGATCCCGCGCATCCATCAAGCACGCCAACATCACGCCCGCATTCTCCCTGAATCCACCAACTCCGCAGTCACCGAGTAAGCCTCAGCCTCAGCCCCAGCACAGCTCGCAGCCCTCAAGGCTCAGTCTAAACACACTCTCGGGTAGGCACCGAGCCCCAGCCACTCCGACGGACGAGACCCTGGCAGACAAACGAGAGAGGTACTGCATTGATAGCGTGCTAGCCACCAACCAGGTCACTAAATACAAGCCGCTGATACGGCCCTATGACGCCGTTGAGGACCCTCATGCCAGGGGCTACTTCCAGAAGCCAGGAGTGAAGAGGGTATTGGCAATGACCCTAGGTGCTGCCGACAAGAGATCATCGGAAAAGATTCATTCTTGCAAGGTAGTTATTTATTATGAGTGTGTTGTGTAGTCGAGTCAATCACAAGTCCAGGCTCATTACATTCTAATCCACACGTGTCAATCAGAAGTCATTTCTAACTTTACCCAGTTCCAAGTAAAGTCACAAGTTATTCAAAAGAGCTGTGTTATTCTTCATTGAATCAACCGCTGTAACTTTAACGCGACGGACTAGTGAATTGGCTTATGAATTTTACTCATCACAAAACTACTGATATGGACTTGTGATTGACTCGACCTACTACCACAGGGCATGATAAAAAAAATACACAAACACAAAATTGAGCACAGAACACACGAATAATTCCCATTAAAGCCTTGATCAGATGGGACTTGCAGAAGTCATTATGTACTGGCCTACATGCAAAATCGTTTGCGATGACGAAGAACCAAAGCAACAAGTTGTTATAGCGCCCTCAATCGTCCCATTACAGCTAACGCCCAAGTGTCTCCTAGCAACTGATTGATTGCTGCTTTGCGCGGTACGGAAGTGAACAGCGCAACAGGTGTTTACATGTGCAACTGCAATTGCAACAGGTGACTGTGAGTGTGTTTTACCGTGATTTTGGGTGGTTTAAAACCTTCCCTACTGCCAAAAGTGTTAGGAAACGAAGACTCTGACGCTATCACATAATCCTGCAGATATCTACCAATAAGTTACCCTGAAATTTAGATCAAATTTACTCGTTGAAAATGTCTGACGGTGCCGGTGAAGAGCAAAACACCAACAGCACACCGCCACCCAGTAGCCCACCGCCACCGGCTACGGACAAACCGGCCGAGGAGAAGCCCGACCAAACAACAGGCAGCAAGCCAGGCAGTGCCAAGAAGTCCCCGCGGGGTAAACCGGCCAAATCCCCCCGCGGTCCCCCGGAGCCAACCCCAGAACAACTGGCCGAGAAGGAGAAGAGTTTCCTGCTGGATTGCATTGCCGTGGACTCGATTGCCAAGGACTATTCCCACTGCCAGCCCAAACTCGGTCCAGCCATTCCGGCTTATAATTCACAAAAAGACAAGCATGTTAAACTCTATTTTACTCGGGAGCAGGTTGACGAAACACTACGGAAAACACAACAGGTAATTGCAGAATTCCTAATCAGAAAAAAAAAATAGCCCCACATTTTGATTCGTTGATTTGTTCTGCTGTTTTGGGTTGATATAAATGCATATCAATTATTGTGTCACCTGATTTATCTGCCACATGTTTTAAAATGTGTAGTTACAGGGTGAGAAATGTTCAATAATTTCCGCAGTAATTTGTCCAAATCTAACCGTTTACAATACCCTGAAATGTTCAAGACTCACAGAAAAATCCAAACAATTATTGTAAAAACTTTCCCTTTAAGCTTTTCATTTACACGTGCAATGTACATGAATTTGTACATGTACAAGTATTTTCATTTACAATGCACGATTTACATGTGTTTATGTATTGTTCCACTTCAGAGATCATGTGCTGTCTTGTGGTGGCACTGAGTTCTCAGGTTATGATCGTCATAAGCTATACATATACATGTACTACTTGTAAAGATACACCTACAGTGTGCTTGAGGAAATTTGCCTTTCTTAAGAACACGTAACCCTCAATCACCTGGTATGCCAAGTAAAGTTCATTTGATCAAGATGCTTAACATAAATGCATGCATCATTTGTACACATCTAGTCAGCAACTCGATAGGATCAGTTGACTGAGTCTGTCATGGCGCTGACAGCAACACAATTAATGCATTCATCGTATGAGTGGTGCAGGCATTAACAATGCACCAACAAACAGATAAGATCTGTGTCAATTTCTGAAGTGTACCAAAGTACATGCTGTTTTATTCACAAGCGACACTATCATGATTTTGTTTCTTTATCTTTGACAGGACAAAGGTGGCTGTTCTATCGATGGGCCTGTGATTGACAGATTTATTGAGTCCGGGTCTGGCTACAGATATCTACATGCGCGGAATGCAGCACCGGGAGCAGCGAAAGGTATCAAGGAGTGGCAGATGTACTTGAATATGACCTAGAGTAGGGGCGTGGCATAATACATGTCGGGGCATGATTTGGGGGCGGGGGCTAAGTAAGCTCAGATGCTGTGCAGTAGCATATCCAGTGGGAGTGGGGAGGGGGCAAGGGTGGCAACTTGCCCTTCTCCTACAACTCCCATGCCCCCCACTGGCGGCATTTATGGCGCCATAAAACCCAAAACAACAGAACATGTATTTTTAAGACGGTTTCAAGACGTATCAGATGTGGTTTGCCCCGTGACACAAAAGGCTGGCTACACTTCTGATACCGTGTACATGTAGCTAAATTCATACTTTGTATCAAAGAACACTTGCACACCCCCCTTCCCCCCCCCCCAAATAAATTCGCCCCCAGCTGCCGTCCCCTTCCCCATCCAAAATTTAGTTTGGTAGTCCTTTAAGTGACCATGGTTAACGGGTTTAACAGAAATTGGGCGCCGTAATATTGCAACATCCAGCCATCCCCCCCCAACCCCTATGGTGGGAACCCTGGCTAAGCCGCTATTCCTCAACAGTTTTAAGGAAGACATCGATATGATACTTATAGATTTAGGAGAAGGTTCACATTTTGAATGTTTTGTTACAATTTTATTGTAGACTGTGACAGACCCTAAGTGAGGAGAGTTGCAAGTATTAGACCTATGTGCACTGTGCATGAATGGTTTAGTTCAAGTTCACATTGTTGACATGATGAGCATGTTTGCAACTCTCTTAAGCAACCTAAGTCGTACTGATATCATCTTGGTTGATGTTCCACCAAAAAGCCACTGAAATCAACACCATCCTGATTTTTTTGTCTTTTTTTCCCCCCTGTTTTTAGCTGGTCACTCGACGGATCAAATCAATGGACACGGCCAGTTCATGTCAGAGGCTAAGCCCAACTTTGGATTCAACGGGCAGTATGGGTACCGGCGCAACACGCCCTGGCTACGAAAGATGCCTTCGCCGTTCGGAGTCGACCCCAGATCTCCCACACATTGAGATTATGGTTCGAAGATGTGGGTGGATGTTAATTTCTTGTGAATTTTAAAACAAAAGCCTTACTGACAGTTAGCAATACACATGAATTTCAGTGAAAGATTCATGCAAGTTTTCATGTTACTTGATGAACACCTGTGAACAATAAATGATAGGTTTTTTTTTCCACCTTCTCTTCTGTAAAGACACATGGTTCTGAAAAGAGCAGAGGTTCTGAAAAGAATCAAGGCTTCCACAATTCTTTTCAGAAGAGATATTTGAACACCATTATATGCTTTTTCCATGTGCATTTCTACTATATTTCCTATAATTATAGGTTTTTAGTATTTTTGTAGAGTCGGTATGGGAATGCATGAATGCATTGCAGTCTGCAGAAAGATTCACTTTTTTGTAGCTGTTTGAATAAAAACATTGCCGGATTGTGTTTTTGGCTGAGGTTTATTTTAAAGTTTTACTTTTTTATAACTCTGTGCATGACACCCAGTAAATGAGCAAGAATCGTGTAAAACAGCTGACATGAACTAAGGTTCTGCTGATGCATTATTTGTTGGGAAATCACTGTGTGGTTGTATAATAACAACAGCGCCCTCAGGCGTCATGCAGTAGCAAAGAAACATCCGGGCGCGTGATCATTTTACTCGCACCAGACCCCATTCAGTGGAGAAACCATTACGCCCGCTATTGTACAAAGCAACTGCCCGTGATAGATATTTCAAACAATAGCTATCACAGTGCTTGTGCCATTGATGGGGGCCTTCGTGCTAGAATTGAAAGCATAACCGGAGTGGTCTTGTAGTAAAATTATAATCCCAGTCAAAGTGTGTGTCATTGTCGATTATGTAATGTTCCCAGGCATGAACAAAGCAGCCTAATTTATTTGGAATAAACCCCACACAGTGTCCGGTATTGATGGCAACTTTTGGAATTCTCCGGTGACAATGAAAGTATTTTGTGTCTACTGATGCATCAAAGAGGAACATGAGACCTGTTCTCAGAGAGGGCGTTCTGTGAAAAAGGTTTTTTTTTTCATTCAACAGTCCTTACACTGAGACAGCATGACCAATGGCCGGTGACCAATCATGGGGAATAAAAAAAAAAGTAATTGCATGGTCATATTTTTTTATGTATAAAAATATATTTGAGTGAGTGAAGACTCCATAACAAGTTAAAAATGTACATCAATTAATTAGCAAAAATAGTGATACGATTATTGCAAATGAAACACATTTTATATATTGTAAGATCATTGTCATAATTAGAGTGTTTTCCCGTTTTCTGTTCGAGTACACTACCCGTAGGTTTATTTGAACCATTTCCTAACTACATGTGTAGCTCTGAAAAAAAGATGTCACCTCAAACATTCTTCAATATTTTTTTTACAGAGCACAGACTTACGAGTGGTAAAAATTTTGATTCCTAATTTTTTTTAAATTGTTCACTGTTTGTAGTGTAAATATTAAATCCATTTCTGTACATTTCAGTGGATTGAATTATGTAATTATTAAGCGTTATGCAATGTTAAGAATAGTGAAGCATGTGAAAAAATTGTGACTTTTTGACATTAAACCCTCCTTGAAGGATTATAAAAGAAAAACAAGCATCTTCTAAGGTATGATTCTGTACTTAAGATTATACATGTATACATATATATAAGCACATTTCCCCCCAAAATCCTTGTGCTTTTTCTAGGCCGATTCTCAATTCATCATGTTTTTGAGGGTGGGCGAGGGAACATAATAGGCCCACCCTACCCACATTGACACCCCTGCAGACGCCCATATTTGCTAAATGTGTATTACATTTATAGCAAATATGACTTCACACCTCTGTTTTGTATGCTTTTCCAGGGGCAAGCGGCCCCTTGCGCCCCCCCCCCCCCCCGTGACGCCCATGTATTTCACTATACCTTTAGGTTAATTTGGGTGGTCCAGGGGGGTTGACAACTATTTCTACAATAAATGTCCTTGTTCTAAGGCATACTGTCATTTTTGGGGGGTAGATTGAGAATGGTGGGCACAGGTATCGAGTTAAAATGAGTCTAGGCCCTGTGTCTTCGAAAGGCACCACCCGTATTAAGTAAGTCAATAGTATGATGTAGTCAATGGGCAATTTGTGTAAGGCAAATGTCAGATTTGATTGAAGTTCAGTACATGTAGTCACTACATGTAGTCACTTCCTGTGTGAATTCAGGTCAACAAAGGGAGTGAGCCGGTTTGAAATCGGATTGAAATCCCAGTTTGATATGCGTCACTTTTTGAAGGGCACAGTCAGAAATCCTAAAAGTATAGGCCTACACGAGAATAAAAAAGAAAAGAATATAATAAAAATCTAGACGTTCTTGCACCAAAACGCAAATTTTACAATATGTTGGGCCGTTGAGTGACGGCCCTTTACAACGGCTATACACCATATGTCTTCGTAATAATGTTGTGGATATTTACTAGAACTGTAAGACTGCTATTTATCTGTCACATTGTTGCTGTCAAAGCCTAAGGGAAGTATACCACAATATAGGCCATTTGTCGACTTTGTTGAACCGAGTTCTCCTGTCAGTGTGTGTATAGTGCTCCTATGTTGTTTACAAGCTTGAGCGAGCATAATTAGGATAACAGATCGAGAAAATATAGCCTATTCTCACATAGTTTACTTCTTCAAAATCCATGGCGGCAAACACTCTCATAGACGCAGTGCAACTAAAGTTCAAATTTCTAATCTTTCGAACTCGCCAATCGGGGAAAAAGGAGTAATGAACGGGATATGGACGGATTTTACTGAATAATGTTTAGTTGAAGTTTGTGTAACTTAATAGACCTCAGTTTTCAATTCTCTCTTCGTGATAATTTAAGTCATCGAAAGTATGCTTTGTAAATTTTGTAATTCTTTGACATTCCCCCAAAATATCAGTTTCTGTTACAGGAAGTAAAAATATAAAATAAATGCTTTCCCCTCTTCATTTTCTTCGAGCGCGTACCGTTTTCCAGTTTTTTTTTGTATAGATCAGGTCGCTATGTCTTACTCAAATCATCGTCCTCCACGCACACTTTGAGCCCATATACCACCTCAGATGTGTCGAGGTCTCCAACTCATCAATCACTCATTTTTTGTCATCCCGATCTGACATCTCATTGGTAGTTTCTCAAAGCTCGGTAGCCAACGGGCGTGCTTTACCTACACAGGTAATTAAACTCGTCAGTTAATGCCGTCAACAAAATGACAACACGCACCATCACAGGTGACCACCAGCAAGTCGGGAGGCTGGGGAGACTTATACGGCACCGAACAAAACCAAGCTTTCTTAGAAGGTATGTTTCGGCTCAATGCATCACCAGCCACCAAGACAATCGCGTCTTCAATGTCTTCCTGGTGAGAAAACAGGACCGAGGAAAAAAAACACACAACTGAGGACACACCAGAATGGAATGAAAGTGCAGTATAAAAGAACATTGCGTAAATGCGTTTTTTCAGAGTAGGCGCCACCGTGCCGCCCACTTTCTCCCGAAGACCAAACTCACCTCCCTTTCTTTGCGTCCTAGCATTCCCCGCTTTTGTCCGGGTTGAGAGTCTATTAAGAACCGGTTGCGGTTGGGGAAGTGGGGGAAGGCCGTGCCCCTGAGTGGTCAAAGGGGTACGAAGAATACCTGCTTGTGGTGGGACGAGTTGCCAATTCCCAACAGGGTTGCGGCGAGGGGGTGGGCTTTTATACGGCTAATCAATTTGTATAGAAGAAGTCAGATTCGTTTACTGATACCATTGTACGTGGTGTGTTTTTTGTGTGTTTTGTCTGTGTTTTTATTGCCTGGGACAGTAGATGCCGGCTAGCTGTAGGCCCGAGTTGTATTGGGATATGGTCCACAGGTACCCAGCTGAGAGGAGTAATAGACCAGGAGGACCCGGCGAAGTAGACGGCCTGGATTTGCATCCAAGACGCTCCTCCTAGAACCCCCGGGGCTTACACACCGATACAATGAAATATTAATCGAGAGGTAATTAGCGCTGGTGGATCTTCGCGGCGTACAAGGCACAGGCCAATCAACGGTCGGCCCTAAGCACGGATGGAGACAGGACCAGCGCCAGCGTGATCTCAATCGCAGCTCCGAACCACTGTTTGATTTGTTATTGTTTACTGCCATAAAGCAACGTGTTTACGAAACATTTGGCAGATTAACGCTGGCAACCTTGTCCATAATACACTTCTCCTGCTCTGGCTCTACAAAGTTGATGGATTTCGTCGGCAGAAATTTCTCCAATGCCTGGCTGATTTCATGAAATGTGGACCGTTATCTCGACCAGGCTTCATCAAACATTCATCGTTTTATAAATGTCAATGAAGTGATCAATTTTCACGAAGTTGACAATTCTGCGATGAACGAATATTTCATCTTGGATCAAGTGACCAACAATTAGATAACGAGCTTTAATTGAGGATAATTAATCATTTAATGTTTTAATCACCTCCTCTTTTCCCATAAGATTAATCGTTGCCACCCTGACACTTGCTGCGTTCTATTTTGGCGAAGGAAGTCCTTCAATTTCTACAACTGGATGCTACTTTTTTTTCAATCAAATCCATTTTTAATCTGTGGCAACAGAAAGTACAACGAGCGTCCAATTTAAGACAGTTTCATCATGAATTCAATGTTCGAGTGTTTCGACCCACCGGGCTCCAAGTCGGCGTTCACCGAGTTCCAACAGTTCCACCAGTTCCACCATCATTTCACGGGGGGACCACCGGCACCTACAGCCCCGATGACTGGGGTCTCCACCGCGGTACCACCGTCCCCGTACCCCGTGCCGCCTCATCCCGGTATGCAGTACACCTCGACGCCCACCAGGTCGTTATGTCCGCCGGGGACTGGCGCTCCAGAGACGGTCTATAACAGCGCGTCGTCCATGCAACACTCCGTCAGACATCTAGGCTATTCCTTTCCCTTGAGTCCGATGGGAAATCACGGTCACCATCCGGCCTACAATCATCACTATCCAACGCCGCCAACAAGAGAAGGTATCGTCATAATTTCCTTAAAACTTTCAACTTGTTTTTATTCAGGGGAGGAACATAGTCGTAGGTTCGTTTGGTAAAAACAGATTGCCAATCCACTGTCTTAAAAACACCCATTATTTATTTAAATGAGACTTTTGGAACAATTTCGTCCAAATGTAATATTATTACGGCGAATTGTAGGTGAAATAGTTGGCTTTTTTTTTTGGAAAAAACTTGTTACCACTTTGATCATCAACACTTTGATATTAACATTTAATGAACTAAAATCCCCAGGGAAAATGAGATACAGAATAACCATTAAAAAAATGGCAAAACTAATAAATATCATTGGAGTTGCCATTGTTCACAAAGTTTTGCCATGGGATGACCAATATCAAAAGACTGCATAAGTCACCGTTAAATAGCTTGTGAGTGTAGACTTGCGACTGGATGACTGCGTCCCGATTGACTTGTGATGACTTGTGATGACTTGTGCTCCAGCTCAAGTATACCTCAACCCGACGACACTGATGTGATTATGATTTCTTCCCCCAGATTATCCCCTTCAGTCAAAGCAAAGCATTCTGGACATGGAGGAGGATGACCAAGCCCTGACCAAAGTCAACAGCAAGGGCAAGAAGCTGAGGAAACCCAGGACCATCTACTCCAGCCTGCAACTACAGAAGCTGAACCAGAGATTCACTAAGACTCAGTATCTGGCGTTACCTGAGAGGGCTGATCTGGCTGCTTCGCTTGGTCTCACCCAAACTCAGGTTGGTATGGAAAATGCTGTCTCATAATCGTGTAGAATTCATATTTTGGTTTTTAAATCCTCATCGGTTTTTTTTCTAAGTTGTATAGCTTAGGAAATTTGGAAACACACAATGTTAACTTAGTTAGCTGTGTGAGGTTCCTATTTTGTAAGGTGCGGAGCGTAAAAGAACCTCACAAAACTCCCAAAAGAGGTTTTTTATATGGTGCTAAATCTATGTGTTATTGCTAGCTATCCTCACCATGTAAACCTTCAAATCGTATCAAAAAAGTTGGGTAAATTGGTTAGACCAATTTTGGTCATCATACCAACTGCCGACACTCTTGGGCAAATTGTTGACAACAATCGGTCAATTTTTACCCTGATTAACCAACCGTAAGGTAAATTTATACCAGGGTTGGGTACATAACATTGCCCAACTGTGTTACTTTTACCCAAGAGTTTTACCACGGTGAAGTAGCTTGTTTGATCATTATCCACTTTCTAATCGATCTTGATAAAGCTGATTGATTTAGATATTAATAATTGTGTCTGAAAGACGGTGAACTGACTCGAAGTATGACTCAAATCCTACTTCCACGAATGAAGTTGTGAGTCACTTAAAGAGACACGATGACAAGGAGTTCTCTGACCCCACAGCTGAGCAAAAGGAAGATCGGATGACGCATGCAGGTCCAAACACTTGCAAGAATCGATAACTTTAATAAGAGGAATGAATGGTTGAATCATGGGGCTATTTAATAGCTCCATGGTTGAATGCATCTCTCTGGGTCACTTCCCCCCTACCTGAATGCAAGTTACTTGATACAACTGATTAGTTGAATTTAAGGTACTTGAGATTCACTTGAGTTTGAATTTTGGATAGCTGTTGTTGGTTTTAAATTGCAAAAACATTATTCCAGCACATCTTTGCTTAACGCTGTGGCTCTGTTCAAGCCCAGTTTACACCCGATCCACAGGGCTTTGACGTGGGTCCCATTAACCACTCGTAAATACGGAAGAAAACAAACAGACAAATAGCACACAGACTGGTTGACCACAACTTGGACAAAAAACACCAAAAACCCCCTTCAGTCTGAGAGGAGGGGGACAAAGGGGCTCTTAGGATGAGCGAAAACACCCCACCAACCCAGCCCCTAGGTGAACAATTACTGCGACAAACAACCTGCGACGCTTGGCATGAGATACTATAGGTCTGTGGGATCCCTACTAGGCAGGGTTTGAGCTTGGATGTCCAAGCACCACAAGGGATCACTTTCAAAACCACGCTAATTAGCGGACACCAGGCTAATATGGTTCACTAATTAGCCAACATGGCACGCGTTATGGTTTACACATGACCAGCATGCTTTGCAAACAGAGAACGGGATAGGCTGGTACATGTACATGTACTCATAATCATCCATCTTCACAAGCGTGGTTCATTCCTCATTTAGCTTTTAATTTGTCACATTTTGTTTTTCATATGATTCAATTTTGAATTCACAAAGACGAGATCAGGTGGCTGTTATATGGCGAAGATAGTTAAGAAAATAATGCAGAATCAGATTTTTAATGACCAATTCTTTGAATTTCCATTCTATTCAGGTGAAAATCTGGTTCCAGAACCGACGTTCCAAGTACAAAAAGATTCTTAAGCAGCACGGTTCCACGCCAACGAGCAGCACGGGTAGTCTGGATTCCGAGCAAGACCCATCCCATACCCCGACCCTTCCCGATGCTTTGAGTCCCCCGCCTACAGGACCGCACCCTCTGGGCTCGTCAGTCATGCCCGCCCATCAGCCTACCGGGGTATCGTCTTGCTACAACCCATCGCAGAATGTCAGCGAGGGAGATTCTGCTCACTCCAGCCCGGTGCCTTCCTGGGATTACAGCGGGGAAAGCCTCGGCCATCAGGCGCTTCGGCAGGGCCACGCCGAGAGTTACCCGTATCAACAGCAGCAGCAGCATTACTCACACCACCACCCTTACTCGTGGTTTGGTCAGGATGTGAATGCTGGCATGCCTCCACAACATCTCATGACACCGGTACCTCAATGAAGACAAACAAACAAACAAACAAACAAACAAACAAACAAACAAACAAACAAACAGAAACAAACCAGCAACGGAAACGACTAAAACTTTAGACTCTCGTGAGCTGAGACTTGCACTTCGCTTGAAGGTTTAATAGATGAAAATAAATTGAACTGTTGATTTCTGCTCCTTGAACATTGTACCGAGAAAGAGTAGGTTTTCTTCAGGACAGATTACTTGAAACATTCCAAACGAAGCCACTCTTCGATTACACGGCAAAGTGTAACTTTCATAAGTTTGAAGAGTTTATAGGTTTGCGCATTTATTGGTCAGATTACGTAACTCGATTATCGTTTGCGGGATTATCGAAATTGCAGAGAAACCCAATACCTTCATTTTGTAAAACAAAAACAAACATTTAAAGGAAACGATATGATGTAATTCGTATAGATCATTCCAAAAGAAAAATTGTAGAAGAGTCCATGTACAATGTAATACCTAAATAATTTGCTACGCAAACCATGTTTCCTATTTTCTGTATCTATGATATACCTCTTTCTTTCAGTAACCAAGTAAATACTGATAGTTACCACGATTTGTTTTTAAAGATCATATATGGCGGACCTTTATTTTGGTGGGTTATGTTCGTAGTTTTTGATAGAGTATTAGTCCCATGACGTTTGCCTTTTTAATGATACGGCATCTGAAAAATAAAATTTCAAAATTTAATTTTAAACTTTCTAGCATGGCCTAGGTTTTGGTGTTCAAAGAGAAGTCGCATGAAAAAAATCGGCACAATATTATGGTGATCAATTAAAGAATTATCAAACTTTGAGTTAGTATAAATATCCCATTTCCAGTATAAATATCGATCATTCTTCGCGCGTTTATGTGCATGGTGGATACCACCTTTTTTAAGACCAAACGCAATGCAGATGAAATCCTCTTTTTGCCCCATTTTTTGTTAAATTGTCTTTCGTAATTCGTTAGCAGTGAGTAAATTGCATCAAATAAATTCTTCACAGCTTTAAATTTGAGTATGGCTGTTGAAGTGATATGCGCTATATAAGAATGTTTTTTTTCCAATTATTATTATTAAGTGAACGACTTTTTTGACAGTTGCTCTTGTAATTTGCTACAGATTTGTTCAAAAAATCCTGTTCGTGTTAATTTTTTTGTCCTGTTCATGATTATGATCATACTTGTCATGTATGGATTTATGCACAAATAAAATAAGCATGTTTATTAGTAAAAGGGTAACAAAATCAAACCTAATTAATTTAATGCTGATAGCAGACTATAGCTACAAAAGGTCTTTGTTGGTAAACTTGAAGTTCTCCATCATCGGATGAGGTAGCTCAGTGGGTAGAGCACCGGTGCAGAGTGCCAGCGGTCGGAGGTCCAACTTTCGCTTGCGTCGAATTTCCTGCTCGCTCTCGACCTGTTTCCCATTTGATTATTAATGCCACGATAAAAAGCAAGTGAACAAACTATCTGGCTGTAATTGTAGACGATAAGTAAATGACTTAAATCTTGTGCAGTATTTTACTTCTGGATGAGGGGAAAGTGGAGGTCTCGGAGAGATTAACTATACTGTACCATCAATCTAATCACCTTAGACCGGCCACTTGAGAACTGATGCAATTAAGTTGGAGCAATTTTGCAATTATCCTCAGTACGGTGTGATAATCCCTAATCAGAGCAACAAAGATATCAGTTACCTGTATTTAATTTGTCTGTTCGGGAAAATCTAGATCGACGAGTTAGTCTTGTGTATGTGTGTGGGGTGGGGAGGGGATTGTTGTATATATACTTACATGAAAGAAGCCGTCAAAAAGATCACTAGTCCCGCGGTAAATCATTGACGATTAGATTAGCAAAAGGAAACCCAAGAAATTAAGGGATTACAGGTAGCTGTGCACTTGATCAGTTGCTGTACTTAAAGTGCAATTAGTTGTCTTGTATGAAATGTAAAGTATCTGATTCAATGTATCAAACTAAGCGTGATGAGCAAAAGTCTTAATGAAAAACAGTCCACGAACTGGCTTCTTTCTTCCCGGAGAAAAGTATGTGTCTCAACTGGCATCATGCTGTAGAATATAAAAGGCTTGAGATATGTCAATTAATGTTTTCTAGAACTGAAGTGGTTTCAACGGCGCGTTTCGTAGTTCGTGGAGCCCAACGGAGAAGACATCATTAAGGCACGGGCAATTAGCTCCATTGAAGGGCGGCCTCCGTCGCTAGCGCTCGGTATATCGGCAAGGTCGCCGGCGGCGCGCTGTCACAAAAGCCCGCTGAAAATCACTTCCCCCGTTGATCGCGTTTGGAGTGCTTCGCCCGTGGAACAAGTGGATTTTGCCATTACAGGGGAGAAGTGAGAAAACAGTAAAGATTATTTTTCTTTCTTTGCGTGTTTCTCTTAAATAGTTTCCGGATATATTGATATTTTTGGTTATTGCAAATTACTTTCTCTCTTTTGCTTTGTTTTGTCGGCACTTCAGCATTGGCCTTCAATGTCACATCCTTTCAGCACACGACAATTATTTGGGGAACCATTTTATTTCTAATTTGTCAAGTGGTACTAAAGTGACGTTTTGTTAAGTTAGTTAACGACAACTCACCGTGTATACCTATTCTCATTGATTAACGGACATTTACATAATAACATTTACAAATGATATCCTTCAAATCTGACGTAAACGGGGAAATACTCCTGAAGAATCCGACAATAACATCCTCACTTTTCGAAATCCTTAATTGTACTTATGACAATTTAGACTTTCTCATTCTTTCACTGCATGAGAAAACATTGAACTGATAACGGAACTTACTCATATTTCAATTTTAAGAAGGCAATTCCAAGAAAAAAAAACACTTTCATAAAGTTTTATGAGGATATAATTTACTGATTTTTTGTTTATTTTAGTTTCAACGAATTTTTAACGAAGGCCTATTTTCTCTCACTATAAAAGAAACCAAAAGTGGAGTAAATGAGCATTATCAGAATTGTGATGTAATTCAAACAACGAAATTCCGAAAAAAAATATCACTACATATATAGTGTAAGGAGGTTGTAATCTACCAAGTTTTCTTTTTCTGCAAATTTTGATTCGTGATTAAAGACCCTTTTGAAGGAAAAAGCAAATAGCTTCTTATACATAATATTTGGTAAGTCTCTTTTTATATACACATGTATCTAGAAGTTTGGCTGTGTTTGGTTTTCCTGAGATCCTAAACACTCTGGTTTACCCACTTTGTGCATCTGAGACCCTATCATCTCCTCTCGACCCTGACTCGACATCTCAAGTGGATGTTTTACCACAAGCCAAGATCCCCCGATACCCCTCAGAAAACATCCATCTTCTCACTCCTTTGTGGGAATCAGATATCGTCAACGGGCTTACACCCCGAAGAATTGCCGGTAGCCCACCCGTGAACACACTAGACGCCGCCCGCTTCACGCACCGTGGGACTGACTCCACAGGGTTTTTTTTAAACTCAAGAAAGGATAAAGAATTTTACCTCGGACAAAAGGATGGTTTCTGACTCGCGTCTCTGGTCCTTTGTGGTTGTCGACGCGAGCTCCCTCCAAGACACACGCCTTGAGAAAACGGCTGCCCATTATCTGCAGGTCTTTGAACAATCTTTAAGGAGGTGGAAACGGCGTCTTGGTGCTGCGAACCTTTTTTTTCTTTCTATTTTTTTTTATTAAAAGAAGCGGGCATATCCTTCAGTATTCGCCGAGGGATATAACAACTGGGCAATGTGTACACCAAAAAAGACGAAATCTATGATTTAATCCAAAGTGATGTCTTGAAAGGATCACCAGAAATAACAAAAACCCGTGTTTCATCTTCTTGTCACCAGCTGCCGCTATCTTGTCATTGAGCAAAGCAGATGTTTTTAGCAAAACAAGACACCGACCTTAATCTTTTGGGAAAGGCTTCATCAAACCATCCAGGGAGATTTAGCAAAGTGGAAGAGATATGTGATGAGCGTCTTATTCGTGAGTTTAAAACGGCTTATACTTTAAACCACTAATCATCCATTTTTGGTGAAAGAGGAATTAATTTTTGATTGACTTTTACCTTAAATTTTCAACAGAATCTCGCTTTTTAATTGCACATCTTTCTAGCAACTTTAAAGCAATACCATATTTTGGCCAAAATTTGAAAAAACTGCAAGGGGTTAGCTTTAATTCTTTAGTGAAATTTGGAAAAAAAATCGACTTTTCTTCAAAAAAGGCAGAAGTTCATAAGGGAGCAAGAGGAATATTTATCAATAATCTAACACGCACAACTTTGAAGGTTTTGGCGAAAATCATAATTTTTTTGGGAGAAAAAAAGGGGAAATTTGAGCGGTTTTACCTGAATTTTTCGACGGACCTACCTTTTTAATAGAACATCTGTCCAGCAATCGCTTTGGAATGCGTTCAAGGGCCCTCAAGGTATCTTTCTCGCAATTTTCAATAAATTTCATTTTTTTGGGCCAAAATTGGAAAAAAATGCAAGGGGTTAGCGTTATATTTTTAGTCAAAATCGGCCATAAAATGACTTTTCTGAAAACAAGGCAGAAATTCATCTGGATGCAAGAGGAACATCAATCAATACTCTAACACGCATAATTTTGAAGATTTGGGCAAAAATCATCAATTTGTGGATAAAAAAAGTAAATTTTTGAGCGATTTTACCTTAATTTTTCGACGGAATTACCCTTTTAATAGAACATCTGTCCAGCAATCGATATGGAATGCGTTCTAGGGCCCTTGAGGCATCTTTCTAGCAACTTTCAATAAATTTCATTTTTTGGCCAAAATTGGAAAAAAATGCAAGGGGTTAGCCTTATATTTTTAGTCAAAATCGGCCAAAAATGGACTTTTCTCAAAACAAGGCAGAAATTCATCTCGAGGCAAGAGGAACAACAATCGATATTCTAACAAGCATAATTTTGAAGATTTGGGCAAAAATCATCAATTTGTGGATAAAAAAAGTAAATTTTTGAGCGATTTTACCTTAATTTTTCGACGGAATTACCCTTTTAATAGAACATCTGTCCAGCAATCGATATGGAATGCGTTCTAGGGCCCTTGAGGCATCTTTCTAGCAACTTTCAATAAATTTCATTTTTTGGCCAAAATTGGAAAAAAATGCAAGGGGTTAGCCTTATATTTTTAGTCAAAATCGGCCAAAAATGGACTTTTCTCAAAACAAGGCAGAAATTCATCTCGAGGCAAGAGGAACAACAATCGATATTCTAACAAGCATAATTTTGAAGATTTGGGCAAAAATCATCAATTTGTGGATAAAACAAGTAAATTTTTGAGCGATTTTACCTTAATTTTTCGACGGAATTACCCTTTTAATAGAACATCTGTCCAGCAATCGATATGGAATGCGTTCTAGGGCCCTTGAGGCATCTTTCTGGCAACTTTCAATAAATTTCATTTTTTGGCCAAAATTGGAAAAAAATGCAAGGGGTTAGCCTTATATTTTTAGTCAAAATCGGCCAAAAAAGGACTTTTCTCAAAACAAGGCAGAAATTCATCTCGAGGCAAGAGGAACAACAATCGATATTCTAACAAGCATAATTTTGAAGATTTGGGCAAAAATCATCAATTTGTGGATAAAAAAAGTAAATTTTTGAGCGATTTTACCTTAATTTTTCGACGGAAGTACCCCTTTAATAGCACATCTGTCCAGCAATCGATTTGGAATACGTTCTAGGGCCCTTAAGGCATCTTTTTCCAGCAACTTTAAAGAAATTTCATTTTTTGCCCAAAATTGGAAAAAATGCAAGGGGTTAGCCTTACATTTTTAGTCAAAATCGGCCAAAAATTGACTTTTCTCAAAACAAGGCAGAAATTCATCTGGATGCAAGAGGAACATCAATCAATACTCTAACACGCATAATTTTGAAGATTTGGGCAAAAATCATCAATTTTTTGAGAAAAAAAGTTATTTTTTAAAGGGATTTTACCTTAATTTTTCGACGGAATTACCCTTTTAATAGAACATCTGTCCAGCAATCGATATGGAATGCGTTCTAGGGCCCTTGAGGCATCTTTCTAGCAACTTTCAAAAAAATTCATTTTTTGGCCAAAATTGGAAAAAAAATGCAAGGGGTTAGCCTTATATTTTTAGTCAAAATCGGCCAAAAATGGACTTTTCTCAAAACAAGGCAGAAATTCATCTCGAGGCAAGAGGAACAACAATCGATATTCTAACAAGCATAATTTTGAAGATTTGGGCAAAAATCATCAATTTGTGGATAAAAAAAGTAAATTTTTGAGCGATTTTACCTTAATTTTTCGACGGAATTACCCCTTTAATAGCACATCTGTCCAGCAATCGATTTGGAATACGTTCTAGGGCCCTTAAGGCATCTTTCTAGCAACTTTCAAGAAATTTCATTTTTTGCCCAAAATTGGAAAAAATGCAAGGGGTTAGCCTTACATTTTTAGTCAAAATCGGCCAAAAATTGACTTTTCTGAAAACAAGGCAGAAATTCATCTGGATGCAAGAGGAACATCAATCAATACTCTAACACGCATAATTTTGAAGATTTGGGCAAAAATCATCAATTTGTGGATAAAAAAAGTAAATTTTTGAGCGATTTTACCTTAATTTTTCGACGGAATTACCCTTTTAATAGAACATCTGTCCAGCAATCGATATGGAATGCGTTCTAGGGCCCTTGAGGCATCTTTCTAGCAACTTTCAATAAATTTCATTTTTTGGCCAAAATTGGAAAAAAATGCAAGGGGTTAGCCTTATATTTTTAGTCAAAATCGGCCAAAAATGGACTTTTCTCAAAACAAGGCAGAAATTCATCTCGAGGCAAGAGGAACAACAATCGATATTCTAACAAGCATAATTTTGAAGATTTGGGCAAAAATCATCAATTTGTGGATAAAACAAGTAAATTTTTGAGCGATTTTACCTTAATTTTTCGACGGAATTACCCCTTTAATAGCACATCTGTCCAGCAATCGATTTGGAATACGTTCTAGGGCCCTTAAGGCATCTTTCTAGCAACTTTCAAGAAATTTCATTTTTTGCCCAAAATTGGAAAAAATGCAAGGGGTTAGCCTTACATTTTTAGTCAAAATCGGCCATAAAATGACATTTCTGAAAACAAGGCAGAAATTCATCTGGATGCAAGAGGAACATCAATCAATACTCTAACACGCATAATTTTGAAGATTTGGGCAAAAATCATCAATTTTTTGAGAAAAAAAGTTATTTTTTAAAGGGATTTTACCTTAATTTTTCGACGGAATTACCCTTTTAATAGAACATCTGTCCAGCAATCGATATGGAATGCGTTCTAGGGCCCTTGAGGCATCTTTCTAGCAACTTTCAAAAAAATTCATTTTTTGGCCAAAATTGGAAAATATAAGGCTAACGCCGCCTTAAAAATATAAGGCTAACGCCTTATATTTTTAGTCAAAATCGGCCAAAAATGGACTTTTCTCAAAACAAGGCAGAAATTCATCTCGAGGCAAGAGGAACAACAATCGATATTCTAGCAAGCATAATTTTGAAGATTTGGGCAAAAATCATCAATTTGTGGATAAAACAAGTAAATTTTTGAGCGATTTTACCTTAATTTTTCGACGGAATTACCCCTTTAATAGCACATCTGTCTAGCAATCGATTTGGAATACGTTCTAGGGCCCTTAAGGCATCTTTCTAGCAACTTTCAAGAAATTTCATTTTTTGCCCAAAATTGGAAAAAAATGCAAGGGGTTAGCCTTACATTTTTAGTCAAAATCGGCCAAAAATTGACTTTTCTGAAAACAAGGCAGAAATTCATCTGGATGCAAGAGGAACATCAATCAATACTCTAACATGCATAATTTTGAAGATTTGGGCAAAAATCATCAATTTTTTGAGAAAAAAGGTATTTTTTAAAGGGATTTTACCTTAATTTTTCGACGGAATTACCCTTTTAATAGAACATCTGTCCAGCAATCGATATGGAATGCGTTCTAGGGCCCTTGAGGCATCTTTCTAGCAACTTTCAAGAAATTTCATTTTTTGCCCAAAATTGGAAAAAATGCAAGGGGTTAGCCTTACATTTTTAGTCAAAATCGGCCAAAAATTGACTTTTCTGAAAACAAGGCAGAAATTCATCTGGATGCAAGAGGAACATCAATCAATACTCTAACACGCATAATTTTGAAGATTTGGGCAAAAATCATCAATTTGTGGATAAAAAAAGTTATTTTTTAAAGGGATTTTACCTTAATTTTTCGACGGAATTACCCTTTTAATAGAACATCTGTCCAGCAATCGATATGGAATGCGTTCTAGGGCCCTTGAGGCATCTTTCTAGCAACTTTCAATAAATTTCATTTTTTGGCCAAAATTGGAAAAAAATGCAAGGGGTTAGCCTTATATTTTTAGTCAAAATCGGCCAAAAATGGACTTTTCTCAAAACAAGGCAGAAATTCATCTCGAGGCAAGAGGAACAACAATCGATATTCTAACAAGCATAATTTTGAAGATTTGGGCAAAAATCATCAATTTGTGAATAAAAAAAGTAAATTTTGAGCGATTTTACCTTAATTTTTCGACGGAAGTACCCCTTTAATAGCACATCTGTCTAGCAATCGATTTGGAATACGTTCTAGGGCCCTTAAGGCATCTTTCTAGCAACTTTCAAGAAATTTCATTTTTTGCCCAAAATTGGAAAAAAATGCAAGGGGTTAGCCTTACATTTTTAGTCAAAATCGGCCAAAAATTGACTTTTCTGAAAACAAGGAAGAAATTCATCTCGAGGCAAGAGGAACAACAATCGATATTCTAACACGCATAATTTTGAAGATTTGGGCAAAAATCATCAATTTGTGGATAAAAAAAGTAAATTTTGAGCGATTTTACCTTAATTTTTCGACGGAAGTACCCCTTTAATAGCACATCTGTCTAGCAATCGATTTGGAATACGTTCTAGGGCCCTTAAGGCATCTTTCTAGCAACTTTCAAGAAATTTCATTTTTTGCCCAAAATTGGAAAAAAATGCAAGGGGTTAGCCTTACATTTTTAGTCAAAATCGGCCAAAAATTGACTTTTCTGAAAACAAGGCAGAAATTCATCTGGATGCAAGAGGAACATCAATCAATACTCTAACATGCATAATTTTGAAGATTTGGGCAAAAATCATCAATTTTTTGAGAAAAAAGGTATTTTTTAAAGGGATTTTACCTTAATTTTTCGACGGAATTACCCTTTTAATAGAACATCTGTCCAGCAATCGATATGGAATGCGTTCTAGGGCCCTTGAGGCATCTTTCTAGCAACTTTCAATAAATTTCATTTTTTGGCCAAAATTGGAAAAAAATGCAAGGGGTTAGCCTTATATTTTTAGTCAAAATCGGCCAAAAATGGACTTTTCTCAAAACAAGGCAGAAATTCATCTCGAGGCAAGAGGAACAACAATCGATATTCTAACAAGCATAATTTTGAAGATTTGGGCAAAAATCATCAATTTGTGGATTAAAAAAGGTAATTTTTGAGCGATTTTACCTTAATTTTTCGACGGAATTACCCCTTTAATAGCACATCTGTCCAGCAATCGATTTGGAATACGTTCTAGGGCCCTTAAGGCATCTTTCTAGCAACTTTCAAGAAATTTCATTTTTTGCCCAAAATTGGAAAAAAAATGCAAGGGGTTAGCCTTACATTTTTAGTCAAAATCGGCCAAAAATTGACTTTTCTGAAAACAAGGCAGAAATTCATCTGGATGCAAGAGGAACAACAATCGATATTCTAACAAGCATAATTTTGAAGATTTGGGCAAAAATCATCAATTTGTGGATAAAACAAGTTATTTTTTAAAGGGATTTTACCTTATTTTTTCGACGGAATTACCCTTTTAATAGAACATCTGTCCAGCAATCGATATGGAATGCGTTCTAGGGCCCTTGAGGCATCTTTCTAGCAACTTTCAAAAAATTTCATTTTTTGGCCAAAATTGGAAAAAAATGCAAGGGGTTAGCCTCATATTTTTAGTCAAAATCGGCCAAAAATGGACTTTTCTCAAAACAAGGCAGAAATTCATCTCGAGGCAAGAGGAACAACAATCGTTATTCTAACAAGCATAATTTTGAAGATTTGGGCAAAAATCATCAATTTGTGGATAAAAAGAGTAAATTTTTGAGCGATTTTACCTTAATTTTTCGACGGAATTACCCCTTTAATAGCACATCTGTCCAGCAATCGATATGGAATGCGTTCTAGGGCCCTTGAGGCATCTTTCTAGCAACTTTCAATAAATTTCATTTTTTGGCCAAAATTGGAAAAAAATGCAAGGGGTTAGCCTTACATTTTTAGTCAAAATCGGCCAAAAATTGACTTTTCTGAAAACAAGGCAGAAATTCATCTGGATGCAAGAGGAACATCAATCAATACTCTAACATGCATAATTTTGAAGATTTGGGCAAAAATCATCAATTTTTTGAGAAAAAAGGTATTTTTTAAAGGGATTTTACCTTAATTTTTCGACGGAATTACCCTTTTAATAGAACATCTGTCCAGCAATCGATATGGAATGCGTTCTAGGGCCCTTGAGGCATCTTTCTAGCAACTTTCAAGAAATTTCATTTTTTGCCCAAAATTGGAAAAAATGCAAGGGGTTAGCCTTACATTTTTAGTCAAAATCGGCCAAAAATTGACTTTTCTGAAAACAAGGCAGAAATTCATCTGGATGCAAGAGGAACATCAATCAATACTCTAACATGCATAATTTTGAAGATTTGGGCAAAAATCATCAATTTTTTGAGAAAAAAGGTATTTTTTAAAGGGATTTTACCTTAATTTTTCGACGGAATTACCCTTTTAATAGAACATCTGTCCAGCAATCGATATGGAATGCGTTCTAGGGCCCTTGAGGCATCTTTCTAGCAACTTTCAATAAATTTCATTTTTTGGCCAAAATTGGAAAAAAATGCAAGGGGTTAGCCTTATATTTTTAGTCAAAATCGGCCAAAAATGGACTTTTCTCAAAACAAGGCAGAAATTCATCTCGAGGCAAGAGGAACAACAATCGATATTCTAACAAGCATAATTTTGAAGATTTGGGCAAAAATCATCAATTTGTGGATAAAAAAAGTAAATTTTTGAGCGATTTTACCTTACTTTTTCGACGGAATTACCCCTTTAATAGCACATCTGTCTAGCAATCGGTTTGGTATACGTTCTAGGGCCCTTAAAGCATCTTTCTAGCAACTTTCAAGAAATTTCATTTTTTGCCCAAAATTGGAAAAAAATGCAAGGGGTTAGCCTTACATTTTTAGTCAAAATCGGCCAAAAATTGACTTTTCTGAAAACAAGGCAGAAATTCATCTGGATGCAAGAGGAACATCAATCAATATCCTGACATGCATAATTTTGAAGATTTGGGCAAAACTCATCAATTTTTGGAGAAAAAAAGGTATTTTTTAAAGGGATTTTACCTTAATTTTTCGACGGAATTACCCTTTTAATAGAACATCTGTCCAGCAATCGATATGGAATGCGTTCTAGGGCCCTTGAGGCATCTTTCTAGCAACTTTCAATACATTTCATTTTTTTTGCCAAAATTGGAAAAAATGCAAGGGGTTAGCCTTACATTTTTAGTCAAAATCGGCCGAAAATTGACTTTTCTGAAAACCATGCAGAAATTCATCTGGATGCAAGAGGAACATCAATGGATACTCCAACACGCATAACTTTGAATATTTGGGCAAAAATCATCATTTTGGGGGAGAAAATAATGAAATTTTTGAGCGATTTTACCTTAACTTTTCTACGGAATTACCCCTTTAATAGCACATCTGTCCAGCAATCGATTTGGAATGCGTTCTAGGGCCCTTGAGGCATCTCTCTAGCAACTGTCAAGAAATTTCATTTTTTGGCCAAAATCGGAGAAAATGCAAGGGGTTAGCCTTACATTTTTAGTCAAAATCGGCCAAAAATTGACTTTTCTGAAAACAAGGCAGAAATTCATCTGGATGCAAGAGGAACATCAATCAATATCCTGACATGCATAATTTTGAAGATTTGGGCAAAACTCATCAATTTTTGGAGAAAAAAAGGAAATTTTTGAGCGATTTTTAATTTTTCGACGGAAGTACCCCTTTAGTAGCACATCTGTCCACCAATTGATTTGGAATGCGTTCTACGGCCCTTGAGGCATCTTTCTAGCAACTTTCAAGAAATTTCATTTTTTGGCCAAAATTGGAAAAAATGCAAGGGGTTAGCCTTACATTTTTAGTCAAAATCGGCCAAAAATTGACTTTTCTCAAAACAAGGCAGAAATTCATTTGGATGCAAGAGGAACATCAATGGATTCTCCAACACGCATAACTTTGAAGATTTGGGCAAAAATCATCATTTTGGGGGAGAAAATAAGGATTTTTTTTTTGCGATTTTACCTTAACTTTTCGACGGAAGTACCCCTTTAGTAGCACATCTGTCCAGCAATTGATTTGGAATGCGTTCTAGGGCCCTTGAGGCATCTTTATAGCAACTGTCAAGAAATTTCATTTTTTGGCCAAAATTGGAAAAAAATGCAAGGGGTTAGCCTTACATTTTTAGTCAAAATCGGCCAAAAATTGACTTTTCTCAAAACAAGGCAGAAATCCATCTGGATCATGAGGAACATCAATCAATACTCTAACACGCATAATTTTGAAGATTTGGGCAAAAATCATCAATTTTTTCGAAAAAAAGAAAATTTTTGAGCGATTTTATCTTAATTTTTCGACGAAATTACCCCTTTAATAACAACATCTGTCCAGCAATCGATTTGGAATGCGTTCTAGGGCCCTTGAGGCATCTTTCTAGCAACTTTCAAGAAATTTCATTTTTTTGGCCAATATCGGAAAAAATGCAAGGGGTTAGCCTTACATTTTTAGTCAAAATCGGCCAAAAATTAACTTTTTCTCAAAACAAGGCAGAAAGTCATCTGGATGCAAGAGGATCATCAATGGATACTCCAACACGCATTACTTTGAAGATTTGGGCAAAAGTCATCATTTTTGGGGAGAAAATAACGAAATTTTTGAGCGATTTTACCTTAATTTTTCGACGGAAGTACTCCTTTAATAACACATCTGTCCAGCAATCGATTTGGAATGCGTTCTAGGGCCCTCGAGGCATCTTTCTAGCAACTTTCAAGAAATTTCATTTTTTGGCCAAAATCGGAAACAAATGCCTTACATCTTTAGTCAAAATCGGCCAAAAATTGACTTTTCTCAAAACCATGCAGAAATTCATCTGGATGCAAGAGGAACATCAGTCGATACTCTAACACCATAATTTTGAAGATTTGAGCAAAAATCTTCAATTTTTGGAGAAAAAAGTTAATTTTTGAGCGATTTTACCTTAATATCTCGACGGAATTTCCCATTTAATAGCGCATCTGTCAAGCATTCGATTTGGAATGCGTTCTATGGCCCTTAAGGTATCTTTCTAGGAACTTTCCAGAAATTTCATTTTTTGGCTAAAATTGAAAAAAATGCAAGAAGTTAGTCTTACATTTTTAGTCAAAATCGGCAAAAAATTGACTTTTCTCAAAACCGTGCAGAAATTCATCTGGATGCAAGAGGAACATCAATCGATACGCTAACACGCACAATTTTGAAGATTTTGGCAAAAATCCTCCCAGAAATAACGGGCTTAATACTGTTTGTAGCTATTACAGATACTGCAGCTTCTTTCTGGTGTGTGTGTTTGTGTTTCAATTCTGAAATAATTTTAATCTTGATGCAGGTTTTAAGCAGTTATTCATACAGCTACTAAAATCATTCTACCAGTGCTGGCTTATATGAAAGCTTCAAAATCGCTATTCCTGGCTACGAGATCAGTTTATTCCTGGCTACGAGATCAGTTTAGGCAGTAGGTCGATAAAGAAAAACACATTCTGTTATAAACATGCACCCCAGTACCAAGAGCGATTGAAGTAAAGAGTCTAGCCCAAGAACACAAGCAGGATGACCGTTGTCCGGATTCAAACCAACGTGCCACCGCAAATGAGTCGGACATCGTAAATTTACATTTGACCATAGCGCTCTTCCAGATATATAATTTGATTTTTGTCCACATATTATAATGGGGATTAGTTTAAGTAACATTAAACTAAGTTGTTTGCTTTCCCTAAGCAAAATCTTGATTATTTCTTTTTATATTTCATTATGACAAATGACATAAGAAATTATATCAAAAAGAGAATAATATCGATAACGCATTCTCAAAGGTCTATCAGTTTTCCGATACATTAAACTCTAGCTAACTGTAATTTCCCATTTAAAGCTATCGCAGTCTATTTCTCAAAAATAATTATACAAATCTAAGTCATTATCACTTCAATGCAAACACTTTAAATTATATTTCTCCATCATCATCTTATAACAGAACGTTCGGTAATTGTAATAATTGTGATTATGGAAATGAAATTTTAGTCGGACTACTCAGAACTAAGCTGATGGTGTACCTTCTGAATTTCATATTGTGGAGAGAGTAGAAAGCAGCGTGAAAGCAATTTCAATTCAACTGTTACTGCTACCACCGACCGGGAATCTCAATTTGCCGCACCGAGAGTCTTCTCACAATGCCCGCTACCTTCACGCAGCGCCTTAAGATCACCCCGGGACCTATTTCCTTCGACCTCGATGAAGTAAAAAATAAACTACAAAAAGGAATCAAATAATTTGAATAGCCCGAGAAATCCTTGAAGTCACACATAATTGTGAGCCGGCACCGATGTGGCGTAGCGTTTTCTTTACAGTTCTTTTTTATGTGTTAAATCGTGTGATATTCTCTCCCTTTATAACCCATGGTGTTGCGAGATGATGGGAAATGATTTTTTTCCAGGTCGACTGCACGGGAGACGTAGAAAGCGAAAGACTAGGCTGCACGTGTGTTACATAACGACATAAAGTCGACCGGCGCTCGATGCCTTGATCACGTGCGAGCTTGATAATGCTTAATGCTGGGGATTTGGGGAATAAGGTTGGGAAAACCATAATTGTTTTGGGATGAAATGTTGTTTTAATCATGATTTATTTTTTTTCTCCGAAGAGTCCCTCTTTGATTGAGAATGTTAGAAAAGCGAGGCGGCAAGACGAACACTTTGTTTTACGATGTGGGCAAAAACCACCTGAAAACAGCTTGGCGTCTCTAAGAGGGCATGGGGGGCGTTAAACCACCCCCAGAGGCCTGTAAGCCTAAGCCTCCTTTTCCCCCTCCCTCCCGGTTCAGTCTAAATTTGGTGTGAAGTCAAAATGATTCTTTTTAAATTGGTGTCCCATTGAATGTCCTTTCAGAAAAAGATTTGTATAGGGTTAGGGTTAATTAAGGTCAGGGTTAGGATTATTGCGCCACTGGAAAATAGTGCGCGTACACATAATTATGTCGACAACATGCAACAAGTTCATGATAGTGTGGTGATGGGCAAGGTACCAATAAGGTGGTGATTGTGGTGATAATGCTGACTATATACCGATGATGTTGATAGTTGACAAAATCAAGAAACAAAATAACCCCCTTCCGAACTGAAAGGCACTTAGGACCATTTGCAGTTACCCCAAGAGTATTTAAACTTACCGAATTATTAGCAAAAAGCTTACTAGGATTGAAGAAACACCCCGTGAAATTCGGGCGATTCACAATGCAGTGCACCACCAAGAGTTTGCCATGGAGAGTCCATTCTTCAAATTTACGGTCGACAAAACACGGCCCATTTGAACGAGTGTCAGTAGACAACATAAGCAAATTTGTTATTGATTGGGGCATAGCGTTTCAGCCGCCTTACAAAAAGAAAAGGGCAAACAGATACTCGAATCATACTCTTACGAAACTATACTGACCGGAAAAACGAGCAAATTCAAATGTCCCGCGCTGCGAATTTGTTGACCATCTCCCACAATGCACTGGGGAAAATGAACTCTCCTTGGCGAACTCTTGGCGGCGCACTGCATTGTGAATCGCCCGAATTATTCCGTCTGGTTTGTTTTTATTAAGAAGAAATCATGAAACCGGGAGGTGATTTCCAACGATCACTAGATTGACTGACTTTTTGAAAAAAGAGTGCCACAGACAACATCGTGTTTCGTTATCAAACGGTTGTGCATGGATTTTCAAAAGTGAGATTAAACTTCAATCCTCTCTGGATTTTGAATTGTGATGTGATTTTATTGAAAAAGAACAAAATGCACGAACAGCATTAACAGCGAATGATCCTATACATACCCAATATCAATAAGCATTAAGGCAGTAGGTATTAACTAATTTTGAATTGGCGCTGAAACCGAGGGCACTATGCTCTCTTTTGTTGAGAGGATTAAAACAAAATGGTCATCGATTCTTACAATGGCTTAGCACGGAGAGCTTCGTTTTCAATGCTAACAATCTCAATTTCAATCATGCCATCAAACGTTGAAATGGACACGACGAATTGAATTCACTTTTCTCTTCACACTCATTATGTACATGCTTTTATTGACATCTATCATATTTATTGATTTGATAGTTTTACAGAAACCCTGCGTTCCTTTAGAAATTATGATACAACATTATTAAATTACTTCTAACCACTACACAGGCATTCATTCTTTATACGAAGTCTTTAAAAACAGCCAAATAAATGACCGGGCTAACAATTTAAAATACTTTTCGTTTGTAATGGTTTGTGAAAGGAATGTTTTTGCTTAACGATGGATCTTAATTAAGTATCATCTCAAAGAAATTACCACAATTGAGAACACGTGTCGTCATGAATATTCATAAATATATGACGCTAAGTAATTGCTCAGCATTAGCACGGGGTAAAGTCAATCTGAAAGGGATTGTATACGTTGCTTTATGTGCAAATGTCATACAAATATACCGATGCCATGAATGTGGGCAAACATACAAAAATCGCAATCTCCTTCAGAGATCACCACATATTAATTACATTTCCAATAAAATAACCTATTTACTGCATGAATATTTTGGATAATGAACTGCATGTGACGCTGTAGGCGTGTTGGTATACTTCAAGACAAAATCAAGTTTACACGAAAACACATTCAAGATGAACGCGTTCCATACATGAACATCGCAGGCTTTATCGGTTTCCTGTTTTGTAAAGTGCGTATACTACTGTGCCTTGTTAACATTCTCATGTTATTTTGGAACGCATAACCAATCGTAGCTTACCCAGCTGCAAGGGCAGGTGACAAAATGCCCCCCAACCTGCGACATCATTGGCCAATTACTTATTTTTTTTAATGGAAATGAAAGCGCTAGCAACTCTCAACTGCTATACTGGCAGTGCTACCCCCCTTCCCCTGCTTCCTTAACGATTTTACGGAACAAAAAATATGGGGGCCCTTTTTTCAGAAAAAAATAATCCCATTTCTCTCTAAATCCCAAACCTGGATAACCAAGGGCGATTGTCCGAGAGACACATGTCTTTTCGATGTGTTTTTGCTGATGACCTGCCTGCCGAACTTGGCAAGGTACAGATTGAACAGCGCCACCACAGTCAGATGTTGTGCAGTCCCGTCCCTCAAGCCCGACCCCTCTCGCCGCACGCGGCGCTATTGTTTAAAAATACTGCGACAGATTTTACCAGATGGAATTGAAAATAGATGATATAAAACAATATTTCAAAGAATAATAATCAAATCTTTGATACTTTGATAAATCTTTGAGGAAAGATACAAGCAATACCTAAATAATTGTGTTCCATGTATACATTTGCCCGTTTTTGACTTCACCTGAATGTGTATTAAAACATTAAATGATCCAACAAACAAAAAAGTTTTAAAAGGAACAATAAATACATAACCAGATATATAATTAAGCGGGTGAAAGTGTCTTAAATTACAAAACAAATAAAACATTTTCCCTCAAACTATAAAAGGTTTTGTAGTCACAGTTGCCACAGTCGTTATTTCGTTAACGTTTTGGTCCAAAATATTTTGCTCTGCAATTTATTTTAACATACCCAATGATGTCATTAAAAACAATGAATGCTGGATGTTTACTATAAAGCCAAGTAAGTAACCCATGCAGACCAAAGATTTTGACATCACTTTCAGAACCAAATAAATCTTGTTTGAGGAATTGTTCAAGTTCTGTTTTTGTTTCTCAAAAAGATTTAACTTTCATATTAACATCCTTAAGATGAACCATAAAAGGAATCAAGGAGACAAGATTGTAGAATATAAACCTATTTTACAGTCGGTTTTCCTTTGTCATCATGACTGGTGTGGAATTCCTTCGCATTTTCCTACATTTTATACCCTCAGTGCAAAATGATGCATTGTTTTGTTATCGTTGTACAAACGGTGGGGCAAAATGTTTGAGTAAACACGATTTACACAGTTGACGGGTGTCACTAGTATTCCATGCAACAATGACAATAATCTTTTATTTATACATTTATTTACAATTTAACATGAAAATGATTACTTGCATGATCTCCATGCAATCCACTGAATTCAGTGGTTGCCGGAAAGAAACAGCACAATCAAACATGCCGTCTTCAAAACAGCTAGGGGCAACTTTCGCTGTCTCCAAGACAAGACACGATACAAAACTCTCAACATACTGAAATTACTTACAGTGCGCCCTCTTTTGAGTCATTACCTACTCTTCATACGTGGCCAACGTTGAGGGCAGTCTTTACATCTACTTTATTTTCTAGAACGGGAGGCGATATGACGTGTGTCCCTTACACGATTCTCTCAGTTTCCTGACGGTGTGGTCAAAAATAAATCTGAGAAAACAGTCTTTTAAGACCGGAGATTGATTGCTTGTCATTAGGGACACGGCATGATGGAAATGGTTGCTAGTCACTTTCCGAAACTGAAAATCAAAATCATAACGGAGGTCCCATTGCATGTAACCTGGTAATTCATTTTCATATCAGAAGCGTTTTCTTGATGAAATCTACTCCAGACACGTCCGAGAGTTACACAAAGCGTAATGAGCCTTGACATCCAGAGAAAGGAGTGGGATAATATATGGAAGCAAGGGACCCCGCGTATCCATGTACAATTTGCCAAGCCCGTCCTGTTGGAGCCTTCAGCAATTTCTGTTGGATATTCTTCAACTCGGGAAAGGACTTGAGCTTGGATACTGAAAAACATGTGTTCAAAGTGTCAAGTGGATGCCGCTTTTTCTCCAAGAGTCAGGATTGGTTTTGGATGTCCCGTGGTTCATCTTATGAAGTTGGTAAACTTGTCGTGTTTTCTCTTGTTGAATTCGACGTGTCCTCGCCTTCTACCGACACCACGGCCACGGTGGAGTGGTTGTATAGCCCCTGCTTCATCAGCTGCAAGGCCAGCGAGTTGCGCAAACCGTTGGCTTTCTTGATCTTCGCTCGCTTGTTCTGGAACCAGATCTTGATCTGCGACTCGTTCAGGCGCAGCTCGGCCGCCAAGCCGCGGCGGCGCTCTTCCGTCAGATAGTTGCTCTGCTGGAACTCGTGTTTGAGACGCTGGAGCTGTTGGGCGCTGAAGGCCGTGCGGGGGCGCTTTTCGTCTCGCCGCGAGGGGGAGCTCTCCGCGATGGAGGTGCGGGCTTTGATCTTGCGAGTCCTTGGCCCTGCAGAAAAGTTGACAAGAAATCGTGAATCTTCGTTTACAAAAGAAATGAGAATCACAATGTCAGTTCAGGAAATCTTGAGTTTTCCAGGGGTTTTACATCAAACACCCATTTTCCGTATATTATGATCATAAACGTAATGTTTCGACATATGAGCCAATACAAAGCTGTCTTTTCATTTTGAGGATAATTATGAAGTCCCTGTTAATCACTATGAAGTACATCTGCTAAGTTTAAGCCAGTTAGAACAAAAAGTCATGCGCCTATCATTTGTTTCCCCCACCCCTCCCCCGGGCTGCCCCACCCAAGACGCATGGATTGTCACTTTTGAAGTGACAAAATTCCCACCCCTCGGGCAAAATTTCAGTGACAATCTCCGACATACATACGTGGGGCGCACTAGTAGCCTAAATGCCTTTCCATGTAGTACGCCAATGGTAACAATGTTTTGAGTGACCCCGACAATCGGACCTGGGGCAGCGCGGGGGGGGGGGGGGCATTTTGATAGGCGCATTAGTAAAATCATTAATAATCCAAACTCATAATTTCTGAATGGACCTATTGCAAGTTTTTGATGAAAATGTTCACGTGCATGCAAATGTGGACATTTCGCGAGAACAGTAGTTCAGAAAAACAAAATTCAACCCAAAACACATTTTTGTCGTGCATCGTGAAAGAATAAAAAAAAAATTGGAGAAGTCCACCTTTTCACATGATAACAATCCTAAATCAGGTGTTTTTTGGAACTAGAGATTCAATGACGCTTAAATTAAATTCATGGTAAATATTGATCTTGTTTTGGTCATGTGGATATTAAAGTACAGGCAGCGAACACCATTAACACGAAATCGCTATTATTGCTGGATTCCTCAGTTCACAGGGTTTATTTTGGTAAATTCTATTTTGTTCGTAAAAAGAAAACACACAAGAAAGGGGGAATGTGCTACTCCTCTCATTTTTATTTTTATTTTAATTTGTTCTTTCTGGTAATGAATCCAAGGATCCCTCAAAAGTGCCCTAGGCACTGTTGCCCGAAATCCTGAAGAAACCTGTAGAGAGGAGACAATGCAAAAAAAATACAGTTTTAGAGGTGGAAAGAAAAGCCCAGGGGAATATTCTGAACAAAACCCACGGAATCAGGCAGGGACTGGAAACCCAATCCACATATTGGCCCAAGCGGGATTCGAACCCGGGTCACAGCAGTGGAAGGCGAGGAACGTACCGCTAAGCCAACCTGACTGCCCAAACGCTATACATCATTGATAGTAACTACGGTTACGTATTGACAACGAAAGGCTAAACTAGTCAAGAAAAGCAGACAATTCTACAATTTTTTGCAGTCTCTTTCGTATCTCCTTGTAATGCCCGTATGTGAATGCAGATACACTTTGCCTACGAAGGCCGGTACTGGGCGGATGGGGGTCGTCGAGTTTTCAGTTCTTTTAACTTTGTCGGGCAATGAGAGGTGTGTATCAACTGATGCAGTGTTTCCATTTTGGCGTGGGCCAACAATTTTCGTGTTTGAATATTCAACTTCGCGCACCGAAATAATACTTTCGAGACGTAAATGAAGTTGTCTCGAACAGGCTCGCTATTTGCATTTCCAATCGCCATTTTATGTTTAGAAAGTAAACAACGCCACCACAGTGAGTTCCAGCAGCAGTCATCGATGCTCGCATACCGCTTTCCTAAATGAAGTTTGACTTCCAAGGCTATGGGTCCACCTTTACTCCTGCCCAAAGCCTTATCCAAAGGCGCTGGCGACCTCTAATCTCTTTCACAAAAACCGTTGTTCAGCTTCAGGAAACGGATGTGTCGCAAAGCATTATGGGTAGGTCAGCTCTATCAATGTACGTGCATTTCTTGTGCACGTACGGGCGGGTCGTGCGCACACGGAAGTGGCTACGCATTACCATGCTGGCTCTATACAAAAATGAATCCAACGAGAGCCCAACGAAATCAGAGTTTATACCAGCGCCAGAGCAGATTCACCGGGCATCTATCGCCAGGTGAACAGGCGGGGGCATAGACACACCGTGGAATCATCGAGACTGAACTCCGTGGACCCATCCTGAAGCGGACTCGGCAAAGTGGTCTCGTGGGAGTCCCCGGCTTGCCACTGCCCTTGGAACGAACGATGCTGGTCCCGCTGGGAGTTCAAGATCGGACATCGACTGAAAAGTTTCTCTGTAAAAAAAACCCAACATTTTCAGAGTGTGTGACTGTACCTGCGTAACATTGGTTAGCGTCGAGATTATTGGTAGTGTTGAGCAGTTTAGTAGTATTCTGATGTTTGCCCGCGAAGCTCGGCTGAAGGAAAACGAAACTGTTGTGTAGGTGTTGATTATTATTAGGCATTCAACACTGTCAAACAACAAGCAAAAGGCAATATTTTATCCCGCCATTCCTGCACTTCGTCAAGTCATTTGAACAGGTTCTTACAAAAAAGGTTGACCTCTGAAGTTTTCCACTGGAGTAGAACTTAGAAGAGTTATTTTAACACATTCTCCTGAGTTTGAAATCGTAGAAAGCAGACGAGATTATCCTGATTTTACTTCCCAAAAATACAATTCTACGTACAGAAGCGGGAAGTAAGCCTTTCGTCTTGCTCATGAAAAAAAAAAGTTTGACTGACGTGAGAAAATAGAGTATACTTTAAAGTTTGGAATACCCCCCCCCACACACATATTATAGCTAATTAAACTATTTTAATAACCAATTAGGATTTAATTTGCCGAAGACCTTTTTTCCTGCTTTATCCTGGACGTGATTTAGACGTGACAAAATCTGGCTCAACATGTTTGGCTAAAGTCACGGGAAATGACACGAAAACCGGATTCAAACCTTGACGCATAATTACGCATGCAATGAAGTTGAAAGCTGACTCGGGGTTGTTCCTCTCTGCCTGCCTGTTGTTCATGTTTGCATTTCATTGTGTGAAAACATTCTCAGGAACCGGTGTTGGCGAAATCAATCAGGGGGTGATGGTGACAGCAGTACCCCGTCTTAGCGAGGACAGAGTAGCCCCATTAGGCCTTCCGAGTGAGCAGCCAAACCGTAGAAATCGCCAGCTTTTAAAATTTAACTTTTTAAAGTCTGTATCAGTGGAGGAGGAGGAAAAAAATGGTGCCGCAAGAAATAGGTGCTATGATGTTATATGTCACTATGCATCCTCTTGCAATAATAAGCCCGGGCGTGCAGCTGTGTCATTGTCATCGGAGCGTGAATTGCGATGAGAGACCCGGGAGATATTCTTACCTTTCCCCCGGTACCCCAGCGGCATCTCGGCCCCCGAGATAATAACACTGTTCTGATTACTTGGGGAGGTTTTTCATATCCGAGGCAATTTCCAACCGGCAGGACTTCAAAAAAACACATTCGAGGGGGGACAGAATCGCTCCTGCGGCGGTTTCTTGTCAGTGTAGCGACCGTGTTTCGAGCGGACCACCCTAAAAAATATCACCGAGGAGTTGCACTCGACGAGGACGGAATAGCCGAGACCTAGACTGGCAGCAAAGCCGGCTGATTGTCGCTTGAAGCCTGACATAGCACCACAGGGCAACGACGTGATTACCACGTTTCTCAGCGCGTTGCCCAGAACCGCCTAGCTGGTTTGGGGGTTCTATCGGGACGTCTATACACCGTCTACTACTCCGAGGAAGCTATAAAGTAGAGTGGGGAGTGTGACCGGGCGGGCAAAGGGGCGAAGCTAAGGTCACCCCTAGCCCACCCAGACAGCTGTTGCTCCCATCGGTTCAAGCTGTGGATCTGTGGGGGCTTACAGCCCTCCGATCCCTGGTGAGAGAACCAGGGGGACAGACGCACTTTTGTCTATCTCATGACTCGCCGTCACTGATGAATTTGGTCGAAATTTAAACGATTATTGCGCCCCTTTTTAAACTTTGTTCAAAGAAATGCAAACAAAGAAGATACAACTAACCCGCTGTCACTTCAGTTTGAGGCCGGTCGCCCCCACGAAATGTCCAGACTCTTTACTTTGATCCTAGAGCTTGTTCGCCCCACAAAATCAAATGGCATTAGCAACACCGCAAATGATTGATACGGTCTACAGCTGCGATTATATTGTCAATTTAATCATGAGAAATATCCAAGTGGTTTCTTCTTGTTATTCAACAATTTCGATAGTAAGCCTCATATGCGGCTGTATTGCCAAACCATTCCTCTAGCTCCGCCTGAGACGCCCGACTCATCCACCACTGTAAACCTTTCTCATCCTAAAATATTATTCAATCTTCTTTTTCCCCTTAAAGAGCCTTCTTAAACAATTCACCATTGCACTGAATTCATTATTATATAAGAAACACTCGGAAATGGTGAAACGAGGACTTTAAAAAACAATCAGGGTCGCCCGTGAAATTGATATTCACTCGCAAGGATTTCAAAATCCTCTACTTTTCGAAATACCCTTTCGAAATCTCAAACAGGATTAAAGTTAAATATTATTTTAACCCTTTTCCACTTTTTGCCAACAAGGCAAATAGTCCAATAACCTAAACAAATGGGCGCTTGAAGCATCCGTTGTGCCCTTAGGGTAGCAAATTAATCAGAAACAAATGACCGATCGAAGGTGCTTCGCTTCCTCCTAGTAAAATGACCACACGATGGTCAAACAAACGAGCTCCTCCATTCTCGTTTACAGATTGACTCGGACCAAAAATGCAGCCGCGATGAGAAACTCTGATGGAATAAAAACAACCGACGTCCACAAATCACGAAGGAAAGCAATAGCCCGTTCGGATACCAAAAACAACATCAGCTAACGAGAGGAAGCAGAAATCTTGCACCGTGCCGCTGTATGACTCATAACGCTCTCTCTATCACAAGTCTCCGCCCTCTCGCAGCCTCCAAATCAGGCTCGTACAGCCAGTGTCAAGCGATATGAATAAATCAGTACAACACGCTCGTCTCTTCTATACGGGAGGTGTGATTTATAGAGGCGTGTGCTGCCTCATTGGTTAGGCAAGTGATTGCTGTAATGGTCCGCTATAGAGAGCAAAAACTATATCGTTTCACACGATCGTTGGTCAGGGGTGCCTTGAGAAATCTTCCCCTAGTGGAAAGTTGTGTCTTACATAGGTCGAGACCTAACTCCTCCAAATAATATCAAGCTTTCAGATAAATTGGCCAGGGGTGTTGGTCATTTTTGTTCTAGCATTTGGTGTCCTTTCACACGGTGGCATATTTGTAAGATTTCTCAAGCCCGAGTAAAATTCTTAAGCTTCACAATGTTTTGTGTGTGTGTGTGGTGTGAAAGGGGCTTTACGGTTGCGACGGGGGGAAAGCACGGCACCCTGTACCGCCGACCCGACTCGGGGCCATGTACCGCCGACCCGACTCGGGGCCAGCCGGGCAAACCACCAGACTCCTCGCCGCGACACCTTCTATTCTTTGTGGTGCACTGTGTTGTCAAAAAAAACATCAAGCTAACGACAGTGGGTGATGGATGGGCCCACGGTATATCATGATAGACTTTGTCGAGTCGTCAAATATTTACAAGGTTATGAAGGGCCCTGATGTGCTTTGGGATGCATGCTTTGACGTGAAGGAATCGTGCAACGAAACGAAGAGGGAAAAAGTGGCCGCAACACAGAGAGCTGTGTGCCCACTCCGCGATCAATCACACATTATTTATGGAGCAGGAAACGTGTGTATTTGCATACAAGATGCATTATTCAACTTGACATAGGACGAAACAAACACAATTACGGTACTCTAGTTTACCTCTAAAAATTTCAAGACGTAGCTAATCTTGTTTCATTTATTCATTGGCAAAGCGTGTGTAGAACCAGCGCATCATGACAGTTGGTTGGTTGAACAGGCTAATAAACTCCCGAAACAAGTCTTGTCATTGAATCTGAATGCAAATTTCCCAAAAAAATTCAGCAGGGGCGTTTTTGGTTATTGAAAGACGAGATACCTAATTGGACCATCTCTTAATATTCCTGGAATCACAAACCGTGCAATTTGTGCACAGATTGCAACTGACCCGATCGAGGAGCATCTAGAATGGCTCCGCTAACCTGCAGCCTCTTGCAGCACGTTTCGTTGTGTTCTTGTTTTCTCAAAATTTGAATGAATGCATATATCATTAAAGACTACGGAGTTTACATTGCCGCAACAATAGAAATCACAGTTGGGCATGCCAGTCTTCCAAAGGAAATTGATTAACGAAGCCAATTATGTGCGATATCACATTTCTGGGTTAGCGTGAAAGGAAGCCTGGTGCTCGAATGGATAGCTTCCGTTTTGCCCATTCATTCCTGCTGAAAGAGACAGGGGTGAAGACATCGTTCAGGATGATACATAACCATTTCACGGAAACTGATTCAGATCTGGTGGCGTGGCCCTTGCAGGTTGAGGGAGCTTTTGGGAGGATTTCTTCTAATCAGCACTCGGCAAGACCAAACACATGTTTCTAGGAAATGTTAATTTTCTAATTTCCTAACTTTAACACTTTCAAAGTGTATTACTTTTCAACAGTTCTTCCGGGAAACCTATATGCGTGTTCATATACATGTAGTCCATAATTTAACGATGTGATTGCGGCACTTCCACCGTAACTTCCCTACAAAGCCCAGGCCCGTAGCCTGGTATTTGAGGCGTGGGTCTTTTTTTTCTGAGTAAAAATGCGTCCTTCTTACTTTAATAGAAGTGTACGATCAATGCCGCAACTGCTTAGAAATCTAACTCTGCGTACTGGGCATGATGAACTAAAGGTAAGTTGAGCACGGAGGAAGGAATCATCCATGGTTAAAGCATAGAGCAAGGACCCAGCACTTGGAAACTCTATTGTGACAGTTATCAAGATTGCACAGCTAAAAAGTGGAGCAATGTCGAATTCGGGGTGGGTTTTCTGACCCCCTTCCCCTATCTTCTGGCTACGGGCAAGGTGTCCAAGCATACACGGTATCTCACCTTCAAAATGGAGATCAACAATTCCACTTTAGTTTAAAAAAATGTCTCTCAAACAACAGTATCGATAGAAAATGCAATACAGCATCCTTCTTAAGCTTTAAAACAATAGACATGTCTGTCCTCTCCACTGAAGTAAGAAAGGCCTAAAACAATGAAGGCTTAAGTTAAGAAGATGTTGCGGGATCGACACGCCTACAAGCATGATCTTGAACGGTTGAAGGTATTCCTTGTTTGTAATCTTCGGTGGTCAGGCGAGCCTGATCCCCGACAGTATTATACGGAAACTTGAAGATCTCTCCACGGACTTGATGGATGTTTGCAATTAAAATGCAAATTAACAAGCGGCTCGCTGTGAAGTCTCTATTTATTCGGCATGGAAAGCATTGACAATGGATCATTGCCTTGGAATTACTACAAGTGCAGTGCACTTGTTCCTACATATAATGGACATCATCGTGAAACCGAGTAATGACTTCAGTACGTCTCGCGTGCAATCATCAGCACTAACGATCGATAATCCAAAAAGACAAATAAATTGCAGTCGCACTTTCAACATGGTAAAACTCGCCTGTTATTTGCCTGTTTCTGCTTATTTCATACAAGTCAAAAATACTGTACACGGATCAAATCTATAGGATTAAGCATTCAAACCCAAATATAGTTTGCATTAAGATAACTTTTTTTAACGTAAATTAATTCGAATTTGAGACACGAAAATGTACTCTCCAAGTATACTTGCCAGTTTTTCTCCGAAAAGAGATTTTAAAATTCAAAAATTTTCTGGAGGCAAAAAGCGGAAATCGGTCTTTTAGCTCAAAAGATGAAAAATTCGTAGATATAAATCTTTTTAGGAGAAAAAAAATTCGAAAATTTGCAGAAGAACATGCATAGCAACTTCAAAGTTGACATCGATAATTCATCTTGATTTGATTCTAAACAAGAAGTTATTAAATGCACGTTGAAATAACAAACATGACAGGAAGAAATCAAGAGTTTATTTCTAAAACATGACATATCCATTTTTAAAAAAGGTGAGTATTTTGCACGGTTGTGAAACTTTAAAGAATAGCCTACAGCTATTTCTAAACTTCATTTTTTGCCTTATTGTATTCTTGAGTTGGGTTTAAGTATATAACAGCCGTCGAAATTGCTTTTGGGCAGCCAGGAGAGAGCAGGATTCTAAAGGGGAACAAAATGGCGTATATCGCGATTGGGAAATATAGTCTTCAAATACATAAACATTACATTAAACGATGCTCAGTGTTTCTGTGAATTTTTGTAGTCACGCCATTATTTACGAAGACTCCACCGTAAGAATTCGGTCTGTGCATGCGAATAAAATGAAAGCGAATTCTCACAAGACACCCCACACTGAAGCGCTATACAAAAGTTCTTCATTTTATTAATGCGAAAAGCCGTGTTTAAAGTTTCGAAGTTGGCAGACCGAAGTTCAACTGATAACTTCGCCATTTCTACGTATATCACATCTTTCTACGCTTCCATTGGAATGAACTTTCATTATTTTGGATAGCCGTTGGTAGATTGTGTATTTGTGGCATGTATAGGGAAACATGATTGGGGTTTGTTCAGTAAAAAGAGTTGTAACATCACGTATTAAATCTACGTATACACTTGTGTTGCAGGGAACCAGGTCTGAATTTTGTAGCATTGTCAAAATGTCCCTGCCTTGGTATTGAAGTTTCGTAACGATGCATTTTGTTTGCTTGGCCCTCGATGATGCATCCTTACTCATCCGCACGAGGATTGTTAACTTCATCATGTAAGATGGAGAGAGCAATAATCACATTGTAATTACGACCAAGATGGCAACAGCCATAAATGTCATCAATTTCAACCTACGGTCCTCGTGGTTAACACGGCTAGTCAACCCGCTCGGGACTGAGACCCAATACCCCGTGACTATCCTCGCTCGCTGTCCCGGTGCAATGAGGAAAGTGTCCCCAACTCAATATCATAAACAGAGTCCGTTATTATCATTATCATGCACCGGTATATACTCGATCTGTAACAACACACACCGCATAAGGCAATATTAACTCCGCGGACATCTGTCCTTAACTAATAGACTCGAACGAGGCCCTATCACGGCTAAATCAACGGGGTAATGACGCGAGATGTATTGACTCTTTCACTGAAGCGTTTTGGTTTTTTTAAGCGGACTAGTGCCGGGTCGTCCGTGGGTAGGCTTCGGCTGAGTCCCTTTACACCGCTCCGGTCCAGTGCCCCACGTAGCGTAACTGTCACGGGTAGTAATTGCCTGCTTCATCCCCCCAGAACGAATAATAATGTCAACTGTTTCCAAATGACTTTACTAAGGAGTCACAGATGGTTTTGATGATGGCCGCACTTCTGTCCTAACGCCTCGGCCGGAGAATTGATGAGATGTCCTCTCAAGTGTTGCCGGGTAGTTAAAAAAAGAGACTTAACTAGATTGTTTAATATCGGCGAGACATAAATAATGCTGGCTCGTCATCTATCTTTGTACGAACGCATAGGAGAGTTGTCTGTACATCGCGTAGCACTCGCTGCGTGAGGAAGGGTTGGTGGAATAGAATTATAACATTCCGAAGGTGGCCGATACAATACACTTTTTCAACAATGCAATGCAATCACAAACTCATAACTGCATTCACCGTTGAAAAGAGGTGTGATTTGGCACGAGCTGTCATGCATTCATGTTGGTTTCAAGTTTTACAAGGTGGACCGCATAGAGTCATGAGCACCAGACTACAGACTTTCAAATCTTCACTGTAGTTCAAGTAGTGTGCTCACTCGTACAGGTAACAGGAACATATAAAAAAAGGGAGAAATCTTGCCATGTCATAATCAGAACAAACACAAAATGTGTTCTAAACTGTTTTGATGTTCATCATGTTGTATAAGAGGACACAAAATATCAATATGACCGTTCAGGTTGGAATTTCAGTGAATTTCTTTTTAAGAAATAGTCACCTTCTTACAAAGGACGAGAGGCTCAAAACAGGCACCTCAATACATAGAAAATGATTTATGTGACTCTATGTTTGTATGCACGTTTGATACCGAATTCACTTCGAGAACCCCACCGATGCCAAATTGCCAACACCAATTAGCTTCTGAGTCCCAGACTCCAGTATAAAGGCTAAATATTACGGACTTAGAGGCTTTTCCGCAGAGAAACTTTTTTTCTTAATGCCGCGGAAATACCCTTTTCCCGTGAACTTCTGACTGCATTTCGATATCACTGTAATCTGGCGAGCACCGTGCCAAGCGAGTGCGACGCGGCCAGTCAACTGACAGACACCGCTAATTGTTTCTGATTCGCCGACTGATGTTTCTGCTGATTGCAGGAAACATTTTGTGCGCCAAGTTTAGTTTGCCAATCAGTGGGTACACTGGGCAGGGATTTCGTACGTTGGTGGGGTCTTTGTCCGGGTGAAAATAAAAATATAAATGGTTGGGCGAAACAGGTCGGTGTTTGTAATTTAATAATATTGTTGCTTACCATGTTGGAGTTCCACTCGGAAACATGGCTAGGTTGATTGTTAATTTCTGAAACAACAAATATTTAATTCGCCCAGACGATAAAGCGGGTCTCTAATGACTATCGAGATGTTATTGATGACTGTGAAAAACTGTAAAATGCTATTTGATGCAGTGGAAGGGATGCTAAAAAGTGGTTATAAAAAGTTAAAATATTTATTTTGAATTTGTAATAATCATCTTGTAGCCAAGGCTTCAACTGTAAAAATGCCTATGAAAAAAAAAATAGATGCTTCGGATCTTCTGTCTTGGAGAACATCAAAGAGGGCCAGACGATACTGACGCAATAATTCTATGATGATGTGATCAACTTCTTTAGTCTGAAAATCTTCTACTTGACTGGGTCAAAAATTTAACGGAAATATGAAAACGTGTGGAGGGAAAGAAGCTTATTGTACTGGTTGCCGAACAATTAGACTTTGCACAGTTGAAGACACTGTACCCGAACGTAGCTTAGAATTTCTGCACTTAGGAGAAACGTCTCTTTGTAATATTTTAAAGGTACTAACTGGGTTTAATGGAATCTTCATTTGGCTGAGAAATGATTGAGAATATACTTTTATCTTTTATTCCTGAATGAACATTTGACCGTGACTCTGATATTACTTGCGTCACACACAACGACTTGATATTTCCTCAATGCAGGATATGGAGAAATTTTTCGTAAATGAAACTCATAAATGACCCATGAACTCAGAAATGAGTTTTGATTAACAAAAAAAATCTGGCTTTCTGAAATATTTCAGCCTCATCTGCAAATAAATTTAAAAAAAAAATCAACTTTTCGTTCATAATATGAACACGTATTATGGCAAGTATCCACCTTATGGCGAGTGTTCTTTCAAAATTATAGATCGTAGGTGATTTTTCAAATTCACGTTTGAATGAAAACTGTCTCGATAATTCGGCGTAATTTATTTTTATTGGAAAGTGGTCGACCTGATACTTTTGGTGTCTGACACAGAATTATATTATTGCTATTGTTTAGCAATAGACTTAACCATTCAAAGTAGCAAATCCCATTTTGAAACTTTCAAATCAGAGAATCGTCAGAGATCCAACTGCTCAATTTCACATATCTTGACGTTGTGCGAACTTGTAATGTGTTTTTGCCCCGAGCAAAGCTCTCTGAGCTCTGCCGAAATGCTCCCGAGTCATTTGGTCACAAAACACGGCGGAGCGGAGAGACGTATAGGAGTGAAGTTTCATACAAATCGAAATCAAACAAATCATTGTTATGATTTCTGATATTAAACTGAAAGTGACTTGCCGCGTTAGATTCTATGGCATGGTTTCAGGTATAATTTAATTACAAATAGCGCCTCAGGGACGTACTGTTCCCCATTTTGTTTCATTCGGTGATAATGTTCAACTTTAGTACTTCTGTGATGTTTCGAGAAAACTGATTGGATAGTTAAAAAAGGGCAATTTAATTATCATCGCAAGAAAAAGAAAGGCAAAAGGAGCGAAATTATGTGAAAATTAAAACACCTTGGGCAAAAAGGTCGGTGCATGTGCATTAGCATATACGGAGTCGAACGGGCCAAGGTTACTCGTTCTTCGGCCCGAAATTCAAAATCGCTGAAGTGACTTACAGAATACATTTAAAAAAATGGATCATGTGGAATTACTGCATTGTTGTTTCAACTTATGGACCAACATGACGAAAACATTGGCACATTCTCTGGAACACTCAATATTTCTTCGAAACTCACGGACTGAGAGCATATATCACGAAATAATGAAATCCTTGTCATCACAAGGAATGTTGAATGATTCAAAATTATCGTGACAAAAATGAAAATCAAGATAATGTATAAATGACCGTCTTGCGATTTTACTGGGACAAACGTTCAGAATTTCACGATCATCATCGTTGGATATACATACGAACGTTGTTCTTTAAATTGGGCAATTTCAGGGTACAAATGGAACATCTGTCGCTATATTGGTCCAGATTGTCCAGTCGGATATAATTTTGTGCTTTTAGCTTTTGTAAAGTGACTTGTCTTTTGTATAGCGACTTGAAGTTCAGATGAAATCGGAATCCGAAAATACTTTCTTTAATAAAGAACAAAACAAGACCACTTTTCTCAACTATAATATTTTTAGTAGAGATTTGGGAAATAATTATTTTTGAAAGATTTTTTGGGAACATCTCCTGTACGAACGAGATATTTTGTCCTTTAGAAAGGTCTTCATTTAGTCCGTGTTTCCAAACAAAACTACCAACACGCTTGTGTTAAACCACGGATTCACCTCACCTTTAGCTGTACAGATGAACAAAAAGAATTCATTTTGGTCTGGTCAAATGTAGATTTAAAATCGATGCGAGAGCGTTCATTTTAAACAGATTTATCTTTGAAAAGTTTGTGACCGCATCGATATCGTACAGACTATGTGAATAGGGATTGAATGCAATGAAAACGAGTCAGAAAATATAAACACAGGATCGTTCGAAATATATTTTGTTTTGTATAAAGGCACATGTATACCGTTAGTAAAATAAAGGTCTCAGTTTGCAGCTGTGGTTCCTAACAACTGATTAAAATTATGAAATTGTATATGCAACCAAATATAGTTCATTATCGACATTTGATCGAACGAGAAGTGTATTTTACTCACGAAAAGTCTTACCAGATGAAGGTCTGTCTGAGTACCGTGTGCAGTAGACCCAAGCCGGCCAGTGGTCTTGTTTCGATCCTTTCTCGCTCACTACTTCCACGTTTCTCACTCTTCCCGTGGTTTGGGTCTGCTTTCTCTCGGTACTATCGTCTCTCTTGCCTGCATCTTCCTCCGTTTCGCCTTCCTCCTCTTCGTAGTTGCATCGTCCGAAGTCTGGACGGAGAATGTTATCGATGAAGAAGTTGGTGAACTTGGTCCTGATCGAGAGATCGCTGACCGACTCGTGCCCGCTGTCGTCATCGGGGCTGACGGCGCGTTTCTCGGCCTCACTGTCCGTCGACATGGCACCTCCGATCATTGGTTCGCGGAGTCTTTTCCCATGTAGGTCTTTTATACGAGTTTCTGTAAGCCGAAGTAACGGCTATAAGTTCAGAAACACCGTCTTGCTCGGCTGAGACGTAAATGGATGGGCAGACCCTTCAGGCTTTGCTATTAATCCTGGCTTTTTGAGCATGTGATCCGTGATCGGCAAACTCTGGGTACTTCCTCTGCTATTTTCACCGATGCCTTGTCTGTTGGGTCATTAGCCGCGTACAAATCTGAATGCAGACCGATGGCCGACTTAAGATCAACTGACGTTTCCTTAATATTATCGTTTCTTGTTTTCCCCTGAAAGTTTTATCAGAAAGAATCATGTGGTAGGGCGCACTTCGAACGTCATTTATCCCAAACTATAACGTAATACTACTTGACGCTCCACATCCGTACAACTCTACCTTTGTTGACGTTTCAAGGAGTTGTTTTCGAGTAAACAAACTCAAAGCTTAGAATTGAGCTCTGGACATTACAATCAAGTTGCAGAGTTGACAGTTCTTATTTTCGTCTCAGGTCACAACCTAGGTCTCTCACGAATAGGTGGCGAATGGCCATAGCGCGACCCGTGCGATGGTGCCGTTGTGAGAGGCTCTCCTTGTTCTCGGAGTCTAGACGCGAGACACGAAGGCTGAACGAGAATCACCACCCCGTCCGCGGCACAAGTAATCCAGACGGTGTAATGCGGCGTCGCCTGCGGCTGGTCGGTCTTTACACCCCGCGGTGCGAGCCGTCAGACCCGTCCCGCTCTGTCGCAGCTTTATGCGAGCGATCGCTATAAAGCAAGTCTTGCCGATGTGGTGTGGCGAGTACTGCTATAGGGTGACTTTAGTTTAGCGGTGTAAGTTGCTGGCGTCTCGGTGATACGGACAACATCGGACCCTGGTTGGAAAACGGGCGTCACGTGACTTCATTGCTGCGTCTTAACGCAATACGTACGTCTTGATGGAGGGATGTGGAAATCTGATCACGTGTTAGATAAGTAACCATCGCATCTTAATAATGTCTAATACAACGAAGGGCACAACATATCTTATTCGAACTTCAAGGAATAACTTGCTCTAAGCTGCATTGAACAATATTGTTTTATATCCCCAAACAAAATAATACATACATGAAAAAAAAAAATCCAATTTCAAATAGTGGCAAAAAGTACTCAACAGTTATAGTGACCGTTAAAAAGATCCAGCGCAAAAACGTTTGATTTCGTTTTGTCCGAGCACGTGATCATGGGCGTCGTTTAATTATCCTAATGCAGAAAAATAAAAAATGTTCCTAATATCTTCATAATATTATTTCAATCGTGTACTTTTGTTATTGTTCGTCCAACGCCAGTGAATGTTATACGTGAATTCAACAGAGCAAAATATAAGTAATGGGCCTAACACGCGTATAAACTCACATAGTCTATTAAACTTATCACATAACTGCGATGTTTATTATCAGACTAAAGAAAAATTACCATTTTCTAAAGTTTTTTGGTCGAGGAAAAGGTAAGATTTTTGTTCTTAAATCTTTATTACCAATGATTTCAAACGTAAACGCCAGGCTAAAAAAATATCAGGGTTCAAATCAACAGCTGAAATGTTAGCGGGTGGAATTTTGCAAAACAAACTAAGAAGAATGACGGCGCAACTGTTCTGCCGTCAACCAGTGAATGCCCACTTGGCCTGCTCGTCATGTCTTTTTGGTTTTCAATTCAAATTTTGCAATCTGTTTGCACTTTCTCAGAGGGAAAGGTTGTTACAGATCCATCACTGTCTAACACACTTGCACAATCATTGTTCAACCTGTAAGAAAATCGCCAAAGCAGGGGGAGGGTTGTGAAGATTTTGACCTAAATTTTCTCCTGAATTGACGAGGTTTGGAAACGATTGTTTGACAACCTCACGTGTTTAAACGTGATGAAATCCACTCATGGCTGTTCCTAATGAACTAAGAAACAAGTTTTAATAATGAAAGGTTATCAGATACCTACATTAGAGACTATTTAAAAGTGGTCCAGTCTGGAAGAATCATGCTCTTATGTGGGCGTGGCCCCATACGCTTCTGGGAGGGTCAAGTATTTAGAACTATATTACAAAAGCATTTCCGGAAATTTAGCTCACGTTAGGGCCTATTCTTTTCCGATACTTCAACATAGATAGGTCAGAAATGACTATTTCGAAACTTAAACTGATTCCAGATTCAGGTTAAGTCAAATATTTAGTTTGAAAATTAAGCTTCGAAAAGTATAAGACATCTGAAAGAAACGTTATCACTCGGAAAGCATTAAGTGAGAACATGTGTTTCTATGTTTAGTGGAGACCTCTGTAAAGCATAAGTTGAGGTCATTGTTCCCTAGTAAACCTAGGCCTAATTATGCCGCACATTTAGTACACGCTGTCTCTCTGATAGGCGGTTAAGGCTGAAGAAAGGACGAAAGTCTTTTTTTTTATTTCTCCAAAATCTATACATGCTCAGACGTTTGCGGTAGGTTGTTAGACTTAACAATGACTCAGGAAATGTTAGAAACCACGGCAGGAATTCACGAAAGCTGTAGTCTGCGACTGATTACAAAACTTCACGCAAACAGAGTTCGATAAAACGATCTCAGTAGATGCCATTGTTTTGAACACTTTTTATCAATTCTTTTCGGGGAGTCCGAGGAATCATTCGCTACTTTTCTTATAAGCGATCATCTATTGTGGTCACAGCCCCCTGAGATTATTCTTCTTTAATTTTTTTTCTTCTTTGACTTGTAACCGATAAAAGCTTGCCAGAAGGCACACTAAGAGATCACCATCCCTGGGGAAGCTCTGTCCTTAAATGAATAATTTCCACATCCCCGTTCTATTAATTTCTCCACGCTAGATTGCGAGAAATGTTCAGTTCAGGTTTCCCACAGTGAGCGGCAAGACGGTTACCTCTAAAAATATCGCGACGGCGACGGAAGATCGACCCCAAAGTGTGGAGAGAGTTGCCTCCGTTATCTCCAAACTTCTTCCTTCTACTTGCACTCTTAGCAGGTTGCGAGCAACTAAGGGGTGCAGTACAACTTCATGAACTCGATGTTCGTGTCACTATAGGGGTGCACTTTTCAGTGCCTAAATGCTGTACTGACTGGAAGTGAGTGATAGTGACACGTCGCGGGTCCCCCTGGGCTTAGGGTGTGAAGTTAAAGGGACGGGCTTTTTGGGGAACCAACTCATGCTACTCTGAATACATTCGCAATTGCGCTGATGATACTTTTTTGCTGCGTAGATGGTAAGTTAAATGTGAAAAATGCAGTCCTGTTTGCCAAGTTGGTCGACAGTATATCGTGTACGTGTTCTACATAGCCCCCGAGGACCGACACAAGGGAGAACAACATATCCTTTCAGTCCTCAGAAGTTGGGTCTTTTGTTGGAAACGGTCCTCTGTAGTATGAGTTTGTGTGCTTAGTCTGCGGAAGAGTGTTATATTACGGGGACAGAGGGAAACACAAAGCATTGTCCTCGAGAGTATAGTAAAACAAGAGTGTGTGTCTAGTGAGTGTGCAGTAGCCTATACGTGTTTGGATTTGCACACATTCTCTGGTCAACTCCCCTCCTGAAAATATTACATCCCTCTGATGTAAAATCGAGTTTCAAACAAAATGCAAAAGAGATACATCGAGAAGGTGTGCATGGAGGGATAGCCCAGTTTTGACTATGATTTTAAGGATGCGTCAAATTGTAAGGTATTTCAGAATGCTAAAGATGTGTCACTGTTGAACAACCATATGAGCGAAGGTTATAACATCTCAACACCGTGACCTTTTTCTTCTTGTAGTTTCGTACATAGGCACAAACGTCCTATTATTCCGACTCTTCAAAGATCAGTTAGCACCACAGATACAGATAGATTGACAGCGAAGAAGTCTGCAGCACCACGCCACCACGTGATTGTTCATACATCGCCCGTCCGATAAACTGATAGAGACGCCTTGAATCTCGTCCAGTATCAACACATTCCGCTGTTACCCAATAGAAGTGCTATTTCCGCCGAGCTAAAAGTGTATATCCAGCCTTTAAAGGAAAACTTTAAGATATACCGTTCACAACGACACTTGGCACAACCCTTCAAAATTGAGACTTTCGCCCGAGACAAAGGAAGTCGAGATAAGCAAGATCGATGATGTTTTCACGCCCGGAGAGCTCATTCTTTTTCCATGTGCGGAAGTCGCCAATTGGACGAGCGAGGCGAATCCTTCCGTTTTTGTCAACGCCTCAGGGTGCCCCCGTGGTACAGAAATTGCAGTGCGACGACCCCCTGGCCCAATTAAAGCCAGTGCCTCCCACCCAGCCCCCCTTGAAGACATCCAGGAAATGGTAGAAATGATTAGATTGCGCGGTTTCGCTGAAATATGCCACATTTGATAAAGAGCTTATGATGATCATTTCCGTAAAGGGTCGTACTGAATATGACGGCGATATCAGACAATCGCGCGTTATATTGGACACGTAAACTCTAAAACTTTAGAGTGTAAATCCACCGTGTAGTTTGTTTGGAAAGAATGTTGCCTGACGGCACTTTTTTCTTCATTTATCATCTCAATAAAGGTCAGTCATTGCAAACATGTTGAAAAGGCATGAATCTGGGACTGAGAAACAGTTCCAATTTTGTTAGGAAATACTTAGAAAATTTTCTTCACTCTCCATAGACTTTGTACACAACCGCTGAAGTGGAGTCTGGATACTACATTCAAAACGAAACAGCAAACAAAAAAAATCTTTCGTTAGCCTTCTCGCCCTGTGCATGGAATAGAGTTGAACATTTATTCAGCTTTAGTGAAAAGCTGTGAAGCAGAATGTTTTCACGACAGGAACAGATTAAAAACCTGCTACAGGAACCTCTTGTCCAATTTTCTTGTGGTGGCTGATTGCAAGAGACACTCTAAACCCTGGCCTGGGATTAAGTCTGCTTCGCAAAGGGATATGAATCGGTTTTGGCAGGGTACCCCCAAGCTTTCGGAACTGAACGTCAAAATCATAACATGCATCTATAGGGCTGTGGTATTGGCCTACTACATTCTGAGAGTTATATGTAACTGACAATGAACAACTTGAACGCCTCAGTAGCACCCATAGTTTGCAAGCCCGAAGGAACTATGATGTCAATGAAGACATATTCAGTTTAAGAGATATAGGAGGACTGGAGGAATACCTCCGAAAGCAGGTGGCTCGAGGGCCTGAAAATCTAATCCACATGTCACCCTAGATGAGATTCGAACCTGGGTCGCACAGGTGGAATGAGAGGGAAAGTACCCACCTCATTCGCCATGTGTGTCTTGACCACTTCTGATGTGTATCGTGAACAACTTTTTAGAAAAGATCAGGAATTCAGAACAATCTTGATGAAGTCATAGTATTATCTAGACTACCTAGAATCTACATACTAGGAAAGGGAAAGGGGGCATTATGGGCCAAACGGGCTACCCATGAGGTGCATTGAACTTTGATGAGGTGACACAGTAAACCTCAAAGTCTAAACCCAAGATCGAGCAGGATGCCAATCAGTATAACATCGTGACATCCTTGATTAAGAAGTAAAACTAAGTCCCGCAAAATTGAGGAATATTGAGGGTGATCTTAAAGAGGAATATCCTTTAAGGATATCATTCGGGGAGTGGGGGCGGGATTTAATGGAGTTATCTGAGGAGGGCCAGATTAATACACGGTCCTTAAAAGGTCCTCTTTTGGGCAGCGTTTGGGCGTTATTGATGAATAAAATAATTCCGACCGACAGCAGATAAAGTGAGTCAATAGACTTCGTCCGATCCAGATTTGTAAACACGCGAATGGAACGACTGCCGGATTATAGTTCAGCGGCACGCTTGCCCGAGTCTTTCCGCAATAAATCTGGCGTGCAAGCGTAACGGATCGGTTCACCCGCAAACAAACCAGATTCGGAATTCACAAGGAAAAAAAATCCCCCAAGCAATCCTCGTTCGGTGTTTGTGTAACATTCATAATGCATAAGTATGACAGACTGCCATTGTCGCCGACGCGATCGGCTTGCAACCATACATTAAGTCAACGACTGTTTGAAGCTTAGCTGCAACTCCCTTTAGTTTACGAGATTAAAGGCTGTCCCATTTAACCCTATTTTTAATTTCCGTTTTTGCCATTTTCAAGGGTATTTTGGTGCTTTTTTGGTCTTTATGTTAATGCAAATTTCCATATTTATGAGCAAAACTGTGATGTCATTCCGGGCAGAAACCTCAATGTAACAGCTTTTTCAGCAACAAAAGTTGCCCGAATTTTGGATATCTCGCTGTCGTAAATTTATCTCACAAATACTTTCAATAAGCAATTTTTTGGGGTCCGCAATTTGAACAGAAAACTCCTTAAACTGAACTGTGTCTTCCTGAAAATTTCATTACAGCAACAGCGCCCTCGGGTGTCCGGAGAAGCGTGGACAATGTAAAAAGACTTAAAGAAGTAAACTTTTCAATAAATTCACCAAAAAAGGGATGACAAATATTTTCATACATTTAAGAGGAGGAAAAAGTTGCACAAAATATGTTCCTAAGTAAAATTCATGTCACGTCCCTCTAAGTTATACAGCGGCCCATCGTTGGGAAGAGAATGTTTTAAGGTACAGCCTGCCTTAAAAAGTATAGCGTGGCAGAACCTGATTTCATCCGTCATGTTATTCATCAATGGAGGGATTATGAACATGACAATCTTAAACTTAATCACGCTTTTTTAATTTGATTTAGATCCTTGCTATTAATATGTCTTCCCGAGTTCTGCGCCAAATGGAAAAGGAAGTTCATCGGGATCACAATAATCTGAAGATTGCATGGCAGCAATGTAGGCCGGCTCCATAACACCCCGGCCCCGTGCAGTGTGAACGCGGTCTAGGTGCGATACAGTTAAAGGTGTCAGTCTCACTCTAATTCATATACCAGACACCAAGTGGGTTTTTCTTCAAGCCTACATTTTACATGGCATGAAAGTTACGAGTTAAAGGTGGACAGCATCGCTGACCTGTCATTTTATATAGGTTAATGCACAGTTTGTTTTGCAAGGATTTTGAAATCAGTACAAAAATCATCTGATTGGTGTGAACTATATGGAGGGCAATACAATGATGAAGCTACAAATGGTCGTAAAATAAATCAAGCGGCTAAATCATTTCATGGCCGACCGACTTGTAACCGATAGTCAAATGGCACTTGTAATAATTTCGTTTATATCTTTGGATAGTTTGATTTTAAAATAGCAATTACAAGTGCCCACATCAATTAAAAAACTGTGATCAATGATAATGGCCGAGGGTTATTGCGAAGTAAGTCCACGGTTCTTTAAAGCCGTAAAGGGGTATTTGCTTTGTTCGTTTCCATGCAATAACAACGTATTCAAAATCTTACGAAGAATGTTCAAAACCCAACCTGTTGAAGTTTCAGCTCAGTGGAGATTACACCTTTCGAGAAAACAGTGAAAACAATGCACAAACTTTTGATAACGGAACACGATTTTGTCTCTTAACTCTCGAAAATCAGCCAATTGAATGATTATAGTTGGAAATCACCTGCATTTGATGATTTCTTCTAAATGACAGCAAGCCAGACGGAATAATTTCACGGAGTGTTTAGTACCAGTACGATCTTTAATCCAAGTAAGCTTTTTGATAATAAATCGGTAGGTTACTTTTGGGATAAATGCAAATGCCTTTAAGAACTCAGAATAAGTGTTGCACCAAGCACAAACCAAGCTTTACCTCGAAACACCATTACAACTTAATTTATCAATCCGGGACGCATTATACGGCCGCTCGTTTGAATTGGCACGGAATAGCATAACCAGGCGGTGCTACTAGTGCTACTTCATTGCTCGTCTTTCAGCGAATTTCAAAAATAGACCCAAGCTATTGCTGCGGGGAACGGCAACTGAATTTGTCATTCTGGAGATCAAACGAGCAAGGTGAACGCTTTGAACTTGATAATATGTACAAGTGGGGAACTTAATCAGATACCACCTACCATGAGCTTTATATCGCATTAACATATGTCTGATAGTATTAAAGGGATCTATGACATTATGGATAAGTTAAGAAGGCATTGAGCCATCTTTCAAAATTACAGTGGATGGTGTATGCATCACATTGTTTTATATAGGCAGGCAACCAGTCAGCGCTATAGAGGAACATAAAATGACCGGCTTACCTTTCACTTTGTGAAAGATTTTAGTCTGAAAAAAGATCTGTGTTCATTAAAGGGATTATGTACTGATTTTTTTTCATGCTATCCTTGGAAATAATCTTTGTGTCCAATTTAAGCTTATAGTTTTAGTTTTCGTTTACCATTTTTCAAGACGGTATTTTTGTGCCTCTTTGGTTTTTATGCTGATGCAAATTTCTGTATTCATGAGCAAAAGTGTGACGTCATTTCAGGCAGACACCACAGTTACAGCTTTTTCAGCACCAAAAGTTGCCAGAAGTTTGGCTATTTTGCTGTCGTAAATATTCTTTTTCTTTGGTGATTCGTTGTTGTGTCAGTACTTGGCAGTAAGCCAATGAGCAAACTTTTGTCATAAATATTTTCAACAAGCAAAATAATGTTCGGGTTCACAATTGGAACAGAAAACCCCTTCACTGAACAGTGTCTTTCTGAAGTGACATCACAGCAACAGCTCCCTCAGTTGTCCAGAAAAGCATGGACAATTTACAATGTTTAAGGAGGTGCGCTGTTCAGTAAATTCAACCAAACAGGGATGTTTTTCATACATTTAAGAGGAGTAGAAAGTTGCACAAAATTATGTTTCTCAGAAACTTTCACTTCATGAACCCTTTAAACAACCCAAAAAATGTACGAGAAATGTCGCTCTGTGTTATTCTCGCTGTAGTAGTCCATTGCACCTTTAAGTCCAATATGCAAAGAGTTGGTCTAGTTCATGGGAGGAAATTGTTCCATTAATTTCCAAATGAAATCATCGTGTCATGAGTATAATCATCACACCTTAATGATGCATTTGAGAGGAAAAAATGCCGCCTGCGTACCACAATGTTTACTTTCGCCTCGTTGGCATTCATACTCGTCCGTTAATCAGACAATGATTTACGATGTCCCAGTTCAAAGGAAGAAGAATCACTTTTACCTCTAACCAGATCTGTGTTGATTAAAGTGATGATTTACAGCCCCATCAAAAAATGTTGCTTATTATAGAGACCGTCCCCGGGGAGGCCCGGGCCAATCTGTTGTAGAATTTTTAAGTCTGATGGATGAAACAATTTTTCTTCGGCGTCATTCGCCGGCGAGGGCTGCAGACGATGATCAGAAAAACACATGTTTGTATCAAGGAAAACCTCAACCGTTCAGGTAATACTGGCTCTATAATGTTCGCCTTATATGCCATTGATGCCACTGGGAAGATACATAATTACGTGCAGTTTTATCATTTGAAAAGATTGTGCATTGTACCGCTCGATATCATGAGGGATTGACATCGGTGGTAAAATTGAACCATTTCACCGAAGATTCTGCCTAATGATACAGTTTGATTGTGCGACACGATCACCCGGGCCAGTAAAACATACCAAAATCACATGCTCGTTATTACAGTCTATCGAAAGAGATCATATCTGGGCGTCGCCAGGATTTTTTTTCTTGAGGGGGGCAAAGCACTCATCAGAAGTGAAGAGAGAAATCACCGGCTGTGGAAAAATCGAGAGGGGGTGCTATAGACATAACTCAACGCTTCGTTAAAAACCGACCATGTTGTTAAATCTACATTAAATAAATAGTAATATGATTCGCCTCTCATTTTCCTTGTCCTCTTCCTTTGCTCCCTTTCCCCCACTTTTGTTTAGCAGTATAAAGGCACATTTTGGAATCCATTTTCTTCTTCTTGGGGGTTAGGGGGATGTCTTTAGACAACGACGAATTGGGACATCCTTTTTTGGTAGACAAAGATGCATTAGCAGACAAAGATGAATTGTGACCTTCCAAGGCTTGTATCATGACGTGATAATTACGATTTCCAATGAAATCACAAGGGGAATAAAACAAAGATAGGAAGGTCTTCAACCTTAAACAACTAGAAGTCCATCTGGTGTTGGATATAGTGGTTGAGAGACGGCCAGCTGCTAGCTTATCCAGGCCTGAGACTGGGCTCATCTGTCACGCCTGGCCGGCTACCCTCTGCAAAGCGATCCCCGAGCGCTGGATTGGAACGAGAGAACCACCGTGGCTTCAATCCACTCTCCCCCGGCTCAGCGATCCAATCTACGGGCAGGGTCATTTTTGCGTCACGGTTCGACCGAACGGAGAGTTTGGACCGCTGTTGTTACGATCCGTGGTTGGTTCTCAGTTGTAACACTACGGCATTCGTAGAAAAAAATTACCCAATATGGGAAATGATACCATCGTGGGATTCCAACTGTTCTTATGGGAATGTAACTTGATAGGCGGGCTTGCCAACCACTTTATGAAAAATTCAGAAAGGAGCGTCGTTGCTTAATCCTCTCGCTTGCCCTCCGTAATGAGAAAAATGACAGGTAAAGGACACGAGGTTGATGCGACAGCGACAGGATGAAGTGATTAAAGCATTATTCCTGACACTACCTACCTGCATGCTTTACAGCGTCGGATTCTATGGTCTATGATACGAATTTCATTAGTGTGAGTTACAAGGGAAAAGGAAAAATGGGCGATCACTTTTTCAGTTTAAAGGTGTTTGCTTTTTGCCCTTTTTTCCCCGATGGAAACCACGAAGTTGGTCAAAATCTTTAGATAGGGCGAATGACATCTAACCTGCAGTGATGAACTTTCAGCTCAGTGGATACTATACATTTTGAGAAAACAGAGGAAACGTATGCAAAATTGTAGGGTCTCGCGACGGGATTTCGTTGCTAACGTACGTAAAAAGTGGGCCAGCGGGCACACTTTTTTTGTTATCACCTTCTCTTATATGTTTTCCTTCGAAAGATACAATTTCAGGCGGACTAATTTCACAGGGTTATCGGTACCCTCCCTATCTTCACTTCTACCCAGGTTTTTCTCTTTCAATCGGCTTGGTTTCCGTTCTTTCGCTTCTTTAAACTTGTAAGCGACATCTGTCGGTTTAGCGGCGTTGTTATAAAATTTGATTGCTGTTTAGACATCTTGGGCCTCCCCTGACATTAACAAAAGAAATGAAGTAGAAAGTACACAACATCCGTTTTCGAAAGGAAAAACCATGCTGTGTATTAGAGCAAGACTCAAATAAAACACCTCAGAAGAGAAGACAAGAGTAGCACAATCGATTGTACAACCCTGAACAATATTTGAAAAAAAAAGAATCCCATGTTGTAATGCTAAAATCCCTTTTGCAGGTGCATGACGAAAATAAATACGGAATTAACAACATCAAACAGATAACTCCAAAACCTTGCAGGTGAAAGTTTGACCGCCTACCTCGGTTACATAGGCCTCGTTATAATGTCATAAGGACCTTAATTTAAGGTAACAGCCCTAGTGCATTGCAAACGAAGTGTTGGAAAAACAAAAAGGCTGTTAAACTGTCAATACACAGACACTGCTCTATGATAACTTATTTATACCAAAGATGTTGTGGTTTATATCTAGAGTCGGTACTTTGGTCCTGTACAAAGCCCGAGGAAAGCCATTTGGGCCCGTCAAAATATCTCCCGTTAAGAGCCAAGTTTTTTTTGTAGTCCACAGAGGTTTGTGGAGGTGTTTCTCAACAATGCCCAGGGTACACCTGTTCAACACGTCTGAAGCACGCGGTGTGATTTCTCCCCACGGGGGCCGGGGAGGGTCAAGCACACGGTGATTTGGTGGTGCTTTGAGAGGCAAAAGTAACAAATTCAAAGAGGATTAGTCGATGATACATTGTGCTGATATTTTTCTTTGGGGGGAGGAGTGAATTGTTAAAGAGACGAGAGCTTATGATTCTCAGGGCTTATGAATCTCAGGATGCTAACACTTACTGCAGTCAGTTCCTTAGGTTTCCTGACAAGGCATATTTTTTTCGGAGTTCATGGCGTTCCGATCTTGAAGAATCTTTCAAAGTTTGTAATTGTAAAAAAATTGAAAGATAACACTCGACTTTGATCACGAGGTGAAATCTTTCTTTTTTGAAATTCACCCTGGCGACGACCAATCCGAAATGCGTCAGCTTTTCTGTATTTGCCTAAATATTAATTACTCATCAACCACTGTTTTAAAAACGAACCACATCAGTAATTCCCAATTAGGTTTATTTCGCAATCTTCCATTTATTAGTATGATAAAAAAAAAACCCCAATGGGGATCTATTTAAATTACGAAGTTGAATATGACATTGTTTGAAAATGAACATTAATAATGTATGGACAAAGAGTGTCAACTTTACGTGCGACTGAGGACTTAAAGCAAAGTGTTACCTGAGATAACAGTAACACCGAGGACCCGAGCCCATTGCAAGTCCTCGTTAATTTCGTTTACAACTTTATGGGGCATGTCTGAAAAGTTTGTCTGAACAATGGGAACAATCAAAATGTGCACTCAGTATACACGAAGTTAAATGAAATTGAAGTTAAATGTCAAAATTAATTCAAAATGTTATCTTGCTAAAACACTTTTTTTTTTATTTCCACGCAAATAGCTGTGACGCAAATAGTTGGCCATTTTTGTCGCGTTCCCTGAATGTATTTCATAAATTGTGAACTGTTGAATGGGATGGTGCCAGACTATTTATTCACTATCAACTCACTTTAATATTTTTTTTTTAAATGTGGCTTGAAACATTAGAGTATGTTTAATCACACATCCTAAATTATTCATCAAAACAGGCTGGCATTAATTTGCAACGTCATTGCCTTGATTTCTCTACACAAGTTCTAAAAATGAAGATTTAACTCACTCTCACTCCAATATGGCCGACTCGTGAATATGACCCATTTTTAACGGTTTTAGTACCGAAGTAATTTTGTTTATTAATCAGTATTTTATTCTCTGGGTGTGATGTGTTGGCGAAGGACGAGGTGCAATTCCACAGACCTCCCGCAACCGACTAGGGGAGTGGGGTCGACAGGTAATGGGACTGGGGTCGATCTTGCAGAGAATTTATGTCACATTTGTCGCGTTTCTGGGCCGTTGGTGCACGAACTCCACGCTTATAGGCCAACAAGAATGACAGACGGCTACCCGACAGGCTTTTCAATTTTTCCGTAATCAGCAAGACAGTTTTAAGACGATACTTCAGTTCAGATTTGTACAGATTGATTTTATTTTAAATAATGAATAGAATTTAAAGTTTTTTCTTCAGGACGGAGTAATAAAGATTAATGCGATACAAGAACAAGAAGTTTGAGAGCTAGCTAGAGTGGCTTCAGTGACAAGGCTTGTGTGATACTGCAGATGTTTTAACCACTCGACCATAGTGTTGCGAATTGCCAGTTTTGTAAAGCTATGGGGAAATTTATAGCTCCGATCAAAATAAATGAAAGTATAAAGAAATGACGATTCACAATGTCGATTTTTTTTTTTTTTTTTTAAATTTGTAACACCTTCAGGTTGTCTTTCATAGGCCTACGTCCGTTTCAAACAGCGATCAGGCCAAGTTTAAGATGCTTCATTGCTTCTTCCAGAGCTTCTTATACTTCACCTGCAGATGGAATCCGCTCAGTCTCCTGACGACTGACAGAGTATGATGTCCTAAACGAAACCGGTTCTTCTCAGAACCATAACAAAATCACACAAAAAAGGATTAATTTCACATGGTGTTTCCGCAAACTTACCTCGTTGTTATCCTAACCATGCAAACTCTCTCTTCTTAAAAGTATTTTTTAAAAACCTATCCAATGTTATTTCCTACTCAAATTTACTAATTATCCACGACATCTGATCGCAAGCAATGGAAGGATATAGATTTCTTCTGATCCGGTAAACAATGATGTCTTATTTCGCCCTAGACTGCCTGAGGGGCTTGTATTTCTGTGATCAAGACGGTCGACACTTCAAATCTCGAAACGAAACACCGAATCGTTGATCCGCGACTGAGCCCGGGTATAGGATCGGCCCGAGCACCACGGCACGACCGACTTGGCTTGCTCGGTGATTTCAGGCCCCAACTCTCTAGACGCTAATAATTAATATAGCTCCCCTTGGTCTCGTAAGCTTGCCCCCTCAAAAGGTTGACAGTGTTCATGAATAAATGACTCCATAATGTGAATATGCATCATAATAAATCATATGTCCACACAACGTTACCTCTATCCCTTTTTCTACTGTGAGTAGTGATACATTGCGGCAGCTGCATTTGAGGACTGGCCTGACTGACAGCAAGAAAAAAAATACCCAAAGACGGAATGAACTTTTCCAAAGCACCGTGAAAATAATATTAAAAATGCCAAAATTCAATTTTGCTGATTTGTATGATCATGTCAATCCATGCAGTCAGTAAGCAGCTTGCAGCAGGTTTATTCATTTTCAAAACAATTGATATTTGTTGTATAGCACAAAATGACATCATGATGACGCCTCATGGAACCTATTCCAAGCCATTATTTGTTGTTTGAAAAAAAATCCTGTGCAGCAGAACGTCTTTTTTTTTTAACGAAATCAACGTTTTTGTTAAAAAAAAAAAAACACCTTGATTTGTTCGGTTAATTTGAAAAAGAAGAAGAATTGTCATTGCTAGAAATTGCTGCAAAAATCGTTTGAAATGTCTTTGCTTCGCGTTCAAGAAAGCTTTATTACTAATGCTGCGTTGTTTTGACGTATGAAACAAAATCCTCTAAAAATACTTTCCATAATTCAAACTTTAAATTTCATCTAAACGTAAAAAGTTCACATATACGAGTCCATACCTTCCATTTTACAAACCCTCCATTTTCACGTGTCAATACCTTCCATTTCACATACCTTAATTAAGGAAAAGAAAAGATGTTGGTACAACACTGTATACAACGATTTTTTCCCCTCTATCTTTGAGGGCACTGGCACACCAAATTTTGGAAAATAACCTAAGAAAATTGTATCAACTACCACCACCCAAACCTTCCCTAACAGAAAAGCCACCAATACACTGACATGGCACAACCTGACCGTAATGCGATTTCGATTTAGAAATGTGATTTCAGACCAAGTGATATTTTCATTAACTAGATCTCGTCCTTACACGGTGAAACAAGACGAGAATGTGACACCATTGAACACTGACATGCCGCCCGTATAATAGTCTGACAAAACAGCGCCCCCCACTGCGTATGTTGAAATAACATAATCAGCCGAATTTCGCGGCTTTCCTTTTTGTAACAGAGCCGCCCCATTAAATTAGTTTTTACCGGGGATCTTTTTGGGTGCGAGCGCGTGATCCAATGCTCCTTCGGCGGTTGAAATTGAGTTAGCAACGGTCGGGCCCCAATGCCCGTCACCTGCCCCGTTTTGATGGTGATGTTATTCGGGTGTAGATTAAAGGTGACGGCTGAAATTATTGTCACGCTGGGAGCTCAACGTGGAACCGCGCTAAGGATCAAAGCACTTAGAGGCACTTAAACTGTTGCTTGTACATTCCCCCCGGGCGGCTATTTCGCACCAAACATCTTAAGTCATGCCTTGATGCAAAGGCTTCTTGAGTGGAAATGGAGGATAAGGGGCATTTCGCCCTCCTCTTGAGGCCCTGCATTCACAAATTACACCTTGCATGGACAGCTCGATCCTTTCCCTTGCTATAATCTTTCATAAAACTTTGTCTACGTGTAATCTCTCTATGGTTCCATAAGAAAAAAAATCCTCTTTGATTGGCTGGTATTTTGTCGTGGACAATCATAATGGTGTTCCCAATTGGTCAACGTTTTAACTTTATACACTACACCGTAGCTCCATGGATACGCAATGTTTTGGCACAATCTGCCAAAATAATAAAACCTATACTCTTTCTTTTCCAAAGAGTGACACTTGCAGGACTAGACGATTAAGAGTGAAAATCACAGGACTTGAAACACTTTGGAAAAGGATAACTAACTAGCTGTGGCCATGTTGGGGTCCTAGACAATATTTCTCATCAGAGGGGGCGCTGTTAAAGCGGACGAAAATAACCAGAATGTGACACGCGGCGGCGCTGTTAATAATAGTGGCATTTTGCATGACGAAACCCTAATTTTAGACATTCTAATTTTTTTTTCAATACATGCACAATGTGTATGTAAAGCGTTAGTTTATAGAGTGGAATTCGAACTGATATCACGAAGTTCGGCCTACACACACCCTTTGTTTAAACAAAGGTCGGTCAGAAAATAGATCAGTGTGGTATCTGATCGCCTATTTTAAAGCTCAAGTTGGAAGACAAAAATCAAAGGTCGGTTCAAGTGTTATAACACATGAACTGAGAACCACATACAAACAGTTCATTCTTAATAACTGCAGTGAACAAAATGGCACCGACGGTAGTTCTTATCACTGGCTGTTCAATGGGAATGGGGCTGACTGAGGCGGTGCACCTTGCCAATGTGTCCAAACATGACTTCAAGGTACGAGGTCCTCTACTTTATAAGTACTCAAAAGCTAACGAAACTAACGATGGGCTACGGCGTAAACAATGCCCTCACGGTATTATTGTCGTATTAGTGACCTCATTTCGTCACCGACACCACGAAGTGACCCTAACCCTCGCAAAGTGGAAACTGTGTGTTTCGAGATTAAATTTTAAGTTGACGATATTTTAAACGATGATCTGAATATCGTTTTAGCCTCAAAATGCAAATTTTGCTACATTGTCTGGAAGCTTGGATCTTGAATGTCACGTTCATGTAACGATTTTTATTGAAATATTTTTACTAGTAATGAGTTATCAAACTAATTCAGATAACGCTGTTCGAGTTTTCACGAGTGACGCTAACCACGTGTATTAGCTAATGGGCTAGCGCTACTTCGTGATAACGCCAGAAGTGAGTCGCGCATATCACGTGACATTTGTGTCACTTCGTGAAAACGCAAAACCCGTTTTTGACGCGTAGTGTGCAGGCACTTTACACGCGAAAGAATGGTAAAGTACACTTCGTGAAAAACGCATTTTCCGGTTTTGATCCATTAAGTTGCAAACGTTAATTAATGTTAATTAATGTTTTGACTATGTGTAACTTCTTGAGGTGATAGATTATGTGTGATTAGTCACAAATCAGGAAAAAACATCGAAATCGCAAAATATCGATTTTTCGATGTTAGTGTCTCTTTGTGGTGACGGTGATGATTTTTGTGTGCAAAATATACCTCCTGGACATGCAAGATTCAAGTGTGTATTCCGATCAGTACATTAGTTGAGGCAATATTTTAAAGAAAATGTTACATGATAGATACCAAGCTGGATTTTAAGTGGCCATATGCCTAATTTGCATAAATCTTGAAATATATTTGTTCCCATATTTCGGGATATTTTTTATTATTGTATTTTTTGAAAAATTTATTTTGATGATTCTACTTACACTTCCTTACTTCGATGACAATTTCTAAGGCATATAAGTGACTGAATACAGCTCGGTATCCATCATTTTCGGATTCAGCAACCCAAATTAGGTAAACTAATGAGGTTACCAACTTCTACTAAAAAAAGCCTCTTCTTGCCCTGAATGAGCTTTTTGTTTTGCTAAATATTAAGTTGTGGGTATAGATCATCTGCATTGCTTCCATCATCGAGGTACATGCTCTTGGTGCACAGGGCATACAGTACAGGGCATACAGTAGTCCGTTTCTGCATTCTTCGAATTACAAATGACAAACCAGGCTTATAGGTATAGATGGATGTTGAATACAAAAGACATCACGGTGCTAAATTCCTTGATGACAAACTTTGCAGAGCTTTGGTATTCAAGGTTAGCCAATTTTATGGTGGACACGATAGGACGTAGCGTAAACACAAAAGTGTTTCCCCATTCGCAATATAGCGCCCTCCAATGGTGTCTACTATTTATCCGTAGGTTTACGCTACAGTGATTGATCTGGACGGAAAGGAAGACCTGGAAAAGGCTGCCGGTGACTCCCTCGACAAAAAGCTGATCATCCGTAAATTGGATGTCACCAAAGAAGATACTATCAAGGCCGTAGTTGACGAGATATTGCGAGTGGACGGCAGGATCGACGTTGTTGGTAAGTGCGGGCCGGGAATGTCGAAATACAATGGTAGCCGAGCTGTGCCGTCACTCTTCTGGGCAATCTATACATAGCTTGCACAGCGCCCTCACTGTGCACACGTCTTTGTTCCACTCAACGTTGTACTTTCATACTCTCTCAATTTAAATAACCAACCTCGTCCAAAATGAGGGCGCTATGTGCAGGCCGACTCTATATAACACAGTCATATAGGTGGCAGCACAGTATTATTGCGATGCCAGACTTCATGCACTATTGGTCACTCAATTAAGGCCGCGTACGGCTTAGCCGGCAGTACGTGGCTATGGATGGCGGCTTCAACTACTTCCATATATACGCATATGTAATTGCAAGCCGGAGCCGAGTATCTCGGATGCAGCTTATTTAGAATGAGTCTTGTGATTACAACGAATAGGCCGTGGGCCAAAGCCTGTAATGTGCAGTTTCGTCTTAACTTTTAGTGGCAACTTCATTTCTCGGTGCAAGTAGTTTGAAACATGTTAATTTATATTTTTCAACGTGCATTCCACATCGTTTGCACAAATTCGGAATAAAGGGGACTGTTTCCCCAATGTAACTATGCCACACGAGGGCGATCGCGATGCATCGCTGCCATTGCGTGACAGCCTCGCCTCTATGGCCATGGGCGCGTGCGCGTTCCTCGATTAAACCCCTGGCCGTGGGGAATACGTAAACGGTGTCGCTGACTGGCTAATTCAGAGCGTACTGCGCGCGTATTTCGAAGTCTGCGCGTCCTATGGGCTCCGTGCGCCGACGAAAGAGGGCGCCCTTTTACCTAGCAACGACCATTGATCTCCATGTAAATGTACACAGACGACGTCCCATGGGCGGGACATTTCGCTGGTTGGCGCTCACCGTTCCTTGTGTGTGACGCACGTACACCAGGGGATTTGTACTATGTACATGTACACGCAGTGGCCGCGCTTCATAGTCAGGCAGGATGGCGTCGGTCGGTCAACCCCAACTGAACTTGCTTTGCCGGTGAGGGGGTACTTGTGAACGGAGTGGATATCCAATCGAGCGTTATCTCCAACACGTCAAGTAACGTACTAATTTTTCAAGACTGCGCGACGCCTTTTATTTCGATTTGGACTCTGGAAGCCAAGTTTTACGCCCCTCCCCCCCCAAAAAACCACCAAAAACATGTATCCTGGATAAAAATGGAGAAACAAATAGTGTGTCACTTATTTACTTGAATAAAAACTGCATGACTTGTGATTTACTTGTGATTGATTTTTGTTGTCAAGGGTCGACAGAGGTACGTAAATTTAATATAAATCCTTATAACACCACGTCAAAATCTCATCATGCTTATGTTTGAAATGATCGATTCTACAATAAAAACCACGTCGCGCGTTTAATAATGGACTTACATTGTTCATGCCGACTTCCTATTTATCTGTTGTGTCAAATTTGAAAGCATTTGAACTTAAAACATAGAAATTATGCCCAAAATACTATTTTTGACCAAAATGGGTAAAATAATGAGAAAAAAATGTCGTCATCAGGTTAATGTGAAATTTAGACCAATGTGAACAACCAGATCAGATTCAGCACTATCAATTTAGTAAAGTTGACCTTATTGCAAGTTGACACCAGAAAGTTAAGACAAACCTCAACTTCTAGACCTGATACAGATTTTGGCCAATGGCCTAGAGGAGCATATAATTATATTCAACAAAGTATATATCCACTTTAGACACATGAGTAGGCCTATGCCTTATCTTTGTAATCGATTCATTCACTTTCGAACCTGCCGGCCAAGGTGGCAACGGCAAAGTGCTTCTCTAAAGACCCAAACAACCCAACAAAAAACACTCCCGACACTCTAACAAACAAACAAACACCCCAAAAACAACAAACAAACAAACACCCCAACACCCCAACAAACAACCCACCAACCAACAAAAAACCGACCAAACAAACAAAGTAACAAACATATCTTTTTTTTCAAGGTTACTACTGTACCTATAAAATGTCCGTTATCAGGGTATTCGACGAACGAAATGAATATTCAGTGCTGGCATATAATGCAGTCTTTACCACGATTCAAGATAGAAATCTAGAGAGGTGTCGTAGATTTATCTGATTTAAACAAAAATGTTAAAATAACAATTTTAGCTGTTAACCCCTCTTTTCAGTGAACAATGCCGGGGTGTTGGGTGATCAAACTGGCTTCTTCTTTCACAATCCACCGACCTCCGTAGACAGCGTTCTAGATCTCATGAACGTGAACTTCTTAGGCGCAGCCAGAGTCATTCAGGCCGTGTTACCAGCCATGAAAAAGCAGAGGTCGGGTCGTATTATCAACACATCAAGCGGAGTCGGGGTAGAAGGTATAACATTAACATGATTGATGGATAACGTGAGGACTAAGTTATGAGTTTCTATACGCCCGAGGACAATGCCTTGTGTTTCCCCTTTGTCCCTGTAATATAATACTCTCCCACAGACTAAACACATGACCGTATACGATCAAGGACCGTTTTCAACAAAAGACTAAACTAAAATGATCTTTTGTTCTCCTTTTGTGTATCTGTCCTCTGTCGTAAAGCATGTACACAATCACCACTTAACCAAGCGTCATCTCACACATCCACCGAACCGCTTACCAAATACCAGTCTGTTCTTGTTGATATTTTTGTTACAGCAACTCCCTTCATAGAGTTTTATTCGGCATCCAAGTTCGCATTGGAGGGATTTTCTGAGAGCCTAGCACCTGTCCTTCGCAAAGGTTACAATATCAGGTATGGAAGCCTTTTGTATTGCACATTTTTGCAAAATCACAGACATTTCTTTTTGGCAATATCGATACTTTTAATGGAGGTTTTGTAACTCATACAATTTAAAGAAAATAATAGAGAATGTAGAGAACAAGAGATGGCCAGGAGAATAGAAGAATATCAAGGAATGTCGATGTAAAAGCAGAAATTTATAGTATATGGGTAAATTCTGATCGGGAATACACATATTGATAGTGAATATCTCATAGGCTACTAGAGTAAATTAGACGAGACAACGAGATTTGTTGGAGGCGGGAGGGGGACATAGTGCAAATGGTACAGCCACATCAACTAAAAAGGGCCGTGAGCTAAAACGGGACCATGCTTGACGAACATGTGACCTCTGGTCAGCCAATCAAAGGGCTAACTGATGCTTCTTATAAAATACTATGGAAAGTGACGAAAAAGTAATGCAAATGGCAATTAAAGTCATCAAACGTGTATACGAGATGATAGACACGTGCGGTATGTCCTACAGTCTAATATGTGTTAATCGCTCTTCTATTATACGATCAGATCAAAGCACCTGTCTTCCTTGATTGCTTTTAAACAGGGTCATTATTTTGGAGCCGTATTCAGTCTGGACACCTCTTCTGGCGCAATTCCTTGACCCATCATTCAAAGTGGAGTACATGTGCGGTACCTGGGAGGAGAAGGGCCAAGAAATGTACAAGGAGTACTTTGAGAAGGATCTGATGCCCGCCGCTAGGGCCTACCAACAACCAGAGGAGATTGCCGAGCTCTTGGAGGAAATCATCCTGACCGATGACCCGCATCTAAGGTATCAGAGCAGCCCGGTCTTGAAGGCGACTGTCGCGGCTAAGATGACCGATCCAACAGGTGATTCAGTCTTCAAGCTATACAAGTCCCTCCGCGATCCAGTAGACAGTAACTAATGCGATCTTTATCTGATCCGCCTTAAGACGTTGTCAGCTGTAGTGTAAGTGCAGAGCGGTCTGATATTTCAGCCTTAGCAAGGTCTTTAATAGAGGCAAATGACAGAGGAACAAGAAATAAACATGTAGGGGACACACAAGCATGCAGGGTTGGGAGGGGAAACACAAAGGAAGTATTGGGGGGGGTGATCTTTACTTAATCCGCCTTAAGGCGTAGTCAGCTGCCTTTGAGTTTTACCTTTTAACCAGTCGCTGCAGTTAAACAAGCAACAATGTGAATCATTTTCACTCGGAAAATGCCCAGAATACAGATCCTTGAAGTCAGCGAAGGGTTGAAATCAATGTTAAAATCCGAATCTTCCATAAGTAAAATTTCCAGCAGTACGCGTTGTAATTCTCAGTCAATCATCATAATGTAAATGATTTAACAAAAAACCCAAAATGTGTATACCTTTGTTTAGCAAGATGAATTACCCAGGATGAATATATTGAGGTAAGGCTAAAATCCGTCTTGACGAACATAATTGCCTGGGTTGTGTTCTTTAGTACTGACAGCGTATTTTGTGACACTATCAAATGTCGCGTTTTCCGTGAAAAAAATTAATTAACAATAATTGTATAACTAAAACAGCGTGACAGCTGGTGGCGACGCTATAATTTAAACGACAGTTTCATAATACCGGAGATTAAAGACAAAGGACTGTAATTGAAAGAAAGATCGCCTTGAAAATTAATTTCGCTGCGTTATTCAACTGTACCAGTGCATGCACGCGACAAATTAGAACGTTGGTGGGTCAGCTCTAGGATGATCATGATTGTTGGTCATTAGAAAACAAAGATGAGTCCGAATTTTGAATTAACAAAAATTGTGTTATTGATTCCCCGACTTATTGGTTTATCAAATATATGCCCAATTTCACAGCAGCTTTCGTTACATTTTTAGGCCCTTGCACATGCACAAAAAACCCTCACAACTTAATGCATTGGTTTCAACTGTCAGACTGTGTTTTTTTATTTGACTACTGTAACCTAGTCTGTTTGAACATATGAATACAAACTGCAAAGCTTTTTTATTGGGCAGGGAGGGCTTGGCAACAATCATGGAGGTAGGAATCCATGCAACAATTAACTTTGATAACTTTCGTTACATGAAGAGGATATGCATACTTTTTTGGAGGTCTTGATTCAAATGACTCCTCATACGGGACATGCATTGATAAAAGTAATATATACCATTTATTTGATGGTAACTAAACTATTTGTTTAGTAGGGTAATAAAGGAAATCTCATTTCCGATGTTGACCACTAACCCTAAAATGGTGGTAACTTTCGTTACGGTAACTTACGTTACGGTAACTTACGTTACAGTTTGTCCGTCCATCTTTGTTAAAAGTTTAAACATTAAATTAAGAAACTAATAATCAATCAAAAAATAAACCTCTTTGGCATAGAATATGCACTTTTTCTCTTTCTGACAAAAATAAAATCACAATAACACTTGTATTTTGCATGTAAAAACAAGATGCCAAAATAAATATCTAAAACCCATACTTTTAGGCAGAATACCAGATGTTTGACAAACAAATACTCTTAACCATATTCATTCTCACTGGCACATCATTCAAATGAAAGGTTTTGTTGTCCCCTTTAATTTGATACCACACTTGGGGCTATGGTGCCTTCTTTTTTGTTAAAGATTTCATAAACTTTTCTTTTGTCCTTGATTTCTGTTTACCTCAAAACTTTTCAAGTGGAGACCATTACCAAAATGATTATTACCTAACTCAATGCTGTTCTGAATTCGGCAAATTAAGCAACACGTGAAAACAATCTTTAGGGGCATAAAAGCATTGAAATCACTATGATAACGGATGTATTACACTAAGTAGGCCTATGTGCCTTTAATATAGGGAGGTTAACGTTTTGATGTGTATCTTTTGTTCTGTGACATTAATTGAAATTTGGAATGGGGGTGTGAAATCAATATTCATGACGAAATGCCACAGTGTGATGCGTCGACCTGTTTGGCAATCGATTGCCCGGGTGTTTCTTTTCTGTAATTATTGTTTTCTTATTACATTTTATTTTATTTTATTTATTGATATTTTGTTTTTTAATTTTTTGTTTGTTTTACTTTATTTTATTGTATCTTTTTAAAGAAAAATTGTTATATTTAATTTAAATAAAAAAAATTATTTTCATCTTTTTCTTTTTTTCGGGGGGGGGGGTGTGAACTTTACCTCTGTCGGTTGATTTATCCTACTGCATTAGGCAGCAACTTCTCTTTCCAGGCACTACAAGAATCTTAGCTGACAAGGTTTTGAAAGTTATATTTGAATTATGTTGATTGATAAAGACATACGACTTTACGGGTCTCCTTCCTAGACAAACAACTTTTCCAGGGTCCCGAGATCTTTGAAAGACTCACGCAACGTAATTGATGATTGATCCATCACCTATAAGTAATGAGAATTCTCAGCGAGGTTTCCGTCATGCCTGACTGGGTTTACAAATAGTAAACTGTAACTTCATACAAACTGAGAAACAATTATGTACATGCGCTGTAAACTAGACGGGGACACGATACTTGGAAATAATAAGCTGTAGGGCGCAGACGTGAGCGACGTGCTTTGCATGGATGAATATACGTCATTAGACACCCGTCATTTGAACTTATAACCTATTTTGGTAAAGTTTATAGTGGAATATATACCCAGTGTCACTTTCAATTTTTTTGCGTAACCTTTCCAGCTCGGTTACACTTTTTTTTTCAATATTTTGTCTAATTGACTTTCTATACTGTCAAACTTGGCCTAATTGCATTAGGATCTTCGAACAACAAATATACAAACCACGAAATCTTAAAGAGAGAAACCACACTAGCTCGCAATAAATACATAGGTCTAAGCATAAATGACATTTTAGTGGCTGTAAGAGGACAGTTTTAAGAGCTATAACACACACAGAACAAGATACGTCTTGCTGTATTTGATGTCTGTCGACAACATAACTTCCAAAACTGTTATGCAATTAAGTAATTAGGCAATTAAGTAATTCGCCCAATATAAGTTATAGCTAATAAAATGGTATACAGTGATGTTATGGAAATCATGATTTACGATGACAACTCACAAATACATACATATCGGGACTTCGAACACCCCGGAAGAGACATCTAGCGTTGAAACTAGTTGTAACTGTATACCTGGTACAAAAGGGCAAACCGCGGGCGTGGCATTTTCCAACACAAACGTAGTTCTTGGCCTCCGCGGGCGGGTACCCGGGTACCCGGGTACCCGCAACAGGCTTAGTTTTACCCATGCATGTCAGTTGAAGTATCCTGACCGTACTCGAGTCGGGATGATGCACGATAGCACAAAATAAAAGGCTTAGATGTCATCAAAAATGCGGAAGTTGGTTAATTGACTTGGGTGTCCGGTGACACCAATTACAAGAGAAAGACAGCAATTTAACCAAAGTAGAGTACTTTACAGATGAATTATTAATGAGTACCGCCATGGGATAGTTGCCCTAAATCAATGGCTTATCCCTAGGGATGGAGGCACAGGGGTATCAGAGTCCACCGCTCGAGGGTTGCCCCTTCCTTCTTTTACCTGTACCCACCCCTCCCCCTAAGAATTTCGGCAACTCAAAAACGAGCTTTATATTGATAAAATCCCATTGAGTCCTGTCCGGGAAATGAGGCGCCCCAAAAGCCCAGGCATAATAGACTCCAGCTTCATTACCGCCCTAAATGTTCGCGTCCGATGGGATAGATACAGTAAAGGTTTATCCAGAGCAAAGTCCGAATATTGAACCCGTAGAAACGGCATACAATGACCTCAGTCGACCTATAAGATTACCCAGCAAAAATTTAATGAGAAAAGGACTCCAATGATGTCGGTGGTTCTATTGTTTCAATTCATGAAATTAAATCTTGTATGAAGGTTGATACCGAGCAAGGTGGAAACGTGTTTAATAAATTATCCACATGTTGACTGAGAAATTCTCATGAAGGATTGTCAAATGACACCTTCTTTGAACGATTTGCATGCCAACAGTTTTTAATGAGATTTTTAAATAAGAATCAGAAACCTGCTGGTACGAACATTACTGTAATAATTAATTGGAATTAAATCTTCGTTAATTACGTTCTCTATCATTACCACCGACCAATTAAAATATCAAGAGGAATTAAATTGGTCAGAAATTTGCTGTCGTGAACGAAAAATAAGTATTTCTCTCAGTGTTGAAGTCGAGTACTTTTTCCCCGAGTACCGAGTACTGCCGAGTAATAATATTAGGTTTCCGAGTACGAGTACTTGTACTTCCGAGTACGAGTACGAGTTCTTGTATTTCCGAATACGGCCACACGGCAAATGGTTCATTGTGCGTAATTGGTAAAGGCCCAGTCAGACCGATATACAGACCCACTCACGGCTATAGCTGTTAAATGTGTTTTTCAAGACGTGCACAGAGGAAAATCAGGAAACTTAGATTTTTCTCCACAAGCCAATTAAACATTTTAAACTGAAAGTATCGATAAAAGCCAATTAAACATTTTAAAATGAAAGTATCGATAAAATAAGGCCGTGGTTAGTCAAGCTATACCACCACCCCCCCCCCGAGTACTGCTATTCGAGTACGAGTACTTTGACAATCTAGTACAATTTCGACATTTCGAGTACGAGTACTTTGCTGCCCGAGTACGAGTACCGTCATTTTGAGTACGAGTACTTTGACATTCGAGTACGAGTACGAGTACGAGTACTCCAAAAGAGTACTCGAGTGGTACTCGAGTACGAGTACTAAAACACTGATATTTTAACGAATAAATGTGTATTTAGATTTCTTTTTGCTGAATGAGCTGCATCCATACACACACTGTCTCACGATATTGTTCCAATGCATTGAACCTGGTATTTTGATTAAAGACATTTTCAACTTTTACAAGATGAAACCATAATAGCCAAAGAGAAATCTTATATACTAAACACATAAGGAAAAGCACAACGGTATACAAATTACAATGGAATTCCACGTGAATTATTAACACAATGGAAACAACATCTCAATTTTCCATACGTTCCTTGAGTTTAGTCACGCAAATCTTTTTTTCATTTTTCAGGTCTTTGGTCTTTGCATTCGTTGACTGTGAAAAAATCGTGTGAGACAAAACCATCAAGCTTAAATTGCTTCAGAACATACAGAATCCGGCAATGGGAAATCCTTTTTTTATTAAATATTTATTGTATTTCGTATTACACTGATGAATATTATAACCGAAATTACCAGATGCCAAGCTAAATTGCCAGAAACGATATTGGATAATTTGTCATACCCCCCCCCTTCTCTCTCAGATGCTGCATACTCTCATAAGCCGTTGAGACGTCCCCCGGAATTTATAAGCAGTTTGTTATATACGGTATATCTGAGATACATCTGTTTCTGTGCTACACAGTACAACGTATAACAGTTGGGACAATAAGTAAAATTGATGAGAAAGTTTTATAAGAATTGACGCTCAATCGATCGCAAGAATCGTCAACGCTGCAGAGCGCAGGGTCGGTTTTGGCTGGTCTCCATATTCAATACGCACGAATTAGAATACGACCCAATGATTGGACGTCAACCGCTGGCGTCATGCACACGCTAGCACGTTTGTTTATGATGTAAATCGCAGGTTTTTCTTTGTTCCTCTTCCCTTTCCAGCGTTTGTACTTTAACTTTTTCGCAACAGCTCTCATTGGTTTTGTACACGTTTCCCAACCGAGGAGTCCTCGATTCGGTGTCTGACCTCGATTCACCGATGATGTTGCACGTGTGTGTCCTCGATTTACACCATAAATAAATTGGCGCGTGTGTCAGTTCAGTTCGTCTGAGCCCACAATCCTTTGCGTCTCTTCCACTGGTAGGGGGTGGGCACCACTCACAATACGTTTGGTATCCTGTATTGATTACAGATGAGAGACGGGATGAAGCGAATAGAGCAGTCTACCATATTGTCCACCGTTTAAATAACACAAACTTGAATCCTATGAAATAAACACGTCGCGATCGTTGCCAGCTATTTCCGGTTCGTTTCCAGTTCAGTCCGGTTCAGAGAGAAGATTATAAAATCGGACCGACTTTAAGCACAGTTTTTGGACCAACGTTGCATTTGGAACATCATCTTGGAATGGAGGGGAAATTCGGCAGCCGTGTGTTCTTCCAAGCCGCAGACTACGTAGTTTGCGGTTTGATGCTGCTAGCTATGATGGGTATCGGTCTGTACTACGGCTTCAGCGGCGGCCATCAGCGCACCTCATCGGAGTACATCCTTGCGAATCGCAAGATGACTGTCGTCCCCGTTACGCTGTCTCTTCTGGCAAGTTTCATCTCCGTCATATCGGTCCAGGGAGTTCCCTCCGATATCTACTATCACGGCCCGTCGGTGAACTGGGTGCTGATTCCTAAACTCGTTGGCGGCGTTCTAGCTGCCATGTTCTACATGCCTTTGTACTATCGCCTGGGTATGACATCTGTCTACGAGGTATGTTATTCAACTGTTATTCCATTCTTGTTGTGCCGATTATGTGTCCAAACTTAACTCGATCGCATGATGTAAAGTATAAAAGAGCTGTATGGAAAACAAACTGTTGAAATTTTTGCTGAATAAATTTCCAGATTTTGTGTTGTTATCAGTCACTGAAATTTGATAGGAAGTTTCATTCAACATAACCACTCAGCCTACAATGAGAGCATGTCATCATAGACCTGATAAATAATGACCACGGAATAAGTCATTTATAATCATATATAACTCGCAAGCACAAGACCAGGCTCAATTTCTTGGGTCTGCTTACAGTTAGCGAATATTCCCTGCTTACTATAGCAGAAAATTACGTGCTTACGGTAAGTATATTTCCCGCATTAGCGAGGAATGTTGGCTTATGCACATATGTACATCCCGTAACTAAGGATTGTGCGCTTACAGGGTTAGCACGGAATTTTTCTGCTTGCGCGGTTAACACAGAATGGTGATCGTAAGCGCGGAATTCTGTGGTTATAGCAGAGCCAGGAAATTGGGTTCAGACCACAAGTGAAATGTAGCCAACGCTTGACTAAAATTATTATACATATTTCAGCGTAATCACATAACATTGAAAATTCTCCCAATTTGTACCTACCATTACCGAATATTAAGTGATTCCAAAATATGCAATTGTTTTCAATGCAATCTTTGAAAATTGAATCTTTATTTTCAATTTTCGTTTTGCCATTTTCTAGGGTATTTTGGTGCCATTTTGCTTTTGATGTCGATGCAAATTTTCATATTCATGAACAAAAGTGTGATGTAATATATTGCAGGCAGAAGCCTCAATGTTATTTCAGCACCAAAAGCTGCCAGAATTTTAGATATTTTGCTGTCGTACACTGTCTTTCCTTTCGTGGTTCGTTGTTAATTATGTCGTACATGGCAGTCAGCCAATGAGAAAACCTTTCTCAAAAATGTTTTCAGTGAGCGGATTTTTTTTTTTGTTCGCTCACAATTTGAACAGAAAACCCCTAAACCGAACGGTGTGTTCCTGAAATGACATCACAGCAACGTCGCTCTCAGTTGACCGGGAAAGCATGGACATTTTGTGTGTGGAAGAAGTGCACTTTTCAATAAGATTAACCAACAAGGGATGCTAAATAGTTTTCATACATTTAAGAGGAGTAGAAAGTTGCACAAAGTGTGTTCCTCAGGAAAATTCATCGCATGTACCCTTTAAACATTTTTTTTTTAACTAATAATGTTGAGGTATTGTTCGTTCTGATTCGTTCATAATGGGTTACACCTGTCATTCTAATATGGAATGAAGGAGTAATTGGTACTAACGTTGAGCAATGAATGAATTGATTTAACGAGGAAATTCTATATTGTGCTCTGGACGAGCCATTAATGTTTGTGGTAAATTCTGTGGGTGTGGACATTCACTTCCCTTCGCTCCAATGGTCTCTTAACAGTACCTAGAACTGCGATTCAACAACGTCGTCAAGATATGCGGGGTGGTGTCATTTCTGCTATTTACGGTAAGTCTCACCTTGATTATCCAACTGAAAAATATCTCGAATCGGGCAAAATGAATGACTACGAATGAAATATTCTCGTTTATATCTTTCAACTACACTTCCTAAGGCAATTGAGCGCGAGATTCAAAGTATACTTGAGTCAAAAAAGAAAGTGGCCTTCAAATTAATGATTTCCCCCCCTTAAAAAGCAAATATATCGAAGTCACCAATGAATCGTGTATTAAACGCGCATGGTCTTCCCCTCATTTAAAAAAAACCCAACAATTACTGAAATTGATCCGTGCTAGTAGAGGCTGTGCATGTTTTACTAAGAGAATACATTTTTACAGCTGTCCATGGAAAAAATTAAAGATATACGCATCAGAGTAAGAACCACAGAAAATACAAATAAAGACATCAAGACATCAACGTTATTATTACTGTAACATTTTGTGTTTCGTAGAATGAGGAACAAATCTTTTCTGAAATGATGATGGTGATTGTGTATGTTTTACTTTGCAAGTTGTCTTTCATTCATGGGGGTAGGAAAAACTCCATATACGAATTTTGTATATCACAGGAAAAGAAATATGTTCAACATTTATGGAAAGAAAGTGACAAAAATTGTTGTGGCGTTGGCAATTCAATGTTATCAATGTAACTCTTCAGCGACGGATACATTTATGCTCCACTCGTGGCTTTCTTTGGTATACCATGAAATTGTATGTTTAACCTCTTTAGTAATTTAGAGGGAAGGATTTTTGTGTCAATAGCAAGAATATTTTGCGTCTTATCACACAATTTTCTCCGACTTGTTAATTAGGTTTCGCTTACACCTTTTGACCAATAAAACAGTTCTCGTACTTAGGAGTTGTTACCTACACGGCATGTACGGCCGTAGCGGCAGGTTCGTCTCAGTTAATTGATTAAAGATAATTTTTTTGTCCTTTTTGGAACTGAACTCCTCCTTTTCGAACTGACCACCTCCTTTATAATTATCAAATGACCTGGTGTCGACTGGCATGCTCTGTCACGCGTATGGTAGTGGAGCTGCTTAAGTCCATTTTTGGCCCAAATCGTGCACTTTGTGGTAAAAGCATGAAATTTGGCAAATGGGGTCAAAATGGGCTAGAATTCATTTTAAGATCGGGACCCATCCTGGATCTTGCCCATTTTGGGGGCGGAGCTTGATTTTTTTTTAAAGGGGGTGCAAACAATACAAACTCATAAAAACTGTATTTAACATCCATTTTCCTTGTTTTTCTATGGTTTGAAATAAACTTAAACATAAAATATAACATTCTAGCATTCGAACACCAGTTAATTTCCACCCATTTTGTGGGCGTGGCCTAAATGTACAAAAGAGGCGGTATATCAGTTTGGTTCTAATATGGAAAACATTATTCGGTTTGGTAGTAAAATCCTGAAAATTGGCAGGTCCTGTTAAAATGGGCTGAACATAATTTTAAGAGGTGAACACATCTTGGATCTTGCACAATTTTTGGGGGCGGAGCTTGATTTTTCAAAAAGGGGAGTGCAAAAAATAAAAAAACTCAGAAAAACTGTATTTAACATCCATTTTCCTGTGTTCTTCATGCTTGAAATAAACTTAGACGTGAGAAATAACTTTATGAGAAATAACACGTTAAAATTGTGCAGCAGCAGGATTCCAGTCGAACCAGTGAGTTTGGTGGTTTGAGACATCATCTTACATTGAAAGACATCATCTTACATTGCCGACGCGCATGGCTATGGCGACGCGCGCGCATACCAGAAACCAGAGCCTTTTTTGGCCTAATAATCGTTTACTTCGTTTCGTATGAATAAAAAGGAGTAAATGCTTCAGATTTCAAATATGCACTTGTCATTTACAAGGCTGGGTTGCAGCAACCTTGAAATTATAAAGCAAAATAATTCTGCGCATAAACTACTGCATTTATTAAAGTTCATAAAGTGCAAATGATACCATATGTTGGTATGAATAAAGCATGGCATTTGCTTTTTCTACCACTTTCGAAGCATTTACTCGCATCTGTGTGAATGAAAATTAAGCAAACACTTTTACTAAAAACCATTTGCTCTTGAGTAAATGGCCTGCAAAATGTAAAGCTTTACACGTTTATAAGTTTGCAGAAAATAAAACTATCGTAACCGAAACGGAAAGCGGCACAGGGGAGGGTCACGTGCTGGAGGACCGATACAAAAAAAGCGCATCAAACGTGACGAACGCAATGCCGTTTACGTGCACAATGCGCTGTGCATCGGCACCCATGGTCTACACGTGGATTGGGTTTTCAGTCCCTACCTGATTCCGTGGGTTTTCCCCAGACTATTCTTCTGGGGTTTTCCTCCCACCTCTAAAACTGTAATTTCTTCTCATTGTCTTCTCTCTACGTTTTTTTTCCGGGGTTTGCGAGCTACAGTGCCTGGGGCATGCACTTTTGAGGATTACTTCGTTTCGTATGAATATAAAGGAGTAAATGCTTCAGATTTCAAATATGCACTTGTCATTTACAAGGCTGGGTTGCAGCAACCTTGAAATTATAAAGCAAAATAATTCTGCGCATAAACTACTGCATTTATTAAAGTTCATAAAGTGCAAATGATACCATATGTTTGTATGAATAAAACATGGCATTTGCTTTTGCTACCACTTTGAAGCATTTACTCGCATCTGTATGAATGAAAATTAAGCAAACACTTTTACTAAAAACCGTTTGCTAAATTCTGAAAATAATTACTTTTTACCTTTAAGCTTTTGCTACACTATAAGCGTTTACTTCGTTTCTTATGAATAAAAAGGAGTAAATGCTTCAGATTTCAAATATTTACTTGTCATATTTCAAGGTTGGGTTGGGGCTACCTTGAAAATATAAATGCACATAATTCTGCGCAAAAATTACTGCATTTATTAATGTTAATCGCGAAAAAGTACAAATAATACCATACGGTAGTTCGTATGAATAAAAACTGGCATTTGCATTACTCCCATCTGTATGAATAAAAATTAAGCAAAGGCTTTTACTGAAAACCATTTGCTCTTGAGTAAATGGCCTGCAAAATGTAAGCTTTACACGTTTATAGGTTTGCAGAAAATAAAATTATCGAAACCGAAACGGAAAGCGGCACTGGGGAGGGTCACGTGCTGGAGGACAGATACAAAATGGCGCACCAAACGTGACGAACGTAATGCCGTTTACGCGCACAATGCGCTGTGCATCGGCACCCATGGTCTACATGTCGATTGGGTTTTCAGTCCCTACCTGATTCCGTGGGTTTTCCCCAGACTATTCTTCTGGGGTTTTCCTCCCACCTCTAAAACTGTAAATTTTGCTGGTAAAAACACAACTTTTCCATCGGTTAACTATGTTTACCATACACTGTAAAGATAAGTTTAATGAAGTTCTGCATGAAACACTATCAAAATCAAGATATGAAAGCCCAATTTATAAGCTTTGTTTTAGTACAAGAATCATTCAAATCACTTATGTACTTTTCAAGTTACAGAATTTTAAACACAAACACCGTCTTAAAAGTTCTGTCAGCAAAACGAAAACACTTCACATATGGGGGGATGCGCTGGAATTGTTTTCGTTTTGCTGAAAGAACACACACCATTTTTTGTGATACGTGGACAGAACTTTAAAACAGTGGTTGTGTTTAAAATTCCGTAACTTGAAAAGTACATATGAGTGATTTGAATGATTCTTGTACTAAAAGAAAGCTTATGAATCGGCTTTCATATCCTAGATTTTGAAAGTACTACATGTACATGCAAAACGTTATTACAAAATAAACATTTTGCACATAATATAAAAAATGAAGACCCTCGATAATTCTATCATATCCCACGAAAATCATATTGATTTTATATTGATTTTTTTTAATATTGATTTTTAAAGATCAAATCTATTAATCTCTAACAAGACGTCACGTAACCCATTATGACGTCATCATGACGTCACTTCAATTTTCATCTATAACACATCCCGGTCTAGGTACATACCAACTTTCAACCCAATCGGACCAGTGGTTCTGTAGATATTGGCCTTCCAAATATGCAATTTTAATATGGCGTCACATGTCACGTGACGTCATATTAAAAATAAAAAGATGAAATAAAAAAAAGACACCATGTCTGTTTGCAAACAGAACACAGGGCTTTTCGCATTTTACAAATGTTTATGTTTCGTTGGTCCTTTTGCAGTCACTTGTCATAGTGCTTCATGCAGTTAAAGGTTGTTCAAATGCTTAGAATAATTCCTAAAATATAATTTTATCACATGACGTCACATGCCCTGCAATGACGTCATGTTTAAAAGCCTTCTCAATACACATTTTGTCATTGTGGTATTGGTTTGAACCAAGTTTAATGTCAATCCGATGAAAGAAAGTGTGCAATTTTGGAAGCAGAATAAAATCATAAATATTTAAAAAATCATTAAAAAAATCAAATGATGACGTCATCGTGACGTCATTTCGGACTTTGCATACTAGTACCATTATCTACCTACCCAAGTTTTTCAAAAATGTTGTGCAAATACCTATTACCTAACAAACCAAATACAAAAAAGAATTTTTAACTTTGCATGTTGCGTTCTTGAGATATGGCTAAACGGTCCAAAAATTCAAATATTCATATAAAATCTCAGGATGACGTCATCATGACGTCACTTCTTTTTTTACCTACAACACATCCCGGTCTGGCCACATACCAAGTTTCAACCCAATCGGACTCTGTAGATAAAGGACTTCAGAAATATGACAAGTAAATATTTGAAATCTGAAGCATTTACTTCTTTTATATTCATACTAGTAAACGCTTATAGTGTAGCAAACCCCGAAAAAAAATGTATAGAGAAGACAATGAGAAGAAAGATGATTTTCCCTCGTTTGAATTAAGCTGCTCTAATGTACCGCCTCTTTACATATTTAGGCCACGCCCGCAAAAGGGTGAAAATAACACGTGTTAGAATGTTAAAATTTACATCCACTTTGTTTCAAAGCATGAGAAACAAAGTGGATGTAAAATACAGTTTTCTGAGTTTTTTATTTTTGCACTCCCCTTTTTGAAAAATCAAGCTCCGCCCCCCCAAATGGGCAAGATCCAAGATGCGTTCACCTCTAAAAATTATGTTCAGCCCATTTCAATTGGACATGCCAATTTTCAGAATTTTACCACCAAACTGAATGATGTTTTCCATATTAGAACCAAACTGCTAAGATATACCCCCTCTTTTACCATTTAGACCACGCCCACAAAATGGGTGGAAAATAACAGGTGTTAGAATGCTAGAATGTCTTATTTCATGTTTAAGTTTATTTCAAAGCGTAAAAAAACAAGGAAATTTGATGTTAAATACAGTTTTCATGATTTTGTATTGTTTGCACCCCTTTTTTGAAAAATCAAGCTCCGCCCCCAAAATGGGCAAGATCCAGGATGGGTCCCGATCTTAAAATGATTTTTAGCCCATTTTGACCCCACATGCCAAATTTCATGCTTTTCCACAAAGTGCACGATTTTTCGCTTAGCAGCTCCACTATTAAAGATTTTTTTTTCTCCTTTTTGGAACTGACCTCCTCCTTTTCGAACTGACCACCTCCTTTACAATTATCGAATGACCTGGTGTCGACTAGCATGCTCTGTCACGCGTATGGAGGGGATATTGAGATCGGTATTGGGATTAAGTTATTTCGCATTTTATGCATGGGTGACGCATGATAAACCTAAAGAGAAGATGGAGTATTAAGCACGTAGAATGATCGAAATGAAAACAATCGCTGGCAAATATACCGGTATCTAATTTTTATCTCCTACGATTATACTCACTTTTGAATCCACTTCTGATAGTTTCAGGTTCTCAATTTTTTGTCCAGGTTCATGGGCTTTGTATCACCATTTTATTGGTATAATGTTCTTTTCCTGAAGCTAACAGCACAAAACAACAGCAGTTCGCAGGAGTAAGCATGCTTTGCTTGGTTAAGATAATGATGTAGAATCAGATAACACTCTAAATGTAAATTGGAGGACTGAAGTTTCTTCAGCCAGCGCGTAAATTAACAGCACACAACTGCATGTTACTGGAAAAGGTAATGCTTTCCTTGTCTTCATTTCGGGTTAATTTATGACGTAGACATATATTTATGGTTCATATTATAATATAAAGGCTGCACAAAATAGAGCATTTTCTTCTAAACCCGACCTGATAACGAAGTGAAACAAAAAGCACGTCAATATTTCAACGTCACTACAAGTCATCGTATACTATGAATAGTTCACATGGTTCTGCACATTGAACCGCCATTGTTGTTACCATACATTTCGTACAGTGACCTTTTTTTTTTTAAATGACCCCCTTCCCAAAATAATAATCTGTATGTTACTATCCTTAGCTACTGGTATCAGCGTTGAAGTTGCTATCATCGGTGCTTGTGTGATATGCAGTATATACACAGTCATAGTAAGTAGCCTTTTACAATCAGATTTATCTTTAAAAGTTCAAAGTTTAAAAATGTAGGCCTACTCCAAAATTACGACATGACGACTACTTAAAAAAAAAATTAACACAGCTTTTTCAATGATTTTAAGTCAGTTGTGGAGAAAGAATCCAGCTTAACTGCTACTTACTTGTGAAATATTGGGCTATATTAAAAAAAAACACCAACAAAAAAACAACAACAACAAACAAATAACCCAACATAGAAACAAAACTCCAAGACTGAGCAAGTGGAGTAAGGCTGCTTCCAGACCAATTATGTTTTCAAGGGTCTATACGTAGTCATCTGAGTCCATATATGTGGCAAAGGTGAGACTAATACAAGTCCAAGTAACAGGTGACGGTGAGTCGGTCGGTTGGTCGGTCGGTCGGTCAGTCAGTCGGTCAGTCAGTAAGATATATAGGGTGCAAAAGGGACTGTAGCAATGAACTACAGTATACACTAAAAGCGTTAACAATTTTGTGTGTGTAAATGGCATATGTATTCTCATGAAATCTTACAGGCAAATATTCCAGTTGATAATGCCTCCACTTTCACATTCGCAGCTTGAGGAGAATCCTTCTCATAAGCCTAAATCGCAACAGCTAAACAGCGAATTCATCAGTCTTGTGAAATAAGTGTCAAAACAATACAAGTAAACCAAATGAATTCCTATTTTCCTTGGTATGCACAGGGTGGCATCAAAGCTATCCTGTGGACGGACAGTCTTCAGATGATCCTTATGGTGGTGGCGGTTATCGCAATCTTGATCAAGGGTTCCATTGACGTGGGAGGATTTAGCAACGCCTGGAGAGTAGCCTACGAGGGAGGACGTACCAACTTCTTTAGGTTTGCTCCGAGAAACAAACTTTTCTTGTTGCTTTCTCACCAATATATAGCAATGCATTCACTTTCTCTTTTTTTCTATCTGATAAAAAGTTCCAGTCTTAACGCATAGTGTGTAAAAAAAATTCGTCAGCAGTTGGCCTATGGTCCCACTTATATCATGTATTTGTAATTCGGAATACAAGGGGAAAAGTACAGGGTGACTCAAAAATAGTTGTGCAAGCAGACATCTTTAAATTCCTCAAAAAATATCTAACATCAGCATTTCATGTTGATGGAGTATATTGTTTGTACCCTTGTGTATAATCACAGCGAAAATTTGATGAGAATCCATCCATGCAAACTAGAGGTGCAATTAACAGATTATAAATGTGATTTACACAGTTAATGAAGAGACCCATTTCAGAGTGCCGGTTGAGAGATTTCCAGTGCAATGTGTAATTCCCATTGGAACGGTTGAAAACATAATATCTGGTTTGCATGAATGAGTTTCTATGACATTTTCACTGATTATACACAAGAGTATAATTAATATGCTCCATCAAAATGACATACTCACGTAATAGGTACTTTTTGAGAGTTTCAACGATATCTGCTCGCCCAACTTTTTTGGGGGGTCACCCTTAAATACGGTCCCCAAACGTCCGCAACTCACTCTCAGAATACTTGTTTTTTTCTTTTTCAGAAAACAAGTATATATTTCATTTTAAGGTTCTAAGTTAGTTCTAATTTAGTTGAAACGTGAGTTCAACTGTTTGTATCCAGGCAATGGCATCGTACGTTATAGCGCCCTCATTCGCTGAAAAAGTTTCAATTGAATTTGTACCTTTTTTTTTTTTTTCTTTTTTTTTTTTTCTCCAACATTGGTTACAGTTTTACTCTGGATCTGACTGAGTTCTACAACGGCTTGGGTTTTATTATTGGCCAGATCCCGCACAGTACGTTCATGATCAACAACCAGTACATGGTCCAGCGATTCGTTATGTGCAAATCGGAAGCCGTAGCAAGAGCGTAAGCCACGTTCAGATATAAAAGAAACGGCTTATTAAATGAATAATCAGAAATTGTTTTTAACTATTATTTACTGAATCCTGGTATTAAATTATTAGAGTTGTGAGCATATCAATTATTACACAGTCAACATTTGTAAAGAAAACGTTTGTGTTGTGTGTATAATGGCTTTTCTTTTAAACTTTTTTTTGTTGGTTACATTGTTGCATTCTGCAGATCGATTATCGGTTATGTGGCCGGCATGTTCATCTTCTACGCTCTATTGTCCATGGCAGGATGGGCCATATATGCTTACTATGAAGGCTGCGATCCAACAACATTGGGATACACCACCAAAAACGATCAGGTAACCGAACCTACTCAAGTCATGCCGAATATGTGTTGTTGTTTTTTACTTCTGAACTTCTCAGATTTTCTACCTTAGGGTAATATACAACATTTGAAAACATAAACAAAAACTATAAAATACCCTACTTGAGTGTATTGTAGTCTCCAACATCCTGTAAAATCATGGCTCCTAGTGTGCCGTCATCTTCAATAAGAATTGAATATTTGTATCAATGCCCCAACGGTGGTCGGCCTACCATCGTTTTTTTCAAATACTGCTCCCCATTTACCAAATATATTTAGTCCACCTTTTGTTTACGATCGTTTACGCATCCGTGAACAGGTCCAAGCCCGAATAAATCCAAAAGTAACAAAATTCCAACGATTTTCTTCAACAATTTTACTTCATGTTTCGTGAAACACCCCTCTGGCCATGTCTATGGTATGTGCCTCGCGCGACTAGTGCTAAAATTCTCCTTATATGGAGATTAGCGCGCGGCGCGTACTGTGCGATGCGGCGCGTACTGTGCGATGTGGCGCAGAACGCAGCGGTGCTGTACTGGCAGTTTAAAACCACCCACGTTCCTTGAGATCTCCTTATATATATTTATTGCAATACTAATTCAGTGCATACGTAATTTATCTTGCCTTTCTGTAGATTATGCCGTATTTCATCGTTGATGCGTTCGGCCACATTCCCGCCGCTCCTGGTATGCTTCTGACAGGTGTATTTGGTGCAGCACTGAGGTGAGATATAAACATACACCTGTCGTTTGCTGCGGTGAAAGCCGTATTGTTTTACAAACTATACACACGGACGTCAGCTGCTGCACTGCACAGCAAAAGAATAATTGTCAATGTTTCCAAAACAACACAACCAACAATTCAAAGGCCGATTAATCATAAGATGCAACATCAGCTGAAATGTGTAAATGTGCCATTTGGATTAAAATATGTTGCCATTCAATAGCTACAAACGAACTGGTTAAAAAATCCAGAAAAAAAACAAAAGGGCGCTAAATATTGAAAAGGCCAATACGATATTCAAGGGTTTATCATAAAAACTGCTCCCATTCGTCACTGAGGCAAATCGTCGACATAATGTGGTATTTCTCTTTTTACAGCACGATGTCGTCGGTGTTGAATGCTAACGCCACACTGATCGGAGAACACTTTGTCAAACCCTTCTGGAAAGGACTGCCCGACACAACATATACAATCATCTTGAAAGTACTCGGTAAGTTAGGTCATTCAATCACATTATATTGACAGCTTTTTTTGTTTTTAATTGGAATGAAAGGAATTTATAGTGGGCCTACAAATACACACCTCGGCAACCTGCCTCGGCAGACTGCATCTTGACATTATATACAATCAATGTAGAATGCTTAGGTTATTATTCAGTACACGTATTTCAATGGGAATGCAGACCTCTAACCAGAAAGCACTCAGAGAGCGCAAACCGCCACCAAGGCTAATCAGTTCCACGCCATATTGTCAGTGCGCCAAAAAGAAATAATCGCAGTGAAGAATCCTTTAAACAAAATCCTGGATCCAGACCCAGATCCGGATCACGTTCAAAATCTAATCGATTTGTAATTGTAACAAGAACCACCCCTAAAAAATATTCCATGCAAATCCGTTCATAACTGTTTGAGTTATGTTGTTAACAGACAAACCAAACAACCAACAAACTATCCAAATCCGATGAAAACATAACCTCTGATTGGTGAAGGTAATTACAGAAAATGGTGCCTATTGGAAACATTGCCATAGACTTGTGCACACAAAAAATCCGAACTCTAATGACACTTAAACCTAAACTTAACCTACATGTTAATTTGGGTTTTTGTATCACATGGAATCGATTAAGGCTATTTGCGACTATAAATTATGCCTAGAATTAGGACTTGAACCATGAGGGAGGCATTCAATGTCTCCCTAATCAACCTTGTCTCCCTAAGGTACATCTTTTCAGCAAAATGTATCTCCCTAATTGGTCCATTTGCGATAATGTAGTTGTTGATGACGGAAAGTATAATACAGGGAGTTATTAACTCGAACTATTCAAATTTTTTTCAGTTGTTTTGTTTTCCTTTACTGCCTTGGGGTCGGCGTTTCTTGTTCCAATTCTGGGAGACGCAATACCAGTAAGTTTACTTCTGCCCGCTTATTGTATTATAGTCGACCTCATTATTCAATTATATTATATTGTTCTCCGTGCACTAATCCAAGACGTATAATCCAAGGAGAATGCCACGCACCAATTCCACCAACCGTCGTATTTAGTTGTTGTCCTTGCCAAGCATTCCACTAATTTAATTTTTCGCCTGATTAAAATTTCCATTTGTTTCAAACTTTAATCACAGATGATGATGACGTTAAACGGCTGTTTCCAGGGAACCGTCCTTGCTTTGTATCTCCTTGGTGCATTCGTTCCCCGCTGTGGTTCAAAGGTATAACCTTCAAGTGAACTCAGACTGAACTAATCCAGAACTTTTCCAGAAAGTGTTCCAATGGGAAAGGGAAATCCACGAAATAGTCTCTATGAAGATGCTGTTGATTACTGAACGAATATGTTTATGAAACTTTTTTGTAATTTTAAAGTAGGACTAGGAATTGCAGAAATAACAAATTCCCTATTTTTTTGCAATGCACACTGTAAAAACTGTTGTATTTTTTTACCTGGGTCTTGATCGAGCAACATTAAAACAGTCGTCGGTTATTCGGTTTAACTTCGGAAATCAAAGATTCACGACGTCATAAGTGCGATTCGGTTTTTAATTTATGAGTGATTGTTGACACGACAGTACACACAGCACTAAGTCAAAAAGACTGTACCAAAACTTGTGTATCATAAGTTTGTTTGCTGGCCCCATCGACGACTTTTTGACAGATACAATCAGCTGTTGACTGTGTTTTCTTTGCTATTGGGTGCCATAGCTGTTGATTGTATAATCTTTGCTGCATAGGGTGCCATAGTTGCATATTGTCTTATCTTTGCTATTGCATGGGTGCTATAGCTGTTGATTGTCTTATATTTGCTTTTATATATGTAGAACGAATCATATTGAATTGTTTTTCATGAAAAAATGGCCTTTTTATACTTCAGGGTGCCATAGCTGGCTACACTGTGGGACTGGTTCTTGGTTTGACACTTTCCATTGGTAAAGTCGTCTATCCGAGCACAAGTCCCAATCTGCCGTTATCGGCCGACAAGTGTCTCAATGAGACTTTCTTCGGCGACAACGGTGTGACATATTCGATGACAATGCTTGATGCAAATGTGACAGTGCCATTCCAGAACAGCGACAGGTAATTGGGCATACAACTGTGGGTTGTTTTTCTTCAACTAAAACAGAGTGTTTTAGGGGAAACAATAATCTAGGTGAATGAACTTCAGAGTTTTTTGTAATTAAAGGAAATCAATGCTCCCTTAATACTAGAAAAAAATAAGGATTTTCGTCGGGTTGTTTTCGGATGTGAAAGAGCGAGGTGGATGATTTTAAATGGGCAATTTTAATTCTATAATTAACATAAATTCATTTGCTGTGTTGACCTCAACGAAAACAGTTTTAATACAAAAGATTTGTTCAAATTTGTTCAAATGAAATTTTAAAATGGCTCCTCGCGTTAAACCCCTCCTCTTTATTTCACAGCCCGGACACGCCCACCTTCTTCACTTTGTCTAAGATATGGTACGGCTTTGTCATCACCGCATCTACCATGATTGTCGCCATCATCGTTACCTTGGTGACAGGTATAAAGCAAAAACCCACATCTTTAAAATCGATCAACAGTAACATTTTTTTGGTTTTTTTCACCCTTTACTTTTTGTAAATTAGTGTGAGAGGTGGCGGAACTAGGGTTCTTCCAGACTCAATTTCCAGATGGGGCACTGGATGGGTTTTTAACAAAAATAACGTTATCCCCCCCCCCAAAAAAAAAGACAGAAATGAGCAAGGGGAGCGGGGAGCCCTTACCCCGCGTGTGCCCCTCCCCTATTTATGCAACTTACTTTGAGGCCTTTTTCTGTTTTCCTTTCTATCTTGAAGGTGAAAATGTGACCTCCCAGCTTGACCCGCAACTTGTGTATTGGAAAATCCAGAGCAATTTCACGTCCAATGAAGACAAGAAGGTCAGTTTTAAGACTTATTTAATAAACAAACTAGAGTGAAACTCGTGTGAACTCACACGATATTACCAAATGTCTTATAATGGGCAGTTAGCCGGATAGCCAACCAGACTTTTGCCGCATCACGCAGTGAAAGATCGTCTGTAGACTTAGGCACACGATACACGTGTATATACTGACAATTTAGCATTCAAGGTTTGGAAAGCACTTTCGATTCCGAGATCCTCATCTAATGTTGGTTGCTTCATTTTATTTCTTAGAATCTGGAGGACAGCAACTTGGTGGAGTTGCTAGATGGAGGTCTAGACTCGAGTGCAGGCCCAAGTCGACAAGAATCCGCGAACGATTCCGAGTCTAACACGATTGGTATACCGACGATAAATAGTCAAACTGCAATAATCGATACTGTGTGCTAAGAAGATTTGAATAATAATAAGACCCAAAAGTCCAGTTTAAGAAAAAAAAACCACAAATACTCAAGGGATGGCAAAGTCCATGACGAAAACTAATAACATATAAAGTTACATCGTAACATCAATTTGGTACCACTAGACAAAGAGGAAATAGCATTTTCTAAAATGAGTTGAAGTTCTAAGTTAATAATACTATCGACATTAGTGAAAATATAATTTAAAAACAACTACCAATTCTAAAGTATGGTTGTGGGATGGTTTAAGAGGCAGTTCACTCGAGTTCTTTGTCCGTCAAATTGATAGAGTATTAGAGCAGAATATGACAATTGATACATGTTTTTCAGAGGCAGTTTATATTCCAATTTATTTGGGAGGAAACATAAAAACAGCAGAATGCAGAGGCATAATGGTAAAATGAACAATGTAGTTGATGATGCATTTAATTGAAGGAAAGAACCTTCAAATCAAAGTAATTAATGCAAAATGGAATCGGGAAAAATTGTGAATTATACTCCCGCAGAATATTACGGGAAACGCTTGAGACCGGTTTTAAAATAAAATTAGAGTTAATAGACATAGGAAATTATTTCTCGTAGGAATGTATGTTTATTATTTAAAGTGGACAAACAGGGGTATTAAGTTGTCTATATTTAAATTTAAATTAAAACGATAGAATAAACCAGGAATGGCTGCTCACAAGGTAAATGTGCCAGATTTGAAATAGAAAAACCAACGTGCAAATTGGAGACAGGTGCAGAGTTCAAATGCCAAAGTACACATTGCCATAACTAAAGCATTGTTTACTTTTATTTTCATGGAATTCAATTGTATTAATATTGATGTTTATTTATAATTATATTTATATTTATATAAATGTATTTAGTTTTGTTTTCAAATTCCATTTATATATACAACACCTTGCAAGTTTCTTTATTTTTGTAATCGTATTATACTTCTACCACTGTTTTGGGATTTTCTTTTGTCTAGCGACAGTTGTATGTATCGAATATATGGGGGCAATTTATTTTTCAAAGTTTATTAAATATTTGTATTGTTTACATCAAACTGAATTTTTTTTTTAATTATAATTCATTATAATTGCTTGTTGTAGTTATTTGGCTCATAGAAGCTCGGTTGGGAGTGGATATTTGATTATTCGGCATTTATGTGGCATGCATTTGATTAAGATGCCAATCTTATATATGTCATTTGTCTTTGCAAGCTTCACTTCAAATTCCATAATGTTGAGTAAGGTGTGCTATATAAAGTTGTCATTTGTTTTAGATACGGTGGAATTAATGTGATGGCACTATGCGTAGTAGCTAGAAAAAAAATAGGTGATTATACGGATTGTACATGCAACTAGAAACATATATAATGTAAAACTTACTAAAAATGTTTATTGTTGTGACTTCAATTAGAATTTGATGTCAGGTTGGCGTAGCGGTACTTTCCTCGCCTTCCACCGCTGTGACCCGGGTTCGAATCCTGCGTGGGCCAATATGTGGATTGGGTTTTCAGTCCCTACCTGATTCCGTGGGTTTTCCTCAGAATATTCTACTGGGCTTTTCCCCCAACCTCTAAAACTGTAATTTCTTCTTATTGTTTTCTCTCCACAGGTTTCTTCAGGCTTGCGAGCTACAGTGCCTAGGGCGCTTTTGAGGAATCCTTGGTTTCATTACCAAAAATGATTAATGATAATGATGATAATGATAATGAGCACACAGATGTTAGTATTACAAAAACATTGAAATTTGATCGTCTTTTCAATCGTACTTAGTCCGCGCAAATCTTTTAAGCTCACACAAATACCCTACATATTTTCTGCAATCTTTATTACTCTACAATTAAACAATCTAAACAATTATTATTTCTGAAATGACAGTTAGCGAATTTAGTTGATTGGTTTTATTTCACATTGTGTACGACGGGGAAAAAATGTCGAGTTTTAAAAATAATGCATGCAGGTGTATTTAAACATTTCATAAGAATACTCGAGTTACAAAGGTGAAACTTTTATTTTGTAATGTTTGCAGTATTGTTTTCAAAGTAAACAAAAATGTTCAAACCGATTATAGTGTAATCAGTCGAAAAAATCGTGAAAATTATGATGTTCCCTCGTTTCGTTGAAATCAGTACTTGAACTAAAGAGATTGAATCTGCCCCTGAGTAATTGTTAATGAATCATGCATTATATTACAAAATCCTTGAAGCTGTTTTATTGTTAGATTGTCATTTTGTTTTAACTCGACGTCCATTTCAGGCAATTTGGAGATTTCCTTGAGCTTGTTGAACTGCCCTACGTTGGCCAACCCTTCGCCTAATGTTTAGCCCAATTTACGGACGCCTTGATGTTATCATTGTTCACATGATTTTCCATATAGGTTTATTAGGGTAACTGTGCCAGTGAGTAACTTTGTGAATTTAAAAGCTCACTGAGGTTTGGAAAGGCTACGTGATCAAATCGTGGGAAAATGTAAATGCGCGCAACTTTAGGTTATAATGGTAGCCAATGGTCTCTTTCATATGTCCTTATAATCATCCAGTCATTTACATGTGCTTTAGAAAAGGTTATTTAGGTATAAGTAGAATCCCCAAAATATACGTTTCACAAATTAAACAAAATACAAATTTACCAAAATATGGGAAATATACGCGGCAGTTATTTACGATTGATGCAAATTAGGAATCCTCCCAAATGAATTTTAGGTATAGCTTCTTCTAAAGACATCTACAGGACTATAGGAATCTACCAAGTTAGGAGCATTGGACCAGTCGGTCACGATATCACAAAATGTTGATATAAGCCACTTGACTGCGCGTACGGACCCACATTTTCCTGTTATTGCAGGAATGGTTTCAGATTAAACAAATATTGTGTATCACACTGGTTATACTTGAACAATGTACAAAGAGTAAAGGTCTAACGCGACAAAGGTGAACAGTTCAATCTTACACAAGTTTACGCATTTTATTAAGTGATTTTTGTGTTTTGCTCCATGTCTCCTTGTGAAGTTTTCCGAAGGAAAACTCGGAAGGAGTCAAAAGTCCTTGTGCTGTTTGCTTCTGACGAACGGAACACTTAAAACGTTAGAGTTATAGTCTACAAGCTGATTTACCCGATCACGAGATCGGGTATATAGGGCGTAGTGTTGGGGATAAAAATGTGGGCAGTTAAAATGTAAATGGGGATCATTGAGGAGACATGCAGTTATAGAAAAGCAATTTTTGTGGTGTGATCTGAGTCAATTTCTGACCACTGAAACTAATTTGAGCAAAAGATCATCTTTTATACATCATTTTCGAGCTTGGGGTCATTGAATCAGCTACACGGTATTCTGAGCAATATAATCATTATAGTAGGCTACAATTTTTATTCGGGGAAGAAAAAGTGGGGGGGGGGGAACCAAACAATGTCCCCGCTTTAAAATGTGGGGGGGGGGGGTCCCCCTGTTCCCCACCGATTTACGCACATGATAATTATGTACCCTGATAACTGTCTGTAAATGTTCCCGTTGGTCTGTTAAATTGGCATTTTGTAAGGCAGTCGCATTGCCGGGAGAACGTAGTGAAAAGATTACCGTAGTACACAGGCGAAGGCTGATTGTACAGTTTTGACACTAAATCATAATGTAATCAAACGTGAAGTTGTTATTTGCAATGAAAATGTTGAGTGTTACCATAAAATTACAAACGGTGTGAATGATGGAGGAAGGTCATAATTAAGTTTCAGTATTGCATTCTTCAACAAACGTAAACTTGAACTTCTTACAATTTGCGAGACCGTCTGCGAGGAAAAAGTCGATTCAACTTTTGTTCAAGTTGGTCAACCATAAAGAGCAAGTTTTACTCGGCCTCCGAGAAATGTTTGCTCCTGAAAGGTTCCGAGACCGCGGTCTCCCGCGACGCCAAAATGGCTCCACGTCCATAGAAAAATACGGAGAATTTCTTCCGCCAAATCAAGCACTTCAGGTCGTCCTAATTTTTCCGTACGGACCGGCGATCCGTTTTGTCGATTTTTGTGTGACTGCGTTCAAGATCGCAATATTTGAAGCAATGCATCGACCCTTCGTTGATCCCAAACAGGCCCCCGAAATTATAACGCGACACTGACTGTGACGTGGCGGGCCGGGCAGCGAACTCTCGTGGAAGCATGGAGCTGTAAACACATTATGGAAGCAACAGCACTCTATCACGTGACGTCACATGCTTGTGCTTCAAGTAGCGAGCACCGTAGACTCAACCTCGTTTCCAGGGTGTGGAGCAGGCTGCAGTACGCGTTGCCAGTGACGGTTTTACGCATAGCCGGGAAGTACCACGCAGTGTAGACTTTCGATTGGTCAGACCGCGCTAGGCATACTAATGTGTAGTCCTGAGTATTCGTTGCACTCGGCGCAGGGGCGGCAAGCGAAGCATACGAAAGAATAGGGACACTTGGTGGCCACGCACCATGGACAAAAAATATTTTACCAAGGTCACCCCATACTAAAGTTTGGTGAACACTTTTGCAGAACGGGGCGGCCAGGCAGTCAACGTGAAAGCGCACACGACAGCAAATTCCTGTGCAAAACGCAGTCACGAAAAATCGACGAAACGGATCGCCGGTCCGTACGGGAAAATTAGGACGACCCGAAGCGCCCGACCCGGCGGAAGACACCCTCCGCATTTTTCCAAGGACGTGGAGCAATTTTGGCGCCGCGGGAGCCCGTGGTCTCGGATCCTTTCAGGAGCAAACATCGTCTCGGGGGCGAGTAAACTTCTCTCTTATATATATATAGATAAGGTCTAGTAGGTGACTTCGCCGCTTGTACACAATGGCGGGACAATTCGGCACGCGTTCCTACTTCGAAGCTCCTGATTACATTGTATGCGGCGGAATGCTATTAGCGTCGCTAGCCATAGGCTTGTACTACGGCTTCAGCGGCGATCGACAACGCACCTCGTCCGAGTACATCCTCGCTAATCGTCAGATGTCATTCCTCCCGGCCACGCTGTCCCTGATCGCCAGTTTCTCGTCCGGTATTTCAGTGCAGGGAATACCAGCGGACGTGTACTACCACGGTCCAATGCTGATATGGTTTATGATTCCCATGACATTGGGTGCAGTGCTTTCTATGCTATTCTTCATGCCAATGTACTACAGACTTGGCATGACGTCTGTCTACACGGTAATTCCACCAACTTGTGCCTCAGCATAATTCTTTAAGAATGCTTAGAAAGATTGAACACGCAAACAGTAACAGACTCACATTTGTTTTTTTTTGCAAGCTGAAAAATCTGATCTTTATCAAAAAACATCGATGAAGTGACCCTGTATTCCACTTTACTTGATTAAAAGCATCAAATGGCGGTTGTAAAGTCAAGTTTGCAGATTAATTCTAAAAAAAATAAATACGACGATGGCAATGAAATATTTAAAAGGTTTCATATGGGAACTGTCTTGTAACTTTTGCAGTCTTTGGTTATTCTATTCCGCCATACAGTACCTCGACCTTCGCTTCAATACTGTTGTCCAGATATGTGGCATCATATCGTTTCTTCTTTTTACAGTGAGTATTTCCTTACAGCTTTGACTATATGATTTAAGGCAGAGTTACAGATCAAACACGAAACATACGCAAATTGACAACACAACAGCTTTTAGGCCTACTGACTGAGTCATCGAGGCCATGTTACCTAAAAGAGCTCAAAGCTTCATCAATTCACCTAAATTAAAACATCTAGAGGTCAGCGAATTTGCAACAATTCGTACATGATAACGTTACACTATGTAATCCTATGCGATTACAGTTACTTAGACTCCATATAGGCCTACAATCTCCATGTATTTCTCCAATTAACCGTTGTAAAATATTTAAGAGGAATTCTATGATTTCGGTAGCTCTGTTCTGTAACAGGTTTCCAACAATATTAAACCTGGCCCGTCACCTTAAACAGTTCCAGAATATTTGCAGCCTTCGTGGCCCTAACCCTACAATTTAGGGTTAGGTTTATCACTAGCTAGGTCGATGGCCGACATGTTATCAACTCTTTTTGAGTTTGCAAACAACCGGCTGAGGCTGGGACTATACTTCATTATCTCAAAAAGTTCGCACGAGAAACTATTTTTTTCTACTTGGCCTAATGCAACGTGGGTCTTTTTCTGCTTACTTTTGGCAGCTTCTATATCTCGGATTGGTTACATACACTGCATGCGTCGCTGCTACTGCAGGTAAGATCTGTTAAGTCAATTACTTGCGTTCTCGTTTCAGTTGGACAATTTCAACATCTTCCCAAATAGTAGAAACAAAACAAACAACAAACACCATAGGCCTGACCCCAACAAGCGAAACAAAGACAAAAGGTCATTTTTTGTCAGTTGACAGCACATAAACTCTTTAAATTTCGATTAAAGGCCAGGGATTTTGTTGACGAGATTCACCTTCAAATATTTATCTCGCTCTTAAACACCTGTAGTCCGATTAAATTACAAAAACATACAGTCTATAGACGCAAGCATATTTAGCAATTGATAACCTTTTTTGACCGTTATTTTATTTGGTTTACAGTGACTGGTATTAGTCTTGAGGTTGCTATCGTTGGTTCCTGCATAGTGTGCGCTATTTACACTGTCATAGTAAGTTAAACAATGTAATACGTTGACACATAGAACGCATAGACGACAAGGTGGAATCTTGTCTGGGACCCTGTCCCCACCAAAGCCAAACACAAATGTACCTGCATGTTATTGGTAGCTGGGGTGCAAACTATTGTATATACCTTTAGTCTGTAGTTTTTCTCTTTTCTTTATATCGACATCATTTTCGGTACCCCAAAGCTAATGTGGCCTTTAATTATTTATACAAAATTGTGTTGACGTTAATTTAAACAAAATAAAAAAAAGGTGCTGGTTATGAGTCTTATGTTACCCAGAAATTAACATTCATCTACCTTTCTTTTTTAAGGGTGGAATCAAAGCTGTGCTTTGGACAGACAGTCTTCAAATGATCCTCATGCTGGTGGCAGTAATCGCAATCATCATCAAAGGCAGCATGGAGCTGGATGGCTTCGGGAATGTGTGGAGAATAGCATCAGAGGGACAAAGAATCAACTTCTTCGAGTATATAATCTCATATATATACCCTGAACCATGAATCACTATTAAACTAGCAGCATGCTTTCTTATCACCAATCATGAGGTTCTGCAATCATATCAAATTTCAAATAACTTAACGACCCCATAACATATTTTGCCATCTTCAAAAACAAAACAATCGTCACCATAAATGATAATTACCGCCACCCTGTATTTCACCTGATACTTTTCTGACCTTTTTCGACATCATTTCCGGGTAATTTTGACCCGGAAATGATGGCAAAGGGGTCGGCAAAAGTGTCATTTAGACCCAGTATCGGGTCAAAAAGTATCAGTGTCAAAAAGGGCGCAGGTGATAATATTGCAGCATTTATATTAATACTTTTCTTTGAAGATTTGATATGGATTTGACTGAATTCTACAATGGCTGGGGATTCACCGTCGGGCAGATCACGTACATTAATTGGACGATCAACAATCAGTACATGGTCCAACGGTTCGTAGTCTGCAAATCAGAGGCCGTTGCTAGAGCGTAAGTGACAACGATGAAGAAACCACAGGCATAATTCAAACAACCTACAATTTCTTTAAGATTCACAACTGAGACCCCACTATAAAAAAAAAGTTGGAAGGCCAGGATGTAAGATTTTAAAATGGTTAAAGTATTGTCATCGTTTTCATTTATTATTTTTATTTTTCGTAAAAAAATAAGTGAATAATCATAATCGCTGCAAACTGCTGCCTGATTGGATTGACCTGAAATATACAAATGAAAAATGTTAAAGATTTTGACAGGATCTGTCTCATTTGCAAACGTGACCTGCCAAAAGGTTTCTAGATAATTTGTAATAAGTCGAAGGCTATTGTGTGTAATTGGTTTGTATTTCAGATGCATTGTCGGCTACATTGTTGGCCAGTTTATCTTCGTTGTGCTGCTCATTCTGGCAGGCTTCACCATCTACGCGTATTACGAAGGCTGTGACCCTCTGACGCTGGGATACACGACCAAAAATGACCAGGTGCGTATTTGTTTCTCTAAACAGTCGCTCAATATATTTATTTCAACATGTCCAAGAAGACAAGATTCACTTTGGAAATTCTTCCATGGTCACAGTGATGCCTTTCAGACAGTTACTTGTGAATTGTATTGCAACCAATAGAGTAAGCAATATTCTTAGACGCTCGCACAGTAAAAGCGAATAAATAGCATGGAGTAAGGGGCCATTCAGAATGTTCAATGTTTTAAAATTTCGATCTTTCTTCCAAATTGTGGGTGGGTGGGTCAAGCTAAATAATTGAAAATCGAAATTCACTTTCCATGGAAAAAAAGATTTAAAAAAACAAAGAAAGATAGATCTTTTGACTTGCCTGAACTACGCGCAAGCGTTCCGATATCACGATGTTTCTTGTGTTTCTTTTCCAACTTCGTCCCCTGTATGTACTGTCAGTGGCGTAGCCAGGAATTTTTCAGTGGGGGCGCTGCATGGGGGCTGGAACATTTCTTGGGGGTGCGTCATGTAGATCAATGATAATTTGTTAGAAACTCAAAACCTCGGTGGGGGAGGCGACTGGGGGGCAACAAGGTTTCACGCTCCCACCCCGTGGCTACGCCACTGCAGGTCATACAGTTAAAGTTTATGTAAACTTGTATGAAAAGTCAAAGAAAAGTAACTTCCATGATCTATTTGACACCAAGTTTGTGTTAACTTGCCGGTAACGCCCTAAAAAATTATCCAGACAAATATGTTTATTTTGTAATATTTCATGTTCGTCTGTCGGTCTTCTATGCTGTTATGTTTACTTTTAGGTACCTTCAATGGTACTATGTTTAATTAACCTGTTCATTTGTTTAATTTAACTAATAACGCACATATAGTTGCCAAATATGGCACTAACAAGTTTGAGGTCGGCAATTTCGTCTTTAAAAATCTGGGTACGTCGGGTTACCGTACACACAATTGTCCTGGAAACAAAAGTACACAAGATTACCCCAGCAAGTATCGCTGACGCCATTATGATTCCAAAATTTCTCACTGTGTCACACAGTGAAATAACTAAACAGCGTCGTTGTATTGTGAAGCATTCAAGTCGCGTTCTTGCACACTTTCTGCACGTCGACATAGATATCCTTGAACCACTGCCCCTGCTTTGCATAACAAGTGCACATGAATGAACGATTCGACTTTTATTCAAAGAAATTTCTATGTATACAGTCACCAGACTCTATTCAGTAAAAACCCCGTCAAAACGAAAGTAACGCACGGCTACACCATCGTACAGTGTGGCAGGGACACCAACAAGTAACACAACAACTAAAAAAATGTTAAAAAATTGATAAATATTCTGATTGAATTTCGTTAAAAGATACTTGTTGGTGAGGTATCACATATTCTAGCAAATTGATAAAAATGTACAATATTACAATATGCAATTTTGAGGGAAATGGACAAAAAAATACTGCATAAATAATTTCACTTGATCATATTCATAATACACAAACCGACAATTTTTATTTTCAGACCCACAACGAGAAATATTGTTAACACTGGGCTTATTGTGAGGAGTTGTGCTGGGAATCCATGAAGATGTTATTTTTAAAGCCTCAGAGAGAAAAATGTAAACCATAAAAACAAACAGCCTAGTTGACATACATAGGTCTACACTCACATTAAATACACACACTAAAGAGACAACAAGAAAATACCCGGGAACAAAATGAAATAAGACACAATTTTACATTGACGATAAAATAAATATGACTGCAATAATTCCTCCCTCAGTTTTGAAAGAAAAGATTCACAACCTTCCATAGTTAAAACTTTTTCTAATTTTAACACGGTGACTTCGGAGAACATCAATGAGGCAATTGAACAGTTCTCTTATCTTGTAATCCATGTGTCTATCAGTTCTAAGTTTCAAGTGGTGAAACGTTAAAGGCTGTGCGACGGAGCTGCCCTGCAATTCATTCCTGAAATTATCCCCGTTAGTTCATTAACTTTATATTAGAATCAAACAGAGCTTTCACACAGTGACTTTACTGGTTTATTTAACTTCGTGGGGATTCCTCCAACGTCAGGCTTTTCCTTGGTTTCAACACCGGTGTCGGAGTCTCACAACACTAACTGGGGAACCAAGTATGCCAAAGATTCTAGCTGAACCGAGTGGGCACGGTACGAGCTTTCACTTCGCAGAGACGGCCGGACTGAAGCGGGAGCGGACCGCTACAGTGACGGGGAAGCAACAGCTGGACGGGGCCAGCGAGTGTACCGGATCACACTATAGTTCGAGGCATGGTGCAGTGGCGTAGCCAGGAATTTTCAGTTGGGGGCGCTTGGGGGGCTGGAACAATTCATGGGGGCGTCATGTAGATCAATGATATTTTTTTAGAAACTCAAAATCTCAGTGGGGGCGCGGGGGGGGCGACAAGGGGGGGGGGCTGTCGCCCCCCCCGCCCCCCCCCCCCCCGTGGCTACGCCACTGTGTACTGTACATGTACGTCATGTAGGCCTACGTGTATCCAATCGCTATACAAACTGGACTATTCAACCACTGGACTCCAAGACTACGAGGACCGCAGCCTGTGATGTGATGTCTGCCCAAACCTGATGTTTTCTTTCGCTCGTACCCCCGCCCTGCAAACAGGGCGGGGGGGGGGGGGGGGGGGGGGGTACGAGCGAATGTTTTTCTCAGCTACCTCACGTGACAGGCACAACCTAGTATGTCACATGTCATCCACCTCATACAGAAAACGACAAAACCACGGTCATCTTTGTGGCTTCCAAAAACTGCAACCTGTCATTCCCAACAGCATATCAGCTGGGAAAACACAAGAAAACTGAAGGTCATCAATGCAAACGAGGCAGACAGACAACTTCACGCCGTCACTGAACTAGACACACATGTACATGGTGTTCAAGTACATGTACATACAAGTGCATGTACATGTACATGTTCAGTTTTTTATTAATCGAAATTAGGGGTGGGTGGGTGGGTCAAAATAATTTGGAAAAAGGTCGAAATTTTAAAACATTGAAAATTCTGAATGGCCCCTAACGCGGTATATAGTCTATGGAAATATTAATTAATTTGGACTCAAGTAAAACAGGCGGGTAGCAAGGTCATTTTGATTAGGGTACACTTAAAAAAAGGACGCATTGAGCGTCTGTAATTGTAAACCATCCGTGCTGAAACTATTGAAAAGTAGACAGTTCATTTTCCAACGGTCACCCTGCCTCCGTAAAATCAAAAAGTGGGGGAGGGAGTCGGGGGGGAACCATCTTCCTATGAGGGCGCTATTTAAAGCAGACGACCATGGCTACTGTTGGACAATAGGTGGCACTCTTCATGGTGGCACAATTGCCGACGTTCGCGGGACTTTTAAAAAAGGGCACTCGCATCCCGTGGAAATAAAGGACACGCGTGAGACAATGTTGGGTGTAGCCCGCCCCCCCCCCCTCACCAGACGGTACGCCACTGCATTAAATAACAATTAAACCAACATTGGGTACTAAATAAGAGTCCATCCAAACGGTCAACATAGCATCATGGTAGTTGGTTAAAAGCAAGTTGAATAATTCTTTCTGCTTGTAGATTGTACCCTATTTCGTTGTCGATGTCTTTGGTCGTCTACCGGCAGTTCCAGGACTGCTGCTAGCAGGGTTGTTTGGTGCAGCACTCAGGTCAGTGATAGTCAATAACAAGATCAAGACCAGAGGTAGACTAGAATGTCTCAGACTCTGTTGTTTCTCACTGACTGCGTCAGGACTCGATCAATTGAGGACAAAAAATTACACCCGGGAGCAGCGAAACTGATGAGTTCCCAAGATAGCAAAATGGCGTTATACACACTAGGCCCTATACGGATTTTGCTTTTATCCTCGGTTGAGGAATTTCCATTTCACAACAAGTCAATGGCGTCCAAAAACAGACTTTCACTAGCAGTTTTCAACTTTGTCAAATGTAAAAAAAAAATGCTTTATTTGTTTGTAGCACGCTGTCTTCTGTACTGAATGCTAACGCAACACTCGTGGGTGAACACTTTGTTAAACCGATCTGGAAAGAGATGTCAGATCCGACTTATACCATCGTGCTGAAAATAATCGGTAAGCTTTAATAGATGGAAGACAATAGTCGCCGATATGGCTCGCTTATCGGAAGGCAAACGCGAATTTCAATGACACAGCTATACCAAAAGCTATACCAAAATGGCATAACATAATACTAAAACCTATTTAACGCGGTACTCCCTCGAGGTCTCGCAGTCTTAGATAGCAGTGTTGTATGTACATAATATGGTTAAGTCCATGACAAGTTTTTTTTCATAAGTTCAGTCACATGTAACGGGATGACGATGACAATGGAATACTTTTGTAACAGTTCATTTGAATAGCTAGTGACTTGACTTGAGACTGAAGGACTTGTGATGGACTTGTGATGGACTTGTGATGGACTTGTGATGGACTTGTGATGGACTAGTGATAGACTTGTGATGGACTTGTGATGGACTTGTGATAGACTAGTGATGGACTTGTGATGGACTTGTGATGGACTAGTGATGGACTTGTGATGGACTTGTGATGGACTTGTGATGGACTTGTGATGGACTAGCAGAGACTTGTGATGGACTCGAGTACAACACTTGTAGATAGTGGAAATGGATGAATGCTATCACCTTATCAAGTTTTGAAGATGGAGACAAGAGAAAGCGCATCAATCTCATTTTGGCCGGCTAAGACTATTGAACATCATAGTAAAAACAACAAACTCTGCATTGATGTAAATCATTAGAGTAAATAGGTTGCCTAATCATGCAAATATATTTTTTTTTATTGAGGACGGAATCCTTATCCATGTTTTCTGGTTTGGTTTCAGTTGTTGCGTTTGCCGTGATCACCTTAGGCTCAGCATTTCTCGTACCAGCTATTGGAGATGCAGTCCCGGTATATGAACACTCTTATCGCATTGTACAATTATTTTTGGCACTTTTAATATAAAAAAATATTTCACAGCTATTGACCCTGCCTACACGTGTTTTAGCTTATAACATTAACAGGGACCTAGCACGGTCATTTTTTATTGGGGGGGGGTATTTTTGAAAAAGGGCACTTGCACATCCGTTGTGAAATGTAGACAGGTTTTTTTCTCCGGACACTTGGCCTACGTAAAATCAAAAATTCTGAAAAAGCCACCCAAATCGGCACATGCCACAAAAAAGGGCACCACTTCTTTTTTGAAAAGGGCACTTGTTCAGAAAAAAAGGGCACTTCGTAAAAAAGGGCACTCTTTACAAATTATTGGGGGTTAAGCCCGTTGAAAAAAGGTCATTTGAATGGAAAAAGGCAGTCTTTACAAAATATTTGGGGGTAAATACCCCCCCCTTACCCCCCGCTGGCTACGCCTATGATTAAACGTTTGCCGCAAATTATAAGTAGGAAACATAAACTCTGAAAAAAATCAAACCAGTTTATAATATTTGACATTTTCCAATCACTATAATCAAAATTTGCCATCCTCACCAATTTCAGTACCAAATATTTATCCTGTTCTTTTTTTTTTATTAGGTTATGATTACATTGAACGGTGGTTTCCATGGCACCTTGCTTGCCTTGTACGTCCTCGGAGCATTTGTTCCCTGGTGCGGACCAAAGGTATCAAATCAATTATCTCTATGTGCAGTGACAGGTGGACCAGAAGATAATGAATTGGTTATATCAAATTAACGAAAGTGCCGTTGTAAATTGGCTACCAGTCAAGTCAAATGTGGCTTTCATTGGAAATTCAATATCCAGTGCATGATTAATTCGCGTGTAATGATTGTAAACACATCAATCTTTATCCTTCGATTTCACAAAGTCATTTATATGAAGCCAGAAAGTGGTTTTGTTGCGGATTGTTCTATTTTATGTCTCTTGAAAATCTTCCTTTTTTCTCTTTTTTTTTTACATGATGTCGATTAATATGACGCAACGCAGCAAAATCATCCCAACTGAACCTTATAATGAAATAAATAAAACCAAACAAACAAACAAACAAACAAACAAACACCCCCCCAACACCCCAACACCCCAACAAACAAACAAAACCCAAACGAATTTCCTTAATAGTTTTGATCTATTTTGCAGGGTTTCTAATTCTCCAAACTTATACTCTACAATTAGACGACGATTAATTCTTTTCATACACTGATAAATTGAAGTACTTGTGACGAAATCCACCCTCACCCAAAAGACCAATGTTTCTAGAAGACAGCACGTGTAAAAGCTTTTAGGCAAAACTGACAATTCTGTAAAAAAAAATGTGATTTCATTCGAAATTTCCGCTATTACTTCTTTCTCAGATCAGTAAGGTCACACTTCTTTTTTACGTTGCTCTAAATTATGCACTTTTACAGGGTGCTGTTTCCGGATACGTTGTTGGATTAGCGGTAGCCCTGACGATGTCTATTGGGAGTGTTATCTATGCTCCGTCTCCACAGAACCTACAGCTATCAGGAGAATTTTGCCTGAACGACACTCAGTTGAGTGGCACAGAAGTCACACAGTTAGTGACTGCATGGGATTCAAATATCACTGTGTCAAATATCGAAAACCAAAGGTCAGTACTGCACTACATTAGGGACAGACTGTGTTATAAATTACTTGCCGTAAAAAAAACCAAAAAAACAAACAAACAAAAAAACCGAATAACACGTCCTTTAAAAGCTAATTTATTATAGGGAGGATCAAACAGTATGATGAGACACTGCGATGGTATAAATTTCATTTATAAATTGCGCCATAAAACGTCCATCTATAGCTGCTTTGCGGTAGCAGTCACGCGAATGAGGATAAAATTATGGGCCATTAGGATAATTTGAACGTATCTCATGTGGGATTTATTACTACATCGCCGCCTTCATGTCATCATATCACTCGGTATCCGATCATCATATTGAATTGCGCGATCAGTCACTGAAACGTGATTTGCAGGCAAGGAAGCAACTTCTGTCATCACTTAAACAGATGTGCCCTACACGCACATGTCGCGGAGGTTTTGCATTTTTCTCCATGCTTCCAAACGTCTTTGGAAGTTGCCTTGTTAAAACAGAACACCTTTAGCATGTGATATCCCCATTTGACTTGATGATTGTATATTAAGCTGATTTTTTTTCTGTTCTTTTTTGTTTTTGCAGGCCTGATGAGACGCCAATAATTTTCACGTTGAACAAAATATGGTTTGCGGGTTTAACTTTTGCAATCAGCACGATCGTTGCACTCTTCGTTACCTTGGTCACAGGTAATAAAAAGGACTTTCCGCACACTTAAAACCAAAAGTCTTTCTTGTTCTTGAAACACGAATGCTATTCTAAACCACTTTGTAGAAATAAAATAAAATAAAATAAAACGGAATATAAACACTTTGAATTTTTGATTGTGAATATGCAGTTCTGTCTTGGGGATTGTAAGTTACCAGGCCTAGCATCCATTATTCTTTCTTGTCTTCTAGGGGCAAACGATACCTCTAAAATGGACCCAAGACTTGTGGTCTGGAAAATCAAGAGTGACTTCGTTCCTACAGAAACCCGGACGAGACAGGTGGGATTTTTGTTAGTCGGATAAGAAAATCAGCCATTTTGGGGGAGCTCTTGAGGGTGCTGTAACAATCAATTTTCTGGGTACAAGCACTAGATCAAATTCCGGTTATTAAAGCAGTTTTGTGCTTTTAATTAATCTGATAAAAACAAACATTGTAAACTGAAGCAACAATAAATTAAGCAAACAGCCCTGGATACACGTTTGATTCTATACCCAACTATGACATGTTATACAGCGCCCTCTTTGTTTAAATAAGGTCAAGGTCAAGAATAAGGTCAATTTTAGTTCCTTTGTTTAATTTGACATTTAAGTTCAAACAAGCATACAAAGTCGGCCAATAAGAAAGCTTAGAAAATATAATTACGGAATGTATGGTATATACCGCACTTTAATTTGGTGACTACATTACCAGCAAAATTTGAGAAAACTCATTTTGAAACGGAGGGTTCAATCACCAAACAAACTTACACCTGACTGTTTGCGAAGTCCCATTTCGATAATTTGTTAAAAACATCCCTCTCACAATTTTTTTTAAAATTACAATCGACATAAAAGAACAAGTACCTCTTTGTTGAAGTCTCTCTGATTTGTTCAATATGTTTTGTTTTGTAGCATGTATTGGACGACTATATTTCTCTGCCAGAAATGGACGATGGTGAAAAGGAAAGACTTGAAGAAACGTTGACCGCTTCCAAATGCACAACTGAAGTGTGAATGGACTACAAACACTGTGAAAATACAGCTGTCGTGTTCAAAATATTACACAAGCGTTATTATATCAAAATGTATATGCGACGTAAATATACATATAAACGTGGACATGGGATTAAAAAGAATCGTAAAAAATGAAGTTTAACAAACACAAACTCAATAAACCTGTTTTACTAGTGCAGTCTTGTATGTAGTTTTGATATTTAAATTGAGCATTTAAGGGGCCCAAGCAATGTTTTTTAATGCTATCCTTGAAAATGCACCTTTTTGTCCCATTTAACCTTCTTTTCAATTTTCTTTTTGCCTTTTTGAAGGGTATTTTGGCGCCTATTTGTTTTTTATGCTAATGCAAATATCCATATTCATGAGCGAGACTGTGATGTCATCCCGGGCAGAAACCTCAATGTTACTGCTATTTCAGCACAAAAACAGGTTGCTACAATTTTGGATATTCGCTGTCAAAATTGTTCTTTTCTTTGGTGATTTGTTGTTGTGCAATTACATGGCAGTAAGCCAATAAGCAGCCCTTTCTCAGAAATATTTTCAGTGAGCCATTTTTTTGGTTCACAATTTGAACTGCAAACCCCTAAACTGAACAGTGTCTTCCTGAAATGACATCACAGCAACAGCTCCCTCAGTTGTCCGGTATAGCATGGACAATTTAAAATGTGTAAAGAAGTGCACATGTCAATACAATTAACCAAAATGTATGTCAAATACTTTGTATATATTTAAGAGGAGTAGAAAGTTGCACAGTCAATTTGTTTCTAAGAAAAGTTCATCGCACGGACCCTTTAACTCATGAACTGTGAATAACAGACACTTCATTCTTAATTAGCTTGTCAATAGCACCGTCACATTTCATTTTTTTACACCATAAACAACAATCAAGTAGAGTTTTCATGGGTGGTTGAAGCTATTAAAGTTTTGCTTTTGTTTTTCCGATGGGGTACGTGGCAAAGATTGTACGTGCACAGCGACTTAATTCATTCTGCTGATGTATCACACAAAATTCGTTATTAGACTTATATTAAACCTTACTTCATGGTATCACCACCCATATTTTCAAATAAACTCTATGATTTAGTTTATGCAACAGTCGTAATGAATGTTATCAGTGAATCAGTCTCAATAAGAGCGATCAGTTATCGACAGAACGTTGCTGCGTATAGGTTGAGGTTGCATATACTTTGTTTGAATAAACCAGACAATTCATTTACTGATAAAAATGTTGCATGCATCATTCTGTTTATACTGGACGCGACAGACTGACTACCCTGGCGTTCAAGGCTCTCTCTGACAACATCTGCGGAAAACAATTTTCGCCGAGAGCTCATGAAGGTCCAAGCTAAGGAAACCATGGACAAGAGGGCTGATCGTAGACGTCACAACCTTGGAAAGCAAGAAGACATGACGAACGATGCTACTTCCAATCTCCGTATGTATTAAGTGCATTGTAATCATCAATGTGGCATGCACCGTGGCATTGGCGTAGATCACTAACGCAGTGGCGGCCAACTTGATCATGATGCGCCTTTGATGGACCGACGAAGGGCGCTTCCTCAACCTCTTGAGAATGCTCAGGTAAAAGAAGCTGTCTGCTACAAGGATTGTCAGAAAGATGACAACATACAGAACAAAAAGGCCTATTTTGATCTGCCGGTCGAATAGGTGAACTGTTAGTGCGAACAAAGCCACGTAGATTCCATCTGCCAACCAGACACCAAGGCTTATTTTGACAGCCCGCCGCTGGTCGCGGGCGATCAGGACGTATTTCATCGGGGCACACACGGCTAGATATCTCTCGGCTGCAGCGACGGTGACAAACAGATTGGATGCAAAGCATGCGCCCATCATTGCAAAGACGATGCTAGGAATAGTCCCATCCTCGTCGGTGTTTTCAGGAAAAGTCTCCTCCGTCTCATTGCTACCTGGAAATGTCTCCTCTGTCTCGTTGTTACCGGCAGTCAAAGTTCTGACGAGGACCAAGGTCAGTAAGGAGATTTCTGCCACGGCGAGATTGGACAGAAACGTGTTAAAAGGTGTCCGCATCGACCGGATGCAAAGGACGACAAAGAGAAAAGAGCAGTTAGACAGAAGACCAAATGGAAAGAGAACCACGACAATAACTCCTGAAATAGTCAGTTCCCCTGTTCCATAAGACAGTATTGGCGTAGTTGAGATGTTCCCAAACTCATACTGACTAAGGTTGGCATTGCTGGCGTTTCTTACCTCACTTGACATGTCTAGATCAAAAATGTACAATGACAAAGAGAACCAGTTCAATGATCTATCGAAGACATTATGCACACCAGTCTGTTCTTCTGACTGACTGTTTGTATGTATCTCTCTTGCATTGACGATTTCAGGTAATTTCGCCTTCTTCTTTTTTTAAATACAAAACGGTTTACGTTAGCTAGGAACCTATACCATTCGCACTCTAAGCTATACCACCGACAATAGGTCGTCGACGAGTGGCTGGAATTGAGGTATTGGTGAACTGCAACTGCAACTGCTATTGACGTCATTGTGACGTTGTTAGCAGTGACACACAGTACACTTAGAAATCTATACTTTTTTTTACAACCTGAGCCGACTGCCCCAACATTTGGTATAATTGGTCTATCATTCAGGTTAATGGGTTCTCATGTTCTCATGAATGATGATCCGAGCCATTATTGCTTTCTATAGTGGTTTATGTCTACAGTGATAACCGATAAAGTTACATCAACTGAAATCCATCTCTACACGACCCGTTGACTTATTGGCTAATCAATAAATTACCACTCATGAAAATGTGACATTTGACATTAAATTGGTACTGTGAAATATGTGCCATGCCATCAACGTAATATGAGCCAACAGTTGGAACTTGCTTTTTTGCAGTAAAGTGGGGCCAAAAACCAAGTTTGAAAGGGTGGTCGATTTCTTTGTTTTCAGGTGAACCTTAATCTGTGTGTCCTGTTTTACTTTTCCGCAATTGTTTTCATTCTGACAAACATATCAGACTATTGTCATGCGAATTTTCTCGAAAATCAGTTTACAACTTCAACCAGTAAAGTTTGGGGTCTATAATATTATTTCCATTTCTGAACTTTCAGTACCTCGGAATGAGGTATAGGCCTACCGATGGAAAGCTCTTGTTCAGTAGAATCCAAATATTTAGATACATGTATCTCACTTCTTAAAAAGTCCGACCTTAAGCTAGTTGTGTGGTGATCAGTCACATATAACATGTGATAAAAATATAGATAAAATTATTATTATTATAACATTTATGTGTTTTTGTGATTCTTAAATAAAAAAAAGACCTCTTGTTTGTTTTACAGTAAAATAACAAGAACAGCTTCAACAGATTTATAGGTACGCTCAGTGGCGTAGCCAGGGGGGGGGCGTGGGGGTGACAGCCCCCCCCCCCCATGAAACCTTGTCGCCCCCCCAGTCGCCCCCAACTGAGATTTTGAGTTTCTAAAAAAATTATCATTGATCTACATGACGCCGCCCCCATGAAATGTTCCAGCCCCACTGAAAAATTCCTAGCTACGCCACTGGGTACGCTGTGTCTACGCACAATGAAAGTCCAAGTTCAAATTATGTAGTAATTAAACCCAACGAATTACAGGTAGGCATAAAGGGAGAAAATTACTTCTCTGCATCAATTTTGATTAGTTTATAGGGGGCATGGCAATCGCTGGTTAGTGATTTGCCGTCAATCGTTTTCCCGCTAATTGGAAACGTGCACTAGGCCGTGCCATGGTGATTTATCACGATTCTATGCAGTCTTTACCATACAGCTTTAATATTACATGCAATGTGAAATGCAGGGAAGTGATTTTACAGTCAGCCGTACGTGGTATATCTATTAATATTGAATGAAATTTTACATGCAAAGTCAGCAGTGAAAGGTTCACGCATTGCACAAAATGTAACGCACAGTGAAATTGTATACGCAGCATACAAACGAAAACGTTTCTGTTCACCATAATTTTCTTCTCTACATCAAGAGATATCCATGGGAGGCAATAACGGCGAGTTATTTGAAGAATGCAACAGAAATGCAAACAGTTCATGTTTTCATAATTATATCGGAGCCTCCGAGTAATATAAACCACAAGATGTTTACTCGTCGATAACGCAACGAGATAAGTATAACGTGGGCTTAGCTGGGAAGAAGATTTATGCACAGCAAATTACTATCAAAATCAATCGAACAGAAGTTTCAGCTAGAAATTCAAATTCAAAACAAACTAAACGAAACGTATGTTGGCTTTTTACCAGAGGAGTCACAGAATAGGTCAAACATTATTTGTAATAGCTTATATTATTTTCCTTGAAGTATTATTCCTCGGAAGATCTTAAATTCAAGAGCAAGTTTGTAGTTACATACTATTTTTTTCACAGACTAAATATTAAAAATAACGAAACAATTTCAAACGTCCTTTAAGAGAAGTTATGTATTGACACCATCTTAAAACAAAATTCAGGGTTACATTAGTGCTGCATGAACAATTTAAAAACTATGAAATTAAAATGCATGTAGTTACAAAAAACCAGTAAGTACTGGGTAGAAATCGTAGCGTCTTGCCACATGTCCAAATTGTTTTGACGGGCAAAAACATATACATTATACGTATATACAATTTTACAAAATGGATCCTCTTGCAGCAGTCGTAGCATAGTTACTGATCAAGAGTCTGCATTGGAGATCGATCAGTTGACATGTCAAATGTTCTTTTGAAAGATCGAGATGGTGGCTGATTCTCCACAGGCTCCTGGGCTCGTCTCTTGGCAAGGCACCATCTCCTGAGAACATTCCTCCAGGACAGCTTCTTCAAGTCGCTGTTGACCAAGCCGTACATGAGGGGGTTGATGGTCGAATTAGCCGCATTCAGAGCCAATACGATCATCTCAAAGGAGGTCTTGTTCAATTTCTCCTCCAAGAAGTAATGTAAGATGATGTATATGACGTGCGTGGTGTCGATTGCAAATACCACACCTGCAGTGATCGCCAACTTGATGACGACGCGGCGTTGAACCAGTGACGAGGCCAGGGGACGCTTCCACAAACGCCAAAGTGTGACGGTGTACAAGACACTGTTGGTAGTCAGGAATACCACACAAAAGAAGATGATGACAAGGAGGAGAGCATCCTGGTGGAAGCTGAAGAGGAACACCACCAGTTTGACCAGACCACCACAAACTGCAGCAGTCAGCCAGGCCACGGCAGAGATCTTCCCAGCTCGATGTCTGTCATTGACGAAGATCGAGTACCTCAACGGGAAACACACGGCGAGGAAGCGTTCGATGGCCACGACGGTGACAAACAAGCTAGTAGCCACGTAGGAGACGGCAAACATGAAGCAGAACCCGCGCAAAAAGGGGTCTTCCTTGTCGTCGACGCACGTGAAGGACAGCGCCAGTATCAAGAAGATGACACCACCCACGGATAGGTTGGACAAGAAAATATTGAACGGAGTCCGGAGTGATCTGTTGCGTGCGATGAACGAGAGAAAAACGCAGTTGGTTAGCAGACCGACCGGAAACACCACGAAGATGAAGATCTCAGGTACCGACAGAATACGTTCATCAAACGGTACAATTTCAGTCGAATTGTTTCCGAAGCTTTCCATTATTGATGCAGAATTGTTTGTATTCGTGCCTGACTGTGAATTGTTGCATTCGATAGTTTCGAAGGACTTTTCATACAAGAGCGGTTATCAAGTACAAGTGCACGCTTGGATGCTGATCCGCACAATGATGCTTTGATGCTGATCCGCACACGATGATGCTTTGATGCTGATCCGCATGGCTGTCATGCGCAGATACTCTTAATGAGAAACCCAACTCATTACACATGACTCGAGGACCTATGCACCAATGCACTTGCAGTGTTCATGCATAATTACTGCTACATAAAGCGATGGAGGGTTCATGATGTCGTCAATGTCAAATTGCCTCGGCAGAAGCCATCGACCCCAGCATAGCACAGCGGGTCGCTTAATAAGCCATCGTCATCCGTGCAGTTTATCATCCTATATTCAATTACCTTTCTGCTCAAGCACTCGCTCTATGGGCCAAGTGAAAATGCCACATTTCTCTTTCATCAGAACAACAGCTCAGGCGTGATCCAATGGTTGACTTATTACAATCGCGAAAGTACGGATATCAGGTTTTCACCCTAATGGATGCGCATCGTCACTCCGTTCTGTTGGGGCCACCACTCCCAATGCATCAAATTCGTGCTGTTCCATACCAATCCGCTCCGCACTGCAGAATTGGCCGATAAAACTCAGATATTCTAAGATATTCTAGATAACGAAGTATTAAACCTATAGCAGAAAACACGTCAGCCATTTGCGTCTATCTCACGGTAAATATTATCTAGTCTATACAGCTGCAAGGTCAGAATGATTGAATAACATAAACAGTGTTTTTTTTTTTATAAAGTTCAGCAGACTGCAAAGAGACATAGAACTCTGGCCTGTCGCAAATGGATGGTTTTCATGTCATTAAAAAGAATACTGAAAACTGATGATGAAGCGATAATAACAGGTGATAATGGAATAACCGCATAAGGCCTGTGGATAGCAATTAAGCTTCCTTCCGAACAAGTGGATGATGGATCGAATCGGTCAAAACTTCTTCATGCTAAAATAATTAGCTTAAATTGTTCTCGCTTTAAAGTACATTTCAGATGATGTCAAACATTCTGCAGCTGGGTCAATAGCCACACAAATAGCACGACACAGAAAATTTCCCGGGGGTATCATGATGATAAACTCATTAACCCGTAGAATGTATGAATCCTTCATGGTAGCCTGAAGCTCTTTGTACATTACTTAGTACCTGAAAACAGCGCCCTCACTAACAACATGTCACTTTGCACAAAGTGTCATGCGTCTCACGAAGGAACGATGACCTGCATGTCCTCAGTGCGGGCGCTTTATATATGCATCTATACGTGTCTATATACAAAGAGTGAAAATAAGCCTTCAAATAATTTATTTCACGTTTTTCAATGTATTTCTTTCTTTCAACAACATTCGACAGCGCAAGCTACAGAACAGGATGCATATTGATAAGACTTGCTACAAGATGTGGAATCGCGCACGGTTTGAGCTAACTCGATCACACAATGCAGACGTTTGCACACGCAGGAAAATGAAAACACAAAGTGTGACGGTATATTTTGATGAAAAAAAAAAGAAATTCACAATTTCACGGGTTTATTAAGCTTATACATTAATCAAATAGGAGACTGTAAAACTGTTGAGAGTTAATTAGGAGTTCTATATAATTATAGCCCATTGTGCTTGAAAGACATCTTCAACACATTTTATTTGAGTTGCGTGCAAACGATGATATTCACATCGGTATATGGGACCATGGAGGAATAAGAACACATTCCTCTATGATGGGACTACGGAAGAAGAAATAGATGGAACTTGACGTCGTCACTATTAACGGTCGGCCAAGGTTAACCATAATTTAGCCACATTTTCCTGGGCTGACAAAAGTGGCCACACAGGGAAGACGGTTATCAAGATGACCAGAGAAGTAAGGGGGTTTAAATGTATATTTACTTATTTATTCTCAACACGTATACCCCCAAACCTGCCAAACAAGAAGAAGAAATGAAAATACACAGATAAGACAATGAAGAACGTTGATAAGATGAGCAAAATCGAGTGAAACTTGTAGTTCGGCTGTCTTTGATCGAACTCACGCAAGTCGACTATTCGGGACTAGCTATAGCCTACCGAGATCAGTAGCATCGTACATTATTGGTGTAGTTACGTCACCAATCGACCATAAGTCGGCCAATGGTCTTCGATCGAACCTGCTCCGAGATGCAGTAATTCTCATACCACGTTACGACCAGAGGCGGAAGCACACAGTGAACTGTTGTCTCTTCGGCTTCACTATAACGGTAGTCCGCAAAATAAACACTCGAGTATTGAGTAGGTAAATCGTTTGGGAATTAAGCTTTAACGGTGCCCACCAGACTATGCAAACAGGGTTTCAAAGTTTTCCTTGGAATGTCTAGAAGTGTGGTTTTTGTTCCATAACACAGACTGTTCGGACCATAGTGCTAAATAATATGCAGCACATATTGACAGATTCTTGCCCCACGATAGTTCAGAACTTAGATTAACAATATAGAAATAAAAAAAAGGTTTTGTTGTGTGGCCTCTGCATCAGACTTAAACACCCTATAATATAATTTATTTTTTACAAGTGAAATTCGGCAGCTCGCATAATCTTCATCAAACCCAACAGTTGACTTCATTCCCCCCCCCCCAAAAAAAACCCAAACGTTTTTGTTAGAAATGTGCACCCTTCCCCGAAAGGTTTTGTTCATGTTACTTAATTAAAACAAACAAACAAACAAACAAACAAACAAACAAACAAACAAACAAACAAACAAACAAACACCCCAACAACCCAACAAACACACCCATTCTTGTTCCGTAGTTGTGTGGACATACACTCGTTTCTACGGGGACCGGGCATTTGACGGGACCGAAAACGCTGTGGGGACAGCAGAAAGTTCCCATAACTCGGTCCTAATTTGCCTAACAATAAAAAACTTCCCCATAACGCGGTGAACGCCTTCCCACCAAACAACTCTTTTTGTTTAATTTCAACTAATATTACGTGCAAGCAATGAAGAGTTAAAACGAAGGCTACAGCCATCTGAATACAAATTAAAAAGGTGCAAACTCAACCTTCATTATTAGGTATCTTAGCTATTCCTTCGTTTACTGATGAAAAACACACAGTCGCTATTTGCGTCACAACATAGCAACCTGCCTCGCCCAAGGCTCCAACAATCAGAAGTGTACTGCATTTACGTGAGCACGATCGATATTTACCGAACAAACTAACTCATACTTTCCCTTATACACACCCTTCCCCGTGGAACTTTTTTTTAGACTGGCATGTGATCACTGAGTGATCATGCCAAATGCTAACATAACATTACATAACCGTATAAGCCCAATGCGCGCGGCGTGTTTGCTTTCTGGGGTGGAGCTTGGGTATCAGTGCTGAAAACCTGGCGATGTCTCCTCTTAGCACCACAGACAACCAGTTGGCTTAGCCAATGGCAGGTGTCTATTTTGGAAAAGTTTGTTAGCCTGGGTGTGGAGTCTAAGATCTCTCTCGGTTCGGGGGAGAATTCGTTGGAGATACTGACAAAGACGAGGACGGAGCGAGATTGGGGGGAATTTCTCCGCGATGTCCCGCCTTCTGAAAGTGTTGTGGCTTGTTGCTGTCCTTTCTTTTGGAAGTTTGGTCGACCCATCACGAGGTAAGAGAGTTAAATGGTAAAGAAAAATTTTTAATAGAGTAATTTTAACAGACCACAAAAAATGTAGGGAGGAAATACTGCATCGCGGTTCCTTTTTTTAGGCGTACTGAGCATGACTTCGTTTAAGATTCAACAAATAACTCTTTAAAAAAAATCACGTAGGCCTACTCAGATTTGTGTAGTTTATCATTTTCGAATGTAAATAACCCCCAAAACAAAAGTCATGTCATTTACTCCAATTTGTGTCAGGATTTTCTTTCGCGTACGATGTCGAAGAAGTTAGAGATTCCACTCTCGATCGAAAATTCCAAAACGACGCTGTTTCCAAACAACTTTGACAAAATTTAAAGATCTATAGATGTCATAGACGCACGAGGTCATCGATGGAAACGTGGCTTTTTATTCACTTCACAAAAATAACCCGAATTTACAGTGAAAGACTTATGTCTCTATAATATCAATGGTTTCTACCATGCATTGGAAGGGCGGTTGGGTTTGATGCGCGATTTTCCTTATTTTAATTTCAATGCATCGGTAAAAACGTTTCGTCCACAGCGTTTCCCCCACGTTAAACGTGGATAATATTGTCCATTGAAAAAGGGGAAAAAAATGGATGAAGGTCTGAAAGGTGCATTTCTTTCTATGCTGACAATGTATTTCTCACAGATTAAAACATCAGATTTAAAGTCACAATAATCATGCCTGTTAAATATTTCATTAAATATGTGCAGAAAAATATTCGTTCCACATTTTTCCCCATACAAGAGCTAAAATTGAATCGTGACGGTCAGACTGTCCAAAAATACATCTTTTCATTTTTCTCCCAGTGTTGACTTATGCGTCAATCGGCAGGTATCTGTAATTACGCATATAGTACGGTGGGTCTGTTTGGAAATTACGATCGCAGGCGGCAAAACAATTATTGATGCTGACTTTAACCTCAAGCATCTCCTCATTTGCACAAGTTAAGAAAAAAACATTGTCCTTTGATTCTTAGTCACTCAGTGACAGATATTTCCCTATAGGCCTAAGGAATTTACAGTTTTATACTATGTTTTAGGTAGTCGCACGTACTCTGATTAACTTTCTCTAGGGCTAAAGCTAATCTGAGCTGTCGCTTAAGCTTTTCCTTTTTATCTAAAATGTGGCTCGTATTCAACTGCATAAAATGCCTATTTTTTCCATAATGAACAATACTGAATCTATTCATCATATGGAACTTGCGTCGGGGTGCTGTAAATTCAATATTGGATTTTTGCCCTTCACCAACGTATTTTACGAACACTGTATAGGGGCCTACACCCGTGTTGCCCAAGTGTGATTGTGAGGGGGCGGAAAATTCACTCGGTTGGGACTCGAAACCACGACCTCCCGCTTACTAGAGCATACGTCTTACCACTCGACCACCGAACAAAGCTTACCATAGACTTACAATCTATCCGTAATTATATAACAATCCTTTAATACCTTATAAGCTAACGCCCTTTCTAATTACATTGTACCCAAAATCATGACACAGCAGAAGCGGGTGAAACTAATTTCATATGTAGTGCAATGAAACGACAAGGTTGTTTGTGTCCCATTACGGATGCCGAACAAATTGACCAACAGTATGAGGAGATTCTTATATGCAAAGAGGCTATGGAAAATACCCGTAATACGTTATGAAAGATGTGTTGACGCAACGGATAATACTCCGGGAACTCTCAAAGGTCTAAGAAAGTTTGGAGTGGGTCGGCAAATAAGGAAACACATTCATCTACGACGACGTGTCGCTCCCATTGAATTCTTATGCAAATGAGCAAGGGAGTATTTTTGTTGGATTGAGACTTATACCCTTGCGCACTGCAATGTAACACTGTGGAGCCAAAGAATTATTAACTGTTCAGTGCCAAAGAGTTCTTAACTTTTCTACATGTTAAAGAGATTGAAGTTAAAAAATTAATTATTATTAATAAATCCCGCGTACTAACACCTCTCTGAAAGACGAAAATAGTTCAAATATTCAATCTATTTTTTTATGAAGTTTCTGATGTGGAAGCAAGAGAAAAGACATCGGACAACTCAAATTTAAACACAATTAAATTCAATATACTGTTTTAATTTATACAATTTTCATTCCATATTCTCTATTTTGTAATTGCCTTCATTGGATTTTGACGTTGATTCCATTTTATACTTGATGTTTTGTATTTTTGTTTATCGAAAATACCTCTGAACATATAAGTTTATATAATCTATTAAATAATTTGCAATTTTGGTACTTAATTCGCACGGCCCCTTCAAAAACAGCCATAATTTGTACGGCCCCTTCAAAAACAGCCATTGGCGGAATGGGTAATAGTAATAATGACATTTAAACTCGACTTCCAAAAAGCTCATGACCACGGAAACTATGACAAAATCAACGCCCTGACGTCAACTGCAATTAACAAATAACTGCGGTCTTTCTTGAAGAAGTAGAACAAAATAACAAAACGGGTTGACAGGAATTTACAGAAAAGCGCCACAACAATATCTCCATGTGACAAATCAGTACTTATCAACCGATATTTATATCAGTATACATTGAAAAGGCAAAGGCTGGTCGAAAAAAATAATAATTTAATATGCAAACATTCGTAACACCAAGCGACAACTCACAGGCTGTTGTTTTGTATGAATTGTTTTTACGTTGGCATTGAAAGGGTACCTCCAATGAAAGTATTCGGCTCTCGTCAAAAACAGCTGATTAATAAAATAAAAAAACACTCTCTTGCAAGAACATCAGTAAATCCAGAGAAGAAAAGGAAATAATCGGCTCATCAGACCTTTTCTTTTGCTGACACAATGTCTTATTTCTCAACTTTTAATTTAGGTCCATCCATCGAACTTCAAAGGAACACCTTTCCACGAAATTGCATATGAAATCCCATAAGAAGCTCAAAGGATTATACAACTTAATAATTGCTCATTTTTCCCTGGGCACTACACACAATACGAGGGTGTTTATGTATGTATTTAAAGTCTTGCCAATTTATGATGAAGCTTAGTACCAAGGCAGGCCTACAAAAAGTAGATAAATAAGCCTGTTGTGCCCTTTCCCTTAATTAACTGAATGTGGGTATCCCGAGCTCCCCAGGTAGGGAAACACAAAGTATAATGCCAACATTTTTTATAGGGCAGGGATAACGCACTTGCCGTATATAAATTATTTTACAAAAAGGCTCTCCTAACATGAATGACATAGGTCATCTGCGAAAGCATGAAATTAATAACCATACATTCATTTTGATCAATGATGTATCCTGTGCCCAAATGCAGCCCAAACCCCAAATGTAGACCCAACCATGTATAATGTATCCTCTATGCTTAATGTGGCCAAAGTCCTCAATGTAGCCCAAATCGTAGCCCTTACTCTGTACCTAAATGTAGCCCGAGCCCCAAGTAGCCCCAATACCCTGTACCTCAATGTAGCCACAGCCCCGCAACTAAATGAAACCCCAGCCCGGCGGCGTAACAGTAGAATAATGTTTCACCTTACAGCTCAGTCGTGCAGTTCAGTGGTGACCACGCCCAACCTGTCCATCACATCTGGCAGCAGTTTCAACGATGGTGACACGGTCAGTTTCGAGTGCTCACCAGGCTACAGTCTGATTGGTGCACCCGTGATCACGTGTATCGCTGGAGCTTGGAGTCATGAGGTGCCAACGTGTGTCAGTAAGTTAAATCGAGAAATGTATTCATGGTCGGTTGGTTGGTTGGATGCATATATTAAGCAGACAGTGGGAAATGCCGTAAATTCGGACATACACATCAGACACCTAATGAGCTGCTGTTGGAAAGGTGAATGTCATACATCACTAATAATTGCGTGACGTCTACTGAGTAGAAAAACACCTGATCACTTCCAAAATCTAATCGATCTAGGACCATCCCTAAACAATTTTCATGCAAATCCGTCCATAACTTTTTGAGTTATCTTATTAACAGACATATCAACCAACACAATCCGATAGAAACATAACCTCCTTGGCGGAGGTAACAATTGCGAACGTGGTTAATATTTATTTCCAGATAATCTCATTAGATCATCTCAGTTAGATATAGCTACTGTTATTTTCGGTCAATTAGTGGTCCTATTACTCTTTCGCCGTTGATATTTCTCATTGTTATACACCACTAGAACTTTTCTCTATTTTGTATTCACTCCTGGAGTGTGTGACATTTACAAAATGTGACAATTCTTGTGTCAGAGAACAGAGCAAATTTGACAAAACATGGTAATTTTGCTTAACACTCCACAGTGGACTGTGGTGACCCAGGAACGCCGGTCAACGGCTCCCAGGTTGGAACACCTTCCTACCTAGCCTACACCACAGTCAACTTCCAATGCGACTTAGGGTTTAGTATCATCGGGGCCTCCGTCAGTACATGCATCGATGGATCGTGGTCGCTGCCAGTTCCTACATGCTCACGTAAGTTCTTACGATGAAGTTTTCACTCAGAGCTCATTCGTTTGCTAAATAATTGAAAATCTATCTAGAATTTGCCTGTTTTAGGACAGGGCCAACAAGCCAATTTAGGCGATTCAAGCCAATATTTCACAAAGGCGGATACATTACTGTGAAAGTATGACATTGTATTTGAAGTCTCCTCTTTTCACATCTTTATACCCCAAATAAAACTGTTCGGTTCTTGGCAATAACAGCTGAGACGAAACACACCTTAATTGCAAAGGCACCTGTCAATCCAATGAAGAAAAGGAAATAATCGGTTCAGCAAAACTAAATCCTCATCTCTTTAACTGACGTACTAATTGCTCATTTCTCAACTGTCAGGAGGCCCATCGAACTTCAAAGAAACGCCTTGCTACGAAATTGAATATGAAAGCCTTTAAGAAGTTTAAATGATTATACATGCACAACTTTACCACATAATTGCTCATTTCTCCTTGGGCACTACACACAAACGTGCGTGTTTATATTTTGTTTGTATTTTGTATTTTGTTTATATATTTGTCCTGCCAAATATGTCGAAGCTTAGCCATGGTACCAAAAACATATCAATCAGCCCCTTGTTCTGTTTTCTTAATTAGCCGACTGCGGGGATCCAGGAACACCAGCCCAAGGGTCTCAGGTAGGAGATCCAACTTACTTGATGGGAACCACTGTAACATTTGAGTGTGATGCAGGGTATGATCTCGTGGGGGCGTCGGTGATCAGCTGTGAGGGTGGAGCTTGGAGTCGCTCTACTCCAACATGCTTTGGTGAGTATGTTGGGTAATGTAAGAAATTGCCCTGATTAGAGTTTTCAAGAAGGGAGAGGTTGATACGCTACAGATTACGGTTTTCCAGTCCTGTTAAACCAAAGCCAATAAATGATACTCATGTTTCGTTATAAAATAAATGAAGGTTAAGGGTGATGTAAAAATAGATGGTAAATTGTTGTTTTTATATCAATATATTGTATTTTATTTAACAAAGATTAACGTTAATTGTTATTTCCACACCGCTCTTTAAACGTAACGTACATGGAGTTAAAAGAAAACTGACTCAGAATACGTTATTTTCTTTTTAGCAAACTGTATTGACCCTGGCACTCCCAATAATGGCATGCAGTCTGGTTCCTATGGCAACGGTGGTATCCTCACATTTACATGCAACGGGGGATACAGTTTACTGGGAGCCAGCGCAATTAGTTGCTCTGATGGAAGCTGGAGCAATGATGTGCCTACCTGCGAAGGTTAGTCAAGTATCACAATAGCAAAGATAGCTCATGACAATGAAGCCACTGGTTATTATTTCAGACTAAAGATAATTAGATAAACGATTGAAATATCAGAGTAAGACCTGAAGCGGACAACCGACAAAAGGCCATCTAACATCGACGGAACGCCGAGAAAGCGAATGTCTGTGGAATAAAATGTTGTGAAACAAGTTCTAGACCTGAATAACTTTATAGAAATCAAAGTCAAAGTTAATGTGTTTTTTTCACACTACCTTTCTTCAGCGGATTGTGCCGACCCAGGTACCCCAGTTAACGGAAAGCAGACTGGTACCTTCAGCAATGGAGATACCCTTTCTTTTGAGTGCAATGCGGGGTACACCCTTGTGGGAGCAAGAAACGCGACCTGCCGTAGTGGTACCTATGATGAGCTTGTGCCATCTTGTTTCGGTAAGTTGAGCGATGTCACGTGTTTAGCAGACTTGACATCAGTGACCGAGCGTAGCAAATCACCAGACGATCGTTTTACATGTAATACGTAACACCCTAATACCATCTGGACCATGTATAAACCAGGAGACACACTAACCATTTATCTAGAACAAAAAGCTCAGCAATTCAAGAATTAACAAAAAAGATCGTGGCAGTTTATGGAAAAGAGTTACTGAAAGCCACGCAAACAAGAAATAAACATGTCTGAAAAGTTTTGTGAACATGTCTGTAATTTATTTAATTATGCAGCGAACTGCGTGGATCCAGGTACGCCTACCTTAGGCAGCCAATCAGGAACTTATGATCATGCTGACGTCGTGACCTTCTCATGTGCAGTTGGATTTGAACTTGTCGGTGCTGAGCAGATCACGTGTGAGGACGGCACGTGGAGTAACAGCGTCCCGTCTTGTTTAGGTAAGATCGATATTTTAAACTTTTTTCTAACGATCTTATTACAACTACGCGATAAACACCTCTCTCAAGACAAAATCACGAGAGCGTTCGTCACCCAAATTGTAACTGAAACTGTGTATGAATAAAAACTGTTGTATTCCTGGTTATTCCATGATTGCAGCTAACTGTACCGACCCAGGAACTCCCGCCTTCGGGAGTCAAACGGGTAATTACGGCAATTCTGAAGTTGTCTTCTTCAACTGTTCAGTGGGATACACGCTCGTTGGTGCAGAGCAAATAACATGTGTGAATGGAGGCTGGTCCAATAGCGTGCCTTCATGCAAAGGTAAACTCAATTGTTTTAATAACAAAACTGAAATCTTTATAACCAAATTCAAACAGTTTGTTGAAAGGGAGGCCTCCTTGTTTAGACGGTAGAATTTCACAGATTGGGCAAAACCGCACGACCCAAACGACACAACAACCACACATAAAACTCCACACAAACCTATACAAACATTAAACAGGAGCCAACCAACCAACCAACCAACCCGATTCAATGCAGTTTCTGTGGTTTCAACCAACCAACAAAATCAAATTTTGTCAAGGATTTCCATCATTCGATGCCACGTCCGAACCCTCTTGTATAGAAGTTTTACCTCGGTGTTCCTCATTTACAATCACACGTACAGGTACATGCTGAGTCATCATGTTTCTGTGCGATTGATGAACCTCGAGGTGCCGAGGCTCTTAGCGCAAGTTTGGATTTTTCAGGTCCTGGATCTTGCGGTGTGAGAAATTCTAATTAAATTCTAGAATGTCGTTCCAGTGGTCTTTGTTATGATCCAATTGCTGAATTAGTTACTCATATTTAAATGATCCTCTACCTTTAATAGCCGACTGCACTGATCCCGGCGCCCCGACATTTGGGACTCAAATGGGAACGTACAAACATGCTGATGTCGTGACTTTCAACTGCTCAGAAGATTACGAACTGATCGGTGCAGCACAGATAACATGCGCCGACGGCTCATGGAGTAATGACATACCAACTTGCCAAGGTAAAACCAAGCTGAAAAAATGCCTTTTCACGTTTTTCTAAGAACTTGAAATTGTACACGGCTTGTCAACTTACAATGAAAGACCAGCTGAAGTGTACAAATTTGTAGGTTCATTTAAAACAAAGGCCTAAATTAAGACTTTCCGCCACAAGCAATTTCAGCTGTAAGGGTGATAAAGGTTTTCTTGAAATGTTGTTTTAAGTAGCAAAAACACAAACATTTTAACATACCGGCATTTTTTTACATCTTCAATTCTTAAGCGTTAAATTCATTTAAAAATAAATCTAGACTATAGGTTTGCATTGTCAAGGTGGACCCAAATGCTCGGTTTATGACATTGATCCAGTGACTCAGTCAGTCAGAAAATCAGTCAGTCAGTGACTCAAGAGGATAATAGGCTGGCCCTTGCGGCACAATAAATTGAACTTCACAAAGGTGTCCATTGTAATAAGCGGCATTACATTGATACCCTTCCATTTGGTTTGTGTTACAGCTATCGTCAAACCTGTTACTTCGGTAGTCCAACCCGAAACAACCACTGATTCAGCCGCTGATATTGCAACGACTGATGGGATGGGCGCAGTTTCATCAACTGAGCCAATACAACCTAGCCCAACGAATCCATTTACTGAAAGCCCAACTCAGCCGAAGACGGCAACAGAGCTACCTTCTGAAGAGCCCTTCAGCAGTCCACAGATGTCAACGAGACCATCTAGTTCACCTGATGCCAGTCAACCAACTATGGTTACTGAACCAATGAGCGAAGAGCCCATCAGCAGTCCACAAATGTCAACGAGACCATCTAGCTCACCTGATGCTAGTCGACCAACTATGGTTACTGAACCAATGAGCGAAGCTCCCTTCAGTAGTCCACGAATGTCAACCAGTCCTTTCAGTTCACCTGAACCCAGTGAACCATCCAGACCCCCTGTAACCACTCCTCCTCCAATGCCTACTCGACCAAGGCCACCCATGCCCTCTCGACCCACCAGTCCAATGCCTCCAACTACCGAAAATCCAGACAACACCGAAATGCCGAGCTCACCTACTTACGAGCCAACCGATCAACCACCAACCAGACCGCCAAGGTATTGTCCACCGCTGTGGCTCCACATCCACGGCATGCACAGAAGGCGATACAGAGATGGAGACAAAGTTGTCTTCTCCTGTAAGTCAGGCTTTGCTGTAGTTGGTCCAAAATGGATTGTCTGCTTCGAGGGCGAATGGAGTGGGCCTGTTCCAGAGTGCAGACGTGAGTATACATCAATATCCACACATTTACAGAAACATGCAATGGAACAGCCCAATACTGCATGACCCCATGACTGAATTAGATTGTGAACAAATGAAAAAGTCTTTTCAATTATTTCTTCTCGATTGTGTGTTAACAAACGTGAACGAAAGGCAAAGTTTGAAGATTTTTCTTAGGGAAGTATTTGTTAGCGCTATTATGTTGGCTTAAACTCCAATTTTTGTCTAATTTATTCACTGAATTGAAAAGTTTTAGGATGCCTTTTTCTTAATGTGAAAAGCACATGATATCGCAGGGCAGTTTATTAGACAATTAAAAATCATTACCCAATGCCGCTTCCTAAAAACAGACCACCATGTTAGATCTTTCAATACACGTCGGCCAGTCTTCCTTCACAGACAAGTGGTGTCCATCTAGTCCCCTTCTAATGATACTCCACAGTTATTTTTGTACGATATAGATTGTTATATTCAATTTTTACTCTTTGGCAGGTATATGTGACTACATTCCTCCTGCTCCTAGTAATGGGCAGACTAGATACGTCCCCTCCCAGCGTAATCCTTGGGAAGACTTCAACTGGGAGGACCTGCCACCACCTGTTGGTCATCATCCACACGACCATCCTCATTATCATGACCCTCACCATCCACATCGTCCTGGAAGTAGTGAAGGATCCAATTCAAAGGAAGGCCTACTCCATGATTGGCTTTGTGATTGGGATGTGGATTTACTGACGGCTTTTTTAAGTTTAAAAAATGATGAGATTTCATGGGAACAGTTTTTCCAACTTTTTCTGAGTGGTATCTCGAACGGGGACAACAACTGGCCCTGGACTGGTGACATGTCGTCAGGTTTAGCTGATGTTCCATGGAATGACATATTCGCAATGCTTCCAAATGGAATTCCTCTAGGAGGAGGTAATAACATGGCCTGGGAGACACTGTTTCAAATGTTTCCGGATGGTTTTCCTCTTGGAGATACTTTTCCTGGGGGACTTGTACCCGGAAATGGGGACGGAGGAACAATGAGGCCGGAGGGTGAAGGGGATGATGCAGTAAGACCTGGAGATGAAGGCAACACAAGACCTGGACAAGGTGGAGATGAAACTGCGCGTCCGGGCCACGGAGGGATGATGCCAGGCATGAATGGAAACAGTAGCAGCATGATGCCAAATGATATAGACGTTCAGTGGGAACCGCTCATACAACAATTCTTAGAGTGGCTTGAATCTGAACGAAATAATTGCCCAGGGAATATGAACACTGGTGACGAGGGAATGAGGCCTGGTGCTGATGGAGATGGAAACATAATGCCGAGCCCTGGTGGGGACAGTGATGTGAGGCCTCCAAGTGGTGAAGACGGTGAAATGGGCCCGAGACCTAATAGTGATGGTGAATCTAGGCCTGGGAACGGGGATGGTGCAGACGATGGTGCTTTGCCTACTGGAGACCACGGAGAAGAAGAAACGATGGCTGGTGGAAATGGAGGGGAGACAACTGATGAAGTGTTTAATCCTCTTGAGGGCGTCAGTCAGCTTATAGGCTTAGTTTCTGGAAGCGTCCCTTCACCTGAAATTAGTATTGGTAGCCTTCCCTGGCAACAGCTGTTTGATTTATTCCCTGCCGGAGTTCCCTTTGCAGACGGTCAAATATCAATGGATCAGATCCTCAATGTGTTTCCACGTGGACTACCTGGAGCAGTAACCGTGTCCCTACCAGACTCAGTTGTTCGGTCATCTCAAGAACAGGGGGGCAGCGAACGTATAAATCTTGGAAGTAGAGTTGTTATTCCATGGTCGGGTGAAGTTCCAGAGGGTTTCCCTGGAGCAGGCAGCGGATCAACATGGGAAACATTGTATCAGGAACTCCCATATGGCCTGCCAACCGGTAGTTCTGTTGTTGAATGGAATGCACTGTTTATGCTGTTTCCTAATGGACCTCCTATGGCAGATGAAGAATCTGGCGATGGATGGACAGGCCAAGTACCAAAAGATTTCCTCAGTTTTGGAAATGGAAATGTGACTTGGGAAGAACTGTTCCAACAGTTTCCAAATGGTGTCCCTGTTGGTGATTATATCGTTCCTTGGCCAGCGCTTTTCAATGTGTTTCCCAATGGGCTCCCACTGGATGATGAAGACAGTTCAGATGACTCTTCAACTGGTGTAATGCCATGGACTGGCCCTATTCCAACGGGCTTCTTTGACTTAGGTGATGACAGTTTGACATGGGAAGAATTATATCAACAGTTTCCGAATGGCATTCCATTGGGTAACGAAACAGTTGCCTGGGAAGTGTTATTCTTGATGTTTCCTGATGGGCCACCGATGCAAAACGATGACAGTTCAGAGGAATCAGTTAATAGCGGAATAACACCATGGCTTGGTTTAGTTCCAACGGATTTCTTGAATTTGGGTGATGGCAGTCTAACATGGGACGAATTGTACCAATTGTTCCCTAATGGTGTTCCTGTTGGCAATATTTTAATACCTTGGGAAGTGCTCTTTATGATGTTCCCAAATGGGCCACCATCGGGAGATGATTGGACAATTCCCGATGCTCCAGGCGATAGCGAAATAGTTCCATGGACTGGACAAATTCCAACAGGGTTTCTAGGCTTAGAAAATGTTAACCTGACATGGGAACAACTTTACTTGCTGATGCCCAATGGTATTCCAATCGGAGATGAAACCATTTCCTGGGAGGTGCTGTTCATTATGTTTCCAAATGGTCCGCCAGCTGTGAGTGATGATTGGTCCTGGTTGGTCTCGGGACTTTTTCCAAGTCCTCCACAAGAGAACCCACAACCAGAAACAGGTGGAAACAGTGATCGCCCATGGGAGGATCTGTTGGATGTGATACTTACTTGGTTGCCTTCTACGCCTGAAGATGAAAGTAATGTCAGTGGAGAGCAGACCGGCATAAGACCACCTGCAGGAGGACAATGGAGTGGACTTATACCAACAGGTTTATTCGACATTGGCGATAGCAGCTTTGAAACGTGGGAACAACTGTTCCAGCAGCTTCCGAACGGACTTCCATTCGGGGCTGGCAAAATGCAATGGGAAGCTCTTTTCAGGTTGTTCCCATCAGGATTCCAGTCTGTCCTCGAGGCTTGGCCATGGTCACTTAGTCAGATGTTTACAGCAAATAATGGTATGCAACCTAGCAATATGGGTGGCATGTCTGAACAGGGCGAGGATCAGCTTCGACCGCTCATTCAAACACTTTTGGAAAAGTTATGGAGTGGAGAAATCCTCGTGGACCTGATATCACATTTTCAGGCAGGAGAAATTCCGTGGCAGCAACTGGCATCAATTTTTCCAAATGGTATTACATTTGGGGACATAACTGTTCCATGGCAAGAGCTGATCGATTTGTTCGGTGATGGTAGTGGAGGTCATGGTGGTATGTCAGGTTGGGGTGGACATAGTGGGACACCAAATACATGTGTACGATTTCCCTTTGGAGAATTCATACCAAGGTTTCCCAACTTTGGCAATGGTGGTGCCAGTGGAATGATGCCTGGAAGTGGAGGTGCCAGTGGAATGATGCCTGGAAGTGGTGGTGCTAGTGGAATGATGCCTGGAACTGGAGGTGCCAGTGAAATGATGCCTGGAACTGGAGGTGCCAGTGGAATGATGCCCGGAAGTGGAGGAGCCGGTGGAATGATGCCTGGAAGTGGAGGTGCCAGTGGAATGATGCCTGGAAGTGGTGGTGCTAGTGGAATGATGCCTGGAACTGGAGGTGCCAGTGGAATGATGCCTGGAAGTGGAGGTGCCAGTGGAATGATGCCTGGAAGTGGAGGAGCCGGTGGAATGATGCCTGGAAGTGGTGGTGCCAGTGGAATGATGCCTGGAAGTGGAGGTGCCAGTGGGATGATGCCTGGAAGTGGAGGTGCCAGTGGGATGATGCCTGGAAATGGTGGTGCCAGTGGAATGATGCCTGGAAGTGGAAGTGGGGGTCACAGTGGCATGATACCAAGTGACAAACCACCAAGTGAGGGTGACATGCTGTATTTCTTCTGCATGCCTGGCTACAAGCTTATTGGTACTCCCAGCTTAACCTGCACATGCGATGGTGTATGGGATGGTCTTCCACCAATGTGTAAAGGTATGTTTTTAATTTTGTTTAGTTTTTATATCTTGAGTTGTGATTTTGCAAAAGATAGACATTACATTGCAATATATTATTTTACCATGAAAACAAATCCAAGTATAACCTGTTGTATACATTTCACGCACAGAAATAATGAAGCCAACCATGATGCCAGATTATACACAACCGTTTGCCGAATTAACAACCATTGACATCGATGACTACACAACAGCTGAACCATTTGAGGGAACAACTGATTTAGGAATTGCAACAACAGATGTGGTTGAAGAAGCTACAAACGAGGCAACCGAGAGTCCAAAATTACCGACAGACAAACCAAAGGCATCCATGGCCCCTCCAACAGCTCAACCAATGGATTCAACAACTAGTCCAAAGAACGGCTTGCAGTCAACAACTCAAAGAAGAGAACTAACAACTATGCCAAAGTTGCAGTCCACATCTCAGCCAATAGTTTTAACAAGTACTTCACAACCACAGGATGCAACAACAACCAGTCCACAACGGGATGCAACGACCAGTCCGCAACCAAAATTGGCGTCCACAGCTCAACCAACAGACGCAACAAGTACTCCACAACCGCAGAGTGTCACAACAACTCCACAACCAAAGTTGCCATCCACAGCTACACCCGGAGAAGCCACTACCAGCCCACAACCTAAGCCGCAAACAACACCTACACCAAGGGCTGTTACAACAAGATCTCTTGGAGAGTCACTGTCAACGGCCAGCAGTCAAGCGACCCCAACTGGTAAGTATTGCAATCAACTGGATCATTATTTTGCTATCATACCAAGAAAACACAAGTCAGTCAAATATATAATTAAATTCTGTTTGGATATGAAAAAAAAACACCTCGGGTTTCTCCCAATGTTTTAAGATTAAGACTAGAAGTTGCTTTCTACAGAGGAGCATTTTTTTCATGGTTTCATTACTATTTCTTATCATTATTTGTTTGCAGATCCATGCAGTTCAAATCCTTGTGCTGACAAAGCAAACAGCGAATGTGTCACTGATGGTCAGGGATCATTTACATGCTCTTGCTTACCACTGTTCTTTGAATCTGACGGTGAATGTGCATGTAAGTTTTGTTTCTCTGAAGATTTTCAAGACAAATGATTTTCTCTGTAACTGTTCATGGTAAAAAAAATAAGATACCAATCGATATATACATTTTTATGCATTTGGTATTTTCTTCTAATAGTATTTGACTAATCACTACCTGACTTGTACACAAGATACAAAGCAATAGTACATTTTGTAATTGTATCTTAAATCTCATAATTTGATTCAGCATCAAGTTCCTTCAGTGGAACTTTACGAATTACTCAGATTGAAAGTCGACAAGCTGAGTTCAGCGAGGAGCTGCAAGATCCTTCCTCGGAAACATTCAGGTCAATGGCAGCGAGCATGGAAAAGACGGTAAGCAAAAAATGTTCAGCCCACCAAGACGACTATTTAGCAGATTGCATTCGTGCTTAGCAAACTAAATGAAACAGGCATTTGGTTTCTCACCTAATATCACATGAAGGGTTAAACATTCACACTATCCACACCAATAAAAGCCAGTGAAATGAAAAAGTCTGGGGGAAAAAAGGCTCAAGTATGTTTTCGAAGAAGGCATGTGTCTTCCACAAACAAAATAAAATGTAACAACCAGTGAGAGTCTGACAAACTTGAAACAGTTTAAGCAAATGTTTTGAAGGTTAACTCAATATAAAGCTTAATACAACTTTGCTGAGCCTTCACAATTTTCAAATAAAAACAACAGCTGTGCACTTTGAAATATACTTCTTCAGATATTATTTTTTCAATGTATCATGTTTCAATGTGTTGTGATTGATATAAAGACATGCCTCTACAAGCTTCGGCTTCTCATGATCATGCCTCCATCTCATGAGGATTTACTGCACTCATGGTTATTCTCTGCTTTAGATAGAAATAAACGTTTTTGAAATTGAAAATTGCAATTTAAATTATTTTTATAATTTCAGATTGACAGCATCTATCTGACTAGTAGTCCTGAGGTTGCAGAGCGATACCTAGGGAGCACAGTCTTAGGATTCAAGAATGGATCCATAGTGGTTGATTATGTTGCGCACCTGAACAACACACAGGACCAGCCTGCTGATGATCCTACAGCCATAGAGTCGGCATTTGAAGAGGCTTACATGCAAAGTATCAACACAGGAAGTATTAACATCACAGTAGATGTTGCCGCCAGTACAGTTACAGGTTAGTGACCTGGCCACGCAACTACCAAAAACACCCACAGTTGTCATTCAGAAAGCTCATATCAGTCACACAAAAAACAACCCAAGTCCTGCATCAATTGCAAGCTAATAACAAGCTGTACAGATTGCAATTTCATGATAGATGAATTGGAATAAACACTAGCCACCGGCAGGGTAATTTATTGAAAAATAAAAAAAATGTTATACGAATATGAATATAAATAAATAATGTCATCATTAAAATACTTGAAATATTGTACAATTTTATGAATAAAGATTGTGACATTTTGATCCATACAAAAAGAAACAATCTCTGCATTGTATTCAACTTTCGTTTTTCAAAAACCCAATTTCAAAAACAGATCAACTTACCAGAAGTTGTTTCTTGATTCCGTCCATCTAGATCTTGATGAGTGTGCATCTGAGGACACCAATGACTGTTCCTCCGATGCAGCCTGCACCAATTTGCGAGGATCATTCACTTGTCAGTGTCTTGAGGGATTCATTGATGCATCACCAGCAGGGAGGCCAGGCAGAACCTGCACCGGTAAGACAAAACACTGATGATTTCAACACAAAGTAAGACAAAATCACGGTTATGTTACCTCTTTTAAAATGGTATCGAAAGACCTCTTTTGTTAAAATGTCTCATGTAGTGCATGCTGGTAACTATATTTACTCCAAAATATCATACCGAAGTTAACGCTATGCTAAAAACAAAACCGGAAAGAGCTTGCACCTATCATGATCGATCTGAGTACAAGCAATACAAAGAGATATAAACTTCTAAAAAAGAGACATGCCAGTGTAATAAGGTTGTCGTGTATTTCCTACAAAGTATGAAGAAACAATCTGATCAACAAACGGGTACGTGAGGTGAGATGATTAAACAGGACAACTTAACCTTGTATTTAACAGAGAATTGATAAGTACATGTATATGACTTGACACTTTGCAGGGCGGATGAGATAAAGTAGAAAGCTTCTTCTTGGAAGAAGTGTGGTTCTGAAAAGAACCGGTCTACACTCAACCAACCAGTTCTTTTCAGAACCACACTTCTTCTGAGAAGAGATTACTTTCTGCATGGTTTAACCCGCAATCTTTCTACTTTGGAGAATTGAAGCCTATCTTTTAGAAAAAAAAACACTTCATACTCGCTTTTTTTTCCACACAGTTCCCCAGCCATCCGTTTGTGCGACATTCTCCAACATCGATTGTTCCCCAAATGCCACCTGCTATGACACAGACTCGAGACCTGAAGGCTTCAGTTGCCAGTGTCTCGTAGGATTCGTGGATAGGTCGCCTCGAGTGACCACGAGCCCTGGCAGAATTTGTGAAGGTAAACTCTGAGATCTAAAATGACAGATATAGAAATTTAAAAAAGGTGTTCAATCATATCTTTTTTAATGGATATCTGTGGTGTAGAATTCAACAGGTATTGAGATCAAAGTCAGGGCTTTAAGAAATGAATTCCAAATCTGCAATGGTGTTCCACTTGCTTTATGAGGTTAATTGTTTACAGGAATATGATTGTAAATAATTAACATTGTTCAGGTGGAAGTGCTGGCAAACTAACCCAAACTCAATCGTATATCCGACACCCGACACAGAATACATGAGAAGAATCTAAACAAATTAACATGCTTTATTATGAAGGATGTAGAAAATGCAAAGCAAATTCCTCAATGCTACAATCGAACTGTGCCCTCAATGCTTGAATTATACAAATTAAAGAGTAGTTCCTAAAACCCTCTTTAATATATCTGAGATGCAAGCAAGAATCCACGATTTTTTTCCATTGCTAAACAAAAGTTAAAAATATTATTAATTTTCTAATTTCAGAATATTGCCCTTCAACAAACTGTTTCAATGGAGGATCATGTGTTAATGTCTATGAGACTGGGGAGCAAATATGCAGGTGTGTTTTCATTATCGTTATAAAACTGCAATATGAAAACAGTTTCTGAGTGCATTTTGGATGGCAAAGTAAACTGTACCGATATTAGTTTCCTCAAAGTTGAGTGGAGAAATGGCAATTTATCTTTTATTACTGTTCCTGATTTTCCCAGTCAAAGCATGCCATTGTTTATTTGTTGAGAAAAATGGGTTGAATGAAAAAGGTTCATAAATACCTGTGACAATCATTACAGTTACATGGGCGTCGCCAGGATATTTTCTAGAAGGGGCAAAGTACTTTTTCCGCCCAAATTCCAATACTTTTCCAGCAAAGATCTGTCATTTTTTCGAGGGTGGGCAGGGGGACAATTGCCCACCTTTAAATTAACAGCAATATGACTTCACAACCCTGTTTCTCTTTTCTGTTTTCTCCCTCTTTTTTTATTTGGCTTTTACAGTGCAATTGATAATTCTTATAAATGCACTTTAATTCTTTTCACTCAATAGTTGCCCAGATGGATATACAGGATCCCGATGTGAGGATGCTGAACAAACAGGTAATTGTCTCTCTTTAGCTTTTTTTGTTTCAAAAACATGAAGTACAAAGAAATGTTATAGGCCATATGCACTCTGTCTACAAACATGAGTCTTACATGAAGCAGGACACTTGGGATAATAGTGATGTGCGTCATAGAGGACATAATTATAGTAAAACGTGCCTAGGGATCAGGTTGGCGTAGTGGTAATTTGCTTGCCTCCCATTGCTGTGAATCAGGTTTGATTCCAGCCTTGGCTACATTTACATACTTTGACTGTCATGTAAACTGGCATTTTCACCCTCATCCTCAAAGGAACTCCATTGGATTAACTTGACAAGATGCCAGCTGTTCCCCAAAATCATAATTAGTTAACGAATATATAGGTCAGCAAATCACTTTTATTTCTATTGTGCAGGATAGTCATTTGATAACAATTTACATTAAAAGAATCTTCGCTGAAGAAAAATATTGCTGTACTTCATTTTGGTGCTAGGTGCAAATCTACAAAAAGAAAATATTGAACGAATGTTCAGAATAACACATTTAAGTTTGTAATAGATCATTGAATAATGACCTCAATTTTAGTTCTGTAGAAGGCACTTTCTGTATGACTTGACTGACCATGCTTCTCTTTTCAGGCTTGTCAGACACACTCATCCTTGTCATCAGTCTGACATCAGTGGCCAGTCTCGTCATAATTTGCGTCGGCCTTCTGCTCTGCTTCACCTTCTATCATCGGCAGACTAAGAAGAACATTACAAAGCTTTCCCTGCGGTCTCGGGCCAAGAGGGACGTCTCCCGCTTTGTCAGGGACGAGGAGATTTGGGATCCCATCATTGCTGAGACCAGGTCCAATGACAGCCAACAGTCGCTGGTCAATGAGGTTAGTCAATGAAGTTCAACAAATGTAGCCATGCATACATCTAAGGGGTGTCATACAAGTATGGAAGGTAACAGGCCCCTATTTGAGGGCTATGCCTCCCTTGTAATCACCCCTATCCCCTAAAAAAATTGTTGGAAGGCATAAATGACATTTTTATCATTAAAAAAAACCCACTGAGTTCCCCCTCAGGAAAACAAAGTACCCTCCGTCTAAGTGGTTCCTGCAAAGTCACGAGCAACAAGTGATGACCAATCACAAACAAACAAACAAAACTACACACAACTGAAGGGTACATGTGATTGCTTGATGAGTACAACAAAGCCAAAAAGTCTGTTGCTCACACACATCATAATCAATATTCAATAGGATATTAAGTGCCTAAAAAAGAAAAAAAAATGAAAAGAAGGAAATTTCTTTCTATGCTCATAATTATGTCCTCTCAAATTCAAAAAGACTAATTCCAGACAATAGTCTAAACATTTTCATGCATGTCACATAGTGCAAGTGCTTTTGAATTCCATGCCTGTAGCTTGTTTCCCTATGATCTGTCCTGTTTCAGGAGGAACGTTAATTCCTATCTTGAGATTTATACCTACTCTTCTTTTTATTTCTCTTGTTGCCCTGTATCTTGAGTTGCCAGTAATGAGAGATGAGCAATAAGACAGAGGAAAACCCTTTTCACAGTTTTTTTTCAATGCTTTGCGACTTGTGTTGACTTCATTAGAATTTAGAACTGCAAATACACAGACATTAGAATTTCTCTTCTTTCTTTGTTTTGACAGCCTACGCATCAAGATGATTACCTACAACCTAGACCATCTGATCCCAGACATTCCGTTAATCCAGGTGACATGGGGGAGGACAACCCAGATTTCATGGAGGAGGAATTTGAGTCTCAAGCCAGGAGCATCGCTGATGCCATGAACACACTTCCGGAAGTTGAGGTAAATGAAAAGTAGCCATATAGTATATTCTGATTTTTTTTCCTTTGTATTTTGTTTATACACTTTGGCAAACTAATATTACATTTCATTGTTTCTTTGAAACCGTCAATTGTGCCTATTGTCTTCGAGATAGTTGGCGTCTGTCTGGGTTGTTGCAACAACATGTTGGTGACATTTCCAGATGAAATGTTTCCAGTATGTCGGCATTGCAGTTTGCTCTGTGCGTTTCTTATGTTGATATGGAAAATATGCTTATCATTATCTTTCCAGACTGCTACTTTAAAACAAGAAATCAAGAGGACAGTTGAATAGTAAATGTTTGCTCGAATTGGCTCTTTCGAAAACAGCTTGAACACAGAGTAATACATGTAGTTATTCTTTCTTTGGTAACAGAGGAGGATGCGTAGAGAGGTGCGTTCCCTTGGCAACTACAATTACGCTCAGGAACCAGACTACCGGGACAACTTTGTGCGACCCTACATGGCCCCTGAGACTATACCTATCGACCGATACCTGCAGGTATGTAGACTTCAACATCGCCAATGACAACTTTTATCGGTTTGCAAAGAAACTATTCGCTCGATCCAAAAGTGTTTATTTGTTATCACTGATACTGAATCAATTTATTCAATTCAGGATCCACGCCGCTACCAAACGTATGATGATGAATCCCGGGGGTATGGCTATGGACGTCCTACAAGGTCCAGCTTCGATTCCAATCACCATGGTCACAGGATGAGTCTCCAGCAAGATTTACGAGGCAACAGGATGTATCTTCCGACTGATGCCGTTGCCATGGCAACCCGGCCAGAGTCTTATCCCATGGAGGATTTCTCCTCTCCCAGACAATCCATCCGTCCGACCGCTCAGTACCCTCCTGCATCCCGGGCTTATGTGCCTGCTTCCCCCCAGTCTGCCCCACCATACCCGCCCCTCCCTCCCCGCCACCCCCACCCCCTATGAATCAAACCAGGTTCAACTAACCAATGAGAAAGTGCCTGAATTCTGCATTCAGTGCTTACATGACTTCCACCAGACTGCCACAACACAATTACCCTCACTAGCTCCCACTCCCACCCCACCCCCACCCCTAGCCACATCCCAACTCTGCCCCCTCCAGCTTGGACCAATCATATACTCAGTTCAATCCATCAATGTAAAAAGTCTGGTATTTGTACAAGAACTGAAAAATGCATTAGAAACGAGCATAATTTGACTAGTTATTGATGACATGTACTAACCAAGAATTTTTCCATGACCACAATCTAACATGTAAGCCATAATATAATTTTCATTCCAAAAATAGTTGTTGTTTTTTAGGTATCCAAGTCTTTTCTTTCTTTTAAGTGAACAAAATTTGGGGGGAATTGTTGCGGTACATTTCTGTTTGAAAAGGACCCTCTGCTCAGTATTGGGCTGTACTCAAGTGTGTGTTGAAAAATCAATATTTGTTATTTTAAGTTGAATTTAGTTACAGTGCACTATTTTTAGTTGAGTAGATAGAATTCATAACTAACCATTTTATTTGTTTATTTCAACAATATTTGTTTGTTCAGTTGTTTAGTAAAACAATTTTACATATATAACCCCAAGCTACTTGTACTTAGCTGATAATAGAGGTAACAGAAACATGTACTCAGCAAATTAATGTGTTCATTAATGATGTAAATTGTTTTTCATTTTTTTTTTTTTTAAGTTTGACTGGTAAAGTGAAAACACTATTAAATGTAATAAAAAATGTTATAAATTTGTCAATGGATTTGTTGAAAGGGAAAATTATAATTATCATAATTAACAGATATTTTTGTATATTATTTTACATTTCCTGGTTACTCTCGGACTCTTAATGCAAACTGTAATACAGCCAATTTGTCGATTTTTAGAAACAAATTTAGTCACAACAATATAGTTGATTTATACGTCCCTGATACTTTCAATACGTTTTGAGTACTATCAAGATACTATCAATGTACACTGTACATGTACATTGTATGATTAGTATTTCTTCTTTAGGCCCAAAAAAAGGTATGGTTTCTGGTAAAGAAAGTTTTTAAAAAGTTTTTTTACTTTAAATTTTAAATGATGGCTGATGACTGCAAATGGTGCCCGACTGTGCAAAGTGGGAGACCAGAGGGAGACCAGAAAGACAATTCTCGATTCGATCATAACCCATCTAAAAAAACATTAAAATTGCAGCAGCATTGCAGCACCAGTCAAACCAGTGGCGTTTTTTGGTTGATCACATCATCTGAAAAAAAAAAAACTGTTTTATTTTGCCGACGCGCATGGCTACGGCGACGCGCGCGCATACCAGAAACCTGAGACTTTTTTTTTTGGCCTTATATGAAAATATTATATTTACCTTTTTAGTGAGTTTCAAGTAGAAATATGTTATACCATAACTATTTAATACTAGTAATAAAAAAAATGGTATTCAATTTGAAACAGTTTGGCTCTAATTCATACTGTCATGGTGTTCAGTTTCCTTGATTTTGGGGCAAAGGAATGATGTCATTATGTTATCATAATCGAAACATTACATCAAGCACTCAAGTGCTTAATCCGAACATGAATTCATGAAGACAGTTTACCCATTCCTATTTGTCCAAAGCCCATCACGTGGCCGATTTTAAACGATTGATAAAGACCAGCTGGCTGGTCTTAAACACTTTTCTAGTGTCACATGAAATGTGGACTCCAATAAAATCCGGTGCCAGTACCATTTAATTGGTTGAAGTTGAGCGTTCACAATCCTCACATGGGCGCGCGTGAGTCAGTATTTGACAGTCCTAAATTCACACTACACCGGCACAGCTGTGTTCTGCGTCACATCAACACAGTATGCACGATGCGCATGCCAATATCCATATAAGGAGTTGTTTATGAGAGGGCCTTACCATAGCATACCTAAAGGGGTGTTTTGTTGAACGAAAACCTTGGAAATTAATAATTTTTTGACTTGTTTTGACTTTTGATATTTATGAAATGGGAATAAACACACATTTATAATCCCTTATTCAAATTGCCTAGTGATACACAATACAACAGTTACAGTGTATTATTAGTCGGAGGAACACAACAATTTTGTCAATTTCTCCCCGTTACCAGCTCCCAACAAAGATGTCAAAATAAACAAAGGAATACTATATTCAGATTTTTCAAAATTTATTTCTTAGAATTCTGATCTTCTTGACAAGCAACTCCTCGATACTTGTTTTTTTTTTGTTTTTTTTGCACTCAGGCAATATATTGGGCTCAGTGATGTATCCAAATAGATGTATCCAAATAAATGTAACAAATCAAACAAACACAAACAGAAAAAAATCAAAGGATTCAAGTTCAATGATGAAATTATATGGAACAAAAAAACATGCTTATCAATGTTAACCTACATTTGTATAAGTCAATTATGAACAACAGAGACATATTGTATAAGAAATACAAACAAGTTGGCAAAGAAATCTCAGGATTTGTCTTTTCACTGTGTATTACAAAAACTATAAAAATATAATATTTCTGTTGGAAAACCATTTCACAAATAATGTCATTTGAAGAATACGTGCATAAATGGCAAAAAATACATAGAGTACAAAATTGTATACTTCATTTTAGGAATTCATCTCACCAGCAATTTGAAATCCATGTTCACTTGATCTGCATTAATCTCAGATTTTATTCAACTAAAAACAAAGTTTTTTCAAACGATCCTAAACATCTTGCTTGTAATCAAATTGATTTGATAGTGAAATGAAACTTGAATATTTCTCATATGCCATTGATCAATGATCATCAGTTGTAAGTATAGAATTGTGCATGATTACCGACTTTAAAATTACCGACTATAAAACAATGTCACACTTCTTCAGTTCAAGTGGCAATGACATCTTGGCAGTGCAGGTGTTATCTTGTTATGTTATCAAGATCTTGGCTCAAGTATGCTTTGCATAAATGTCCGCTATTTGTAATCACTTTGCAACGGTTTAGAAACCATCTGCTCAAAGTGGGTTCTGATGTCTGTTGTCATTTAATTACAAATGCGATGTGATCAAGCTAAATGAGTCGTTTGTCGGGAATTTTTATTTGGAGATACAAAATAGGGAAACTTCATCACATCACTTCATTACATCACTTGGTGTTCCAACTTCCATAATTTTTTAACTAAAGATGATATCAGCATACGGTTTTCACAGTAGTCATGCTGAGATGGTGCTCTTTTCAAATCTGTAATAAAAAATTTTTGGACCAGGGTTGACAAACGACTCATGTAGCTTGATCACATCACAAATTCCAGTAGCAATGAAATATTCCAGTAGCAAATATTCCAGTAGCAATGGTTTGGTTGCAACATACTGATGTCAGTCTGGCATGCATCATCAAGCAGTGTTGTAGTCCAGTCTATCAAAAGTCTGGTCACAAGTAAATTTCAAGTCTAGTAATGAGTAACAGGGATTGAACGGTAACAAAGGAATGCCTTTGTCACAGTGCACATGGATGGCTTGTGACCGGAGATGGATGACTAGCGATTGACTTGTGAGGACTTGTGATGTACTCGACCACAACTCTGGTACGAAGTCTCCCACCTTTGCAAACTCTTTCCCTCATCATCCGAGGCAACTTGACACTAACCATTCCTCAGACCTCCTCTTGCTGTTGGAATTCTACCAGTGTTTGGCTGTCAACGGCGATCATGAGAAACTCCACACCATCCAATCCCTACATGGACAAAAACACACGTCCAAAAAATCATTAATCCTAATTCCCTTGGGTGTGTAAAAAAAATTTGGTGTCCTCATGTACATTGGTGTCCTCCATAATTTGCCTTGGTGCTTTCGATCATTTGCCTTGGTGCAATTTCCCATTCCTTGGTGCTCTTTGGTAAAAAAAATTGAGGAGGTGCAGAACTAGAGGGCGCTGTTGGAGCTACAGCGGAACATTTTGGAAAAAAAAAAGATCGACGCGCATGATTAAAATCGACGCGCGCGCTGACCAGAGACCGACTTTTTTTTTTTTTGTCCTTAATTCCAGTAATTTTTTTTCTGAAAGAAATCAAGGTTTATTTGTTTTAGTACATCTCAGCTGTACTTTGCTTCATTATGTTAGGTCCAGTAATTAATAATAATTACAACAGTTTATCTTTTCACAAGATTTGTCTTTTGTTAAGAGTTTTAGCATGGTACCACCAGTAACCTCATTTTCGATCACAACTGCTGCATAGCTGAGAGTCTAGGAACTGAACTTGGGGTGCTACTTTCTCTGCGCTACTGACCAGTTGGGCGATAGTACATACGTCTTGAGCGCAGGGTACTAATATTACTTCCCTTACATAATGGAACTTCTGACTGATGAAAGTGGCGCATCTTGCCCATCAATATGTTTGAGGTGTAACAAAAGGTATCCCCAATTGCAACAACATTCATGATTGCCTACTCATCAAAAATCAGAACAAAAATTGAAGGTGTCTTTTTCTTGAAAAAGCATTTTCAATGTTGCAGAAATCCGACTGTACCTTTTTGGATCGGATGAGTTTGTGGTCCCTGAACTCCGTCAACTGGGCCCGGAGAGTCAACTCACTGTTGACGAGGAACGCCTCGCGACACTTCTGATACAAGTCATTAAAGGACAACCCTGCAAGAAATCATGTCGCACTCATACATCATCAGCTCAAGAAGGAGGAAGTATGTGACCGAGTTCTAACATACAATGCTGCCAATAAAATGAAAGTATCTAAGCCTCTTTATCCCCAATCCCACCAGATGCAACAGTGTGCAACAGGTGTCAAAGTCTGGAGGACCTTGTTGCAATGGGACATATAAACTTCCAATTCTGAGACAATGGGAGCGAGTCCCACTTAAATATCTTCCACCATTGGCAACCACAGTCAGTTTATTTTTGACCGGTTTTGACCTGTCACACTGGCAAGGCATTGAAACTCTTGAGGCCTGTCTATAAAATTCAAAATTATTTAACATACATGTACTTGTAGATGCTCGTTATTGTTTCAAATGTGTAAATTTTCATGCATGTTTTGAAAATCTTTCCAATAGTTTGGTTGTGCAAGAATCTGGATTAGGCCAGCAATCAGATGACAGACCGTTTGGGTACCGGGCCCGGTAAGCCAATCCCTTTCACCCCGATCGGTATGAACCCAGAAGCCATCCGGTTGCAGAAGCGTGATGCCCAGAGTGTGGTGCAGAAGCCTAGTGGAGTTAATCCAGGCCGGATCGGTTCCATCCAAGGTCCCAATCCCTTTTGACATACTGGGCGGGCTCAACCCCAAACGGTCTTGGTAGGGATTCTAATTTGAGGGCTGGCCTTAATTAACAGACTCAAAAAAGTGTTATTTCAGTTGGTTTTGTCTTCCTACTCTGACAGACCTTGATAGGTTGCATCATCCTGATGCGACAGCTGATACCCCACAAGGAGGTTGAAGATGCCTCTGCATATCAAAGAAGAAAGAAAAACTGTCAGAACTGCAGAGAAGTTATCAAAGAGAGGGACTTGAAGGTAAACACATGCAGGGGCACAGTATGTGCAAATTTACTCAAATTTTACCCTAATATATGCACAAAACGTAGGGGTCAATCTATAAATCTGGGATCTACTTTATTTTTATTGTCCATGCTACATCAGACATGTCTGATTTTATATTTCTGATGCATTCCTGCAGTTGTCCTCCAAGAGTGATTATGAATAGCAAACTACCATTACAAAACTGCTTCAAGTCTTAAAGGGTGCATTCGAGTAGCTCAGCCAGATTGACTCGGAATAGCCTCGTGCCGTTCGATTAGCTCTGACCTCATTCTCCGGGCTCACCCGGGTCAGCCATCACAGACCCTGCTGGTAGAGCAGAGTCAGTGGTGGAAATCCATCACAATGCATGCGTTGTTCATTCCAAGAAATTAACAAATATGGCGGCCGGACAGCGAAAATCTCAAGTGGAATTTAATTAAAAAATCAACTTTACTTGAAGCCTGAAGGCAATTATTTAGTAATTATTTATTGGGTTCATTGCGACTTTAGAGGTTATAATTGCAGCCCAACTTTTTGAGTTTTGCAATTGACTGAAAAGTAGTAAATTTCGAACTAAGAACCAATCCGAAACGGGCGTTTTGTCAGTGGCTACAGTCGAGGCTACGGACGTCACGTGAGGATCGTGATGGCCTGTAGTTGAGCGTTCAATTGGCCTGGCTGTCGTGGCCAACCCGCCTGCCTTTACCCGAGTCGATCCGGGAGAGCAACTCAAACGCAGCCAATTTATGACCCATAATCTAACTTACCTGGCGTTAGGTGTGAGACTTCTGAGCACGTGGGTGAGTGAACTGAGAGCCAGAACACCAGATTGTTGGACGAGAAGAGAGTTCTCGTAAGAAGTTTCCTCCGTGTACGGTTCGTAGGTTGTCACGTCATAAAACATCCAATAGAAACTGCTGGATTTGGACTGGTCCCAGACTGTGGGAATAAATAAATAAACAAGAGTCATTCCCATTTGAGGTTCCTAAAATCATTAGGAGTAATAGTAAGTAACTGATTGGTTGCAGAAGGTTGATAGACCGATTGATTCATAGTTAAGCCACACAGATCCATAAAAAATCTTCCAACAAATGTTAGCATCAACACACGGTGAGATGATTATAGGAAATTGAGACTGCAACGCGTTGATGTACACAGTCATCTCTATTCGCGCTTCTCGGGAAGCTTTTAGGCGTGCGATGGTGTGGGGGTGCCATCGCAGGCCTCAAATCCAAAGGACTGGTGAGTTTAAAGATAATAACTGGAAGCCATATACTTACTGAGTGGGGCGTTGATGTGATCGATAGTTGCAATGATATGAACCGAAGCTAGCTGAGACAGTGCTGATAGAGTGGCTTGAGCTTTATGTCCCCGTAGCATTACTCCGTCAATATTATGAATGATCAGAAATAACGGCTCTGAAATGAACGAGAAAAAACGTACAACAGATAAACTTAAAACAATTAACTTTAGTTTCAATTGAAATACATGCACCAGCTTAAGTAAACTAATTTCAAATGATCAATAAGTTTGATTTCAAATAATTACTGATTAATTATCCTATACCGGCTGCTATGTACATCAGATTCGAACCAGCCAACTGATACCGTTAGCTCAGTGGTCGAGTGGTAAGACATCTGCACTAAAAAGCAGGAGGTCGTGGGTTTGAGTCCCATCCAGGTGATTTTTTTTCTCCAACTTTCACTCGGGTGGTAACACACTGAGTATACAGTGTTTAACGTTGGTGAAGGGCAAAACTTAATTTGATAAATAAACTATCCAGCTGAATGTCCTGTTTTTCTTAATAGGGAGACCTTCAAGCAATGGTACAAGCACACAGGCCAGAAGATGTAACGAAATCAAATAGTGTTATTGGTAGACACTAAACTATTGCCATTTTAGAAGCTTAACTACTCCGAAGCAAAACAAAAAAAATTAAAAAATTACCTTCACGTTCTGCTAGTGTGTCATGGATGTATTCGGTCTGCTCAGCTAGACTGCGGAACCCAGCTTCATGTTCAAATACATCATCGGTTATGCTGTTCAATATCTACAGAAACAAAGTTGAAGATCAAACCATACATATGACATTTGACCAATGTCTTGGTTGGCAAGACAAATACAAAATGTTGGTGCATCAAAGAGCAGTTGAGTTGACTGCACGTTGTTTATATTTGTACGGATAATTCTCCACATTACAAGAATGTAGATCGAAGCTTGCCAAAATGACTCAAGAAACACTGAATGACTCAAAAAAATCTCATTGAAAATGGGAAAACCATCATGCCAGAAATATTTGAAGCCAAAAATATCAAGAGGCATCCACTGAAACGTTACAAACTCACACTTTTGACGGTAAGCCCTGGGAAGAATCCATTCACCACAACGTGACTCCAGTTGCTCAACATCTCCGCCCTAAACATGTCTAGCAGACGGCGCTTAGAACCAAGACCATACAGCATCAGATTGAATCCATTGCTGAAAATAAACAAAGCACACACAGACAAATTTGTTATCTATAGAAAATAGGGGATTTAAGGGCAGTACAGGAACCCGATAACCGATGGGAATAAAACAATAAACCCTTTCAAAATCTTTCTTTTCATTGTCTGAGAAGCTACTAAGTAATTTGTAAAGTTGGTTACCGGTATCCGATCCCATAATCTGGAACCAGTTCCTTCCTGACATTAACAGTCGGGTACTCGGGTACCCAGTTCCGATACCAAGCCCTAATAAAAAAAGTAAGTATTGTGGTTTTTTTAAAGTTACTTTTGTAGGTAAAATAAATTAAACCATCACAGGTAAATCACCCCCCCCCAGCCCACCTCTTTGTGATTGACTTCTGTAACATGCTAACCCCACAAAAAGTATAGACCCTACTCTACCTTAGCTGAAACATCCACTTGTTGAACAAGCCTCTGTATTCCTGATACATCTCCTGGATTTCCCTGCTATGACTGTTGGGAGCGTCACCTAGTGCCTTGCTGACGTCGTCTTGATCCATCTTAGGGATGGCTAGTCTGGCCAGAGTGTGGTCTGAAGTCACCGACTGACCAGAGTGAGCTGAGAAGTATTCCTCGGCCATGTTGGGCTGCGAACAAGTCGAGGAAAAAAGCAATCGGCTGCAAACAGAGCTTCCACAAGTTCTTTTCTAGCCATCCTGAGGCAGGATTTTTGTACCTCAAAATACATTTCAATGAACAGCTTAACCCCAACAATCCCTGCCCGGTCAAACACCAACAGTAGGTTTTGTTGGAATCTGTTGGAGTGAGTACTGTACTGGTAAACTGATTATGCGTTGCATGGGGTTAGGCACACATGTACCACCATAATCAGAGTCCAACGGTTTGGGTGTAGAGTTTACCATATGGTGTTGGAATTTGATGGGTTGAGGAAGGTTTTTAGTGGAAATGCTTAGGGGGTTAGGGTACTTGCTCCAATCTGGTTGGTAAGGACCTGATATATCTTCTCTGGAACCTCTTCAAGTCTAAAGTTCTGTGGCTGGTCGAAGTCTATTTTATATAGGATGCGTTCCAATGGCCTTGCGTCACCAATTCCCCTCAACTGAACTTTTAAGCATTCTACTCATTTGGTTGTCTTGTCACATTCCCTCACTGATACAGTTCTAAAGGATAGCAATGTACCTCTCTCTATCTGGAACTCAATAACCCGAACCTTGCATCTACCAACAATCTTTCACAATTCAATAGAAATGTGCAAGGATATCGCCTTTCATTTTGACTTCTTTCTGTTCTTGGCTCTTGGCCTTGTGTTTGATTGATAACTGTTTAGGAACCGTAGAGCTGGATAGTTCTGTTGGTAGAGCAACAGAACAGCAAACCAGAGGTCGCAGGTTCAAAACCAACATCAGTCAATTTCTTTGTTCAATTTAAAATTGAAAACAAAAATGACATTTCTCACCAGCTCTACATCTCCTCTCGTTCTCCTGCGGGTCACAGGCCCCTTCACAGCAGACCCCTTTGCTGGTGTGGCACCCCCTCTCACATCACGTGTGGCACCCCCTCTGACACCCCTTCCTGATCTGTGCGGGGTTGAGGTACTGTCCTTGCTATGGGTACTACTATTGTCATCATTGCTGTCTTCATCAGAGCTTGAAGTCTTTGAGGATTCACTATCATCATCTGAATCGGGTATGGTTCCTGCAAGGAAAGATCGATGAGTTCAAAGACACTGACAGTTGATTATTTCTGAGTCCATTCTGAACCAGGACTGCACTGTGGCTTCTACAAATTTGGGGTCCATGCTGTATTTATAAGACAATACATACATGTACATCGCAAATTACAGAGTAAGTAAATCTGGGCATAATTAATTAGTACATTCTACCCCCCCCCCCCAATTTTCTCAACGGATTCATGTGGGTTGACTTTTGAGGCCCATAAAAACAAAACGGATTTCCAGGGAAAACCGGAGGAATCACATCCCTGAATTATGGTGGTATGTCTAACCCGATGTAAAGCATAATCAGTTTACTAGCGCAGTACTCACTCCAACAAATTCCCACAAAACGTGCCGTTTGATTTTGAAAGGTTGTGGGTGGTTAGGGTGAAATGGAAATACATGTTCATAGGCGAGGACTTAAACTGTGTTAGTCAATGACCAAAAACACTCAATTTTAGCCGCAAGAGTGTGAACTTGTTCTTTAATGTAGTTGGTTTCAGTTTCTTACTTCTACTTCTCCTTGTCACCCTTGGCTCAGCCCGCTGTTGAGTCGGCTTCCTGCTTGAGACGGGCGTGGCACTACTCCTTGCCAGCTGAGCCATCTGTCCTGACCGCTTGTACTTTTTGAATTGATAAACATCCGTTCCTTTGATCCCTGCTTCATCCAGTAATACTGTGACAAGAACACCAGTTAGAGACACATTACACAGTCTGGCAAAATCATTAAAATCCACAGGGGCATTGTGATGTAAGGAAGGGCATAGTGGCATTTCTGCACCATTTATTGACCTGTCTTCTGCTGCAGAAAAGTGGTGCACGTATGACGCACATGTGTCCCTGAAACTGTTTTGACACACCAAAATCGTTACCTGACGATTCAAAGACATTAAGGACATTTCTCATCATAGACACCAAGGACATGAGGTACTAGTACCCTTGACGCAGCATTCTCGGAAGGGGGGGTGGCTGTGGTCTGTCTCACGATTGACACAGATTATTGTTGATTAACGGGCTAGATGCAACGGACAAAGAAGCCAAAATGATGTCACTTGTTTAACATTTATAAGTTTTTCGGTCAAAAAAGAAAAAAAGAAAAAAAAAAAAAAGAGGCGGCGGCCTCCAAAAAGGAAGCGAGTAGGGACGCTAAACATATTTTTATTTTTTTTAATTTGGCCTAACAGATATTGCGCCGGCCAATATCCACTCCTTTGATAATTTACCATCTGGTGTTTTGTTGTGTTCCTGCTCGTCTCCTTCACCCTCCTCCTCGTTCTCATCGTCCTCATCTGATGACTCTGTTGGATCCTGAGCTTTCAAGAGCCTCTCCTTGTAGTTGACAGACTTTCTGGAGGATCTCACTGGCCGCTGAGAGGGTGTAGTAGAAGCCAGCATTTGCACTTTGGACCTTCTTGGTTTCTTGGCTGAACAGCAAAACAATATGAAACTTCGATGCTTGATAAATTCATTAAGAATAAGAATAAAGCTGATATTCTGGGCTACCACTACCAGAAAAAGACACACGTTTATTAACTTGGGGCTGTCTGTAGTACCCTGATACATGTAGGTGTCCATGTGGACGCTAAAAATGTATTCATTTTATTTATTTCTGGTAATGAAACCAAGGATTCCTCAAAAGCACCCAAGGCACTGCAGCTCGAAATCCTGAAGAAACTGTAGAGAGAAGGCAATGAGAAGAAACTGCAGCTTTAGAGGTAAGGAGGAAAAGCCCAGAGGAATATTCTGAGGAAAAACCCACGGAATCAGGTAGGGAATGAAAACCTAATCCACATATAGCCCTGGGCAGGATTCGAACCCCCCGTCACAGTGGTGGAAGGCAAGGAAAGTACCGCTATGCCAACCTAACTCCCTGAAGTACTTGTCTGAATCGTTGACCACTGTTTTACCGATCAATCAAAGTTTGGCCACTTCCAGAATTGGAATAACAACGTAGGCCTATATACAATTAACCGTGACACGATACTCATCTGCCACTTTGCTCCTTACTTGCCAAATTTAGCTGTTGAATTGTGACGTCTCTGATTGAAAAGATCACAAAATTCAACTGTCCACCACTGATCATTTACCGTTCACCAAACTGATGAACAGGCCTACCCATTTAACTATGAAGCATGGACATTTTCCCACCTCCAAGAATGAACCAAAAAATTGCAAAGGAAAACACATAGGCCTACATCATTACATGACATAAAAATGGCCATCAATATTTCAGAAAAGAAAGTTGACTTGTTCCTTCTACATGTAATCAAAACCCAAATCTGACAGTAAAAATAATGTTTCAGTCTTGACACAAACAAATAGGCCTAGGCCTATAGAATCTCATTTGAATTTGAGTGCCTGTGACTGTCTGTCATGTCTGTAGGCATAGGTCTAGTCAGGTAGGCCTAGCGTAACAGTAGTGTTACTGTTAGGCCCCAGTGTTAATCACTATTTTTACCTCAGCTCAAACTAAAAGTCAAAGGAGTTTCCAACATGTCCAACAATTAATTAATATAAGCCTAGCATGAATATCATTCCATGAACAGCTAGGCCTAGGCCTACATGAATAAAAATAGGTCATTTGAGTCAAACATGATAACTTCTGATAGGCCTAATTTAAGCAAGACCTTTTTGAATTGAGATGAGTGGAATAACATACTCTTTTAAGACTAGACATTGACATACCTCATTCATGACATTGGTGCATATTATTATTAAAAAGGAAAAATGTTGGGCCTAATCCAAGTCACTCTCTTTCTGACTCACCTTTTCCTCTCTGGCAAACAAAAGTTGCCATATTGATAACAAAATAAAACCACTCAAATTATTCCACAGGAGTTGAAGTCTTGAACTTGAAGAAAATGAAGATGACCAAAATATATCCAAGTTTATAAATCCAACAAATAATCCTGAGCAGGATATTGAAATGAGACTAAGGGAATAAATGTGTGCTATGGAGTATCACTGTTTTTCATACCATGCTGATGATAATACGAGCCGGAGGAGAGGAGGTAATTATCAGCACCCAGACTCTATGGTATTAAACAGAGTGATAAATACCGACGGAGCACACATTTATTCCCACTTCATATAATTCGTTCAAAACATCCCGATTTTGTTCAACAAATTCACTTTATGCTTTTTGAAACATCCCTCCTGCAAAATAATGGAGTGTTCAGCTGGCGAGTAAGATGTAAACAACCCTTTTATGGAGATTGACGCGCGCGTATCATGTTCTACGCGATGTCGCGCAGAATGCACCTGGTGCGTTGGGTTTTGAATTTAGAACTATAAAATTCTAACTTCCTGGTAGTGTTGCGCATGCCTACGTGAGGATTGTGAACGTTCAACCAATGAAACGATAAGAGGCACTGGATTTTTAGGAGTCCACATTTTATTGTGACACTAGAAAAGTGTTTAAGACCAGCTAGCCATGTCTTTATCATCCGTTTAATACCGGCCACGTGACGGGCTCTCGACCAATAGGAATGCGTAAACTGTCTTAGGTATTTATGAATAGAAGTTAAAGTGAAATGTGCACAACACTACTTCAACTTCACTAGCTGATACAAAAGTGAGAGATAGCATGCAATCCATGAAGCAAAATAAACCCTCTCATTGGCTAAAAGTTGTTCTTTTCATTTGCATATATACAAATCTCTCACCTTATGGTTACCAAATATGGTAATGAAATTTGTGTGGGGTGATTATCTAGGTCAGAGAAGTTGGCATCATGCCAGATCACCCCCATTTCGCTGATGCATGCCTCTTTCATGTCTTTATTTGATGACTAAAAAAGTTCGTCGAACTTTGTGATTTAGGCTTGATCATGCATACCTCAATCCTAGGAAAATTCTGAACAATTTCCAATGTGATGAGCAAATGATGTGGTTGCGGCGAGCAAATTTATGGGGTTTTTTAGTCTCCCGAGTGAAAAAAAGTCGAGATTCCACTTTAGGCCAACAATTTACAAACTGAACTGTCATGACTGTTGTGTTGTGTTGCACATTTTTACAATTGACACTACAGTACGATTTTCATGTATTTTTGTGAATCTGCGGAGATATTTCGCTAAATCTTTTTCTATACAAACAATTTGTACCTGAAGAAACCTCATCAACGGCCACTATGTGCTTAATAACTTCATCATTTCCAACAAATTGAAGTGACACATGTTTCCCTCTGGACGCCGCCATCTTTCTCATCTCTAGTAATTCACTCCAATAATGAATTAACGTTTTCGAAGTGGCACGTCGGAAAGCACTGCACAAACAAACGAACGGACTCAGCATTCCCAAGATGGCGTCTTCCAGCAGCAAAAAGAAAGTTGATCTTCGAGATTTGATGAAAAAACAACGGGCAGAGAGTAAAGCAACATCAAAAAGAATAGAGTCGCCCTTAGCCAAATATCCTTTTCATATAGAAGTACAAATTGTGGGAAATGTGATATGGAGGAGCATGGTTATTGGAGCGTAGTTTGTAAAGTGGGTTGCCCAGATTTCGGACATGTCGGACCAGACTGGGACTGCATCGACTGGGCATGCTGGGAGTGGGACGTAGGCCTACCTGGCCCGAGCGCTCTGAAAGTGAAACGTTCATAATTTAATCAGGCCAACTTTACTCACTCTTTAGCCAGCAAATTTCTCCAAAAAATCTGTTACAGAAAAGGGCGATCGTGTAGTGTAGGGCCTCTCTGTTTAGGTTTCGATAAAATTAGAGTCGAGGCCTCGGCCTCGGGGGTGTTTTTTATTACTACTAAAAATGACCTGGAAAAAATGTTGCAACCTGACGCCACTTCCGCAAAAATTTTATTAGTATTTCTTATCAAAATTGGAAATGTTTCTCAGTCTCAGATTCATGTCTTATCATCATTTTTGCAATGAATGACCTTTATTAAGATGTATGAAGAAAAAAGTGGCGTCAGGTTGCAACATTTTTCCAATGACCTTTTAAAAATACCTAGAGAAGACTTACCTGAATATAAAGACACCCTTTTTTGTAATTTTGAACAGTTTCTTGAAGTAGATTACGATTTTCCTGCGCAATTTACAGTTGGTGTTGTGTGATTCAGCGAATCAAGTACAAAAGTCGGTACATGTATACATGTATAACCATGATGGTTGGTGGTGCTAATCTATTTGAGGCAAAAAAAAATTTAAAAACCAGTTTCTCGTCTTCGCCGCTGCCTGCTTTCTTATTCCCGCCGTCTTTTTTTATTTGTTTTTAATTCACACATTTTCAATACATTTTGCAGACTTTGTCGAGACATGAACATGTGTATCATATACGCATATATAGTTTTCTTTATTTCCAACAAAATCGTATCTGCAATTCTACATGTGTGTAGTATTGTCGAAAGGGTGACGGCTACAATGCACACATTTTTGTATCAGTAAAAGAGTTGAGAAAATGGAAGAATCCATCAGCCACCTTAAAAAATCAGCCATCTTGGGAATATAAAACAAAGGTGTCCCATCTCCTACATGTTTTTAAAACTCCCAGACGAGAAGGTATTTTTTTTAACTTATGTTTTGTGACTTCAACTTGTCATGATTGTTCATTTTAGTATTTACTGGAACTTTGCGACTTTGAAAGCAAGTGACTAAAAACGTGACAAAATGCTTTCTTTAACACAGTGAAAACGTATAACAGTGTAGGCCAGCTTGTGTGTGTGGTTTGTAACTGCCAAGTGAAGAGTGAGATTGTCTGGCCAGCGCATCTCCAAGGAAAGAAGCACAAAGAGGTCTGAGAATGTCCACAGATTTTGTTTTAGTAGTACTTGTTTTTCTTTCAGAATTTTTAACTTTTTAAAGCGAAAAAACCTCTTCGTTCCTTGGTTTGGCTGCTTGTATTCTTCCTTACTTGTAAATGACTAAACATGCCTTCTCAAACCTTATGAACATGTAAATTTTGAATTTTTAAAAGATAAGTTTAAATTTCACATTTCCTGAATAATATTATTCCTATTTGGCTTCATAATATCTGTATTTTTTAACCGACTCTGATCAGTTACCTCTATTTTAGGAACCAAGGTACTAGGGTTGTAAGAACCTGTTTTCATGATTATATTTTATCCCCCTTATACCATATTAAATGTCTTTTTTGTGTGTCTGTTTCATTAGAATTTAGCAGCATTGAGGCAAGGAAATGCACCCAATGTTCCCCAGCAGAAACCAGTCTCAACACAGCTTCACACAACGCAAACAACAGCCAAAAGGAAAGCGGAGCATGAAGTGACCTCGACTGTTTCAGAGAAGAAACCAAGAGGAAGCAGTGCGCTTGGTTCAACAAAGGGGTAAGGAGTTAAAAAGCTGTACAATTATCTTTTTGATTCAGTTTGGATGCCCCTACTGACACTCAAATCACTTTTTGTTGTACATTGCTTGACGTGATGTTGAAACCGTATCATACAATGATATATATACGTAAATGGTTCAGGCATCATAATTTTACTGTCTTTTTGAAAATGCCTAATGGTACAAAATGTATACAGATTATTGTCCATCAAAAGTCTTTCACAAGTCCAGTCGTAAGATCACAAGTCAATTCACAAGTTCAGTCACAACCTATAGGAGATGGACACTGACGCGCAAAGGAATACCATTGTTCATTTGAACAGTTTGTGGCTTGACTTGAGCGGACTTTTCAGGGCTTGTTAGGTCTTGTGACGGACTTGACTACAACACCGAGGGGCATCAGTGCTTTCTAGTGAGCTTTTCTTGTCATACTTTTAGTGACGTGTTTTTCATTTCAAGTATATCTAATCACATCCTTCCCTGAAAATGAAAACTACTTGTCACGGGAAATTCGATTTATGACACCTCTATCATCACAAAAGTTGTTGTTTGTAGCTTAGTAAAGTTCCTTCTCTGTTCGTGTTAAAAGTCTTCCTGCAGGATTTTTTGACAATGAGATCAACAGCCCGCCCTCTGTCAATGAAGCTAAGAAATCATCCAGCAGTTCAGTGTCGGAGACTGACGTATCATCTTCACTCCCATCTGGTACATCTTACAGTTTCTTACACTTGTTTCAAATAGGTGTTCCACAGTCGTGCTGAAATTGGAGATAATTATGGACATGAAAAGTTCTTTGCAGAAGCTGCATCAGAAAAAAGAAAATTACAGTCATTAAGACCAACTGCAGACTCTAGTCAATGGAAAAATAAGTCATAAAGTTTGCCTGTCTGATACGTACATCTGATGAGTCGTTCATCAGTGTTCTTAAAGATGTCTTCCCCATGCTTCTTGAGAGTTTCATCTCGAAAAGAGATGATTTTTTTAAATTGCTTTCCTCCTAGACAATAATCCAGCTCTCGCAGGGGTTGGTTATTTGTGAATAAAATAAAACCTTTTTTAGGGTTGCAGATGCCCATAATCGGACTACGGTGTTTTTTGTTTTAAACAACATATTCTATATGTAAAATTGAAAAGTCTTTAGGAGAAAAATGTCCATTTTTTGAAGAGCATGGGTCGATTTAAAAAAAAAAAAATTAAGTTTTTTTTATTTTGAGTTTTCCATTCCTGTTCACATATAGATTTCTTTGATTCTGGAGCACCTTCTAAAGCTGCGCCTAAACCTTCTGGCGGCGAAGAAGTCAGCACGTCCAACACTACAAACGGCAAAACTAAAGAAAGGTATGCATCATCTTTCCTCGTGATATATTTAAGTATTAACCCGAAATCCGCAAATTTTAATGCAATTTTGCACATGCAAATTTCTGGAACAAAAGGGCACGTATATTCTTTATAGCTGAATTCTCGTAATAGCGAGTTCGTTACAGCCACACTCTACTATAATTGTTATTACTGTTGAAAGTCAAAGAGTGTAATTCTCGCAAATGGCTCATTAGGAGACACGCTTTGATAAAAAGTTTAGGGAGACATTTGAATGTCACCCTAGTGTTTCAAATCCTGTTTCTATGCATGATTTTCAATGCAGGGGTGTGAAATCTCAGCTTTTAAGCTGATTTCAGCTTTTTTTGTTTTGGCTTTCAGTTTTTTTTCCCCCTCGCCTGCTGTGTACAAAAGTATAGGAGATTTCCAAAGTTCAGCTTTTTACACCTTTTCCAGCTGTTTTCAGCTATTTTTATCAGTGGTCACTCACACCCCTGTTTATGGTCGCAAGCCTTCATCAATTCTTCGTGATGCAAGACCCAAATTTTTCCCAGTTTGGTGAGGGTAGGTTAAGTATAGTTTAGTTTAGGGTTAGGTGATCATTACAATTTTTTTTTTTTGCACAAGTCTACGGCAATGTCTCCCAAAAGGTACCATATCCCATAGACGTAATAATTTGTTTGCTCATTGTACTGATGTAAGATAATTATTCTCAATTTTTATTTACAATAATTATAAATTAATTATATTATTAAATAATAAACAATAATTGTGATAACAGAAAGCCGTCGACTACTGCGGAGGCAATCCCCGAAGGATTCTTTGACGATCCAGTTATGGATGCTAAGGTGAGTTGACTGAAGTCCAAACCCTGGACTCTCATGTGTAATTAGTCCGGAATTAGTCACGAATGCAACTACGATCGCTGGTTCATGCTTACTGCAACAGCCCAGTGAACACAGTGATTTCACTATGGCTGTTGTGAATCCGTTTCATAATAACTAGCTTGATTCTCCTCTTTTGAGGTGAACAAACCACAACTGTGGTTAAAACTGGTGTATGGTGACAATCTGCTGGAAGGCAGGGAAGCATTTTCAGTTACTACTTTGTGAAAGTGTTCTATAAAGTGGTCAGTGTTCTGTGTTGTGTGTATGAAACTTACTTTATTTTTGTTTCTCATAATTTTTTATGCGACATGTAGGTCCGTCATGTTGAAGTCAAAAACACCATGGAGGAGGAATGGAGCAAATTCCAGAAAGAAATGCAGGAAGAAAACCAGGTAAGAGAAATGAAACGAAAGGAGACTGAGACATTAAGGGGTTTAATTGGCTGAAACTGATTTTTGTCCTCGTGTGGTAAAAATGAAATAACTGATACTAGACCACTCAAGGCAGGTATCGTTTGTATCACATCTTCTTTGTCTTGCATGTCATCAGGTGTCGGAGAATATTCAAGTTGAGGATGAGGAGGCGGCACAGGTGGACAGAAACATTGACGAGATTGATGAACAGATGTAAGCAATCCGATCAGTCAAAGTAGACGTGGCTGGCAAACTAACCAACACGTACACTGCTGGACCATTTTAAGGTTCACTCATTTGCTTTGAAGCGTCTTCAATTGTCTGTCTATCATGATGTCTAACTTAAACAAATCGGTAGTTAGATAGCTGTTATCAGTGTTTTAGTCAAGTTTATCACAAGTCCGGTCATCACAAGTAAATCAAAAGTCAGGGACTGACATTGTTCTTGTAAAATTCTCTTCCAGACACTGTTTTGCCAAAGTGGAAGCGCTGCGGGACAAGCAGGACACCATCAAGTCCGAGATGGAGGCGAAGAAGCTGCATCAACCCTCAACGAGCAAGACAGAGGAAGGCGACAGCGGCAGTGCAGACGAGGCCGAGTTTGAGGAGTTTCTGGACTGGAGGTCAAAGGGCGCGTGGAAATGAATAACTTGCTATAAGACAATTAATGGCCTCTGTGTATGAACAGTAGAGGGCGGTTCGTGACCATTTGTAAGAGGTCCGTGGGAGAGACATGTGCACACAATGTGTGTGTTTGGAGTGAAGTACGCATGTTGTACGCTGAATGTACTCAAACGTGTTTGACACTCGCATGAATGTAAGCTGTGTAGTGGCAGTGCATTTCAGTCCCTCCTCATTCGCTCTTTGTAACCAAGCGAGGGGGTACTTGTGCAAGGGATCCATTCTGTACACAAATGAGCCAACCTTATCGAGTGAATGATTGTCCAAGTGGTTTTGATAGCCACGTACATGCAAGACTTTTAACCATGCAGGCTAGTAGAGTTAAGCATAAGGAAATGAAGGATATTTCAAGATTCAATCTATTCTGTTCTGCAAATTTCTCTTCAGACGGCTTGGTTTTCGTGACGGGGGAATCACAACACCAGCCTGGGTATGTTTGAAGACTGGATGCTGACATACATGACGCTCTAGCTTCATATTCATTTTGTTTGGTTAATCCCATTGTGTCCAACATAAAATGGAGACATCCTAGAAGTACTTAAATACCTTTGAACGAATAAAATATTGTTTGTAATATGAACCTGTACAAACTTATTTTTGTAGTTTTTTTTGTTTGGTAGTTACTGTGGTGGGACAACCATTAACATAATTAAAAGAACACAAAAGTAATTACAAATTTGGTCGCAAGCCAATCAGGCTGGCGTTTATCTTTGGTTTCCTTGGCATGAAACAACCGAGAATATATTAATTCCCCCAGATGGGATGCTAATCCATCACAGCTTTTTCCCCAGCAAATGCCAGTTCTCATTTATACTCCTGGGGGAAGAGAGGCAAATGGGGTGAAGTGGCTTGCGCAAGGACACAATATATGGCTAGTAGCTGGATTTGAACCCCTGACCCTCTTAAATCATGTGACGAAGCCTCACCATTAGGCCCCACCCCCCAAAAGAACACAAAACAAGCTCTTTTATATCCTTATAAATTCCTGTTGTGAATAAAATGGATATTAAATTACACACAATACAATTGTCATCTTTATTAATAAAATCGAAGTACTTTTATTATCCAACATTTTGTGTGTGGTTTTTTTTTTATGAATAAAGCAGTTTTCATTTTTGTTGTCATAATAAATTTTATAATATAAAAATATCTTTTTCATAACTAATTTTCTGATTCTGCATAAAATATGAAAATGGTAATTTGTTTTCTTCTAAAAATTCTTGTCCTGCATTTTTATTGCACAAATTAGTCTTGCCTTTATCATTCCACATATAAAAATCAGATAATCTGGCAGTACCTTCTAATAAAACCTTACTTTATTACTTAAAATTTATTTCCAGACCAAGTAATATTTACAGTTAAACTATAACAAATCTGTAAATCCACACGAAATTGCCTTTGGTGGGAACGCCTTTCATAGTGTTAAAATCGGCAGCAAATCATCCATTGTAATACACATAAAAATCGGATAATCTGGCAGTACCTTCTAATAAAACCTTAATTTATCACTTAAAATTGATTTCGAGACCAAGTAATATTTACAGTTAAACTATAACAAATCTGTAAATCCACACGAAATTGCCTTTGGTGAAACGCTTTTCATAGTGTTAAATTCGGCGGCAAATCATCCATCGTAATACTAGTGCCTTTAATATAAAAAGTAGGACATCAAATTCAGATTAACATGTCACACAACATCTGAAAGAAATAAATGTAACAAAATCAATGTCAATGGTCATCTTAACTAAATTAATAAACGACGTGCATGAAAAGTTGGACGGTCGAAACAAGTGCACCTAATATCTCAAGTTGAACTGTTGCAGTTTTTTAACTTTCAGATTCTAATCAATAGAAAATATATACACAAAGTATTCCCGACCTTAACCAAAAATCTACATCTTCATGTACGTGTACATGTATATGGGTCAACCTGAGTTGCTTTCATCATTTTTTTGCCCGATTTTTGGCTCCCTTTGTCTTCTAAGAATGCCTTCTATCCCTTCTGTGTTTTTCCTTCCAGCCATGTATGGTTATGTGTCCCTTAACTTGTCTGTTTCTGTACCCCTGTCATATTGCGTTTGACAAAAATTCTGCTGGGATCCAAACATTAGGCCGTCTAATTTTGTTTGACATTTTAGTGCGGTTTGACAAGTCTGAAAAGGGGGTAGGGGTTCCAGGTATATATGTCACAGTGCTTCTACTGTACTTGAACTCAGCATGAGTACTCCAAACTCATGTATACTGTCTGAATGATGGAGTTGTTTTACTGTTGGAGCACAGACAGGTCGTCTCCCACTCTGAGAGTTGCACCGTCAGAAGATGCCTCGTCTCGTAGCAGGTGGATGCCAAAAGGAACCTGTCAAGAACAAGACAATTTTGAAAGATGGTTGGATGATAAATACAGGTTGTCCCACAAAAAAACCTAGTCGAATCGGGCATGATTTCAGAAAAGTGAGGGTAGTATTCAAAATCGTGTCTAATGTACTGCCGAGTAGAATAATTGGTCTTCCAATATTTGGTTTCATGAGGATGTTTTTTTTTTTTCAAAAGTTACAGCAATCACAATACAGGACTTGAAAAACCACTTGGGCCACTTTTTATATATATATGAAGTTTACAGATCAAAGCCGGCAGAACAAGTCACACGTTACTCTTGAACAAAGGAACTAAATGCTCTGTGTGTTTCTCCAACTGCGCTTTCTCACTTTCAATGAGAGTTGCCCAAGACAATTTTCAACCCTTGAGTTCGATGAAGCACAGCGTTTGTTCCAATGCATCGATTTGAATGAAATAAAGTTTGTTTGGAAGATCGGTTAATATCGGACTTTTAGAGGTAATTTGAAATACTAAACTTTCATGGTTTTTTTTTTACTGTTTGAATATCGCACCTTCTTTCCTCTGAACATGGAGAGTGTCAGCAAGGGTTCTTTGCTTCTGTTGGCCGTGTTCTGGTCAACACACACCATCTGGCACCGAATGCAGACTCCAGCAACCTTCAAAAAACAAAACAAAAATATCAAAATTAAATAACCAATACAAAATACACTCAACCAAAAAAAAAAAATGTCCCCCCTTAGGCCAAAAAAAAAAAGTCTCCGGTTTCTGGTATGGAGCTTGCCCCAAAAGTTTTTACCTGTTTTTTTTTTTTTTTTTGGCTTCAAATGTCGGCTGATGACTGCAAATGGTGCCCGACTAAACTTAGTGCAAATATATGGGAGTCCAGAGAGGCCACATAAATCTTATTCTCGATCATAACCCCATCTAAAAACACGTTAAAATTGTGCAGCAGCTGAATTCCAGTCAAACCAGTGAGTTTGGCGGTTTTGAAACATCATCTTGTATTGAAAAAAAAACTTTTCCATTTTGCCGACGCGCATGGCTACGGCGACGCGCGCGCATACCAGAAACCGGAGACTTTTTTTTTTTGGCCTTAATACTTTTTTGTCTAACTCAAAAACTACTGGGCACATCTTGCTCAAATTACGACTGATCAGTACAGAAATTCCTTAGCAATCCAGCCATACTCTTTGTTTGGCCCAAAACAGTGATAATGTGTACACAATTATGCAATTTATGACAAATGGTACCGAAAACAAAGTTGCACTTTTGTATACGTGCAAGGTGAGTGTGAACCACAACTTGCACGTATGCACAAGTGCAACTGTTTTCGGTATCATTTGTCATAAATTGCATAATTTTGTACACATGATCAACGAACAAACCAATTGGCAACAAGTCTGTTTTTTTTGCCTATCTGGGGGGTTTTTTTGGGAGGGGGAGAATCACTTTTTAATATTTTTTTTAAGCACTACACTATAAGTTACTCCAAGGCTGTACAGCTTGTAAATTTTACAGCACTCACTAATATTACATTTCAACTTTTTGGCCATTGATATATGAACTTGTGGGCTTACTGCAAACACATGATTGCCGATGCGTATCTTCTTCCACTCGTCCTCTTCGAAGGCTTCCCATCCATCAATCACCAGGTTGCCACGGAATCGACCAATCAGCTCCTCTATCTGCACATCAGACCCCTCCCCTTTCTCTCCGATCAGCGGATACTGAGTTGTGATTGGTTCCGACAGGTCACTGCTGCTATGAGGAGTGTTTCTCATTGGCTGGTTGGGATGATGTCGTTCCTTGATGGCATTGCGTAGTGCCTGGGCACTAGGCCTGCTCAGCAGAGTGAACGGGGATTCGTTGACCAGGGAAAGACTCTGGTGACTTCCAGTTTTGACACCTGTCGCACCTCCACCTGTTCAAACACACAAACTTAATTAACCCATTAAAAGCTGTATTACATTGTATGAGAGTGTCTTTATTACCTGTTAAATCCATAAAACCACACAATGCTTAGACGGTTTCAGGCGGTAATGAGAGTAACAGGCAGGGGGAGGGTTTGGAGTGGTACATTGATATTTACAGGATTTAACTTGAGGAGCATAGACAAAGAAAATGGGAATCTTGTTTATTTTTTTTTTACAACGACCGGATTATCCTCACCTGCACATTGCCAGCCTGATGAACCCCCAATCTAGTGCCTAAACAAAACAACAACCATACTAGAAACCTAGAACTCTCTCAATAAGACTAAAACACTGTTTTGAAACGTCTGTGTGGTTCTATATTTGAATACATACCTTTGACAAGTTTACAATTTCGCTCAAATTCTGGATTTTGTTGGAGGAGACGGCATTTCTTTCTGATTGCAGTAGACAACCACTCAGCAACCCCATCGCCACAGTCTAACGTCTTCACTCTGAGAAAAAAACAAACAAAGACATCTCTTGAAATGTAATTAAGATGAGACTATATGTATGTTAACTTGAATCTACATGCAATTTGAGGCTTTCCCGCTGTGGAGATAGACTTGAGATACTCCTAGCAAATTTGGTTTAAACTGTAAAAATGACAAACAAACAGAACTTTTTTTCTGAGCAAAAACACCACGACTCCCAATCGATCCTTGTATTAATTCCGATCCAGTCCAAGCGACAAAACTGGAAGTATCAACCCTACCTTTAAGACTGGAAAATATCCTGTTCACTATTCAGGCAAAGCAATAATTACTAATTCCGATCGCCACTTATGTTCAAATATTTTGAGTGGTCCTCCTTTCTTTTTATACATGTACAATCTAAATCAAAGAACACATTTCACTGTCGTTGCAGGTAGTATCTCGCTTACCTGTCAAGGCAGACTTTACTCTGACAATAATTATTGGACGTTTGATCATGGTTCGTCTCAGAGCTGACGTCCAGAGGCACTCTGATGGTTGACTGACCTGGTGAAGAACGTAACCAGTTCAAGGCAGCATTAGTTACGCCACTTAACACTTATCAAATGACCAAAATATGAGCCATTGCCCCCCCCCCCCCCCCCCCCCCAAAAAAAGTGTGTTTACAGTAACCTGACCAAACTGGACTTTTTTGCAGCCAAATTACTGACCTCAACAAGTTTTAATGACGCATTTGGCCACAATTTTGAAAATTAAAAAAAAATGTTCCTTATGCACTTTTGGTGTGTTATTGGTTAAAAAAAATTAAACTGGTTATTAATTAAACAGAATACCGTTAAAGGTACCTAAAGTAAAGAAAGTAAGTATAAAATTCTGGTAGACAAACATTAAAAAGTTCCAAAATATAATTATTTTCCTACCTCCTACATGGAGAATTTTTACGTATAAACACACATTTTTCAATGAAACAATGCAGATCTCAGAATACATGTATTTGAATGGCAAACACAACTCTTAGCAGTGTGCAGTTCGTGTGTTCCAATTGGGACAACCTACTGATGTGCATGTGCATTATTGAGAACAGCATTTCCTGGGAGAACAAGGGAACTAAATGTACTCATGCTGCCCAGTCATGAAAAAAAGGACAAAATTCTAGTTTTTTGCAGTCAGTTATTTAGTTTAATTAAGGGCCCAATTTTGTGGCTGTTTTTAACATAAGTATAACAATCCCTCCCAACCTTAACAAACAATTCTGCACTAACACTGAAACAGTTAGTTTCACGGATGAGCAAGGAAGTTTGGTTTTGCATTACGTTTATCCTGTGATTGAGGATTCTGTGTCTACTGGGTAAGCACAGAATTTAGGCTTAGGTGCTGATAGTGCAGAACGACGATCGTAAGGGTGGGACTCTGTGATTAGCAGTGCTATAACATTGGGCCCGGGATGGTATACCTTACCTTGACATTGTAGCCAAAGACACCTGTTCTTCAGATCCACGATAGGTTTAACGAGACAGAGTCGTTCCTCCCTCTTCTGACTGAGGCACACCCCGTTCTCATTCACCACCATCCAGTGTCTGTCGTACAGCAATCCTTTGGGACCTATCTGCCATTCACTCACCTGTATACAAACACCCCAACACGATCATTTCTAACTCCGTAATCCCATTATTAATTATTGCCCTAATTTTACTGACAGCGTTGGAGTGGAGGTATGGGTCACAAGTGCATCACAAGGTAATTAGTCACAGGTGAGAAAATGCATGACATACGGGAGCGAAACATGGGCAATGAAATCATCTAGTGTACATCGCTTGGAAAAGGTTGAGATGAGGATGGTGAGGTGGATGTGCAGGACATCACTACATGAAAGAACGAGGAATGAAGTCCTCCTTCAGTCAGTGGGCCTGATGGGGGTGGCAGAGGTTATGAGGATTAACAGGCTGAGATGGTATGGACATGTGGCTAGGAGAGAGGCAACACACTGGCTCCAGAGAGCTTTAAATTTTCGAGTCACCGGAAGAAGGCCTTGTGGGAGACCCAGAAAAACCTGGAGGGAAGCTGTAGAAGAAGATGCCAAAACATCTGGTATCGCTCACATGGACCCCACAGACAGGAAAGCTTGGAGAGCAGCCATTAAGGAAATGAAATGTCCAACCCCACAAAGTGGGACAAATGGACTCTAAACGCTGATGATGATTAATTCCGTTCACGAGAAACAAGGCACGAATGACAACCATGGAATGCCTTTGTCAAAATTGGTTGGAATAACTTGCGAGATGACATGGAACTAGGTGACTCGTGAAAGACCCATGATGACTTGTGATCCATTGTAACGTGATTGACAGTACCTCACTACAACACCTTGAATTGATATGAATACCTCAGACAGTTTACCCATTCCTATTGGTCGAAAGCCCGTCACGTGGCCGGTTAGGAATGGTGTCTGTCGTGCAGCAATACTTTTCTAGAAAGCCTGTCAAGTGGCCAGTCTTAAACGGTTGATAAAGACCGGCTGGCTGGTCTTAAACACTCTTCTAGTGTCACTTGATATTTGGACTCCTATGAAATCTGGTGTCTTCTACCGTTTTTTTGTTTGTTTGTTTGTTTTTTTTACTTTTGGTTGAACTTTCACAATCCTAACGCAGGCATGCGCAATACTACCAGTGAGTCAGTATTTCACAGTCCGAAATATTCACACTACATCGGCCCAGCTGCTTTCTGCGCCACATCATGACCTGAAAATAAATAAGACTATAATCACCTGAAATGCCCCGCATGATTTCACGGGATACAAGAAGATATTAGTCAACACTCTGCGGCCGGATAATGGAACCTTCGTCAGCACCGTGCTGGGAACACTGAGGGTGGAACCAATGAGACTAGACTGCTGGATGTCATTCTCGCGATCATCTCCAAGAGACTGGGCATCGTCAAGGCCCGAGTGACTACTCTGAGAGACGTTAGCTGGTTCCTCCTGGACGGAATCCACGTCTTGATTTGTTTTCCGCTCTGGTCCTTCACAGCTAGTCCCAACGGGACTCTGGATACTTGACATTTCTGTGGCTGTGCCACACTGGTTGGATGTCTTCATGAAGCATTCCCGTACAAAGGTGAGGAAGTTATTGGCATCGTCAAGGGTAGACATGTAGCCGAACGAGATGCGAACTGAGCCGGTTGGTTGGCCAAGGATGACGTCCATCTCATCACCACACACATGCCCTGCCTGAACACACCACACCAATCAAAAAAAGGAAAACAAAATACAAAACCGAAAATTAAGCCATGGACAGAAATCGGACTAGAATAACACCCATATTGTTGATTTGCACCCCCCCCCCCAAAAAAACAATCCAAAAGATCTTAATTGAATTTGACGTTCAAAACAGGTATGACAAGCAAAAGATGTCAAAAGTTTCGACTGTGTACCCGTCAAGGGCCTTTTGACTTCAGACATCATTAATTTGTCAGTATGAAACCAAAGTCTATTTTGGGTAGACTTAGGCAACAGGACTTTGGAACCTCAGTTTGAAACAGGTGTGAGAGTTTTTCGTCTGAATTTTGAGAGATGGGAAAACAGCCAAAAAATAACCCTTCCGGACAGATTTTATCAGCAAATTGCTCGATCATTTACTATTCATAATCACCAGTCAGTGGTCAGTTTTGGGAGAGATGTTCTTTGAACCCTAATTGTCGATAAACTTTTCAAATTTCCTTGCAACAACTTATACCTGATAGTTGTTGAGGATGTGTTCGTCTGTCAAGCCAAGGTGTCGCTGGCATGCTCCGGTGTTGCAGAAACATCCTGTGCGAAGATGGATGCCATGTAATGATGCTAGCCTTTCAATCTGGAGGACAACAAAAAGAAGAACGATGTCCATATAATCCTCATATTCTTGCAAAACCTCAAACAGCATTTGAGCATACAAGTGCCTTTGAAATTACGTCAGTGAGGAGCAAAACTATATGCTGAATTTACATCTTGCAGATGCAAAAATACTAGCATAGTCGTACAGATACTGAACTATGTATGACATATAGAAATGCCTAAAGCTAGCTTTAGGCAATTTGCTTGCCCTGCATCGGAACTGTCGGCACGAAGCACAAAGGTCATGCTCAGGATACGAAACTGAGAAAGATTCTGATTTTATAGTGGAACAAGTGACACCTCAAAACAGAATAACAGCAACAATGCTCATGATGTCAGCCACGACGCGATGACGATTCACAACGAAATAAGATGATCCCGATTCGCGCATGACATCGTAACTTCACACAGGTCGACTGTGATTGATTCCCGCCTGTCGGGAACACGTCCTGTCATGGCGCGGAAGGTGAACATTTTTCTGCTCTTGCAAACTGTTGAATTTTTGAGCGCCGACTGATGCTGCTTGTTCTAATGTCGTTGCGGTTACACTTGAGTCATAAAAATCAGTGATGTAAATGTTCAAAATTGGTCAAGATCTAGAGGTCAAGGGGTGGTTGTCTTGCATAATTTATCAGCAAATCTGCTCACGTAGACCATGGCTCTTTGCCATGGTCTATTACATAGACTAGGTCGACCCGAGGTTAGCTTAAAACAAACAGAAGTGTCGTTCGTAAGTATATGTCTTAATTCTTACCTGTGCATAGCCAATGAATTCTCCACTGGATCTAAGCAGGAGGAAGTTGACTATTGGTCCTTGGCACTCCTGACTCTCAAAGTCAGTCTCACAATACAGCTTGGCAACAGGTTGGTCGTTGGCATGACGATAAGAAGACATCTCATGGTGCACGTATTTGGCCAGGGCGAAGGTGTGGTCAGAAATGGATTTCATGCCTCCTGGGTTTTCAATGAAAATTAAGTCAGTTCAAATTACATATTTAACAAAAAAAGTCAGGTCTGAAATTCTGGCCTAAGGAGGGATCTTTTGCAGGGGGGGGGGGGCCAAACCAAAGGAAAAGAAGAGAATAGACCCTCATCAGCCGATATAACACCTGTAATTTGAAGTAAGTGTAAATTGCACCAAAGAGACCGTGCTAACAGGCAGCTATGTACATTTTTTGTGTGTAAATGTACATTCAATGAACATTACCTCTTACATGCGAGGTCAACCGCCCCTAAATTTGCTACAACTGGCTAAAAAATATTGATCAGCAACCCACCACCTCCTTCCCCCAACCAATCCCCTCCCCCCGAATCTGGGGTGAGCCATTGACACAATAATCAATACATGTACATACCTGCTAGGGTCTCCAGTGTATCAAACCCATGCTTCAAGGCAATGATGTCCAAGAAAGGTAGCGTTCCATCTTCAAATCTGATGTGGGGCAAATGAGACAAATCCACATCCAAGTTAGTTGTGAACATGCAGGGTTGTTAAGAGTCAAGCATGAGTGCTGGAGTGGCCCAAGTCAGGTCCAGGTCATTCTTTAACCCTCCGACAGCCCAGGGACCCCTTCCACGAGAGTTCCCCAGGGGCCTTGGTTCAGCGCTCGTTCAAGCTGTATGGTATTGTATGCACGATCTGTATCTCTAATATCTCGACATCTCGACATGTCCAGGGCAAAATAGATGATGAAACAAACATCTGTGGTCAAGTCGTGCACTTGTCATTGCCAAAGTGACACTGTTTTGTGCACTTATGTGCACGTGGGTATGGGCAGTCAGATATGCTGACCGGGAGTCGGAGTCACACTAAAGGTGACTGCATATATCCGTAGAGGGTGTCTCTGGCTAGGATAAGATGGAAGATCACCAGAATTGGTTGGAATTTTTTTTTTTTATTAAGGTAATTAACCAAATTGGGTCCCCAAAAGGGCTAGTTTCTGCGTCGGAGTGTTAGGCATTGACTCAAATAAAGTCATTCTAAGGGCACTTCATTCCAAGGGAAGCAACTCCACTTAGTCTTTAAGTTCTAGCTCGAGTCAGTTTGAGTCACTGACATTTTAGTATGATCTTATTTATTATCACTATATGCATTCAGTTCCAGTTTTGGTTTGTTTTTGGTTCAGGGATGATAATTTCTGTTAATGAGACACCTAGTACGAAACAGGAGTCCGTGGTATGACGTATAACTGCATGTGCCTTGCTTACTGCACTCTATGTGAAACTGTAGCCTATTTATTAGTCATCGCAATTATTTTTGCACGTTTTACAGGACTTGGGTGTTAATGAGTCTTTGACTTGAGCCGGGTCAAGTCATTTTTCTGGCAGTACCTGGAGTCATGTGCCTGTATTAAGTCTAGCTAGTAAGTTGAGTCAGCACTGAACTTGCTTGCGTCTTGACTCGCGTGAAGTCTTGACTGGAGTCATTACAACTCTGGATGTGTGATGTGAAGGTGTATATGAAAGATTACTCAGAATACCCGAAGCACAAATCTGACAAAGTCAAAGTTAATCGTCTAGATGTACATTGGTACATGTAACTTACTTGTCTGACAGACTTGTTTTGGGAACACTAAACTGACGTCTTGCGAGATAAGCCTGCACGGTGCCTCCTCCGAAGTAGGTCTTGTGAAGGAAGTGCGCAGCGTCGTTCCTGACAATCAGCGCCCCGAGGCCAGTCGGAAACCCAAAGATCTTGTAGAAGGAGACGGCAACAAAGTCGGCCTGACACTCTGACAGATCTAGAGGCGAGGTACTGACGAGAGACGCTGCATCAAGAACCACGGCCCAGTGCTCTAGTGGGTTTGATTTAGTAACGTGTTTCACTTTGCTGATCCATTCAAGAGGATACTTGGCACCGGAGAAGTTAGACTGGGCAGGGTACGCAAACAGACAATTCTTGAGTTTGTCACTGCTTAAACAACTGCTCTTTGGATGGTCGCTTGAACCGTGACGCTCTTTAGAATCCTTTTCTGGATGTTTCAGCAGAATGTCGGTGTTGCATTCGATATCTTGGTACGTGACGCATAGGACCTCAGCACCTTTTGCTCTGGCAATTTCCCGCATCCCGACAACGGACGTGTGATTGTCTAGGAGATAACAGAAGAGCCCCGCTGATCTTTGCATGGCATGCTGGGAAGGGTTTTGCTGTGATGCATGCTGGGAACTGCTTTGTTGCAATTGATCCTGTGATCGCAGTGAGTCGTCTTGTTGCACTGAAATCTGGGTAATGCCTTCTGATGGACTTTGGGGCACTTTTGGAGAGACAGAACTGAGCAGTTCTGGAGTTCCTTCACTTTGGCTGCCCTTCGACTCCTGGGCTGTCTTGTGGAGCTCATCTTTATGAGTGTCGGATGCCCAGTCAAAATTGTCCGCGAGGAGTTTGAGTGCTGCGGTGCACCCAGCAGTGAAGACGACAGAGTGCAACTCTGGAGAAGTGTGGAAATGTTGTAATATTCTAGAGATAAAGCAAAAAAACGAGGAAAAACAAAATATCTATTACACTTATTACATGTACAGGTATCTCTCAGTGAATTCAAGATTTGACTTTGGACATGATCCCTGGCTATATGTGTGGTCTAAGGATCAGACATTCATGTAGGCAAAGCCACGGTTGAACGTCTGATCTATCATAGCATGTTAAATTTAAGTGACCCTGCTGGCCAGCCAATCATCTTCAGAGACTGTGACATCAGTTCGATCAAAATTTTGGACTAAGCTGTGGATTGGTCAATTTGGCTGCCATGTTTTTGTAATACCACATCGGGTTACGGAAGACCCAATAGAAGGCGCCCGCTGAATGGTCAGAATCTCGAGGTCAAGACGCAGTCTTGTTTTGCATAATTAATGGCTAGATCTGCTCAGACATCATAGACGCTTGTACAGGCGCGGATCTGGAACCAATATTTTGGGGGGGGGGCTAGCACGGTGGATCCAAAAAAATTTCAGGGAGGAGTGCTGAAATGTTGACCGGTTATTTTTTTCCCGACACTTAGGCCTCCATAGGCTCATGCCATATTTTCAATGGGGAGCGCCAATAAAATGATAAAATCATTCACACTATATTAACTAGTGCACCCTTGTCACGGCTATTTCTTCTTTAGGGGGAGACCGTTCGCATGTACATCACAATCCTTCTTTTTGCTAATGCAATTTTTTTTTACGGAATTTATTTTGGGAGGCTAGACAAAATTTGGGGGGGGGGGGCTACAGCACCCCTTAGCCCCCCCCCGTAGAACCGCGCCTGCGCTTGTATACAAGCGGATATTCAACAGCAGAGGTGGCAGCAAGTCATTTTTTGCAAGTCCAAGTCAAGTCACAAGTCATTGTTTGCAAGTCCAAGTCAAGTCACAAGTCATTAGGTCCAGTCACAAGTCAAGTCACAAGTCATTAGGTCCAGTCACAAGTCAAGTCACAAGTCATTAGGTCCAGTCACAAGTCAAGTCACAAGTCATTTGGTCTACAAACAAGTCAAGTCACAAGTATCTTTGTCCAAGAACACGTCAAGTTGCACATTATTTTGTCCAGCTGTAATAAGCTAAAAGAATTAACCTGGCGTGAACTTACGAGTTATTTTGAACACGCCTCCTTAATTCCCCTTTTTCAATGTGTTGCAATTACTATTCTTGTAGTTTATCACATATCTGTCGGATATTAGCCCTTTGTATACTTTAATAAATTTACTTTACATTGTAGAAATAAATGTTGAGATGACCGTGAAAAAAAGACTTCCTCACTCGATTACACGTAGTATACTAACACTTTATTGTTCAATTTTCATGTATACTAAACGCCTACCAATGGGTTAGGTTATCCGGTTTTTTACATGCAATTGACAAAGGCCTGCTTTCTTTTCATGAAAGGTTCCTTTCAAAGTTTGTTCAACCATCAAGCAAGAGACAATACATTAAGCAAGAGACAATTGGTCATTGAAAATTGTAGTTTGTTGTGACAGTCTTATTGAACACTTTTTAAACTAGTGGGAACTATTCATTTTACTGGATTCAGTCACTGAGGTATATTTTCTGGAATGAAAAAAAGTGTATTGGGTCGCTCGAGTAGCGTCTGACTTGGGTTGGTAACAAGTCATTTTTTGCAATCCCAAGTCAAGTCACAAGTCATTGTTTGCAAGTCCAAGTCAAGTCACAAGTCAAAGCTGGTATTTACAAGTCAAGTCACAAGTCACAAAAATAGCGACTCGAGTCCGACTCGAGTCCAAGTCACATGACTCGAGTCAGCAACTCTGTTCAACAGACTAGTTCAAATCCTGCTCCAGTCAATTTTCCTATTTCAACTTCATAAATTAAGATGTGACTTCATGAACGTAACACCAGCCTAGAAGTGGTGTCAGCCTTTCTATGTGGCACATATATGTACATGGATGAAAAGTCCATGCAATCAAACTTTCTCGTTATCAACTGAGGTTCATTGGAGGGTCTACGTGCCAGTATGAAATGGTTCTGCACATCCGTGTATTTTATACCTGTAACGGACTTGTTCTACAGTATCCGTCGTGAGTCGACTACTGGCGCATGGACTGTGGGGGTTGCCATACACATTGCTCATCAGATCTTGATGCACCGAGGCTAGCTGACTCCTTGCATAGAGAGTTGCTCCAGCATGGTCCAAGTATGTTACATCTAGGATTAGCGAGCAAAAGTTGCAATAAAGTCATTAAAAAAAAACCCCAGACTGGATTACTCACATGAACCATTCTTTCTTAAGCTCAATGCATCATTTGACAACGCCGCTATAACGAACATCGCGGGATCCGCAGAAAATGTTCGTTATAGCGATTGTTCGGTACGGTATAGCGATTTTAAGCTGCCGGTGCTCCGGTACTCATTTTTCAATAAATAGCGCCCTTCAGAACTTCGCCTTGCACACCCTGGTAACGGTAGTTACTGAAAGACGACTTTGAAAACGTACTGACTATTGAATTATGTAATTACACACTTTTTGAACCTACTACCTACAGCAATGGGTGGCTTTCCCCCTTCTATTTCGTGGGGAAATAATAGCCACTTGTTGCTATTCTGCTGACATTTTTCAACAACAATGTTCAGTTGAATCTCGTACACAAAAATCGGGAGCCAAGGACAACGTTCGGTATATATAGCCTTGTAGTTACTGAAAGACGACCTTGAACACGTGCCGACTAATGAATAATGTAATAACACATTTTTTTTCCCAACTATATACCTACAGCAATGGGTGGCTTTCCCCTTCTATTCCTTGGGCAAATAATTGCCACTTGTCGCTATTTTGAGTTGAGAAAAACCTTCGTGGCACAGGAGAGAACCAACGCACAACTCTACTCACATATGGTCCACTAGCCGGGAATCGAACCCGGGCCACAGTGGTGAGAGGCGAGCACCTTACGCACTAGCCATCCAAAACTACACAATCGCGGCTCGCCTCCATCTTAATCATACTAATGAGGGGGCACTTACGCACCGAGTCCCTACCGTCTCATCAGGATTCCATTAATGTAGGAATAACCTATTGTCTTTTCACTGACCTGATAGTCCAGGAAACTCTCGTTTTCTGATGTTTTCGATGTTGCTGTTATACCCGTCCATGATTTCCTTCAGCTTCAAAATGTCTGTCGGCCAAAAAAAAAATACAAAATCTTCACACATGTCACTGCATGTACTGTATGATTCACAACTTGAACATTGTGTGTTGTTAAATTTTTTTTACAAACAACTTCTACTACAGGCCTAATAATCCTAGGGATTGGGGACTTTAGGACACCTCATGAGTCTCATTGATTCTCATATTCGATTTTGTCACTCAAAAATGACATCGGCAACCTGAGGCAAAGTATTGACCCTATGAATTTTGAGCAGTTGAACTTACTTATTTTCCAGTAGCGACCATGCAAATCAACACACTACTGTACACTGTACAAATGTAAGTGCACATTGCGCTGGTAGCGGAGCTGTTCCTTTGGCAATTAAGCCTACTCCTGCGGTATTTATGTTCTAGACCAATCAGAGATTGGCTTCAAAATGGAAATTGTCATCTCAACCAATCAGCTATGGGGCAATTCCACACCAAAGTGGACATGACACCAAAAAATTCAAATACATGTGACTTACACAAATTTGGCATCAAATGAAAGCTAAAAGTCTATATTTTCAAGATTTGAAGTCGGAATTTTATTTTTGATACATTTCGGTTCCAAAAAATAGGATTATGTAATAATCCTGTTTTAATCCTAAAAATGTGATTAATAGTGATATGAAAGTATTCTACCAATACACACACAAAAATATGTACTAATGCCATCAGTTTCTGTCATGAGAAAGTATTGGCCTTGAAAAACTGACTGAAACTTGTTTTTAATGTTCTGCGTAATTTGTTTCGCTTCAGTGACTTCTAATATTTCAGCCTTCGAAAATGTCCTTCCGTTACCGAAAAAATACATATTTTTAATTTATTTTTAAAACTTGCAGTTTGAATGCATTGAAAGTTATTGTGTAAAGCAAGTTTAGGTAGGCCTTCAATATGACATTATAACTGACACTGCTGTACTTCTCGTTTTTTAATTACAATTAATTAAATCACGTCCTTCCGTTACCAAATTGGTAACGGAAGGACTGATATGAAGGACAAATCGTATTGTTATCAAATGTTACGACATTTGTGCTCATGTTTGAAAAATGAAAATCACTGCAAATACATGCATGTATAATGAGCATTGAAAGGACATTCATGTGACCCACCTTCACAAAAGCGGGATAAGCAGGGCAAGGTGTTTATTACAAAGGATGGCACAGGCATGTACAACATGTACAATGTGTATGTACATATATGCCGATGTACCAGTACTTGTACATGTATGGAGTTGTTGCAGAAAATCAAATCATAAAGTTGCTGCCATCAGCATTCATGGACAATAGAGAAAGATACAATTTCTGTGAAGCCATTCCAGAAACAAATTAAGTCAAAAATGAGATGGAAGAAAGTACCGGTAATTTGGGGCACTTTCATTCAATTTACATGTGTAAGACATGTGAGGTGCAATCTTTGACAAATTATGCCCAAGTTAACAAGTTCAGTTTGGATGTTTATAAGTTAATTGTTACTACTCTAAATCATTGTAATTTGATTTCAAACATTGAATTTAGAGTTCAATTAAAAGCAACACCTAAAAGCATAATGATTCTGAAGCCATCAGTTCTACAGGTAGATGTTTTTACCTCGTACATATAGGCTGGTCCCCCCCCCCCCACCCCCTCTTTAGGTAAACCACTGAACCTACCGGTATTATTATTAAAAGTTGTTGGTGAACATGTAACCAATATGCTCAAGTGCTCAAATACTGTGTATTTAAACTTTTAAGGATTGAGGTGATGGATTTGAAGTTCATTTCTGTAGCTGTCTTGTGTTCGTGAATGACGTGTTTTTGGTTGCTTTCATTTTTCTTTTGTTATCATTAATTAGCAGGCTTCAATCTTTATCTCAATAGTTTTTTTGGTATAATTATTTGTGCCAGGTCTGCATATTGTTGATTTCGCATTCAGTTACACATTTCAGCAATTTGTTTCACTTGTATAATTAGTGTAAATTCACATTTTGTTCATGCTATAATTGAGTAAACCTTTTGTCCTTCCGTTACCGTCCTTCCGTTACCAATTTATAATCCACTTACAACGTTGTAATTATATTACCGAAACACTTAAAGTCAAATGAAAGGTGGTATAGTATAGATAAAGCTTCAGGGATTCCATTTCCTACCTTTAAAATATAATTGCCCCATAAAATTCACAGAGTTTACGCAAAACGCGAGTAAGTTGGAAAACCCTTGTCCGTTTTACCGTCCTTCCGTTACCGACCTCATTAATATTCATAATTCATAAACGAGAGGTATTCATGCCCCCCAAAAGTGTGGAAATTGAAGGTAGCATTATAGCAATACAATTGTGACATTTGTTTGCTGTAACTATTAACAGTGTCTGTGATACACACATTTGAAATTTTGTTTAATGAGAGAAAACGTCCTTCCGTTACCGTGGAATTGCCCTATGGTCTACCAAGCCAGCTTGGGTACTGTCCAACCGCCATGTTTGTTTTCAGTGTGTGTTAGTCACTGCATTGTCGCTGTGGTAATTTCTGTGGTCATCTCTCCTAATCTTACATTCAAAATGGCTGCCATAAACAGACGTTGTACATGTGCATACATACATGTATGGACCCCAGAAATGCCTGAAGCTCTCCAAAAAATTGGAAGTAAGAACAGTAAGAATAGTAAGAATACCTAATCATTCCAGCGCTCATAAACATTGCTGTTGACGTTCATACTCATAGAATACAACCAAATGTTACATTTTTGTGAGCGAGGTTCGACCTTTTCATACATGGCATACATCATGGCGAAAGGTACAGCTAGCGCAGCAATACCATCGCCACAGTTGACATGGTTGAGGGACTACTGTCTCAGACTAACCTCTCCGGAAAGATTCCCATATCTGGCCATCACTTTTCACCCTGTGCACAAACCCTATGGGACTAGTCTGAAAATTTCTCTGTGTTTTCTCAGTAAAAATTCAAAATTTGTCACTGCTAATTTTGACTTCTTAGGACATATTAAGGAAAGATTTCCATATACGAAGTTCACTCAACACCCTGTGTACAAACCCTATGAGATTGGACTGAAATTTTTTAAGTGTTTTCTAAGAAAATGCTTGTATTTTCTCACTGCTCAAATTGACTTTGATGACATGAAATTGCTATCTGGGGGCTTGTTAGTCAATACAGAGGAAAATTAGTGAACTTCGTATATGGAAATCTTTCCCATATTAATTATTATCACTTTCTGATGGCTACATGTAATAGGTCATTTGGGAATTTTAAGTGATGGCCAGATATGGGAATCTTTCCCCAGATTCCATGGCCATTCATGAAGCTACAGGTAATGATCGACTTGAAACAGAACTAAAAAACTACTAAAATGGCCATGGAATCTGGGGTGGGATTATAGAGGTGAAAATGGACCATTTTGGGGAGGCCCTTTTTAAGGCTCTCTTAAGATCAAACTCTCACGCCGTAGTTATGTCTCCAGCGTTACATGTGAATTCCTGATAGCTTGCTAAGCTGGAGTTATTCAAGCTACCCCCCCCCCCCCCGGCCCCCCAACAAAATACAAAAAAAAAAATGCTAATAAACATGATAAAACCGGTCGTCAGACCCCTAAAGGCAAAGCTACGCGGTCCTATTTCTACGCACTCACCTTCAATTGTGTGTGACAACTGCGCGCGCGTTGCAAGCGTTACCTGCCATGCCTGCACGGATTAATTATGGGGTCCTACTAAACTGCGTCAACAAGCGTCAACAAGCGCCAACAGTCGTCAACAAGCATCAACAAATTTTGTATATGCTTTTGAACATTAAAAGTAGCTTTATATGGAAGAAAAAGCAATAAAGAACATCTTCTGCATATCAATTAAAGTTAAAATTATTTAAAAACTTGGTTTTTTTTAAACGCAAAATGTATGACGAATTTGTCGATTAGTGTTGGCCGCCATTTTGTTTACGTGTAGCTTAGCTGTACTACGCATGCGTGAAGTGTACAGAGCCATACTACGCATGCGCGATGTCTACCATGTCTACAGCGCCATCCAAACAAGATGGCAGCCAACACTAATCGACAAATTCGTCGTACATTTTGCGTTAAAAAAAGGCAGTGGATATTTTGCCGGAGACGGCAAACCTTCAGTAAACGTTAGTTTGCCGGATATGCACTGAACATGCGCAGTTACTGTTTTTTTGTACTTAAAAACATTTTCCGGTGACAAATTTTAGTCTGGCTCCATGCCAATATTATCGTTGTATTTTTGTATTAACAAGATGGGAATCAGACCATTTTATAATTTCGGACTTTATTTCCCTTTAAAAAAAATCCTCCAGAGCCACAAATCTGAAAAAGAAAAAGTAATAATCTGCAATAAAATGTTTGAGACATATTAGAATAAAAGAAGAATATTCTTATTTATTTGGGGATGGGAAAAAAAACCTTAAAATTGTGGCGAGGGTCAGGATTCGAACTCGGGACATCCCACTCACTAGAGCTACTGCTTAACCATTGCACCAACTGTGCTACACAAATTTGGTGGGAATTTAATACATATTATAATTCAGCCCTATCTTAAAGAGTACAGCGCCCTCTGTTGATATGGATTGCCGCCGGCAAACCTTTAGTAAACGTTAGTTTGCCGGCGTTACCTCCGGCAAAATATACACTACCTTAAAAAAAACCCAAGTTTTTAAATAATTTTAACTTAAATTGATATGCAGAAGATGTTCTTTATTGCTTTTTCTACCATATAATTTATAAACTTATAAAGCTACTTTTAATGTTCAAAAGCATATATACAAAATTTGTTGATGCTTGTTGACGACCGTTGACGCTTGTTGACGCTTGTTGACCATGTTGACGCAGTTTAGTAGGACCGTAATTATGGACATCTGTATCTGTATGGTAGGTGTACGTTGCAAGAAACCAATTCTGGCATAAGAGCAACGTGATGGGAGTGATGGAGGCTCGAGTCATGCGATGAGTCGCGGGTCGAGGACATAAAGTCATAATTATTAATTATGATAATTGTCATGATTGTCTACCCCTCTAGTCTTAAAGTCTATATTTTATTTCAAAGTCAAAAATATAATGCAATTTTCCACAAGTTTTTCCACACTTTTTTCCTCCATGGTATAAGTTACTTACCAGCTTACAGGTTACGCTGAGACGTCCATCAGCTCCCTCGAATTTATGCTGAAAAACGGGATTTTATTACTGGTATTGCCAGTGGTACCGGTATGAACGGGATCGATCGATGAATGATCATTATGTACATAAATAGCGCCCTCTCTCGGATACTTAAACAATAAAATAAAAATAATGAGGGCGTTCATGAACTATTGAACTACGTCCCAGGGTCTACTTTCAACCTCGAAACAAATAGTTGACCCTGGCATGACCCTGGCATGGTAAAATTGCTTCCAGTATTATATATCCGCTGTAGCAGCAGGTCCCGTGATGCCAACTTTCAGCAAACGCGGTTGTTCCGAAAGATGTTCTGCACTGCATGTCTGTTGAATGTGAATCGATTAAAACTTAACTATTTTAGAGAAATTCTCACCCAAAGAAGACCACCCTTAAAACGAACGATGTTTCCCAAACTGGAAAAGTAGCCATTATAACAAAGGATCCACTTTCGGACCCACTTGCATCGTTTGTTCGGGTTCCCCGCGGTGGTTGCCTGCATGACATCACACAGGGTACATGCTTAAATTAAAGGCATACCATCACTGCATGCTGTGTTGTATAGTCTGTTAATTGTAATTCTAAAAAAAAAAAAAAAAAAGTGCCATTTCAAGCGTACAATATCCTTATCATTTTCTGCCTTTAACTTCTTATGTTTGTCTTGCCCTTGTCCTATGTTATTTATTTATTTATTCATTCATTCATTCATTCTGTATTATTTTTACCACATCTCCTTATGATCACATTAAGTGACAATTAAGGCGTAAATACATAGTTTTAAATATTATGGAATTGATACTGGTGTTACAAAATATATTTATACACTCTTGACCGCGCATTATTTCAAATTAGAGATGATGGAAGGGGATCCCCCAAATGCAGAGCAATATTGTCGACCCCTTTTATGAATACCTAGACCTAGCCTGTGACCAAAAAAGACCATTAACAAAAGGACAATCCGAACGACAATGGACGAATAACTAAAGAAATACAATGAAACTTACACAATAAATGGTTCTACGAATATATTCCAACATTAGAATCACACTCTTGGCAAAAAATGGTCCGGTTAACTTATTCTTTATGATGGCCCTTGCGGTTTTGCCGAAGTCAATTGAGTGTGATCGTCCGACTGATAAGGTTTACGCACAAAACCATGGGCCAAAGAGGCTTTGCATAGAAAGCTGGCCGAACCATTTTTGGGGAAAGTGTGCTGGTGATGAAAGTAATGTATTTTCCAAACAAAGGTATAATGTTCCTGTGGTGAGTGAGATGGTCATATTCCGATGTGTACTCCATGGGCAATGTGGTTCCAGAAATCAAAGAGCTCTTTGCACTAACGAGGTGCATCAACTTTTTCTTATGGTTGGGGTTAAAACTCCTCAGATCAGTATTGCATTTGTTTATGCCTGCCTCACTGATTCACTGACTAACTGACTATCACTTATCAAATAGACTTTCTGCTCATGACTCCAACGTCACAAGAAGTGATAGTTTTGGTAAAGAAAACACCGAAAGAGAGGAAACCTACGGGGAATATTTAACTCAATTTAAAACAAATTGAAAACAAAACAAAAACAAAAACAAAAACAAAGATGAGTCACCACTTGATTGAGTTTAATGATGCATGCGTTACATCATCATTGTCACACAAGTTCATAAGCTGACAACTCTTATACTTGCAATATTAATCACTATTTCACGAGAATCACATTAGAGTGCTTGTCTAAATTAAAATCAATCGTACCTTCCTAATCAGCATCTTAACCATATGTTTTACCAGGCATGCAAAATTAATAGTATATCTAACCATATCATCTTCGTAAAGTTGTTTAAAGCAGCTTTTTGTGAAGAAATAAAGAAATAAAGAAATAAAGAAATAAAGAAATGAAGAGATAAAGAGATAAACAAATAAACAAATAAACAAATATAACAAATAAAGAAATAATTCGGACAAACATGTGGTACTTTGGTTAAATGAGTGGAAATGATTTTCTAGCATAATGGATCTACTTTAAAGAAATGTTACGGGTTCGCTTACGAATAGGCAAACATTTGCCCGATTTTGAGCATGTCCAATTTCCGGACACCACCGTTTATGACTTTCGGGTTTAATTTCATGACACCGAAATGGTTCACAAGATTTTTGACAAGTTAATACTTGTACCAACATTTTAAATGAATGAAATAGAAGCTCACATACAATGAAGTTCTATATACCAACATTGAACTACCAAAGATGAGGAAAATCGGGAACAGTTTGCTTCGAATTGCGAGAGGCCTCATACATTCCGGATCATAAGGCCCAGGAACTCCCACCACCTTAAAAAGGTAAAGTTAAGTTCTTAGAGGAAAATCTAAAGAACAGATATCAACTACAAAATTTCACTTATAATTCAAAGAAACAACAAATTACTGAATCGTGCATCTTTAGTTATAGTGCTAATAAAGTGGTGGCTTTGTGCTGTGATATACCAATCCATCATTATTCTCGTGATTCACTGAATGAGGTTCCGTCAGCACTGGCTATCCTTGGGCTGCGGGAAAAAAATGTAACAAAGAGAAATGAGGAATGAAAAACGTGCATACCGACGTTTGCGAATAAAGCACCAAGAACAATATGAAGACCCACGTGAGTGGATCTGGTATTTGTTTAGACTCGAGGACAAGTCGTTAGTCAGTCGTGTTTTGTCCGTCGGAGCCCCTACTATAGTACGACGCTTACTATATCGTGTTTATATTAATTCTTAGCCTCCATATGTCTATATATGTCTATAACGACTTCCGATATTATTTATTTATGCGCCCGGCGAAATGCATATGCATTACGTTTCCATAGAGAGGGCCAATGATAGCACAGACGTATTGCTGAGGAAACAAAGAGTCGGGATATCTTTCGCTTGATCAATGCACGCTTCTTTTTCTGTTTTCGAACGATTTTCATAAATATTTTACCGTCCATGGTAAATTAGAAAATATAATGTCAAAATCGTGTTTTTCGAATGAGAGAACAAAAATAATTATGATGCATGGAATAGCAAACGACCCAGGAATTAGTTTTGACCCTCTAGCAATCGATTCGCTCCAGGCTGTGTGTATGTTGTATGCATTCGCCACACACATGGGCGGTTTTCCTAAAAAGTACAAACAAAAGAGGGACAATAGGGGGTCCCCGATTGAAGGTGTACCAGTGGCGTAACTACGGGGGAGGGGGCATGGGGGAAAGTGTCCCCCCCCCATTTTAAATCTTGAATTCACACAAACAATGTATACGATGCCATCAGTGCAGTGCCCCCTAGAAGCTTAACCCTAGTTACGGCGCTGGTGTGCACACTTGTGTGCACGCATACTGAAATTTGTATCCTTGTGGAGACATTTCTTTGTTCTCGTGCACACGATCTGATACACCGTGCCCGCTGGAGACATGCACACAATAGGGAACAAAAGATTGTATACGTCTCCACAGGGCAATTTCTATAGATGAATACGTCTCCACAAGGTTTTCACGAACTCAAAAACTAGGAATTTCCAAGGTGGGTTGATTTGTCGTAAATGGAAGAGTTTTAGAAAAGGGATATTAATTCCAAATTTCAGCCAAGGAAATTAATTCTGGTTAAAATAAGAGCATTTTGAAACTACACTTTCAAACTTGAAAACTTTACTGTCCATACACGTGCACGCGCGTCCGAGACCAGTGAATGCCAGGTGTAATATCCTCCTGATTCTAAGCCAATCAGAGTGCTCAGTCCAATTTTGGTAGCAAGCTGCATACGTTGTGTACAAACCCAGTTTTTTTAACGTTTGAACCCGGGTACATATTATTCAAGTCTGTAATGTGAATCGACGTACACTTCTATTTGGGCCGAGGATACACGAAACGTTCTCGCATGTGCCGTATACCCGTACACTAAACGTAACCACCCTGGGACTAAAATCGTGATGAACGTTTGCCAGATTTAGAGGTTTTTTGTCACTTCGTGAGCAAAGCGACGATGTATACACGCGGCGGCGCAGGCGAACTAAAAAGTGGTGCCAAGTCGGTAATTGTTTGCCGTACGCGGTGGCTGGTTATCGCGGCGGCGGGTTATCGCGTATCAAACAAGAACAACGTCTAGCCCCTAGACCAGATTTGTCGCAACCCGGCCGATTACGTACTAGTCTTATACCAGCCGTGCCGATGAAGTTCGACTGAAGTTCACTGACAAAATACGACTAGCTAGCTACGACTTGTCATCAAGTATTTGTTGAGTCTGCTTGGCAATCACGTTTCCCCGAACGTCATGGGAATCAGGAATCCATTTTTATAAAGAGCTGGATTTTTAAACAAAACATACCGCACAATCCCGCATCACAAGTGTCGTATCCAGATGGGCACTGCGTACATTGGCCTCCGCTTGCGTACGGCTTGCTACCTGCGTAACTCCACGGCCTGAAACAAAAAAATAATATCAAACTTTGGAATTATTGGATTGTTTGGGGGTTTTAAGTGGGGTACCAATCTGTTGTAGCTTGTCCTTCAATATTTTAATAAATTGATTTGTATTTGGCTCTGCAATAAATAAAGGTTAATGTGGTCCCTTCGACATCGAAGTTGCTTGTGCAACTCAATATGATTTTCCCCGAATATATTTCATTTGTACACATTATGACATTAAGGGGAAATGTTTAATGTTTCTGCTGGGCCCAGAGGAGCCAACCTTTAGTGTAGTTTCTTTCTAACCGACCGATCGTCCGACCGACCGACCCACCGACCGACCGACCGACCGACCGACTGACCCCTCAGTACACCAATGTGGTCTGGGACTACTTCTCTTCTATTAACGTACCCTCCACTCCCTCTTGCAAAGTCGCAGACGAGGCGGGTAATACCAAACCGTATGTTTTTTGTACAATCTGTCTTGAAGGCACAGCCCAGGTACTTGAAGTCGGCGTTAACCATCTGAAAAAAAGAACGATATGCTGTTAATGTTAACCCTATCAGACTGGGCCGATTTGGGTCTTTCCTTAAGGACCGAGTAGGGATACATTGTTCCCTCATGGCCTAATCTGTAAATGCTTACGACGATTTTCCAAAAAAATTAACAGGAATAATGTTGGCTGGCTCTTATGCGCAGTCCATTAAATATTATAATTTATAATTAAATATTATAAATATTAATATTTTTTTCTCATTTATTGTCATTTTTCTCATTTATTGCGTGTACATTTCTATAATTTCATTGAAATGCTTTCAGATTATTTTGAATATGATTGGGAACCATATTCTTCAGATAAATTCTAGTTAGAGGGCGCTATGGGCTCCGTGCACAAGTACAGTACCCCTTCAATGGCCAGAAAAGGAGAGTTGAGGGAGAACTATAGGCTGGTTCCCAGTCCATCCACTGCTATTTCGAATGATCCAAAGTTATTTGGGGCGGGGATTAGTCTGGGAGACCATCGCAAGATAAATTCGAACGCATAAAAGCTTTGGCACATATCGCGCGCCCGAACATGCCGAACCAGTTCAGTACAAACACGTACGTACGGACTAACGAACCTTCGGATTGACGAAACCTTCGAACAATCGAGCGCTCACCTTTAGGTATTCGTCACAGCTGTTGCAGGAACCGGGCCCAAAATCTTTGTACTGCTTGTCCTCTTCCAAATACCCCAGTGCCACTCCCAGATCGGTAGACTTTGAAGATGTCTTTATCTCATAGATACGACCCAGATGAGGCTTGTCCGGTAGCGTAGTGTAGCCTCTGTAATTATAGGAGCAGGTGTCGGCCCAATACTGAGCTCTCGCCTCCAGGTCGTCATCCCATGACTGACCGGATACAATCAGAAGATAATATGGGGTTATTATGTAGACATTTCTAAAAGTGGATCTGGAACTTCACCTCGGGACAACCTCCCCCCCCAAAAAAAAAAAAACCCCAACAACGAAAACTTGACGTCGCCAAAAAGGCAGCTACTGCGCACAGCCGTACACCACAATATATTTTCCTCCAAAAAAGAATAGTGTTCTTGATCCGCCCTTGCCTTGGGAGGGATGTAGCCTAAGATAAAGTGATGAATCTAATGCCTCTAGGGCATTCGACATACAAAATACATAGAACATGCATAGAAAATACACCAAACCATATTTGTCATGTTTATTTTTCCCACAATTACATCTAATGCTGGGTATTTATCAAAAAGAAAAGAAAAAATGATCATCTTCAAATTTCCCCAACAATTCGACTGAGGCGGAAGGTCTAAGTTAGGTGAGTTCAAAATACCGAAATCATTAATGTTAAAACAAACAACCTTTATTCAAAAACAAAACCGGTTCAAGGGATGAAGATGAAACCTTGTACAGATCACTGACGGAACCCTTGTCCAAAGAAGTACCAACAATTTGTTACGCCATTGTGACATAAGCATATTTAAATTTGACTGCGATTTAAGGCCAAAAATTGACAAACTATTCTCATCTCCTGTAATTGGCGGTTTGTTCTGCTGTTGGATGTGGATAATAAATAAATAAAAAATAAAAAAAAATCTTTAACAATTTGAGGACCCTGTTCATTTCGCCATGACTCCACTCGTACATCACGAGATTTCCTCTCATGCCTTGATGAAGAACATTTAATATTTTGTACAGAGGACAGACAGCTGTCGCGGGCAATGTGGGAATCCGCGCAAAGTTGGAATTCCCACTTTGCCCGGCTGGGCAATGTGGGAATTCCAATACTGCCCGGCAAAGTAGGAATATTCCCACTTTACCCAGGTTCAATAGTAGGGCAATGTAGTACTTTGAACAGCCCTTTGCCCAGGTTCAGTAGTAGGACAATGTGGGATATTACCAAGGTTTCATTGCACACGTCTTATACGTGTAGCGGATTGATCGAAATTCCCACATTGCTCAGGTTTAGAAGCAACGCAATGTAGGAATAGTATTTTCAATACCCCTTAACAATAGCTCTTACATCGAAATTGACGGAAACTCACACTTTGCTCAGGTTCAGAAGTAGAACAATGAAGGAATATCACCAAATAGGTAATTTTAACAACCCTTTCCTATAGCAAATTACATCAACATTGAACGAAATTCCCACGTGGCCCTGGTTCGGTAGTAGCACATAATGTTGGAATCTGCGTTAATTCGGAATTAGTGAAAGGGGAATCTTCCTCCCGAGTTTAAAATGTATTAATTCACGAATGATTCCCAAAACATTTGGTGGGTTAGGTGGTAACAAAATAAAGGAATGAACCCGAATAATATTTAAATTCCCCCCTCTAGCAGCAAATGGTTCAAAGGTGATTTTATGAGAGTTATTGATGTTGATAGTACATAAAGGCAATATTCCCACTTTGCCGCGCAATGTTGGAATTCCCACTTTGCCTTGGGCAAATTCCGAATTTACCCAGATTCCCACATTGCACGTGACACAGCCACGACCCAATTTTTCGTTAGCTCAGAGCAGAATTTTATTATACCCGTACAAAGACAAAAAAAACATAAAACAGGTATTTTTTAGATGTAAGCACATGTTGCATAAACTCCATATTGAAGTCTGCCGCTTCTGTTTCTACTTTAGAGCAGATGATGTGCAGCTGCAGCAAGATGCGCTTCCTTAAGTTAGATAATTTTCTTCTATATTATTTGACGAGACAGCAACAAACTTCAAAAAGAGTAAACAGCGATCACACCCCATTTTTTGTCTTCTTTTTTTTTCATAATTTGTTTGTCTGGCTGGCTTTTGAAAACAATTTATCAATGTTAATTAATAGTCATTAATATTCATGAATATAAAGCAGGGCGAACAATTCCTTGACAACTTTTTCGGCAACCAGTAATGGACAATTTGCCCTCTCATTTTCAATCCGCCGTCCGGTGTCGTGAAAAGCAAATATTTTATGTTGTATATTATTCAATCAATAGTTCGTACAGTGCATATGCAGTACAGCCACAACAGGGACTGCCACGTCGAATGCCATGGGCGTCGCCAGGATTTTTTTCTAGAGGGGGGGCAAAGCACATCCCCCCTTAAAAAAAAATACCTGTACTTTTGCCAGCATATTCTCAATTTATCTTTTTTTCGAGGGTGGGCATGGGGGCATTTACCCACCACTTTTTAGATGATAAAAAGTAGTAATTAAGTAATAAAGTATGTCAGGAGCAAATGTGGCCCATTGGGCCATGGGCGGCGCCGGCATTTGTCTCCGGTTTCAGAGAATATTTCTATTCCCCCTGGATGGGATGCTAGGTAATGCCGGCACCCATTTACACGCCTGTGTGGAGCGAGGCAAGTGTGGATGCAGTGGCTTGCCCAAGGACACAACATATGGCCAGCAGCTGAATTCGAACTCCTGACCCTCTGATCATGAGTCACAAACCCTAACCACACTACGGCACAAAAAAGGAGTTTGATCACTGCTTGCTCAATTGGAAATTGGTTGCTGCCTTGGCAAATAATATGGAAGACATAATCTAACTTTTAAAGCGCATTTCTGATGCTGCACATGGCTACCCGAAAATAAAAACGACAAACTTCAATTTGGAAATTGACGAAGCCTCTAAAGTCCCTATCATTTAAAAATACACGTTTTATGGCTGTTTTGTCTTTGCACAGACGTAATAAAATGAAGTTCTGAATTATCGATGGTTCGTTGCTAGCCTGTACGAATCATTAATTTTCTGCATAAGCAATAAAATATGCTTATTTTCTTAAAAAAATAATGCACTTTGTGGCTTTTTGCATGGTATTTGCAGGGCATAATAAAAGTTTGCTCTATGACGAAGCCTCTACAATCCTTGGAGTTAATGTACCACATGGCTATCATCTAAAAATACACGTGTTATGGCTGTTTTGTCTTTGCACAGACGTAATAAAATGAAGTTCTGAATTATCGAAAGAATGGTTCGTGGCTAGACTGTACGAATCATTAATTTTCTGCATAAGCTAATTTTCTAAAAGATAATGCATTTTGTGGCTTTTTGGTCTTTGCAGGGCATAATAAAAGTTTGCTCTATTATTTCTGGGTCCCATTTTAATAGTTTATAAATAAAATGAAGTTCTGAATTATCGAAAGAATGGTTCATGGCTAGACTGTACGAATCATTGATTTTCTGCATAAGCTAATTTTCTAAAAGATAATGCATTTTGTGGCTTTTTGGTCTTTGCAGGGCATCACAAAAGTTTGCTCTATTATTTCTGGGTCCCATTTTTATAGTTTATAGAATTAGGCAGCTGCTGAACGGCGGAGGGGATTGCAAGTTGGCAACCGCCCCCTCTAAATCTGATACTGTAGCAGGAGGCTTGTTGGAAATAAGAGGGTGAAATGTCCATTTGTCTTTGATGAAAACAGCTGTTCTTCCTCGTTTCTACTCATGAATATTAATTTGTGATGACAAACATTTTTAAGCCAGCCATCCAGTCAAAGTATGAGAAGCAGAAAAAAGCTGCCTAATATGGAAGACGTGATCTATGTTTTTGTTTGGTTCACATTAAGACTACTAAAAAACAGAAACAGTGTCGATAGACTTTAATTTGGAGTTTGACAGAGCCTCTGAGTCCCTGAAGTTTATGTAACATAATTATGCATATCATCTAAAAATACATGTTTTTATTGGTTGTCTTGTTTTTGCAGGGTATAATAAAAAGTTTGCTCTGAGCCAACGAATGGCTACATTGTACGAACTGTTGAAACTTCTCCGTTTAGGTATCAAGGGCGGATCCAGGGGGGCCAAAAGGGGCCATGCCCCACCCCCCACCCCACCCCAAAAAAACGAAGTGGTCAGAAAACCAATTTTTTTTTTTTATGTGACATCGCAGTAAAGGCAGGCTAATTTTTGAAAATCAATATAAAATCAACCGTTACAGATTTGATTTTGTTTTTTATGGCAATCGATACAATATTGCAGGGTCTTCAGTTTTGGAATTAAGTGCAAAATCACGCGACCCTTCCTTCCGCTCGAAACCGGAAGTTCCTTATAATTTGAAATTGGCAAAAGATGTAAACTTGCTTTCAACGATGTGAGTGTCTGCCTATAGGCTGTACTTTAAAACAATATAACAGGTGACGTCATAAAATGTTAGAGCGCTCTCTAGCGGCATGTTGACTAAGTCAAACATGATTTTAACATGCACTTTGAGTTGATCAAGTTATAGGTTTTGCCCTTCACCGACGTTTAAACACTGTATACCCAGTGTGTTAAAAAAAATTCCATCTTAAAATAACACTTGGAGTTGCTGTGTGTGGCAAAAGTTTGCGGTAATCAACGGCCCAACACCGTGTGGTTGTTCCTACAACCTCTAGTTTCATTTGTTTTTGTTTTTGTTTTTCATTCGAACTTGGAACACACCCCTTAACCCTAAAGGAGCAGGGTTATTTTGACCATCTCACAGCCGGAAGGGGGGGGGCGGATTCAGCCCCCCTCAGATCTTGGTCATTGAGTGACAACAAATTATGAAACTTGTCGCATGCATAGAACAACTTAATATGAACATACCCCAAAGAATTCAGGACTATAGATTAAAGGGTTTTGGAATTATCGGCTAATTAACTATTCATTTGCACCAATGGTAATTCCGCTTTGTGTACACTACAATCATTATGGAAAATGTGAAATTTGTCGGAATTTTATGTTTTTGGTATCAAAAGATTCCGCCCCGGCCCCTTTAGGGTTAAAGCCGGGAAGGGTTACGTCAATATTTTAAACTCGAATATTTAAATATACATTGGCAGGCGAAAGCAAAGTCATCAAGAGCCATCAGACATTACGAATTTCTTTTAACTTCATAAATAAAAAGACGAATTTGGCAACACCATTAATAATAGATTCATCTGTTGAACTCAGAAGAAATATAGATTTTTAACTGTTTGTAAGCAACTGAAAAGGTGCATTTTTTTTCCACTTACAAAGTTAAAGATTTGTTCCCGAAGAGCACTGTATATTGGACAATTGAGTAAAAAATGGATCTCCGATTCAGCCTCCAGATTACAGTGAGGGCAATTTCGCTGGTCATATTCGATACCTATACATACCTTCCAATTTCTATAAAAAGCTTGTGTGCAGAACATCTAAACAGGGCAAGATAAGTTCGATATAAACATTTATTTACGGATCGTAGATACAACTCGAGCTCAACAGTTTGTTTTCAATGTACGGTTAATAAGATTTTTAATTGATATATCTTCCTATTTTCCTCAGAGGTTCATTTTTTCAAAATCTGTTTCACTGTAAAATAAACAAATTAAGTGATACGAGGGATAGATGATGTAACGAAATAATTAAGAGTCATTTCGTGTAAATACTTCATATAAGTGTCCGCGCTCAAAAAATCGAATTTTTTTATACTTTGTGGGATGAAAGGACTTTGGGAGCAAGTAACCAAAATAGACTTTTTAATCCGATATTTTGCCCGTTGCCATGGTTACAGGCCATTATGTGTTTTGGCCATTTTTCGGCAATTTTGAGGCTCCAAAAATGCATTTTTTGCCTTATTTTCAAACGTCATCAAGCCAAACTGCAAAGTAATGTCACAAAAGTAACTATATCATGACAAAGTATCATCCTTACCCTTACAAGAAAAAAATAGAAACACTTCTGAAAAATCTCCGTTATATTATTTTTAGGCCCTATAATACAGCATGTTTTTACAACTAGCAAAATTGCATTTTTTACCCCATTTTTATCACTCCAAAATGGCACTTGCCAGGGCACTCAGAATAATTTCCCTTCGGCTATGGTTAGTTCAGGCATTGGTCTTTTCATATCTGGTGAGAAAATGTTGGGTTATTGTATAGCCTTTGTTCAGTAGCGCTCCAAAAATGGTAAATTTCACAAAACCTTAAAAAGTGTATTTTCAATGTTTTCCTTTGTTTGGGGTAATAAACTTGTGTAATTGGTATTGTTCATGAACCTAGCACATTTTCACAAACAGAATCAGACTGTTTATCATTTTTAGACCATTGGATGAATAGTAGGTAGTGTACTTCCCCCCACACCTGGCTAGGCCCCGCCCACTCCCCCTGTGCCACCGAATTTTGAATGTGTATGTTGCATAACGAAACAAATGTAAATAAATAATATGCAAGTGAACACTTTAGAAATAACAGAGTTCCTTTTCACAGCCTCCCCTTCCCCCACCCCCGGGGCATTGCTTGGGGTTGAGGGTGGGGTGTGACCACCCACCAATAACTTAGCACTGTCGGTACAATCATTGTCACATGGGCAAAACTCAGGTGATTGCAAGCCGCAATGAATAATAATGGCCATATCCATTGTCCTCTGATTGAAGTGCACCATTATTCAAATGATGTCCAGTCCTCCCCTCCCAGCTAGGCCCCGCCCCTTCCTTTGCCACCAAATTAAGATTTTGATTTCTGCATGTATTTGCCTAAATTAAATTGTAAATACTAGATATCAATTTGAAAGAGAACCTTTTACGAACCTACACCAACAGTCGTCTCATAGATAGCCCCTTCCGCTGCCACCCCCAATCCCAAATCTCAAAGATAACCACGCCCTCCCCAACAAGTCAACAAGTTTGTTGATATTACTTACATGCATATGTCCTTGGGGAAAGTCTGAATTATGTAAGGTGGCTTTTTTACAACACGGGGCAGCTTGAAATATCCGAAAAGTGAGGAGGAGAAGGGGTGTGTATGTCGCGGGGTGGGTGGGGGGCGGGAAGGGTGATCTGGACACACACATGTACGCTGTACACATTTGTTTATATTGCAAGCTACTTTGGAATTACAGTAAAAGGTGTGGTGAACAAAATGACGTTTATTTTATTATTTTCAAAACGGAAAAGATCTGTCGATTTAGAGAGCAACTAACTCTTATTTGTTTATATTGAAATACATGTACTTTAAAACAACGATCACTCCAGTGAAAGCTCCAAGAGAACACAGCATCAATTTGATTGCATGAATTTCACTCAGACTTGACTTGGCTATATACATGTAGTTAGGGTCTGAAGTATTTTTTTAGTGGAAGTGTCCTCCAAATTTGTATTTGCCTGATCAACATGAAGTTTTGTGGCACCAAATACACTTCTGTAGTGTGCTTATTATTACCATGGCAACCGCTGTAATGACATCGGTGCTCATAAACTAAAGTCAAAAATAATTCCATTTTTAAAGCCTATCACGGAAGTATTATCCTATGACTGAAATTCATGGCTATATAATTAACAACAATACATGCTCAGTATGTAACGTGGCCGCCATTGGTGCGAGAAGCGCATGTAATTTTCACCTCTCAATCTGTACCATTTTGTTTGTTTTGATGTATACGTTTCTAATAGTTGTTACATGAATCAATTGCAGAGCATTAAATAACATCACTACAATTGTGTATATTTACTTTAGTTTTGCCAATTCGGGTTGAAAACCCACACATTTTTGGAATAAAATCAGTAATTATAAGTCCCCATGGCAGTGACAATGGATGCATACAATGGCTTGACTGGGATGAATGTTTACATAGAAATACAGAAATTATGCCCAAAATGTTATCTAGACAAGAGTTTGGAAAAATATATAAAAAACACCTCTAGTGGTAACAGCAATAGAACCAAGAATGTCATATTATAGAGTAATAGTCAACCAATATTTTCCTGCCAAATCGGTTGTAGGAAAATCGGTCAAAGTATATGCAAATCAACATGGGATCACAGTGTGCTGTACCCCTCCCTTTCAGAAAAAAACCCCAAATACTCGCCAGAAAGGGATAAAATCTGTAAGCACTTGTGGTTCGGTGGGGAAGTTGGTTTGTTTTTTTAATTAACACATTAACAAAACATTCCCTGCTTGTATGCAAAAAAAACCCTGTAATTTATAAGCACCAGTACATTTAGATTGCTTGCCATGTAACAATGGATGCACCACAGAAGTATGGCCATGTTGACTGCTGATGACAGTTTGGAAGAGACTCAAAATGTCATGCTGATTACGAAATTACGATTTTGGAGGGCATAGCAGCACCCATAACGGTACGGTACTACATGTATATTCGACTTTATATGTGCTTGATCTGACCATATTTACACATTCAATTCAATCAATCAATATAGAGGCCATTTTGAGTTTTCACTAGAGTGATAGTTGTTTTAAAGTACATGTATTTTAATATAAAAATATGAGTTATTTGCTCTCGTAATCGCCACATCACTTCTCTGTATTGAAAATAATAAAATAAATGCAATTGTGTTAAAAAAAATTCAGCATTATGTACATGTACCATGTACCAGTGTTGTAGGACTCGGACTCGGGACTCGGACTCGAGTCCGGACTCGAGTCCTTTTTTCAAGGACTCGGACTTGGACTCGAGTCCTTTGCTCAAGGACTCGGACTCGGACTCGGACTCGGACCCCAAGGACTCGAGGACTCGGCTTCGAGTCCGGCTCGAGTCCGGCAAAATCGGGTCTTTTTTAGGTGTTTTATTTCAATTATTTTATGTCTTTCACCTTGATTTGTTTTTGCTGTGGAACCGAATTCCGCAGTTCTGCCGCTCGCAAAAATAACTTGCCGATTGATCAATGATCAATTGATTCATTCCAACCTAACCTAGCCAATTCCCCACCAAATAAATCGATTCATCAGTTATTCAGTTGCTTGCCGATGTGTTTGACTTTTTGTTCAATATTACTAACATGGTGAATGCATTGCATAGTGCATTGCATAGTGCATACAGCCAAAACCATTACCCCTTCTCTATCACCTGACATTTTGATAGTGACATTTTGAAAACGTTAATATAGTATTGGTGAACCGCGACTTGAATTTGATACATAAGGACTCGGACTCGGACTCGAGTCCTTTTTTCAAGGACTCGGACTCGGACTCGGACTCGGACATCAAAAATTGACAAGGACTCGGACTCGGACTCGAGTCCTTTGCTCAAGGACTCGGACTCGGACTCGGACTCGGATGAGGAGGACTCGACTACAATACTGCCATGTACATGTACCATGTACATGTATCCATATTACGCCCCCCCCCCCCTTCGCTTTCCAGATATTCCAAACCACTCCCACGTTGAAAAAAAAATAGCGAAACCTACATAGTGTATGTAAATATGTGGACTTTCCGCAAGGCAATATGTAACCTTAACAATAATACATATTCTGTACAATTCTTTGGGAGGGGTAGTTGCTCATAATGAGCACTGGAGTAGGAAGAGGGGTGGCAGGGGGTGGGCTGTGAGACGGGTACGCCTGTTGGTGTAGATTATGAAAGCTTCACTTGCAAATTGACATCTATTTACAATATTAATTTAGGCAAATACATGCAGAAATCAAAATCTGAATTTGGTGGCAAGGGAAGGGGGGGGGGGCCTAGCTGGGAGGGGAGGACTGGACATCATTGGAATGATGGTGCACTTCAATCAGAGAACAATTGATATGGCCATTATTCATTGCAGCTTGCAAACACATGAGTTTTGCCCATGTGACAATGATTGTACCGACAATGCCAAGTTATTGGTGGGTGGTCACACCCCACCCTCAACCCCAAGCAATGCCCCCGGGGTGGGGGAAGGGGAGGCTGTGAAAAGGAACTCTATGTTATTTCTAAAGTGTTCACTTGCATATTTACATTTGTTTCGTTATGCAACATACACATTCAAAATTCGGTGGCACAGGGGGAGTGGGCGGGGCCTAGCCAGGTGTGTGGGGGGAGTACACGACCTACTATTCATCCAATGGTCTAAAAATGATACACAGTCTAATTCTGTTTGTAAAAATGTGCTAGATTCATGAACAATACCACTTATACAAGTTATTACTCAAAACAAAGGAAAACACTGAAAATACACTTTTTAAGGTTTTTGTGAAATTTACCATTTTTGGAGCGCTACTGCACAAAGGCTATACAATAACCCAACATTTTCTCACCAGATATGAAACGACCAATGTCTGAACTAGCCATAGCCGAAGGGAAATTATTCTGAGTGCCCTGGCAAGTGCCATTTTGGAGGGATGAAAATGGGGTAAAAAATGCAATTTTGCTAGTTGTAAAAACATGCTGTATTATAGGGTCTAAAAATAGTATAAAGGGGATTTTTCAGAAGTGTTTCTATTTTTTTCTTGTAAGGGTAAGGATGATACTTTGTCGTGATATAGTTACTTTTGTGACATTACTTTGCAGTTTGGCTGGATGACCTTTGAAAATAATGCGAAAAATGAATTTTTGCAGCCACAAAATTGCCGAAAAATGGCCAAAACACATAATGGCCCGTAACCATGGCAACAGGCAAAATAAAAGTTTAAAAAGTCTATTTTGGTTACTTGCTCCCTAAGTCCTTTCATCCCACAAAGTTAAAAAAAATTCGATTTTTTGAGCGTGGACACTTATATGAAGTATTTACACGAAATTACTCTTAACGAAAAAAGGGCTAAGGAATTTTCTGGATTTTTTTTCACCGTCGATCTTCTCCACTTAAAAGTTCAAAAGTTTGTAAAAGTATATAAGGGGCATCTTGATGTTAGCATGTTTATTAATCTTTTAACTTTTGACATGTTTATTAATGTGTTTACTGTTCTTTTTCGTTCTTTTGTAATTTGTTTACCCATCGATTTCTTGACGCGCAAGACATCGGGGCACGTATGTTTGGTAATGTTTGTACCATCGGGAGCACTCTTACCGCCACACATCGAGCTTATAGAGTCTATGTTCGTTGCAAGTTTCATGTTCTTGCCCAATATCGTTTGGAAGAAAATTCGCGGAAAATTACTGCATACGGAAAAAAAGGCAACCGTACAAAATCAAAGGTTAATGGTCACAGCCCTATCACCCCCCCCCCCCCCCAATGAATATGCTTACCAGTTTCAGCATGTCGGCGGCTTTAGGAACCGCGTTTCTGCGCAAGTCATTGATGTATTGCAGGATGTATTCTTTGAACTCCGGCTTTGTCATCTGGCCATTGGCGGGTCCAAGGATGAGGAGCGCTAACATCAGAACACGTCGCGTAGACATAGCGGAGCGAACAGCTTAACCGTGCACAAATTTATGAAACTCAATACGTGAGCAAGCAGAGGTGTGCCCTACAATATCCGAACCAAAAGCGCTTCGTTCTGGTTTTATAGGCCTGATGCTTAACCAGTAAACTCCGCCCACAAGAAACTGAGGGTGATGGCACTGACGCAGTCGATGCAATGCTACAAAGTCACTCCCATATGTACTAGGCTATCGTGCCATCCTGGACTTATCGAACTATAGAACTTTCGAAATACAAGCAACTCTAATGATTGATAGTTGAATGCTCTTATGAGAAAGCAAGCTCAAGCCGATTTCCATTGGAAAAAAAATGTCGACTCTGCTCGATCGAAAACACTGGTGTTGATTAATTGGGGATGGTCTACAGTAAACTACCCCTCCCCCCTGGAACCTCTTGCCCAAAATACTGTTGAAATGACTCTTGCGAATCAGCATTTGTGGCGTTTGGCTGGATATCACAAGTTGGTTTGGAAATTTTGCCTTTTGCGAAAATCGAAATTTTCGGCAAAAACAATCTTGGCGAGAAGTGGTTAAAAGCTGACTATACTTCCGTTGTATTCGACGTCACTTAAGTTAGCAAATCAGAGAAAGCTTCATGCAGTTTTCCACGTATAATGATCTAAATACACACAAGTCTACTGAGTAATGAGTAGTAACATGAATATTATTCCAAGTAAACGTAGAACTTGTGGACGCAGGGTAATAACCTAAGGAACTTTAGCGTTCCATTTATCATTTTTGGCCCCATTTTACTGGCATTATTACATTAGTCAGCCGCCCCCACGTAACAAGATAGTAGTTTTGGTATTGAGAACACCTGAAGTGAGGAAACCTACATACAGGGAATATGAAATTCAAAATAATAAAAAATGAAGAAAAAAACATTGAAGGTCGCCACTTGATTGAGTTTAATAATGCATGGGTTACAGCATCATTTGACTTTCCTTCATAAACTGACAACTTTTATACCAGCAATATTTATCTCTATTTTAATGAGATTAATGAGAAGCATATAAGGCTGCTTGTTTAAACTGAAACCAATCGTAACTTGTTAATATCCATCTTAACCAAAATGTCTCACCTGGCATGTTAATACCAGTTTGGTGTTCATAACCTTTTCTTCTAAGAGCAACGTCGTTCTCTTTAAAACGGAAAGTGTAAAATTACATCTAGAGGGTATTACACACCAATTATTCAGTTTTGAAAATTGACGGAACCCACAATCAAGATCAAGCTTAGAGTTTGTTTATTAGTCCATAATCATCTTCATGAAGTTGTATAATGTAGCTTTTGTGAAGACAATTTAAGAATCTGAGATATCTATATCAATCACACATAATTTGTGTCTCCGTACAAACAGTATTAAGTCCACAAGCATCAGAAATCATTCTTAGAGGAACATGCGAACAGATCTTCAACTACCGAACAGATCTTCAACCTTCAAGAAAGCATTGGCCAGAGTGTGGCAGGGGGCACTTTGGTCCAACACAAGAAATTCATGATACACCAGAAGCTGATCTCTGTCATCAAGCAGTTGTATACCAAAGCAATCAGAGCAATGCTTGTGCGGGGTACAATTGTATCGGAGAATGGTTCCATATACCTCTGTTGGGGTCCGGCAGGGATATATGACTTCTCTCCCACACATTATGGCACTATAGATTCCACAGGAAAACTAAGTTAAAGGGTACATGACGTGAACTTTACTTGGGAAAATAATTTGTGCATCTTTCTACACCTCTTAAATGTATGAAAACTATGTGACATTCCTTTTTGGTTAATTTTATAGAAAAGTTCACTGTTTTTAAATATTCAAAATTGTCCATGTTTTTCCTGGCAGCTGAGGGCGCTGTTACTATGATGGCATCTCAGGAAGACACTGCTCAGTTAAGTGGATATCTGTTCAAAAAGTGAGCCCAAATTTTGCTCACTGAAAACGTTTGTGAGAAAAATGTGCTCATAAATTGGTTTCCTGTCGTGCACTGAAACAACAACGTATCACCAAAGAAAAAGAACATTTACAAAAACAAAATATCCAATATTCTGGCATATCTGATTCTGAAATAACATTGCTCATGAATATGGAAATTCGAATTAGCATAAAAACAAAACAGGCACCAAAATGCCCTTCAAAATGGAAAAATGAAAATTGAAAATAACATAAAATGGGGAAAAAATGGGCCTAGTTTACAGAACAGGTATCAACTATAATTCTTCACTTATTGAAAACTACAAAATTTAATGGCTGAACCATGCATTATACTTCTATGCTAATAAAATGGTGGCTTCGCGCTGTGATATCCATCAAAATTCTCGTGATTCACTGAATGAGGTTCCGTCATCATTGTCTATCCACGGACTGCAGAAAAAATATAACAAAGAGAAATGAGCAATAAAAACGTGCATACTGACGTTTGCAAATAAAGCGCAATGCCAATGGTACCGTTATATAAATATAAAAGCCCACCCTATGGGCTCCGTGCGCCAACAAAAGAGGGTGCGTTTTTACCACTGTTGAGAGCCCCGTGTACGTACTGTACTGCACTGGTTTGCGCGCGAAGTACGCACGACTTCCTGAATGTGCCAAAGCTATTAGGCCAAATAAAAAAAAAACATGTTCAGCGTCCCCGCCCGCTTCCTTTTTGGAGGCTGCCTCCTTTTTTCTTTTTTTTTAATTGAGAAAAAACGTAAAAAAGATAAATGTTAAGCAGTGACATCATTTTGGCCTCTTTGTCCGTTGCATCCAGGCCACATAAAGCTGTTATGTTATTTCCTGAGTCTAAGTGGCGGCCATTTAAAAAAAAAAAAGCTGGCGGCCATCTTGAAACCGGTCGTTTTGGAAAATGGGTCGGGCGGCCATTTTGTAAAATTGTTTTTTTTAAAAGGCCTCCTCCTTCCTTTTTTTCAGAAAGGCAGGACGCTATTAAAACATGGGTTTTTTTGGGGGGGGGGCTTAGCCAGAGAAATCCCCGCCCCCAATAACTTTGGATCATTTGAAATACGCAGTGGATGGACTGGGAACCAGTCTAGGTCTCCCCAACTCTCCTTTTCTGGCCGTTGAAGGAGCACTTGTGCACGTAGCCCATTATGAGCGTCTGCTTGGCAATAAGCGTTTAACCCGAGCCCCATATCATTCATACATACCGCACAATCGCCTATTGCAACGTTTGTATCCTTTGGGGCACCGACTACACTTGCCTCCGCTTTCGTACGGCTTTTCACCGATCCAATTGCCCCTGAAACAAAGAACAGATCAAATTGTAGACTTATTGGAATGCTGGGGAGTTTTAACTGGGGTGTCAATTATCTGCTGCAGCGTGTCCTTCGATATTTTTTCAATAAACTGATTTGTATCATGATTTTGCAATAAGGTTTAATGTGGCCCCTTCGGAATTCAATTTGCTTGTGCAACTCACGGTGAATATTTGTACATTCGTACAATGACGTTAAGGGGAACAAGTTTGATATCTCCTCTCATCTCAGAGGGGCCAGCCTTTAACACTTTTTTCTTCCTGACTGACTGACTCACTCAGGGTGCAGTGAACTAATTCAAGCGAGAATTTCTACGCCAGTTGATTAGCATAAAAAGTGACCCCACAATTTCTTTTATAAAAGGAGACAGTTTGGCTTTAAAAACGGTGGAATTGTGTAAATAATAACCAAGGATTGGTTTTTGTGCTTCAATCTGAGGGCAGGTTGATAAAATTACGGTTGAAAATGGGTCCTATTTGCATGAGAAAGTGGAAGGATGCCACTCGTAAAATGGCTACATGCAGGCTTGGGAACTACCACTTTTCGGGAGGTGATTTTGTTTTGGTGTTAATATTTAAAAATGTAATCGGCTAGTCTACCCAAAATTCAAAAGAAATGAAAACAAGAGGACAAGACATTCATTTAATTTGTGTTTGAGAAACCCCAGTGATGTCGGCTTGCATGTTATTCGGCCCTGAACTTTGTAAATTTTACACTGTTTTCAATGGGGCTTGAATTGGTTCAGTGCACCCCTCACTCACTGATTGTCACTTGTGAATTAGACTCGCAAAAGTCTTACCTTGGCCCAAATTATTTGCCTTAACATCATAGTGGGCCAGCCCACAAGGTACTCATTGTACCCGACTAACTGACGGACTGTCACTCGTCAAGTCTTGCATGAGTCTAACCTGGGCCAACAAATTGACTTTGCTAGTCAAAGAGGGTCAGTCTATTACCCATCTCACTGACTGCCGGAGCAGTTTGTCTGGGGCTATTAGCTTGATAAGTGTTGTTTTTCTCAACGTACCCCTCTCCGTAGTTGCAGACGAGGCGGTTGGCGAAGTAGCCCGGACAACCTGTCTTGAAGCCACAGCCGAGGAACTTGGTGTTGGCCCAAACCATCTGAAAAGAGGGTGATGTTAAAGGCATTTAGAGTCATTTGCATTTATCACCAAAGATGACCAATCGTTACTAAACAGCTTATCTGGATTAAAGATTGTACTGCCACTCCATGCAATTAATATTCCATCAGTCTTGCTGTCATTTTATAGAAGAATTCAAGAGATGTAGTTGATTTTCAACGATCATTCAATTGACTGATCGTTTACGAAATCGTGTTTCGAGATCGTGGCCCTATATGCCTTTTGTATCAAGACTGATGGGATATTTTGGGTTCTCTAGGGACCGAGCTGGGGTACATTGTGCCTCCCATCCTGATCTTTATATGCTTCCGTCGATTTTCCTACAATTTAATACGAATATTTCATTTGAATGCTTTCAAATCTGGTACAAACTTGTTTGGAGACAATATTCATCAAATCAATTAGCTTTTGGTGTTCCAGATTCTAGCAAAAGGGGACTACACATCCTTTTTGGCAAAATCATCATTTTTCCCGATTTGCCCCAAAAGGTGAGTTTTTCCCCCCAACTCAAATCGGCAAATTAAGTACTTATATGGTAATGTTTGAAGTACTTTGCATTTTTTGGGAGATTAGGGGGCTCTAGTCTCGACTACAACACTGTCTATATCAGAATGACACAAGTTTAGGTGTGTCTTACGTCAGAGAGTATGGGCCTTGTTCACGAGTCGGCCATATTGAATTGAAAGTTATAGGTAAAATCTTATTTTTTGGAACTTGCGAAGAGAAATGAAAGCAAGTTAATGTATAATAAACTCCAGTCTGCCTCAATGAATAAGTTAACATTTGTAATTAAACATTCCCTAATGTTTAAAGCCATATTTACAAAAAAAAATGGCAGTAATATAAGGCTGCATTGTACCTGCATAAAAGGTCTGGCGCCATCCCATTCAACAGTTAACAACTAATGAAATACATTCAGGGAACGCGACAAAAATGGCCAACTCGTGAATAAGGCCCATATATACCCAGCCTCGACTTCGAGATCGCGCAAGGCATGATGGGAAACAACAAGGCGCAGCAAGATCTCGTACCCATGGGAACGAGGTTGCCATTTACCAACCTGTGTGTAATGGCCGCATGATGACTTCATGGGATCCCCTGGTACAGTCCTGCAGTAGTCGCTCCCATAATCGTAGATTTTCCCCTCCTCTTCCCATCCCTTCACCATCCCCCTCAGATCTGTCGCCGTACTGTAGGCCATGTTCTCCCCGATCCAATCCCACCGACTGTTCGACTTGACGTTGTTGTGTCCGTCGACGCAGGAGTCGGCCCAGTCCTGAGCTTTGCGGGCCAGGTCGTCATCCCATGACTGACCGGACAAAATAAGAAGGTATGGGGTTATTATGTAGACATTTCCAAAAGTAAATCTGGAACTTTACTTCGTGAAGTTGTAAAGGTTGTGCAAGCAGATATCCTTTCCTTTCTAAAAAATAAAAACCTACTTAACATGAGTATTTCATGTTGATGGAGCATAATACTCTTTCGTATAATCGGTGAAAATGTCATGGAAATCCGTTCTTGCAAACCAGAGATATAACAGATTGTAAAGGGCTATGGGTTTTTCACCCACATACATCATCACCGCTAGGGATATCAGTGATTCAGATTGTCATGGGCCTTTTCACTCTGATGTAAATACTGTGTAAATCCTATCCCATTAGAATGGGTGAAAAACCCATAGGCACAATTTGTCAGATCTCCGATTTGCATAAACGGGTTTCCATGGCATTTTCACTGAATATAAACAAGAGTATAAAAAAAAGTATGCTCTATCGAGATGAAATAGTCATGTTAAGCAGGTTTTTTTTTAAAGAAATTTAAGGATATCACATTTTTTGGGGGGACACCATCGTAGGCGTAGCCAGCGGGGAAGGGGGGGGGGTTAAGCGGGGTATTTGGCCCCCAACATTTTCAAATTGGTAAAGACTGCCTTTTTTTCCATTCAAGTGCCTTTTTTCACCAGCGTTCCCGCCCCTCCCCAATATTTTTTACGAGTGCCTTTTTTTCTTTACGAATGCCCATGTAAGAACAAGTGCGGTTTTATTTACAAAAAAGTTGTGGCCTTTTTTAACGGGTGCCTTTGCTTAAATTTCGCTCATGTGCCGCCCTGAAAAGATGCAATCCAAACTATTTTGTCCAATTCAGACGTTATATCGCTCGTAAGTTTGAATGTGATGACGTCATGATGACGTAAAAAAATATGCTACGTCTAAAGGACAATGGTTGATGTTTTGTAAATGGTTTCATCTTCGTTTCTTGAGACGTTTGGAAGAAATTCCGTTTAGTTTTAATCTAAGCGCTTCTTTCGCGGTGTTTAAATATAGTAAGTAAAAAACGAGCAACTTTACGTACATACACGACAAAAATGCTCACCAATGCAAGCTCTATCAGATCACAAATCACGAGCAAGGTTGTTCATTTCTCTGAAGAGTTTTAATTGATAGAAGATGAACATTTTTGTATTTATTGACTACGTCATCACAGTCTATGTTTGTTCCAAGTGTCATGTTCATGCTCTGTATCGTTTCGAAGAAAACTCGCGAAGAATTCTTAAACGAAAAAAACAGGGAACACAGAAAAAAAATCGTACAAAACCAAAGGGTGATTGGCACAGCCCCTTCCCCCCCCCCCCCAAAAAAAGTGCCCAATATGCTCACCAGTTTCACCATGTTGGCAGCCTTTGGATACACGTTGTTCCGGAAGTCATTGTGATATTGCAGGATCTCTCGTTTCTGCGTCTCTGTCAACCGGGCATTGACGGGTCCAAGGATGAGGAGCGCCAACAGCAGCACACGTCGCGTATACATAGCGGAGCAAACAGGTACACCGTGCACAAATCTAAGAAACACTCAATACACGAGCAAGCAGAGGTGTGCCTCACAAGAAGATGCCGAGCTATAAGTGCTTCGGTCTGGTTTTATATTGGGCCTATATTAAGCTTTTAACTATTAACTCCGCCCACAAGAAATTGAGGGCGATGGCGTTGATGCAAATTTTGATCTTGTCGAAGCTAGTATTAGAACTGTCCAGTCCAAGTACAAACAGCTATACGGTATTCATCAAACCCTTCGATATGCTTGTCCTTGTGGTACAACCTGCTGAAATAATTCGTTAATGACCTTATAGACAAGCCAATCCCAAAGGATTTGGACGATCCTGTCGACAGCTTGTGAAAAAAGCTTAGTCTTATAAACACCATTAAATTGAGATGGTGGAAAGGCTGGAAAACAATTGTGATTTGAAAAAAAACAGGAAAAGTCAGAGAGAGTCAAAATCTAAAGACCGTTTCACACAAGATAAGTTTCAAAAATCAATTCTCTATCCCAGTCACGGTCAAGCGAAGACATATTAAAAGAAAACGTCGTGAATTTTCTAATCATATTCAGATAATTACAAACGTTGGCCCTATCCGGGTTTTTTTTTGCATTTGTTTGTTGCAGAGTAAGCTAAGCGGAATTAAATGCCATGGTAACATAATGCTTGTGTTGACTATATTGGTGGTGACATAAACGGAGTGAGTCAAACAAACAAACAAACAAGCAAACACCCCAACACCCCAACAAACAACAAAAGGACACCCCAACACCCCAACAAACAAACAAACAATTTCACCCCCAGCAAACAACAAACAAACAAACCACCCACCAACAAACGGACTAAATAAATGAATAAAATTAGATTCAAACCAAAGATTAAACAAGTTATACAGATCTCCCTTTCACGCGCGCATCGCGTAGTTATGTAGAACCATCGCTGTTTTCAGGATAAAAAATCTATGGGACTCTAATGATGTATAGTTGAAAGCTCTTAGAAAGCAAGCTCAAGCTGATTACCATTCAAGCAAATAACGACTCTGCTCGAAGACACTGGTGTTGATTTATTGAGAGTCTACAGGGAACTATATGAAACCTCTTTCCAACAATTTCCCAGTTGTTCGTCTTAAAAGTCCCATGGTAATACCGACAGGAGCATCTTAAAGATCTAATGTTTCCTTTCCTTTGAATTCAGGGGAAATTCTTCAACACCTCTTTAAATGTGTTTTTGTTCAGAGCCTCCATAGATAGAAGCTTCCAATGAAACGCCAATGCATTTTATCGGCAGTGTATACTGTGAAGAAAATCGGTATTGTGAAAAAAGCCACGTAATATAAAAAACGGTACGTGGACAGCGTATTTAGAAAGACAACGAAAGAAGACGTTAAGTGTAGTGTTAACAGACAAGGATGGCCATCCGCCATCCAACCGGTAATTGATAGCATAAACACACCCTTTATGGGCAGTAGGCCAAAACTGTGAAGAAAATATGACTAAACTGATAAACTACGAGAGGCAGCATTGGTGAGTAAGACACAAAACGATATATACGATACGGTAAGTGAAAAAATGACAATAAGTCTTCCATATTATTTTACCTCACATAAGGTAGCGAATCGGGGGAAAGCGATCAATGCAGTTTCTTCGCAACATACTGCAAGGGCGTAAATCCCAAAAGGGATGGGGGAGGATATACCCCTCCCCCTCCCCCACACTATTTGACAGGGGCACTGGATCATGACGTACCCCTCCCCTCCCCCTCCCCTAGATGTGTGTGATGGGAAACGAAGAAATGCCGATGTTCAGGTTCTCTTGTAACTTTCCGATAGTCCAAACGTATGACACATTTGTTTAAAATCGGGAACAGTACAAAAGCTTGAAATGCACCACTTTGCGGTAATGTTAACGGACGTAGACGCACAAGTTCGCATTCATAAGCCAAGTATCATGAACAAACCCCTAGTGTAGGCCTAATGTGTTGTCCACCCCAGTCTTTTAATTGTCCACCAATTAAAAGACTTTAAAAGTGAAATTCTTCTTCCCAATGTGCACATAAAAACAATATACATATATTCAGACACGTAAAAAATTACGTAGGTCGAAAAATATCGGGCAATTAACCAGCTTGTTCCCAATAGAAGTAGATCGGACGCAAGGTAATACTCTTTCGACAATCACCCTGGGCAGAAGTACCTAAACATTTGGATTTTGTCACCACGATTATTTCGAACATTCCCAGGACATAATTTATATGCCTTAGACATGTTTACGGAATGGCTATGGCATGCAGTCCCCAAACACCAACGAAATGACTCATATAAGCAAGGTAGGAAATAGGTGGATGGGGCCTTACGATCACGTGTCTCGGGCGATGCAAACTCAAAGGTCGATCCACGCGATGATTTTTTTTTTGAAGAACCCATTTCGTAAAGCTTTCTACTACTCTTAAAATGTGTGAAAAGTATTTGAAATCCATTTTGGTGAATTGTATTCAAAAGTGCAATTCTTTAAACATATACAAGTGGGACGCCGCGCTTCGCGCTGCACCCGCCAGAAAAAAAAGCCAAACACAAAACAAATCATTTGTTTCACTAGCCAACCGTGACTTCAAAAGACAGTAAACTGTTAATATCACATCCAAGCCTCTCCGACCATTAACCCTGGCATTGTGTGCTTCCCGGCACAATCTGTGCTTCCAGACATGAAGCATTTTAAGCACTGAACGAGAAGTTCGCGACGCAAAGCTTAATTGATGGGAACAGCTAGCATTATGGATTGCAGGGTCAAGGTTGAATAATTGTACTATGTTGACAAACCAAAGCACGATACTTGAGTTATCGCTGGTACTACTTGAAATGGAAATATACCTTGTACAAACAATCTTGATTCATGGTACTTTGTTCAACTTCCAACGCACCGACCTATATACATGGGCCCACATATACCCTACATCAGCAGTACGGATAAGAGGCAAAAGATCCTCTCGATCTAGTTGTAAACGCTGAATGCGGCCCTATAAACAAAACAAAACGAGCATTTTGCAACAATAAACGAGGATATCTTGAAAATGACTCGGAAAGGCAAGAGCTCTAGCTTCGATCGCTAAACATCCGTACTGATAGTGGCACTGCAGATCTGGAGTTTTTGATCTAGCCAATTAGTCCCACAGCTACGACCAAACTAAATGTCGCCATGGATGGGTATTCCTAGGTTATGTGAAGTGTTAAGTTCTGTGTCTGAAATTCTTTATTGCAGGCTTGGTATGGCTTCAGATTACGAGGTAATTGAAATTAAAACGTACAGGATGAGTCAAAACTGAAAAGCGGAACCCACACCCCCAAAATGTTATTTCATATTTAAAAAAATATGTAGCACCGAAAATAATAATGAGTGGAAAGCCAATTTAATCAGCTACATCTAGATGAAAAGAAAATACTGAAATTGCTCGATCTGACAGTGGCTGAAATATATGCGCCGTAGCACCTTGTATACCCTTTATAAAGGTGCTATTTATTGCGTCTCACATGTTCTCATAAACTTCATGCACCCGTCTTTAAAAATAGACATAATTACCAGCGCCTTAAGTGATTGTTGGTAGACACGTACGCTATATAAGACTCCGGTACTTTTATCATTATTAATCCGTTAATATTAGGGGAGTCAGGTTGGCGTAGCGGTACTTTCCTCGCCTCCCACCGCTGTGACCCGGGTTCGAATCCCGCCTGGGCCAATGTGGATTGGGTTTTCAGTCCCTGCCTGATGGGTTTTCCCCAGAATATTCTTCCGGGCTTTTCCTCCCACCTCTAAAACTGTAACTTCTTCTCATTGTCTTCTCTCCATCACAGGTTTCTTCAGGCTTGCGAGCTACAGTGCCTAGGGCGCTTTTGAGGAATCCTTGGTTTCATTACCAGAAATGATTAATAATAATAATAATAATAATAATCACCATTTAAACACAATTACTCTAAAACCTCTTTCGTCCAAATATGCGATTTTAAGAATCGTCGTCACAATTGTCTTCAAACATCGCCAGACAAAGAAGTTCAAATGTTCAACAAAGTCCTTTTGAAGGCCCATCATTAAAAAAAAAAAGTGGATTTTATAAATCATATTGTTTGCCTTACCAGGGTTGTTAATAAAGATATTGTGTAGTACTGTTGTTGGCAGTTGTTGGAACAAGTATTCAGTATCATTTTAATTTCTTTGTTGTTCCAAACAGTCAGAATACACAATAAATTGGGTTTTTTTTGGACGAAACAGGATTTTTGGGTCATTCTATATTTTGAATTCACCTAACTTTGACCTTCCGGCAGCCTCGGAAGGAAAGGTCAAACGACTTTGACTTCCGGATGATGACGCCATCACACTGTGTTTGTGTCTGGCATTCCTCACTAAACACTTTTATAATATATGTGTCTGTAGTAAAATGCTTCCGCTTTTGAGCTATATTCAGTTTTTATTGCACTTCCGGTAACACCGGAAGTAAAGGTCAAGCGGTTTTGTGTCTGGGGACAAGAAATGTTCCTCACGGCATAGTCTACAACCTCACGAAAAAAACGAACGCGCGATACTCTATTTAGTTCAAAAGATATACGCAAACTATTTTGTCAAAATTTGTCCTTAAATCGCTTGTAATTTGATACCTGATGACGTCATGATGGCGTAACAAAAATTATAACATCTTCGTAACAAGGTACAAGTTCACACAAGGTTTTGTGATCATACCGTGAACCGTTCGGAAGAAATGTTGCTTGTTTTGATTTCAGGCTAACGTCTTCATTTTGAATTCATTTAACTTTGACCTTCCGGTAGACCCGGAAGAAAAGGTCAAGCGAGTTCACGTACACGGCAAAAAATGTTAAGCGATTAATGGTCTATCTGATTACAGAATACAAACATCATTGAATGTTTAGTTCAAGAGTTATAAGTGAAAGTATTTGGTCACTTTTCCAGTTAAAATCACTTGTAATTTGACACCTGATGACATAATCATGACGAGTAATATGCACCACTTCGGATGAGGGTCGATATATATTGAAAGTTACAAGTTCATACCATATACCGTTTAAGAGAAAACCCGCGGAGAAGTATTGTCCGGAAAAAGAAAGAAAGAAAGAAAGATTAATCGCAACAAATCCAAAGAGTGGTCGGGTTGTGCCCGACCACTCAATGAGCCATTTGTTTTTCTACGTGGCCAGCCCTACCTTGGCCCTCGTCATACTTTGGGGAGTTCATGATCGTAACAGGTGCACAGAACGGAAATTAATGTGAAGTTATTTGGTTTATGCGGATCGTGTCGATATGCAATGTAGTTATTTACTTATTATTTTGATAGTCTGTACGGGTATATTTAATATTCTTTTTCGGTCTCTCTTCTTCTAGAAGGTATTTTTTTGACACGAGGGCAGCTTTTATCTGTCACATGGCAGACTATTATGAAGATGTCTTTCAACACATTTAAAAACATTTTCTACATCAAAATTGAAATACATATGTAATACCTACCTGTGTGGTAGCTACAGCGGTATAAAGTGCGGGGTGAACAGCTGTCCCCGCGTGGGGTCATAATTCAGGGTAAAGGTTCAATGCCAGGGGGAAAAAATATCACCATCAATTTTTTCCGCTCCTGTGAGATTTGCTGATGTTTGTATGCAAAGTGCCACTTGAACCGTGGGTTTTTGATTTATCAGATAGCTTAATAACACAAAACGCAGTGCGTGTTCCACCATTTCGCTTAATGTTTGATGAGTTGATAATAGATTGAACTACACGCACGACAAAGTTAAGCTCTGGCAAGTTGAACAGTGGCTGCGCTGGTGTACAGTCGCTTGGTATTTTGTAAACACGAAACCACTTCTCTGATCATAGCTCAAATTGGACCGTTCGCTTGATGATACAGATTTGAAATCACTCACCAATCGATACACAACATGGATGGAGCCTTCGGTTCTCGTTCCTACTTTAAACCCGCAGACTACATCGTCTGTGGGGTGATGATTCTGGTGTCCGTAGCCATCGGTCTGTACTACGGATTGAAAGGAGGCGGTCAGCGTACCTCCGCTTCATACATTCTAGCCGATCGCAGCATGACATTAGTCCCAGTCACTCTCTCCCTTCTTGCTAGTTTCTTCTCAGGAATCTCCCTGCAAGGCTACCCAGCTGATGTCTATTACCACGGCCCGACTGTCTTCTGGATGGCTGTCCCCTTCCTACTCGGAGGCGTTCTGTGTTGGAAATTCTTCCTACCGATGTTCTACAGACTTGGTATGGCTTCAGCTTACGAGGTAAATTGAAATTAAAACATGATGCAAACATTGATCAACAAACATGATCATAATGATACAACCTAATATAATTATTTTGTTCAACCATCTCCCAAATAACAGTTATTAAAATAATATTTAGTTACAAACTACATGTATATAGGTTCTTTCATTATGTTTACAATAACAGTTAATGGAATCGTATATTGGCGCAACACTTCTGCAAGACTGGCTGTGATAATCCGTTGAAGAACTTTCTTGAAACTAGTATTACGAAACCCTTTTCAGGTAATAATTTTTGTTTTTCATCAACGGTCCTTTGCATAATGATCATAACAGATTTTTTGTAATTTTCTGTGTTCCTGTCAAAAAAAGTACCTGGAACTACGTTTCAACCACGCGGTCAAGATATGTGGTGTGATGTCCTTCCTGATTTTCTCCGTAAGTATTCTTGTGCGCTTCCAAAAAAAATTTGCACCATGCCAAAAATGTTTCATTTTGTTGGCTGCATTAAAATGTGCTTACTTTCATTCTTTGTCATTGTAGACACTCCACTCTGTTCGTCGTTTCATTGTATAATTGTATGCCTCTTTCAGGTTTCCTTCTTTGAATCTAGTAATCATTTATTTGTATTTACTTGGGTCAGGTGCTTTACTCTGGTGTGGTCGCCTTTACGGCTTGTGTAGCTTTGACTGCAGGTACGTATTAGTCTCTTGACTCGATCATACGGAGATCTTTCATTGCCCATTGCTCAAAGGAAATAATAACACGTAATAATAACTTACATCTATTTCTTCGCCAATTTGTAATCCAAGGAAAAGGTGCACTAAAGGGCGAGATTTGATATTAAAATGTTTTCAACAAGAAAGGCTCGAGCTTGTCACAGACAGTGGCGCACTTGTCACCGGCAGTTTGAATTTTGTCAAAAACTGTTACCGAAGAAAAATATTCATTTTTTATTTTGTTTTTGTGGGGACCGGACTATTTTAACGTTTGTGGCGCCATTTACACCCCTATTAATCTACTCGAAAAATAGGCCACATACATTATCACCACGGTCAAATCGTGGGACTAACAACAAATATTGAACCCCCCCCCCAAAAAAAGGAACAAAATAACAACCTCTTCCACCCCCTCCTTGGGTGCGCCACTGGTCACATATTCTGTTTATTGAGTGTGGATGGATTATTACTTATCCAAACTTTTCCACAATTATAAAAAAGCCAACATTTTATGGATTGTTGGGAAACATTTTGTGGGGGGAAACAAAACAAATGATTTATAACAATTATTTAATATGCTTATCTATATTTTTCTCTTCAGGTCAACAATACATAGTAAATGAAGAATATAAAATATCATAGTAAATATTTCTTTTATCTAATCAATACAGTGACTGGTATCAACGTGGAAGTTGCCATAGTTAGTCTGTGCGTTGTCTGTGCCGCCTACACCGTTATCGTAAGTCTTGAGTCGATTGTTTTTCTCTAAAGTTTTTCCATATTAGTTTCTGAATCTACAAAAATGATTGAGGATTTCAAATGTTTTCCGATAGAGTTTTGCGATTATGTATAGAATCATTGCTCGATTGAAAACCAATGCAAGAAGACAAAAACAACTGATTTTTAGCTCAGACTGTTATTGTTTTTCTTTTCTTTTGTGTTTAAGGGAGGAATCAAGGCAGTTTTGTGGACTGACAGTCTTCAAATGCTTCTGATGCTTACAACGACCATCGCTATAATCATCAAATGCTCCATGACACTTGGCATTGGGAACGTATGGCAGATAGCTTCCACGGGATCCAGAACCAACTTCTTTTAGTAAGATTATAACTTGACAAGTCTGTGTTTCATATTAAGAGGGACTGCAGCAGAGCTCAAGTTTTCGAAATAGAGTGATGAGCCGGGGGGGGGGGAGCCGGGGAGTAAGTCGTTTAGTCATAAGGGTATTTAGGTTTATCTTGTGCACTGTAGGCCTACTTGTGAAACTTAATGTGCAGAGAAACGTCAGGCGAAATTTCTAGTGTGTTTGTTTTGCGCGCAACTTTTCAACGACCCTTTCTTCGGACGATAACAACTATCCTGAAATAGCCGTCAAATTGGCCATTTTAGTTATAGGATCGATCTTGGAATTTGGACTCGTCTAAAGAGAGAGTTCTGAAAATAGCAAGGAATCTACTCCTTTAAAAAAAATGTATTGAAGCGTATTAGTACTGTGCATCATTTCACAGTCGGTTTTTTTTTATAGCAAACTGCAATCTTCCATTGTTTATTATTAAAGCATTTATTTGCGTTTATCAACAAATGAATGCTTATTGAATTTTTTTTAAATACATTTCGTTCGTTAGCTTCAACTCCGATTTGACGGACTTTTACAACGGGTGGAGTTTCATTGGACAGACGACATTCCTCGGGATCGTAATCACCAATCAGTACATGGTGCAGAGACTGGTCATCTGCAAATCAGAGGCGGTGGCCAGAGCGTAAGTTCATGTCAAACGAAGAAATTTGTTTCCCTTCTCTACTTTTGATTTTCTTTCTGTGTTCACCCACTGAAAATGCAGGGTGTTCCAACCAAAGTTGTGCAAGCAGATATCCTTTAATTTCTCAAAACTACTTTTCATGAGTATTTTATCATGATGACACCTGGTGTGTTGACATTGGCACCTGGTGTGCTGGCATTTTCAAGAAGTGGTATTTTTGTATCAATACAGTGGCCATTTTTCAAATAGTGCCCCCCCCCCTCCCCCATTTACCATATTTTAGTTAGTCTGAATTTTGTTTGCAATCGATTACACAATTATAAATGGGTACAATCATTCTAGACTGGTTCCCTGACCTTATAATTCCCTGTCCCTGACGTCTATAAATTGCCCCATTTCAATTTAAATGGGGTCAGGGAACCAGACTTCAAGAACATGATTGTTTTCCTTGGTTTTTCCAGACCCTTCGAACACAATACTTCAAGCAAGTCAGTGTAACAATATTTGCTCAAAATAGTAATCCCCAAATCCATCCATTTCTTAAAATTACAGCAAAAGCGAATGTTGTATACATGTGTATTCCCTTTAATTGTATTTTGTTTTTCACACAGATCCTTTATTTGCTATGTGTTTGGAGTCATAATTTTCCAAAGTCTTCTGTTTTTGGTGGGGATCAGCATTTATGCATATTACGAGGGATGCGATCCTAGCACCATGGGGTACATGACTAAAAATGATCAGGTAAGGCCACTAATATACCAAACAGTCAGAGAATATTTAGCGGACATTAATTGCTTAATTTGTTTGCATTTTCCAGTAGTCTAGTCTTATAGTGTTTGTTTAAAAAACTATGTGTTCCATCCAGCGGCCTGTCTTCACCAGTGGCGTAGCTAGGATTTTTTTTGAGTGGGAGGGGGATAGGGGGCATCAGAATATCATGGGGGCACATATCGCAAACGTCCTATTGCAGTTTTTCCCAGTTGGGCCCCATAATGCCTCGCTGTATCCATTGACATAAGGAATTGCATACAGTAAGCCTTTGGTTAACTGAAAAAATACTACTTACAAAAACCCTTTTTGGTTGGGGAAGGAAAAGAGGCATTATCAGTATTTTGGTGGGGGCACCTGGGGGGGGGGCACGGACAATTTGGGGGGCATGTTCTCTGTTCTTTCTAGTTTGTAGCCCACACTTTGGGTGGCCTTAGCATTGTGTTTTTGGTGATATACCCAAAGTATATACAGTACTGTTTTGTGAAATCAGTTAGAAGCAAATATATCTGCTTGAGTAAAGTTTTGATAAACATAATAAGTTCCACGAGCTGTTTGCCCATCCTACAGATTGTACCGTATTTCATCGTGGACGTGTTCAGTGACTTGCCTGGAATTCCAGGCTTGTTGCTGACTGGATTGTTCGGCGCTGCGTTGAGGTGAGATAATAGGAGGTGGGGGGTGGGAATATGCCCCCCCCCCCACTATTTTATTGTTTTAGTAACAGTGAATGCACACGAATGGTTTACTATGCCTATCCAACCCATCCTTCCTATCAATGTCTGGCCTTCAAAAACAAAAATTGCCATCAACTCTACCTTAACCTTTTTCTATTCAAAACTCGGCAATCATTTATTCGCTTGAAACAGTCCAACAAGCATGGTTTAACAATCACATGCACAATTTACCTGCTACCAGTTCTAATGATTAACAGGTCCAAGTAACTACCAGCATGGCTAAATAAATTCCCATTGTTACCACTTACATGCTAACGGTTATACAATTCCAATACTACGGATATTCCTACACCTAGAAGCGCAATTGCTTCACCCAAGTCCCATTGGACTATACGGCTATCCCTACACTAATTTAGAAGCGCAATAACTTCTCACAAGTCCCAATGGACTACGGATATCCGTCCAGTTAGAAGCGCAATCGCTTCTCCAAAAGTCCCAATGGACTACGGGGTATTAACAACTCGTATTCATGACCTGTTCCGTTAACGGGCACACTTGATTAACTTGTCAGAGGTAACATCAATATTAAACAATCAATTATCCATGTTCCCATGTCATCAGTACACTGTCGTCTGTCTTCAACGCATCTGCCACCCTTGTCGGTGAACATTTCGTGAAGCCATATTGGAAGGACCTCAAGGACAAGGGCTACACTCTTGCCCTCAAAGTAATCGGTGAGCTGTTTTTATTGTTTTAGGGAAACAATATAGAGCCGGCTGGTTTTCTCCCTGAAAGATGCCAAAAGACTGCACATTTTTCACGCACTTCATTGAATTGTCATCAGCATATAAAATGTACACCGATTGCTGTATTTTTGTCATTTCGTATTCAATATTTTGGTATCATCTCCATTGCTGATATTAAAACAGTCCGTCCTTGTAGACCTTATAGCTATAGAACAAAACTTGACTTGGCAACCAGGACGTCTCGAATAAATTCTAAATCTCCGTGGAATTTTCATTTTCTTTCTCAGCTGTTTTTGCGTCTGCTGCAGCACTCGGCATGGCATTCATAATTCCGATCGTCGGTGATGCAATACCGGTAAATGTCTTTTTTGTTTTGGTTATTTGAGGGATTTTTTTGTTTATTTGTACCATGTTGATCTTTGTTTTATATTGAGGAGGATCGCCGTGTTTTTTGTTTTTTTTAGTTTCAAACATGGTGGCTATACTATCATCATTAAAACAATGCGCAGCTTGGACGAAGCCATTCACATCGAATCAAAAAATAAAAAGAGACATGAAATGTGTGACCAACTTCAGTCTTATGACATAATATGTACATGAGTAATGTTTCTACGCCAGATCCACTGTGTTTCGTCCCACTTTTAGAAAATTCTGCTCCTTATAATGATAGTATTTTATAGGTGGTGCTCACTTTTTCTGGGTGCAGTAGAGCCGGCTGCTTTGCGCTGTTCATCATCGGGGTCTTCTGTCCTTTCTGTGGATCTAAGGTACAAACTTACGTGTTATTCACATGCCAACCAATAATAATAATAGCATAAAGGAGAACAAGACTAGGATGGATTTAGAGAAAAGTTTAAATGAAACCAAAATGTAATCCCTCATCTTTCCTGAAGGTTCTACACCCCGACATGTTGTGAGGGCAGAGTATAATACAATTATGGACTTATTCCAATATCGCCAGTTCAGACTACTTGCAATATCACGTCACTTCTCTCTGCATTACAAGTTCCAGGCCAATTTAGCTTCAATATCCTAAACTTAGAGATTCAACTTTTGTAAATGTCCAATGCGGAGCCCGCCGGTGTACTTTACAGTGATAATAATCTATCTCCACACAGAGCGTTATCACTGGCTTCGTGGTCGGATTGATCGTGGGAGTGACAATGTCAGTGGGTTGTATCATCTACCAAGTCAAACCGGACAACCTGCCACTATCAGCAGAGATGTGTCTGAATGAGACTTACATGGACATGAACGAAACTCTGGTGACAGCTACATCCTTTGCTACACAGCTGCCGTTGGTGACAACCCTCAATCTTACATCACAGATAATGATGACGGAAAGTTACACAAACAGGTATGTCACATAAGGAGATCAGTGGTCATGCATGAAGGTCGTGTATTGCGGGTATTTGATATAAGAGTAGAAGCTTTAGACAGTGCCCCCCCCCCCCCCGTTTCAAATCGTGAAATAAACAAAAGTATATATCACTCCCCCTCTCCCTTTAAAAACCAATCGATCCATGTTATCAGAATTTATGCATGTTTTAACAGAACCATGTTCGCAGTTGTCCATGGAATGTTACATGCTATGAAATTATTCCGCTGAGTGTATGAGAACCAGAGATTATCACAGGGGGATTTGAGTCGAGTCTGAAACATTGTTTTTCTGTAAGTTTTTGTGTTTTGTATGTAGGGAACAAATCAAGTATTTTTCTGAAATGATGATGGTGTTTTTGTCTGTTTTCCTTTGCAAGTTTTCATTCATTGATGGAAGTAGGAGAACCCAATGGTTCATTGTATGGTATTTACCATCAATGGGTATCGGTAACTGATCAGTAGTCAACAGCTAAATGTGTATTAACATAGAGATAACTTATGATTAGATTATGCAAATTACGTGAAGTTGCTAATTGATAACTCGTACTTTATTCCTATGTTATCTTTTTTTTATTAAATGGGGCAAGCCACATATTTTTTTCTTACTCTGTCACTTTCTTTTTGACTCACCCTGTAGCGACAGAGAGAAAGCAATGATACGGGAGCAATAGACACGAAGACATTTCATGGTATATATGAAATCAAGGGAATATAATAAACAAAATACGAAACTTTTTTCCCCGCAGATCTCAGGGTCCGGTGATATTTTCTTTGGCCAAGTCCTGGTTGTCTCTGTTAACATTTCTGACAACCATCCTAGCGACATTATTTGCTACTTTGGTCACAGGTAAGAAACACAAACTCTCCGGTTTTGGGGGTATTTTTGGAGGGGGGGGTTATAATTCGAAAATAAAGCAAGCCCAAATGAATTTGTATAGATTGTAAGCAAAGAACTTCAAGGATTCCATTAAAAGTAATGCGCGCGCCATCTGCTAAAATAAAATGTGAGGCGTTCTGGCAAAATGAGGCAGAACTGGGCAGAGGTCGAAATGAGGGTTTGTGTGTATTACGAAAGAGATAATTCTACTCAAAATACTGTTTGTTGGACTGCAGCCAGACATTCCATTGACAAGATATGGTTGTTTAAAGTTCTCATTTATTGACATGTCAAAAAAAGTAAAACACTGAGAAAAAAAGGCCTATAAACTTTCGTGTATTGTAGTCGTGAAAATGAAAGGTGCCAATTTTTCCTTAAAAACAAATTTAATCCACGATTTGTAAACTATTTCTTTAAAATATGTGTAGTAGACATGACACAGGTAACAAATATCAATAACTCTGAAAATCGAGAAAAAAAAATCACCCCAATTCAGTTTTTCGTATTTTTCTCCTCTACGGCCTGTGCCCAGTTCCGTCTCATCTTGCCAGAACGCTATGTTTCTGCCGATTCATGAACAAATATCAAATCTGACGTATGTTATTAATAGACTAACCTGTCGAGAATTAAGCTCAGTAGATATACAGCTTTTGATAAAACTGTAAAAAATACCTGTATATTATTTTTATTTGAAGCAAAACGTAGGTTTGGCGGTAATTCCTCTTTTCTGGACGATTGCATGGGATGCATGATCGTATTATTTACTTACAATCAAGTAATCTTTAAGTATTTGCTAATGGTGTCGATTACCGTAAACAGAAATCAATTATATGTTGTTGTTCCAATCAAATTATCCATCTTATAACCATCTTATATAAACCATCTTATAATGTTGTTGTTGTTTCCCAAATTGTGTGCCAGGAACAAACGACACCTCCAATATGGATCCCCGTTTGGTTATTTGGAAGATCAAGACTTCGTTTGTTCCCAGTGAGAAACCTCAGGTAAGAATATAACTAGATCAGATCAGGAAATAGGATTTAAGACTCAGAAAAGCACCAAGGCGCACTGGCGAAGCGAATCCGTACAGCATACAGCAGCTCGGCTAGTCATTTATTTTGAGTGAACGAATATTTCAGGCTTAGCAAAGTTATTTTATGAAAACTCTCATCATCACCATTTCCACCCATAGACTGAGAATTGTGTAATATACCGTGATCTGTTTCCTAATTTGCAATTCAATATAACAGTATCAAAATGTTATTACCAGCAATGAAGGTTATATTATGGCTAAAGTCCCTCTTCCGCATGACCAATGTTTTGTTTGTTTTGTTTTTCATTACTGAAAAAAGGAATCTTATTTCCTTTCCTGAAATATCATTATAACAATCTCTGTTCGTAAAGTTTTCAGTTGGATGTCTATAGCTCGGTGTGTTTTGATTGGCACATTGGTCTTTATAGATCAGGGAAGGAAGTTGCGTTGCATTGTGGGACAGTTTGCGCTACGAATTGAGATCACTGACCTCTATACTAACTGGAATGGCTGACGATACCCACACATTGAAGCCGCTGTTACCATCTTGGCTATCCCACGACGCAAGCGCAGTAAACGCACTTCTTTTTTTTAAAGAGAAGCTGGTATTGGAGTTTTTTTTCTTCAGAGTTAAGGCGAAGAAAATAAGAATTGTTAATATTACAAAAAGCTCAACGGCATATCAGGTTGCATATCCTAGGCCTAGAGTGATATTTCGGGGGAACAAGATGGTGGATCGGTGACGTCAAGGTGCGTATGCAAAATCAGCATGTATAACAGCCAGTCCAATTACTATCGAGGTCAGTGATTGAGAGTTTGTATAGCACAACATAATACCTCTACGGGAGACTGTGTTATATCCGATCTGGCGGTCAGCATATCCATAAAGTCAAACTTCATTAATGTTACACACTCCTGGCGTATCTCGTTCATTTCAGATCGGAATTGGGGAGTATTCTCCCCTATCAGACATGGAATGTGAGAATCTCAACAACAAAGAAGTCTCTAACGGGAAATGTGAGGACGATTCAACCGAAGCCATTGCCATTCGTGGGAACGAATCAACCGTAGAATTCGTGACTGCCATGTAAAACATTCCAAGCACAAAACGGACTCTGCTCTATTTCAATTTCTTATATTTTTCCCAGAAGTGGAAAAAAATATTGAAGATAAACAATGCTACTGGCATAAAAGTTCACAAAACTTCATTTTGTTCGGTGACAAGTAGGCCTATAAACCAGAACTTAGGTCACTCAGCAGACGAAACATGTCAAAATAGTTTTGTAGTAAAAAATCTTTCTTTCATTGCCAATGACTTCCAGTTATTGCTTGGAAAATATGGCGGCCAACATCTAAAGCTAAATTACGACATAAATGTTTAAAAGCAGGCTCATAATCTATAATGGTACAAATGTACAATTTACTTTTCTAAATAGGCTATCATACAATTAAAAGGCTATACTGAATGGTATTAGTCTATGAGGGCGCGATTTGGAATACAGGTTCACTCTCTTCAATTTACCCAAATTTTACCAACCCAAAATTCAGAACCACACATACCCACAAAAGAGATTTATTCACATGGTGCTACCGCAAACTTATCTTGTCTTAGTATCTTTCCACCATGCAAACCTTCAAATATCATCACCCAAATCTGCGCCTAGCTCCTATTGTGTACCGCTAGCTACGGGGCTATGACTATAACGTATCCAGTCTGTAAAAACAACTGTTTACTTCATAATTATACTGCCCTGCATATAAACTCTATAAATTATACACAGCGTTCCGGCACGAACGCCTGCATGCAATTATCGAAGGGTTATCACACCGCAGTGGTTTAATTTATTTCTTGCATATAGTAACTTACAACCATTTATGTTTTTTTTTTTACTTATTGGCACGATATTATGAATAATTGTGGACTGTTGCGATGTGGGATATGTCGTTAATATCCCCCTAGGGACACGCGCTTCTCGGGTGTTAAAAAAAGTCATATCCCACATCACGCTCACAGCAGTCAACAATTTGTAGACATCTTTGATAAACCTATGCGTTTTTTTTTTAATTTATTTACAAACACTGCTATACATTGTATTAAAAGTGTAAATCGCAAGCGATTGCGTGTGCCGAGTGTACCTGATTGTATATACAGTAGTGGACCTTTTTTATACCGAAGAACATTAGAGGACAGTGTCCACGATTAGGCGAAGGTCCACATTTTATTGTGTACAAAACTAATATGCATTCTTATTTGTAAGTTTAATAGAAACAAAAGGAGCAGGTATTGACTGAAAAAGTATTACAAGCACAATACAAAACCATATGGAAACGTTACGTTGTTACTATAATCTAAATAGCGAAAGTTTGTAATAACTAGTGTTTTTTTTTTTATTATACAACATAGTAAACGACAAAGGGAGTCGTCAGTATGTAACTATCGTCAGTATGTCAAATTGTATGGTAAAATACTAGAGCTTTATATACATAGCGGCTTAATAATGGTGTGGTCAAGAAGAAGACGGAATAAATATTTCACTAAGTCTTCATTAACTAAGCAATGTTGTTGACTGCTCTATTCATAAGACAATAAAATATCGAGTTTCCCCCATCGTTTGGATTACAAAACAAGACGCTGACATTGTATGTAATTACAATTGCGTCCAGATATGAAAATGCCATGTTTAATTAATTTAGAATGCATCTGAAAAAAATTGAGCTGACATTAAAACAAATTATAGGTACAACCATGATAGTAATAAAGTCACAAGCATCACAACATTATATAATTGATATGTCTCAAATATTTTAAATTAAAAAAAAAAACCAAAGAAATAAACAACTGAAACAAACAGGGAGAAGGTAAGAAAAAGTTACCTGGACACCATCTCTTTCTAGGTGGCGCTGTTTGTTACAAATCTACATTCGCGTTTCAAAACTGCTTTCGAGTTACAAGAGAAAGTTATTAATGAGAGGGGAAAAGCATAAAGGAACCATTTGGAGATTAAAGTGGCGATATACATGCATTGCTAAAAGTCGGTGCTTTGGGTTTGTGGGTTTGTTTTTTGGGGTGCACCGGGTGGGGCCTCGTATATAGCCAAGCGGTTAGAGGGTGGAGCTAAGGAGTGGAAGGTTGGCGGTTCGAAGCTCATTCGGACCAAACACTTGAAAACTCTCTCTGACGACCCAACAGGAAAATGGGTACCTGATTCGGTCAGGGAAGGTAAGACGGCGAGAAGAGAGGACTGGGCACCGCCACTCATATGCCGCGCCCATGCCACACTGTTTTTGTGTCTGGCATTCCTCACTAAACACTTTTATAATATATGTGTCTGTAGTAAAATGCTTCCGCTTTTGAGCTCTATTCAGTTTTTATTGCACTTCCGGTAACACCGGAAGTAAAGGTCAAGCGGTTTTGTGTCTGGGGACAAGAAATGTTCCTCACGGCATAGTCTACAACCTCACGAAAAAACGAACACGATACTCTATTTAGTTCAAAAGATATACGCAAACTATTTTGTCAAAATTTGTCCTTAAATCGCTTGTAATTTGTTACCTGATGACGTCATGATGGCGTAACAAAAATTATAACATCTTCGTAACAAGGTACAAGTTCACACAAGGTTTTGTGATCATACCGTGAACCGTTCGGAAGAAATGTTGCTTGTTTTGATTTCAGGCTAACGTCTTCATTTTGAATTCATTTAACTTTGACCTTCCGGTAGACCCGGAAGAAAAGGTCAAGCGAGTTCACGTACACGGCAAAAAATGTTTAGCGATTAATGGTCTATCTGATTACAGAATACAAACATCATTGAATGTTTAGTTCAAGAGTTATAAGTGAAAGTATTTGGTCACTTTTCCAGTTAAAATCACTTGTAATTTGACACCTGATGACATAATCATGACGAGTAATATGTACCACTTCGGATGAGGGTCGATATATATTAAAAGTTACAAGTTCATACCATATACTGTTTAAGAGAAAACCCGCGGAGAAGTATTGTCCGGAAAAAGAAAGAAAGAAAGAAAGATTAATCGCAACAAATCCAAAGAGTGTCGGGTTGTGCCCGACCACTCAATGAGCCATTTGTTTTTCTACGTGGCCAGCCCTACCTTAACCCTCGTCATACTTTGGGGAGTTCATGATCGTAACAGGTGCACAGAATGGAAATTAATGTGAAGTTATTTTGTTTATGCGGATCGTGTCGATATGCAATGTAGTTATTTACCTATTATTTTGATAGTCTGTACGGGTATATTTAATATTCTTTTTCGGTCTCTCTTCTTCTAGAAGGTATTTTTTTGACACGAGGGCAGCTTTTATCTGTCACATGGCAGACTATTATGAAGATGTCTTTCAACACATTTAAAAACATTTTCTACATCAAAATTGAAATACATATGTAATACCTACCTGTGTGGTAGCTACAGCGGTATAAAGTGCGGGGTGAACAGCTGTCCCCGCGTGGGGTCATAATTCAGGGTAAAGGTTCAATGCCAGGGAGAAAATATATCACCATCAATTTTTTCCGCTCCTGTGAGATTTGCTGATGTTTGTATGCAAAGTGCCACTTGAACCGTGGGTTTTTGATTTATCAGATAGCTTAATAACACAAAACGCAGTGCGTGTTCCACCATTTCGCTTAATGTTTGATGAGTTGATAATAGATTGAACTACACGCACGACAAAGTTAAGCTCTGGCAAGTTGAACAGTGGCTGCGCTGGTGTACAGTCGCTTGGTATTTTGTAAACACCAATCCACTTCTCTGATCATAGCTCAAATTGGACCGTTCGCTTGATGATACAGATTTGAAATCACTCACCAATCGATACACATCATGGATGGAGCCTTCGGTTCTCGTTCCTACTTTAAACCCGCAGACTACATCGTCTGTGGGGTGATGATTCTGGCGTCCGTAGCCATCGGTCTGTACTACGGATTGAAAGGAGGCGGTCAGCGTACCTCCGCTTCATACATTCTAGCCGATCGCAGCATGACATTAGTCCCAGTCACTCTCTCCCTTCTTGCTAGTTTCTTCTCAGGAATCTCCCTGCAAGGCTACCCAGCTGATGTCTATTACCACGGCCCGACTGTCTTCTGGATGGCTGTCCCCTTCCTCCTGGGGGGCGTTCTGTGTTGGAAATTCTTCCTACCAATGTTCTACAGACTTGGTATGGCTTCAGCTTACGAGGTAAATTGAAATTAAAACATGATGCAAACATTGATCAACAAACATGATCATAATGATACAACCTAATATAATTATTTTGTTCAACCATCTCCCAAATAACAGTTATTAAAATAATATTTAGTTACAAACTTTAGGTTCATTCATCATGTTTACAATACAGTTAATGGAATTGTATATTGACGCAACATTTCTGCAAGACTGGCTGTGATGCATCCGTTGAATAACTTTCTTGAAACTAGTATTACGAAACCCTTTTAAGGTAATAATTTTTGTTTTTCATCAACGGTCCTTTGCATAATGATCATAACAGATTTTTTTTTGTAATTTCTGTGTTCCTGTCAAAAAAAGTACCTGGAACTACGTTTCAACCACGCGGTCAAGATATGTGGCGTGATGTCCTTCCTGATTTTCTCCGTAAGTATTCTTGTGCGCTTCCAACAATGTTTGCACCCTTGCGAATAATGTTACATTTTGTTGGCTGATGAATATCAAACTGCTTCAAAATGTGCTTACTTTCATTCTTTGTCATTGTAGACACTCACACTCTGTTCGTCGTTTCATTGTTAATTGTATGCCTCTTTCAAGTTTCCTTCTTTGAATCTAGTAATCATTTATTTGTATTTACTTGGGCCAGGTGCTTTACTCTGGTGTGGTCGCCTTTACGGCTTGTGTAGCTTTGACTGCAGGTTCGTATTAGTCTCTTGACTCGATCATACGGAGATCTTTCATTGCCGAATGCTCAACGGAAATAATAACGCGTAATAAGGCCGAATAAAAAAAGAAACATGTTTCTCGTCCGGGTTTCAAAAAAAAGGAGGAAGCGGGCCTTTTTATTTTTTTATTTTTTATTTGTTTCAAGATGGCCGCAATTTAAACATTTCCTGCAATTGTTGGTGTTTCCACTGTTCAAAGACACTTTTAAAATGAAAGATAAGTTGGACAAGAGAACTGAACATATTTACAGTGTCATTTAGACTTGTATTGGTCTACAATTTATTTTCCGATGAATTTGTGGACTTTTTCGGTGATTTTTCACTGCATTTTTCAAAAATAAAAAATAATAAAAAATCCAGGCGGCCTCCAAAAAGGAAGCGGGCGGGGACGAGAAACATGGGTTTTTTTTTTACTTCGCCTAATAACTTACATCTATTTCTTCGACAATTTGTAATCCAAGGAAAAGGTGCACTAAAGGGCGAGATTTTATTTTAAAATGTTTTCAACTAGAAAGGCTCGAGCTTGTCACAGACAGTGGCGCACCCAGGTGCTCATAATTTAGTTTTCCAATTTTTTTTTAGATGTTTGAATTTTGTCAAAAACTGTTACCGCATAAAAAAAATGTTCATTTTTCATTTTGTTTTTCGGCGGACCGGACTATTTTAACGTTTGTGGCGCTATTTACAGTCCCCTTTTAATCTACTCGAAAAATAGGTCACATACATATCACCACGGTCAAATCGTGGGACTAACAACAAATATTGAACCCCCCCCCAAAAAAAAAATAAGGAACAAAATAACAACCTCTTCCACCCCCTCCTTGGGTGCGCCACTGGTCACATATTCTGTTTATTGAGCGTGGATGGATTATTACTTATCCAAACTTTTCCACAATTATAAAAAAGCCAACATTTTATGGATTGTTGGGAAACATTTTGTGGGGGAAAACAAAACAAACGATTTATAACAATTATTTAATATGCTTATCTATATTTTTCTCTTCAGGTCAACAATACATAGTTAATGAAGAATATGAAATATCATAGTAAATATTTCTTTTATCTAATCAATACAGTGACTGGTATCAACGTGGAAGTTGCCATAGTTAGTCTGTGCGTTGTCTGTGCCGCCTACACCGTTATCGTAAGTCTTGAGTCGATTGTTTTTCTCTAAAGTTGTCCATATTAGTTTCTGAATCTACAAAAATGATTGAGGATTTCAAATGTTTTCCGATAGAGTTTTGCGATTATGTATAGCATCATTGCTCGATTGAAAACCAATGCAAGAAGACAAAAACAACTGATTTTTAGCTCAGACTGTTATTGTTTTTTGTTTTCTTTTGTGTTTAAGGGAGGAATCAAGGCAGTTTTGTGGACTGACAGTCTTCAGATGCTTCTGATGCTTACAACGACCATCGCTATAATCATCAAATGCTCCATGACACTTGGCATTGGGAACGTATGGCAGATAGCTTCCACGGGATCCAGAACCAACTTCTTTTAGTAAGATTATAACTTGACAAGTCTGTGTTTCATATTAAGAGGGTCTGCAGCAGAGCTCAAGTTTTCGAAGTAGAGTGATGAGCCGGGGAGTTAGTCGTTTAGTCATAAGTGTTTTTTATGAATAGGTTTATCTTGTGCACTGTAGGCCTACTTGTGAAACTTAATGTGCAGAGAAGCGTCAGGCGAAATTTCTAGTGTGTTTGTTTTGCGCGCAACTTTCCAACGACCCTTTCTTCGGACGATAACAACTAAACCTGAAATAGCCGTCAAATTGGCCATTTTAGTTATAGGATCGATCTTGGAATTTGGACTCGTCTAAAAAGAGAGTTCTGAAAATAGCAAGGAATCTACTCCTTTAAAAAAAAATGTATTGAAGCATATTAGTACTGTGCATCATTTCCCAATCTTTTTTTTTTATGGCAAACTGCAATCTTCCATTGTAACGCTTATTGAATTATTTTATTTTGTTTTAAATAAATTTCGTTCGTTAGCTTCAACTCCGATTTGACGGACTTTTACAATGGGTGGAGTTTCATCGGACAGACGACATTCTTAGGGATTGTTATCACCAATCAGTACATGGTGCAGAGACTGGTCATCTGCAAATCAGAGGCGGTGGCCAGAGCGTAAGTTCACGTCAAACGAAGAAATGTGTTTCCCTTCTCTACTTTTGATTTCCTTTCTGTGTTCCCCCATTGAAAATACAGGGTGTCCCAACAAAAGTTGTGCAAGCAGATATCCTTTAATTTCTCAAAACTACTTTTCATGAGTATTTCATCATGATGACACTCCTGGTGTTCTGACATTGGCACCTGGTGTGCTGGCATTTTCAAGAAGTGGTATTTTTGTATCAATACAGTGGCCATTTTTCAAATAGTGCCCACCCTCCCCCATTTACCATATTTTAGTTAGTCTGAATTTTGTTTGCAATCGATTACACAATTATAAATGGGTACAATCATTCTAGACTGGTTCCCTGACCTTATAATTCCCTGTCCCTGACGTCTATAAATTGCCCCATTTCAATTTAAATAGGGTCAGGGAACCAGACTTCAAGAACTTTAATTTTTTCCTTGGTTTTTCCAGACCCTTCAAACACAATACTTCAAGCAAGTCAGTGTAACAATATTTGCTTAAAATAGTAATCCCCAAATCCATCCATTTCTTAAAATTACAGCAAAAGCGAATGTTGTATACATGTGTATTCCCTTTAATTGTATTTTGTTTTTCACACAGATCCTTTATTTGCTATGTGTTTGGAGTCATAATTTTCCAAAGTCTTCTGTTTTTGGTGGGGATCAGCATTTATGCATATTACGAGGGATGCGATCCTAGCACCATGGGGTACATGACTAAAAATGATCAGGTAAGGCCATATATACCAAACAGTCAGAGAATATTTAGCGGACATTAATTGCTTAATTTGTTTGCATTTTCCAGTAGTCTAGTCTTATTGTGTTTGTTAAAAAAAAACTATGTGTTCCATCCAGCGGCCTGTCTTCACCAGTGGCGTAGCTAGGATTTTTTTTGAGTGGGAGGGGGATAGGGGGCATCAGAATATCATGGGGGCACATATCGCAAACTTCCTATGGCAAATTTTTCCCAGTTGGGCCCCATAATGCCTCGCTGTATCCATTGCCATAAGAAATTGTACACAGTAAGCCTTTGGAAAAAAATACTACTTAGGCCTACAAAAACCTTTTTTGGTTGGGGAAGGAAAAGAGGCATTATCAGTATTTTGGTGGGGGCACCTGGGGGGGGGGGGGCACGGACAATTTGGGGGGCATGTTCTCTGTTCTTTCTAGTTTGTAGCCCACACTTTGGGTGGCCTTGGCCTTGTGTTTTTGGTGATATACCCAAAGTAAATACAGTACTGTTTTGTGAAATCAGTTAGAAGCAAATGTATCTGCTTGAGTAAAGTTTTGATAAACATAATAAGTTCCACGAGCTGTTTGCCCATCCTACAGATTGTACCGTATTTCATCGTGGACGTGTTCAGTGACTTGCCTGGAATTCCAGGTTTGCTGCTGACGGGATTGTTCGGCGCTGCGTTGAGGTGAGATAATGGGCGAAAACCTCGGAGGTGGGGGTGTGAATAGGGGGGGGGCGATGACGATGCCCCCCCCCCCCACTATTTTATTGTTTTAGTAACAGTGAATGCACACAAAAGGTTTACTATGCCTATCCAACCCAAAGGGGAGTGTGTGGCCTAGTGGTTCGTGACTCATGATCAGAGGGTCCGGGGTTCGAATCCAGCCGCTGGTCATATATTGTGTCCTTGGGCAAGGCACTTCACCCCCACTTGCCCCTCTCCACCCAGGAGTATAAATGGGTACCGGCATTAGCTGGGGAGTAACCTGCGATGGACTAGCATCCCATCCAGGGGGAATAGAAATATTCTCAGTCGTTTCATGCTACTGAAACCGGGGATAAACGCCGGCCTGATGAGCCACAGTGGCTCGGGACAGACTTTACTACTACTTTATCCGACCCATCCTTCCTATCAATGTCTGGCCTTCAAAAACAAAAATTGCCATCAACCATCAACTCTGCCTCAACCTTAAAGTCTATTCAAAATCTCCCAACTCGGTATTAACAACTCGTATTCATGACCTGTTCACTTGATTAAATTGTCAGAGATAACATCAATATTAAACAATCAATTATCCATGTTCCCATGTCATCAGTACACTGTCGTCTGTCTTCAACGCATCTGCCACCCTTGTCGGTGAACATTTCGTGAAGCCATATTGGAAGGACCTCAAGGACAAGGGCTACACTGTGGCTCTCAAAGTAATCGGTGAGCTGGTTTTTTTTTTAGGGAAACAATATAGAGCCGGCTGGTTTTCTCCCTGAAATATGCCAAAAGGCTGTATATTTTTCATGCACTTCATTGAATTGTCATCAGTAAATAAAACGTACACCGATTGCTGTATTTTTGTCATTTCGTATTCAATATGTTGGTATCATCTCCATTGCTGACATTAAAACAATCTGTCCTTATAGACCCAACCAGGTCGTCTCGAATTAATTCTAAATCTCCGTGGAATTTTTTTTTCCTTCTCAGCTGTTTTTGCGTCTGCTGCAGCACTCGGCATGGCATTCATAATTCCGGTTGTCGGTGATGCAATACCGGTAAACGTCTCTTTTTTTGGTTATTTGAGGGATTTTTTTGTTTGTTTGTACTATGTTGTTCTTTTTTTATATAGAGGAGGATCATCAGGTCTTTGTTTTTTTAGTTTCAAAAATGGTGGCTATAATGTCATAATTTTATATCATCAATAAAACAATGCGCAACTTGGACGAAGCCATTCACATCGAATCAAAAAATAAAAAGAGACATGAAATGTGTGACCAACTTCAGTCTTATGACATAATATGTACATGAGTAATGTTTCTACGCCAGATACACTGTGTTTCGTCCCACTTTTATAAAAATTCTGCTCCTAATGATGCATGGTATTTTATAGGTGGTGCTCACTTTTTCTGGGTGCAGTACAGCAGGCTGCTTTGCGCTGTTCATCATCGGCGTCTTCTGTCCTTTCTGTGGATCCAAGGTATAGACTTACATGTTATTCACATGCCAACCTATAATAATAATAGCATAAAGGAGAACAAGACTAGGATGGATTAAGAGAAAAGTTTAAATGAAACCGAAATGTAATCCCTCATCTTTCCTGAAGGTTCTACACTCCGACATGTTGTGAGGGCAGAGTTTAAAACAATTATGCACTTACTCCAATATCGCCAGTTCAGACTACTTACATATCACATACCAATTCTCTCTGCATTACAAGTTCCAGGCCAATTTAGCTTCAATGTCCTAAACTTAGAGATTCAACTTTTGTAAATGTCCAATGCGGAGCCCGCCGGTGTACTTTACAGTGATAATAATCTATCTCCACACAGAGCGTTGTAACCGGCTTCGTGGTCGGATTGATCGTGGCAGTGACAATGTCAGTGGGTTGTATCATCTACCAAGTCAAACCGGACAACCTGCCACTATCAGCAGAGATGTGTCTGAATGAGACTTACATGGACATGAACGACACTCTGGTGACAGCTACATCCTTAGCTACACAGCTGCCGTCAACCGTCAATCTAACACAGATAATGATGACGGAAAGTTACATTAACAGGTATGTCACATAAGGAGATCAGTGGCCATAGGTCCATTGTGGGTATTTGACATATAGAAGCTATAGACAGTGACGTGTCCTCCCCATGCCCCCTCCCCGTTTCAAATCGTGCATTAAACAAGATTCATAAATACCTAAGACAGTTTAGCCATTCCTATTGGTCGAGAGCCCGTCACGTGGCCGGTCTTAAACGGATGATAAAGACATGGCTAGCTGGTCTTAAACACTTTTCCAGTGTCGCAATAAAATGTAGACCCCTAAAAAATCCTGTGTGCCTCTTACTGTTTCATTGGTTGGACGTTCACAATCCTCACGTAGGCATGCGCAAGACTACTAGCGAGTCAGAATTTTATAGTTCTAAATTCAAAACGCAACGCACCAGGTGCGTTCTGCGCGACATCGCTCAGAACATGCCACGCGCGCGTCAATCTCCATAAAAGGGTTGTTTACATCTTACTCGCCAGCTGAACACTCCATTATTTTGCTAGAGGGATGTTTCAAAAAGCATGAAGTGAAATTGTTGAACAAATCGGTATTTTTTGAACGAATTATATGATTTTTTCTTACCGAAAAGATATTTATGAATGGGAATAAATATGTGCTCCGTCGGTATTTATCACTCTGTTTAAGACCACTTAGAGTCTGGGTGCTGATAATTACCCTCGCCTCCGGCTCGGGTAATTATCAGCACCCAGACCTTAAGTGATCCTAAACAGAGTGATAAAAACCTCCGAAGCACACATTTATTCCCTTAGTATATATCACTCCCCCCTCCCCCTTTAAAAAAAACCCAATCGATCCATGTTATCAGAATGTATGCATGTTTTAACAGAACCCATGGAATGTTAAATGCTTTGAAATTATTCAGCTAGGTGAGAACCAGAGATTATCACGGGGATTCGCATATACATGAGATTGTAATAATTTGAGTCGAGTCTGAAACATTATTTTTCTGTAAGTTTGTGTGTTTTTGTATGTTGGGAACAAATCAAGTATTTTTCTGAAATGATGATGGTGGTTTTTGTCCGGCTTCCTTTGCAAGTTTTCATTCATTGATTGGGGCAAGGGCGGATCCAGAACACAATTTTTTTTGGGGGGGGGCCCAAAAAAATTTTGGTGCCCCAAAAAAGTGGGTCCAACAAATTACAGCGTGGGATTCGGAGCCCGCTTAAGGGCCCCGAAAAAAATTTGGATTCTAGATGCTCTGTGGTGCGATCTGAGGCAATTTCTTACCACTTTAACCAATTTTTTTGAGGAAAAGATGGTGGTGTACTCATTGCCTGCCTTTATTGCGACGTCACATAAAAAAAAAAAAAAATTGGTTTCGTTTTTTTTTTGGCCCCTTTGCCCCCCCCCCCGGATCCGCCCTTGGATGGGGGTAGGAAAACCCAATGGTTCATTGTATGGTATTCATCATCAATGCGTAACGGTAATGATCAGTGGTGAACAGGTAAATGTTTTGGTATTTCATTAAAATAGAGATAACTTATGATTAGAGTATGCAAATGAAGTTACTATTAACCTGTACTTTGTTCCTATGTTATTTTTTTGTTACATGGGGCAAGCTACATTTTTTTTTATACTCGGTCAATTTCTTGTTGAATCAACCTGTAGCGACAAAGAGTAGAGAAAGCAACGTTGCAGGAGATAGACATGACATTTCAAGCTATATATGAAATCAAGGGAATGTGATTAACAAAATACGAAACTTTTTCCCCCACAGATCTGAGGGTCCGGTGATATTTTCTTTGGCCAAGTCCTGGTTGTCTCTGTTAACATTTCTGACAACCATCCTAGCGACATTATTTGCTACTTTGGTGACAGGTAAGAAACACAAACTCTCCGGTTGGTTTTTTTTTTTGGAGGGGGGAGGGGGTTATGTTTCGAAACTTAAGCAAACCCCAAGATTAATTAGTATAGATTGGTGCCGATTACCGTAAACAGAAATCAATCATAGCAATTTTGTTGTTGTTTCCCAAATTGTGTACCAGGAACAAACGACACCTCCAACATGGATCCCCGTTTGGTTATCTGGAAGATCAAGACTTCGTTTGTTCCCAGTGAGAAACCTCAGGTAAGAATATATTATCAGATCAGGAAATACGATCTAACGAAGCGAATCCATACAGCATATAGCAGTTCGGCTAGTCATTTATTTTGAGTGAACGAATATTTCAGGCTCATCAAAGTTATTTTATGAAAACTCTCATCATCACCGTTTCCACCCATAGACTGAGAATTGTGTAATATACCGTGTTCTGTTTCTTAATTTGCAATTCAATATAACAGTATGAAAATGTTATTACCATCAATGAAGGTTATATTATGGCTAAAATCCCTCTTCCGCATGACCAATGTTTTGGGTTTTTTTTCATTACTGGAAAAGGGAATCTTATTTCCTTTCCTGAAATATCATTATAACAATCTCTGTTCGTAAAGGTTTCTGTTGGATGTCTATAGCTCGGTGTGTTTTGATTGGCACATTGGTCTTTATAGATCAGGGAAGGAAGTTGCGTTGCATTGTGGGACAGTTTGAGCTACGAATTGAGATCACTGACCTCTATACTAACTGGAATGGCTGACGATACCCACACATTGAAGCCGCTGCTGCCATCTTGGCTATCCCACGACGCAAGCGCAGTAAACGCACTTCTTCTTTTTTTAAAGAGAAGCTGGTATTGGAGTTTTTCTTCTTCAGAGTTAAGTCGAAGAAAATAAGAATTGTTAATATTACAAAAACCTCAACGGCATATCAGGTTGCATATCCTAGGCCTAGAGTGATATTTCGGGGGAACAAGATAGTGGATTGGTGACGTCAAGGTGCATATGCAAAATCAGCATGTATAACAGCCAGTCCAATTACTATCGAGGTCAGTGATTGAGAGTTTGTATAGCACAACATAATTGCTCCACGGGAGACTGTATTATATCCGGTCTGGCGGATAGCATATCCATAAAGTCAAACTTCATTAATGTTACACACTCCTGACGCATCTCGTTCATTTCAGATCGGAATTGGGGAGTATTCTCCCCTATCAGACATGGAATGTGAGGGTCTCAACAACAAAGAAGTCTCTAACGGGAAATGTGAGAACGATTCAACCGAAGCCATTGCCATTCGTGGGAACGAATCGACCGTAGAATTCGTGACTGCCATGTAAAACATTCCAAGCACAAAACGGACTCTGCTCTATTTCAATTTCTCATATTTTTCCCAGAAGTGGAAAAAAATATTGAAGATAAACAATGTTACTGGCATAAAAGTTCACAAAACTTCATTTTGTTCGGTGACAAGTAAGCCTATAAACCAGAACTTAGGTCACTCAGCAGACGAAACATGTCAAAATAGTTTTGTAGTAAAAAATCTTTTTTTGAATGCCAATGACTTCCAGTTATTGCTTGGAAAATATGGCGGCCAACATCTAAAGTTTAAATTACGACATAAATGTTTAAAAGCAGGCTCATAATCTATAATGGTACAAATGTACAATTTACTTTTCTAAATAGGCTATCATACAATTAAAAGGCTATACTGAATGGTATTAGTCTATGAGGGCGCGATTTGGAATACAAGTTCACTCTCTTGAATTTACCCAAATTTTACCAACCCAAAATTCAGAACCACACATACCCACAAAAGAGATTAATTCACATGGTGCTACCGCAAACTTATCTTGTCTTAGTATCTTTCCACCATGCAAACCTTCAAATATCATCACCCAAATCTGCGCCTAGCTCCCATTGTGTACCGCTAGCTACGGGGCTATGACTATAACGTATCCAGTCTGTAAAAACAACTGTTTACTTCATAATTATACTGCCCTGCATATAAACTCTATAAATTATACACAGCGTTCCGGCACGAACGCCTGCATGCAGTTATCGAAGGGTTATCACACCGCAGTGGTTTAATTTATTTCTTGCATATAGTAACTTACAACCATTTATGCTTTTTTTTTAAAACTTATTGGCACGATATTATGAATAATTGTGGACTGTTGCGATGTGGGATATGTCGTTAATATCCCCCTTCAGGACACGCGCCCCCCGGGTGTTAAAAACGTCATATCCCACATCACGCTCACAGCAGTCAACAATTTGTAGACATCTTTGATAAACCTATGCGGTTTTTATTTTTTTTATTTACAAACACTGCTATACATTGTATTAAAAGTGAAAATCGCAAGCGATTGCGTGTGCCGAGTGTACATGATTGTATATACAGTGGTGGACCTTTTCTATACATTAAAGGACAGTGTCCACGATTAGGCGAAGGTCCACATTTGATTGTGTACAAAACTAATAAGCATTCTTATTTGTAAGTTTAATAGAAACAAAAGGAGCAGGTATTGATTGAAAAAGTATTACAAGCACTATACAAAACCATATGGAAACATTACGTTGTTACTATAATCTAAATAGCTAAAGTTTGTAATAACTAGTGTTTTTTTTTTTAATTATACAGCATAGTAGGACAAAGGGAGTCGTCAGTATGTAACTGTATCGTCAGTATGTCACATGGCATGGTAAAATACTAGAGCTTTATATACAAAGCGGCTTAATAATGGTGTGGTAAAGAAGAAGACGGAATAAATATTTCACTAAGTCTTCATTAACTAAGCAATCTTGTTGACTGCTCTATTCATAAGACAATAAAATATCGAGTTTCCCCCATCGTTTGGATTACAAAACAAGACGCTGACATTGTATGTAATTACAATTGCGTCCAGATATGAAAATGCCATGTTTAATTAATTTAGAATGCATCTGAAAAAAATTGAGCTGACATTAAAACAAATTATAGGTACAACCATGATAGTAACAAAGTCACAAGCATCACAACATTATATAATTGATATGTCTCAAATATTTTAAATTAAAAAAAACCAAAGAAATAAACAACTGAAACAAACAGGGAGAAGGTAAGAAAAAGTGGCCTGGACACCATCTCTTTCTAGGTGGCGCTGTTTGTTACAAATCTACATTCGCGTTTCAAAACTGCTTTCGAGTTACAAGAGAAAGTTATTAATGAGAGGGGAAAAGCATAAAGGAACCATTTGGAGATTAAAGTGGCGATATACATGCATTGCTAAAAGTCGGTGTTTTGGGTTTGTGGGTTTGTTTTTGGGGTGCACCGGGTGGGGCCTCGTATATAGCCAAGCGGTTAGAGGGTGGAGCTAAGGAGTGGAAGGTTGGCGGTTCGAAGCTCATTCGGACCAAACACTTGAAAACTCTCTCTGACGACCCAACAGGAAAATGGGTACCTGATTCGTTCGGGGAAGGTAAGACGGCGAGAGGAGAGGACTGGGCACCGCCACTCATATGCCGCGCCCAAGACACAGTGGACCTCTAACATCTCACTGCCCCTACGGCCAGTAATGGCTGTGGGACCTTTACTTTTTACTTGTTTACCTTGGGGGGGGGGGGGGGGGAAGGAAGAGATTGTCATGGGGAGGGGGACCTACTCCCCCGGGTTCCCGTGAATGGTTCCCATGAGTGTTCGTTATAGACTACAATCGAGGGTGTCGGCTTAGGAAATCTCCGCATAGTAAGAGCCAAAATCGTCATCCGGTGTTTGCATTTCTGGCACGCGCTGCTGACGTTGAGGACGCACTCGTTCATTAATGTACACCCGAGCGTGTGTTGGCGAATCGTGATCGAGTGAGGGCGCCCTAACCGACGCATAATCATAACTCGGCTCGCTATCTGCTGCGCTGGGGGACAGCTCTTGACGGCTACACTCGACTTGTTTGGGGGTTTGTTTTCCCTTCCTGATAACATCTTTGTTAACGTACTCTTCATCTGATGTCCCTGACAAGGTGTCCAGCCGTTTATCGGTAAAATCAGCATAATCGTACTCGTTCGGCGGTGTTATATGGGCGTTCATGTCAGCAGGTAGCTCAACCGCCGGACTTTGTGTTGGTGTGACGTCATCACGGTCCCCTTGCTGATCATCATGGAAGGAAACACTGGGAGAAGCAGGTCCTACGGTTTCATTTCTTTCCCCTGTCAGAAAAACAAGTAAATGAAACTTGGCATAGAAGTGCCATATTGGATCTACACAAGACATCACAATTCAACATTAACAAGAGCCCAATTTCGTGGCGCTGCTTCACAGTTTAGCAGAGCGAAATTGTGCTTGAGTCCTATAGCAGAAACTTGAGATAGCCTGTTAGCACTATTTCACGGCGTGGGTCTAACCTTACGGCGGCTAATTTAAGCAACTTTTTTCTGGTTAAGCGTGCTTTTTTTGTTGTGCTTACTGCTTACGGTCTTCGCGAAATAGACGGAGGGTCCGTTTCGTTAGCAGAAGTGTGTTTAGCAGCACCTCCGCTATGACACTGCATGCAGTTGCATGAATAACAACACTTTTTTCCTGCATGTTAATTTACATGAATTTACTCTAAAAAGAAATTGGTACGAGAGGAATTCGTCAGACGTTGCAATGCTTACCACGAGATGTTGGTCCTGTAGCAGCTGAAGTCCTAGAATAAAAATAAATAAACTACCACTATAAATGTGTACCTCATACATGGTACATGTATTATATTTTCTAACGTTTCATAATTCTTAGTTGTGGTCGCCCTTTTTCTTTTCTTTTTTTTGCCATCCCTCTGATTTGAGTGTTCGTAAAAATGTAATAATATATAGCGACCTTGGAATTGTTTTAACATCAACTTATTTCGATTTTTATCTGTCAATTTGTTTTGTCCCAGGCGGACGGGCCCAATGCCTGTTTGCCAGCAATCCTCATAATTTAACGTAAAACGCGGAATCGGTTTAACCATGCCTGTCCAAACGACATAGAGACATTGCCTTCCATTTGATTGACAGGTAAAATCTTTCTCCATCGTCTACGCAACCGGAAGCCAATGACAAGTAAGACGAGCACCAACACCCCCAGTATGGCTACGACGACGATGACTGTGATATTGGCGCTTGCTACAACATCGGTATGATCCCCAATGCCACTGCATGCTGGGTGGAGATTGGTAAAGACGCCATCTTGGAATCGGTAGCTCGAGCTGGCTTCTCCGCTGATACAATCGCACGTGAAAGATGAGGAAAGGACTGGAAATTCGAAAGTCTCAGTGTCACCTGCAAAAGAATCAATGTTGCTTGATAATGGCGATATAAAATCAAATAATATTTGTTTTAAAAATATAAATCACTAATTCAAATCACTCATGGAAACTTTTTTTTTTGCTCAGTATTACATAATTTCACTGTGTTTTTCTAAGAGTGCATCTTATTTGTTAACTAAAGTTACTTTTACACATAAAATTAATAAGAGTACAGTAAAACAATCCACATGAGTTAAAAATATCCTCCACACCGGATGAGGAAGTGGGTAGATGATGGTGATATATATTTGTTTTTACCGTGTAGATGGTGATGTGATTTTTTGTTTTTAAGTTGTCACCGTGTAGATGGTGATGTGATTTTTGTTTTTTCGTCGCTCAAAGTCAATATTACTGACGCCAATTTCATCTTCAAATCCGATTGGAATAAAAAAATTAACAATGATTGTTTTTATTTTACAACTCCAACGAATAATGGCGGTGTTTATCCTTGCATACAAGTAAACAAACCTAAACAATTGTATGTACATTAACTTCTCAAAAACAGTCCAGCTTATCAGACACAACATTAACGATAATAATTTATTAAACATGCATTAATTGCGCCACAATGCCAGCCCTCTTAATGCACATTACATTTAAATTTCCGAATGAGAAGAAAAGCTATCGGTAAGGCGCTTGCTTTCTGCTGAAGTGTGATACACACACGCACAACGGATCCAGGCTCCATGGCAGGTTGTGATGTGACTGACCAGATTGCCTGCATTCTTAAAAATTGTACTTTAAATTTGTTCACTGAATTAAACTTGCCTGTTTGCAACGAGTAGGTCAAACTGCAAGCGCCACAACTGCAAGCAATCAATCCCCCAGCACTACTAAAGAAGGGACATACATACACAATACAGATCGTAGTTAATTGTTAATTGTATCATATTTATCGTATTTTAATCGTAGGTACTAGACTGGGCAGGCGCGTATGAGAGGGCCTTCCAGCATGTCTGCTGGCGCCCCCACTCTTTCTCCAGCCGAGCTGTGACAGTGAGCTAACTTTTATTTTAAAGTCTTTGTGTATGCTTGTTCATTTGTACCGTTTTGGTTCATTTTTTATAAAATACGTAACCCATTGATGCCAATTAAACTGGACATAATATTACCACACGAATCAGCCGGACAAAACAGACAAATCACTTAAGTTTGATCTCGAAAAGTTGCTCGGTGCACTCCGTCCCCTCTTCACATGCTTGTTAAACACACTAATTTCAAAGTAGAGTTACTTCTATCTTTGATGAAGTAGCTGCATTGTACTCACTTATCTCTGACAACGCAAGCACAGCCTTGGATGCATCGACCCGTGCCACATTCACACAGAGCGGGGAAGACGTAAGACGAATCTGAGGTGTTAATCATCTGTTCAGTGTGGATGCAGAGAGAACCTCCTCGTATTAGCTCAGTCAGGCCGGTAGGGGTTGTTGAGCACTGCCTTGATGCTAATGTATGGTGAGGAAGTACCAGAGAAGAAATGTAATATATTGCATTGTTGTATGACGTGTCTCCGCGCGCGTTCATACGCCGTCATTATCTCGAATGACCCATGACCCATATCATTGTGCGCATGCGTAGTTGAAATACCTAGCTGGCTTATTTAATCCGAACGTGCAAACACCCCCCCCCCCCCCCCTGTCGAATGCCCTCCCAGTGATCTACCCCCTTTATAACCGTTGAGGGGGTATCTTGAGCACGGAGTCCATATATGGAAAATGGAAAACAAACTCACAGTTTTCATGTGTCGCTTGTTGATCCACAATGTTTCGCTCGCATATGTATCCATACTCCGTAGCACAGTCTTCTCTTTTCCACTTGCCGCTCAAACTGAAGCACCCGTGTCGCCAGTCTAGACGGTTATGCGTATCACGTTGAAGATTCTGGTAAGACACATTGGTGCCGTCCATCCATTTGTGTTGTGCGATCAGACCTATCCAGAAATTTCCAACCGTCACAGTTTGGAGGTACTTCACTATGTGATTGAACTCTTCTGTTGTCTCGATGTAAGGTAGATGTCCGTTGTAAGTTACATTGCAGAAGTGTTGAGCATCTCTGTGCGTCAACCTTGATTCATTCACCCTGTAACACGATCCACCAAACGCGTACTGCTCTAGGCACTCTATAAAAAGAATACAATAAACAAAGTGAAATTATTCAGAAGCTGATGTTACGTTAGGCGGTGTTCATATTTTTATCGTTTGTCTTTTTGGTGCAATAGAAATATACGAACTATGGTCGAGAATGTACGTCATGCATGTAAAGGATTCGGGGTGGTAAAATATCTGGTATCGCGAAGTTTGTTTGTTATAGTATTAAACAATGTCATGTATCGTTTGGAATAGGCCATATGTGGTTCCGATTTGACTCTGGAGCTCTTGACCAACCTACCTTTATTTTCGTTTGGTATCTCACATATGAAACGTCTTTCACTACTGCACACTCTTCCAATTACTGCACTGTCTCTCATGCTAAAGCACGTTTTCACTCCTTGGAGGGAAGCGGAAGGTTTACGTATAGGCCTACGGAGCATGAGCCAGTCCTGCCTTAGCGGAGTTCCATCTAGCCAAGACACCGTCCAGATGAGCCCAATCCAGTTAACCGACTCGGTAGCTACGAGTGTCTCAAGGAAGCTCTGTTCCTCCTCCGACTCGATGTAAGCAAGATGGCCGCCGTGTTCGATGCAATCTAACTGTGCATCGTGGTTTGACTTGCCTTCATTCACGATCCTGTAACACGTGTTACCATCGCCGCCCATTACCTCTTCGTCCGTACAATTCAAACGCTCAGCTGAAAATATTGCCATTTGAAAGTGAAACGTTGGATAAAATCGTTAGGTTAAAAAAAGGTGGGGTACATGTAAAGGGGGTTATGCATTCAAAGCGTGAACGTAAGAAAATTGTTTATAAAATAGAAATAAGCACAATTCGAAATGATTACACCAATTAAAGCCAACACCAAAACAAGTTTGAAATGTCCAATTGTTCTGTTTGGTAGATATCTTGAAAAGAAATTTTAAACAGCAAAATTTCGAAATTATGAACAAAATTATACTTGAAATCCTCCGCACTGCTCCAGGATGTTACTGGCTCTGCCTCAACATGTTGACAGTGATTGCTAGTTGATTGTGCAGGATTGAGGCAGTGGTCACCCCTCCATGGAACACAGTCATGAAATAACGGTTTATTCTGGAGGATTGAGGCTATATACAATTTTTACACAGAGGCAGTTGGAGGATTTTGCAGGATTGAGGTTGCATCCTAGCAAAAATGCCTAGGGAGTTAGGGATTCATTATACTCACGATTCGTTTATGTTTGCGACATTGACCTTTCATACTTGGCCAAACCGTGATTGGCAAAAAGTGCCAACCACGGCATGGCAAAGAACTACAAATGTAGCGTTACGCACCAGTAACAAAAGAGTGGCATATCCCAATGCCTTATATTCACATGGATTTAATCGTTTCTATTTTAATTTATCATAACGGAACAGGCAATGACGTTACACAGGCCATCCTTTCTCAAATACTTAGAAATCTAACCGCATGAAAACAACCACAAAAAAATATGCAAACAGCGAAATGGGGCCTACAAGGGAAATTTTGAGGAAATGTTTGTGAAAATTCAGCGTTTCCTTACCATTGGCGCCGGCTGGCACCGAACAGGAAAAGTTTGCTCGATCTGTGCGGCACCCACAGATATTATTGACACGGTCTGCAAGCTGATTAGATCTGACAAACAATACAAAGCATCGTGATTATGACTTTTCTCTTTTTAAAAGATCAACTGCAAATTATGGCAGCCAACTTGGCAGTCATCGTGGCCTTTTTTTTTTTTTCCCTTTTGTATAGTGTTCTTAAACGATTTCAAACGTCGTGGTTCAACTTTTTAAACGTTACTTCAACTTTCAAAACGTCACTTCAACTTTCAAAACGTCGTGCTTCAAATTTCCGTTGAGATGCATGTTCTGTAGCAAAACTACATGGCCTACAGCGTGCCTTTTTACCAGAATGGAAAAGTTGAACCACGACGTTTGCCTTTCCGTTTCAAAACACCATAGCCTTGTCAAAGGCTAAGACCCTATATGAGCAAAACAAATGCAACATTTGTTATAGCTGCATGCTGCTTCAAGCGTAGACAAACTTGGGATAAGACTGTCATTTAAAAAAGAGGTGTTGGAAAGGACGGAAATGCATAATCTTAGCTTTCGAATCATTGTCTGTCTCTCAGATTCAAAAAGTTTGATTTCAGATAAGTCTAGTGGCGTAACTACAGTCCTTCTACGGGACATTCGGAGGTACACAATTTTTTGTCAAAGGGGACACTGAGGGCACATTTGAACACTGCATTGTATCAGTTTTTCAACTAAAGATTATAACGGAGGGGGGTGGGGGGCACCCGGGGCACGAACATCCACTCGAAAGGGGAGGGGACACGTCACCCCCCCCCCCGAGTTAGGCCACTGGATGGACAAGCCTGAACAATCCATGCCTGACAAACAAGGTTTACATAATTTCCCCCCATAGCTCAGACATTTTGAACGATAAGTAAAAATATCGTTTCGGTTTGCGGTAACACCATGTGGTAACACTGCTTAGAAGATACAGTCGACTCTCGTTAGTACAAACTCTGTTAATACAAAATTCTGGTTATAACAAACATAAAGCCTTGGTCCCGACTGTGCATTTATGTGCACAATGAATGGGACTGATGTTCCTCTTAATACAAAATTCTGATATGACTAACAATTTGGCTAGGTCCGAACGAGTTTGTTATAACGAGACTCGACTGTATTTATTTCTGAAAAGAACTCGCCCTGCTTATTATCAACTTTCGCTAAGTATGTTTTGTTCTGATAAGAATAGTCCTGCTTTAAGTTCTAAAAGAACTTGTCTTTGCGGTCTCAACGTTTCGTCAGAAGACTGAAGTAAACAAAGTAAACAAAGCATACAATTTTGGCACTCTCCAGCCGAATGTAAACCTTAAGGCCAAAAAAAAAATCTCCGGTTTCTGGTATGCGCGCGCGTCGCCGTAGCCATGCGCGTCGGCAAAATGAAAAAGTTTTTTTTTCAATACAAGATGATGTTTCTAAACCGCCAAACTCACTGGTTAGACTGGAATTCTGCTGCTGCAAAATTTTTTAAGGTTTTTTTAGATGGGGTTATGATCGAGAATAAGATTTATGTTGCCTCTCTGGACTCCCATATATTTGCACTAAGTTTAGTCGGGCACCATTTGCAGTCATCAGCCGACATTTGAAGCAAAAAAAAAAAAAAAAAAAACAGGTAAAAAAAAAAAAAGCCGCGTCGCCGCACCACTTTTGGGGCAAGCGCCATACCAGAAACCGGAGACTTTTTTTTTTTTTGGCCTAACGTAATTAAGGCGTTCTCCACCCTTTGCTCTGACTTCTTAATGCTGTAGAAAGGGGGGAGGAAGGGGATACAACTTCTTACCTGACATGGCGATGGTTAGTGCCAACAACTTCACCGTAGCTACCCGGCGGCACGAACGTCCGATCACCCGAACATACCATCAAAAGTGTAACAAGTGCAGCAGCCAGCGGCACATACAAAGATGAAAACATCTCAGAACGAATGACCGTATGCATGATTCGGGGAGTAAAACAAAATTTACAACTACAAGGCGATCGGCAACGGTGGACTCGGAACACCGACGACTTTTACACGGTCACTCTGCACTCGAGGGTAAAATCTTCGTTTTCCCCAACATACGGCAAGTATATAGGCTAAAATGAAAGTCTCTCGTGATGAGAATTGTGATCAGCGTACAGGAAACCAAGCAGGAAAATCCGCTGAAATATAGTTTGCTTGTTATATTTAGACGCCTTTGTTTTTCATGTGCTTAGTATGCTGACTTGCTGAATGTGTTATTTCCTAAACACACAATAATAAATCGTGTGCAAGATGAAAGCTAGAAATTGATCCTATCTCTGTCCTATCTGGCGTTATGGTTTTTTTCGGGTCAGAAAAAAACTAATCCAACCAAGGTTGTGTAGGAGGCAGTAAAGTAGTGCAGGGAGCAGTGAAAGGGTGTATTCAGGTGTGGGGGGGGGGGGGGATAAAAAGTTATCGGCCCCCCCGGAAATGTGCATGTCCTTTGTATTGCCCCCCCCCCCCCCCAACCAGCAACATCCAGGCCCCCGCTCGTCCCCCAATGGTAGGAACGCTGGCTTCGCCGCTGCAGCAGTGACGCGAAATATTTCAATTACACAACGAAAGAGAGGAACGGTAGAAATGAACACGACAAATACAAAAACCTCTGAAAACAGTAGTTTCACAAATGTTTTCCTGCCCTTTTATTATATTATCTTTTATTCTTTTCATTGATTATCAGGTTAACAGACTTTACACTCTTTACCCTGTATTCGTATATAGGAATCAAATAAGCGCTGTTTCACTTCATTACATGTAGAAACAATGAGCTAATACTGTACAAGTACCTAAACGAAACCCCAAAAGAAGAAAAAAAAACACTTTGGTTAAGTGTGGGTGCAATAATTTATTAAACACACTTGGACAGTGGCTTGAACAGTGGCAAGAACGACGCCCTCTGTTGATAGATGACAGTTCAAGATGTGTTATCTTTAAAAAAAAAAGTGCGGTTCGTGTTTCATTTCTCCACTCATCATCAGGGAAACGCATTTTGTCACATCACAAAAACCATGTTCTTCTTTCAATCGTTGGACGAGACGCAACAATTTATTGCAAAATGATCAACTGAAGAGTGAGACACTCTTCTCTTTATAAATCACAAGAGGGCGGTAGAGCAAGAAAGTATGGCATTTCCGTATGCAATTTCCGTAAAATTCGCATTTAACAAGATTATGAACGAAGATCGTCAAACAGAAAAGTGGCTATTTATAGAGCGATGTTGTTTATATTTTCCATTTTTAAAACCACGTATTTTTTTTAAAAACAATTAAAGCCATGCATGCTGTACAAAGCCAATATATTAATATCTTTAAAAGAATAAACACATTTTGGTAATGGTTATACTAAATAAACATTTAAAAATGCAAACTTTTGTGTTAGGTATTACATAAATTGCACTCAAACGTGATATATAGCTATGGATATACTAAGTTAATGTAGACTGTACAACTGATATAGATGAAATCCCAGTATCTATAGGTGTCTTTGTAAGAAAAACACAACCCAAATTCTAAATATTTCTATTATTTATACTTCCTGGTTTACATTGGAGTACTCTCTGGGATTCTTCCTCCACTTGGTTTCACTGCATCCGGTTCATTTCCATTTGAGGTCCATCCCTGCATCAAAAACCTCCATCATGGAAATCCGTATTTTATGCCAAAAGTCATCTCTCTTCAGACAGAAAATACTGTTATCTGCCGCCGTGATGGAATACGGTTCATTTCCGATATTATACCGCTGGGTATTTGAAGTCCCATCTTTAAATTTTGACCGAGATTTGATCGGTCATAAAATTAGTATAAGACCTAGGCTTCAACTCGACCGACCCTCAAAAGCAAGCAAGATTACTAGCAAGCTACGTCCCCTTTCCAACAGTGATGTTTTCAGCAGTGTTCTCTATCACTATCTGATAGGTCGGAGTTGTTGTAATACATCCAGTAGATAGAGGGTCTTTCTCGAATATTCCCACGCATGGTGCACGTACATCCAACATACCGATCTTAGTCTTGCACCATGGAATAAAAAACCAAGTAATATGTATATAACTAATACATGCAACTAGACTACATCCGAAGAATTCATTATTTGTTTTACCTTTTGCTTTATTATTTAATTATCAATTTTAATATCAAATCTAGCTATGTCCAAAAAACAACAAGAACAATGTTAAGTACTGTTTACATAGTTATAGTGCTAAGATATTATGAAGTATTGCTTTCATATTTTAAAACAAATATTTACAGACACAGTGACCGTTTCATTATATATTTTCACCACGATACCTTAAAGTCATAAATCGGTTTTTTTCTCTTTTCTGACAAAGGACCGTGCAATGTTGATTTAACGAGTTACAAAATATTGTATTTCAAAAGTGAAGTTTCTAAGGACTTTTGTGTGGAAATATTACACTTTAGATCAACGCATAAACGATTCGCTTGCAACGCGTAAGACTAATTTATAGAGTATTTTCATTGGTCAAAAATATTTTTGAAAAAAACTTCAAGTACTCTTAACAATGCAGCTGATTGAGTAATCGGCTGGGAAGAATAAAACACGAAAATACTAATTTCCGGTTATTGGTTATAACGTTGATTCTTTACAAAAGGAAACTATCAACCAAACTATAGAGATTATACGAAAGTTTTCGATTGGTAACGAAGGGTTGCATAAAATATAGAAACAGCCTACGAACGGGACCAAACATGGCTTCTTCTGTAGAGAATTGTTTTAGTAATGAACCCCGATGTTGAGTCCACAGGGGGGATTCGGGGGAGGGAGGGGTGGGGTGGGAGGGGGTTTCAACACCCCCCGCTCCCCCGCTCTGACCAAAAAACAAACAAAAAACAATTATAGTAATAATAAAAAGATGACATGCTGCAGGGGTTATTATCTGTATCTTACGGGCCTGACAACCCCCCCCCTGCAAAAAAATCCTAGATCCGCCCCTGGTCCATATTGCTACCGTCATCCAAATTTGTGGAAACAAAAAAGAAAAATTCAACAATATTCCCAGCTTTCTTAGCAGTGGCAGTTGTTCAAGCAACCCTTCAATAAGTACAATGCGTCAAGCAGTGGTCCATAATTGCAATTATAGGGACGGGTATGGAAAATTTGAACGCTCCCACTAAAATATTTGTGAGAGACCACCTTCTTAGATTTAAGTTATGAAACTTTTTTTGCATAGCAGATTTACATCATTTGTGAACAAGACAATATGCTCCGACATGCCATAGGCCTGTGAGAAACTTTTTTATCAGAGAAACCGCCGCTTTGTATTAATAACTGATACACATTGTCGACCACACTGATTAACCCATAACCTCCCTCGACAGTCACTTAATAGTCAGATACCAAATAAACGAACTACTTCTAAAAACTGTGCCGAGGTGAGTTCATGTACTGCTTGTTTGTATACAGCATCTTATTAAAAAGATCGCGTGGCAAAATTATATGATTAACCTGTGATTTATACAGAAGTGTTGAGGAAACTCTGTTCGAATTCGATTCATCGTCCGGATACTCAAATTCCAAATTGTGTCATTTTCAAAATAAAAGTGGACGAAGTTGGCGTACAAGGAACAAACATAAGATGACAGCCCCCAACCGCCCATTGAAATAAATGTTTTGCAACAGCGTTTGCCAATTAACAGTTGTTGACTGATGTGATGTGGGATATGACGTTTTTGAGGGAGAGGGACGAACCCGCCGAGGCAAAGAGGAGCTATATGCGTCCCCGAGGGTGTTCAAAACGTCATATCCCACATCACATCAGTCAACAACTGTTTTGTCATACCTCTGTCTTGATGATGTGTTTTACTTGTTTTTCTAAGGGAAATTAAGGGTGGCAAACGTTTGGTGTTCGATGAGTCTTGTTCAAAAGCAAAATCTTTTATTTGTTGTTTGGAGCGGCTCAATAACCTTTTTTGGGGCGGAGAATCTGTGCCTCCGGGCTCAGCTGACATGAGGCACCGTTACTAGAGTCAGTCAAAACGTAAACATAATCTTAATGCCGCTCGTCGCTGGCCGCCAAATTAAAGTAAATATCGTCAATGCAATGCTCCCTCACTGCTATACATTATATTGTGGAACGTGAAAGTACTGCAGGGTACCAGTGGTCAGGTGATCGTCCTGGGCCAATGAAAATACAGTATAAAGACAGAGGTATGACAATTCTTCATATAAGCATGCATGTTTGAATAGTACTGTCTTGTCAGATGTCCCGTAGTGGATGATAGATAAAATTATATTTGGAGGACTTCAATTAGGTTTATATACGATACCATATTACCTAGTATTAAGAGTTCTTCACACACGCAGAGAGAAAGCAATATCTATCCAACATAGCACCAGCAGATAGTTTCTTCGTTCAGTCCATTATTATTGACGCCATTTCTAAAGCGTACATGAAAAAAATGCTAGTATGCAGCTTCTTTACAAAATAAAAGAAAAAACCCAAGCTGTATACCCGTATCCTAACATTGGAAACAAAACTTAAGTTTTATCGTGTGGCCAAAGGCCGCACCGCACGTACACGTACATGCAACTGATAAAAACATATCATCTTTCATTATTTATTGCCTGTGATAGCTAGTCCATAAACTCGGTCACATATATCTTACTCGGCTTGTAGCTTTCTTGATTTATACAATAAATACATGTACATTTTTGTTATTGTCGCTGAACAATTGCCAACGCAATTAACGCTATTTTAGTAATCACCAATTGTCTCCATTCTAATTTCAAGGCATGATTGCCACGCACTTAACTGACACTCATGTTGCGTTTCTACTTAACTGAAGTCATTATCCTGACCTTATGCGATGCATCGTGACTAATAATTTGAAAACACAATGTCAAATAAATATATTGAACCCAGAAAGACCGGCTAAGATGTATACAAATGATGGCCTTGGCATGGCGTGTGACACTCATGTCACACATTATATAGTATAGGTACATTATTACATAACATTATAACTACTGACCAATTCCCGTATAATGTAGGACTCCTATTCACATGGCCGATCATACACAATGGAGCATCCAGTCCACTTATGTACAAACGAGAATACATACCGCTGCATAAATGCTTATTGCGCTCGGAGAATATTTGGACGGATTCTGCCTCCACCAATCAGAATGCGGGAAGACCGGTGATTTCTGACGATATTCTGCAACCCAAAGAAGAAGGAAAAACCGCAAAGACACAACTTTTAATTTTTCAGAAACAGACACAAAGACAGGTGTAAACGTTTCAGATAAAACCGAAGTTTAAGGCCAAAAAAAAGTCTCCGGTTTCTGATCTGCGCGCGTCGCCGTAGCCATGCGCGTCGGCAAAACGAAATTTTTGGGTTTTTTTTTTCAATGTAAGATGATGTCTAAAAACTGCCAAACTCACTGGTTTGACTGGAATCTTGCTGCTGCACAATTTTAACGTGTTTTTAGATGGGGTTACGATTGAGTATAAGCTTTATGTGGCCTTTCTGGGCTCCCATATAATTATTTGCACTAAATTTAGTCGGGCACCATTTGCAGACGGTGTTGTAATTTTGTAATTGTGCGTCTGGAAGCCAGATTGAGGGAGCGATGGTCGTGTATCTGGAACCTGTAAACGCTTTTTCATCAGCGCAATATGTAAGGCAGCAGACTAATGGCCATCCTGGCAGCGATATTTTTTATTACACAACTATCTGGGGTACTTTGTGCGCTTTCCTATGGGGCTTGGTTTTTATAACCAGGCTTGAGGGGAGGCTACTATTTTTCAACTTGGTACGGATTTCGGACTTTATTTCCCTTTTTAAAAAAATCCTCCAGAGCCTCAGATCAGGAAAAGAAAAAGGAAATTGCTGCTATACAAGTAGTATCCGACTGAAAAATAACGTTTTTAAGATTCAACTTAAAATTGTTGAAAAAAGAGCAAAATGTGCGTTGGCCGAGCGAAGAATCGAACTCGAGACCTCCGATTACTAGCCAGTATGCCTAACCACTAGGCAACGGCGGTACTCGAAAAATCCCCGCAATTCATAATTTATATACTTTCACACATGTGGAGAGAGTATACGCGCGCGCGCGTAGGTAAAAGGTTACAGGATTGTAGAGCGCCGCTACGCGGCGCTCTACAATCCTATAACCGTGATTCAAGTCGCCTGAAAAATGGATAGCCCCAGATAGTTGTGTAAATAAAATATTCGCATCCTGGCAGCTCACGCACGAGATATCGATGTCGATGTCGCTGTGTGGTCTGACGTTACCGTTTGTCTTAACTATCCAAATTTCCCGAAGAATGTTCGTGTCGGTCGAGATCGTAAGTGGGTGCAGAAATTCTCAAGCCTTATAGTGGCCTTATGTACTGGGTTCACCTCAAGCTCCACTCTGAAGGATATTTTCAGAGTTTTAAGGGAATCGAAGCGTCATCTGCAACATCAACCGACATTTGAACAAATAAAAGGAGGGGGAAAAACCCGCGTCGCTGCACCATTTTGGTGCAAGCTCCATACCAGAAACCGGAGACTTTGTTGGGGCCTAACTGCGAAGAGAATGCAAAACGAACGATTAAAGTTTTACTTAGTTTGAGGATGGTCAGTTTAGGAAAACTGAACAAGTTTTGGTGCTCCAAAACTGGTCGTCCAGTTGGCAATACTCGCTCTTATGGATGAACTATTCTCGGAACGTCATTAAAAATGAGATAGAAAACACACAACGCAACCAACCAATGCACTACAAAAGAGCTAATTCTGTTTGGTTCAAAATCTGTACCACATTGAACTGCATCTTGTCAGTATAGCACTTATCCTAAAGAACAATATTCGCCGCAGTTTATTTCGCAAAAGTTTAACAAGATTAACTTTGCCAAAAGAGTGTATCCGTATTGTTTTGCGATTTAAAGTTCCACACCAGCTGTCATGACGTCAACATAAGGCCTAAGTCATAACCTTGATTTTTATTACATAATCCTAAGTGATGAACAAATTATTTCACAAATTAAAAAAAAAATGGAACTTAAATGGATTGAAATGAGGAAGCCAATATGTTGTTGTGTGCAGCTCTTTTATTCACACATCGATGTACACATTAAAGCATGCTTTTTTAAAACGAGCTCAATCTAGACTAAAATTATGTCTTGTTTACCAATAAGATTAACTATTCAATGTTAACTTCAACTTCGCTGTAAGAAATGCCGGTTAGTATATCTTCTTGAGTTATTCTCGTTTATTATGGGTTTTCATTTTATGGTTACAATTGGAAATTGAGTTACAAAGTTTCTGCTGTTGATCGAGTTAAATGCATAATCGCTGTACGTGTTAAGTACATACAGAAATGTATGCGTAGGTTAACCACTTGTGATTATTTTGCGCACCAAACTGCTCAACAAATTGCTTGATTTACACGGCAATTCAATTCTGAATTCCCTGTTTGAGCTATTGTTCTCAAATCTATTATTATTGCATGTTATATTCGATGTACGGAAATCAAGAATTTGTCTGATGCCGAATATGTAAAGTTTACAAACTCCGACTGTTTCCCACACCAATTAGCAATACAAATGATTTTAAAATAATTCAAAAACTAAAGAATTGGACCAAAAAATTACCCCGAATCCCAATTTTCATAATTGACAAGTTTCTTTTGAGGTGTCAAATCATCGCCTATAGCTAAGGAATCATTCACAAGAATTAAGATAAGATTATCTTGGTAATCAGAGGAAAACGTCTCTAAACACATTCAGACTCAAAAACGTACACAATGTACCCAGTAACCTACTGATTCTGTATGTCAGTAATCGACACTAAGTAATCATTTAAATGATCCGTATGATTACGGCAACGAACGGTACTTAAGTGTAATTTAATACAATTGCTGGTCCAGCTTGGTTTATTTAGAATGTAAAACGAACCATAAACGATCCCGACATTCTTTCTAAACTTTTTTTTCTCCAAAAACGAATATCATTCTGGAAGACGTTACATGTAGTCACGTGATTTACACACGTATATACGCTAAATGGTCAGCTATCTGGCGTGCGGCTCACGTCACACCATCACTATACCAACATGACATGTACAATGTTACTTGGTATTTTAGGTAATACTGTCACAGTTATATAAGTTACATTCATTATTTAGCTAATATGATACACGTACTGCCTGTGCTAATAAAATTGTTAACTGCTACTTGCGGAAGAAGAATAAATATTCTTGTTAAAATAGCCAGTGCTCGATCGAAAGTAAAAGATCTATAGCATGGAAAGTGATCCCAAAGCGTCCAAACATGAGCTAACGGCGTGGTTCCATTATAAATCTTCCATGGATCGGCTATATAATTCAATATGAATTTAAAATGAGAAGCCATAACGGACAAAAAATAAACCTTCAGCTACATCTGTCTCTAAGTACATGTACAAGCGACTCAAAATTTGTGAATCGTGAATACACAGCTATATTACATCACCGTACGCGATGCTTCATATTACACAACACAATAACCAAAAAAAAAATAGCTTACCTTTGAAGCGTAAAGGATATTAACAATTAATATTCACTACTTTACATTTACAGCACGGTTAAACAAGTGTTTAAGTAGCTTTTAAACTGGCCGAATATAGTTAACAATTCAACATTCTTAGTCTGTCAGAACGAACCCGCCAATGTGGCACCACGAAACCTAAACAAAATCTAAGCCTCCGTTGAATATTAAGTGACGGTAACTGTTAGAAATGACAAGACTAGCGTTTACATGAAACGGTTCAGGTGGATTTCTACGAGTGTCTGTACATATGTGTTGATCTGGGGGACTTGTAGCCTGCATGTACCTAAACGCATGCGCGCGAATAGTTCAAATCGTCCGCCAAAAAAAAAAGACAGGTATTTGCTGCCACCTAGCGTCTTTTAATAATCGGACAACTTCGAATTGCAACATGATTGTATTCCAATAGCTTTGATTATGCGCGTAGCAGCCATCTTAAGGGCCTTTTTTGTTTATTTGAATTCGGTAACAATGAATGCGCAACAGGTTCACTCAGTCATATCCAAGCAAAAACAAAGGCACTGCCATCTAAGATGGCTGCTACGCTTATAGGTCTATACAAGGGCGGATCCAGAACACAATTTTTTTTGGGGGGGGGCCCAAAAAATTTTTGGTCCCCCCAAAAAGTGGGTCAAAAAATTACGTAGTGGGGGGCGGGCTTAAGGGGGCTGAAAAATTTTGGATTCTAGATGCTCTGTGGTGCGATCTGAGGCAATTTCTGACCACCTTAACCAATGTTTTTTGAGGAAAAGATGGTGGTGTACTCATTGCCTGCCTTTATTGCGATGTCACATAACAAAAAAATCCGCCCTTGGGTCTATATAGTGCTCAGTTCTGCGAATTTCCATTCAAAGCATTTCTTGTCGCTCGTTAATAAGACGGCTCTCCTACAAAATGTTGAACAGTATTGAAATGAAGAAAATCACAGCATCTTAAGGTATAATTACAAGAATTACGCAAGAAAAATTACGCGGAATAATTAATAAAACAAAGAGCCGCAGTCGACACGAGGATCATGATAATTTTTGAAGCATTGCAAACAAAATTCAAACACAAATATAACTCCCTCGTAAAAACAAAACATGCTCAAGTTCAACCATCTCAATTGTTTAACTATTGTTAAATCTGTACATAACGAACAACTTATTAACAAAAAAATTACAACACAAATACCCCCAAATATCCACCCTGTATAATGTTATTCATAATTTTGCAAATCACTGAATAAAAAATGGAGTTGCGAAATTTGAAGAACTGTATACCAGTCCAATTTAAAGCATTCGTCTTGGAAATGAACTGCCTAACTACTTAATTAAATGGAAGTAAACTGGAAAAAAGGAAGAATAACAAAATAAAACATAAATTGAATGAATACATAATATGACTTGTATCAAATAAATCTTCCAATATGAGGGTCGGGATATTAGTAATATCTTACAAAACGCAAACAATAAACACAAATAAACATTATATATGTCCATCATAATATCTTAATGTTATTTTTTTTTTTTTTCATTTCGAAAAATTACTTTTAAAGATTATTGGATGAAATTTAAATTTCTCGCAAATTTCTTTGCAAATTTATCAAATTCAAATTAATACATGAAACGTGTAGATTCAGTACGTTTGATTTAGAAGCACGACTGCCGGATATGAAATTTGAATATAAATAACCTCTACAAATTCTTCTACGCATTCTCTTCGTCATGTGACCCGTCATCAGCAAATGCTTGAAGTCTCATTCGAATTGTTCATTCCGTTCCATTCCATTACAGCGCAATGTTCCGTAAACTACGCGTTAATTTGAGCAAGAAAAATGTGCACCGCTAAGAAATTACTTAAGAAGACAAATTCAGATTTTCCATCAACATGATTTTAAACAGGGCCCTCGACCTACGGGAGCTGTTCCCTTAAGTAAGTAATTTCATGATATTACAATCGTTATCTTTCATAAAGAACTTTAATTTAAAAAAATAATAATGAAAACCCCACCTGTTCCCCGGGCAGTCAACCGAAAAAGAAGTGCCGGTATGCAAAAAGAAAAATCTCTCACTGAAATATTTATGCGGGTGTCAAATTCCTGTGGACGAACTTGCTACAATAACCCTAACGTACCTGAATCCATCAAAATCCACACCCCTGTTTTGGAGGATTTCGGAGGATTCAGGATGCATCCATATTTTGATGGATTCCGGACAGTAAGCCTAGCGGTACTGCAGGATTTTGAGGGCTTCAGGATACCTTCACATTGAGCAGTTGGGTGACTTTGATGGATTCAGGATCTCAACAGTTTAACTTCTTGGCTATAATTATGTTTGGTGTGTACGAGGTATTTGGATTCTGATAGACTCACTGGTGGATTCTGATGGACTCATGGACACCACCATTTTTTTGCATGAAAACACTGTCGTGCAAAAATCTGGGAGATTTGATGACAAAATTGGTGGATTTGGGCGGATTTAGGATATTTTCTAGTTCAAGTGCTCAAGGGGTTAGGGTTAATACAAAGTTGTTGAAAGCAATTCCCAACTGATTTGGCCTCTGTACGATAGCCCAGATAACGTCCTCTATTGTGGCTTTACTCCAAAACAATGCATCATGGATTGAAGTCGCTTAAAAAAATCAAGGATCTCCTGAGACGGTCTGTAAGCAATTTCTGCCTTGAGGGCGCTATATACATTTCCATACCAGTTAACACAACATCCGAGCAGAAATCTTGCCCAAAAAATATGGAACTCCGCGGAAGAGGAACTAAGATCAATTAAAATGAATACCTGCAAAAATATACGCATCGCCGACAACCGCCAATCAAATTACAAATAAATCACACACAGGATGATCCTGCAAATGTACACAGAAAAATCTCTTTTCTTGAATAGTCTGACAGACTATTATTTTCTGCTTGTTGACGGACAGCTAACCTGCATGTCAGATACCAAACCGATGCTCTTGTGGTGAAAACTCAAACTAGTTTTACATGCAACACGATCTACAAGACGGACCAATGGACACTACTAGTTATTGAAATTAGTGAAGTTGTATAACATCATAACAACTATCTACTACCATTCGAAACAGGCTAGCTACTAGCCAGGCTATACACGTACCTTACGTTACATCCACGCACCAAATCGTTTTTATTTTTTTGTACAGCCTTACTTTTGCTAAATTTATACATAATTCTGTCAAAAAAGTGGAAGATGCGTTTTGTTTCTACAGTTATGCCCCAAAATGTACATGTTTTAATACCAACCTGATCAAAAACTTGGCACACACCCTTGCTACGTGAGCACACATGAATTGTAATACCAAAGTATGGAGTAAAATTATCTAGCTTGGTGTGTGCTTCAATTTCATCAATGCTTGGAAAAAAAATGGTCTGTGACTCTTTGACTTTATGGACGGACGAAAGAAAACCCTTGTATGCCACGGTCTCAAAAATCTCGGTAAATTACTTACACTACTTAATTAGGAGCCTCTTAAATACAATGGAAGATTAACTATGGTTTGGAATACTAAAACATGAATACAAAGACTCGGAGGAAAAACAATTTGGAAACAAATTACAATTTATCTGTCCATGATGCTGCTGCATGGTTAGGTTCTAGCCAGCTATGTTTCTTCATTCAAAGATTGACTAAAACCCACACAAACAAGTGCGCATACTAGTACAACATTACTGTCAAGACATAAGCTGGGTGGTGACACATTATGTACATGATGTGATGATGACGCATACAGGTGCATTTAAACATGCGCTTTTCGCTGGTTCACTCTAAAACTTTGATCCCCCCCCCCCCCACAAATCTGGTCAATTTGGCGAGACCAGTGAAAAAAAATTGAAACTTCTCTTATCCTCTTACCAATAACTGAACAGAAACTACAATCAGAAAATCATTTTCAGTTCGATGGAAGTGAATCACGTCAAAATTTAGCACTCTAAAACTGTATTAAAATTATAAGTTGAAGGCGAGACTTCCGCAACTGTTTCCACAGCTTTTAGGGTATCCCATTGACGTAGCAAATATGCATGCTAAAAACTACTGTCGCTTGTTCTATAAGTCCCTCTTTTCACGATGGAAACTAGAAACATTTTAAGTTGAAGTACCTTACTGCAAGGGATGACATGCATTCCCAAATCTCACTATGCTTCGAATGAACGTGTGCCTGGCACTGCAGTGCATGAGGCTAAGTACATTGTACATACATCTCTTTCCTATTACAGTCTTCAGTAGCAACAGCCAATGTACTTCCGATTGTGAAACTAAAACAAGCTCATTCCTCAACCCAGCACTTCCGCACTGCTACCCAGGACTAGCCAACATTTCGTCCATTTTAATGAACATCATATTTCCAAGAGCTCTAACATGACAACTCCCAACCAGTCGACTAAAAATGAAAAAGAAAAGCCTCAACTACTCAAAGGTCCTCAATTATTTGACATTTTTCTTGGCTGCATCTAAATTGACTAGTCTACGACCCGGCAATTACACATGCACTGATGAAAGTGGATGAATGTAATTCAGACTCTACTTTCTACAAAACTCCAGTTGGTGTGTAGCTTTGCTTATTGAAGTTAAATGCACAACTTCCTCGATGAGTTCTGTCTGCACCTTCCACACGTGAACAGTCTTATTAGTCCCCTGTTTGAACAGTGTCCCATGACCACACTAATAGGTAGTTAATACAATCTTAGGCCAGAGCTACAGCCCTGTCTACTGTCGGCTTGTTCCCATGTAGTCGTTACGAGCAATGACCAAGGCAAAAGCTAGACACGAGATTCAGACGCGTCCTCAAAGCTGTCTTTGTTTTCCTACCATGCACTCTAGTTCCCAGTCTTCTTCTGGTAAGAGCGTCATGTAGCAGCTGTAAGGAGCCTCATTAAACAAACGCAGTTACGATACCAGACTTAATTTCCCTCCAAAACCTACATGTAAATGTCAGACTCCTTCCCCAGTCCACCAAAACTAAACTACTGACTGGCATAACCATCTGAGACAATTTCAATAACGTCTGGGACAACTTAATAACATCCTCGACAGACGTATAATCCAACCCTACTAAAGTCTCTTTGTTGTTATGATCTAAATGTTAAGTTGCATTCTTTGCAATGACAACATTATGAACCAAGTGGAAGACTTGATATCGTCCAATATGTCATTTTTACTTTAACGTTTATCGATTTATCAAAACTGAAAACAGATTTTCTGATTGTGGTCAGTTGAGACTTGCATCTATAGCCATTGTCAATTCAGGTTTGTATTTGTGTAAAGAACAGTGACGTTTTTCATCTAGATTTTCAGTTCAGCGGTCAAACCCGAGGTGAAAATAACTACATTTCTTACATGTCTAAGCATGCCTAGGCATTGTCCAAATGCATGGATGAGCATGCCGAAAGCAAGTTGTTCTCAATAAAAAAAATTTAAAAAATGTTGTACAAGAATTGGTACTGGGCGGTATAAAATACAAAGTAAACATTTTTTGACACTATTGTTCAGTTATCCAAACCTTGGGCTTGTGAGTGACCCTTAAGAGGGTTCCGTTTTTAGGGCTCTCTTATGGTCAACTCACAGTCCCCACTACCCAAAGGTGCATAGATGTGCACTATTGCCCGAACCACCGGTCAATATATTAGTACACCCCTGTTAAATGTACTCACTGCGTCTATTGTGAACCTGGTATAAGGAACACTGCCATTTCCCTCAATTATGAAAATTAGATAGCCGGTTTACAAAGGCAGAAATGAAAATTAATTTCTGTGGTTTTACCAAAACCGGTAGTCTGCAACTCACCTCAATACTGTTCTCTATACGATTCAAGTCAGTTAATTTAGCAATCATGACTTGAGTGTCCATGTCAATCTTCCCCACATTTTTTAAATTTGCGACACTAAAACTATTACTTGGCTTGGATTGGAAGCACAAAGTGAAACAGCAATTACATCACATATGGAAAACAAAAAAAAAGTTCACTCTTCACCTGTGTCATCAGAAGTCATATCAAAACAAAAAGTGCCAACTTGGATCATGATCCCTTCATTAAAACAAACAACGAAAGAAAAAACAAAACAAAAAAGCGTGAACCAGCGAAAAAAACAACAAAAAAGAACGTGCAGTGTGGAGTTAGTATGGGGAGAATTTCTTAGCTCCAGCGACTGCTGCTACCGTAGCAGTGCGGATTTTGGTTGTGTAAGCATTGCTGGCCTGCTGTAGGGCATCCAAACTGAGCAACGGTACAGGTTTCATCAGTATGTTTGAGAGAGGAGTCATGTCTTGGGAGATTGTCGGCGAGGGTGCGGAATTCGGGGTCAGGGTGGTGGGTGATGAAGAGGTGGTGAATGAGGTCATCGAGGTCACAGATGGGTCAACGGTCACAGAGGTCTGGCTTTTGGCCGTCTCAAGGCTGTATGGAGAAAAACAGGGAAGGAAAATGACCGGAAGGTTAGAGGGACGGGTAGGCGATACAGCGGGAGGGATTAGACGGGTAGGAGATGTCGGTTCGTAAAGGACGGTGTGATGAGGGAGGAGGGGCGAGGGGGAATAAACACTGATCAGGACTCAGGACCGAATTCAGAAATGGGTCACAATAATGAAGGTGCTATATGAAGGATTGCCAAACTCAAATCATGGGGAGAAGTGTGGATTAACAAAAGTACAGGATATCAAACAATTAAAGAAGCTGCTTCGTTTCATATACAATTCTTGGTGTCAAGCATCATGCTCATTATCAGTGGACAGTGGAAATAGAGAGTTTTTTTCAGGTTTTTTTTTGTTTTTTTTAATCATGCCGAAATAAGGATGATCTGGAAGAGAAGTCATTATCGGGATGAAAAGGCACAAGAGATAAGGGGGAACATGGCAAGAACTCAAGTGAAGGATGCCCATGCAAGAAACATGAGTGGCAGAACGAAGGGGTCTGTGGAGTGAAAGGTAAAACTAAGAATCCCCCGAGAAAATGTCCCATACAGGTTACTACTCGTAGAACTACATTTCCCTATGTCTGCGGAACTCTGTCTCAAGTTTTTTTTTTCAAAGACATATTTCTCTTGATGAGAGGCTCTCCGGAGAGAGCAAACAATAACGCAACAAGTTTTACAGCAGAGCCCTAATCAAGTAATCACAAGTCATCAGATCACAAGCATGACAAGTGAAGCTTCCCAGATATACCGTGACAATGGCATTCATCTGGCATTGCACTTCCCCGTAATAAGTGTGAGCTGACTTTTTGTCTTGATTAAAACTCTGCAGGTTTGCAAGGCATTGATCAGAATTTCAAAAAGGTTTTCATCGTCAATATTAGCCAGTTTAGCATTTTAACTGTGCATGCGCACAACGTAATTTGACAAGTTTAACACTGGGATAAACGCAGCAGACGAACGCACACAAGTCTATGGGTCAAAAGGCTATTTTGCAATTTTTTTTTGTGCATTCAAAAAGAATATGGAAACTATCATTTGCAACACATTAAAACAATGGCGTTGTCCAAAGCTGTCAAAATGTGCACTTGGTTTAAAACAAGAACTTTTATTGTTTGTTTACAAATGATAACCGTCAAATCTAGAAGTGAGCGCGCCCAGTTCAAACAGCTATAACTGAAAACTTGTTGCCACCATTAACGATTGAACAAGCCTCTCTGTAAATCTCCCCCTGGGTTGAAGAATTGCATATCCATTTGCATCATTCAATTAATCTGAGGTCCACTTTCTTCCTGCCCGTGTTACACCTGACATCGATGACTTTGTCAATTTTGACTGCACTTTTTTGTTTTGCCTTCCCTTCAAAGAGTGGTTTTGTAAAGCAAACTACCTATCCAGCAAGTTAGAAACAGTTTGAAGTCATTTTAAATGATGCTTTGAATGGCAAATCACAAAGATCAGAGGTAATAGGGGCAGGAACACACTTTGGGCCCTTAATCTTCAGAATGACCCTTTTTTCTGTACAATTCATTAAATGATAACCACTTTCTGTTGAAAAAAACCCAGGTCTACCGAATGCAAACCTGATATGCCTGAAACTTGGCAAAACAGTGCAGCTTTGGAGGGGTTTGATTTGGTCAAGAGACTTTCAAGTCAGGTAAAGACAGAATTCCGCAGACATTTTGGGCATTTGCCCTGAAAGCTCCTTCACCAGGGTTTGTTAATTGCTACTTCACCAGCGAAACAAGAGGCATTTTCAGAAAGTATGATATAATTAATCTTCCATTGAATCAAGCCATAACAATTACTGACCTTAAATCAAATTTAAACATTTCTTTCAGCTATTTTGTTTATGTCTCTCGATACCTTTATCATGTGTTTATTTTTTGATTATTTGAATTTTTTTTGTAATTATTTATTTCAAAGTGAAAAACAAGAATACCATTAACTGAATCGTAACAATTTTATCATGGAATATTATTATTCAGCTTAACCTAATCAGTAGGAGTAACTTTGAAAGTACAAACTTCCCTTTCCAAAGTATTAACGGGTCCATGCGATGAATTTTTCTCCAAAAAACATTTTGTGCAACTTTCTACTCCTCTTAAATGTATAAAACTATTTGACATCCCTTTTTGGTTAAAAAACAGTGCACTTCTTTAAACATTTGAAATTGTCCATGATTTTCCGGACAACTGAGGGAGCTGTTGCTGTGATGTCATTTCAGGAAGACACTGTTCAGCGTAGGGGTTTTCTGTTCAAATTGTGAACCTAAAATTTGCTTGTTGAAAACATTTGTGAGAAAGGGTTGCTCATTGGCTTACTGCCATGTACTTGCACAACAACGAATCACCAAAGAAAAGAACATTTTATGACAGCAAAATATCCAAAATTCAAGTAACTGTTTGTGTTGGAATAGCTCTAACATTGAGGTTTCTGCCCGCAATGACATCACAGTTTTGCTCAGGAATATGGAAATTTGCATTATCATAAACACCAAAAAGGCACCAAATTACCCTTGAAAATGGCAAAACAAAAATTTAAAATGAGGTTAAATGGGACACAAAAGTGCATTTTCAAGGATAGTGTTAAAAAAATTACATTGCATGGGTCCTTTAACTATACATGTAGTCTTGGGATGGACAAACCAACAAATTCATAGATTTTGACACACTAACAAAATGATACTTTATCTGCCATCTGATTTACATGTGTGCATGATGGTTGTCTACAACTGAATATGTACGGCTTAATTCTATCCAGCAATTACAATGCACGAACTTCGAACACGGAACTCTACGATAATGACAATGAAAAAAATGTGCTTTTGGATTTAGAAAAAAAGAAAGAAAATTATCTGCCCTAATGCCCTTGTTGCCTTCTACATGTACTAACATGAAAAATGTTTCTACGGGTAATAAACAAACAAAACTCAAGGCGCAATGATGTATTTCAATACACTGAAGTCAATGAAAGCTGCAAAGTTCAAAATACCTACCTTTGACAAGAATATTTTGAAAGTTTAACTTAAAAAAATGGATGATGTACCTGTTCCATTTTTATGCATGTCTTGACAACTCGTCAACTTGTTGACTTGACAACAAAAAACTCAGGAATATCCTCAATACTGAAATTATTTTATAGACGATCTCCTCTTTCTCATCAAGATAGTGAAGTACTCCAATTTCGTCTTTGTCATCAATAGAAAGCGAGTGATGTAATAAGTCTCAAGACTGAATGAACAGGGAACAGTGTCGATCCATTACTTTGTCCAGTTGAACTGCCTTCCCAAAAGCACGCCTTCTGTCTCTTTCGTAACCATTGTGTATATTTATCTTCAAGCAAACTTGAATTTTCGATGCTGATTGGTCAATCCATGGCACACGGTTCATTACGCACTCCGTGTATCGCGCTATTCCAAGATGCTTGCACAACTCCTGCTGCACGCATGTGTAACAGGACAACCGCTGTACAGCGCACAGCGCGTACTGTGCGTCAAGTTTGCTTGAAGATATTAGTTCGTTGTCCCACTCGGGGTCGTGGAACACAGAAAATGTAGTGCCGCTCTGCGTCCCACGAAGACGCACAACATTATTCCGTGCTCCTATCGCGCTTGCGGGACACCAGAGGACTTGGGACAGACATGATCATAACCACACGGTCCATTAGAACTCGAATGTTAAGTTGAGAAACTTACCTGAAATTGATGAGATACTGGGCAAAAGCAATGCTGTCTGTCTGGCCAGTGATGGTCACAACTCGGTCCGGACTACCCTCTTTGACATCGTTGATTTTGATGTTTGCTCCCGATAATTGTCTGTCGCAATACAAACAGAAAAGTGCACAGGGGACGTGGTAAACAAATATTGGCTGCTTCGGGGGTGTGGTGAAACTAGCCTCTGACGTGATCCATGGAGTATTCTAGTTTCCTGTGTTGACGTCGAGGGAAAATAGAACGCTCCATGGATCAACGATCGAGGGAGGCTTGTTTTACTGAACCACACGTTCAAGCAATCAATGTCTGTTTCAAACACTTCTCTCACAGATTCTGCTTATTTTTCGAGATATCTGATTAATTTAACCAAAAAACTAAAACAAATTTACCTCAATTTCAATTTGACCTTGGTGTAAAATTGACTTTAATTTACTCCACCTTTAAGACATGTTAGTACATAACTCCGAACGGCATGAAAATACGTGCTACACAAACACACAGATCTCCTTTTGCAATGTTCGTTGCCATGCGTACAGTGCTTGTCAGAGAGAGCCTGCCGTGGTATAGTCTTTTTGGCAGTGTACAATAAAATAGCGACTACCACGTGACATACTCTCGGCCAATCAAGAGACAGATCTGATCACTGAGCAACTGTTACCTTCCAAATTTCTCAGAATACACAGAACAAAGAAAAACAATAATGTGTTTTTAGATTTGGCGGAAACGATCCAGTCGTCCTTCATGACTGAAAATGCCCAACTCTTTTTTGTTTTCACAGAAGATTGAATGTGAAAGTTTGCTGATCCACAGTTCAACACGACCTTACCTTATTTCTTGGATCTTGCTACCCTGTCTTCCAATGACACAGCCGATAACCTAAAAGATAAAAGCAAAAGAATATTTGTTTTTCTTATATAAAGGTATGTAAGAAGCAAATAAGGCACAACATTCTTGTAACTGAAGATACTGACATTTAAACCAATCCACCAGATATGGATTTCAATCATAACGAGGTCAAATGAATGTCGACCTGTAAATGAGGTTATACACCTTTCCCGTAGAATGACAGATTTTAAAAAGCAAAACAAACTTGAATATTTTGAAAGCAATGACGTGCATGTTCTTGTATGTCCAAATCACGATATCATTAAATGTAATTAACCTAATCAAGATTTGCCTGTGCAACAAGACTCTCAGTTGGATATGTGTTGAAGAGATTACAAGGGGACAACCTGGCAACATCTAGCACTTATTGGGACATGGGCACAACCTAATGAAAACATCTCACATGTGAATAACCTCTGTGAAATAAGCATCACCTTTTGAATCAACTCTACCAAGAAGAAGCTGGAAGGCACATAATGGATTGACTTACACTGTTCGGTATCGTTATCTCGTGAGTCTGTTGGTTGGTTGGTGCTACTGGCACAGTGTTAGCAGCAGCGGCGCTATACTGCTGTATTGCACCTACAGTGTGGAATGACCAAACAAGGGTTACTCATAGACAACCGACGGGACATGGCGAGGAAGGGAAGGCAGTTGACAAATTGCTCCAAAAAGATTCCAAGAGCGGTTCTTGCTTGGAACCAAAGGCCCGGCCTCTATCCTCTGACTGAGTCACTGACTGACTGACTGACTGACTAAGTTAAAGGAGTATAAACAATATCTTGAACTGGGAATCAAGAGTCCAGCTCTTCTAGGCAATTCTAGTCATGTTTCATCTCAGTATCTGGAAAAACAAACAACTGATTTACATGAGGGTAGTGTAGACTTGCGAATGTGTTGCACATGTAAGTATAACTGTCAACTTATAATTAAAAGTTAAGACATGTTTGCGATACATCTACATTTGGCACAATATGTGCATCTTAACAGAATGGCCCCAGTTTACAGGTAGAGAGAAATCCAGGCAGGCTTCAATCTTACATGTACACACTTCACGTTTTTGGAAAGATACACAAGAGAAAGGGTCAACATTTTGAAACAATATTGGAAACAAAGATTGAATTCAACATAAAATTATATGAAATGCATGATGGAAAGGACATTCCTACAAAGGACGAGGGTCGTCATGGCAACAGAAAGAGGATGGCAAGAGAGAGAGAGAGAGTGACAGAGAGAGTCTTGACATACCTGCAGGAAAATGGGACTGCCCTGGGATGAAGGGGGTGGTTGTGTGTTGCATGGCATATTGCAGCTTGGACAACTGAAACAAGACCACATACGGGAAGGTCAAAGGTCGGAGGTTAGGTCTGGTGACTTCTTTCCTCCAGTAATGTGTGCAGGGGGGTTATTAGGAAGGACGTTTGTGTAGGTTCGTCATGTAATGAAACTAGGGCCTACAGAATTGGGTCTGACAGTCAAGAAAATAGGTGGTTTTTTTTTTTATTTGCCTGTGGATTAAGAACTCATCTTCAGAAACTCAAGCTACAAGATGGAGGCAAAATGAAGGTTTTTTGTGAAGCTGTTCAACGAGAAGTTTCACTGGTTCCAATTTTCAGTGTGCTAGGGAGGCCAGGGAGGGGTCAGATGGGTGAAGATAATGATTTCTTGTGCTGCTGGGGGGTTTAGTTATTTGGTGCAAATGGGTCGACAACAATTAAGCAAAAAAGGGGGGAACTTTTTTTCAGTGGCATAAATTAGAACAGTATTGTATTCAATTCCAAGAATTATGTTTACCTCGAAGCTTGCGCTCGTGCGCCCAACCTTTGAGTACGATCCTTGCAAATTTGGAAACAAAATTGCCATAAAATATAAGACGGATACGTTAGTGTTGGGTTCTTCTTACCTGGTTCCCGACATCTGGTTGTGGCACAGCATAGTTACCATGAACTGCATATGCCTGCCAAAAAAGTGGAGAACATGCAGTTGTGGACGTATAGAATATTGCAATGTGTTTTGTTCAACAAGGAATTCATGCGCAATCAGCAAAACCAAGTACCATCAAAATCACTCATAAAAAAGGTGGCAAAGAGGTAAATTTAACATCTGAAAAATAATAACAAAATTACAAAACAAGAAGAACACCCCCCCTCCCCAAAAATGACAATCTTAAGTTACTGCCTCATGAATCAAATAAAAGAAACAACACGTCTGAAAGTTTACGACAAAAAAACAAAATTACAGTAAGAAGAAGTGATGCATATTGATAACTTTTGTAATTTTCGCAATATTTTGCCAACGTACCTGACCGCCAGCAAAGATGATAGAAGTTGAATGTTGCTTGGGTCGGTAGGGGATTGTGGCCCCCTTGGGTGGCGACTGGAGACAATAAAAACATAAGGATCATCATTAACATGAAAAATAAAGACCAAAGCAGAGTTGTTTTCATTGGGTAAAGCATCCACGGCTCATAAATCCATGTGTAAAATACAGGGTGAGTCAAAAAACACGAAACCCAAATGTCAGGACCATTGTTTTAGTGAAGTTCTGCATGTAGCACTTTCAAAATCTAGGATATGAAAGCTCAATTCATAAGCTTGGTTTCAGTAAAAGAATCATTTGAATCACTCACATACTTTTCAAGTAACGGAATTTTACGCAACCACCGTTTTAAAGTTCTGTCCACGGATCACAAAAAGGAAGTGTTCTTTCAGCATGCCCAAAACAAATCACATAGGGATGTGTGTGAATGGTTTTCGTTTTGCTGATAGAACGTACACCTTTTTCGTGATCCTTGGACAGAACTTTAAAACGTTGGCTGTGTTTAAAATTCTGAAACTTGAAAAGGACGCGAGTGATTTGAATGATTCTCGTACTAAAAGAAGGCTTATGAATTGGCCTTTCATGTCCTAGATTTTGAAAGTGCTACATGCAGAACTTCACTAAAACAATGGTTCCGACATTTGGGTTTTGTTTTGATTGACTCACCCTGTAGAATGTTCAATCTCATGACTTGCAGCTGAATCAGAAACAGAAACTAAAATATACAAAAAGAATAAGTTCTACTGTCATATCTGGATTAGGATAACAAGGAAGAAACTTATCTGTTACGAGGCATACATGTAAGGTTAAAAAAAAGATCAGTTTCAGTCTGAAAGTGGAGTGAGCTTGGCCTCACTAACCTCCTCACTCAGTTACACTGCTAAAATTGATTATCTTACTTTTCTTAATATAAGGAAATAATTCTTATTTCTAGAAATATTGTGTCTCACTCCCTAGAAAACGTTTCCAGGGAGTGAGACAAGAACATTTTCCTTGAAATGAGATTTGTTCTACTTTAAAAAACACCGTTTTTTGCAGTGTACGTGTGAAGCATATGATTCATGATCGTGAAATTGTGGGATCCAGCCCCGCTGTGGCCATGCGTGTTGTGCCCTTGAGTAAGGCGCTTTACCTCAATTACTCCTCTCAACCCAGGTGTTAAATGGGTACTGGCATTATTCAATGCTGGGAAGGTAACAGACTCGCTGTGGAGGAGGTGTGGCGATCCCCCACAGCAGCATTTCATGGACTCGAGTCTGCCCCAATCGCTTCGAAAGAGAGATGGGCACTCGTTCCTGTGAACACAGGTTCGTCCCCCTTTTACACACGTTTATTATTGAATGGCTTTGAGGGGCATACAAGAATATATTGCCCTCACTATAACAATATTGCACTCATCTTCGAATCGTGCCAATATTATTAAAGCCCATGCAATATATTCTTGTATCCCCCTCAAAACCATCCAATATTATATAAACGTGTGCACTTGCGAACAAGGGGAATGTTTGTTGTAGAAAATTGCTCCATAAAGCGGTGTTTGTTGTAGAATTACCTCGAGCATAACGCGGCAGACGTGATGGACAGCCTTAGTTATTGCTTCTGGTGTTCCTGAGATCGTTACGGCTCGTTCTGTGGAGTTTGGTAGCATCTCACTGGCAACCTGTATTGATGCCCCTGTGGTCTGTTGGGAAAGCAGGTCAGAACGACAATAAAATTCTCTGATCATTGGATGGTTCGGCAAAATTGATCTAGAATAGATCCCTTGCAAGGATAGGTTTTCTCATTCAGTGACGTACAATGTACATGTACATGAACATGTTACTACAGTGTCCATTCATGCATACAATGCGAGTCCTGGATCATGGCGCAGTGCGTAAAGCCCTTGCCGCTGACCGCTGTGGCCGGGGTTTCGATTCCCAGCTCGGGTCATAAGTGAGTTGTTCTTTGATTCTCTCCTGTGCCACGAAGGTTTTTCTCCAGGATTTCCGGTTTTCCTTCCTCCGCAGAAATCAACACTTTCAATCGGGCTGTGCTCCATGGAAAGACATGGGTCATATGGCGGCTGCCCAAGGTACCTTTGCATGCCTTCGGCTCGACCATGTTTTAGCAGCGTCCTGCAAAATTCAGCTTCTGCTTCTGCTGCGAGTAAGGACGAGAGGCCTCCCAAAATGTATTTATTTGTTTATTCATCACAGAGGAACGACTTGCCCTCAATGAGGGCGCTCTATGCAAGGGGTGCATTATCAAAATGGCGATTATCTGTGCCAAGTACGAACAATTACGAAACACATTGTAAAATTTATATTAAATTTATCACATTTTCTCATGACTGCGCTTGCTACATTTCTTATCTTTTTGTTTTTCAATAAGTTTGTCAATTTGTCATCCACTAGTGACTTTTTTTTCTTCAATTATTCATGTTGCTCACATTGGCACCATCTGTTCCATAATTCTGCAAAGGTGCGAATTCTAATTCATATTTGACGGCAAATCACAGCTTTACCGTACATGTATGTGTTGCAAGAATTTTTTTTTTTTAAGATTTCACTTTACCAGGCATGCAACTTGAAAGACAAACCGAGGAAACTCCAATCTTTACAAGACTTTGTACAGTGATTTTCAATTTTGAATGGCAAAGTGTGAAGTGAAAAACAAGGAAATCAGCTGATCCGAGGAAAAGTTGCATGCCTGCTTTACTAGTAACATATCAAAAACTGAGGGGTGAATTACTATTTGCATTATTCTACAATGAAGATTTCTTATTTTGCTCTATTTCAGTTGACACAATGTATGCATGCACATGTACAAGTACAGAGTGAGTCAAAAAGAAAGTGACCTGGATTAATGGGGGTTTTTTTGTTTTTTTTTACAGCAATCAAATTTAGTACATAAATGGAGTATGTCTTAAAAGAGCATGTTCTTCCACTCACCTGAAAAACAGAATTACTGAAATTGTTCCATGCTAACAGAAGTTACGCATGTTTTACTAAAAGAACTAAATTTGTGTATTTTTCTTATAGCTGTTGAAAGCTATAGACCTTTATCATGCTTCCACTATTTTAGTCATGTTCCCTGTATCCAATCACAGTACTGAATGATAATGTGTTTGTGCAAAAAGGAACCAGACTATTTTTCCCTCCAGCCTCCCTTTGGTTACATTGATCTGAATGGGGAACAAATCCAATGGCTGCGACATGATAATGGTCTATTGAGCTGTGTGAGAATTAGGCCTACAGATTGCACAGAAGCACAAGTACAAATGGGATTTTAATCATTTTAGTCAAGACTGACACTTAATTTTTTTACTGTACATCAGATTTTGTGTTTTGAACATGTCGAACAAGTCCACTCTTTTTTTTCTGAAATACTGGCGGCGATTTGGGTGTGTTTTCCTTTGCAAGTTTTCATTCATTCAAGGAGGTGGAAACGTCCATGTTTTATTGTATTTAATGGGTATTCATCAGTTCGCAGAACGGTAAATGATCAGTGGTGAACAGCTGAATTTTGTGATATTTGTATTAAAATAGTCATAACTTGCGAATAGAGTATGCAACTTAAGTGACATTTTCAGTTACTCACAGTTACTAGTCAATAACATGTACTTCAGCCCTATGTTATTTTTATGAAATGGAGCGAGTTACATATCTTTTTTAAAAAAATATTGTTTTCAAATTTGATCACTCTCCTTTTGACTCACCTTGTGCAAAACGACTTATTTTACATTTGCACACTATAAACTTTCCTTTGCTAAGATAAACAACAAAACTAAAAAAGTATAAAACTCCTTTCAATTTCAATTCCCACGGTTGTATCCCGCAGAACGATCAGGCAACGCAGTAACCATTTATCATTTTATCACAATTGGCCTGTAATTTCAAGTCAAGTGGCGGCTACTCCTCACTGAGGTCTTTCTGGAGGACTTGTTTGCCAAACGCCAGCTGCTGCCACTACCCCCCATTATTTCATTAACCAATGACAAGTCGCCGTACAAAACTCAATTAGTTTGCTGAACGCTCCCCCAGCTGTTGGATCAATTGAGCTACTTCAGTTTAAAAAAGAAAATAAAGGGGGGGGGGAGGAGAAGAAAAACAACGAAAGAGAAATGCACTGTTGGGGTGATTTAATCTTTTTTCCTGGGATGATGGCTTTGGTTTTGATGCCTGGTAAATAAATAAAAAGAGCTTTTTCTTTCTGAATCCCGGAATTTCAGAAATTGCCTGGCATTGATTGTTTCCTTTTTGACCAGATGCATTTTCACTTTCAAATGAAAAGGATTCGGTGGTTTTAGAATCCTTGCAAAATGGCAGGGAACATGTACAATGAACTCATGTAGATTGTGCAATGTATTTAATTAGCTACTCTACCCATCACTGAGAAGAAGAAAAAATCGGGGAAAAAATGTTTTCTATTGTGGGACATTTTCCACAAGAATATAAGAAGCAAGATGTGTTATTTACTGTAAGTGCTTTGAGATAATTACATGTAGGATGTCAGTGGCGGAAAAGCCTTTGTTTTTGTTAACATTTTCCCCCTTTTTTCTTTCTTCTTCTTGTTCTCCCCCTATCCCATACATTTTTATACATGTTTTATTCAGCCAAACACTTTGAACCTAAAACAAAGTCAGATTCCCATAAAACTTAACTTATAAAAATGCAAAGGCCAACAGTGAACTCGTGTCTTGAAGAGTCATGATGCTTTGAGATGATTAGGACTTCATTGTTTGTTGGAACTATTCAATGAGTAATTCCGTACAAAATGCACAGGACAAAAATTTCACTGGCCAAATGGTCTTTGGTATTACAGTAATGTCATAATTAGAAATAAGTACTCATTATTTTGTCTTTGTTTTGGCGGAACCCGAAGAGCCCATCTATTGTCCACTTGACTGACTACTGACTGATTGACAGACTGACTGAGTTACTGAGTACAAGCAATGTTCAAAACTGAGGCAAGCAATGTTCAAAACTGAGGCCTCCTTGCCCAGCTAGCTGGACTACATGTAAGTCAGCCCAGTGTAATTAATCTCTTGTTTCCACATACCTCTCGGATATCTTTGATTTTGGCGCCAGCTTTCCCGATCAGCGATCCGCACTGGCTGGCCGGTACTATCAGCCTTAGTGTGACCGGTGGCTTAGGGGCCCCGCTAGGAGTGTTGTTATTTGGATTGGTCGACAAATCCTGTAATGGACCAAACATAAAGTTAAGCAATTAGCAACACTGTGTTACACTGTATTACACTGTACTATATTGCACTACATTGTATTACATTGTATTACATTGTATTACATTGTATCCGTTATATTTATTCACTAATGAATCTATGAAATCTTACAGTGCTGGGGAAATTTTGGGCAGTTCCAACCAGCTTGGGTGGTTTGGGGCAGCTCAGGGACTCATGGGTTAAACTGTCAGTTAAATATCATTAGTTTCGCACTCATGCAACTTAATGTGGGCAATCGGATGTTTACTTCACAAACTTTTTTGAAATCCTCCTTACTAAGCGGCTTTACTCGCCAAGACTGTCCCTATGAGATCTAGACAAGCAGTCTACATGTAGTCAAGCAGTTTTCATGAATGTAAAAACCGATGCGATATTGTTCGTGACAGAAAATTATATCTGTTCCGCAGACTCCAAGTGCTGTACAATGCATGCAGCACAAACTAATAAAGTGACATGGGTTTTGTTGTTCCACACATTTCACATGATGCCATCTCAATAATGAACTCAGACACCCACAGTTGAAAACCAACAGCCGAGAAAATCAACCCGGCTAGTTAAACCGCCGAGCTTTATCCTAAGGGAAGTATTTACAAAATGTAGGTGCTAGGGATCGCATTCTTAACCCAAAAAAGAAAAGCCTTACCAACTCAAACTTGTTTGTGATGAGAGAAAATGCCACGTTTATTGATTCAGGGGATCCAGAAATGGTGACGATTCTCTCTTGACACGAACAGTCTGAGATGTTGATTCGTGCTTGACTCTGAAGACAGAGAAGGAACAAGAAAAGAGATCAGAAACAAAATCTGGAAATCATTTACAAGTAAGATAAACATGCCATCAACACAAGGGGGCTCACATGGAAGTCAGAAAATCAATGAAGATGAAATAAATCCACTTATCAATAAGTATCAGTACTTTCTCAATCAATCAATCAATCAATCGATTTTCATATTCATATTTTGTTAACATACACTTTAGGCCAAAAAAAAAGTCTCCAGTTTCTGGTATGTGCCTTGCCCAAAAGTGATGCGAAACGTTTTTTTTTTTTTTTTTTTTTTTTTTTTTTTTTTTTCAAATGTGACTGCAATGGTGCAATGGTGAAACTTACTAAAAAGTATGGGTTAGAGTCCAGAGAGAGGCAGCAAAGCTTATTCTTAATCCCAATTAAATAAAAAAATAAAAAAAAAATGCAGCAGCAGAGCAGCAGTCAAACCAGTGAGTTGAGTTTGTTTGATTTGAAACATTTGAAAAAAAAAAAAAAAAATTTTTTTTTGTTTGCAGCATATGGCTACGCGGCGCGCGCATACCAGAAACCGGAGACTTTTTTGTTTTGGCCTTACAGCCAAAACCAGTGTTTCCCCTGCCCATTCAAACCTGAGGCGGCCCACTACGCTACTTTCAGTGACCACCTCGCTCAGTTTTTGCGAATATCACCACCTCGCTGTTAAGATTTACAATAAAGGAAATATCAATTGGGAAAAATTTCATTTTGTGTAATTAATGAACATTTTCCTTGACCTCTATGAATCAAGTGCTCACAATATCGATGTGTTTTTGGAATCATCGCGCATTTTTCTGAGCGCTGCATTCTTTTCAGTTTGCTTCAATCATCAATTTGAATTGTTACCACCTTGCTCAGTTCATTAGCCAGGGGAAACACTGGCCAAAACATTACAAAAATTAGTCGAAATGAATTGGATTGGCTAAAATGATAATCAATACTTTCTGATCCAATCATTTCAATCAATTTAGACTCAGATTCAGATTCAGATTCTATTTCACCCTGAACATGAACAAAAACCACTGATTTAAAATTCTCTCATACATGTACATGCCCATATTTTAAAGGCATTACGTATTCTCCTAACGGCACTTAAAATGCCATTCCAATGAAAGTCATGGTTTATGTCACAAATGCCACAGTAGTCTCGTGACTAATGCACTGATAGCACATCTTGATAAAAAAAAAGAAGACTGCATAATGTCTGAGGCTCTGTTCCGATGAAAGAGTTACAAAATGTACCAATATATTTTAGTGCCCTGAAACACTGAAAGGGCTCCCTCAAATTCAATATACAGGGTGGATAAAAAAAACGAAACCGAGGCATTATTGCAAATTGGAACAGAAGTAGGGCACATGTGAATCAAAGGGAGATATCCTCTGTTGGGGTTGAATCTCCTCTTTAAAATGACACCCAGATCATGTCATTACATTCACGGTTGACTGAGTAGTGACCAATTTTATGAAAGGGTCTATTTAGAGACTTGCGCCACTTTTCAAGTTGAAATCTCTTTTTTACCCACCTGCCTTGATAGGCAAGCATAGCCTTTCACTCTGTGACAATTGACACAACAAAAACCAAAATTGAAAAGTGGCGCAATTCTCTAAATAGACCATTTCATAAAATTGATCACTGCTCAGTCAACCGTGAATGTAATGACATAACCAGGGTGTCATTTTAAAGAGAAGATTCAACCCTAACAGAGGATATCTCCCTTTGATTCACACGTGCCCTACTTCTGTTCCAATTAGCAAAAATATCTAGGTTTCTTTTTTTTTTATCAACTCTGTACAAGTACATAAAGGATAGAAAAGCATTCATCATACTTAAGATGCATTGATACACATGTATGTAAATGTGTACAATTTACATGAAAACACTGACAAAAGTGTTTCATACCAATATTTGGTTTTAAAATGTTTTTCATGACAACGGGGCCTCCGACATAATACCATTTTCGTCCTCTATACGGTTCATTAGTAAAAACGTCATACACGCGTGCGCACCACTGATTACTAGCGCCCACTGGATGGACACTCAAGTTGCGTTAGCTTCTGGTTCCAATGGTTCCAACGCTACTTAATGGCCAGTGGGCGTGGTTTAAACTGAACTGACGTCACACTAACGAACCAAATAAGTTATGAAACAGCAAACATCAAGTGGGACTTTGTAGCAAAAATTAGGAAGTTAGTTTCTGTCCAGTTTCACTCACCTCTGCTCTGAATTTTTTGACAGTTTCACCATTCTGTGGGGAAAAAACACAAAGAAATGAAATGAATGATCAGAATTGTGTGTGACACTGTCACCAAACAGTAACACTTAACACTTTGAATGCACATCTTGTACAAATCATACATGAACATGCATGTGATGAAGAAATTCTCAGTGAACATACAAGACAACTGCCCATGTACGTGTATGTACATGTACACATACAATAAAAACATGTCGTGTTTCTGTTACATACATCTATGCATGTATCAACACAATTTTCAGATGTACATGTACATTTATGTACATGACATGTACAATATCAATTTAGATTGAACCGACAAACTAAATTCACAAATGTAACTGTACATTTAACAGGCAACATGAATCTTTCCAATTAATTTTGCAATCACTACAAAACTGAAATGTTTGGGTTTTCTATATCAAACTTCCACGGATTGTTCCATTCATTAGTACTTTTTTAAGTATCTGATTTGACAAATTTTGAGTCATCCCAATCGAACTGTGTCTCATTTACGACAGACACAAATCACAATCACGAGAAACCTAATTCCTCATCTTTGCTATCTTCCTTGTTTTCCGGAGGAAGATAGAATGCCTTCATAACAAGCCACTCGACGGTGCCAGCTCTACGCAGGACTATCGCTGAGTATCCGCCACTCAAGATGGAAGAAAAAATGACATACGTAGATTGGGTGTCTAACTAAATTGTACATGTACAGTAAAGCCTCAAGAATAAGTGCAGCCAGCAAGCCTACCAAACCCACACAACTGTCACATATAACATGGACAACAATATACTACCTCCGGGCACAGTAAATATTGAGTGACCTTTCTGATGTCAAAATGATTGAGGAAGGTCTGGATTGGACAGGGCACTATAGAACATCAGGTCTCATGAGTATAATTTTCAGCGACCTTTGTTTGGATTGTGTGGTCTGCATTTTGTGGTTGGTTTGGTCTAATTATAAGGAGGGGATTCCACTCAGTGGAAACGCTGAGTGATAGGCAGAATGATGTGTCTGTATAGCAGATACTCATCAAAGGTACCATGTAGTGTACGTACAATGTACATTGTATGTTATATCTACTTAATTATATCAGTCCCCGGCTAAATCCACCTAATACAAACTGCCCCCTTTCAAAATTTCAAAAATGAACTCACTTTTAGTCATTTGTTAGCCAACAAATAAAAAAGGTGCAACAATGCAACATTCGAAGCCATACATACAATGTACCGCCGCTTTCAAAATTGCAACAAGATGGCTCTCGAACCATGTGTCTCGCCTGCTTTCGCGATTAGCTTTAAAGAGTGGGTGATCAGTATGAAGGTTGCCATGTTGCAGCTATGTCCAAAGTTTGGTTCCAAATTGACTTCAACTTTTCAAATGAGACCAATTTTACATTTTCAACCGATTTTACAACTGGACTTCAAATGACCTTTGACCTTGGTATGTGACCTTTGACATCATTATCATATGAAGGTTGCCATGTTGCATCTATGACCCAAGTTTGGTTCCAATTGGACTTCAACTTTTCAAATGAGACCAATTTTACATGTTCAGCCTATTTTACAACTTGACCTCAGATGACCTTTGACCTTGGTATGTGACCTTTGACATCATTATCATAAGGAGGTTGCCATCTTGCATCAAGTGTCCGTACGTTTTATCAAAATCAAACGTATGACTTACATGTACAGGTACTTGTGACTGACATCAACACAACTCTCAGTTTTGAAAAAAAGAACAAGTACAAATTCAGCATAAGTTTATAAAAAAAAACCTAAAAGATACATGTACCAAGAATTAATGTCTTGCATACGTGTACATGTACATGTACATGAATGTACAGAAATCAAGGACAGACAGAAGTGACGTCCTTGAAACAAAAAACAAAAAAACATTCTGGATGGGAGACATCTAGTTCACCCAACCTGCCACTGCCCATTAATGTTTGATTAGGATGGCCATGTGCGTGTGTTGCAGACATCAGTCTCCCTAAATAAGTAATCTTTTTAATTAGTGCACCGCAGAGCATGCAGCGGCCGTCCCGATGTCTTACAGTCACGTGAAGTTCACGGTCACGTCGTCCCAAAAAAAGTGTATTTGAAGGTTACACATCGAATGGTTAAGGTCTAAGCCCCTGCTGCTCATTAGGGTATAAGCTTATGACTAAGAGGGGACACCTGACCATAAAACCCACAAGTCAATGTACATTGTGTACAGTTGCTCATACAAGGCAGTGGAGTGGGGGGGGGGGCAGTGAAGCAATGTATTTTGGGCACCTGAATATCGGCAGGCTTCCAAGTGAAAATCTTTACCAAACCCACAGTGCTATATACTGTACATGTATTTCCTGCCAGACAGGATTACAAAGAAAGGATCGGTCACAACTCCTTGTGTAGCTTTTTATTTCATTTGTTAGAAATAGAAAATCTTTTGGCTACCCTAGACTAGGCACAAAGTACCCCCAATAAACCAGACGAATTTGAAACCAGTATGACCCTGGAAAGAAGTTTCAAAAAAATTGGGGGGGGGGGGGAAGGGGAATAAGTCGTGTCCTTTTGCTTTTTGACACCAATTTCATAATGTCACTGAGATTCCCCTTGAAGCCTCATTTCCTGATAAGAGCAATACATCTACAGCCACAAAGATCCCACCAGACAAGAAGGAGATAGTGAGAGTCCCACTGAGAGATGGGCCCTATGCAAACACTGGCGACAGGAAAAAAATAGACATCAGTACACTCCCACAGCCAACTGAAATTGGACACCTCTTCTCTTGTATCACCTACAGTGAACCACAACAACCAATCAACCGCATTGCTGGCCCCCCAAAAAACAGGTGCATCTGGGATGATGCTCAACTCAGCTTGCTACTTGAGTACCCCCACCCCTTTGGATGAAAATGGATTATCCCGTCCTGAGGAGAAAGACAGCAATCTCATGATGCCCTCCTTTAGGGGGGGGGGGGAGGGATAGCTAGAAATTGACCTGCTCGCAGACCGATGGGGAGTTTGTTTTCAGCACAAACATCCTCCCACGTGGGCCGCGGAATTAAGTCTGACGCAAATTGGGCATTGCAAATAGGAGCTTACCCAGACAGATTTCTCGATCAAACACCGATCTATTAAGTCCCTATACCTAGCTCAGCGCTGCACACATCCCATGTACTTATTTCTCACATCCTGTTCTCATTATTCACATCTTGTACCAGAACACGTACAAATCCCAGTAATTTGTGCTTCACTAGCCCCTAACACTTCAAAGTATCATTTATTTGTAGTTATTTCAAATTCACCGTGCTGTCATGCTTATTTATCACCATTTAATGTACCGGTATCCATATGGTCATAACTGGCAACCCATGGAATAGCGGTGCCATTCATGCAAACTACCCTTGTGATCTCTCAATCTATGGTTTTTTAAAACATACCAGCAATACAAAAAGGGATGACATTTATTTTATGTAAAAAGAACATCATGAATTAAGCATTTTACTCAAATAATAAAATACAAAGGCATAGTACGGTATTTGAAGTTAAGTGGACATAAATGTTCAATACATGTATTTTAGTACAAGGGAAAAACAAATGTCACCAAGAGATCGAAAACTAACGTTTTGAGTCAAAATAATTTTTGGCAGAATTAAAAGAGTTTAATCATCGCCTACATGTCTACTGTGAAGATATTTATTTTCTCCTAACATGTTCTTGAATTGTCACGTTTCAATACACCTTTTGACCACGCGTTGATTAGGCAAATTGATCAGGTTTGACACGAACCTGTACAAAAGTGTATATCAATGGCATTCATTTACAGATTTCATGTGATGTATACAGGTACATAGGCAAGACTTTCTTCTGTGGTATACTTACTGTGAGAAATGTTGGAAAATTTCCTTAAAAAGAACAAACGAACAAACAAAATGAAATTTGACTAGAGCGGTGTTTGAACCTGGGACTTGCTGTTCAAAAGTAGAATGCCATAGTCCAGTGGTTACGGTGTTTGACTCATGAATGTACGTGGGTTCAAACCCCACCAGGAACATGGTGTTTGTGCCCTTGGGCAAAGACACTTAACTACAATTGCCTCTCTCCACCCAGGAGTATGAATGGGTACCTGTGAGGGTAGAGGACCCAATGTGCGCTGATATCGGCTGCCACGTGGTCTCATGGCCTGATGAATGGGGGAATAATTGTAAAGCGCTTTGAGGTTGTTGATACGATGGAAAGCGCTATATAAGCATCACCATTTTTTTTTTTTTTCGGTGCCCTTCCTACTGAGCTATCCAGCCCTCTATGCACAGCGTATGTTGGTGGTTCCACATTTGGTCAATTTTTTTGTTCAAGGGGCGCTAGTCAGAAGCGCCCGAGTCAATTTGTTTGTTCAACTTGATAAAATATTATAATGCCCCTAGTCAATTTGTCTTTGCGATTTCTTTGAAAAAAATGATAAAAAGAAAAAAGTAAACACAGAGTCCCCAGGAGACAAATTTAAAAATCTAAAAAAAAAACCAGGACACACTTTAACTCAATCCCTCAAAAACACTCTTCTCCTTTTTCACGAAAGAAAGAGACACACACGGACAGATTGAAATTGAAATCTGGACCACATCACTAAGGCCAAATAAAAAAAATTAATATTTTTTAGTGTCCTGCCTTTTTGAAAAAAGTAAGGAGGGTTTTTTTTTATTTGGCCTAAGACATTTACACAAAAGTACATTGTACTCACCTTGCCTATGATGCTGCCAACTTCCTGCAGGTTTAGAAACGGAGAGAAAAAATGAAGGAAAATATTTAAGAATGGAGAGAAAAAGAGGGCGGGATTTAATTTCCTGCCAGTTCAGAACGACATCGCTGCTTGAATAACAAGTAAATTCAAAGCAGGACCTAAGGCAACAATAACACATACATGTATGTGTTTGCAGGGGAGTAACAACTAGCATATTGTACAAGTCGTGCCATTGACAAGTTTTCGTTTTATGGACTGCGTTTGGGATTAAACACTGTTTTTTATTGCTGGTTAGGTGTTGGAAGCATGCTTGAACCAATCAGAGCTCTTGGCAATACAGACCTTAAATTCACAAGGAAGCCATTTTGGATCGTGTTCCCTGAATCTATTTTATAAATTGTAAACTGTTGAATGGGATGGTGCCAGACTATTTTATGATTGGAGTGCATTCCAAGCTTCACTTTCAATTCTTTTCTTTTTTTTATAAATTTGGCTTAAAACATAGGGTATGTTTAATCACAAATTTCAAATCATCAGAGCAGAATTTGTAATGAAGTATCGTTTCATTGCTTTCATTTCTACTCGCAATTTCAAAAAATGAAGAGTTTACCTTGCTTTCAATTTAATATGGCCGACTCGTAAATAAAATATATTCGTGTCAATTTCAGTTCAAGTTGTAATGTACGTACATATTTGTCGAAGCCCTACAAACAGAAACGATGCGTACAAAAAAATGACCTTTTTAACCAACTTCGACCCAATCCTGTGTACATGCAGCACTGATTTAACGCCGCTTGATTATTTCCCATTGGTAATGAAAACGAGGATTCCTCAAAAGCACCCTAGGCACAGTAGCCGATCGATAGAATCACAAACATCTCTTGATTTCATTCTAAATGACAGCAAGCCAGATGGAATAATTTCTCCGGATGTTTAGTACGTGTACATGTACCAGTACCATCTTTAATCCAAGTAAGCTTTTTTGAAAATAACTGGGTAGGTTACTTGTGGGATAAATGCAAATGATCTTATATGCCTTTAAAGAATGCATATCCCTTGCTCTTCAAAAATATTTTTATTTTTTTTCTCCAAACGAATTTCAATTTGTATGTATTCACGAAAACAAGTACTTTGTTTTGATTTCAGGCATCTGCAAACCTCTGTGAAACCTGGGCTTTCATTTTGTGCATATAAGTGTATAACCCACCCTGTGGGAGCCAAATTTTTGTCTGGCAGCCAAAATTTCAAATTTTTGAAGAAAGATATGACATTACATTTATGTATCACCTTTACAGAGTGCACTGCATGCATGTCCAGACAATGTGTTCAGCGTTTATGTGCATGCCAGGTCTGTCCATCATCATGTACAAGTATATTTAAAATAATTGTATGTACATTGTATGGGGCAAGCGCATGAACATTTCAATTTGTCTTAAACAGCAGGTCTAAATTCCAAACAGTCCACGCTGCAATGTTGCATGAAGCTATACAACATTCTGAACGCTTTCTCCGGGGAGGTAAACTCCTCCAAGAGTCAAGAGGTCTTCTTTCGTCACAGCAAGACATCTTAGATTAATCCTGGGAGGGACCGCTGTACTACATCTTTAAATATCAATAGGTAAATCCATATGTCAAAAAAGGGAAGATCCTCAATCCTGAAAAATCTCCAAGTTCATGTGGATTTGGAGGATCCGGAACAGCTTGGGTTAATTTGTTGTAATTCTGTCAAAAATGGCAGTTTAATTTTACTATGACAAAAGGCAGGTACATTTGTACACTTGTACATGTCCGTATATTATACATTCCATCATTCCGTTGTTTTGCAAAATCTTCCGATTTCCTTTTTAATATCATATGTTTTTGACCAAGGACTATGTTGGCAAATTGGAATGAACGTACATGAAATATCATCCCCGATGGAGAACAACGGGACTGATTGAGTATTCTGCTCTTGCGGGACATTTTCATCACCAATAAAATAGGAATTCTAAGAACTCGAAAGTCTGTCAGAATTATGAGAAGTTCCCGGGAACTGTTCCTATTACATGTAAATGTAATTGGCGGAGAGGCACAAATTGTCTAGTTTCACGCATAAATGTCAAAGAAATAGGCTACCCAGTCTTCAAAGCACCAACCTTCTTCCTGGAGATACATGGACATGTAGTACTACACAGTGGAAGTTAATGGGTTCCTGTCTCTCAATATGTCTTAACGGAGAGGCTGAAGCAAAGCCTTGCCGCTAGCACTCTTTTCTCCATAACAACAACAGGGCCTGGATTATGACATCTAAGAGTTCAAATTTCCCAAGTGCTTTGCCGCTGACAGCTTTCACAGCTGCTGGTCAGCCGGCGATGAAAAGGACAACTAAACTGGAGTGAACACTGTATTCCGAGCACTTGAAACACGTCACCAGTCCAAGATTCATGCGAAATGGTACATGTACAATGTACTGAATGTATGTACATGGAAGTCTGGTCTCAAATGATTGAATTTCAACCACTTGTGTGACTGCTGATGCACCCAACAAGTTTCACGTTTCAATTCAACAAGCTCATTATTGGCAGCATTGGATGGTCATCATTTGTAACAAAATGTCACAATTTGGACCTTAAATTTATAGAATTCCTCCATGGTTGAACCGATGCCACAATGTTAGTAATATATAACCCAGGCCAAAATTAACAGTGTGGGATTTCTACCCCCAGTGTAGACCTGTGCACGGTGCAGCTGCTGCTAAAATAACTACCAATGGATCTAGATTAGATCAGCAAAGGTTGACCCCACACGACCTGGTTACCCTTTCCGAGCTGGGACACATTTGACTTTAGTAAAGTGTAACGATAACCCGCTGAGTGTCTCGGCAAACACCTTTCATATTTGTGTTTCTTCTCTTGGTGGTGTGATCTTATGATAATAACACAGCACAGAGGGAGGTATCTGATATGATTGGAGAAATTCATCTTGGCCTACATTAGCCAGGGATACTCAACAACGGACGGGATGCACTTTCACAATTTGGTTTGAATCCCACCATTCCGTTTGGATGTTGGAAAACAGGATTTTCGAAACCAACCTTTAAAAAAGCCTTCCATTTTTTTGTGTGACACAAGCTAAAGATAATTTCAGGAACATCTCCTAATTTGCTCCATTGTCTCTGACTGCCACAGCTCAATGAGAGGCGACAATCCGGGAGACATTATCCGCATGCGTGCTGCATAGCAGCTTACCAATCTCATAGACAACGGCCGTACACATTCCACGCAAAGTGGAACACAAATTCGTTGAGTCCGCAGCTTCCGAGACCATATCGAGCTGGTTTTAGGATAACCAGATTTTAAAATTTCCGATTTCTCCGACCATTAACATAAACATGTCCATGTAGCTTCGTTGGTCGAGTGCTAGAACAGTATGTCAAAGGTGATCGATCGACAATTTCTTTACTCGCTCTTGGATTTGATGGAAGTCAACCAATCTCGTTTCCTTTTGATTACAGTGAAGAATGAATCTAGCTGTTTATATTGCACGTACTTTGTAAAGCACATGTGACAACTGAAAATATGATTTCATAAACTCCATCTATTATTTGATCACTGCCGACCTTTTCTTGATGCAAGGGGCACGGAGTAGTTCTGAATTATTGGATGTATTTGTGGTGTGTGGTTGCTTTTATGCATGTTTTGTTAATCGTAGTATGATTTCTGTAAAGTGATATTGGAGAATTGAATAAAAAATACACATGATTGTATTTTATGCTCTTTGAGAATGCTACGGATAAAAACTGGATAGTTTTTGACAACCCCACGCTGATTTTGTAGCGTTCGTATGTGCTCAAGTGCACGTTCCAATACTCGTGTTCATACATGCGATCAGAAACCAATTTCCTCAATACTTGTACTCGCTAACAAATTAGGACGACAGTGGCCTCAGTTGTTCGAAAATTCTGTTTCCCTTACAACACCTACAGGTATTTGGGGCATCAGATTCGCGCGGTGGTCCTTTCCACACCTTTGAACTCTATGGTCCCGGTTCGATTCCTGCCCAGGTCCGCTTCTAGATGGGGTGTTCAGACTTAACCTGATTCTGTGCATTTTCCCCAATTCTGTTCGGGATTTTCCTCCCACCTCTAAAACTGAACGTTTCTTCACTACCCTCTCTGCACAGGTTTCTTCAGGCTTGCGAGCTTCCAGTGCCTTGGGTGATTTTGGTTGGATTCTGAGGATTTCATTGCATGAAATTAATAATAAACAACAGATACTGGAGAGTCAGGTTGGCGTAGCGGTAGTTTCCTCGCCTTCCACTGCTGTGACCCGGGTTCAAATCCCGCCTGGGACAATATGTGGATTGGGTTTTCAGTCCCTGCCCGATTCCATGGGTTTCCCCCAGAATAGTTTTCTGGGCTTTTCCTCCCACCTCTAAAACCGTAATTTCTTCTCATTGTCTTCTCTCCACAGGTTTCCTCAGGATTGCGAGCTACATTGTACAGTGCCTATCGGTAGAGTGCTTTTGAGGAATCCTTGATTTCATAACCAGAAATGAATACTAATAATCATAATAAATACTTCTGTTTACCTTTCCTTGCATGATGAGCCTGATGGTGAGCGTGACACTAGGCGTGTCACTGTTGCCCACCATACCGGACGTGTCCTCTGGGCTGGTCATGGTGTAGAGGGGGGGAGGTGGAGGGTGGTGGTGCGGCAACGCAGGGGTGGGAAGGATGGTCAGGGGGTACGAGGGAAATTGGACGAAGGTCGTCAGGTTGGCAGCGTCTTGGTACCCGGTAGTAGCAATCTTGCCTCCCTGTCTGGACTAACCTGGAAGCGAGTGACGGAGAAGGAAAAAAAGAGAACTTAAGATTTAAGAACTCTTCGTCAGATACACACCTGAAAAATTGACTGGAAAGAGAAATGGATTTCACAATCGCCAAATGTTGTATGTCAATACATGCAAGGAAAGTGTCTGAAGTTCAATTCTTTGTAAAGAAGAGAGTTCAAACAGTTGGAACTTTGTCAGCAGTAACCGTGCCGTTTTGCCAACTTGTACAAGTAAATGGTTACAATTTAAGCCGGTTCACACTTACCGTGAAGTGAATGCAAAGCGAATTAGGTGTCACGAAATATTTGCTGCAAAATCGCAGGAGTCGAAATGTGATCAACGTTTGTGAATTTGTGGAGCGAAAACTGGAGGTGATGATGTCACTAATTCGTGTTGCATTTGCTTTCGCGCTATGCATGAAAGGGCCTTTACATGTAACATAATATGCACTACGAGTGCCAAGATAAAAGAAATAATGTTTTCATGGTTATTAAATCATACAAGAAGCTCATGTAATGGTACATGTACATGTACAATGTACATGTATCTCTCTCAGATTTTTCTTTCATTTTGTCACCATTGAGGCATCTCATCTGCCAAGGAGAATCGCTGTAGTCTACTTTAAAAACAAAATAGAAACTAAAATGTATATATACATAAATAATATTTTTTCCAAAATTTATTTTCTGTTTCAATTTTTGGTTTCTCCCACCGTGTATAATGGATATCCATTGAAAACTGTACAAAAGACAAATTGAGATGCAGGGAAGAAGCACCATCTCCATACATCCTGTCGTTTTTGTTTTGTCTTCGTCCATAAGGGACTTTGCGCAAAATAATGGACAAGAACGGCCACATCTCGACAAGAGCATATTGCTTTAATGCTATACAGTATCCATTATTAATACTGCATTGATTTGGTTTGAAAAAATAAGCAAAACAAAAGGCTCTGCCAAACCTGACCACTGGACGGGCATCTTAACTCTACAGCATTGATTCTTTAAAGTGCCTCATGTATTCCAGCTACAAAAGGGAGAGGGTGTTCCTAAAACCCCTCTCGATAGAATTAAGTGAAATGAAACTCTTTTATTTCGTTGGTGCAAAGCATGCCCATGGGAGTGTGCATTATGCATTTAAGGCAGCCTTAATGGCAATTTACAGCAATCTCATGACTTGCAAGTTGCCGTGTTTTTGCATCCATCGATCGATAGATAAGGCACTAAAAGCCATTCAAAGGAAGACAGAACAGAATACGATAACCGAAGCGTTTACGGTTTCAAACGCCTCCCACTCGGGGTCGAGTGATAAAAGAAAAAAAGGTCAGCCTGCTCACTGCTAGGAGCAATGTGTGCATGACGCAGGGCACTACAAGACAGGATTTCCGTTCCGTAAAAAAAAAAAAAAAAATCAATCGGTCGGTGGCAAGGAGAAAATTTATTGCAGATCTTGTGTATTTCTTGGTTTAAGTGCATGGTCCTACTCGGCGAAGATTGGGTTCGTAATCAAGTTACGCCATCTGAATATGTTTGCTGACAAGATTGTGGGGAAAGTGATCTGTGTAATCAGACTGGTCTCTGTGGGAAAATCCGACTCACTCCGGGCTGCATCGGAATTGACCGGCACTGGCTAGAGTAAAAACTCTGTATGGCCAGGCCTCCCACGTCTGATCCTGAACATGTCGACTGGGGAATACTCCTGCAGCATTTCAGTCCGACAGTTCGTCTCCGCATGCCCTTGCTCAACCGCGGCCGTGGAAATTTATTAAAAACAATAAACCTTGTATTAATTTGGTTAGCGCCGATGAATTGGTTGGGTTCACCCGAGCGTTCAATTGTGTTTGAAACTTGTCTATGGGATAGTCTCATATTCTGGAATTGATAGGATGGATGGGGTTGGGTTTGTCAGCCGAAGAGGAGGACAGTCTTGAGGAATCCAATCATGCGTACATGTACGTCTTGTGTGTGTGCGTCACACTGCACCCGCCGTGATTTCAATTTGCATGCAGATTTGCTGGTGGGATAAATCTTAAAAGGTTAACCCAACTAGGGCCGCCCCAAAGCACACATTTGCAGGTGAATATAGCTGAATAACCAATCAATACGGCGTGATCATGGATAGGAATAATCACGCATATCAATTAATTTAACCTTGGAGGGCCCGGGGGAAGATTAAAACCAGGGAGGGATCCTGAATAAAGTGCAGCCAAAATGTCATTAAAGAGACAGAATCTTTCAAGATATGTACATGTACGGTACATTACATGTGTTAAGTACATGTACGTGTATGATACACGTACTTACATGTACACATACATGTTGTACACTGTTTACACGTACACGTACAATGTCAATCTACCACGCAACGTTGTATCAAACTCTTTAGACGACTGTACTACACACAGGCTTCCAGTTTAATTCAAATTGCCAATTAAGAAAACCTGCATACATGAAGAACTTTAATACATTGTAAACATCAGCCTTCTTCTCCATAGTTGATTACATTACTGTTAAGTGTTTTACACGCAAGAGTGCTTATAAGGCGTACACACAAACCTAACAAAGATGCCAGTAAGAAACATGCACGTGTACACGTAAGAGACTTCGTAATAAAAACTTGCTAAATCCATGACTAAATCAACTTTGTGCAGAACTACACATACATATGTACCGGGTATACATCTGGAAAGTGTGCCAATTTACTGAATTGAAGGAAAATTAAGATTCGGCCAAGAATCTTACGCACACACGCCCGTGCATGAACTCGACAGGAATATCGAGATTTCCAGGACTCACCAACTCAGTCACTGAAAGGTTCACACAATCCATCCAATCACACAATTTCAGAGCTGCCTAAATCCTCTGGCCGTGCTCAACCGACGGAATTCAACCATCTAGCAAATGGGGAGATTTGGGCTCAGAGGCCTGTCATATACTCAGCCAGGACTCAGGATGCAGGCACTTTGACTTGTTACCATGGCAACACTTTATCTGCCTCCCGGGCAGATTTCAGAAATGATGGTACTAAGTCTCCGTTTGGTGTCAGATTCATGCGCACATCAATTTTGTTCTTCAGGTTTTAGCATCTACTCATACTTTGTCAGATGTCTTTACGTGCGAGCATCCAGACAAAGATTTAAAAAGATCACATCTATGATAAGCGCTCATAATTCAAGCACAATGTAAAGCCTGCCTGTACAAGTGTCTCCACATGTATATTCAAAGCATTGCAAGAGCAGGTGATTGGTTACAATTTCTAACAAGCCAAGTTCCAGAACAAACTTAAAACTGATCAGCCCTGAAGAGAACTAAAATACACTGTAAATAAGTTTTATTGTTTTCCTCTTTTTTTTAAGGGGAGGGGGGTTGGTTTTGGTGAAGTTTTTTTTAATCAGACTTATACTACAATGACTGACAGAGACATGTAATTCACATGTTTATTTGTGTTGACTACATTTTAAAAGATACTGAAATGGTAAGTTGTGATTCTTTTGCAAATAAGTCTTTTGTCTCATTTAATGGAATCATGAACTTGCACGTGCCACTCAGTAGTGGATCTGGGTAGGGGGGGGGGGCCTGGGGGGATGCCTGTTCTCATACTGCCTTAGATTGAAGGAGGGGGCATGCCCCCTGGACCCCCTATAGCAGGGGCAGGCCTTCACTCAAACCTCAACAACAACCTCCCCCCCCTTCTTCCATGCATTTCCTGAAAGCTAGATCCGCCCCCGCCACTCATAGTAATTGCTCTGAAGAATTCATTTTCTCCTTTGGCCCTATAACTTTGCTTCCACCTGGGCCTATTTACATATATATGGCTCAACATGTATTACACTTCGGGAGACAAGTAATATCACAGACTATTTGTCTGATGCCATCTGAAAGAGCTGACAAGTGACAGCCCGAACATTACTTCCAAACTCCCACAGGTACACGTACGATGTACCTCCATCTTGAAAATATTAGAATATTGCCAGACTTTTGTGTGGATGCATATCATGTGTTTGCATTACTGGTGACTATAATACCTTGTAGAAATAGGCATGGAAAATTATAGGTCCGTCATTATACCGTAACTCGATGCGATGTGAGCTCATCAGCCATTCTATAGTTTCTTGACTGGCTTTCACGCACTGTCACTTCTCCTAAGACGTGCTTTGACGTGCTTGTATTATCACAAGGCCAGTGGATATTTATAAGAGGTGCAGCCAATTTTCTTCTTTTTTATTCTGTATGGCATGAACACTTTTCTTTATATTTGGTATAAAAAACGTCAGTTTTGTGCTGCGTAGTACTGTAAGACTTTGACTTCAGCCAAAATAGGTCATGATGCACATAGTGTACATGTACAAGTGTGCACACATACATGTACACTGTACTTTACAATTTACAAAATAAAGTACATCTACATGAACACACCCTGGCAATATCTCATTCCAATCACATGTATACAGCAACATGTACATTGTGGAGACAGGGCCTCCAGTTATGTATCCGATTTCAATGTACATACTTGAGCTTTACATGTTCGTGTACATGTATGATAAAGTTACCATGTACAACATTGTATGTACATGTACAGGTAGGTAAAGGATAAGTTACATTTATGAATCTAAAAGTTGAAACTGAAAACATAACAACGCCACAACGGAAATAGAAGTTGTAGTACATGATAATTTACACTTTGAAACATCACTGCACACTGTACGTCACACCAGAATATGTGTGCATTGCTGTACATCATATAAAGGGTCCCTCCCTACACAAAGTTGGAATGCAGTTTCAATGTACATTTATCTGATTAATTTCTGCCTACAGTGTACACACCTGCCCCTAGCATAATTTCAAGAAGCCTGACCTCTACATGTCAAAGATCTGAGAATATGATCTACATACAACGTTTAATATCCAGCTGTCTGAAAGCAAAGGCGACCACCCGCATGTCTGGCATAAGAATCGTACCTCTCTGGCTGGCAAATTCAGCTATGCCACCACAGCAGTTAAAATCAATCAGTGACTGTTTTTAACAGTTGAGAATTCCCTTGTCAATGTGATATTAAACCATGCTTTGACTGGAAGTGATTGATATGCCAGCTGAGTTGCCTCTTTTTTCTGTATGGAATTTGACTAGTCATAGTGTCAACAAGGGAATGTGATCTGACTGTTTTTTACTAGCCTGTATACAAATGCATGGCAAGGGAAGTGGAGGGAATTTTTGAATGTCCGTGACTGGCCCTCCAATGCAAACACACACTCTGTGCCAAGTTGTCCTTTCAGTCAAAACCAATCAAGCGACTGTTTTCAACTGTGAAGAGTTCCCAGCCTACATAAAGCTGGATTGACTGACTGTGACTGTTTATGTAACTCGAAACAGTTACAGGGTATGCTTTGACTGTGGGTGATTGATAAGCCAACTGTGCCTAGCACTTGTCTGTTTTTGTCTGTTGACTGAATTTGACTAGTCACAGTGCTTGCTTAAAAAAATATGAACTGACTGTTGGTGACTAGCCTGTGTAAAAGGCATGCCAGGAGAAGAGAATCGATTATTTGACTGTCTGTGACTGTTCAGACAGCAGGAGGATTATGATCTGTTGTGTCTAGTTGCAATGACATACGCCCGTCATTGCTTTGCTCCAAGTCACAACTCACAATACAGACCACGACTTGTCTTACATGGATCCAAATAAGACACTTCGCAGAAAGTTCATGAAGTTGGCCTGCACTTGGGGCCTTGTAGTACACATGTATGCAAATCGTTACATTTATTTATGATGTCAACTGTAAAATGCAAAGCGATCTGCTAAAGTGTGCATTGATAAATACTCCATGCTACATGAGCATGCACTTTCAAGATTCAATTTCCAGGATAACCGAATCCTGAAGCGGGAAAGGGACTTGTCGGCCGGCCTCTGAACTAGAGGGGTTGTTATTAATTAAGAGCATCTAATCCGATTGGGGCACTTTTCCCCGGCGCAAGGAGCTAATCTTATCAGAATTGGTTTCCACAATCAGCCTTAAATATCACACTAACACCCCCGTCCCTAAATTGAAATATATATATTTTCAGGTTCATTAGACTTATAGTATGGCATATGGGTAGACACAGGCTTGAAGTTGATGTTGTTTGGCCTTCTGCGAGTGGCCTATGCATATATACGGAATAGTCCAAACTTGCCGAAAGGTCCATTTGTGAAACAAATGTAGTGTAGTGCTGTGAAATTTCAAATTATTTTGTAAAATATTTGAACTTGGATTTGATCGATATTCAAATATTCGAACACTTACAATTGAGGGGAAAAAAAACAAATTGAATATTATGTTTGTATCAGCATTTGAGGTACATGTAGCTGACCACTTAATATTTGACAGTTTTTAAAAAAAAAATTAAAAATGTAAACCCAGGTTGAAAATCTCAACTCTGTTCTGGAGCATGGTTGAGTTCGACCCGGGGCAAAATAAATCTCAGGGTTGACGGGCGAGTTGGCGCAGGGTTGGACCTTTTCAAGTGTGAAACGCCGCATGTTTTCAACTCTGCGTCAACCCCGAGATTTGCCTAGTGTGAAAAGGCCCATCATATAGTGCTCGGGTGGTGTGGGGTGGTACAGGGAGTAACAGGGAGTAACGGGCAGGGCAGGTTAGGGCGGTACAGGAACTGATGGGTCACGTTAAGCTGTTATACCTGTACAGAGTGTCCCGTTACGTCAAGCCTGCTACTTTAGGTCCCTTCAGAAGATTAGCATCAATACTTCTGGCTCATTTCAATTCAAGTAAAATAACCTGGAGATAGCAAATAACAACAAAACAAAAAAGGAAACAATTCATACAATTGAACGGATAAGATGTCATCAAATACATTTTCAAAATCACAAGTACAAAAATATCTGTACCTTACCCGTATAATTCAAGGAACAAAAAACAGCTTTTGAATGCTGGAACAAACTATACAAAATGAAATATAAGTTTAGAGAAATGCTGAGCCTATGATGACGATCATCCACATGTTCACTGTATCTAACGTGTTGTATTTTAGATTGTAATTCACTTCACCACCTCAAAAAGTAAAGTGCTATTTGTCAAACAGAGAACACCACCTATAGATCTACATGTACATGTACCGGTATGTAAAATGAGTCTGACTGCTTGATACTCCTCAATTCCCCCTCCTCCTCCCCAACTCCAAACCCCCCTCCCCCCTCAAAAAAAATATAGATGTTATTGTTAGTCCCCAAGGACACATTCGATTTCAAAAGGAAATCACAAAATTCAAAAGCTTGATATATATAAATCTTTAAAAAAAAGAAAACATCTGAACAAAGCTTCTCAATAAACCTGCGCACCAAAGCCAACCCACACATACACATGTAGACCTAAATAATTGACTTTGCTGTAGATAGAGATTTGTCGAGTCCCGTCTATGACAGGTGTTTAATATTGATTACTGGATTCGGTAAAGTGCAAAGCAAGCAACAAAGCACTCTTCATTTCCTTATCTTTGCAAACAAGCGCACAGATTTCAAATGATAAATGGAAACATATTATTAGCATATTGTTTCGTTCAAAATATCAGATTAGTTCTGTATTCATTTGGAGAACAACGTTCATTATTGCTAAGAATTAGATGAGTTTTCTTTGGGTTTACAGTGTACATGTATGTCCATCTCCCCAGAAGTATAGGTTTATTTTATTAAATTATTTCTTTGTATACACTGAAACAATGACAGTTATTGTTATTTTTGTTTTTAAAACAAAGTCCTCTTCGTATACTTTACGCGCAAGTGAAAGTGAATTACAAGTTTTGGTACAGCGCAAAGTCACAAATAGTTGAACACATTTCAACTCTGGCCCAATCGCTGTTATCAGATTGTAAAATGCCCTTTACATTTTGGCCTGAACAAAGGCCTGACATGATGCAGTGTACCAAGAAAATGTATGTATCCCTAAACTGCATCGTAAACCTAATCACTCAATCCCAACCAAAATGTTATTGATGATGAAACCACTGGATCATGGTAAGTTTTTTTTTTTGTGGTTTTTTTTTACATCTTTTTGGTCAAGCCCACACACTCTGAATTTTTATCAGATCATTACCATAGCAACAGACCCAGACCACATGTCCAACACTTGGGAGACAGACTCACCAAATCCACAATTCGTTCCCAGCCATGCCCACTCTTCATATAGCCTCCATGTACAGCGCTGTGGGGCTTATTGATTGCATAAATAATGCCGTATTTAATCAGCGGGGATTACTCTAAAGGCTATAGATCGCTGCTGGATTTCTCCCTGTAGTGCTAAGCCCCGATAGACTAGCAGGTCAGAGTTGGCCGTTGTACGAGACTGTGTCCGCGGGCACAATATAAGACGGGAAAATAATAAATGTGCAAAAAAAATATTTATCTGGCAATGGTTTGGAGAATATATAATTCATGTTAGAGAAATCTAATAAATTCATGGTAATAATAAATGTATTTGTTCATATTCAGTCACAGAGAAATTGATAAATATTTGAAGGGATGGGCAGAGAGAGGAATTAAAAATGTATGGATGGGCATCTGAAATATGATCCTTGAAGCGGACTTGCACTGCACTATTGTACGTGTATGAATTTTAACATTGAGTTGGAGTAAATCTGATATTGTGGTGGCGAACTTCACAATGAAATTTAGATTTGTTGACGTCAAGAATTCCCTTTGCTTGGGTGCGTATTGGATTTTAATCTGTTTTGAACATTTTTTTTAGCCACTAGTGATATTATGAAAAAACAGTGAAGTACTTCCAAAAATCAAAATAAAAAACTGCTCCGTTCAATGTTCAATGTATGGATTTGATAAAGACTTCGTTTCGTGTAAGCTTCACTTCAAAACTGATCCCCAACACATGTTAAATATAACTACAAGGTACATGTACATACTGTGCGATAACTCTGTGTAGCTTTTTTTTTTTTGCTATTTAAACAACACACATGTGTACATGCAACATGTTGTACAGCAAACAGCGCCCTCAATTGACCATACACAAGACTGATACAAGGTTGCAACAGCTAAACCTGGTACACATGATCCTCTCAAAACAAGATGAAAAAAAACATTCAAAAGCCCAGTGAAGGTACAAATGTATGTCACTTGTATGTGTACACATGGCAAACGTGTCACAATGTTGACTCATTTCTTCAACAAGTACAGCGTTAAGTACATGTACATACTACATGTATGTAGCACATTACATGTAAATGTACATGTGTGTATGTCATGTCAACAGAACACTGAACATGTTGAAGAGTTTAGAGTGGAGGGCATGTACACATGTACATGTACATGTATATAGGGTTTTTATCAATTGATTCAGTTGGGATTCGAACCAGGGTCACACTGATAAAAAAAGGTGACATACCAAGGCAGGGAAAGGGCAAAATGATGCTTACATGTACATATGCCGGGCTGGTCATACAATACTCTGAAGTGTGGCACCGGACCATCAAATATTAATGCAGGGAGGCCGGACTGGTTTCAATTTCTCAATTTCACGCCAACGACTCTGCTAGCGCTATTAATACGTCATCACAGACCGGTACTTTCTATGATTATTGCAAGAGGACGCCCCTTCAAATCTGAAGGCACAAGGACACAGTAAGCTACATCATGTACATGTATGTTATGCATTTGGCGTAGAGCGTTCAAACAAAAAATGCTGAAAACTACTCTATAAAAAAAGGATTAATTTCAAAGAACAATACATTTGTTTAAACAAAAGTATGTACCTAAAGAACACCTTGATTCGATCACTTGCAAGTACTGCTAGTACATGAGCATGTCATTCCATCAGATCAAGCCTGAAGAAATATAAATAGCTTCTGGCAAACAGGTAAAATTTTCTATTATTGCGGACCAATGTCCATTATTCTGTGATGTAATTTAGCAGTACAGCTCGCTCGTTTAATCAAATCATGGAATACACCAGGCCGTGGCAGAATTGTTCACTGCTCCCGACGCTTCTCACCGGGAAGAAACAATTTTATCTGTATGTTAAGGAGGGGCATCTCAGGGACGAGACAAGACTAAGATGAGGACAGATGCGTGGAGAAAGAGAAGATATAAATTAAGCATTGCGAGGATAATAGGCTGGGCACGGAGGTAGGAGTATGCAAGACAAGACCTGACAGCGTTGATGATTACAAGATAGCAAGAAGGATGCAGCATCTTTACTGGGGAAAAAAACACAAATCCACAAACCATCACTATTTGTGCAAAATGGCATTGTTTTCATTGATGAGATTTTATCAACAATCATCTTGAATGGGTAAAACTTGGTCCAGTGCAGGTTTTTACCTTTGACACGATAACAACGAATTCATCCTTAGCCACCACAGACACACAATCAAGGTACAAATTTATCATTGGAAAGAGGGCACATTGGCATTTCACTTTATTTTATTTGAAAATATTTAGGCTATTACATTTTTTTCTAATTTACATTTGGGTTTCCTTTTTTTTTTGATACACCCTGTACATGTATTGTTGAAACCAGTGATGAAATGTGTGTCAAAATAAGCCATCTGGCAGAATCAGGACTCCCTCAGCGAACAAAGATCTATAAACTCTAGATCCGATAAGTGCGTAAACAATGTTTGCCCAGGCATTGTACCGCATCGCGCCTCTATAATATGAAGTGTTTGCCTATCAATTGACACAGTTTTGCTCTGGAGAACCAAAAAAAAAAAAAAATGTGATTTGTAAACTGCTGTCTGGCCATGGGGGGGGGGGGGGTTAGATGTCATCTTGGTTGCATTAAATTTAGACACTGCACATCATGCATACGGGATACGTGCGCATCTGTCTCATTCATGTCAATACACGCTGAATCGCTGAATGCTCAAAGGACGTCTGTCGGAACGATCCTGACTATATCTCCTAAGGACTTCATCTAAATGCCACCACAGTGCACATCAACGCCTTACGGTTCCGTCACAAAATGTACTCACAATTTGTTGCTTATGACATGTACTTGTTAAAATGCATGTGTTTATCGTTATTCAAGAAACAAAACCTTGGTGAAATCTGCATGTGAATACAATCCTATGAATCAAAATATTTTGTAACAGCAAAAGTAGAGCTTGCTCAGCCACATTATAAGCTCTTAATCATTTTCACAGAACTTGTTCGCGAATGACACATGTTGTTTCACATGTACATGTACATGTGTATGTAAATCATCCCACAAATGAGCTTCAAATGGAGAAAACGCCTGTTAGATCGAAACACCAGACCATCTTTTAGAAGGGCACCAATGAATGCAGTGACTAGTGAATGCGGTTATAATTAGAGACCAATGAAACAAATCAGGGGACATTCTTTACATGTAGCTTGTGTCACATATAACAAATGGAAGCTTTTTTGACGTGTACGGGTTTTTTTTTAAGTTCAAACCAAATTTATAAAAGATTAATTTTCTGTAATTAAGGAAAACTGAAAAATTGCAACCAAGCATCAGCGTTTTTCTTGAGGTTTTTCAATGTTGTCATAAAAAAACAAGGATAGATATACACGTATGTCTCAGCAATTTCTCAAACTCTGAGGCCATCAAATGGACAGTGATTACTTCAGATGCGAATGGGACTGGCCATCCTCCCGACTTGAACGGCTTAGTGTGTGTATTGTTCACGTAATCCTGAGGAATCTCGGGAGCTTCATCGACATCCACTGATCACAACCACACATCAAGACCCTTGGACTCAATCTCAGTCAGAGAGAGACAGAGACAGAGACACGATGTACGGACCCCCAAGAAATGAAAGAATGCATCACTCACAGTCGGCGGTCGATTGGCCTGGATGTATGTAGGCCGACCGCTGAAATGGCACGCACTCCACGAAGGTTACTTTTTCTTTTTATTTTACCAGGGCTGAACTGCAGGCACAACAACTGCATTCCTCTAATGAAATCTGGATGCACCAATAGTACGCTCGGGAAAGGAATGCTGTAGAAAGTGTGCCATAAAAAAAAGCCATTATCCATTTCATTCTAGTTACCGGGTACGTAGCACGGCCAGGACGCTGTTTTTTATACCAGACCCAATTGCAAAAGGTTAAATCACTGCAGTCATCAATCAAATTTAGATTAATTAAACGCGTCGTTCCAGGGCCCTCCATTCAGCAGACACACTTCAGCATAAAATAATGCAATCTGGTTCAGGCATGACGTACTTGCACACACTGTACCTTTATTTTGCAAATGATTCGTGTCTTTTAATTAACTGTACAGAAATTAGCTGACCATTTTAAATGAAAAAAAAAAACCTGCTTCTTAACAAGCAGATGGAACGCACAAAAACAAGACAGCAGTGTACAGTTTTATAAGATCTTTATACCAATTTTTGGTGACACACATTTGAAGTACCAGTATTCCTAGTCCTATGTAAACTCTGATAACACTTTTTTTACCGCTCGACTGTCAATCCTCAAGACCATGCCTGCACGTAGGAAATATTCCATCTTATCTAGTACAGACTGACCAGCCCCACCGAATTTATCAACGGATTCCTAGATCTACTGAACAAGATCAGAATTTGAACCGCGTCTGAGGCCGATAATTCAGATTTTTAATATTCATCTCGTCCCGCCGAAAGTCCTACATGGACACCCCAGTGATCTCATTAACACGTCGGCCACAACATGGTCAGAATAAAATCCCCCCTTCTCTCGCTGACCTCCTGCTAAAAGGCAGAATTACTTATCGGACCGCAAACCCCCCCGCCGAGATATTCCAATCTCTGCTGCTCTCTTTTGAGGGCGCCAAGGATTCTGCCGGCATGTCCGGAATACCGATGTTTGGGGCCTCGTAGGATGCTGCCGAGCACATAGTGCAATCTGACTGAGCAGACTGCATGGCGAGAGGACAGTGCATAGTGTCTGGACGTGCTGGAGTGCCACTGGCTGGATGTTTAAAATAAGCATAAGTCTCGAGAGTTTGAAGTTTATCACAAAAGATCTGAAGAGGTGCTTCTTAGTTCATCAGTGGAACCATGAAGTCAGTATCCACTCATGTGGCTACTCACTTATTTGGTTCAGATTTTCCAAGTGATACATTCTGCACTTCAAAAGACAGCAACCATACTACATGTACTAGTACACCATCTTTTACCTAATTGTTTTTGGCATACGTGCATGACCTGTGTGTTTTCATTTTTGGTTGCAACTCCAGAGAGACCAATACCTGTCACTGAATGGGCCAATTAGCTCATACATAACAATTATTTCCCTGGCCAAATTATCCTTCACAAAAACCGGTGCATGTAGAAAAACAAGTATGAGTGCACAATTAGCTCTGGCCGTGTTGCAAGAAGTATTGCATGGAAGTCTTGCATGAAATCGATCAAAATGATCCCTGCCAGAGCTGGAAAATGTGATGCTGAAAATGTGACGCCGATAGCACATATGGACCACCATACTTTTGGTCAATTTTCGAGGACAGACAGACAGACAAACCGACCAACCACCAAGTGACATGAAGAAGCTCCTGCCAGGGCTCAAAAATATCAAAATTGTACAAGTAAATTTTGTCAAATTGCCAAATCTGAGAGCAAATCGTACACGTAAAGAGTTTGAGGTCACTGTTCTAAAATTAGAAATTTTCTTGCATGCTTTTTCTCAATGGAATTTGTTGTCAAACTTCTGAACAACAGCCAAGGCATTGGCATACAGAGTAGCACTTCAGGCATTTTTGTCCGGCCAAAAAAGCTTTAGATTCCATTTAGAATTCCTGTCTAATACCCCTTTCAGCCCAGTGTGTGACATCTCAACAGCTCCACACTTCAAGCACAACTCCCGGTGAACTTTCATGCCCCATTAACGCTCCGCTCTTGAAGTAAAAACAGCCACACACAGTAAACAGTGTCAAGTGTTTGCCCCCTTGAACTTGTATTCCCGACACCAGCTGGACCGTTGTCCACATTCTTCCTGCCTACACAACAGACTAGCGTACCTAGCATTGAAGCCTTTCTCGACAAAAGAAGTTTGCAAAACATTGTTTGCCCTACAAACAAGTCTGAACATTAATTGTGCAAAGCAAACTGAGTGAAATCAAGTAACATCTATTGTGATGTGGAAACAGTAAGAACCATGGTGATTTTACCTTTTCATTTGTAATGCCATAAACATGAACAGGGCTGCCAACTTTGATTAAGAGCCAAGAGTGAGAATTTGGGGATGGTTGATCAGAACTAATGCGAGCACGAAGCGCAAAGCCGTAACGGCGTGGGGTTAAAAATATTGGATTGAAGACACTCTGCGGAGCAATCTGAGGCAATTTCTGACCACTTTAACCAATGTCTTTTTAGCAAAAGACCAACTTTTAAACATCATTTTCAAGTTTGGAGTCATTTATTCATTATTTTTTATAGCGTGAGAAATCCTGTGTGGGCGTGACAGCATGAGAATAACCTGAAATGCACGAGTCTCATGCTCAATGCGTGAGAGTTGGAAGGCCTGCATAAATGGTATTCCTTCAACTGAAGAGCTTATTCTCTCAGCAGGACTGAAAAAATCAATGATGAGCCTTGGCAAGTTGGCTATGAGAAAATAACACTTTAGGACATCATTAACCCTAACCCCCTAGGCCCTTGTTGCTTACAACCATCCTCAATCCTCCAAAATCCTCCAAATTTTTTCAACTCCGCCTAAATTTTTCAAAATTGTCAGACAGTCCTGCCTCAAAATGCATTCATCCTCAATCCTCCAAAATCCTCCTCATCCCAAAACTTTGCACTCGTGTTTAAATGAAGGATAACCAACGCTAAATCCTTCAAAATCATCAGACAGTCCTGCCTCAAAATGCATTCATCCTCAATCCTCCAAAATCCTCTTGTGCTTCATTCGCCATTCATCCTCAATCCTCCAAAATCCTCATGTGCTTCAATCACCATTCATCCTCAATCCTCCAGAATCCTCATTTGATTCAATCACCATTCATCCTCAATCCTCTAGAATCCTCCAAAACTGCCAGGAGGATTTTGGAGGAGTGAGGTGGGTTAGGGTTAACACAATAGGACATCAGTCAGTCACTCAGTGAGTCAGTCTGTCAGAGAACATTCTACCATGTCTACTGGCCCTTCCGTTCTAGCAAAATTCACTAGATGTCCATCAGATTTAAGAATGCTGTGAAGACCGCTGCAAGAACAATTTACAAAGAAGAACCCCAAATTTATGACTTTTAATTTTCATGAATCTTTAAAGCTTTTCAACATTCCTAAAAAAAACATGTCAACAGTATTCAGGATGTTGTTTGGTGGGCTTTTGCTCCTTGGTCGTCAAACCAGCTCCACACTGGGGGGTGGGGGATCCATTCTCAGTCCCAGGCAATCGCAGGTGATTTATTCTGATCATAGCGCCCTTCAGCCAAAAATTGCCTGCTGACATTCAAAGCAGGTGCGCAGTAAATATGTAATGAATAGCAAGGCTTGGGAGACCTTGTGTTCCTCCTCTCTCACAGCAGCACAGGTTGAAAGACGGGATCTACAATGTAGGTCTCTGTACCTTCACTAAAATTGCCAATAAAGAACAAAGCTGACTGTGGATGTTTGCCTTGATTGATGCATGCTGAAACAGTCATGTCTTGGCTAAGATTTACAACCCAGAATCTTGAAGGTTTTCTAATAAGGTCTAGAATCAAGGATCAGTGGTCAATAGACTAACATGCTGCTAGAAATCCAAGTATCTGTAAATGAAATTGAATAAAATGAAACATCTACAACTGTGCGTGTACAAATGTAGGTCCTGGACAAATGTCAGTCAACCCACGTTTCTTTTTGGTGACTTAGATTTGGACAAGGAATTGTGACTCAAGACGCTTAGACCAAACCGGTCAGTCTCAGACAAATTATGAGTTGGTTTGCCATGATTCATGGCTCACTCTTGACTTTAAAATGTCAAATAGTCCCCTTTTTTAATCAATCAAGATCACAAGTCACTCATAAAATAGGACTTCTGTAAATATCGTTTTCTCAATATGGATTGGCAACATTATTTTCTTTTATTTAAATGGCTATCAAGTCTTGTTCTTCTACTAGAGTTAGCAATGGTTAGAGATTATACATTTTGCATACATGTACGTGTACATGTACCGGTATACATGTACACAAAAGTATGCTAACTGTACACGTAAATATCTACACGTACATTTGTATGCATAATGATAATGGTATGTTTACAGCATTACAGTGATTTCTATTACTTCCAAGTTCAAGCTTGTAAGCCCTACGCTGTCGAGATGCATTCTTTACCCCAGACTGAAACAGGAGTAGAATTCAATGTACGTGTACGTGCACATGTAAACCACATAATAAAATACACATCTTGGGAACCCCATTAAAATTGACAACACATGGAAACGTGGAGTAGCAACAGATCAAAGTTCAATGTGAAGAAAATTGGTTACCATTGCAGCTGGTCCGCATTAGCCGTGCTGGAATAGAGCCTCCGTGCACACAATGCAAATTTGGCTGAACTCGTCTTGTGGCAAGTAAGCATGCGCCATTTTTGTTTGTGTATCGTCCTATTCCTTAGGTACTTCAAGTGCATAAGGCTATCCGACTCGGAGGCCTTATTAAAGCCAAAAACAACATCACGTAGGAGGTCCCAAATGTTAAAAAAACATTATCCGTGTCAACTGATATTACAAGGCATTCAAGGGAGGACAGTAGAAAGATTTCTTAGTGCGACAAGTGCAAGAGTGTTTCAGAATGTGAAGACTTCAAACCTGTGGGTTTTTTGCTCCCACTATCATTTTTCTGATTTCAACAAACATGATGGCCATAGTTTTCAAACATGTTTGCATTATGAGGGCTGGTAGGAAAAACTCTCACTTAACCTTTTTTTTTTCTAACGAGTGACGGTACATCAAAGGAGGAACATAACTTCATCACCATTCCTTGACATACATTGCAGCATGGAATATGGAGAGGTTCACTCTCCATCATTTGTACAGGGTGAGTAGAAAAAAAACACCAAATGTCGGGACCATTGTTTTAGTTAAGTTCTGCATTTAGCACTTTCCAAATCTAGGGTATGAAAGCTCAATTCATAAAGGTTTCTTTTAGTACAAAAAACATTCAGATCACTCATGTATTTTTCAAGTTACGTAATTTTAAACACAACCACCGTTTTAAAGTTCTGTCCACGGATCACAAAAAAAGGTGTGCGTTCTTTCAGCGAAACGAAAACAATTCACAATTCGAAACACAATACAGTGTTTAAACGTCGGTGAAGGGCAAAACCTTATTTGATTTATATCACCCCGACGCAAAATTCCATCTTATAATAGAAAACAATTTACACACATCCTTATGTGATTTGTTTTCGTTTTGCTGAAAGAACACTGAACTTTTTTGTGATCCTTGGACAGAACCTGAAAACGGCGGTTGTGTTTACAATTCCGTAACTTGAAAAGTACACGAGTGATTTGAATGATTCTTGTACTAAAAGAAAGCTTATGCATTGGGCTCTTATATCCTAGACTTTGAAAGTGCTACATGCATAATTCACTATTAACACAATGGTCCCGACATTTGAGTTTCAATTTTTTTTTTACTCACCCTGTACATTGAAGCATGCAATATGGAGAGGTTCATCATATATGCACAAGTCTCCATCACATGTGCACAGGGAATATCAAAAATCTCCATTTTAACAGCTCAGCAATTTCAGTAGTTTGTCTGGATTGGTTTTTAAAGCCTAGGTCAACTGATGGTGTACGTGTACATGTCTGACTTGGAGCAATTTTGCTGATACATGTAAATCCCAAGGATCCTTGGTTGTATTTGGGGACAAGTCCAAAGTGCACCCGTGTACACGTTCATGTTTTGCGTAATGTATGGCAGTACTGAGCAAAGCTTGGATACAACAAAATCTGCAGTTTAAAAAAAGAAAACAGCAGAATTTTGTACCCTCTTCCCTGGGTAGTATTGACCAAATCATATTGAACTTTTCCCCCAAAAATCCAATACTAGGGAAAGTAAGAATCTACACGTAGACTTCCATTGCCAAATTACCATCTGACTTAAGTACATCATGCTTACACTTATTGTAAACAAAGGCCTTCGAAAAACTGTATGCCTTCGTTCATTTGTTTGCTGGATAGATTGCTGTGCTGGATAGATTGCTGGATCAAGGGTAGGTACATGTAGTAGTTAAGGCATGCTAAAAAGCCACCACACAGATTGACGGCTTTACATCCAATACAAAAAGACCACAGTTCTATAATTGTTTTCTTCCTTTTTGTCAAAACGCATTGGACCGGCACATCGGACTGACACAGCCGGGGTCAGCCATTCACTCAGACCGTCCTAGGGTCCCTTTTAGAAAATAAAGGGTCACAATGCGGCAGATCAGTCAGCACCTCGGTGAATGGGAATGCCAAATTATTTCAGGATCGGTTGTTAAATGGGCGCTGAATCAGGTCAAATGATGCACTTAATGTACCGTAGGCCCCTACAGTATGTAGAGGCATGGGCAATGCAAACAGAAAAACTATTGTAACTCTTGGAGCACGAAACATCTTCATGAGGTACCGTATTATTGAACTGATGTGATTGAAAATATGCAGAAAAGTTTTCTGTGAATGAGAACTGAATCACTGGCTTTCATTTATTTTACCATCCCATTACGAAGATAATCATGAAATGATGAAGCAACATTGTAAGATCGTTAACGAATGTACTGTGCAACATGGTATCCGTTTTTCTCAACCCTCTGAATTTTTGATGTAAATTTATTTGACTCCACCAAAATTCAACATTTTTACATGTTAACTCTGAAGTAATTTTTCTAAGGAACAGTGGGCAGACTTGCAAACTCTGTCATAATATTATTGCAAAACATGGGAGTGGATTTTGATTAACATATTTGTAATTTTGGTGGTTTTTTATGTTTTAATAATACAATGATGCTTAAATAATAATCTGCTGCTCAAAAAAATTGGTAAAAGTGGTCAGAAATTGCCTCAGATCACACCACAGAGCATCTAGAATCCAAAATTGTTCAGGGCCCTTAAAGTGAGACCCAAACCCACGCCGTTAGGGCTTCGCGCTTGCATCGATTAGCATGATTACCTCTGATCTTGAGCTCCATTGCCAAATTCTCATTCTTAGCTCTTACTCAAAAAGTTGGCAGCCCTGTCCTTGTAGCCTACATGTACATGTACATGTACACTATACAGACAGTACATACTGTTACTCTTAGAATCGGAGTTAGATGGTCGTTTTTGTGAAGGATTTTCTTCTTAAAAAATTAAACACAGTTTGAACAGAAATACAACCGTCAAATATCAATTCAGTCATCAGGTCCAATTAAACGAGGCAAATAAACAGAATGCAATGTAATTTGTTTAAAGAATTGGCCATGCTGGTACCATCTTACCTTGGCGATCTGTGTTACGTGCAGACAGTGCAATGGTCAGGTACAGCTGAATCAGCGTGGAATCCCCTACCACTACAAATAATATCCTTATCATATAATGACTGTTTGCTGGTAGATAAACAACAGTCTGGACACTACTGGAGTGCGTCAGAAGGCAAAATCGACCTCAAAGTGCGCCGTTCACTGGATACATGCCTCGTAATACACAGAAGAATCTCCACAGCACTGCAAATCGGACCAGACCAGCGACCCTTACAGTAATCACAATCTGAATGCCGACTATGGATCCAAACGGACCATCAACATCCAAACCATGCCTTGCTATGCTTGCTAGACCATCTGTGCATTACAATAGCACACAATATATGTGTGTATACCTCTGATCTGGCCTCTATTAATAGCCAGAGGCACCCAATGAGCACTGCTCCCGAAATGGGACGGCCCAATGGGAAACTCACTGCGTGGACAGATTAAGCACACTGGAATGGTCCACTTGGGAGAATAGGGGTGGCTCAGTCTGTTGAGGGGTAAATTATGATATGGCCAATAAGTGATGACTAGACAGTTGTTTTTTCCTCAAATTTTACACCTGTGCGTGTTTCACTGCTTGTCAAATTTAGCTACATGTATCAGAAATGCAACGTTTAGGTGGACCATTTACATCAGGCAGAGAACAGACATTCACCATCACCATTTCGTGAACTACATTTGTACTGTGTGCATGTAGTCCTGTCTTACTATACTCTCGAGGACAATGCTTTGTGTTTCTCTTAGTCCCTGTAATATAAGTTTTTTATAACACTCTCCAATAGACTAAGCGCACAAACTTACTACAGAGGACCGTTTCCAACAAAAGAGCCAACTCCCGAGGACTGAAAGGATCCGTTTTTTTCCCTTTTGTGTGTCGGTCGTCGGTCCTCGGGGGGTTATTTAAAACACGTAGAACACGTACAACCCTACCGGTACATGTACATGTACATATTGCCCCCAATACAAATTTATACATACGGTACATGTACACATGTATGCACATATTGCAAGATTCAACAATTGTAAGCTTAAAACTGACAATTACACAAAAAGTAAGTAAACATTTACTCATAAATAATGTAATTGTCAATTTTAAGCTTAAATTTACACACAAAGAATAATAAAAATATGTAAACATTGTTCTGTCCAACCCCTGTCACACCCCTCTCTGATCCCAACCCTACCCTAAAAATTAATCAAATAAAACTCCAAAAAACTAACAGTTGTATTTCATACGTGTACATAATTATATAAAATGCAAAGTTTGTAGACAAATATCTGATCCAATATGCTTTAAAAAGCAAATGCCTCCAGCTGGACAACAGATGTGAAGACAATACAAAAAAATATATTCTCACAGACTAAATGCAAACAATGGGGTAGGTTTATGTACGTAAGTGTATGAGTCAGGTTATTTCTGACCATTAATCAATGGTTTTTAAAACCGCAGCAGCTGGGCAGGATTTATGAACAATTAAAATCTCAGCATTGTAAGCAAACAAACAAAAAGCAAATCTTTTAACGCAGCTAGCAGTGGGCAAGAGAAGCTACATTATTGATTTTTTTTCTCTCAGCATAATACACAGTATTACTTTACATACGTACATGGTGAATTTTTCAAAATTAAATTTGCATATGTGCTTTTATGACACAATTAAGTTTATATGTATGGTATGTTATATTTTATATTACTTTAGTTTATTATATTGTATTGTACTTTTATTAATTTATTCATTTTTTAGTCATTTCTTATTTATTATTGGGGTTTTTTTAGGGGGTGATCTTGTTACAATACAAATAATTTGGCAGAAATAACTCAAAACATATTCAAATTTACCGATGTTATTCTGTTATGGTTGTGTTCTAAAACAATTACATGTATCAACCGAGTAATTTGCAATGGTAAAGCCAGTATGTTAAGTAATGTCACAATTTTCACAACTTCTTAATTTTTTGGGTCTCAACTCTCACATTGTGGTTAAATACTCAATGATGCGAAATTCCACACCAAATTTGGAAACAATTTCTCCTGCACACTCCACCAGAAAAAAAAAAATATGAAACAAAATATTGTGTGTCGTCATCAGAATTCACATGCCCTGAAGAACAAACTGTGGATGTGCCGTTCATAGACCTCAACGCTTTACCGTTTACCTTTCCGCCAAACTATGCCCACTATTTAGTTGGGACAGAAAATAACGGGGCGCTGTCATAACTTGTAGATGATGCACTCCTGATGTTTTACACCTACATGTACCTTTGCTGATACCGTACACATGCACTTTGCATGAGACAATGGTTGGCTACCATGTATGACGCAGATCCTGGCAGTAAATAATTAAATTTGTCAGTTTTACAAAGCAGGCCTTCATTTAGTTTTTGTCTACATAAAGCCAACAGTAAAATCTTGTCAATCCAAATTTTATATACTTGATTTCTTAACTTGTCATCCCGATGTTTGAACGATTTTGTTGCAAAACATATCAACAAAAGTAAGTCGAAGACCTACGTAAAATCCACCCATAGTTATCGCAAGGATTTTGTAAACATCGCAGTTACTCGAGCCATCCCATACATCACACGTACATGGACACATTAGCCATTTTCTTTTCATCAACGACATGTAGCACGTTCCATTATGATCAAGGGTACTGGCAGGATCGTCATGCAGACGTGCACTGCCATTAAGTGAATAAAATGAAATAATAATTTCGGTTGAGATCAGTTCATACATTAGTTTATAAATATTTATAATGTAAAACTAAATAAATAAACCTCCGATGAAGTGAAAACACAAAACAATTATGAAATGGATGGGCTGAGCAATTAAAACCACCTACTTTGTAATACCAACACCCCTATTTTTCGATAAAATGGACGTGGCCCAAGCACACGTGTTGAGTGTGGTGATCCCACGCGCGATCTAATACTGTGCAGCCAGACAATTAACAGTGGGTAGGCCTATGTGAAATTACACGTTTTTCTGGAAGTTGTGATGTTCCAAAGAGTCAGAGTTTTTTTTTTTGCATTTTGAATGATCTCCGGTACATCTACAAGAAACTAGCGTTTCATTTTGACAAGTTTGGGTTGGAAATACCTTACGAAAGAATGAGCTCATTTGTCCCGATGAGAGGTGCAGAGCGATTTTCCGTTGTGTCGTCGACGGGCGCTATGCGCCCGCAAGCTGCCACTCAAACTGGCCACCCGTGCACGGTGACATTGTTTGTGCGCAGTATCATTCGACATTTTGTAATGGCGTTTAATACTTGTACATTTCTGTGACCTTACTTTCGATCCTTTTATTTTTTGTACCCAAAATCAAATATTCATATAATTATTTTCCTTTTCTATTTTACTAATTTTGAGGATTTATTCATCAGTTTGGATATAAATGTAGAACCCCTCAAAAACACGGTTACACCACATGATACATACGCAAATTTAAACAAAAACAGGTTTTTAGTAAAGTTAGTAAACCAAAACAAACTATTTGATAAAAAAAAATCAATAAATAAAAACTGAAATAAACAGTAAATAAATAGAACAAACACTTAAAGAACCACAAGTCAACTCCAATTTGTTTTTCATTTTTATTTCCAATTCCACATCAGGATGATTCACAAACAAGTAAAACTTAAACCTATTAAATTGACATGAATTAAGCACTCAATTTGTAGTGAACAGTCGCATCTGTTTCTCAGTTCTGATGCAAGTGTGTGTGCATGATATGAAAGGCATCAGGAAATGATTTGGATTCATTTTTTACTTTGAGCACAAAACATGCAAATTGAGCTCCTCGGACTTCACAGGAGAGCAATTTTGGGTGCTCAAATTGAGCTCCTCGGATTTTCCAGGAGAGCGATTAACTGAGCTCCACGAATTTCTAAAAATGAAGGCCTGCAAAGGATTCTTTTGGTACCGACATGTACGCACATTAGACCAAACTGGACGAATCTCCTGAAGATACGTTTGTCATCTGGAATTGCACTGACAATTGTATTCATTTTTTATAAACATTTCACCGATGCACACCTGATTAGAGATCAGGTGCAAGAAGGAATGGCTTTTGAGAGTCCTTTTTTGGCGACGTCTTAAATTTTGATGAGATCGTATAATACCTCAAGAAGTCTGTGCGCTGACAGCCAGAGAGTACTTAGTCCATCGTGTATCGCGTAGATGACGTCATACTTATATGATGCACTGTAGTGATGAAAGGATTCCTGAAGCAAAATCAAATTCACCTGAACTACACGTAGCTGATGCACACAGGGAGGAAGACTCCTCCACTCACAAGTTGTGCTAAAACCTATTGATAATTATACAAATATTGAGTGGCTCGGCGTGGAATGGGAGGAATATTATCGCACGGTAAAATCTGGACTTTTCCATTTCACAAGGCGAAGCAGAGTGAACTGGAAAAGTCCAGATTTTACCGAGCGATAATATTCCTCCCATTTCACAATTTAAAGCCACTCAATATTTGTTTTATATATGTATTTCTCTCTTCCAAACCACCTCTTCATGAAAATGTTTGAACCCAACCCTGTAGCGCTTGCTATTTGGAACAATACGCGCTACGCGCAACACGCACACCAGCATGCATTTGCACACACAAATACCACGTCATGGAACAGGCATCGATCCTGAATGTTCCTTAGTATTTCCCATTCCCCGTGAGCGAATGGGACTTTCTGAACCCCCGGCGTGAATGGGAGCAATAACGAATGTCACGTGATGCGAGTTCCACCAATCAAATGACAAGGATCTGTATGTCGGTTATATAATCTCAAATGACGTCACTGCCTACAGATTGTCACATGCATCAGCATTTCGGGAGTCAAATTAGCGTGACACGCAATGGCTGTTCCGTATTTCACAGAAAAATGGAGCACCATGCGCGTTTTTAGAACATTTTGCATGCTCCACGAATATGCCAATGTGCGCACATGTACATGTACCTGATGGCGTTGAATACGCAGTTGTAATTTCCCTACGAAGATGGCTGTCTATGAGAGGGATCTATACCTGAACTTGACGCGGTGTCGGCTGTGTCGATTTATCTTTAACTGTATGTCAAGATTTAATTGTTAGAATGACAGTTGGTCTGCGAACAGCCTTCGCGATCTTGCAACACTTACTGGCTAGAGAAATGGTTCATGATGAATGGAGTAAATTATGTAAGTGGTTATCAAATATTAATACTAAAAACTGAAGGTCATTAAAGAACAAGCAGGGTTGGTGTCCAGTCAACCATACTAACTATCTTCCTCAATTTCAACCAACCGGTATTTGACCCCAGTCCAAATCCCACCACATGCACTTTGTGAACAAGGGCTGATCCAGAACCAAATTTTAGGGGGAGAGAGTGCGCCTAAAGAGCTTGCGTAATTGTTGGGGGTTTTTTTTTAAAGGGGAAGGGGATAAAGTGAAGTATCGTGCACTATCCGGATTGGAATATTAAAACTTTGTGTAGCTGGCTTTCGAAGAAGATACAGAATGTTCTTATTTATTTCCTGAAAATTTAAGACCAAAAGGTGTCTTCACTCCTCCGATAAAGAAAAAGACATGTAACAGCAAGTGCAGGAGCTGTTAAATAATAGCCAGAGAAACATTGCCCTTAAATATTATGATTTGATTCAATCATTCAATAAATACTACTGCGTTCATGAACATACATAAAGGGTACAAATGTACATGTTCATAGCCTGTTTGAACATGTCAGTTTTCTGTGATGGAATAAACCATGGCCTTTGGAAGGGCAGTTATTTTGGTCAATCCGCTGGATAGGGATTAACTTTTTAATCACTTAATCCCATTATGGTTAATCCTTTAATCCCTAGTTAATCCCTAATAGCCAAAACAAACAATAACAGTTATAAAGCTATTAACACTGGTCTGGCAAACCACAAACTGGTCAGTGACCACAATGAACCTGGTCAACAGGAAGACAAGATAGACAACTTTTAGTCCAATCCATATTCCTGGTGGGTGTTTATTTGTAATGAATAGGGCTGCCATCAATTTTCTTTTTACCCAGCACTAGCTATTATAGCCTCTACAGTATAGATCGGGACGGATTGACGTCATCCGATGAAAACATCTTTTCATTTGCACACCAGTTTTCATCGGTTGCTATGTGTTACCATTCAGCACTCCAGACTCAAGAAACACTGAGTTTCAATAACATAGGTCTAGGAGCTACATTGTAGCTAAGGCCAAAAAAAAAAGTCTCTGGTTTCTGGTATGGAGCTTGCCCAAAAAGTGGTGCGGGGACGCAGCTTTTTTTTTTTTTTTACCTGATTTTTTTGCTTCAAATGTCGGCTGATGACTGCAAATGGTGCCCGACTAAACTTAGTGCAAATATATGGGAGTCCAGAGAGGCCACAAAAAGCTTATTCTCGACCATAACCCAATCTAAAAACACGTTAAAATTGTGCAGCAGCAGGATTCCAGTCAAACCAGTGAGTTTGGCGGTTTTGAGACATCATCTTTCATTGAAAAAAAATGTTTTCATTTTGCCGATGCGCATGGCTACGGCGACGCGCGCGCATTACCAGAAACCGGAGACTTTTTTTTTTTGGCCTAAGCCGATGTAAAAAAATGCCTTGATGTCCGCACCCACCTATACACGTATGCATGAACATACCGGGTAGGCCAGAAATAGACAAATTTGTACAACTAGCTGACCCATCCATCAATTGCAAACAAAGATGACATACATGTACATACTTAAACTTAATTTTTATTTTTTTTCAAGATTTTTTTTAACTACAAGGTAGTTTATGCATTTCGAATATATAAAAAAAAGGAATTATTTTTTGATTTTTACGATATGCCTCTGATGGTTTCTGAAGTTTTCTCAATTTTAAGTAAATACCACTTCCGTCAGAACGATGATTAAAACTCCAACATTCTATTTGCTCAGCTTTCATCCACTTCTCATCCACTTCTCATTTATTTCCCCCATTTAGTGTCCGCAGTTCATTGTTGTGTCAACAACACGTGTACGAAATAACAACTCCTTCTACTAGTCTTCGCATCAGATTATATATCCTCGAGTGTCTCGAGATGCCAACACACAGACTACCTGGAGCACCTTCAAATGATAAATACCGGCCCGTGCACGTGGCGGGAGCAAATCAGTAACTTTAGGGTCGATAAGCCATCTCATCACAGGGAACAATCAATCAAAAGAGAAAACTCCAAGCGTTCCAGCCGCCAATTCATCATATCACTAGGCCTCTGGGATAATTAGAGTTCCTCATGATTAGGCACACAAATAAGACAAATCTTGCGTTGCTCGACGGACCGTAACTTCAATCACCGCAAAGGTCGTCTGATGGACACCGTGCTGTTGGCGTCTTGGTGATGCCCATGCTGCAGTCGGTCCAGAATAGCCCGTGCTTTTTGCTTAAATATGCCTTTGCTAGCAACATTAAAAATCCTCTTTTCAAAATAAAGGATATTTCAGGATTGAGGTTTCATGTACATCATGGTAAAATGTGTGGCTGATTTTGGAGGATGCACTGCGTCAAGGTCTTGGGCCGGACCTTGTGTTGTTTATGCTCAGCCGTGCATAAATTTAGGCCTAGATTATACTTGAAATCCTCTGCACTGCTCCAGGATGTCACTGGCTCTGCCTCAACATATTGAAAGTGATTGCTGGAGGATTTTGCAGGATTGAGGCAGTGGCCACCCCTCCAAGGACCACATTTAAACAGAGAATTTTGAAGGATTGGGGCTGTATGCAATTTTCAAATGGAGGCAGTTGGAGGATTTTGCAGGATTGAGGTTGCATCCTGGCAAAAATGCCTAGGGAGATAGGGTGATAAAAAGAATGTGAAGGATTCACATTGTGTGTGTGTGCTGGGAAAAGCCTGTACAGCTTTTCCTTTATATTTCCATTTCAACCGATGTAATTCAAGTCCAGTTTTCCCACAATTCAAAAGGATTCTAAGCAGTTGGTCAAATCAGAACACTGCTTTGATTTCACTCTCCATGCCTGATGAATTGTGTTCAGAAACATTCAAGTCCTTTTCTGACCCAAAGAGTATTCATGCTAAAAAATACCCTGTACATGCATGTATTCCAGATCCAAATTCTACTTCACATGTATGTATTCCATCCACCTCCAGTGTGACTCAATTGTAAACAGCTACTTGTAATTTTGTTAGCCTTCTTATATCAGTTTTGGATAGATAGATGCAGTACGACATCTTTGCGTCAGCTCAAATGTCTTCAGTAAGCTCCAGTGTGTCTCACAAGATCTAGACCTAACCACAAGCGTCATCTGTAATCAAACTTCAAAGTGTCACGGCTAGCGGGCTTTTTCTCATCTTCGGGATTTTTTTTTTTTCCAGATCATGGAATCCAATCAAGTTCCTTCATTCAGGTATTCGGTCCTCCGGCATGCCTTGGGCAAATTCTTATTCCCGTCCGGATTTCTTTCCTTCCTACTCTCGCCAAATAATTGTACAATCTCCAGGACAAGCACAGGAAAGAACTTGACAAATTTGAGGCCAAAAATGTCGAAATTAAAACCGATGATTCTCCTTTCGGATTCATGATAGCTCTTTACTTGCAAAATGAAACTACCGGTTCAGTAAATGGGCATAATGGACACTGTTTTCCATTTTATTTAGAGAAATCCATCGCTGCTTTTGGGATGTATGGTAATGAAATATGAACGTAATCAATTTTGAAATTAATTGTTTTCAATTTTGAAACAATTTGCATATTACAAGTTGGCAAGTCTCTCCTTAATTTCAAAATTATTTCCTTCTTTTTGGCTATAACTTCCCAGGATCAGTCTACCGTTTGAAAGGCTTTAGAGGCTGCATTGTTCATCTTTGGCAGCTCAATCAATGCATAATTCCGAGTTCATTGAAGAATCGTGGGTGTTAAGAAAGGAACGGGCAATTTAAAGTCTTACCTCTGATTACAGCTCGAGACCGGGTGAGTTGTATACGTGGACGGCTGATTGCTTGTGATTAAATTGCCGCATGTGTCGTAACAAGTCGCCCACAGCGTCGCAACTGTCACTCTGCTTGCCCGGCAATGTCCTAGATATCAAGAAATTAATGACGTGATCAATGTCATTGTTTGAGCTAATGAATCGCCCCTGTAACGACGGGCGATTGCAGTTGGATTGCACCGGGTGTGTTGTTGAGGTGTCCTGTGGCATAAATAGACCAGCAATCTTGGAGTAAGCAAATTACGTCGAGCATCATTCACCTCTGAAGGCTCACATTTACGTGGGTGGTATTTCTTTTGGTCTTTTTTGAGGCAAAAGTCAATGGTTCTGGGACGAGATTTCTTGTGACATTTTCGAAAGCATTTGATCAGCATGAAGTGCCTCAGTAGAAAACTAACAATTGAAAAAATGTGAAGTTGCCACCCTGGTGAACTGCCGTTCCATTAGGAGAAACCCAACGCCACTGAAGTATAATTTATAAAAGAGTTTGCAGTCCCCGCGATGTACCTGCAAGTATATATGCACTGTAAATTTAATTTCACAACCATTATCAGTGTGGTAAGAAAACATAGTACATGGAACAAATTTATGTTATGGCTTTTTCACAGTCTAACGAGTAATTGCCATTAGTGCGGTATGCTTCCCTGAACTGAGGTATCAATTTGTGCCATTAAAAGTTCAAACCATCACCTTGAAACACGCAAGAAGCCCCTGAATAGTTTACAGGCAAGTGAGAAATACACACTCGGCAACTTCTACAGCCATTATCGCCTGGTGCTTTTCAAGCAGGGCAGAGCCAGCACTTGGCTATTCTCTCAGACGGATCCCCAAGGGGGGAGGCGAGGGGGGCCAAATTTGGCAATTTTCAGCCCCGGTTATTTGCGAGATGAAGTTCGGTGGTGGGCGGGTAGTGCGACCCCCCACACGGTTCAGAACACCGGAGTCCTAATCAAATCAGGAGGTATAAAGCCGACGCTCGAGGTGTGCAGAGAGGCTATCAAGAGACAAGACTTTGGAACTCAAGAAGGCAGAAATTACCAGAGGATTAGTCGGTAATAAGCACACCACGAATTCGCCACTGTGGATGACGTCCATAGACTGCTCAAGTCATTTCTGTGTTGGGCCCGCGGGTGAGCAGATATTGTCTCAGAACAAGAGAGATTCTGATAAGAGATGCATTTACAGGTTTGGACAAGTGTGTGGGAGTATATCATTTGCATACAGAAATATGCGATACGAGTACACGAATCACACTATATTGTCTCCTTCTTTGTCAAAAGCTGTTAAACACAAACTTGTATTTGTACAAAAAGAATGAATAATTCATGACTAGCTGGGTCATGTCGTGTCACTGGATTCAATAGGAGCACACAACGTTACAGAAGTTGACAGGATGATATGCATTTTTACAGTGATGATACCATAGTCGTGTCTATCACATCACACATCCTCCTGTCCCACATGTACCGGTTTACCATATTCAAGTAAATGTAGATGTCCATAAGTCATAAAACAGGCATATAATATTCTTTCCTTGCTGACAATCCTGTTTTTCGTGACTGGACGTGCGAATGGACTTGTAGTTGAGTTGTGATGGGACTCATAAATGATGGACTTGTTATGGGTTCAACGACAACATCAGCTTTTTTAGAAGAAGAAAAAAAGAAAAGAAAAAAACATTATCTTGTCATTAAAATGCAGGACTTGAGTCATACTCCAATATTATACATGTACAGTGTGCATACTGTATGTACATACTGTATGAACGTTGATGAAATATGAAATTCCTAGTGGGCCACGTTATTCTAACCTTAAAATTCTTTGCCCTACGCTGATGTTTTCTTTCCCCGCTAGTTATATGTGGAACCACTAATCCTACATTACAGAGATGCTATCGGGTTGGCACAGGCTTCCGGGCGGTATGCCAAAATTTCTGTCATAAGAAGTCTGACAATTTTCCAGAGAATGTTTTATCTGTTGTTTACAAATTGCTTCTCTTAAGTGGAAATGACGCGTCCTCGTTCAAAGTCAATTCAATTTTAATCCATGAATAACCAGAAACAAAAAATAATCATCGTACTTGTCTAACTGGTTTCAGGATACTAAAGCAGACTCTCTGAAAATACTTCACTGAAGTATGCGCATGAAAAAAAGAAACTTCAAAGCTATACTCTGATTGATTTTGTATTCCAAAAAAAAAAAAAAAAGTGGGATTGACCACATGGGAATATGGGAATAGGCCCTAGTGGTCAATCCCATAAGATGTGAATCTACGTTTAATTTGATAAACGTTTAGCAAAATTGTCCCATAGCGTTTATACGTTTAAACGTGTAAACGTCACATCCTTAATTCCCATGCAGCAAAGTAATCTCAGCAGCTTCTGATGAGTTGATGAGTTCTTCAAGTAACATTTTTGACAACAAATAAGAAAATTACAGATATTTCTTGATTCATTTCATTATTGCCTTACGGAGGAAACAAATTCCATTTTTTTGAGCTTCAATTGAACCTCTCAAAAAATTGCATCCCCAAGTGTGCTGAAATCTGTCACAATTTGACCGTGTAGCTAGCTCGTTCATTTTCTTCCTGCCCTGGTTGTGAAATTCAACCCATTTTTTTTCTCAAGAACATCCATAGAATCTTTTGGAGCCATATAATAAATTGCCTCAAGGACTCAATTATTCCCATGAGTTAAAATGCAGTTTGAGGAGGCAAACAGAAAAACCAGATGGGACAGAAAATGAACACAAGTAGACTGTACCGTAGACCTGTGTATTTTGTAGCTGATTTAGCACTTTTTGGGGTTGTAGGGCCTAATAATATAATATCTAGTGAAAGTCTTTCAAACCTTGTATTGTACAAGTGTATTTTCAGAGTGTTCATGAGATGCTGGTTTTAACCCTTTGCTTAGGTAGTCTGAACAGTGCCATACTTTAGGACTATCCTACATGTACATGTATGTACAAAATGTGTGTGTAGGTTTTTTTGTGTGAATTATTTGTGACATCCTAATCAACAAAACCAAGCAACTTGTCATTTTCAATTAAAAATTACACAAAATCACAGGTATTTTAAAGATGAAGTACAAAACGTGAAGCATTGCTCATTCATGCTCTACAAAGTTTTCTTTTTCTTCATGTCTGCATATCAACAATGAAACCACAGCAGAACCAACACTGGAGAATTATTTCTCAAAATCAAAAAATTGCTGAATCTTCCTTAAAGTGGTGGGCAGCCGTGTAAAGTCACAACAAAAATCAAATAAAAGTCAGGTAGCACTTAAATGATTAACTAGGGAATAGAATGTGCATGAGCTTTCGTAGCTACCGTACAACTACTTCAGCAGATGCAATGAAGAGGGGCATCATCAAGCAGGGTTTATACTGAATCTTCCTGAGAAGGCCAACGAGCCCCACATCAAATTCTATCAGAGACAAAAATCACCAAAGGTACACACATAAAGTACATGATCAGAGGTAGAGGTTTTTAGAATAACAGTCCGCCATCAATGGTAAGAAAAATAAAAATCTCTTCAGTAAGAGAGAGAGGCAGAGAGAAAGTAAAAAAATTGAAAATCCAGCTAAGGAGAAAACAGCGAGAAAGGAAAGGATAAAGCTAATAGACAGGAGAATGGAAGAGGAGTGAACTGCGAGTATCGGGTTTCTTTCTCATAATCCATGGTCCCGGCGCTGGAGATTCTTTTCCGAAAAAAAAAAGAAGCGAAGCAGCACGAAAACATAATTGATCGAGTATCGGGAAACGCAGAAGATACATCGAGGTCCAAACAGGAAGAAGCGTCAGCTATCCAAACAAAAGGGTCTCCAACTATCGGGAGAGCTCTGCCTGCTCCCCTCACGGTTCCCCTTGCATTGATTTTATGCTAATTTATCATGCATTTAGGCAAATTTGTTTCATTTACGGGGCCACTTTGTGCGAGTGGGCGCGAAAATTAGGGAAATGAATGGATCTTCTTTTAGCGCATGGTACAGTTTGCACGCTTAATGATACTTTCAATTACCTTAATTCACTGGCTGGCATCAAATTCTGATGTCTTTTGAAAACAAAACAAAAACCCTTTTTTAACCCTAACCCCCTCGGCCCTTTTAGCTAGGATACGAACCATCCTCAATCCTCCAAAATCTTGCACTTATGTTCAAATGAAGGATACCCAGTGCCTCAATCCTTCAGAATCGTCAGACAGTCCTGTCTCAAAAAAATGCATTCATCCTCGATCCTCCAAAATCCTCCTCCTTTTCAAACACCATTCATCCTCAATCCTCCAAAGTCTTCATGATTCTCAAACACCATTCATCCTCGATCCTCCAAAATCCTCCTTTTCAAACACCATTCATCATCAATCCTCCAAAATCCTCATGTTTCTCAAACACCATTAATCCTAAATCCTCCAAAATCCTCCTTTTCAAACGCCATTCATCCTCGATCCTCCAAAATCCTCTTCTTCAAACACCATTCATCCTCAATCCTCCAAAATCCTCATGTTTCTCAAACACCATTCATCCTCGATCCTCCAAAATCCTCCTTTTCAAACACCATTCATCCTCAATCCTCCAAAATCCTCCTTTTCAAACACCATTCATCCTCAATCCTCCAAAATCCTCATGTTTCTCAAACACTATTCATCCTCAATCCTCCAAAATCCTCATGTTTCTCAAACACCATTCATCCTCAATCCTCCAAAATCCTCCTTTTCAAACACCAATCATCCATAATCCTCCAAAATCCTCATGTTTCTCAAACACCATTCATCCTCAATCCTCCAAAATCCTCCAAAACCGCAAAGAGGATTAAGGTGGGTTAGGGTTAATCAATAAAGACTAGGAGTATCATGCAGGATATTGCTCCAAAACGTAAAAAAAAAACATGAAATGGATTTCTTTTTCCTGCAGATCTATCATGCTGTTCCCAATTTACACTCCATGTACCATTTAGAATTGGTAATGTCTTCAATACCATCCTTTCCATCCTTGTTTGATGCCGATTCCCCTTCTCTGCCCCCCCCCCCCCAGCTGATATGGAAGAGGCAGTGATTCATCCAAATGCCACTTAAATGATCAGTCTTCCACAAATTTAAGTGTTGGTTACACTCGGGTCTATAGCTCCATACTGAAATACCCAATGAGCACACATACATTGTACTGTTTTTTGTATCAGGTAGATCCTAGTAATTATATGCTCAGTTGCTCACTATGCTCAGCATCACCATACCAGTACATTCTCATTTCTGCTATCCTTATCTCATTCAGAGTCAACTCAAACGTTGTCATTTTTTGGGAAAAAAAATTGAAATTAATTAATTTTTTGTCACAGTGCCGCTTATAGTGGTGGGACTTAAATCCGGATTTTTTAACATTCGATTTGAAATGAATTTCACTAATATTCAGTTTCAATTTTGTAAACCCTCAATTTTGTAAACCCGATATATTCGAAACCACTCTTGACTGCATTCACTTGCTAGTGGTCTTCGTGGTACCGGTATATCCTCCCCATTCGACTTATCAGAGAGTGCACTGCCCACCAATGTTTTTAACATTACAGCTCTGGAGTGTTTTTGTAAAGGCCCAGTGGTCACTGAATCCTGCAAACTATACCCAGTCATTGGGCGGCACTTCACTTGCCACTTTTTGTTGGGTAAGAAACTCAATAACCTTAAATTAAATCTAAAAAGAAAGTAAAATACAAGCATGTAGCTTCTATTTTCTGAACCCATAAAATTGAACATTAAACAAGATAAAGTGTTATGCTGTGCAAAACACTCATCACTTCTGTTTTTTTCCACTTCAAAATTTGCACAACTGTCCACCTTGGATTTTAACTGCCTCCAGAGGGCTCCCTTGCATTGTACCTTGTGCGTCTATTACTTTATAATCAATGCAGAGTGCGGGGCAAAAAAAATTGTCCTCCCAGCTCTAAGCAAATTACTCCTACTAAACACACCCCTGGGTCTGCCCATGCTGCTTGGTCAAAGCCAGACTAGGAATTAATCAGGCATATATTCCCCAAACAGCTAATGAAATAACTATGGATTACTGGGAATGAGGGGCAGATTATACTGCGAGCTTCACTGCTTATTGGAGAGGGTGTGGGGCTGGAGAATTGCAGCTGAAATGCTGTGCACTTTTTACATGTGTAAACTCATGATCAGGGGCCCAATTTCATAGAGCTACTAATAAAGGTAGAGTACATGTAGATCATTTGTCATTTGTTTCATCTGAAGCAATGTAAGTGCTCAAAATCTAAAGACGAGTGCTTAACATCTAACCTGATGAAGCGTTAGCTCTGTGAGTGTTGTATACAAGTACTCTGAGAAAACAATATTCTGGGATCTCGATTTCAAATCAAAAGTTACCAAGTCATATTTTGATTTGCGCCTGAAATCAGGATCCGATTGCAGAGCTACGCAATGTCACACACTGAACCAACGAATAATAGCAACCATGCGTGTGTGTGTGTCGTGTCAACGCTCGTACGCATCCATTCACTGATTCGCCAAATTACAGACCAACTGCTACGGGAATTTGAGCTCTGTTCGTTATCGAGAGAAAGAGCCTTTCGCCTCCGAGTCCACGTCACCTATTATTGCCTCTCGCCAATGAAGACAAGAGCAAAAGAAATGCTTGCACATACATGCATGTACTAGCACATAAGTGCAAACTTGAATAATTAAATTTACTACAAATTCACAAGTATGGAGGGCCACATCATTGAAACATAATATGAGAATCGCCCTTCAATGGATCAATATGACATCTGTCTGATATATCACCTTTGTCAAAATTCTTTTCAAATGACGTAGAACAACAATGCAATCAGCAACCCGTAAACAATTTCATCGACACCACCGCCAACACAGACAACAAAAATACCTCTACCCTTTCTCCTCTTTTTTATTCAAGCATAGCGAAGCAGAGATTTGTATTGCATTGATAATCAATACAAAACATCACTTCTCTCCAAGCCGGTGCGCAAGTCGACAGCGGCAGACAAAGAGAGCGGCGCAGTGTGGCTAATGCACGGTGCACGTGGCAGCATAATGGAATTTGTGGTATGAATAGCGAATGAAAAAACAAACTCATAATGTGGACGTGCACGGGCTTTGATGAATGCACCACATCCGCCACAATGCCCTAACAAAACAATTACCAGTCGCTGCAATTATCCCGTCCAACAATACAACTCCCTGGTGCTGATCGGTAAAGCAAATTGCTCCTTTTCACGTCCTGAAGAGACTCTGGATGACAAAAAAAATCTGACAAGACAAGAACACAATCACAGAGCATGATGCTGTGCCTGCAAGATTGTCATGGAGGAAAGAATAGTCTACTCCTTCATCCATAGTTTTTCAAACCATTTGTCTTAGTTGCCAATATCTCTCGGTTTGAGTCGACAGAATCTTTGCGCTGCGGTTGACATCACTGCTGCAGGCTTTCACACGCGTGTACCGCTTCTGTCAAGTTTTGCTCCATTCATTCACTTGGCAGATTTGTGTCAACTCAACTGCATGATTTAAATCGCCCGCACCTAACCAAACAACCTACAAAAGTTCCACCATGATTTCATGTACATAGGAAGTGCATCATTAATATTAAACTTCAATAAATGTATCTACGATTCCCTTTTCAAAGATTAAAATTTAAACTGCGATGAAAAATGTATGCACGCTCTTTCTTGACATCAATTTTATTCAAGCTAAACTGGGTCAATAATCGACACCTTGTTTTAACATGTAACTTTAGTTACATGCAGAGGCATAATTTTTCCTGCACGTATGTACATGTACAGGGTACCGGTACATGCAGTGTTACACTACATGTACACCAGTAGGCTGCACTGTCATTAGCCCATTGCTCGTTAAAGGTCGGGTATCATTTGTTATTTGTGCATTTTGTTTGTATTGCATTGAAGCAACAAAAGTGCTCCAAATCCTAACAACTATTACGATGAAGTTTTACATAATGTAGCTCAGTGAATGCTGTAGACCTATATTCCGAGACATCTTTTTCAGATGTCTATTTTGCCTGAAATGTCCAGATTCGTTTGCGTATCAAAATTTCAACATGGAAATTTCACGAAAATTAGACATCTGAAAAAGGCAGCACTTTCTGATTAGCCTATCAAGAGGGTGAGTATGCTTCTGAAGCCAAAAAAACCCAACAAACTAAGCCTAAATGTGAAAATCAAAATTTGACAAAGTTCGACATGTTTTTGTACATGGTGGAAGTGTGGCCTTTATTTACGGAGGTAGTCCAGTAAATTGGCCACATTTATGGGGCTAGGCACATGTGTGATTGCCGGCTATTCAACTTCCACAAACTGTAATGACAAACTTGCCTGATCAGAATATTTGAGTGGAAGCGTACGTATATCTCAGTCAATCTAGGCAATCTACAGGCCTTGATTTAAATTTGGGGCATGAAGTGTGATACTCACTCAATTCATCAACACCTAAATTTGTACACTGTAGGTATTTTCCGTCCTGCATTCGTTATTGCAGCGCCATCGGCCTACAGTAATTTCCTGCTTCAGGCACCTACATGTACATATACGTGTGTACATTCTTTGAACACCTCAGCGGGTTAATTACAATTTGACGACAACTGACGTGTTGTCCTCTATAAAGCTCAAGCAAACAGAGTTGCATTGCTTACCAAGGATTTGCATTAATGAAACCTAACATGTGTACACCTAAATATTGTGTAAACAAGTTGTAAACCATTCTGAGCTGGCATCATGTTTTTCATTGCCCTCCGAAGGGATTAAGTAATGAATTTCAACAGAAACGGTAAATAAGAATCCATTTTTGAAGAATATACCATAGCATCCATCAATACATACTATTACTTGTGCATGTTAACACTCAGATTGACTCAGTTTAGCTTTTTTTTTATTTAATTTATTATTTTGTTCATTTATTTACTACATGTACACATTTTTTTTATTTACTTATATATTTTGTTTTGGAAAATACCCTTCCTGAATCTGCAAAAATCAAACGTAATGCCATATTCCAGAGGAACATTACTTAACATCACTGAGGCATCATTTTCTGTCTACAAAAATTGTACATCCTTTTATGTACGTACATTGTACAATACTGCTTAGATCTAATAATAAATAACAAGCTATCATGTTCAGGACCAGTATCTCCTATGCATTCGTGGACATGTAACATACATGTATGTGTACAGTACAAAAACAGACCTTTTTACAAAGAGTGAAAGACATAAAGACAGCTTCATTTTGTGCTGTCACCTTCATTTGGAGAGTGCTTTTAGTTTCTAAAAAAACTATTGTAAATGACCATTGAATGTTCAGTTATCTGAAAGCAATTTCGTCCTCCATTTTTGTCTGTAAGATTTTCATTTATTTGTAGATTTACTAGGAATGGTGCAAGCCTCCAGGAATAAAGTGATTGATATTTACCTGTGTTGGCCACAGTCAGTCTCTCTTCAGCACAGCGTTCTGTGAAAGTGACACAGAGAACGACAGAATTAACACTTGATCAGCGCAGCAACCACAGCATCAAATGAATCAGAAAAGCCAGAGAGAGCGAGAGAACGAGAGAACGGAAAAAAACAACAACGAATAATAAAATCTGTCGGTGCACAGATTCCCAGGCTCGGCATGCACAGCTCCCCACCGAAGAATCAATAGCATGGATTAATTTGCGAAATCAATGTGAGCCACGCTGCATGCGGGCAAAATACAATTATTTATGCACACGTCAACAGCTGGCGTGGCTTAAGGCTTACTGCGTTGCTGAGTGCAATTCTCCAGTACTGTTATTATTTATTATTAACAAAATGTGTTGGGAAAGATTTATTCAGAAATCTCTCCATCTGATCCTGGTAACCACTTGCATACTGGTACACGTACAAGTTTGGTGTGAGTGTGTTTTCCCTTAAATAAATGTACAAAATGACAGTCTTTGTATTGAGTAAATAACTAGACAAATTAATTTGCTTTGAAATAATTAAACTGTTTCCAATCTTAGAAATTTACGTAAGGTAATTTTTCAGAAATTTTCAAAACCTTTTTGTTTGGGGGGAGGGGGGTTACAAATGAGAACCTTGATGTGGGGAAATCGGCAAAACAGTTTCTTAAAATCCTCTACATTTTTCATGCAAGGTAAAAACATACATGTACGGCACTTTTCTAGACGTGTTGGCCTACACGTCTAGAAAACTCCAACCCTTGGGCAAATCCATCATTTAGAAATTTACACAAATACTGACGAAGGTACACGGAAGCGCACACATTTGCCGATGAAAGATTCGAAGCCAGGCAATTAGTAAGCCAAGAGAAATGACGTACATAGTCAGCATTCATTCAACGATACACATTGTACCCTGGCAACAATACCCTATAGGACAGCTTATTGTTTGACCGGCCTAATGGACTCCATCCCGTGTGTGGTGCACTGTGCTGTTGTCTCAATTAAAGCTTAATTTACCAAAGTAATTCAGGATTACATTTATGCAAATATCCTTTTAAGTAAAAGTGATATCCAATGGAGTAAGTATACATGTAGTGCATTGTACAGAACAGTACATGAACATGGACATCAATGCAGTTTTGGAACAAATTGCATTAGATAGGCCTATGTGAAATATAATTTAATTGCATATTTTTTACAAATCTACAAAAATTACAATATATATATTGCATGACCTCCATAATTGTCCATCTTCCTTCTGGTCAGGCAAATACAGAAAGTGTGAGGTTGTTTTGCTAGCCACTGTTTATTTAGCGCTGTGAATTTTCAAATAATTTAGTATTTCAATTACCCAAACTTGGACTTGATTGAACATTTGAATATTTGAAATGCACCAAACAAGTTTTTAAAGCCTTAAGTGGCCACCCATCAAGATTGTGTGTCCAGCTGAGCTTGTCGAAAATTGACAAAGAGCTTACATGTATTAAGATAAAAGAAGTTGTTTCCTGTATGTGTTGATTTATTTTTTGAAGGTAGCGGAATGACTTATTTTTGACAGAATTAAAACAAGAAATTTGAGCCCCTGTTCCACACAGAAGCTCTAAAATTATGTATGTAAAGAGGCAACTTATAGGCCCTATATGATTAAAATAGCATTGAAGTCAACAAACTTTTCATCATCTCTTTGAGACTGCTTACATTGTTCGAATATTTGAATCGGAAAAAAAAAAATGCTGTTCGGATATATCTGTTGCATGATTCAACATTTGAATATTTGAAAGCATATAGGCCTGTACCGGTATGTACATATGTGTTTTAATGCTAATATAAATTTCCATCAGCACATAATCTAAGGTGGATGGATTAGAGCAAGGTTTCGAGTCACAAAATAAAATACAGTTTGGGTTTTAATTTCCTGCGGTCAGTTAGTCTGACTATCCCCCTTTCAACAGAGCCCTCTCCATAACCAATGTCTGATCTAGGCCTATCTGAGCAATGCAAATTTTATGCAACTCCGCGCACCAGCCAATCGGAGTCAACTGTACAAATTGTGACGTCATTTTGATCAAAATTACGGACTTAGATGTTGATCGGTCGATTTAGCTTCTGTATTTCAAGTACAAACAAGGGTTACGGAAGACTAGATACAATGGTCAAAATCTTGAGGTCAAGATGCAGTCTTGTTTTGCCTCATTAATCGCCGAATCAGCTCGCATGTGCAAAGGTCTATTCCATGTATGTAGACTATAGCGGTCAATTTGCATTTTTTGTTTACGTTTTGTTTTAGAGCATGGCATTGGCAGTCAACATGCCAACTTAATTAATACATTGAGCTGTGCTGGGGATTCAAAAGTTTGGACAGAGAATTATAAACTCACAATGAAATCTGAACTGATATCTAAGAAAAACTAACGGAGACAATAACATGGCTTTTGGAGAATTGAAAAAGTACTTCCAAAAAATGCTATTTAAACAGAGTTTCCTACTATTTTTGTACATTTCAGACTCAGAGGCGTGGTTATTCCCCCCTAATAAAACTCCTCCACTTCCACACCCCTGCCCCCCCCCCAAAATATAAATATATTCCAGGATGCACTGACAAAAGTGCAGTGTGCTTAACCTCAACATTAAAGTGCATTTAATTGACGCTAAGTGCACCCCAGCCCAGACCAATCCTAACGGCTCGCGCCGACTAAATCCTCCTTAACACTCCAAAGACGCTTACCACCAATTTAGACAGCGGTAATAATTGGGTTTTCAAAACATCTCCCAGATCCAGCCCTTAAGGGAGAAGTTTTAAACATCTATGACGCAAAAACATTGCTGCAGATTTTCGTGCAGACATCGTCGCTCTCCACCTTAAGACACTGGGGTTAATCAACTCATTTCCGAGACGGTTGTTTTCTCTAGCTGAATCGGGACGGAGTCATTAAGCCGTGATCACCCCCGATGCAAAAAAAAAAAGGAAGAAGATGAAAAACCCATTAAGAAATCTCATTTGTCTTTGTTTTCACATCAAATCTCTTAGCGTCAGAAGGAAATCTCAGGATTACTGACTAGCGTTTAATTGACGCTCGGCGAAATAAATTAATAAGTCGCTCTGATGATGTGAGCCCAGTAATTATTTATCGCCGACTGTTTCATTCATTCACAAACCAAAAAAGTGTATGTGTGCTTGTGCATGTGTGAGTTTATTTCCCACCAGGTTCAGAATACCTAATGAGCTTTTTCATGCTGCTGTTTAGTTTTGTATTTTCTTGGTGACATCTTGACGCAGGGGAACAAGGCGGCTGTGAAGTCTTAACACCTCAAGCAATAATAACAGGCAAAGTGAAGAAGAGCTGGACGGAGCCCTTCCTGCATTAACTCAGTGAGTCATATCATGGCCTGGTGTCTGTATACGTGCAAGGATGTCAGTGGACTCGGATATTTTTGTCTGAAATTTGAGGCACATGAACGGAAAAAAGTAGGCTATACACACAGTTGTGGTGCCAGTATGTTATTTAGAATATGGATTATGAAAAAAGCCTGAAATTGTATAGGCCTACATAATATTATTGCAGACTGACCTACTGACCGGTACATGTACTAAGCCCCATCCACTTGTATGGAAATTAGCACGTATGCTCCACTCTAGTGCCACAATGCATTTTCAAAGCAGTGCGCATCATTTGCGTGTGCACGCAGTCGTACTTTTGTGTATCCATGTCGGACTTAAATCATGGCTGTGATTGGTCAGAAAACCAAGGAGCTGGGCTTAAATCTCTGTACATCTGTGTACGGAGACCAGCCTCCATTGAAATCAAGGAGCCATTATACTTGGTCCTAGATTTCACTTCCAGCCTTCCTAATTCCTACAATACCCAACAGCCAGCAAATTCTGTAGGATTTTCTTGATCGCGACACTATTGCGTGGACTGCGTGGGATTCACTTTTGCTGCATAGCAGATTTTCTGTATTTTCTGTATACAGGGATATATTACATACACAGGCCTATACGTGTAGGTCTATAAACTACTACAAAATTTATAGGCCTATATCGTAGAATTTTTTTAACACAGGTATAATTACTATTCACAGGTCATATCCACAGGCAAGGTCATATCCCGAACAACTCATAAATTAATATCACAAGAAATTTGATGCTTCAATACAAAACCTATTAAAGTCTGTAGGGTCATTCTCCACTTCTACACAGAAATGTTGTTGCATATGTACAAATACAATGTATCTAGAGCAATTTTCGGTCAAAAGTTGTGTTCAAATACACATGTAGTGAGCCCTCCATCTAAACAATACATGGAGGACGCCATGTGTGTGCTTTGATGGGGTGGGGTAAGGGGGGGGGATGAGGCCTAATGGCTGTGTACATGTACATGTACATGTACGTATGTACATGTACCGGTACGTAAACTTCCCTCCTCCCAAAATCAAAAATATTACAACTGCTACATACATGTCCCAGCAGGTTTGTTTATGGCATAAATCAAGGATTTAATTTCTATTGTTCCTCTCCCCTTTTCCTTTGTTACTAACTTTTTTTGCAACAGCTCTCATTGGTTTTGTAGGCTACATGTTTTCTAATCGAGGTCATCCTCGATCTGATCCTGTCCTCAATTCATCGATGATGTTGCATGTGTGTGTCCTCGATTCACACTACAAACATGCACTTAAAACCATACACATACATACGTGTGCATGTATTTCAGATTCGAAGTCCCACTCTTGATGTTTCAAAATCTACGTCCACACTTTGTACAAAAAACTGCATCTGGCCCCTCCCTTCAAGATTTCCAACACCCTTCACTGAACTGAGGGTCTACATTTATCATGTCCATGGAATGTGAAGCCACGGTCCAGACAGGACTAGTCCAATCCTCCCCCCATATATTGATCTGGTATTGATCTGTGGTATTTGGGGCCAACAATAGGAAGTTAACTTCACAATGAGTTGTTGCTGGAAACCCAGGTCAAACACCAGTGAAGAATGGGTACACAATGGGCAGTGTTGGCGGGAGGTGTACCAGTGATTGTGGCTAATAATGACTTAATTTATGCGTTCTTTGGAAATCGGAAAGCGCCTAAGGCAATGTGACATGAAGCACAGTGCATGCACGTACAGCACGCGATCAGTTTTATCATGTACATGTACATGTAGGATACAATGAAAATTGTTGAATGTAGGTGAATGCATGAATTCACATGCACATAAACATGTGTGGACAATTAGAGGCAAATTAACTGAAGTCCTGCATATATGCTTAGATCTTGACAAAATGGGCGAATTTCACCGTATGACCTCAATGCCAAAACTTAAACCAAAAAAAATAAAACATAAAAAAAATTCACATGCCACAAAATGAAACACGTTTTTAAGCTCTTCATCCATATTTATTGAAATATGAAGTTTATTTCTAACAATATTCAACAGTTCGGCTGTTACTTTTAACTGAAAAATTAATAAATAAGTACACAAAAAATCAATTTGTCTGAGTACATACATTGTACATGTACATGTACAGTATATCCAACATTATGGTGTTTCGAGCCAATTTCTACCACAGCAAAGAAGTTGGATGAATAATTTCTTTTAACTAACTTCATCAGAGTTAAAATCCACGATTGATTAGGCCTATAACTTTTATTATGCACTCAAAAGTTGTTGAATTGTCAGCAATTGTTGTACATCAGTCACCATGGCACTGCCGGTAGGATACCCTCGATGGACTTAAAGCCATTTTGTACACACGAGTACGTGTGCAGTTTGTACATATGTCTTTTGTCATTAATGAAATACATGTAAGTACACAGTGACAGCTGGTTTATTTAATTTATTTATTGATTATTCATTTTCAAAATTATAGAAAAGAAGCCGTGGTGCACTTTGCCAAAGTTGACGCACACTCAGTGGATGACTAAAAGCTCTCTAGTCTGGTTCCCCGACCCCACTGGCCTTGCGACTATTTTAGGGGGGCCGGGAAACAGTCTGGTGAATATCAGAGACACCATGCTTTTTTGAAACCGTCGGAATTCGTCGCCGAATTACCACATGTGATTACTAGATTAACTAGACCTCTGAAGGTACGGAATTCAACGTTTTTTTTGCTATTTAGCATTCGTACTATGGCTAGGGTGATTTTCAAGTGACAAAATAATTTCGATCTTAAATTGATGTTCGGTCCCTCAAGCAACGGGACCATCCATGCACATATGTACGAAGTGTGACTGTAATACGGAGGTACCGGTAGGCCGGTATTTCAGTCACATTTATGGGCAGATGGGACCAGGGCGGGGGTGTAATGGGCATTCCTATCAGACATACATGTATACCGTAATTTTCGGAATATAAGCCGCGCGGCGTATAAGCCGCAGCACGCAAAAAACTGCAAATTAAGATTTGAAGTCGGCGTATAAGCCGCACCGGCGTATAAGCCGCACCAACCGGCTGAGGTTTCAATTTTGTAAGGCCTCCAAATTCTAGTCGAAATGCTCTGAACCAGTTCCATTTACACTACAGAAGCTATTAAAAGGGCCACAAAAGTTATATCAAATCATTTACAATCGATACTTTTACAAACAAATATGGGAATTGATGAGAAATAAACACCGGGAACCGCTGCCAGCTGCCCCGTCATAGCACGGCAGCCTGCGCCACGCACGCCGGTGAATGACAACATTTTTCCACAGCACGTGAGAAAGTATGAAACCCACCGTGTGTTGTCTGACTGGAGCGCTACAAATCTTGCTTTGTGGCAACAGATGCTGATTTGTTTTGTCCTAAGAATAAACAGGTCCGTTTTTACCTCATAACTTATCCACTTATTCAAGTTTCGATCGTAACTTTCTTCGGAAATAGTCAAAACGAAGCGGACATTTTAATAGACGAATCCATTAATTTTGTAAGGGGTGATTTAGTCCCTCTTTTGAGTTTGACATCGTTTCTTGAATACATTTCAAGAAAACAAAATATATTGCAACGTTGAACAACTGATTATGTAATAGAAAAATGTTTCGAACGCCATACGAATGTTAGTCGTCTTTTTTCTTATTTTTTAAACAGCGGAAATATTGGTAATTATTGTTCCCAAGAAAGAACACCCCTTTGTTACCACAAATGGTGTGGTCCGCTGGGGGAAAAACATGCTGCATATCGCTGCTGCACTGTACCAGTATCACGTACGGCTGGTCGCAAGTGTCAAAGACAGCTTTCATCACCGTACTTTTTACCGCTCGGTACCTTGCTTTACGTGAGACGTGGTTTCGGTTTGTTAATGACTTCCTATATTTGTAATTCATTTCAGCAACACATCTCTTCTTGTACCAGTACATTAAATACACATGTGAATCTTATTTTTATTCTTCAAGGCTCGGCGTATAAGCCGCCCTGTGTATAAGCCGCAGTAAACATTTTCATGAGCAAATTCAACGTATAAGCCGCGGCTTATATTCCGAAAATTACGGTAGCTATTTCCATGGAATTTTGTGAAACCAACAATGTCTTTGTCATTTCCAAAGTTAGGTATAGGAATGGGGTTCTACATCCTGGTCTGGCATAGGCTCTAGGCCTAATTTGAAGTGGCTGTTAGATTCAATTCTGATAATTAAGAGGACAGACATATCGGTATGTGGTCGTGGATCAGTGCTAACTGCTATCTGAAATATCGTGTCTTGAAAATAGCTACCGCGTAGGCCTACACAAGAACAGTGAAGACCAAGATGGCCATTCTTGCTGCATCGACCATGGTTGAACATGTGGCGATCGTGTAGTGTAGGGCCCGGTTCCTTATAAGGAAACAGAATCCACTTTACAATTATCAGACCGACAAAACTACATGTAGTTGGTGACATTCTTAATAATGATGGACATAGATATAGGCAGGGTTTGATTTCTTTAGGGAAATTTGGGGATAAAATGACGATGGCAGCGCGGCGACAACACCCAACCCGAAAATAAAGATGGCGATCACCACACGATTTACCATTATGAGCACGCACGGCGCGCTGAATTGCAAGGGACAAACTGTGCAGGAAAATCGTGATTTCTACCCTAAGAAGATTCTTACTCTTAGGGTAGAAATCACGATTTTCAAATTCAAAATTGCAAAACGGGTGTCACTGTCATTAGAATTTAGAAAAGTCTGCTTTAAAAATAACTTTTAATTGTAAAGGTGATTTTTGAGCAATAAAAAACATTTTCGACTCTAACTTGATCAAAACAAAACAGGGGCCCTACACTACACGATCGCCGAACATGTTGAGCCAAAATAAAGAAAGGTCACAGCCAGCCACAGACTAGCCCTACAAACATGGCGGTATATGGCTCTCTTTTAAAATCTGTCTTGTTACTGTCGCCATTACCGCCATGCCCCGGCGCATGCCGTTAACACCAAGTGTCGACTGCCGAAATCCGAGAAAGTTTGACTCCAAATATCTTCCGAAATACATAAGACAGAACCCTTTCACATATACCATCGTGCTCGTGAGATTCTAGTGTTTCATAAATAACGGTCAAACGTAACGAAATCGTAAATTTGTCCATGTATGGCGTCTTCACAAACTGGACAATATCCCAACAACGTTATAGCATGCATGGTTCGGCCGCCGCCATCTTTGTCATGTGGTGGCGATTCCCGATCTCGAAAGGTCATGGCGCCCGGCTGTATTTTGCATAAATTAATATGTATTAGTCATTGCACGTGTATTGAATATGCATGTGCAGGCGCATAATGTTTTGAGGTTAAGGAACTCTACACGTGCAGAGTTCAAGCCCACAATCAAAACGCGTGACGTCATTATGAATTATGCATATGTCACGACCTCTCACGTACACCCGATTGCGAAGCGCCACCACTGACAAAGATGGCGGCGGCCGAACCATGCATGCTATAACGTTGTCGGGATATTGTCCAGTTTGTGAAGACGCCATACATGGACAAATTTACGATTTTGGTACGTTTGACCGTTATTTATGAAACACTAGAATCTCACGAGCACGATGGTATATGTGAACAGGTCCGGGACCTCCCCACGATCTAGCGACGTCGCTAGATTGAGCTACGGTCGCTCGATCGAGCGATGATGACGTCAATTACGTCACGAATGATGGCGATGACGTCATTGTTTGGTTGTTGTTTTTATAGCTCCTACCTCCAGTGAACGGCCGGGATCGGAAATGGCCGCCACGGCAGCAAATGTTAGACTGGTTCCTAGTCCTCCAAGTATGTGTTGCACACTGCAAAAATCAATTTGCGAAAGAAATAGCTTTGTCTAAGTTTTTTTAAGTATGTAAAAGGTTCTGATAACTGTCTTTATCAAGATTTTCTTGTGCAAATTGCATGGTTTTGTGTGAGTTTTCCCAGAACAGCTGTCTAGAGTGGGTTTAGACTAGCTGCCAGTCCCTCTTTGTCTCATTCCATTTTTGCTCTACACGTAGTCTCCTCCTTTTTGCCAGTTGTTCTGGTACATGTGCTGGAGTATTTGTTTCTAAATCTGTTTAAAGCAGTATCCAGCCTTCTTCTTATGATAATCATCATTTTTTTATTTGACTCAACAAAAGCAATGCACTAAAAAAAAATATCAAAATCAGAATAAAAAAGGATGGCACACTGGATTGGATTTGTTTTGTTTTTGCTATTTTTTTTATTGTACCATGGTTCAATAATCAAGTCAATAGATTAATAAAAATAATAAATAAGTTACAGAGGCACGAGATTAACCCCCCACCCCCCACAAAAAGGAAAAAAAACTTAACAAAAACCCCAACAATATTAAAATACCCCTCCCCTCGCAGCTATATTCCCCTCCCTACCCCATTTTTAATGCAAGAAAATTGTTATTATTTATTTCTTGTTTTTTTTTTCATTTCAGAGGGCAAATCGTAATTACACTGATGTAACAATGCCCAAGGTAAAAGGGAAAGCTGGTTTTTCTCCACTGTGTGCTCATCGCAACCTGCAAGCACAATGGTTCTGTGCTCAACAATCAACTAATAAAACATCTGTATATGTTCGTCCATGTACAAAGACCATCTTCTGGTTGTCGCAGCCTGGTCCGAAGACAGTCAAGATGAAACTGTTGTCACCTCCTCGCTATGATGTCCGTGAAATAAATAGTTATGTAAAATGTTCAGAAGACTGTCGAAAAGAAGATTTTCAGAAGTTGTGGGCGTGGCAGACTCTGCTGTGTTGAGGTGGAACCGCAACAAGGATCCTCTTCAGGCGATCACGTCACACCTTTACCAAAAAACAAAAAAATAAACATAAATAAAAATTGTACATGTACTTGCAAAGAGGGGTAGGGAGGGGTATGTTATTTTAATATTCCTTTTACCCCCTTTTTGTGGGGGGGAATCTGGTGTCTCTGTTACTTATTTAGTATTATTCATTAATTTATTTACCTAATTATTGAACCATGGCACAATTTAAAAAATAGTGAAAAAAAAACATTCCAGTGTGCATCCTTTTTAGTTTTGATACTTGTTTTTAGTGCATTGCTTTTGTTGAGTCAAATAAAACAATGATGATTATCATAAGAAGAAGGCTGGATACTGCTTTAAACAGATTTAGAAACAAATACTCCAGCACATGTACCAGAACAACTGGCAAAAAGGAGGAGAACACGTGTAGAGCAAAAATGGAATGAGACAGAGAGGGACTGGCAGCTAGTCTAAACCCACTCTAGACAGCTATTCTGGGAAAACTCACACAGAATCTTGCAATTTGCACACGAAAATCATGATAAAGACAGTTATCAGAATCTTTTACATACTTTAAAAAGCTTAGACAAACATATTTCTTTCGCAAATTGACTTTTGCAGTGTGCAACAGATACTTGGAGGACTAGGAACCAGTCTAACATTTGCTGCCGCGGCGGCCATTCCCGTTGCAAATTGACAAAACAGTTACACACAAATTCGGAGGGCTTGATTGGAAATGTCAAACGTTAATCATAACTTTTCCTTCGGTGGATCGAAAAAGACATTGCAAATCAACATTTACATACATACCGTAAGTTTCGTATATTCCCCATTTATTTCGAAGAACCTTTTTTTCGTCAGCCGAACTCGCCGACTTCGCGCAAGGACGTTCACGGAGCTATAAAAAACATAACTACAGAATGACGTCATTGTCCTCGTTAGTCACGTGAATTGACGTCATCGTCGCTCGATCTAGCGGCGTACGTTCAATCCAGCGACGTCACTAGATCGTGGGGAGGTCCCGGACCTGGTGAAAGGGTTCTGTCTTATGTATTTCGGAAGATATTTGGAGTCAAACTTTCTCGGATTTCGGCAGTCGACACTTGGTGTTAACGGCATGCGCCGGGGCATGGCGGTAATGGCGACAGTAACAAGACAGATTTTAAAAGAGAGCCATATACCGCCATGTTTGTAGGGCTAGCCACAGCAGACATGACAGACATGACAGACGAATGCGGAATGGCATTTGAAATGATTCTTGAACATGTTGAACATGTTGAAGATTCCATGCATTATTGAAACAGACAACATGTATCTACACTCAAAATATCAACTTTAAATCTCGCAGAATTCCAATAATTTGTCTCTGATTATTTAGATAAGTAATTTACCTGCTTCACCAGTTTTCAATTCGACGAATTCTTCCAAGTCCGAGTCTCCGAATGCGTCGTGTGTGTGTGTACGAATAACGTGGGTAATAACGTGCATGCACACCTGCGCTGTAGCGAATTTCGATGTCAATCAATTGGTCTGGTACCCGACTCTCCCTGCCGTATCGATGTACAGGGGGAAAAATGCCAAACAGCCACCAGGCAGTTTTATGTTGATCAACGTGACCTAAGGTTGCACAAGTCCCTTAGTTCAATTGTTAAATGGTGGTATAATTAATTCTTTTAAAAACTTCATTTTTCTGATTGGATTTGACTATCAAAGTATCGCCCTCATTTTTTTTTTCATTTATGGTATTGATAAGAACTGTGTGTTGATAAAGCAAATACTTTCATTGTGATAATATTAACACATTTTATCTTATACTACTTGTAAAGACTTAGTCAAGTCTATTATGTTTTTGTCACAGACTTACAAGAGGGCGCGCTTTGCAGCGCGCTGGTGCAGGATGGATTAAACTGTCGAAGCTCTTCAACGAATTCAATTTTTTTTCTGACGCCTTTTCGATTTGACATGTAGGCCTATGTTTAGTTTGACGGGGAGTAGTCTTTATGTTTTCTTTTCCATGTTTTTGTTTGGAAGTCTGCAACCTTCTTAAGGAATTGATTAAATTTGGATTTGATTTTGCGCCATTAGGCCTAATGCACAAAAGACAAACTGCCGCAAAGAATTCTATATTTTGTTTTATTCAAAAGGGAATAATTTTATAATGCCGGGAAAATAGCAATATATAAAAGTCTTCTGTAAAGACAGTCTTTTAAAGTTACTTTCCTATCCAAACAAGACCACAGATAAAAACACGTGAAAACCACTTTCTTCAGTTGAAGCTTAAAACCAGAAAATATTTTGTCTGCAATGTATCTACCCTTCTTGCACGACATGAGACTGGCTTTCGTTTTGCTTCATTATTTTTTTCCGCCGTCTCCATCTCCCAGTGAAAACAACTGTTTGTTAGATGCGTAAAACTGAACCTGTGTAGCCTACGCAAGCAATCAACTTCCCATTGCAATCGTCTTTCCTTGTTTTTCCACTATTATCCCAAAGCTTATATGCCGTCTTCACAAAATCAGAGACAAGCCGTAATTAAATTACCAATTAAATTAGGAACCTTTTAAGAGAACAAAACATTATCTCCCAAATAAATCGAAAAAACACAATCTGGTTTTCAAAAGTCATAGAAATTCCGTTTTATTTCATATTTTACACACATTTTGACCAGCAGGGTATTAAAGGATCTCGCTATAGTATTGAAGCACTTTCCAGCTTTTTTTCTGAGCATTCTCTGTTTCTTTAATATTCTGCATCTCGATATGACTACAATTATTGTAACGAGCGAAGTGCTTTAATACATTTCCAATGTATGTTTGCAGCCCTTTTTGTCACATATTTATGATAGGCACAAACGGCAGGTATTTTATAACTTGTAAAAACGCAGAAGACAGAAAGTAAGGGGTATAGACTTAATTTTACCGGAATGCTAAAATATCTGGAGACGTAGATAGAGTTTCAATACCTCAGTGAAGACAGAATCGTCGGGCATTGAGCAAGGCAACGTCTTGAATACCAAAATCTTCTGGGCCACACCCATATTTGGGCCTTGGTCTTATGAGTTCATCGTTTGTCCCATTCCACGGACCAGGGTATGTATCATAAGGGATGCATACCTGTAAATAGGCCTACGCGGGCCAAATCACGAGTATGCCCTCAAATTCTTTGCTATTAAATAGAGCATTTTTGTGGACCATGGTTTGCAAGCAAAAAAATATATGGGTGGAAGCCGTGCACAGGACTGCGAGCTTGTATTTCTGTGAAATTCGGATGTAATGAAAATTGTAATTCGGAATAAAAATTCGGATGTAATGAAATTGAGTCCTCAAATTTTGCTCTATTTAGCAATGTAGCGCAGGCATCATTTTTTTCAAAATGGCGATGGGCCACAGGACTACTTTTAGGGGTGATCATCTTTGGATGGAATTTTCTCCTAAAAGTCATGGGATAACCACCCAAAAGTGAACAGAAAATGAAATATTATGAGGTAAGCTTTAATTTGATGCGTGTCTCAAATACCTTGGAGAGTTGTGAGTATTTAAAATAATTTTGAAGCACGCGTAATTGTCTCTGAGGTCTATGGGAGTCGTTTTGCAGTCTGCACCCATAACTATTCTGGACAGCAAACCTACACACCGCCCTCTTTTGATTGACGACAGGCGAACTCCAGGGCTTTTTTTCGTGTAGTGTTGCCGATTTTCTTTCCCTGATTTTCTTTCCCTTACTTTCCCCCTTATTCATTAAGTCGGTTGTAGAATCAAAAGGTCAGAATTCATGTGCCCCCCTTTGAGACTATCGGCCCTGGTAAGATTATGCGGTGAATAATATACAAGTCATGTAATCTCCTGATAGTTAAAAAAATCGAGACCCAACCAAATTATTACATTATTAATCACAACTTTAGAAACTGTTTGGTTGTACCTGTACAATATTTAATATATCTATTTACAAGCTTTATTCCTGAGTATAAATAATAATAACAAACAATCGCACTGTCGAGGGAGAAAACTCATACTGTTTTGATGATGAATGAACACATATTTTTCTTTTATATTTTCCTTTTGAACCGTCCACGAAGGACTCGTCTAAGCCGCTGAAATACAGTTTCTCAAGCTGCATAGGAACACTCGTGTTTTCATTTTCTCTTTTCTCCAAATAAAATACCAAGCTCAAAATCCGTTAATACAGACTACTGAAATTATCTGCTATGCGGGAAAAACCATTACACAATTAGAAAACAAAATTCGACATTTGTACAAGCCTTTGGAATGCTGCCAGCTACCTTCTAAGAAAACACATAATTTGGCCTGACATCCTGAAAGGCATCCGTGTACTGGTAAACGGAAGAAAGACAGATGATAAATTTAAGTAGAACTCATAGAATACACGGAGATATTTTTATTGTTATTTTTGTTTTAGAGTTTCCCTTCATCCGTTTGACGTGTGTTGATAACGGTGGAAAATATCTGACAAAACGTTTAAATGGCGGAGGACATCATGAAGATATTTTCGCTTTTCTGGTGTATTCAAATCGATCTTTGTGCTAGGCTATAGCTTAGAAATACTAGTCACGAGTAGATATTAATACAATTTTCTCCAGAGAAGGGGTTCCGTTTCAAGAAAGCCATTGATCTTAAACAAACAATTCTCTTGCATGTCAAATAAATCTGAAGACGGAATCCACACACTTCTGCTAGCTTGCTCACAGCGCCTCCAATGCTTCAAGACTGAACATTTAAGGGCAATACTTTCGGCAGTTTATTCAAATAAGAACTTCGCCGTTCGGTGTTCTGCGTTTTGCCCCCGGCCCGCCAGGTACGACATAGTACCCGGTGTTCCCAAGCGGGCTGGCAGTGGATGAGCCAGTGGTAGTGGTGTACTGACTATCGCTGCTCATGAAGCTCCCTGTTACTATGGAGACGGTCGAGGACCGAACTGACGCGGTCTCAGCCTCGGAGCCCTCTCGGCTCTCCTCGCTGGTGACGGAGCAAGGAGGGGTGGGGTCAGACAGCACCGAAGAGGGAGGAGTGATGTCCACAAACGGCTTCTCCATGGAGTTGAGGCTAGGGGTTGGTCTGACCACAGAAAATTTCCTTGGCAGGGGCTGGGGTCGGCGAGCTGGCGTGGGTAGTGACCTCAGATTCCGTGGGAGACTGGCAAGGGTGTATTGGACCGGGACGGCACTGCCGGCCAAGCAGTCCGATAGAGGGCGCTTTGAGTTTCGCTTGTAGCGTCCGCCGAGGCTCGACGAATCGTAAACTGAGATAGGAGCAAAATGTGAGATGTACAAATGATAAAGAATAGCTTTGAGGAGACTTGAGATTTACACTGAACAAATCAGTAACTTGCGTACTAGATAATATTGCCTTGCAATAATTGATGGGATTTTTGGGGACAGGTGGAATTAAAGAAATTATGGAATAAATTCAATTGAAGTTAACACTTTAGTCAACGGATGCGTTTATTATGGCACTAATTTCAGTCTCAAGTTAGCGTTAAAATGCCATAGCAACATCGTCAAACCACACGAATGTCATGCGGGAATATATGGCAATAAAATCATGCTTATGAATTCCAATAAGGGTGGAAAATGAGTTACTCTCTATTATGGAGGGAATGAAAATACTCAGCATTATTTTCTTCAGCAATATGAATTTTCAAATGTGAGAACGTTTTCATCTAAAAATATTTTAAAAATCACTTACAATGGTGGGAAATTCATACCTTTAACATTATTACTGTTTATATCGACTGTCTGCATTTTCTGGCTTACGTCAGTCGCAAACACACCGCTGGGACGTTCCATTGTCCTGATAGGGAAGATCAATTTGGGACTTTATCTTAAATGTTTACATTAAGTCGATCGAAAAATTCCTAGGTTGAAGTAGTTTGGGGTAATAAGTTGGTCGTGCAGATCGTGTGATTGCTAATGCAAAATCAGGTCGTAGTTTGAGTAGCCAAGTCGTCTTTTCCTAATTTGGTTTGGTATAAATGGGTGTCATTGGATGGTAGCCCATACAGATGTCATTGAAAGTTGTGTCAAACCCATCGTTGCCAAGATCAAGATAATTAAAATTTCTAGGTGTTTTCCTTTGTTGGATTGATTATCGTCTTAGCTCTCTTCAAGCGGATCAGTTTCACACAATGATGTTAAACTTGGTATGTGAAAGTTAACACGGCGAATGGCATGCTTATGATGGTATTTCGTGACGAGGGTATAGCTGCAAACAGGGTAGGGGAATGAGTTAAAAAATATGAGCAATCAGATGAATGACGAAATCATGGGATGAAATCATCAGCACACCAAGATGGCGTACCTGTAGGAACCATGGCGGCCGCATTTCAATCTCTGGGTGGCCATGATCGCCAGAATCACCAACAGGACAAAGCCAAGGGCGCCCCCAGCGATGATCGCGTACATGACGAGGGGCGTCTCCATGACGTCATCGAGTAGATTCTGGGTGACCACGGCGTCGCTGACAGAGTCTGGGTGACTGGTCGCTTCGGCTGGTTGGTTGAGAGGAAAGATGAAAGGAAAAGGGGAAAACCAGATAAAAATGATGACGTTATCATTATCAAGAAAAGGCCATATACACTCCAGGTAAAACGTGGCAACAGAGCCTTCCAATGATAGGACTCCGGTTTGGGCCATTATCTTTACATATTCCCTCGTGATGAGTTTGATCAGGAAGTTAACTGACAGTGGAAAAAAAATACTTGACAAAATTAAAAAGGTCAGAATGGAAACCAGGTTAAGCGCTTGACTAATTACCTCGCTTGCATTTACCGCCAATGACGTCACAAGTGGTATTTCCTAAGCACGGAGGGCACTGCTTGGCGCATCCCATACCATATGTTCCCGGTTGACAAGGATGTTGACATCTGCATAACGCGAGGAAAGAGCCAGGATCAATCACAAGTGATGAAACAGAAATTATCAGACAACTTAGCAGACTTAGAGTACACTTCTTGCCGATGGAACATAAGCAGCATTTTGATTTTGTTGGAGTAAAATAAGAATGGCATAGCGGTTCACAATATACGCAAAACCTCATCCCCCAGGTCGATATTGATTTTTCGGTAATTCGGTTTAACTTAAACAAAACCAACATTCTGGTGAACCACTGTTCCTTCGTGACTGATAAAAGTTGTCACATGAAGATTTAATTCTCTTTGTTTTCAGTTGGAACAAGTTTGTAATTACCATGCCCTTTTTACGTTTGGTTTTCTGAAAGCAGCCACATGTGTATTTTTTTTAAACTCTTCAATTCAGAACAGCTAGGGCTCTACCAAAACACATCCGTGTTTCAAGTATCATTTCTCGCTCGAAGAGAATTACCACAAGGCACAATACACGGAGCCCACTTCAACTAACACTGGCCACAAATTGAATCTGTCTTCACCCGGGCTTTTTTTGTTTAATCTTGCCACCGCTATGACGTCTTTTAATACGCGATTCGTAATTAAGCGTAACACCCCGAGGTCCCAGTAGTTTTCTTGCTTAGGACGCGAGGAATCTAGTTTCCTTCCACCGGCAGAGACCGAATATCTGGAGCATAAACCCGTCCTGCTTATCACAAAAGTTCCCAACAAAAACTGTTGGTGAAGCCAAGGCCTGGAAACAGATAATGGCTCCTAATTAACAGAAAGTTATAAATAGAACTCGTGCGGACTGATTATGTTCTTGTATGACGCTAAGATAATGAGCCAGTTTAAAGTTTCATTATCAACGAAATTTCAATGTTATACTAGACGATGATACTTGAGATGATACACAAAATGTTTCCCTGTGGGTATATTTAATCGTTTTTATTTTTCAACCCACGGTTTATTTCCGAACTTATTTATTGACGTTAACTAAATACCGTGAATTTTTACCTGTTGCCACGGAAACCTGGACGGCACAAACACTCTCCAGTCATGTGATCGCAGGTGCCACCATGCTGGCATCTTTGGCACTTCATCTTGCATCTTTCACCGTACGTTCCCTCTGCACACGGAACGCGACAATCTGGTCCCTTCCAGCCTGGCTTACAGATGCAGCCTTGAATATGATGGCATGTCCCTCTGTGTCCACATCGGCAAGACTTGAGGCAGTTCTCACCATAACGTCCGTTGGTGCATGTGTGGTTACATCGAGGTCCCCTCCATCCACTCGTACACACACAACCATCCACGTGGTGGCAGGTGGCACCGTTTTCACACTGACAGGTGTTTTGACAACCGGGTCCGTACCGCCCTTCCGCACAGGGGCTTCCACAATACCTTCCCTCCCACCCAGGCGTGCAGACACATCCCAAGATTGGATCACACACCCCGTGCGTCTCACACTGGCATTCCACAGAGCAGCCAGCCCCAAAGAACCCCAGCGGACAGGTCTCGTTACAATAGCGTCCTTGCCATCCAGGTGAACACATACAACCAAACTCTGCGTGACAATGCCCTCCGTTTAGGCACAGACATTCCTCCAGGCAGTCTATTCCGTAGAACCCATCGACGCAACGGTGCTCACACGATTCTCCTGTCCACCCCGATCGGCAAACGCAGCCTGTAACTGGATCACACTCTCCGCCGTGTTGACACCGACACACTCTACCACACTGTGCTCCATACGTTCCAGCCTGACACGGAACCAAACACGTTTCACCCTGCCATCCTGCTGCACAAATACATCCTTTGACAGGATCGCAAATCCCACCATTTTCACACTCGCATCTCCTGTGGCAGTTTTTACCATAGAACCCATCTGAGCAAGGCTGGTCACACGATTCACCTGTCCACCCTTCTAGACAGTCACACACTCCCATACCAGCATCGCACGATGCATTATTTGCACACTGACACTGTTGACTACATCCGATGCCGTACTGTCCATCCGGGCACTGGTCCTGGCACGCTTCCCCTACCCAACCAGCCTGACATACGCACGAACCCGATGTTGCATTACAAATGCCACTGTTTTCACACTGACACCTTTGGAAGCAGTTCTTCCCAAAGAAGCCTTCAGGACAGGGCTGGTTACACTGTTCTCCCAACCAACCTGCAGGACATAAGCAAGCACCCGTGACTGGGTCGCATAAGGCACCATTGAGACACGAACAGACTTCCCCACAAGCATCTCCGTAGAAGCCTGGTCGACACTCCTCATCACAGACTTCACCCATCCATCCAGGCCTACACTGACAATGACCGCTAACATGGTCGCACAACGCTCCGTTCTTACAGTGACACACAGACGAGCAATTTTCACCAAAGGTTTCATCAGGACACGGATCAGAGCAGAAGGGGCCTGTCCAACCAGGCGTACATGAACAAGAACCATCGTGTTTGTCACAGGTTGCCCCGTTTTCACACAGACACTTATCCTGGCACTGAATCCCATGGTATCCATCTTGACATGCATCTTGGCATTCATCCCCAACCCATCCAGGAGGACAAGTACAAGAACCATTAGTAGCATCACAGACCCCTCCATTTCGACATCGGCAGACATTTCTACAATGTGGGCCGTAAAAGCCCTGCTTGCATTTGTTCTGGCAAAATTTACCTGACCAGCCAGGCTGGCAAATACAAGCACCTGTTTCACCATGGCAGCTTGCGTCATGCAAACACGGACACCTCTGTGAGCAGGCGTGCCCGTACGTCCCATTCGGACACGGAATATTGCAGAAATCACCCCACCATCCTGGACCGCATAGACACGCCCCTGTTACGTGATGACACGCAGCGTTGCTGGCACATTCGCATCTCGACGAGCAATCTTGACCGTAGAAGTCGGCTGGACAGGACTTGTTGCACATTTCTCCGAACCATCCCGCAGTGCAAGTGCAATATCCATCAATGTGATTGCAAGTGGCGCCATTCTCGCAATGGCAGGCGTGTTTACACTGGGATCCATAGGTTCCCTCATCACATGGCTGATCACAAACCACACCCTTCCAACCTAAGGTACACGTGCAACCACCTGTCTGCCGGTCACACATCCCTCCATTCTGACAGAGACATTCCCGCATACAATCCACACCATGCGAACCTCTGGGACAATCCGTCTCACATTTTGATCCCGTCCAGCCGGGAGCACATAGGCACGTCCCACTGACAGCATCACACCTAGCTCCATTCAAACATTCGCATCTCGAGGTACAACCAGGTCCATAGAATCCCTCATTGCATATATACTGACACAAGTCTCCTTCCCAACCTGGCTGACAGGTGCAACTCCCAGTCACGTGGTCGCAATCGGCACCATTTTGGCACGTGCAAACCTCATTGCATTCACGTCCATAGAACCCCGCTCTGCAAGCTTCTCCACACAATCGTCCTTCCCATCCCGAAGCACACGTACATGAACCGTCCACAGGGTTGCATGTACCACCATGTTGACACCTGCACGTCATCTGGCAATTAACGCCATAGGACCCCTCCGTACACTTGTCCCTGCAGGTGGCTCCAGTCCAACCTGCTGGGCACGTACACGTCCCATCAACTGGGCTACACGTCCCTCCGTTTTCACACAGGCATTGTATCAGACAGCTCGGGCCAAAGAGACCCGAGAGACACGAAGCATTACAATACATCCCCTGCCAACCTGGCGCACACCTGCAAGCCCCTGTCAGCGGGTCGCACGTTCCTCCATTCTCGCACAGACATAGTTGAGAACACCCAGAACCATAGAAGCCCTCACTACACGGCGTGTCACAGCTCCTACCGGTCCAACCAAGGCCACAGAAGCACGCACCAGTCACATGGTCACACGTGGAATTGTTCTGACAATCACAAGTCCCCCGACAACCATCCCCGAATGTTTCATTTGAACATGGAACATCACAACGATCTCCCATCCAACCAGGGGCACAAGTGCACTTCCCAGTGATGTGATGACACGTGGCACCATTCCGACACTGACACCGTCTCTTACAGCCACTTCCATACCGACCACCGGAGCATCTGACCTCACATCTCATACCAATCCATCCAGGTCTGCAGTAGCAGTTACCTTCTGAAGGACTACATCCTTCATCGTGTGCACAGCCACATTGATGCTTGCAATCCTGGCCATAGTAGCCCCATGGACAAAGCTCTGCGCATTTCACCCCTTGCCATCCAGGAGGGCACGTACAAGTTCCATTGACTGGATTGCAAGTCCCTCTCTCGCACCGACACTTTTCCAAGCAGTCCTGTCCGTATGAACCCTCCACGCATCGTGTCTGGCATAGGTTACCAGTCCATCCGAGCTGACACGAACAATTGCCGTCGGTACTGTTGCAAGTCCCGCCATTGTTGCAAGCACATCTATGAGGACAAAACATTGACGTGATTATTAAAATTAGAAATGAAACAAAACATATAGTAAGGAACTTCTGGATATTGCATTAAGGCATGGGTCCACCTTTTAGCATTTTTTTAATTAATAAAACTCGGTCCAGGTAGAGTGTCATTTTTTTCAGGTTTGAATTTCTATCTATATTATTTGCTCATGTAAATAGCAACAGCGCCCTCATGTGAGGGTATTGTTTGAGTAATGTATGACCATGAATCAGAGGAATTGCGTAAACTTGAATTTGGTACACGGACAAAAAACAAATCCACAGTCACTACTCACAAACCTCCCGTAATGCCATGAGGGACGCCATATTGTTTTCGTCGACTCAGACCAGGAAATTCTCTAATCAATTTTTCCGACTGGCGTTTGGTCTGTCCTTAGAGTATAGTAGATTCTCTCTTGAACACATCTAAAATCAAGAGATGGACGGAATGCTTGGAATAACCAACCCGCTATTCTGGGACCAAGAAACAGGAAGTCTGATAATAGTTGCTCAGGTTTGAACTTGCTTATACTTAAGTGGGAAACAGTTTCGGATCTCGGTCATCGCTTTTTGAGAAGATTCAACCGCAAGAATGCGTCATTCTTAAGACATTCAGAAACGTCTTTAACGTCGACTTGTGCCAACTGCACCATGCACACAAAAAATAATTTCAACCATAACGAGGTTTCAACCATAAAACACAAATCTACATCACACAACTGGACAACTGACAACATAATTCCAGCAATTCCGATCCCTAATTCCGGGCCACTGGCTTTCTTCACACGTAAAGTCTACTCGTGCACATACACTGTCCCTATATGCTGCTCGAACAGTTAGACCAAAATGAATAAGCATAGTTAAGCTTTTCTGACGGAGGGAAACTTCATTGTTTGGTTAGAAAAAAATATGGTACATGTACATCTATAGATATAGACAATTGCGCTGGTAAGTGTGATGTTTATACATACTAAGTTTTCAAAAGATGATTTTTTTTTCATTGGGTAATACTGATAAAGCCGCCAATGGGCTTTAATTATATGAATGAATCATTTAAAGCGCCACCTCGATTCTAAAGAGATTCGTGAGTTAAAGATTCAATCGCATTACTGGAGACGTTGATCTCATGATGAGATACAAACGTATACAATCCAGATGACTGCAGTCGTAGGGATTTACTTTAAACATTTTAAAGAACCTCTGGTTACATTAAGACAAGAAAAGATGGCCGGTATATGTACCAGCCCAATTCTTTTCAAGGCAAAATGCCACAATTGAATATATTAAAATTACATCGAAGGATTGATATTCAGCTTCCTAACACTGGCTCATTTGAAAATTGTTACATGAAAACGCAATATAATGCCACAGGATTTGACACGCGATCGAATTACCTTATTGAATAGGCCTATGACCTAATGACGTCATATTTTGTTTGCACGTGCACTTTTCTATAGCAGCGTAATGTCATTAGGTCTATTGTTGAACATGAATTTTCTGTTGATGTATTAATTACCGTTCTTGACATCTAGGTCCATGAAAGCCCTCAGGACATCGATCTGCGCATGTGTGACCTGTGAACCCAGGAGGGCACGTGCATGTCCCCTTGAAGCGGTCACAGAGGGCGCCATTTTGACAAGGACATGGCCGACTGCAGTTGAGTCCGTACCGCGTGGCATCACATGGCTGAGTACAGTCCGGTCCTGTCCAGCCTCGTGGGCATCGACAACTACCGTCTTCTTTGTTACATTTGCCGCCATTTTGACAGCGACAAAGCTGGCGGCAGTCTAGACCCCATGTGCGCTTTGTACACGCTGCAAGACAAACAAAAAGACATTATTGAAATTAGTACCATGAAATTTGGTTTCAATCAGGCATGTTGAGGCAAAGATAGGAAAAAGGGATGATCATATCTGACAATTCACTTATTAGGTATATCATCACTTCCTATGCATCAAGCAAAGTGAACGACAATTTACACACATGTACACTGAAAACAATGTCAAGACAGATTATACTGTGTTCATAAGTACCAAACATGTTCATAGGTAGCAAACATATATAGAAAGTTAAGCAAGACATTTTCATATACGTTGGAAGATATATTTGTCCAAAACCATAAAGTTAGTCATCCGTACGATGACGTTAGGATGTAGTGACGTCATGGCTGTACTGACGTCTCAGAGATCATGAATTCACTCTGCCAAAAAAAAACCTGTTTCAACTGTATATCGTGCTTGGTAGAGAACTTGTCAAATCGCCGCAGTGTAGGCCTGTAACTGTCAGGATTGCTCAATTCTGTCATCATGTATCGTTTGAGGCAAAAACAAACTGTCAACCCTTGTTTAGCTCCTTAAAGGAATCTCGTCTTGATTAACTGTGACTTTCAATTGCCTGAACTGTGCAATCTTAGCGATGACCGTGGCTCGGTTCACAAGTACAGACGGACAGTCCTTGGCTTTTGACATGAGAAGTACTCTGCACTTTCTTGACCATGAGCTAAGAGAATGGCGAGTCATATTCTTACACCAACTCGAGGTAACAAGGATGAGTTTGCAGTTGCTCAATGTGACCAGGCATTTCTTTTGTAAATCTTAAAAATGAATTCACCCCGGTAAACCTCGTGTCTTACCTAACGGGAGATATTGGATGGAATAAATCTATGTATGGATGTCACAGGCAGACTATCAAAGTCCCTGTTTGTCAGTAAAACTAAACACCAATGAAACTGTCTTATCCAATTTAAAAAAAAAAAATGCGCCAAAAACTAGCACCATCAGCCGGCGGTATAGGTTAGCCACATAATAGTCTCTAGTCTCTATAAAGGGGGCAGACCTGTAAATAGGCCCATAGTTTCCTACGCTGGTCACATCATGATTTGTGTGCCCTCAATTTCTTTGATATTAGAGCATGATTTTGTGAGCCATGAACTTGAAGTTTGTAAAAAAAGAAAGAAGATAAGTGGAAGTCGTGTATAGGAGTGCGAGCTCGTATTTCTGTGAAATTCGGATGAAAACGGGCCCTAAAATTGCTCTACTTTGTAATGTCGTGCAGGCATCATTTTTCAAAATGGCGATGGGTCATAGGACTACTTTTAGGGGTGATCATCTTTAGATGGAATTTTCTCTCAAAAGTCATCTGATTACCACCCGAAAATTGAACAGAAAATGACAGATGATGAAATAAGCGTTGATAGGTATCTCAAACTGCTTGGAGAGTTACGAGTATTTTTAATAATTTGTGGAAGTATGCGTAATTATCATAGAGGTCTATGGCAGTCGATTTACGGGGTGAGTAAAAAAGAAAGTGGCCGAATTAGAAAAAAAAATATTGCATAGAACGTGCATTATCTCTGATAGCATGGATCAATTTCAGTAATTCTCTATTTTGTTTCAGATGAGTGGAAGAACATGCTTGTTGGCGATATTCTTCATCGGTGTTTCAAATTTGATTACTTTTTAAGAAAAAGAATCATTAATCCGTAAGAAAATAGGGTCGAAGCGAGGAATCTTTCAAATTTGATGACTTAAATGAATCATAATGCCGGCCCGTGACTGTGCAAAACTTGGACCTCAGATACAGGATTCTGTCCGCGTATCTTCGGAAGATTTATAATAGAGGCCGTGCGAGTCCGAAGATAAATCTCCACCTGATTAGTACGAAATAGGGAAATCAGTTTGGATTAAGAGCACCATCTTATCTTATACCGCTGCTGTTAACCGGTAGTATGTGAATGTTTGTTATCCATGGATTAAGTGGTATATCCCACAGATTTCTCGGATCCGATACTATAATCCTACTGGGCACTCGCCATGAATTTGCGATTTTTAAAGGCCCCTTTTGATGAATTACAACCGACTTACACGCGCGGATTAATACAAATCCGCACGTCACTTTGGGTATCGTTAACTTTAGCCGAGACACGACGCGCGCTATGCGCGAGCAATTAGTGCGTAACGCTTGACCTCAAAAGATAAGTTGGGGGCTCTGTCTGCGCCTGTTGGCTTCCCTAAGCTGCCTGCCTTCTTGAAATAGTTCGAGAGAAGACGATGACCTCTCAGTGAAGAGAAGACTATTAAGTTTAAGATGCAATTAAACCATCTCCTTCAGAAGAAGGCATTCGTGCATTATCATGAGGTCACAGCTAGGGTGGTTTCTTTTACAAAAGATTTGAAGGTTTGCATGGGGAAAATAGAAATAAGATAAAAGTACACGGTAGCACCCTGTGACAAATCTCTTTTGTGAGTTTGTCAGGTTCTGAAAAGAACCGGGGGAAACTCAACGTTTCGGACAGTATGCTCTGCCCGTCATCAGGAGAAGGCCGGGCTGTTAGGATGCAACAGTAGAGTGCCAGTTTGTGTATACAGGATCCGCATGGTTTGGGTTGGGGATGCTGGGTGATCTGTGTGAGGCATGTCAGTGTGGAGACCACACTGGGGGAAAATAAATACGCAAGAATTATTCATAATACATCAGAAGAAAACTCTAGTGTCGAAATTCAGTCTCCTGGCGACGGGCAGGGTAAACTGTCCGAAACGTTGAGTTCCCCCGGTTTCTTTCAGAGAACTTCACCAAAACTCACAAAAGAGTGAAAGGTTCGTTAAAGGGCGAGTTTCCACTGGAATTTTTTTCCAGAGTATTTCAAGTTAAAATCAGAGTGACTTTCACTCTAAATCGTCAGTGTCACTCTTCATAATTAGAGTACTAAACTGGATAAGCGGTCACCAGCGCCTTTTCAACGGGTGTTGGGGCGACGGCAAAGGTATAACAAAAATCTAATCAAACCGGGGAGCGGAGCAACCAGCACCCTTAAATCATCTGTTCCCCTAAACAATCAAACAGGAAAATACGAACGAAGAATAAAACAGTTTGTTCTGTGAAATGTGTGACCGCATGTATCACTCCACTCCCAAACAGGGAAAACTCTTACGCAAGAAACTTCCGACCAATCACAATGCATCAGAAGAAAATCCTCGTGTCGAAATTAAATTATTATCTGGTGATTCCATTTTTTTGCACGTAGGTCCGACCATTTTTTTTTCAGAGTCTGTAATTTCAAACGGCCTCGGCTCACAAACTTAATATCATTTTACATCAAAACAGAAGATCGAGGAATGACAAGCACACCTGATATCGCTCATATACACACAATGATGCACTGTTGGTCATCCTTGACGTCAGAGTCAAGATGTTTGGAAGAAGCGACCTTTACTCTGATAATGAGCCTTCCCATTGCACAGCATCTGCCAAAACTATTCCGTTACCTACGACGGCGTAATGACAGACAGGTGGCACACGAAATCGAGGGAGGCCAGTCCAAATGTCACGGATGTTTTTAATTTGCTCACCTATATACAGGATTAGGCGAAATGGGATTTATTATATTCATGGTTTAGATTGTGCGTATACGAAGGTGACTAACACGTTGGACCTCATTACCTGAAATTAAGCTTCCGGCATCGGAAAAGAAAAACAGCGGTAACTGATAAGTTGCCATGGTCAGCATGTCCAACATTGAGATACATTTGTTTACAGATTGTGGTTACTGTCAAATGCTTTCAAAAAGTAATCCACACTTTTGGTACAAACAGTAAACCTTCCTATACGATGTCCCTTAAACCAACCCGAGCAAAGCAGATGATTTAAACATTTAAGTCACTCCATGAGAGAAAGGACGATAACGAGACACAGCCCACGGAAGTTTGGTGAAATAAGGGAAAGCAGCACATCCATTTCAAAATTCTGTTCTCCCAATACAATGCTTATATCCTCATTTAACAGGTCCGCGCTAACAGAGCGCCCGCTAACGTCTATACAAAGATCGAACAACGAGCACCGGAGGAGTGCCCATAAACTAGACCCTGACCAGTCTCCTGTCAGACCAGAACAGGGAGGGAGACGTTTTATTATTATGAGCAGGAAGCTTGCATATCACATCCACCTCCGGGAGGTCATTAGACTGGCTCCCGTGATGCCGTGATGCCTAATCCAGACAACTTCCCGCCTCTCTTGTGCTTTAAGGAAGCATCTTGAAAGATGCATTTGAACGCTGCGCTAATTTCTTCCTCGACCCTGGAAGTGAAAGAAGGTGGCATGCCCTCGGAATATAGGCTAAATCCTGCCCATTGTGTACGCCAACGCCAGATGCACGAAATGATTTCCAGTAATACTAGCCATTCTGAAAATCGGAATCAATGATTGAATTTAATTTTGTGTTCTCTTGGACTTGTTTTACCTTGTCTTGTTGAAGTACCAACAGTCTGCAAATTTGACAACTTTTGGTTAACTGTTTCATCGTATTTCGACCTAAGTACGTAACATTTCATTAGTCTGGATTTACCATGCATCTTGGAACCGAGACCTTGCTAACTTTCAATGTAAAACATATTTTTTTGTTGAATACCTTGAAGGCGTTCTTCGTTCCTGGCCATCGCTGATGCATATGGTTTTTCCAACGATCAGTGACGTAAGAAAAAGGATTTAATGGCAATGTTATGCATTTCTGCAAAAAACTAACAAGCATAATCCAAAGTGTCTGGTTTCATTTGACTGTGCGATGCACTTCCAATTAATATGTCTGCCTTAATTCACAGGGTTTTATACTCACACATGGTATAGAGTTTAGGGTTTAGGGCATCACTTTACAAATCTTTCAACAAGACTTATTGTGATTGGTTCCAACATCAGTTTGGGAGAAAACATTTGCCGAACGCATTAAACTGCGTCTCACAATAATTCTGTAAGCTGACAGATCTAGGTTGTCATTTGTGAGTCGAACTGAAGTTGGAAGGTCCGTTCAGGAATCACGTCACCACACGTGGCTTCATTTACGTTTCATCTGGAAAAGTATCGAGATACTTGACACGGTTAAAAAAAATATGGGTCATTTTGTGAAGCTAAAACAACTGAAATCAGTTTTAGGCACGTGACTCTCTTCTTCGTTTTCCCATACAGCAACTTTTAATACATGTTGCGATACAATAAGTCGATAGAAAGTTAGAAACATTTCCCGTGAGTGCCTCATTCTAATGTCAGTTTTTCTAAGAGAGATTATTTAGAGAAAAAAAAGACTGCTGCAAACTGCTTACTGACTGGATGGACCTGAAATAATATAATAAAATGCCTAATTGGCCAGAACTTAGCAAGTTCTTCTTCAGAGGCTAAAACAGAAAGTTTTAGTTTCTGTTTTAGCCTCTGAAGAAGAACTTGCTAAGTTCGCAACGTCAGGCCACATTAATTTTTAGATTTAGAGATTATTTAGGTCTCAAATGCACCTTTAGGGAAGCGAGCTCGGAAAGCATGTAGAACAAAGACAGTGTTCGAGAGTCGGACAATATGTTGTATTGTCACCGAAATAAATAACATTATGACGCTGGATCGAAAAAAAAATATGATTGACCCTGTGTCTTTATTTGTCGTAAATATAAGAAAATGTACTCGTCAAAGCTGAGCAATGATTGTGTAAATCGCGTCTGATTAATGTTTGCCGACCCGGAATCGGAACAGTCATTAAGCCATTATCCTTACGTCAATATTTGGGGTACAAAATCATTTTTCGAATATTTTTGAAGATGATACTATTACCCCAGGGTAGTTATTGACATGGACACCGATCTAGGGTACTACTCTGCCGATGACTGGCGTGCTGTAGCTTGTAAGTGGGTATTGTAGATTTGGGGTTGGGGGGGGGAGCAGTAGGAAAATAGTTGGTCCGGCGTAGGGATAGCTATAGGGGATTGCTCAAGGAAGCTTTGGATCACAGGTGAAGAGAGATGGTGACCTTCTAAGAATCCCTCTAGACATATTGCAAGGAGGAGGAAGGGGGTAAGGATTGAAGGGACGATGCGGACTCGGGTAGATCAACAAGAAGGTGATATTAGTAAGGATATTAAGATTGATGCAGGGGATTAATGAACACACGGGAACAACTTGAGTTTTGGGATGCAAAGGCTGAGAGCATCTTAATTTGTGTATCCCCTCACCCCCAAAATACTTTATAATCAGTATTCGATGGGTGCAAAGGATAAGTGGGGATGCTGGAGATTTATTCAAACTTAATTTGTTCATCCCATGCCGCCCCCCCCCCCCCCTCAAAAAAGAGAGAGAATACTTTGAACGATTTACGTTTTGTATATCAACCCAGTGCCGCATCGGGGGGGGGGGGGGGCACTCAAATATCAAAATCCCCTTTCCTGAAAGCTAGTTCGCCCTGCAACCCTGTACTACGGTCCTTTTACTATTGAATGCTGAACTCGAAGTCTCAAGACAGGCAAAAAAATCTGTATAATAAAGTCCCACAAAGGAAGTTAACATAAAAATTAACATACAACGGTTTACCAAGTAAAAAGTTAGGCGCGATTCCAGATATGCTTCAGGACAGTAACCCCGAAAAAAATATACCCGTGAAGTAGTGAATTGGAAGACATTTTCCTCATGCTTGTAGTTATTTCTTAAATTTGCCGAAACTTTGGGAGGCAACCCCGGAATTTCCTTATTTATATTTCCAGTGGCTCGTGCAATAAGGACAATTTAGTCCTAGCAATTGGCTACCTCGTGGAGCCAACCCTAGCCTAGAATTCACTGAGTGTACTTGAGAAACTAAAGCGTTTGAGAACAGTTCATAAACGCGACGCCACAGAATGTCTGTTATCGTCCGGAGTTTGTAGGGACGGTTTACGTTCCATTTTCACGGTTAGTTTCCCTCCAGCAAAACACACAGCCATCGTGCTGGCAGTGCAGCGAAACGCCGATCACTGCGTCTGTCGTCGTGTTCCCGTGGTCCATGGCCCGTAGCTAGCTCAACGTCACGGCTGAAAATTGCAACTCAATAGTCGCTGAAGACCTTACCAGACGCACAGAGACAAACAACAGACGCCAAGCGTTTAGCCTTGATTCGTGCCGAATCCTTGATCTTCGGTAATGCCCGACTTCTTAAATATCTATTGCCAACGTTAATGCAAACGCAATATTTTTTATTCCATGAGGGCGCACTCATAACAAAACAATTTCGAATACTTTTTTCACGTGACCACAATTTCACGAAGCGCTCATTATCAGTGCTATGGTCATAATTTTATACTGGGAGAAGTATGGACTTAAGTCAACAAGCCTCTGTACGTTAATTCGATTGATTGGTCTTCCCGAGATTTCCATTAAAATATTTGAAAAATGTAAACATGCCCATGGACACAACGATGTTATGTTTAAGTTATGTGCAACGTTATGTTCCGCCCCCAGAATCTGTTCCTCTCGTCAGGGAAGTATACACTTGTTTTCATCAGAAAAGCTCTATAAATCGACTTGAAGGTCTTCAATCTACAAGAACAAAATGCCGGAACCCACCATAATAAAGGCAGAACTACGTGAAGAAGGGACAGGGAAGGCGACTTTAAGTGTGCTTTGAGTTTGATGAGACACTTACAGATAGGTACATGCTCATTAGCAAGAACCCGTGAAACCATTCAAGTTACATTTTGCTGTGTAACGATTTAAACCTAGAGCAACAAGGTTTAACATATTTTTTTGCATCGAGGTCCTTTTTTTTTACCACATGTACTTGTTTACAACATAAGTGACCAAGAAAATTTCCCCAACATCTGTAATATACACCGAGTTTTACGGACCATTAATAATTTAATATATTAACGCCACCTTGATATTGTTAAGCTGATATAGAATCCACGCCCCATTCGGAGTCAATTATAGGTAGCACGCTATACGATGTCTCTTTGGGCGTAACAATTGACCTCAAGCGGGCAAGTGAGACAAGCAGACAATAGGTAAGGGCCCGTACTCTCTTCCTTTACAGTCATCAGCTCCAAATGATGCATCAGCTCGACGCTGGAGTGGAGATTGTTTACGGATAATTGAAAACATCTTGCAAACCTTTTTAATATACGGACGTGTGCAGACCTCAAGATGCACTTTAGTGATTATTCGTAAAACAATAATGACATGCAGTCTTGTGGATATTTTTGACAAGGCTATGAAATGGTACATTCTACCATAGAGTACTATTGGATACAACATAGAATCCAGCGTTAAAGGGCGTATTTCTGAATAATTTCAATTGTACGTGTCAAACTGTAAAACTGTCCAGTCATGTTTGTCAGTGTCACTCGATCTGTCTGGGTAAAGACGGGCACTTAGGTATGACGTCACTCACTGGCAAGACCTAATTACACAATGTATTACAACCTTGTTGCCCAATCAGTTCAGTTTATCAAAAACACTTGTAGTAAATTGTCAAAGTGGCCACACCCACAAGTTCTGACATACGAGACCCAGACAGTCGTGGGATGCATCCAGGGGACACTTAGGGTCAACTCATGGTCTTCCTCCATCCCAAGAGGTCATGACCTTCCTGAGATGCTCCCAGCCGCTTACAGGTAACCAGTCTTCCAGGATCGCTCTCATCCTGTTATTGTATTTGCAAGATGCTGAAAGATGTAACCCATATTAGTTGTATATACCTTTGCAATATGTTGTTGTCTTGTTCATCGCCACGCAAACTGGGTACATGCATGTACAGGGATCAAGATGAATAACTATTTTTGGTCATGGATAACTTATTCAGTGCACTTTCAGTTTTTCGGCTTCATCGTTTTCGAAGGGAAGGTGGACACGGCATTAAAGAGTTCCCAAACAGCGAGGGGCGCAACGTGGAAAAACTTCTGCCACACACACAAACAAAAAGCCGTGCTTGCCTTCTTCCAAGCTTTGCAAGTGCCATTTACCGTACTTCACAGTTTTTGAGGAAGTAATGTAGAAATTTGGAATACGACCAAGGTGTTGCGGTGTTTTATGGCCGTAAACAGGGAATTGAGAAAATCTGTGTGAAAGTGCTTATCAGCTAACAAGTCTGTACGGTTCCTTCATAGCTTGTCCCAATCATGGAGCTTCCATGTTCCAATCATGCTCCAAGCCTCGGCAACGTACACGAGTTATTTGATCATGCTTTGTTATGCGTCTATCACAAGTTCGCAGCTTAAGATTAATTATGTTAGGTCTTGTTTTTGCGAAGGGTCAGAGGTAGACCTATAGCTGTATGGTTAGACTTAGTTTCCTGCCTTCCTAGCGTGCTTTGAACCAAGCCTGAATTGATGGGATAATTCATCATGAGAACTCTCCCACCTGACCTGATGTGACCTTTTGGTTTATGTTGCAAGAGAAAAAGAGTGCATGGTCTGTGACTAATTAGTCTGCGGGAAAGAATTTATTCAGCCGCTTTACCACTCTGGGGTGATTGGAATGAGTAATGGAATTGGAATAGAAATCAGCACATCAGATTTGCCCGCAACACGTGTGACATTTCGGATTTTACTCGATTAAATGAAAAACGAGAAATGAAATTCTAGAGTCGAATTCCGCTAAAAGGAAAGGCAAAAAGCCTCACTTCCTGTCTGGGACAGATGGAAAGCATCTGAGATTGCATTCATGGAGTTGTAAACAAGCCGAGTTTTGATTAAGAAACCCTCGTCCAAACGGCCACCTACCGAGAACCCAGGTGCTTACTTTGATGTTTTAACCACATGAAGGGGAAAAAGTCCCTAGCAATTTGAAGCTCATTTCCAGAGCTGCGTTAAATCGTCGAAGCGATAAACATGACAGGGATAATCCAAACAAGCCACAAGTTGAATTCCAAAGTGGTGACTGTCAATACACCGGTCACTTCGAAAACCACCAGGGGGCAGAAGGGGCCAGATTCAGGCACATATAATATCCTGTCAAGGTTCGACAGTTGTGTCACACTACAGAAGATAATTGGACGATCTTGTCTTTTGATTGATGATTCTACCCACCTCTGGCATGTCTGGGATTAGCTAGGGTGATGGAGCATGAAACAGACACTGACTTTTCCATTCGGTGACATTGTTTCATCATGCAGTCTGTGTTGCGCATATGTCACGGTATAGACATGTTAGTGTAAATATTATTTGGGAAGAGAGTCTCTGTAATGTGAACAAAAATTAGAGTCGTCATATCCTAAACCCATGCATTCCAATCACACGGCCTCCCTCTACCAAAAACATTTGCAACACGAGGCCCGTACGCTAAGGGGTTCGGGGGTTCGAACGACCCCCAACCCCCGGCTCAGTGACAAAGTTCCGCTCAGAAATAAAAACGAAAAAATTTAAAAAGCAAGAACATGCGGGGTTTTTTTGCTCAAAAAGTGAGGGGAAAGTCGGGGAAAGTGGCCAGGAAATGCCTCAGATTGCACTAGAGCATCTAGATTCCAACATTTTTCGGGCCCTTCAGCGGGCCCCGGACCCCACGCCATTATTGGGCTTTGCGCTCCGCGCTCGCGCGTAAAATGTTCCACTTTGGGATTTAAAGACACCACCCCCCCCTCTCCCAGTCTCAGATCAGGGAAGGGGCCTGTACACATGGATTTCAGTTGCAATGCTACTTTAATGTTATCACACCTTATACAAAATACCTTCTTTTTTAAATTGAAGTTACAAAGCGTTTATTAGAAGACTGAATGCCGAGGATTGTTATGGGATTATTCCTTCTCTGGGGAGGGGTCTGGGATCTAAGGGAATCGACTTGGCCAAGTTGAGGCATAGAGGTTTCATGATGTCCCTTCAGGAACACTCAGTAAATCTTGTCAATGGATGGAAAGGAGCCAGGAGGGGAGGGGGTATTTGGAACAGGGGGAAGTTGGCTACAAGACAAGGACCTTTCAGTTTACTGTTGGCCAGGGGCTACAAAAGTGTCAAGAGTTCCTTTCAAAACATTTCTTGGTAAAGCCGCAATACGCAGTAAGAACCATCCGTGTAAACTACCCAGGCAACTGGGAAGTCGCAAGGTAGAGGAAGCGCCAAGCATGGGTCTTATTCACGAGTCGGCCAAGTTGAATTGAAAGTGAGGTAAAATCTTCATTTTTGGAACTTGTGAAGAGCAAATACATTACTAAATAATTCAAGTCTGCTTAAATAAATAATTTAAAAGTTGTAATTAAACATCACCTAATGTTTTAAGCCGGATTTAAAAAAAAATTAAAGTAAAATAAGACTGCATAATAGTCTGGCGCCATCCCATTCAACAATTAACAATTTATGAAATGCATTCAGGGAACACGACAAAAATGGCTACCTTGTGAATAATGTCCATTTTACTCTGCAGTGTTTTTCAGTTTTAAATGACATACAAGAAAAGCGGGGGATGAGAAAAATCAGCTGAATCGAGGAAGATTTGCATGCCCGAAAACCAGAAACAGTAATGCTTTGTCAGTTTGTGCGCTTCACAAAACATTCCAATTGTCTGACTCTTGATCTTGTTTCACTATCTTGTATATCGGCACACGAATGATTCAAATGCATTTTTTGGTTAAAATAATAAACAACATGGTTTTCAATTTCACAGTTTATCATTTAACCTACAGTCATGTCTGTAGTATATGGACTAAACCAGGTTATGAGTAATACTGCCACGCATTGTGACAAAAAAGGTACACCACAAAGCCAACACTATACCTTCGTATTATCAATCCACAAGGACCACCTTGGTTATGATGAGCTGTCCTCGTACCGCAAAATCAACATTACTGCGAGATCAATGACATATACATCTTCCAACATGAACTTATAAAAGTGCCCTTGGTCGTTATGGCTCGAAAAAGACTCTGACTTTCACACTGAGCAACCATTGCCGGTTTGGCTGCATGCCTTTCTTTTTAATTACTTCCTCTTTTTTCCCCGTTTGAGCCAGGGGGAAAAAAAACACTCGTCTGGTATGGTATCATTGCAACTATTGTCTCCACGTCATTCAACAGGAAGACTATGGCTGGACAGTTATAGGTTAAGTTATGTGCCACATGACAAGCGCCAGATTAATAGACATTATTTATCAAATTTTGAGAAACGAAATGAAGAGCCGATAAGCCCTCTCGATTGGGAAACTAGGCCAGGTGTATATGGAGTTGTCTGCACTCCGTCCGGTGATTTCAGAAATTGACTTGGATCACTCAGTTTCGTCGACTATTAGAAATTTGATTTTCTTTGCAAGAGATTGACGGTAAATTAGAAGGCAACACGTCCATAATGTGAAGGGTCTAATGAGGATAAGGTCATTTGTCATTGAATAAGTATCATAAAGGGAAAGTAGGCCTTCCGTTTAAATAGTGTACAACGAAATATTTGACATCAACGATAAATTATTCATAATTATGAAACTCCACCACGGTAAGGTTAGGTTTGTCATCTATATTAAAAAAAAAACTCTCCCTTTGGCTTTCAGGAATCTGAAGCACCGTCTTGTTTCCGACAGAAGCAAGCTCTTTTTACCTTGCTTAAGAAACGACACCTATTCGCCCTAAGGTCGAGAAAAAGAATCGCACAACCTCCGCGGCATTCCCGCGTGCCTGGCTACAGTGAGATTTGAACCTAGGTCAAAGGTCAAAGTTGTCGAAGGCGTGGAAACGACCACTTTACCAGTTCGGCCAAGACAATTAACGTCTTCCCTTTGTTTGCGCTGGTAAACGACTTTTTAATTGGCATTGTGTGAAAAAAGGCACCCCAGAGAGTCGGACAATTAACATTTGCTATAAATAGCGCTTTCGTCACATAAATCTCTGATAATGAATATGACTGATCTTGGACCTGCACCTGCACTAAATAATGACTTCATCGAGTCAGCTATCTCGCGTGGATTGGTTACCCGGCGCCAGTGCGTCAATCGGGACGTTAACTAATAACACATTTTCTTTAAAGGAACCCTCCGTTATTTCAACTACAGGTGTAACGAGGTCCACGGTCACAACTCTTCACGAGTCAATAATAATTATGATATATCATATCAATCACAAGTCACCAAGCCTCGACTCAAGTGACATGCTATTCAAATGAACTGTGTCGAGGGCATTCCTCTGTCGTTGTTCACCCTCTGATACATGTGTTTTGAGTTGTGATAGGCTGAGCCTTGGCTACATCTCAGACTTCAACAGAATTTGACTGACAAATTAGCACAACATCCACACAACATCTTACCCAACAGGGGCGGGTCCCTTTTGGCTTAAGGAGGGGGGAGTAGCTTCCTTTACTGGTATCTATCCCCCAATCTGCTTGGCTTTGCAATTAGCAATCTGATGCACTGATTTCACTAACTGTGTAAATCCCATTGGAATGGGTGAAAAACCCATAGCCTTTTGCAATCTGTTAGATCTCTGGTGTGCATGAACGGATTTCCAAGGCATTTTCACTGATTATACACAAGAGTATAATTAATATGCTCCATCAAGATGAAATGCTCATGTTCAGTAGGGTTGTTTTTTTTATAGAAATTTAAGGATATCTGCTTGCACAACTTTTTAGGGGAACACCCTGTAAATCCGCTCATTGGTACACCACTGACCATGCACTGACCAAACCGAACCAAGTCTGGCTTAAACCACAGAAAAAGAAACCTCCTTATTCCCATAAGATGTAGTTGTGTCCCTATGACAACAAACAAGGGAGGCTTGGCACTACTTATTTATGGACTGGGTACTTCAAAATGCCACCGGTGGGATGTCAAGAACTACCATGGATTGCATGGTTTAGATTGTTAATGATTATAAATCATCACAAGATGGCTTTCGGAGTCACCAGGTCAAACCATGGTCAAACTAAACATGGTTCCCTTCCGAAATCAGGTTATTGAACATTCCGGTGAGGTCGATAAAATGGAGATTCTGGGTAATCTCTCCAGACCGGAAACTGTTAAAATTAAGCAATCTTATGGTCGTCCTTGTTAAACTTGGGCAGAACTGGATCAGTACTGTAACGCACTCTCTAAATTGTAAAGAGTGAAAATTCACTCCATTCGAGATCCACTCCCACAGTCGGAAACTAGGGACTAGACGTTTTAGAGTAAAATTTCTTCAATCGTAAGGATCGTGGTTCATTTTTCACACTATGTCAATCGAAAATGAGAGTGATTTTCACTCTAAAAGTCTAGTCCCTAATTTCACTCTTTGGAATTTAGAGAGCAGGTTCCCTTGGAGTTGGATGATATACATGTAGCCAGGAATTAGGGTAATATCGGTAAAGAAAGGTATAATGTTTATTTCAAAAGCCGGATACAACCTTGCCAAACTAAATCTTTTAAATCTTAAAAAAAGAAAAGAAATAGTTGTCAAGTTGGTGTACTCACGTTTGCTGCAGTCGGGTCCCTTTCGTCTCCAGCCGGGACAGCATCGATATCTCGTGACATTTACACTGCCTTCAAGTTGGACTCTACAAGAAACCAGACACAAAATACATAAGTATCCTTTCATATGAGTCTCCGTCCATTGACGACAGCTATAGATATGGCATCTTGGGTTCTCCTCTGTATAATTACCTTCTATCCGCGCCATGTACGTCATGGTTTCAAAAGTGTTACATGCATACGTTGAGATAACTATAGCTGCATTGGGGAACTGACCAAGCTTGTGGTCCATCGGCAGCACCTTAAGCGAGACAGGGAATGATCAGAGCGATGACTTTATTTCTACAATGTCAAAATGTTTTTACAAACCGAACGTCTTCACCTCGAAACTCTAGGGAAAAAGAAGCACGTGTATACGTCATAACTTGGTGGTTTCTCAATCTGTCGCAATGGCAGGAAGTCATATTGAATTGTCGATCAGATGTCTTGCAAATGTTCCAAAGTTTCACATTTTCATATTTTGTGCGACCACGGTAAGTGTTCAAGTGATGCGCCAGAAGAAAGCAATGGCATTCGCAAAAAGTAGCTTTAAATTTGATTGTACACCTACTTTGAAGTTTTCGTCCATGCATTAAATCTACTCGAACAATTAACCAAAGAATACTCAAACTGACGGTCATTTTGTCAATAAGATTTTGGCTGAGGAACACGCAGTTCAGTGTTGTCGCCAAGCCGGATATTCCATTATATTTTGAGACTACCCAGATATTTGTACTCGGTCGTGTATGTCTTCAACCCGGATCTTCTGTGTTACAATTCACCCATCTGGCGGTCATCAAGAGATATATATCACATTTGATTTTCAAAGTTGGGAACTGGACCAGAACTTGTGTGAAACGCTCAATATGTGTGTGAATGGGGTCAAGAAATCATCCGCTTTGACAAATCTGAATCAATCAAACTAAACCACCAAGCAAATAACAAAAACACTCAACTTACTCAACCGATAACTTAATCTCCCATACTAGACCAATAATTTACTCAACCAATGACTTAGTAAACTGATATTGATAACATGTCCTTCCTAACTAATGCTATATTCAACCAATAACACACTTAACCAATTACATATTGGACAAATTATTTATGAGACCAATTACATACTTGGCATTTACAAGTCACGAACACAACATCCCAAAGATTCCTTCTTCGAATAACGGCATAAGTATGGTATGGTGTCCAATAAGGCACACTGCAGTCAATTCAATTCAATTCAACACAACGTTCATATCTATTCAACTACACACTAAAACGAAACACGAGTTTGGCATGCACGTTGAGAGAAATAAAAGAAAAACATGTATAGGCTTTGAACAAAAGAACAAGAAAAACACAGAACAGAAAAAACACTATATTAACAAAAATGCAATTATTTAATACAATGCAACATAGGCCTATATCAACCACAAACTAACAAAAAGCAACATAATTGTCAATGGCAAATAAACGTTTTAAAGTGGAACAATCATGAAGCACAATACTTTGACAACACAAATGACAGTATAACGGATAGCAAATATACTATGCAGAAAAAAAAATAAACTATACCAAAAAGAGAAATACAGAAGCACAGACAGGACTTAATAAAAAAAAAAGTAGGCATACAAGCTGAATTGTGTATCAAGAAGACAGGGTATTTCTATCAACATCGCATAGGAAACCGAGGTGTACACGGTGTATAAACCTACATTCGTGATGAGAGTGTCTACGGATTTCAGCTTTGATTGTACACAAGCGTGTCATAAATAGCGAGTGTGTCAGCAAGACTGGAATGGTTCTCTCTGTCACTTGACCCACCTGAAGGTTTGCGTGTGTTCTCCTCATTAGCAATCGTTAGTCATGAACTAGGATAGATTATTAACTGATGTTTGCCCCTTACATTGCAGAATGAATGAAATGTTCCAGGGGTAGTTTATTACCAGTCCAGGGCCTTTTATAGTCACCGGGAGTGGGATGGATTTGTATATCTACCTCTGCTTACATGATCCATCACCCAGATGCGTGGTAATTGATGGATATAAGTATAGGCTGTAATTGGCCACGACAAGTAAGCCTACAGTATTCGTTATTCCGACTGCGCTTGTGCACAAAAAGATTCTACAATTTTGTTTCGGGATAAACGGGCAGGTAAATGCACACAAGGCTACGGGGGACGTGGTAACCGATTCTGCATTCTGTGCAATTTTTCGTGCAACCGAAAAAACGGTAGAAACTTTCGTTCGCACAAAAGTTTGGAGACACAAGATACCTAAAACCACTTCGCTGCTTGAAAACGTTACCTCAGAATACCACGATCTCTGTAATTTACCCGCTATGCTTTTTACACGCAAATGATGAAATGTTTATCCCAAAAGAAAAATCGTCGATCTTGATGTGCACATGTGCAGTTGGCATACTGAACTGGCTAATTGCCTGCGACATCTTTCACGAGACAAGAAATAAGACAGTTTGTAATGAGAAACAAAATAAATATTGGGCGGCAATTTACAGCGTCAACACTGTTTGTGACTGACAATAAGCCCCGGAAACAAGTACGGTTCAAAACCATCATGCATGGGACCACCAAGAGTCCACTTCAACACCGGTATACATGATCAAATAATATGAACATCGATTATGTGGCACTATGTAAAACTAAGAGAAAATACAACTTGTCAACGATAAGTCCACCAACTTACCCTGCTTTCCTTGTCAAAATCATAGGCATTTAAACAAATGTTCTGGCAATCATGTCGCACAACCAACTTATTAACACTGGTTACTGGCAGTACGTGCTTTTTTGTATCAGTACGAACATGCAGCATTTAGCTTGGAGAATTTTTTTTCTCCTCGCACGCCGCTCTTAAAATTGAGCTTTCAAAGAAGCTTCATGTGGTGAACAAAATCCAGCAGCTACTCCAGTTTTTCACTAAGGTTTCCCCGGACCACGGAAAGCTCGTTAAATTCGAGACCTCAACCCCCTTCCCGTACTGGTCTAGGAGAGCTGGTGATAACACGGGGTGCTAATGAACATGGCAGACCCTTTCCTCTTCTCCCTCAACCAATATGGTGAACAGGTGTTGACGAGTTGTCAACATAGGTTCAAAGTTGTTACAGTTCTTTTTTTTTAAATCAATTTGTTTTAAAGGTTCAAATTGAACAGTGATTTTTTTTCACATTTAAATTGTCTGATCCCTACCTTCAGTGGGTGATATAGAGAAATGTTCCAAATATAATTATGTTTCGAGACTGTTTAATTTGTCTGTTTGAAGAAAAAAAATTATTGTATTCGTTTGTTAGTGCAGCAACCACATTGTTATTGCCTTGTTGCTATCTACAGTCTACTTACCAAACTATAGGCAGGTGGAATGGGGAGATGTAATGACTATTTTATTTAAATTGTCCACTACAATCCGATGAAAATTTCAGACGAAAATAATCAGTCATTGCTCATTTGTAACTGGTACTGTCAACCTTGCTCTATACTTTTTCCCAAACAGCCTGACATATCACTATATCTCCCACTGAACGTATAGGTACCAGACAATTTAGAGTGGAAAAAATCACTGTTGAATTTGAACAAATTGAAATTATATTTATTTTTTTTTTTGGAAACTCAGTCTTTTTATATTAAACATATTTCACTCTTAACGCCCCTCGTATAGATATGGTGAGTTTTCACTTTCTTGGATCTTAAGAGACTAGAAAAAAAACAAAGATTGATTTCCGCGGCCCTTCTTGCAACACAGAAACACTGTACATTCGGCAACCCCAGCCTGCAGGTATAGGGCTATAGATAATAGAGCCTAAAGCTAAAATGGCAGAGCTGAAGTGAGTTATTACGTGTATTTACGGATACCGTCATCAGTTTGGATGCAATTACAGTGATTTCCAACCACATGTCAGACGTCCTCACCCGTACCCCTTCTCCCCTATCTGGTCCCGATCGTTGCACAGTGTCCGCATCCCGCTAGGTCTGTTCACGTAGAACTCTTTCTATCCTGGTATTATACCTCTGCAATCGAAAGGATCCACAGGTTTCCGTCGGCACTAATGGATGACGTCGGTGTCAGTTCCAATTCATTGGGATCGGTTGATATTGAAGGATAAGGTCAATTTACAGACCCGTCTGTGTTTTGACATTGCGCATTAATACACGGGGATCATCTTCGCAATTACTGGAATCGCAGACCGTTGGCCGGTGGGGGAAACCTGTCCACGCCAAAGTTTTATGAATGAACGACGATCATTGTGTCTTAAAATTTGAAAGAATTGCACAAATACAATCGTTGATGATGAACCCTACTTCCTTCGCGCAGAGACCGAGACTCAGTTCTGTCTAGACCGTTGCAACGGCTCTGATCACAGAACTGTATTCGAAGAACAAGAAAACCTATTGTGTCATTTTATTTCTTTAACAGCGTTTTATGATGGCCTGACGTCTCGACCACAGCAGTAAATTTCTCAAAGAATGGCCGTTTTAGAAAAGAAAAAGCAGCTGTTATCTCGTTCATTTCCTTAAAATTGTAGAACTCAGTCAAGAATACTGCAAACTGCATATTGAACAACACATTTCCTCAATGCACTGCCAAGGGCGGATCCGGGGAGCCAAAGGGGACCATGCCCCCCCCCCCAAAAAAAAAGTGACGTCGCAAAAAAAGTGACGTCGCAATAAAGTCAGGCACTGCGTACACCACTACATTTTCCTCCAAAAAAAAACATTGGGCGAAGTGGTCAGAAATTGCCTCAGATCGCACCATAGAGGATCTAGAATCCAAAATTTTCGGGGCCCGTATACGGGCTCCGAACCCCACGCCGTAATTTTTTTTTTGACCTACCTTTTGGGGGAATTTTTTTTTTTTTTTGCCCCCTCAAAAACTGTGTTCTGGATCCGTCCTTGTTCATTGCATACCTGATTTATCCCCAAGGAATATGAATGGATTTCCTATAGTTCCATTTATGCTATTATATCGACCAGTTCATAATTCCGTCAACTTTAAAGTAGGAATTGTAATAGGCTCTAGACAGTCTTCACGAATCACGACGCTTGGATAAACCTTTATGTTTGGCCCAACAAAGAATTCCGACACGGATGTTTTTCATTTATCATGCATTGTGTGACAAATTACTTGGCATCTGGGCATCGTTTGGGACACAGCCCCCGAAGCACGTGGGGACCTGTTACCCTGTCAAGAACGATCCAGATCGATGACCATGAAACAAAAGCCAAGTCTATACGCGTGCGCTCGCGGCGTTATCAGCTGGCAGGCTCACCACCTGTAATCTCCTGGGTTTGGAGCCTATGTCCCAGTGGTCCTCAACATCATCTTGCCCGTCTGATGACGCCAGCAGGAGAGGACATCCTGATGAAATCGACTGGAAAAGGTGTCATCCGAAATGCCTAGAGGCAGAATAGAGTCCTCAAAGGGGTATAGGTCCAACCCTTCCCGTGTAATATTTGGCTTATAATAGGCCTGTAGCAATATCTAGGAGCTAATTCAAAGTTTGAAGTTCATTACTATTATGAAGGTCTGTAAAAGCAAGACCACACCCTGTATACGTATAAAACAGCAAAGTTCGTTTTAAAGTGCTTTTGTCCCAGAATAAGCTGTAGTCGTTTAATCATTCAATCCGGACTACTGATAGTGTTGCGACAAGTATGCATAGGAGATGTTATTTGGGAAGTGAAATTGGGCAACTTAACGACCAACAGGTTTGTAAAAAAAAACATTTTTATGGGCATTTAAGCGATCTGTAAGTATTTGCCAGATTATTCCGTGCAGTCACGATGCGCAGACCCTACTACAGTCCGTAGTACATGTACTGACTGTCAAAACATGTGCGGTATGTTTTGCACATGATTGCAATCCAGTACAACGTTCAGATAAAATGTGAAACTTGCCTGACGCAGCTCAACATATAAACATCAGTATAAATAAATACATGTATTTAATTAACATTACAAATTTGACAATTATCTTCATTGCTGAAAAAGACCAGAGCATGAAAAAAAGTGTTTACTTTCTATTTTCTTTCTATGTCAGAGAAGTATTTTTAATTTAGTGAAATCGTGAAAGACGTCACTTAACATAAGCCAGTCAAACATTATTTAGTCGGTCCTCTTGACAGAAAAACTTAACAAACACAGGGAAATCCAATTTCCGCCTGGAAGCTAGTTAAACTGTCCACATATTTTCACGTGGTAATAATAATTGTACGAATCCTAAATGTTGAGTATTCAAATTCCCGTCAAACTGGACGATCAATCACAACTGCATGCGGCAAGTCTTACATCAAGACGTCTTTCCAATTACGGCCATGATGAGAATGTTGTCATGATGTCATCCTTGCCAGTCCAAAGATACAAGATTAACACTAAAAATACCGGAAGAACTCATCCTATACACAAACGTAAACTATTAAATTAGAGGTTGACTTAATTGATCAATCATTTAAAATTCTCTAACTGTGAATGATTAAAATGACCAATGACATAATTGAAGCCTCCGCAAGGAAACGAAGAGGAATCGATTAAGTAAGTAAGAGGAAGCTCACATTCCGGCGTCATGTAAATGTGTTTTAGGGAACACTACACCAAGCTCCGATCATTCACAAAAAAAGCCTGGATCAGGAATGCTTTTCCTAACTTTTCCACCAGAGTTCAGTCGTCAATAACAACATCACAACGTAGCCATGCATCCCATGGGATATACACAGATATTGCACGATTGATAGGTCTTAATTGAAGCCATCGATCATCTTCAATTTGTGACATTTCTTCACAAATGTGACATTTTATTTCGCTGTATGCTTGCACTTGACTCAATAGCTAAAAATAGATAATGCAGGTTCGCAACTATATCCCTGCTCGACCTGTATACGAATCTCCCTTCCCAAAGGAGAGTGATATATATAGAACCCAACCTTACTATATTCAGCAGCAACTTTTACTGACCGTAATACAGTTGTGAACCACTCAATAATAATGGGTTTTGCTTCCACTTATTCCAAGAACTTGTGAATAAATCCACAAGCTTACTTAGGTAAGACTCGAACCCATGACCTTCTGTTTTCAAGTGCAGATGTCTTACCACTCGACCACCGTGCTAGGCACGCAATACCAATCCAACCATCTGTTTATGGTATCAATATGATGCAGCAGCTGTCAACAGCATCAGCTGCGAAGAACCAAGCACTTTCCTTTCCAAGCACGGAAACTTCAAGATCAATTCCGAACTTCTACTTCTACTGTCAATATCAACATGTCCATCACAGTAACTACTTCGTCAGTTGACCAAACCACACCATACGGGTCCACACGTGTTCGAAGCTGTCTATCGGCAAAGGATGTTACGTGGAAACTAGCTCAGCACACACTATCCTATACTTAGACAAAATCTGAAATTAAATTAATAATCTTAGACAGAAAGGACTAAAAATCTCCTCAACCATGACCACCAAAAACACCTGTTCGATCCTGGAGTCCGTCACTGGGGAGAAATCATTTCAACAACGAGTTCTGGAAAATCAAACACATTGAACACCAATTGACACTTGACAGATCTGTTGAGAATCATATTTGAATGAAGAAATCGTAAAGTGAACGAAAATGTATTGATCTTAAACCTCCATGTTTCGGTCCAATTTTAAGTGAAGTCACCTGGATATGGGAGACCTGATGCTTCAGCCGCCGCACGTTTATGTTTTTATGTCGTATTTAATAATGTCACAAGTTCTATATATCTTGTAACTTCATCTGTTTAAAATCATGAACGAATTTGGCAGTTAAGGCCAGGGTTCAAATGCAAAAACAGAATGATCTTCGGTCTCTGGGATTTTCAAGTTACCAATAAAATATATGGTTGTTTTAATCTATGGTTGTTTTACAATGCATTTCACACGTTTAAATCGGGCCGGTGAAAGGGAAATCTTAGGGCACGGCGGGTCACTCCAAAACTTCCTCCCAATAACTCCCGAATTGAGACGCAAATAGAAAACCAGAAACTACCATCAATCTTCACTAACTACACTCCTACTTGATACAGTTTCCATGGGCGTCGGGCGTCATGGACGTGTTCCTTTGATCCCTGATTGAAATAACAACGAAGGTACCAGTCGTGACACCGACCTACTAATTAGACTTATTTCAAGTCGCAAGGGCCATCTGCTGTATATATGTCAGGCTGTGTAGCAGGATAACGTAGGCGTCAATGTAGCTGATTCATCTTTAAAACAATCTTCGTTGTTGATTGATTGGTCGAAAGTCCATCCGGGTTACACCATAAATTAAATTTTAAAAAGAAGTACAATTTTGACGCCACACTGGCCTGTTTTATGATACGAGGAGGTAAGTCTGGTAAAGCTGGCCCCAAAGTGTGCACAAATCCATTCAGTTGGTTTAGAATGGCTACAAAAACTTCGTAGAATAAGCTGTAGTGTTAACGTGATTTAAAGGAAAACCCAACTTTCGCCGCTCGCATGGAGACTCAAAACAAAGCATGGATATCGCCATCACGAAGAGCTCCTAAGATGGGCCTTATTGACGAGTCGGCCATATTGAATTGAAAGTGAGGTAAACTCTTAATTGTTGGAATTTGCGAAGAGAAATGAAAGCAAGTTAATGTATAATTAGTTCCAGTCTGCTTCAATGAATAATTTTATATCATTTTGTAATTAAAAATTCCCTTATGTTTAAAGCCAGATTAAAAAAAAACAGTAAAATATGGCTGCATTGTGCCTGCATAAATACTCTGGCGCCGTCCCATTGAACAGTGAACACTTAATGACACACGTTCAGGGAACTCGACAAAAAAATTGCCAACTCGTGAATAAGGCCCATAAGATACAGCAGGAATTGATCCACGGGTGATATTGTGTCACAACTCTGACATTTAAACAGTCAATAAAAACATCTATAGCTATATTGATGACCGGCATTGCAAAACACTTCTTTCTGTCTAAATATAGAGCCGGTGGTCACTAATCGAATTAATAACCTATCCCGTGCTTATTATTTTACCTTTTCGAATTCATGCCACTGAGGTCACTCGGTCCGGATTTGTCCTATTTGACTGTGTGTTACTATCTCAATGGTTTTACTGGGTCGGCGTGATCCCTCACCGACTTGCAAAACATGAATGAAAGAATAAGATAGGACATTCTTATCAACACTCACAAAATGTGGAAAAGGTCATTTTATTTTCCTTTCTGCATTTTTCATTTACTTTGAACTTTTCTTTTTTAAATGTTACACAAAATCCGTACAGTCGTTCTCGTTTATAGGTTCGAAGACTGTCGTAACTATATACAAATCGGTTCGTATAGTTTTTACATATTTATACTCAAACAGTAATTATCATCACAGGTGCAACTCACTGAATCAATTAATTAAACAAGATGTAGTGAGTGTACGTAGGCCGGTTGACCCCTGGCACCACTGTTTAACTCCTGAAGATTCCGCTATCTTTGGATGTTTTAATTTAACATTCCAGACGCGATTACTGTCAGTCTAAATTGGGATTTTAATCTACACACTAACACAGTCTAGTCTCCCTCACGTCTCCCAGATTAACGGCCCCCTCAAGTTTTTGATAGAAACAAAACACTTCAGTATTTGATTTTAAGATTACTCATAGGCCTATTCATAGGTTGATTGACATGCATTGCTAATTAGTGTGCGATAAATGTTGTAAGAATGCTGGAAACTATACATGAACTATGGGATAGGTTTAATATGATGACTGAAACAGCCCAACTCGCAAATTTGGGTCAAAGTGCATGTTCCTCAAGGTTTTCTTGACAAATGGAAAAAGCATGTTGTGCCTACACGTGTACTAACTTACAACACTCTCAAATCGTTTAAAAGAAAGTAAGACTTAATATCTGAAACGCCATCATTATCATGAAAAACAAATACTGAAAAAAACCTAGAAACTCGGAAATTCCGTGTCTAATTGTCCAATTAGACACCAAGGTTTTTGCAGTGCATAACCCTAAAGCTACACGCCGAAGGCAAAAAGTAAACAGGGTTATTTTTCACGTGTAGGAAGTATTTTTTTTGCTGTTAAGGATTCCTTCCGTTGTTTACTGCCTACGTAGTTGTACTAGTTCAACATAAGTAAAGGAAAACCACAACAAACATACCTGTGTTGGAAACGAAGTTTAAATAACTTCCGCAGTAAGATACCAAACGGAAGTATGTGAAATATCTGTACATAGAGTTCGGCATGAACTAGGCATCAATGCTATAAATAAACACCGTTGTTCGTGTACATTGGTGACGTTTTCTGTTACGTAATGATTTGTATTCTTTGACCCACTGACATTGTTTTTGTGTTGCAAGTCAAATGACTCCGCTTCGACTTTTTGACTTTGTATATAGCATAACATTCCGGTTGATTTATGTAAGATTTATGTAAATACTTCAAATAAATTCCTTTTAGCATTTCAGATCGCTTAACTGAAACACTGATGTCCATGAATTTCCTCAGATTGTGTGCTCAGTCACCGAAGAAAATATCAGCCATAAAAATAACGACATGCACTTACAGTGTTACACAGTCTGTTCCTTTTTTTTTACCAAAACCTGACCAAATCGTATACATAATTACATGTGCTGCGTGTTGTAATTTTTTTGGTTTGCTGACTAAATTATATGACTGTCCAATGGCATTATAATTTTTCTAAATATATATATATGTATTTCATAAAATTCTTTGTTGTATAATTTCACGGGCATATTTCAGTCTTCAGTAGTTGTCTGGGCTTTTATACTGAAAGTCAAGCATGCAACTTGGAAGTAACAACAAAAAAGGAGAAAACTCCCATCTTAACAAGACTTTGTATATGCAGTGGTTCTTCTTCGATTTTTAATAGGGTGAAGTGAAAATGAGGAAATGAGCTGATCCGAAGACAAGTTGCATGCCTGTGAAACACGCACAACAGACGACCATGAAAAACTCCTACACATCTGTTAAGTTGTGGTGGGGGTGACGTATTTAATCATCCTATTCCTACTTGTCGAGTATAGGCCACCTCACTACATAAACCACATGATATAGTTACTGACTAATTTTCCAACCTTGGCAGGGTAGCTTAATTTATGCCTTCCTTGTGTAATGTGGATTTCGATAGTTTGTGAGGAATATTATGCATTCTGACAATATGTATACAATTTCTTAAAAGTAGGGCATACATACACCCGGTGGTCCGGGGTCAATTAAGGTCAAACATAAACGGGTAACCATCTGACCATGATATTTATAATTGCTTTCCAGAGCATGGTTCTTATTTGTTTTATTCATCAAAGTGAACTGTTGGTTTTCATGTGAGAAATAAAAACCACCACTCCTGTCCATTATTGCAACAAGTTGTTCATTTGAGTTGAACGTATGTCATATGCCAAGATATTCAGGCCACATATACATCATGTACAGCCTTACTGGCGAAATGGTTTTCAGATTTTTATACCAAAAACAAAAGACTGCCGTACTCACGTGTAGGAGCAAACGTTCGTCCCTTCAGGGTCCGGGTCACTGCAACTAACAGACGACACCAGCACCGCCAAGAAAGTCAGGCTAACCCAAAACAAAGTTGAGGGAATCATATCTGCCATCAGCGAACAGCACCGAAATAACTGCTCCGTGCTCTCGACGATATTCCCCCGTGAGTGAGTTTGCCAAGTCCCGCTTGGCGTACACACGCGTACACGCGGACAGTATACAGGAAGACGTGTTAACCCACCGCTACCCAGGCGGCTGATTGACTTGTGCGAACGGTTCACTGTGTAGTGCACTAGATATGATAGAGGGTGAACCATCGGAACATGGGCACGCTGAATTTAACAGTCGACAGTGATTCGCAATTGCCACATCCTTCCGGGGAAAAAAAGTTGTTTGGGCTACCGCGTACTCGTGGGCTACTTCGCTCAATCACTAAACCTTGCCCGTGGGGATTACCAGGCACGAAGGGGGAGGAGGGACCACAAGCAATCCCCTGAGGGTCCAAGCAAGTCATTAGGCAAAAAACTGTGATTTGCTGGGATGAGAACACACAGTGTAAACGATGACTTAAGCATAACGAGCGGCTTACAAGCGCGCGTGCGCAGAGGCTAAGACAGGGCTTGTCACACACTGCGCATGTGCAAAGCACCGAAGCTCATTCTAGAACGTTTTCAAAGGAACTCTTCTGATGTCTTGGCATTTGACAATCGGTCCGATATTTCATCAGTTTATTTATTTGTTCAAGCCATTCGATCCGTCTCGAATGTTATCACTGTCTCGGCGGTGCTCGTAAACATTGTATAATCGTCATCCTTCAGGAATGTATCAAGAATGATGGTGCTTGTGAAATGACACAAACACATCAGGCAAAGGATGATTTCAGCCTGTGAATCCATTAACAATGGCTTTGTATAAAAAACAAAAGTGCATGAATTGGTCATCCGCAGTGCCGCCTATCTTCAGAAAAAAATATAAACCGCTACACCAGGGGTCGATATGAAGAGGGAGGTACATAAGGCATGCCTTGCTGGGGGGGGGGGGTCCGGGGCTTGCCCCGGAAAAAAAAAATTCATTTATTAATTTTTGTCCGATATTTTAATATTATCGTAAGTGAGCTACTACGCCTACCCAATAATCTACACCAGTGCACTTACTAGGCAGGTAAAACAGATACACATCTCACTTTCAGACAATGTAATGTTGCGATACGTTGGTGCAAAGAGCCAGTAGTGACGTCGTTGAGGGTCCGAGGCGACGGTGGAGCTGTTCTTCCACGCTTGTAATATGTAAACTGGGAAACTGTTTTGTAAAATACCGTCGAAAATTACCCCTTAAGGAATTGAAAAGAACCTTTTTCCTATATTTTGAAAGTTAAGAAATAAGATTGGGCTGAAAAGGATTAATGCGGATGAAAATTTAAAATATACAGTGTGATGATTTTTGGATTTGGTTTTGTAAATTATATTGACATTTTTTTAATTGGTCAATTTCCAGCAATTGTATACTATTTGTTTAATATAGCTCTCCGTGGTTTGACGCAAAAGGTCACTGACCGCATTCATATATAGGTAAACCTTAAAAAATACCACTGTTCATTGTTCTATCTTCCGCTGAAGTTATTATTGTTATCACGTTGAAGCTCTAAAAAGACACAAATAATTTTATTATGGCTCAGGCGTCCCCTCGTGAAAATCTGAAACGGGACACTCTGTGATCGCGAAACAAGTCTGGAGGATTGTTAATTAAGTCCTTGTCAGATTTTAGGGTAGCTTTTTTTCGCATCGTCAAAACGGGGTCCGCTCGAGGCTCGACAATCCGAAGGTTCGAATGTCCGAACGGATCATTAATCCGAAGGTTCGATAGACCAAACACACACATTTCCTATACCCGGGGGTTCAGTAGTCCGAACATGAAATAAGGTTCATTAATCCGAACATTTGGTGGGTTAGTTATACGAACCTTCGGACTAAACCTTCGCGACCTTCGGACAAATGAAACTTCGGACTAACGGACCTTCGGACAATCAAGCGGTGACCGTGAAAACTGCCAATCAAATTAGCTTTTAGCAGATATTTTCTAATGCGAGTGGACCGTGCTAAGCATTTAAGGAAATAACCGTTGGAGAGTGTAAAACCACGAGTGGAGGTGTCGGAGGGAAATTGTGAGCGAAATCGCGGTGGAGCAGTTAATTTGTAGCTGCGGTTATCTACAAGGGACACGAGTTTTCAGGGGATGTGTCGGGGCATGAAAGAGAGAGAGACAAACAGGTGCCGTCATACTGAAAGCCTTCAATCATCATGCAGTTAAGTCAGGGGACTTTACTTGATAATCTTCGGCACTGCCACTTAATTATAAAAGCTGGTTATATCTTCTACGTCACTAAAATGGTGTGAGGACAGATTGTAGGAGATCAGGGCATTCAGGCCCGGAGAGTGGGTGTCGTGGTATGACTGTAGCATGTCTAGGTTTAACTTCTGCCAATGTTCAAAATACTCGAGTCTGTCTCGAGTCACAATTTCGGATACTGGGGGACTCGACTTGAGTTACATCGGGAAAAGACCCGGACTTGAACACCTTGACTCGGACTTGACGGCAGTGGCGACGGTGACTGGCGAGTCACGTATTGTTTAAACCAAAAAGTACATTTTAAAAACATAATTCCTTTGTTTATTTTCCGAAAGTAACGTTAAAGTACCGATAAAGTACGTTAAGCACACAAGCGGTACAGCACCACTCACCTAGCGGAGTGCAAATAATAAAGTTTGTTATTAAATGCACCCCTAGCTTCCGAAGCCTATAAATTTCCCCGAGACAGCCCATGTATCACTTACATATCGCTGACTTCAATGGGGCTATAAATCTCTTTAGCTCAATGTTTGTACAATGACTCGGACTCGACTCGGGCCCACACTTTAATCGCCTAGCTGACTCGTTACTCGGACTCGGATTTGTCCTTGCTCTGTGATTCAAATGACTCGAGACTCGGACTCGAACTCGACCCAAGTGACTCGGCTACAACACTAGTTTCTGCTGCTTTTTTTAAGCCCCATGCCCTCCTAACATCTCAGGGGAACCCCGGTATGATCCATCAAGAGAAAATGCTTCACTGTTTCCATTTTTATAATTGCTCAGGGGCCTACATGTTCAGTGATCTGTTATGGTCAAGCTATTCAAAATGTTGTGGTAACTCACTAAAACAAACTGTCACACAGACTCAATACCTCATTTTTTTTATTCCACTGCAAGTTTCAAAGTGCTCTTTTTATTCTGTCGAAGGAAACCGTGGAGTTAAGTAGGGTCGAAATCAGTCCTGAAGACAGATGGCATAATCGTATCGTGCCGGATATCCAAATGTTGAGCGGATGCCATTTGCTGAAGAAACGTGTCTTTCCAATGTCAAGGAAACATCCGATCATCCTTTCCAGTGTCAACTGTGTCTAACTCTGACATCCGTCAAATGTAAACTTTAAATCGGCACCAGTGCATCAGACAATGAAGACATTAATTCAAGTGCTTGCCATTTAGCGACGCTTAAAGGGGCAGTCTCATAACTATAATAATTCATCAACACAACTCTTTACTTCTAACTTGTGGAACATGCATAAAATTGAAAGTTGTAAACTAAAGCCTTGAGTTCGGCGATACGTTATGCCTATGTATGCACTGCTTGGAACGCATTACCGCTTTTTGACAAGAACAATTTATAACTCAAATTTGAACTTTCGTCGTTTTAAGAGGAGCGGTTGAGCTTAAAAAGTTTCAACAACAACAAAATGGGGGACTGACTTGGTGCATTATCATAATTTGAAAGCGGGGTTTGAACCTCAGCTGTGACCTGCGGATTGCCGGAGTCCGGTGCTCTACCAAGCGAGCTATCTAGCCCAAAACTGGCGGTTCCCCAGTTGGCGGCGCTTTAATTATTCACTAAATACTTGCCAAACAGACTCGGGAGCACTTTGCCTCCAGTGAACCCGACCTTTTAATTGTCACTTTCATTTTCATGTTGCACTATCATTTAGACCTTTTGTTACCTCGACTGGCGCCATTAATTTCTGTCAGTTTCCTCCCATTGTTTGTCCTTTAGTAGTCACATTAAAAGGATTCATCGCTACTATCTCCAAAGAACTGATGCGTCAATAATGGTTCAACTTGGGACTATAGTCTGAGGTTTGTTTTCAGAATTTTGCAATCCCAACAGTGAGCCTCGAAAAATACCACTTCTTGCGCACCGTAGGAGCACATTTCCTTTGTTAATTGATGCTCGTCAAGCTTATTTACAGAGCAACTGCAGGGCATTAAGATTGTATTATAAGTGGGGAGACCGTAATCCACTCCAGTCGAAATAACACTATACATATACAACGTGGGCATGTATATTTGTTACGGCAAAGAACACAAGCAAAACTTGTATACTTTATGGTTAAATCAATGCTCAGTTTTCGGAGCTAAATACAAATCCTATAATCCGGGTGGACTTTTTGTTGCAGAATGGGGGAAGGTATCAATGTTCTCCGTTAACTTTTATGCATGCAGTCATCCTTGACGAACATGTTGTAAATCAGATTTGTCCAGACTCTTCCCGCAATGCACCGCGGTGTTTCCCGTGATGCAACGCGATCTTTCCCAAGATGCATCGCGTGGCACATCACACCTTTTAAAAGTCGACCATGAATTTTTCCCCCGTTGCAGTCCCGATGTGTTTCTATAACCACAGACAAATGGGGTGGTGAAACATCGAGGGACTTGAATTTTCACCTTCCTCGCGACACAGACAAAGAGTTAGTCCGAGGTGAAAGTTGTAAAAATATATCAGTCGACGGCGCGACGGTCTGACCTCAACAATTCCACGAAATAATTTTTGTCCATGGACCAATGTTTGCCTAAGGGCAAGACGCATAATAATAAAGGTGAGGCAAAACACATGTCCAATTTGTCATTCGACATTTGAATTATGAGACCAGACCTTGTCTGACGTTTAGAGGACCCTTCGCCGCTTCCGCAGGTGTTGAAAGTTGTAACCATGTGGTTCATGTTACACCTGCTGACCGGATAGTTCGAACACCATGACACAAGGAGCTGTGTGTCCATGGGAAGATGATGATGCGGTTGGAATCGTTCCGACCACTCTCCAATATCACGGAGGAGCTGGGCACACAAAAAAACAGCTGAGCTCCCAACAGATTTTCAATTTACTTGTTTTATCTAAAGGGAGAAAGTTAATTTATTCTATAGTTTGGACATTTTTTTTTACACTCTGAAAATACGTTTTCAGTTTGGATTGCTTATGCACCTATAACGCACAAAAGATTTATACCTGAATTTGTGTCGGACCGCACAATACGAAATAATTATGTACAAGTACCACTGCTGTAACTTAATAAACTTGAGCGGTATTTGTGTTAAAATGTCTCATTCAAATATCAATGACTTTTGCATTGCTAGAAAAATAGCAATTTAGATACAATTTTTTTTCCGGGTTGAAACCCAATATACCATTGGAGGGAGAGCAAGTTCAGGTTTTAAACATAAGGGATACAGGGTCATGGTAACTCTGTGTAAAGCCCTCTTCCGGTAACGAAATTTGACAAGGAGGGCTTACGATAAAAATACGAGTGAGGAAACAAAACCTAATTTCAACAGCCGAAATGAATTATCTCAAATAGGCTGCTAGGTATATAAAGCATGCTCCACTTCGCACTCTATGGTGACTGCTACTTCAACGTATTAATTATAATCCTTTTTAATTTTTATATTGCTTCCACCGATATCCGTTTTCCAGTGTTACGAAACAGCCGTCTCGTTAGAAATAAATTATTGAGGGCGTCCCATATATCCCGCGCATGACTTTGCACAGTTCTGGAAGCGCCGCATTAATTTAGAGCTATTAGTATTAAAGGACGCAATTACCGGAAATATTTGAGCTATTTAAGAGATCATTTGTGTGTTGTGGTTTTTTATTGGGAACTTGCGGTTTTATGCTCAAACCCGACTGGGTAGCAATAGTTACAATGAGCTCTAAGGTTTAGGCCTATCTGGGAACATTCAAAAAACATTTTTTTCTTAAACTATCTAGTTAAAGATGGATTTTTTTATCAATTTATGTCGTGCAAATCAGGCCTAATAAGAAGTTTGATCAGAAGTGTACTTATGCAGTCGATGGACTTATATCGGTCGAATATCCGGAAGAAGGGTTTTCAAGAATCAACCAAATCCTTAGAACACATGAGGAAATTTAGAAAAATTTCGAACTTAAAAAAAAAACAGCTTACTGAAAAGTGAAACATGCACAAGATAATTCTGACCCCTCTTCTTCATTATTTGTCTGCAATCTTACCTCAGTCCAGACATGCCATCTATAGCAGCATCATGGAATTTGTATAAGATTATACCTTTAACAGTGATAAACAAAATACTCAATAATTAACGGTTAAATCTTAACAGCCGCGGGTTGTTAATCCCGGCCTATCTCTGTAGGAACATCCCTCTGCCGGGGATTTCCTCAGCACGGCCAGCTGTGACTAAGCGGGAATCTCAACACCAAATCATGCGCTGAGTTCGCGGCCATCACGACCAATTTACTGGATGCTACATCACCCTGTTGACCACATTTTTTTTTACCTAATGCAATATCCCTCGTGGATTCAAGAGCAACATCAAAAGCACGCCAAGTCGAATATTGATATTTTCTTGTTTGGTCAACGGCTTGTTTTTGATTGACAGTAACTGCCTTTAGCCATGCGTCTAAAACAAAAGTAACAATGCTTCACATTTAAGGCTGGATACATTTATTAATTATTCACTGATTATGATAGCCATGTTATTTCTTGACACGCAAAGACATGATACTGACATCATAAAAAGTCCGGTAAATGTTCGATTTTCAAAGAGAAATGACCTCGATGGCATTTGTTGTGTTGTTAATGTGGAAATTCTTATTATTATACAGCCATACGTCATCAAATTAAAAATAACAAAAAGGGCTGAAAATGATAGTAGGTTCGATACATAGATCCATGCAAATCAAGGGAATGTTTTGTAACGAATTCTACTACATTTAAAGTTAGAATTGTAGTAAAATGGAGTTCCCGGATTCATAATCGAAGTTTTCGAGTGACTTAAAGGCATATGCAGGATCATTTGTTTTTCATGCATTTTGTTTGTTTCCAAATAATAACACCACCTCAAATCCAAAAAATGTTCACAACCTAAACTGTTGAAGTTTCAACTTAGCTGATTATGCTTTTCGAGAAAACAGTGACAAATCATGCACAACCTTTTGAATGATCACGAAACTCGACTTCGTCATTTTATACCTTTTCATTCCAAAAATCAGCCAAACATTATTGACTGATCGTTGAAAATCACCTCCATTTCTTGATTTCATCTGAATAATATCAAGCCAGGTATAATAATTTCACGGGTTGTTTAGTACCACTTCGATATTTACAATGCAATTAGCTTTTTGAACATAATTCGGTAAATTACTTTTTAGATACATGTAAATTTATCCTTTAATTTTAATCTTCTTCCCAACTGAGCCGGATTGAAAACTGGATGAGAGATTGGCCTATATATTAGCCATAGGCCTATACATGTATTAACTTGATCCTAATCCCTATTTTTGTTGCAGAGGATATCAGCGCGGAAAGCTGAGGGATTATCGAGGATCAGAAATCGTGGATGCCATCAGATGATAGGTGCCAAACGATCTTGCTATAAACTGCACTAATGATCCTTGGATTATGTTAGATACAGCAGTTGTGCTTTCCCAAAATAGAATGTCCTGGGAAATTCGTATAATACAAGCTATACTTTTACGAAAACTCTGTCGGTAAAAGTGGCTCAATCATTCTTTAAAGCACATACTCGAGGAAACTTTGCTTTTAATCCATAAATACTTTTAAATCCATAGCACATTTTTACGACGCAAACAAGTTCATATATCAAATCAGAATTTTCCTGGGGTAATGTGCAAAATACCTCCGGGTCGGTAGGGTTACCAAAATAGCTTCGTATAGGTACGATGGAAAGGCATAAACAGGACATGCGTGGATTTGTTTCTGTTGATGTGGTTCCTGCCGAGTGAGGAGGGAAATTGACTTCAAACTTTCAACTAAGTAGAGTGTTAATAAAATCATTCGTTGCAGGGGCGAAATTAGGGTTCAATTTGCATGGGGATCTTGGAGGGGGGAGGGTGGGGCGGGGATTTTTTTCTGGAGGGGGCACTTTATATGTTTAAGCTCACTGACCTGCCCCAAGTTCACCAGTCGGGGGCGACAACGGAGGAACAGGCTTCGAACTAAGGGTCAGGCCACTGCTTTGATCATCGGCATTAATATTGGAAACAACAATAAGAAAGGTTCACTTATCTTGAGAGGTTGTTACCATTTTCAACACGGCTTTATGAAAATGCGGCTTAACGCTTCTGTTCTCGAAAGGTGTACGGTAATTACACACAGAGAATTGTATGGGTTCAATTTTCCGTTTGACATTTTCATTTCCTACCCTGGGAGTTGCCGGCCCATCCTTGTTTACACGATCTCCATGGACCGTTGTCACTATCTCCATCATCGATAACCAGCAAATATCCGATAGTTTGCCGCCATCCGATCCCAAAATACACGGCGCGGCGGAATCAGGTTGACAGAAAGTTGCGCCATTAGGGGACAAGGATTGATACAAACCAAGACTTGGGGTTTTATAAGAGTGAAGCGTGCTGGGGGAGGTATACAGACCAGGCACACGAGCGCAAGGCCCCGGGTTAACTAGACCGCTACATGACAGCAACTTCCCCTTCATTCTACAGTGTACTCACCCCCGACGTCTATTGGAGATGGTCTGTGCTTTGTATCAGGCGCATGAGAGGACAACATCCGGCGGAATATGAATTACTGTATTACGGAGAGAGGAAACAGCCTGGTACAGGTGTCTCCTACGGGGCTAATCCGGGCAGACATAGGGTCAATGCCAGGTCAGTCAAGGGATGAAAGACCAATCATGCCAAGGTCCGTCGTGAGTTACAGGGGTCAAATAATTCGACCACGGAGGAGAAAAAAAGGACGATGGGAGAATGAAGAGGGCGCCCTGCAGAACGAGAGGACACGTTCGTTTCGCTGGTCCACGCCCGTACCGTTGTTCGTTGTCAAAATAAGTGCATGTGTATAACGGCAATATAAAACAGTTCATTTTTCCCTCTCCAAATTGTGGGGAGGGGGCTGAGCGGAGCAAGGCGGGCCGGCATTGAGGGAGGGGGAGAGACGTGTCCTACGCCCCTCCAGTTTCGCTATTGTTTCTTGGTGACCGGAGTCGACCGAATTCGCATTCAAAATCAACCAATAACTGGCTATCGAACCAGCCTACTCCCTTTCAGGCATTCGGCAGAATCAAAGCTCGAAATATGACTTTTGGTTTTTTAATTGACAGGTTTGGCGGTTAGTAAATAGGGAATTACTGTATCGGGGGTTTAGTCTCCCACCCTTCTTGGGGCGAAGAGATGGGTCGATTTTTGTGTCATCCATCTGCTCAGTAATTCCACTTCGGCTCATCAACCAACTACATGTATCGTTCAATGTTGTACTCGGGAAACGACCTTGTAAATCACTCCTGTCATTTCACAGCCTACAGATGGAGATTTCTGGACAGTTCGGACATTGGCACCGATGCGTCACCGTGATCGAGTGCATTCTTCCGCTCCATCGATATGTTATTTCCGAGTCAATTCTCCAAAAAAAAGTAGAAATGGTAAACGTGATGCAGAAAATTGTGTCAATGAAGGAATATCTCGTCAAAACGCAGATGAGAAGGGTAGGAATTGAGGGAATGGGTTTTAAGAGTAGTCCCTTTGAAGGTCTTGAACACTGTACAATGACACAATAAGATATTATGCCTGATTACTCAATACATGCATATACACCATGAATATACCTGTGACGTCATACCAGCGGGCTACCCTGCAAGAAACCCAAACATTTAAGCATCTTTTGCATGTTATTTGACCCGCATTTAACAGTTTGTGTCATGGGCCTTATTCACGAGAGTCGGCCATATTGGATTGAGAGTGAAGTAAAATCTTGATTTTTGGAAGTTGTGCAGAGAAATGAAAGCAAGTTAATTACTAATTAATTCAAGTCTGTTTCAATGAATAATTTCAAATTTGTAATTAAACGTTCCCTAATGTTTAAAGCCAGGTTCTAAAAAAATGGCAATAAAATAAGGCTGCATTATGCAAGCATAAATAGTCTGGCACCATCCCATTCAACAGTTAATAATTTATGAAATACATTCAGGAAACTCGAGGAAAAAAATGGCCAACAACACATTACAAGAGAAACACAGTTGGCTGAAAGTTGACATGACGTGACTACAACATCAACATGGAACGCATGATTTACTGTCTGAATACGTCCTTTAAAGGTAGCACGGAGCATGCGCGTTGAACTCCAAACCTACAACGGGATCTCGCGGGAATCTCGGAACCTATTGGGACGATCAACGGAAATAAAGTGTTTTTTTGTTTGTGACAAAAAATAATGAAAATATACAGAGATATCGGTAATATTGTTATTGAGGCGAATGAAGGAGTGGTTAGTTTTGTACCCGGACGTTTACCCAAGAAAATATGAACGTGAAATCGCGTGACTTTCATCATAGCCGTGTTTTCATAAGGTTACGTTATGGCCTTAATAATGTTAGTTTATAATGGCTTGCATAAGGAACAGCAACATACACTAATCAATCACCCGCCAAGTTTTCGGCAAAAATAGTTGGGGATTTCAGGGGGTCAACGATTGACATCCTTATCTTAAATGAAACAGAAAAACCAAAATATAAACGATACGTGTATATATCAAAGGTATATATATAATTAGTACTGATTTTGTATAATGTTGAACATTGTTTAACCTAACAAATTACACTTTATTACTGCGGCTGATCACAAACAGGTGGTGTAATAGAGTTGTCACAGTCTCTTAACACTATCATATTAATACACACCACTGTATTTCAGTCATATTGCAAAAGGATATTTACCTGAAGTTATACAAGACAAAATAATAATAACGGGTTCCGCTTATATAAAGTTCACCAAGCGCATTTGTTTTTATAGCTCAAACTATAAAAAGAATTATTATTATTAGATATATAAATCCAATCAACATTACCAATACGGATTTGTAAACATATAGTGTCTTTTAACAAATTGATACATAGAATGTTAACAGATGATTTTTATGTACAGTTTTGATTTACGATAAAGCGTATAATGGTCGCTCTCTTATTAAAACAAATATCGTTTCATACGGATACTAAGGTTGTTTGTTCATGTTATTTGTCACATATCTTTACCCAGTGGCATTACCAAGGGGGCAGGCCGCAGGTGCCACCCCATCCCTGCCTGAGACCTGTGCCCCCCCCCAAGTGGCCCGACCCACACCGGCTCAAAATTCGAGTAAGGCAAATATGAACATTAAAGTTGCGTTCCCCGCCTCTGTTACTAAATATTCAACTTGTATTCTTTCACTGCATGGCTTTACCCTCGATTCGTCTCAGTGTTTTAAAGTAAAACCTTTCCAAAGTTGTACGGTTTCTACGTATAACAAGTTAGTGCTATACTGAATGACAGGCGAGTGGTTCGTTAGACGTCATAATTCCGACGTTAAACCTCCCCTTAATTCCATTTAATTTTTTTTAACATCTGGAATAAAAAACATAATCATTGATTTCCGTGTTTGATAAATTCTAGAGAGTTATTTACAAATTAGTCTGAACAGTAGGCCTATATGATACAAAACTGCGGCGACAAAAGGAACAGCGCCACCACCGACGAATCAAGCCAATGTGTGCCAAGCATCGGTGTGGAGTGTCGACACATCGAGCTTATCATAGCGGGTTTTAACCAATTATTCGATGGCCATGGTCTAATTAGCAAAAACCGGGGATTAATGCGAAAACGTGCGCAAAGACATCACGTGCCATAAAAAGCAACTTACAGCTTTCAGAGAGGGCGCTTTTCATTGAAGCAAAATTACAAGCATTGCATGGGAAACGACACTTAAGCGTCAAGAGATGGCGCACTTCAAAAACAGAGGCACTCACTCAGACGGACAAATGTAGTACACTGCTATCACTGATCTCTATTATTTCTGACTGGATTGCGCTTCGATCCGGCCGTGAGAGTGAAGTCACTGGACGCCATTTTGACACTCCCTTTGGCCACGTAAAAATATATTAAGAGTCACGAAATAAAATTATGTATTTGAACAAATATTAACATGAGTAAAATAACACTGTGGGCAAAATGAATAAATAAAAACGTGTTCGGTGATTCAAAATTGTAATTCTTTGCTTTTTATATACGGATCCGTGCGTTGTGGGCTTTTGAGGGAGTTTCAAAATGGCCGCCGCGTGTGTGCGAGGGCCGCGTCACGGTCTTGTGTACACGCATATGGTCGAAGCGCTATCCAGTCAGGATAACAGAGATCAGTGATTGCTATAGGCAAAACTTCATTCAAAATAATTGGTCCTGCCATTTGGGTTTCGGCTTTTTTTTTTAGTGTTTTTTTGATCACCCTGTATAGCCTAGCTTGTCGTGCCCCGTTCCAAATTGAAGAGTTATACTCTTCTTAGCATTTGCTGAGTATGCCTACATTACGCTATTATACAAGAGGGCACTGAATTCAGGCTACGTCCGAAAGTCTTGGCTACGGCCGGCAGTAGGCCTTTTACACGTTTGTCTATTGGAAGTGGCTTCGACAGCTTCCATAGGGCATGTGTATTTGCAAGCCGTAGCCATGAGTATGTTGGACGCGGCTTAAGTTTGCCTTAATCAATGACATAGTTTTTGTGTACTTCGGTTTCATAGTATGATTCATAGGTGAGCATTTCTCAATTCCCGGTCCGACTGCATCTCGCGTTCAAGCGTGCGTGTTGGTACCTCGTATCCATCGGCGTCGACTCCCGCGTAGACGGGGTTATCTATCTGACTACATGTAGTCCGGATCTCGTCGTAAATCTCGATGTAAGGATCGGGGGTGGAGGAGGTAATTCGGGCATCTTGTCGAATTGTTTCATATCCGTCCGAGGGGTTACCCGGATCTACACCCCGGAGAAAGGTGGCTGGACCTCGGGGCAGTGTGGCCGGTGCTGCGGTAAATATAAACACAACACAGTTAAGTAAAATCGAACTGGTTGCTGTCATCTTTGTCTCAAATAACTAGCAATTTCTACTTCAATTTTCGTTGCCTCTCCGACATTATAACGAGTCAGTGAAACAATGCAACCGTTGAATAAGATCTGCCTATTATTTCTCTGGGCAAAGTCCTACAGACGACCTCACCTGTGACGTCATGCCAGTTGGTTTATAAATACCAACTGGCAAAACATTGAGCCTCCAACTCATCAGTCCCATGTTATTTCCCGCGTCATACTTACGTTTTATTCCCCATAATTGCACAGAATATGTCAATACCTCTATTGTATGCCTAACATTTTACAGTGATATCACATAAAAATCTACCAACAAGTTCCGAACTGAAGAAGGCCTGATCTTAAATGGTCCAGGTTTATCGTCTTACCTGAACTCAGTCTGTTATCTTCCTGGTATCTGATGGTGCCGTTTGCCTGGCCATGAGTGTTAGTCTCTATGGTCTGAGCCACATGACCGCTAACTGTTCCATTGGCTTGCAGTGCATTGTGCTGTCTTGGCCTATGTCGATATAATGGCAGAAACACAAATCAAAATATTATTTTCATATTTAAAATTATTTTCATATTTCTTATTTAAGTCTTATCTGAATTCGCTAAGTTGAAGGCTTATTTTTACGCATGCATGAAACTTGTGAGGAGTTTCGATGGACCCTTTATTAATGTAAGTATAGGAATATTTGCTTTTTGTACTTTTTTTCAACAAAATTGCTCAAAATCTTAAGAAGGGTGCATTCATCTCAGTAGAAACTATACAATTTGAGAAACAGAGCAAACGTGTTTCATAAATTTTGGGTCTTGTTTGACTGGATTCCGTTACTAATAACGCACTTTAAACCATGCCCGCGGGCTCATTTTCTAAAACCAACTTTTTTGATTGCCTTCTTCCGGATGAAAGCAATTTGAGGAGCTGTGGAAGAATTTCACTGGATATTTTAGTACCAGTTCCATCTACACCCATGAGCAAGAATTTCCGCTTGCAATCGGTAGGTACATTACCTGGTGATTCGCAAATATTCATATCCGTGCCTTGAATGACCAGTCTATTGCCATCCATCCGACTGACCGACCGTCCGACCAACCGACTGACCGTTCTGACCATACCCCCCTTGTGGGGTGATGCTCCTTTCAGGACACATCACCCCACTATTTTCACAATAGAAAAACATCACCCCAGAAGAGAATTTTTATAAAAAGGGATAATGGGAACACAATGCTATCACCCCACAATTCCGTCTGGCTAGACCGTCCGACCGTCCGACCAACCGACTGAGCATAAATGAATGTCTAAACTTAGATTTTCGGGCTCAGCTCGACTACGCAAGCCCCTAATTGTCTTGTCATCTAGAAAAACACTGGTTTGATGACCAATCAAAACCAAAACTCATTTTGATAATTTACTTTGTTAATAATCATGGTCAAATGCTTACAAGTTAGGTTTTCGGCGAGATCTGCACCTGATGACTGCGACTGCAATGATTGTAATAAGGATCAAAAGCAGAACAGCCGAGCCGACAATTGCTGCAATCACTCCGCCACTAAGAGCTGCCATGCTACGGTCTGTAGGCCATATAATAAAAAATACAGTTAAAACACTAATTGAGAATTTCTTATAAAACCTCTCTCTTTTTATCGTCTTATATATAGGTCAGCTAGCAAAGGACAAACGCGAGAATTCAAAACTAAATACACATGATGGACCTTGTGCCCCATCACCCTTAAAACGAACATTACAAAAGGCGCACAGTAGCTGATTCAGTACGAGCTGTGAAACATCAAAAATGTTTTAGAATATGTCATCAAAATTTATGCTTTCCAACTCGTGTGTAATATACTGCTTTTACAAAGCCAAAAAATATATTTTCTTACCACAACCTCGGTCACGTAAACACTGTATGATATATCCTTTTGATAAATATTTTCCAAGAAGAAAGAACAGTCCGTTGCTAATTTGTCAAAAGTGTTCAGCGATTGCTGAAAAAAATTCACATGTAACACAGTGACGTCTTTCTGATGAGACATAATGCAATTTATCACAGACGTATATAGGTCTTTGTAACACGTCTGTCTCCTGCACATGGAATACATTAGCACTGGACATCCCTCACTGCGCAGTCGGTAATTGTCAAGTCTATTTCCAAGTGAGAACATCTGTTCAAAATGCATGCAGTATGAGGGAAAATGTGCATTTCTTGACACTGGCATCATTCTATTGCATGCTTAGTATTCGTATACCTTCGATATCAAAACAGGTTCCGGAGACGGGGTCACAGTTCAGCGATTCTGCGCAGTTGCAGTCTCGGGAGCAGTTTTCGCCCCAGTGATCGTCGTCACATGGAAGTGTGCACCTGAAGGGAAAAATAAGTCAAGATGGGTGAAAGAAATTCAAGAAATTAAGAAAACCCGCCTTAAAAAAAGGACAACGAAGTGAGGGATGGGAGTGATTATAAAGGGACCACTAAACCGCTACATCAAATAGATATAATCGTATCAATACGGTTTTGCAGCTAATTATTAAACAAGTTTCAAAATGAGTAAAATTGACATTTACTCAGCGTCTTAAGCGAACTGCCCACGCATAATTTTCGCATTTTCTGCATCGATGGAATAAAAATGATTGTGCACAAGAGGGCGCTTTTCGTTGCGGACTGTGCAGAACAGATTCATATGGACACTTACAATTGTCCCATCCAGCTTCTCGGACAACTGTCGCAGCTCCCGGTCACGTGATCGCATCCACCATCATCCGGGCACACACACCGTGTTTGACAACCGTCGCCATGGAACCCCGTGGGACACTTTTGGTCGCAATGCTCCCCTAACCACCCTGGCAGGCATTCACAACTCCCGTCCCCTGGTAGGCACGACACCGCGTTGATGCACTGACAAGTTGCCTCGCAAAACTCCCCGTACGAGCGGTTCTCGCAGGTGTGTGCACAATACCGCCCCCGCCAGCCGTCGAAACATCGACACGCCCCGAAGACGGGATCGCAGAATCTGTTTCCCTCCTGGTGGCAAAGGCTGCAGAAGGCGCTGGCGTCGCTTGAGCAAAGTTGATCGCGAGGGGTGTCCTGGCAATTTATCTCACAAAAATCGCCGGCGAAATTGCTGGGACATAAGCAGCCACCTGTTAGATTCATAAAATGAAAGTACAAGTAAATAAAAAAGGCTAACCAACCAAGACTTTCTTAAGACATGTAAGAAGAAGTACAATTCATCATTGATGAAGACTGATGATAATCAGAAAATGTTTAAACCCAAACAACACAACTTTCTCAACAAAAGTGCTAAAAGTCTGTTAGCGCCACCAATTTTGTACGAATATTGCACCGAAAACAAAGAGACCGAAAGTGGACACCGGGTGCATGCTGGATATATAGCGCCAAGTCACGTCATTCAATAAGGAGATGCTGCTCACAGTATTTAAGTGGCTGAACACAAGAAATGTGTAGGAATTCATCAGTGACTTTTGGAGCCAAGGCACTTGTGATTGATCGTAAGTCCATCAAGTCATCCAATCCAAAGTGAACTCACAAGCTATCAAAATGAAATGTGACAATATCGTCCTTCCCCTGTTGCTTGTGACTGGACATGTGACTGAACTTGTGATTTTACGCGTGACTGCAGCTGCTGCACTTCTCATGTACCCATAATCCGTCAATAGTACCTCTCAACTAGAACACTGTAACTCATGCCATACAGCTGCTGCTATCGTTTTACTGCCTTGTAACTAGTCCGGATCGTTAAGTGACTGTGTAAACAATATTTTCAATATGTCATTTCTGAATTAAACAACAGGCGAACTTGAATACGTCGATATCATGGGATTCTCTTCTGTTTATATAGCTTTAAAATGGCGTCGTAAAACGACCTCATTCGCCCGTTTAATGACCTATTTTGCCTACCTGTGACTGGGTGACATGAGCCATCATTCTGGCACTGACAGGTGTTTATACACCTGTCACCATAGCGGCCATTAGGGCACGTCTGCTCACAGTGTCCACCCATCCATCCCGGCTGACAATCACACGAGCCGTTGACCGGGTTGCACTCGCCGTTGTTCAGGCACGAACAGGACAGGGAGCAGTTAGGGCCGTAAGTCAAGGCTGGGCAGACTGAGTAAATTATGATTGGGAAATGGAAACCGGTAAGAAAATATAAATAACCTTGCAGACAAGAAGATAAAAACAATCTCAGCAAAGAATTGAAAGTAAGCGATTGATACAACTTTAAAAAGGAAATGACAACGCCTTTCCTTATTCAAAGTAAAGTATTTTCGAACCCCCTCCCCCTACTCTTATTTCAGTGTTGGATTGGAAAACCGTGTGTGTGTGTTCGAGTAGCTTCCCGAGTCAACTCGGGTAAAGACAGACGGGTTATAGCCACAAGAGCCAACGTCATACCAACCGTAAAATCACGGCTATAATGCCGCGGTGAAAAGCCAGATCTGTGGACAAAACGCCCATTTGGACTGAGTCTTAGTTTGAGATCGACAGCTTTTCTGTCATTTGCACAAATCAACAGACCCTTTTCCACAAAATAGTGATAGATTGTGGCAGTATATACCATCTGCAAAATTTACTCGAACCGACTTGCCGACCCCAAGCTACAATCCCGGCCAAAATGGTCGGGACACTTCCTTAGCCTCCCCCGCTCACCCGGTCAATGTTGTTCACTCCAGCTGATGGAGCACACACCGCGCAATGAGAGGCAACATTGAGTGGGGGTTAGGGGGTTGGGGGCCCAGCCAGATTTGGCCAGGATAGGTTGTCGACTGTGGTACGTGAGACGTCTGCACTAGAAAGAATACCTTCGAGTTTGCACTTTTTCTCGCAAGCACTTGGGCAGCACTGTGCGTGCAGTGCTTGTGAATTTACGATGATGAAGGGCGCCATCTTACCCTCTGAGCAGGAGTTACCGTCCCTCAGAAAACCATCACAGCACTCGTATGTCTCTACTCTCATATACAGATCAGAAACCGAGATATCACCAGAACTGTGTGACAGTATACGACACAAGCAATAATGTCAAAATCTTGGCGATCGGAACTCTACATGCACATTATGCCCCTTCATTCTTTTATTTTGCATATTATACTAAAAAGTGCCGGTTTGAACTTCGAAACATCGCTAATGTGTACATAATTGGGTTTTATTGAATGATTTTGCAATTTGCCGGGTTTTTTTCTAGGGGCGGAATGTCACGCAGTAATGATGCGCAACAATACATAATCAACATGAACTACAAACCAAAGAATAACAACAAGAAAATTACGAAATATTTATTTTGCGAATTGCGGATAATTTAATAGGCTAAATTGAATTATTAGAAACTGTAATATGATGCAATCGAATGAGGAAACAACGAAATATTTATTTTGCGAATCGCAGATAATAGGCCAAATATGTAATTATTGGAAACTGTAATATGACACAATTGCATGTGCGACTGACAACATACATGTATGCAATTAGTAGGAAGCACATTTCATACACAATATAGGCCTAACTCGTAAGATCAAAATCCAGGCGCACAACAGGACTACTGGCGTTTTTTTTAATGGTTTTGGGAGGGTTAAACTGACTGCCTCAATATGTTACCGTAAACTTGGGTAATTTTTGGCACCCTGGATAACCTTGGCAAAAGCCTTACCATACTGCATTATTATTGTGAGGTGTTTAATGATAAACTTGATTCCATAAAAGGCATTTCCTAAAAATATTATTTCCATTCTTCGACATTATGAATTTAGAATATAACAATTACAAGAGTAAGCCAGGTGAAAATGTAAACAAGCCCCAAGTTTTATCTACTGACTAGGCGTGGTCTCAATAAAGCATCTTTACCTGATAGCACGGCACGTCGTCGCCAGGTAAATCGAATCACACCCGTCAAGCAACTCAGTTTCAGTCAAGTGAAGAGTGGCCAACTCTAAACTGAATAAAGATAGAAAAGCCACAAGTGAAACACCTGTTTGTATATTTTTAAGTTTTAAGGAACCACCTACAATAATTAGTCATATTCCAAAGTGCAATTTCGGGTATTGTTTTTATTAAGTTGTATTTTAGCAACCATTCACTTTTCTAAAGGGGGGGGGGTGTTTGTTTTAGATATATATTTCTGTGTTGAGTTTTTGATATTGTGTAGCGTTGTTTGCTCTGTATTTTTCTTAATATATTTTATTGTTGTAAGTAACTTGTGGTGTCTTGTGTATGTGTATAACATGTTTATTTTTCTGAGGAGGTATTTCAATTTTGTTACGGAATTTTACCCTGTCTTTTTCTGAGGAGGTATTTCAATTTTGTTATGGAATTTTACCCTGTCTTTTATATTGTTTTTTTTTTATTGTAACCATTGGCGACAAGTTCAATTTGAATAAACCAACAATAAAAACAATAATAATAATAATAATAAGTTGTTTACAATTTCCGCAAGGTTCTTCAATATATGCCTACAAAATAGAGAACAAAGTCTTTGTTTCCTGTTGGGACCTAAAAGCTAAAGGTCTCATATAAGCCTGGACGTCTTGAATTTCTGGATTAAAGTGTCAGCATCAGAAATTAACTATAATTAACATTGATTGTAAATCAAACACTCTGTCAGTTACAAATTAGCACCCCACCCTCCGCAAAAAAAAGAAAGAAAGGCGCTTGTGACGGAGAAACAAACTCACCTTGTCTTGATACAAACGTTCAGATCACTGGAGCTTAGTTCAAATGGATTGATAACTTGGCTCCACATCGCCGCAGCTTCCCCGCCGGTCATCAAAGACTCGGAGCTGCCCGACGACTCAGAGGAGCAAAGGATCCCAGAGGACAGGAGCACAAACACGGCAAGGTAACGAGCAACTTTCATCCCCATGGGGGCAGCAAGTACATGTACATCTACATCCATGTTACCAGTGGCATGTGATGGCACCGTTACGATGAACCCGTCTGAACCAGGAAAAGTTCATCTACAGATGCCGGTCGAATACATTACATTGTTTTTTCCTGCAATCCAATTCCACTCAAGTCAAAGCGGTTTTCCTGCCGTGTATTTATGCATGGACACAAACGAATTCACCAATGGTGGATGACGATCAATACTTATGATCGTACATTTCGAGGAGTAAACTGCATGGTCCCGACGCACATCCTCAACATGTGGTCTATATCCTGTAACTTCGAATTGAACTTTCACATTGTTCCCCAAGATCAACAAATAACTCAACTACGTTTCAGAGTTAAATAGCTACCGGTACTTCCCGACGGCTACAAGTTTAACTTTGAACAAAAACATCCACATAAAGTTCTACAACTGTTCGAGTTTTCTTCTTTTCCTTCATGGAACTGCACAAACCACATCTGTTGGGTTATGCTTTATCACGACATGCATCAGTGATCACATCGTTTTCCCTTTTGTTGTTCACTTACACCATTCGCCCATTCTTACACAACTGGTTTGTGGTTGATATGCATAATGCATATATCTGATGACTCATCTCATGGGGCAAACAGAACGGTGACATGTTATTGTTCAATATTGGAATTGAGATGACAATTATATGACCGCATTCGGTGTTGTAATTCATGGAAAGTCATGATGTATCTTTTATTCCTCCATTCATAATAGGTAAACACAGTCACTGTGTGTGTACGCATTACTGACACATTGCCATATAAGTTGGTGCTGACACTAATAATTATAATTATACACAAAACCCCTAGCGCCGGGTTTTTCGTGCACAAACCTTATCAGATAGCCTATCACGCCCATTAAGCCTCTGTACTAATAACGTCACACTTTGTTTACGTGTGTGCTTTCCTATGGTGCCGAGTGGACCGTGGGCCCCAACTGGCTCCATAAGAAAGTGCCCATGTATTAAACAAAGCCTCATCATTAAGAATAAAAAGACAGAAGTACCATGATTGAATCATGTTCAACACAAAATCTGATATATTTTTACTACGATTATCGATTTTACAGAATTCGGCTAGAAATCTGCTAAAACTTTCCTTATGCTGGATTTTCTGCCAGATTTCGTTTTTTTCCCCAAAACAGTCCATAAAATCTAGCCGAAAATCGGCTAAAACGTCACCCTGCGCTGTACCAATGTAAGGCATTTTTGGTCTGCTCATTTTTTACAGGACTCCTTCGTCCAATCAAATTGGCTAGATTCGAGAAGACGTCACCTACATATTTCTGACCAATGAGAGACAAGCCACGCGAGCCACGCGTGCTACGTCACAGATATATATTTCTTCGAACGCCCTCCCGTCTTTAAAAACAAAAAAAGATGTTTTTTTTTCTCCCGAAATTGATGCTACCCCATCTGGAAATGAAGACTATTCCGTCATATTTGTTGTTTTTTTCTTTAATTGACAATTTCCATTCAGATACAATTTTTGGCATTATGTTTGAATAGGTCTAGGTGGAGAAAATAAGTATGCGGAGAAATACACACTGAAAGCCTCGAGCCAAGCACGGACTATTATCACGCGTCTAACCAGGAATTTGGCGGAGTCGTTAATCCTGTGTGTAAGGCTGCATCCGAATCAGCTGTCTAGAGCTAGGTCTAGGTCCGCGCCCATTGAAAATACGCGGGGACGCGCTGACAATAGACGTAGCCGTAGCTCTGGAAGCCCATTTCGGACACGGCCTAAGATCCGTGAGCCAAGCCGTGAAGTCAGTACGGAGCAACAGCCAGCGTGAAGTGACGCGTTTCTCCGCTAGCAGCACATGCCACTCCCTAGTCAAAATTCCCGCTCTGACCGCCGCCCCATACAATCATTAGCATATCAATGATGCATTCTTATTCGCTCTGGACTCAACCGAATACATCAACATTTTTCACCTCCTTATCATTACGCCATGGAAAATTACCGAGAACGGGGTCAACGGACACTGGGAGGCAGCACGCAATGTCTTCCCGCTATTTGTTGGTCAGTCATCAACAAATCGCCTCAAATTTCACAGGCAAAACTTGGACTTTAACCTCCGAGTCGGCCGTCCAGCTTCAAGCCCCTAATGCGGAAACTTGTACATCATACCCTGGAGTCTTCATGGGAGCGGGAAAAAACATCTTGCAAAAGTCTTGCAATTCGACCAGCAAACCGGCCTCGTGTACGGGGTCACGGCAACATTTCGACGCAGACATGTAGCGTCGTCGTCACTCATATTGAAAAACTGACATGAACTTTGCTGTTGGCCTACAAAACTTGTCGTAACTTTTGTTTACAGAACTGAACTGGACTACGCAATTGCATTCATTTGAATGCTCATTTTGTGCTGAACTGAATGGACATTTTTGTGAACTCGTATAATTTTGTCGAATGATCTGAGTGACGTTTTTGGAAAATGCTGAAGTCAAGCTTTTGGAGTTCGTCGGGGTAAGTCCAACATTAATTAAGGAATTATCGAGGTGAGTGAAAAAATTATCTTCTCCTCCGGTCACACAGAACCAAAACAGGAAAAAGTGTCTCAATATTCTGCATTTTGAGCAATATGCCATCTGCATACATTTTAAACCTCACTTCGAAGTATAAAGTGGAGCCAGAAAAAAAATCCTCTCTTTGACTTTGGTCCTTAAATCGCATTTAATGAAAACGTTTTTAATGTTATTTACAATAGTATGTATTGCATTTTGTACACGAGGTTGTATTTTGCATTGTTGAATATTGTGCGATACAATTCTGAAATTCTTCTCTTTAATTAGCCTATCTCACTTTTAATGTATATAGATATTAGAATAAGCACGATACATGTGTGTGTTTGTTGCCAACAAAATGGCGTTCATTCTGAGTTTCCTGTACATTAGCGAGTCTTTTGCATTGCTGAATATTGTACGTCGAAATGCCATTCCTGTAAGCCCTTTTGATTTAGAGTAATTTGCATGTGAATAACTGCCAATGTGTTTGTCAAAATCTGTTTACATGTACATGCCTTTTGGTGCATTGCGCATTTCACGCATTGTAACAAAAGCGAAATCGAGAGGTGGAGTCGGCGTCGGCACGTGAGCCGCTCGTGGCCTGCGCAGCGTGGGCGTGTTAATAGACTCCGATGATTCTTATTGGTCGAAAAGTTGAAAGGCCGCGCGCGCGGAATGCGGCCAGGTGCACCGTTTTTGCTACACTTGCAAAGACATTCCAGAAAGGCAGGGGCTTTTAGGGGTTGGAGTAAACATGTTTAGATTTTCGTGCAGAATGGAGGGTTCCTTGGAATTTGGTTTTCCTTTTTGTTATAATTGTATTAAAATAGTTTCGAGCTTTTATTTAATAATTCAAAGATGACATGAAAACCTGAACGCCATGAATTCGAGGAGATGACAACGGAGCCAACGGACTTTATCATAAACTTAAATTATTTTGTGCAAGCACACTACATGTATTAAGTGTATTATAGGGCGGCATTCCAATGGACCAAAATCAATTTTATGGACAATGTATCTACGGATCTCAAATTTGTTTAAATAATGAACTTTACACCATTAGCTTCAGGGTAAATGCTAGTATAAGTTCAAGAGGACAGCAGAAGAAAACATTTTGAGAGCTGAATTATTTTAATTATGATTGTATAACTTTAGATTGAAAAGATAGCCGACGGAATTAATTGAAGCTCATAAGAATTGGAGGACACCTTCATGCTGTTGAGATCAAGACCAGCGAAATTCGACGTTTGGAAGAAGGAACATAAGGCAAAGTTATGATTGTATTAAATGAACGATTACGATTCAGGTTAAGGCATATAGGATTAAGGCGGGGTGGTGGGGTATAGGCACATGGCGCGCGTAGGCAGCCGAGCACACCAGCAGCAGCGTAAGGCACAGCCATGGTGTAAAAATTTACTAATACAATCTTTTTACAAAACAATTACAAAGTTATAAAAATCACCTATTCGAGGCACACTAAAAATCATAGGGCAAATCGTAGCTTGATCCTTAAAAAAAAAGCAATTAACGGTAGTCAATTAAAAATTTGTATCTAATTGCAAAAAAATAACATGTTATTAACATCAGAGATTTTTTTAGATACGAAGTTTTAGTTTTTTTTAAATATAGACACACGTTACTGAGCTCTAAGGTTATGTGGGTTGATGATCATCCGTCATTCATAAAATAGGAGGACACCATTGGGGTAGTTTTCTAGATGTTAAAATTCTATAGGTATGATATCGTCTTCCCGAGAGAGTGTTCACGGGTTGGTGATATCTTGTAGGTGAGATGCCGTCTTCCCAAGGAAAAATATTTCCCGGGTTGATGATATCTTGTAAATAAGACATCGTCTTCCCGAGATAATGTGTCATCACGGGTTGGTGATATCTTGTTTGTATAGGGTGAGATGTTGTTTTCTCGAGAAAAAAATCTCTGGTCGATGATATCTTGTAGGTGAAATATCCTCTTCCCAAGAAAGAAAACATTTCTCGGGTTGAAGATATCGTGTTGGTCAGATGTCATCTTCTCGAGATAAAGTATATCTCGGGTGGATGATATCTTGTATGTTAGATATCGTCTTTCCGAGATAATCATCACGGATTGGTGATATCTTTTAGGTGAGATGTAGTCTTCTCGAGAAAAAAATATATATCTCGGGTTGACTATATCTTTTGGGCGAGATGTTATCTTCTCGAGAAATTGACACATTTCTCGGGTTGATGGTATCTTGTAGGATATCGTCATCCAGAGATGATTAATCACTGGATGACGATATCTGGTTATTTATATTTCCCGATACCAAATCAGTTAACGATTTCATTTGAAACGGATGATGGATGTCTACATTCCGTGATAAAAAAAAAGAATTGATTTCATCAACTCATAGATACTACGGAGCTCTTTAAAATATAATTATTATTGTAAAATTTAGTAACTTTTACTGAACAAAAAATCCTACAACAGTTTTTCTAATAACACATTAACTGAAAAATAATATGAAAATGTATATCAGAAGTTTTAAATCTTAAGTTCAGAAAAAATCGATAAGGTTTCCCTTTTAAAGAAAAGACAAAGACAAAGCTATGCAGTAAAAAAAAATATAAACATGATAAAATGCATAAAGAGCAGGTGGTAATAAAATAATAATAATAAATAATAAATAAAGTTTAGGAAGCTGTAGCGTATTGCAAAAAGCGAGCAAATAGCAGCTTGCAAGACAATTAGGAACTTTGGGAATTGGGGAGGGAACGAACGTTATTCATTTAACCTTATCCTGACAAAAATAACGCCTGTTGAAGTATGAAAACAAATTAAGTTTGAATGTTTTGGATTTTATTGAATAATACAAACTGAAGAATCAGCGATGAAGACGGACCCTCGGAGATGTTATCGTATCAACAGAAGTCAATATCAAATCAATGGCATTGCCTTGAGCTTTGCCGCATCACAACCATAATTATTAAGTTTGCTGATTATTTGTGTATAAAGACAAAGGAATTGCCTTGAAGAATTAATGGTGTAAAGATGTGCATTATGCAATCCTTTAAAACTTTTGCGAACATTCTTGTAAACTGTTGTTTTGGATAATGTCCATTGGAATGCCGTTAGAAGTATAAGATGGAGAAGGACGACACCCTTGATGGGTGCTACTATTGAGAAGGACGACACCCTTGATGGGTGCTACTATTGAGAAGGACGACACCCTTGATGGGTGCTACTATTGAGAAGGTCGAAACCCTTGATGGGTGCTAACATACAATTAAGAAGAACGGCACCCTTGACGGAAGTGTTACTATACTGTTTTGAATAACACGACACCCTTGATGGGTACTACTATTGAGAAGAACGACACCCTTGATGGGTGCTACTACTTGATTAACCCGACACCCTTGATGGGTGCTACTATTGATTAACACGACGCCCTTGATGGGTGATACTATAGAGAAAAACCTCACCCTTGATGGGTGCTTCTATTGAGATATACGACACCCTTGATGGGTGCTACTACTTTCTTGATTAACCCGACACCCTTGATGGGTGCTACATCGCCAACCAATAATTCAATTAAAATTATTAATGTATAAAGTTGTAAAACCAGCATGACATTATGTTTTGTATAGAAGACAAAGCGATCTAAAGATAATAATTATATTTTTCCAAGGAACCTCTCCGCACGATTCCTAATAAGACACAATCGCACCAAGCACCGAGATGGGAAAGAAATGAAAATTCCGCCACTTGGATGTGCAAAATAAATTGGAGTTAATTTGTTTCTAAATGCCAACGTTTTTGGGTGTCGGCCATGTACGATTCCGAAAAATAATTATGTGCGCTCTTTCGGTTTGATTGAAAACGACTTTCAAATAGATAACATGTACAAATTAAAAAACAAAAATCCTCAAGGGTAAAATAAATCAATGAGGAGAAACTCAAGGAGCGGAACCGTGAAATCGAAAAAAAAAACCTGATTGTCAATCGTTTTGTTCGTTAAGACGATGAATATCGACCTGCGGGTATATTAAAACAGCAAAGGTATCGTTCGTAAACAATTATACGAGTTCGAGTGCGAAAAGAGTTAGCGTCAATCAAATTAATTTTTGTCGATCATTGTCCAAAATGACGATTGCGACTTCGTGTTTGGGGTCGAGTACGAAATATGAGTAGCAGTTTGTGTTCGAGTTCAAGAATCATAGAATCGAGAAAAAAAATTTAAAAAATGTATCGTTCGTTAATTATTACGAGTTCGTGCTTGAGTTCGAGTGCGAACAAAGTTCGTGTTTGAGCTCGAGAGCGAACAAAGTTAAACGGGTACAAGTAACGTTAGCAGACGAATGTACACGAGTACGAGTACTTAAACTGCGTAAGAATTATTACGCGAACGTATGATTGGGCCATGTTAGTAATCTTTTAAATTGATCTCCATTCGATTGAAAATGACTTTCAAAAAGATGACATATATAAGTTAAAAGGTGATAATCCTCAAGGGTATATACATGAAGTAGAGAAATGAGGAAAAGTCCTAAAAGCGGGAACGTGAAATAGGAAGAAAATAAGACATGGATGTCAACCTGTTAGGTATATTAAAATAACATGTATTGTTCGTTAACGATTATGAGCTCGTAACAAGTACTTAAAACTGCTAAACCACGTAGCACCTGCTATCATAGGAAGGGTTTTTATGTCGAAATCGTGGTGGGGCCATGTGTAGTAAATCGTTCTGCTTCTCTTCCAATCTCCGACATCTACACATTTTTGTTCAATCTTGCACAATAATATCCCCTGCTTGATATTTAAAGACAACGATTATGAGGTATTGTATTTTTTTTACGTTTGTAACAATTCGAGATATATATTTAGGGTCATCTGTATGAATCAAACGTTTTCAAATTCCAGTGGCGTATTCACGCATTTTATCCTTGTTCTACACTGATTCTCATTGTTAAAAAAAAATCTTAGGGCCATGTGTACAAAACTTTCATCGCCAAACCCAATTTTTCTTGCGTTATCTTCTGTACTGACAATGACAGATTATTTACAGGATTCCAGGGCCATGTGAACATGTCTTACTTTGTTTTGTAAACAATATGTCTAATTTATTTTGCAAAATTATTTTAGGGCCATGTGCTGCAGTGTATAGATCTTATATTCCTCCCTTCTTTATAAATTTCTCCAATAGCCGTAAGTGCATTTCCTGCGTCGGGGTATGCATGGAATTAGATAACATATGTATCGTTCGTAAATTATTACGAGTTCGTGTTATAACGTGGAATCAAGTCTTGCACAATAATGTCTCCTGCTTGACAGTTAAAGACAATGATTGTGAGATGAACAGTGTCATGTTTGTGTACGGATTATTTTTTTCCCGTTTGTAACAAATCGGGATAGATATCTAGGGCCATGTGTACGAATGAAACAGTAGGAAATTCCTGTCGCGTCTGTTTGCATTTTCCCGTCGTCCCACATTGATTCCTAAGGCCATGTGTACAAGACTTTCATCACCGTCTTGTAGATATTTCTGCCCCAAAGGCAATTTTTTTGCGTTATCTTCTGTACTTACATGTATGACACATTATTTACAGGATTCCTGAGCCATGTTAACGTGTCTAAGGCCAACTTTGTTTTTGTACAAAAGCTGTTTAATTTATTTTGCAAAATTATTTTAGGGCCATGTGCTGTAGTGTATAGATCTTATATTGCTCCGTTCTGTATAAATTTCTCCAATAACCGGACGTGTATTTTCTGCGTCGGGGTATGTATGGAATGAGATAACAAATGTGTCGTTCGTTAATTATTACGAGTTCGTGTTAAACAGTTACAAGTAACGTTAGAAGACGAAATATGTACACGAGTGCAAGTACTTAAACTGCGGAAGAATTATTACGCGAACGTGTGATTGGGCCATGTGTAGTAATCTTTTAAATTGATCTCCGTTTGGTTGAAAATGACTCTAGAAAAAGATTATATAAATTAAAATGTGATAATCCTCAAAAGTAGAAAATAAAGGAAGAAAAATCCTTGGAGCGGGAACGTGTAATCACGTCTTGCACAATAATGTCTCCTGCTTGACATTTAAAGATAATGATTGTGAGATGTATAGTGTCATGTTTGTGTACGGAAATATTTTTTCTCCGTTTGTAACAAATCGTGATAGATATCTAGGGCCATGTGTACGAATCAAACTGTTTGAAATTCCTTTCGCGTCTGTTTGCATTTTCCCGTTGTTCTACATTGAATCTCATTGTTAAAAAAAAATCCTAGTGCCATGTGTACAAAACTTTCATCACCGTTTTGTAGATATTTCTGCCCCAAAGTCAATTTTTCTTGCGTTATCTTCTGTACTTATATGTATGACACATTATTTACAGGATTCCAGGGCCATGTGAACATGTCTTAGGCTAACTTTGTTTTTGTACAAAAGCTGTTTAAATTATTTTGCAAAATGATATTAAGGGCCTTGTGGTGCAATGTTTTAATCTTATATTCCTTCGTTCTGTGAAAATTTCTCCACCGGACGTGTATTTTCTGCGGGTATGCATGTAATGAAATAACAAATGTATCGAGTAACAAATTAGTTCGAGTTCGAACAAAGTTAAACGGTTACAAGTAATTTTGGCAGACGAAATATGTGTGCAAGTACGAGTACTTAACTGCGGAAGAATTATTACGCGGACGTATATGATTGGGTCATGTGTAGTAATCTTTTAAATTGATCTCCGTTCGATTGAAAAGAACTTTAAAACAAGATGATATAAATTAAAAGGTGATGATCCACAATAATGTCTCCTGCGTGACATTTAAAGACAATGATTGTGAGATGTAGAGTGTCATGTTTGTGTACGAAATATTTTTTCCGTTTGTAACAAATCGTGATAGATATTTAGGTCCATGTGTACGAATCAAACTTTTTGAAATTCCTGTCGCGTCTATTAGGCATTTTTGTCGTCGTCTTTCTACATTGATTCTCGTTGTTAAAACAATCCTAAGGCCATGTATACAAACTTTCATCGTCGTTTTGTTGAGATTTCTGCCAAACCATTTTTGTTCCTGGCGTTATCTTCTGTACTTACATGAAAGATTATAGTTATAGGATTACAGGAACATGTCTTACTTTTTTTTTCTTTTAAATCTTTCTAAATTATTGTGCAATGTAAAATAGGGCCATGTGATGCAGTTTAAAGATCTTATATTCCTCCGTTCTGCATACATTTCTCCAATAGCCGGAGTGTATTTTCTTGAACACTGCTTGTGCATGCAAATCACATCCCGTCTTGAGTGCGAATCATTGTGTTAAATACTCTAGGGACATGTGTTAAGTATAAGTAGCAATTTTGAAGCTTAAAAAGCTCTAATGTTGGATCGATTTTTTTTTTCGTGTATGCGCTTTGTATTCCTCACATGTCGTAACTTCATCGTGGTTCATGAAGTAAAATACCTTATAGGGCCATGTTTAAAAATCTACTTTCTGTGTCTGTGTGACAACCACTTTCTCGGACATCTATTGTTTAAAAAAAATCTATATTATGTATGGGGCCATGTGCAGATCTTACAGATTCCTTGCAACATGTAACGGTCGTGAAACGTTAACAGAATGATGGTTTCAACGATTCCACGATTATTTTGCGACATGAAATAGTCTCTGATCCTTGTCGAAATGTGTCTCGACACACATTATTGTTTGTTCTTCCATAATAACCGATTTGCAAAGAAAATAATTGCCTTTTGTGGTAGAGCCATTGTGGCAATTTGTTTATTGTAAATCAGGTGAAATGACACCTGTTATGTTGGATACACCTTGTGATAGCTTTGTAAAATGTACAGTCTGATTTTACAGGGTGAAACAATGTGCAGCAATTTATTTGTTTAACAACCACAACATCAGTGGAGGTTTTCAATTCTGATAAGCCCGATCACAACTGGTCGGCAATGTGAATGTTGTTTGCCTTTGAACCGCGTTGCGCGTTGGATGCGCGTTGCTTTGTCCATACTGGAATTATCATCTTCGCGACCAGTAGGCCAAATTTTCTATTTAGAATAAACTCAATTTTCTTTCTCAACGGTTGAATTCATTACAGTGGTCAGGTGAGGGCCACTAATTGGATTATCTTTACCGTTTGTTTAATTATAACTTCGCACCCAGTTGCCTAGAGATCTAAGTAGCGTAGACCTAAACTAAGTTTCTCTTTTTGTATGATTGTATCTTTTTGTGGTCAGGTAAGGACCATTATAATTATACGTTTTCATTTTCTTTATACCACAGCACAGGTCACCAATTTGACCAGGAAATGTCTGTACATTGTACTAACGTAACCTGGCTCCGCTAGGAAGACTTCTTTTATTTTCAGCAACTTGCAATTAGATTAGGAGGACCGGCAAGCCAGAGTGCTCATGTCAGGAGCTGATGACACGGAGGAACCGGAAGCAGGGACGGCGGAACACCGGATGACTGAAGACCCTGCTTGTCGGGCATGCCATTACTGATTTCCGAGGTAAACATTTGAATGTTATTTTCCTGTCCAAAAATTTCCGGTTGTTCTGCTTGTTGTGTCTGCGATAACTGATACCTAATTTAATAAATTTAATGTGAAATAATAATCAACAACTTCACGAATTCACAAATATGAAAGAAGAGCAACAGGCGCGTAATTTTCAAACACACATTTACTTACACGCGTTCCTTCTAATCTTTTGACAGAGATGGATGGTCTGCAAGATGAGATGTCATTCTGGATGAAGATAAGATCACCTCTGAATCCCAAGGAACCGGAGGCAGGGAGGAGGACCGACGGAAGGACTGATGACCTGCTTGCAGAGCAATTCTTCACCAACTCTTGAGGTAATTTAGCAAAAGGGATTTAGATGTGTTTTTCATATTATTCATTTTCAATTTTTTGTCTTAGTCTTCAGGAAGTGGCACATCAATTTTTTTAATCCGAAAGCCGGGTTCTTCTTCGAATATCAAATTGTCTTATGACAATCTTCTCAATGCAATAGTTGGGTTGTGCTTCGAATGTGAACAAAAATATAATATTTTAGATATTGCTTTTATCTTTGCAGATTCCTCTTGCTTCGAATAAGCAGAAGAAGAGAAGCAGAATAAACTCCCATACTGGCCTCAACGTGTGCGTTGCTGATAGTCTTATTGTAAAAGTGTAGTCTTGTAAATGCTTGGGTGTTGCTATTGATGAAACATTATTTGGGGCCCAAACGTTGAATACGTAAGGAAAACAGTTTCTTCCTAACATGATATGTTGAACAGAATACGTGATTACTTATGTTCCCCAAGGCGGCACTGTATGCAATGGCAGAGCTAGGGGGCGAGGAGGGGAGATTCCCATCCCCCAATTCGTAGTTGCCGCCCCCCTCAGTCCCCCATTTCCCCCAACACTTTATCTACAAATAGATAGCGCCCTCACTCCGACTGTGGCTTGAACCAGCGCACTTAACGGAGCGCGGACTGCAAACAACTCCGTAAAAGCCTGATCGTGCAAACTGCATAGCGCCCTCAGTCACTGCTTTCTACTGATGCCATTGACGCTAACGTATTTACATCTTTGCCGTTGGTCGATAATTGGTCTACGTTTTGTGATCTGTGAATATTTGAAGCAAGACGGAAAAGGCAGTCTTTAGCTTTAAAATGTCAGAAGGGAAATAACAAACACTAAAATGATTATTTATGTAGAAACTATATTTATTTAAAAAGAATATTTATTGGAGCGCTGTGGTCCAATGGCTACGGTGTTCGACTCGTGTGGCACGGTACGTGGGTTCAAACCCAGACAGGGAACATGGTGTTTGTGTTCTTAGGCAAGACACTTTACTACAACTGCCCCTCTCCACCCATGAGTATAAATGGGTACCTGTAAGGGCATCGAGACTAAAGTGCGCTGATCTCGAGCTGCTGCAAAAACTGTCCTTGAGACCTTTGGTTTATACGCACCACATTGTTATTGTTGTAAAAGCGTTTCAACTAAAATTCCCAAAATAACTCAATTTAAAGGGGGTTGTTGGCAACTTGTTGTTCTTCAAGCCACAACTTACACAAGTAATACAATTCCTGGAACAATGAAAGAGGAGGTCTAAATTAAGATCGAAAAACAATTAACTGTCAAAACCAAACCGAGTCCGTGGTAACAACAGGAAACGGAACCAGGCGAGGATTCTGATGGAACTGGCTGGTACTCCTCGGGGTCTTGGTTGACCACTGAATTCCTGATTGAGGATATAGTCACGTGACTAAAGTGACGTGGGGCGCCAGGAAACAAAGCCGATTATGTTGCAGTCACGAGGCATAAGTAAATAGTTTCGGGGTTATCCAATGTTGTGTCAACCCATTGTACTAACTGTTTACTCAGAACGTCCCTCCACATTTTCCTTGTTTCGTTTCATTGTATAATACAGTTCGAAGGTTCAATCCACGACTTTTGTTTGAACATGATGATCGAATCTGCAGGATCTCGTGTCGACATTGATTAGATATTTTCTTTTCAAACATAGAGTCATTTCGATTAGCCTACGTCATATTTCTTTCATGTTTGATAATTAAACGGACAAAAAAAAACACCTTCTCTGAAACAAAAAGGAAAAAAAGAGGTGCGAAGCCATATTGCTGTTAATTTGATGGGGGGAGGTGGGCAAATGCTCCCCTGCTCAAGCTCAGAAAAAATGATTAATTGAGAATATATTGAAAAAGTTAAGGAATTTTGGGAACTTTGCATTGAACCCCCCCCCCGGAAAAAAATCCTGCATGGCGACGCCCATGTCTCTGACGACTAGACCAGAGTAGCGAGTCGCCTTATCCTCATTATAAGAGTCTAAACGTTCAAGTAGAAAATGTTCCAAGGTAAGGAACGTTTGTTGATTCTATCTCACAGTGATACTAACAGTGATCGAATCGAATCTCTTACAAAGCTTAGAAGTAATTCTCGTTAAATTGATTTTTTGCGGTTTTGGTTTAATGTTCATATACCTCCTTTGGAACGCAATTTGGTTAAACTTCAAGGCTTTCCACACTGTGCTACAAAGAAGGCTAAAATCTGGGGAGTTTTTAATTCGATTTACCCCTTATTTTATGCAATGTTGGTTGGGCCATACCCCTCAAGTCGGGGATCGGATATCCTGCTTGATGGCTTGGATTAGAGAGATTAGCAACCAGTTGTCACGTGGTATCCAGAGACCTGGGGACGGAAATACCTCCCCCCCCCAAAAAAAAGACAGATTTCATGAAAAACGTCCACTTTACAACGTCACAGATGAAATTCAGCCTTTATGTCTAAACAAACAAAGTTTCGCCTTTTTCTGACAAACTTTGTGACTGTATAATAACTCACTAAAAGAGAGTGTACATTATCATAAATCAAATCGCAATGGATAAACAGATTAATCTTTATAAGCGCATTTTTTTATTTTTTTTATTCTGCGAACGATATGGAGTGTTACTCGGTAAACACAATTGTATTTTTTTTACATCACTGTTCAATTAATAAGTAAAAGGCATCTATCCAGAAAATACTGTAACTGAATTGTTTTACGAGAAAATAATGGCTTCTGCTTATTGGGAATGGCAAATATATACAAACGTAAGGTGCTTAAATACATTAGTTTTAAAGAGTACATTTCATAGTTTCTGTATTACAAAAATAAGTCAACTTAAGCAATTACACATGTTTATTATGCAGGATGTATTAAATAGTAACAAATACGTCAACTTTGAGTAAACGATGTTTAGCCTACTTATGATAAGCCAGACTATTATACACACGATAAGTCTAAACCACTCGTATAGTTAATTGTGTCCAATAACAGAGTTGTAACGAGTCACTGATTTTTGTGACTCGAGTCGAGTCGAGTCATTTTAAAGAAGTGACTCGAGTCGAGTCGAGTCATTAGGTCAACAAGGTCGAGTCGAGTCGAGTCGAGTCACAGAGTGTGGTCGAGTCGAGTCGAGTCGAGTCAAGCATTTAGCTCGAGTCAATTCGAGTCACAAATATTTGAACACTATATAATAAATTACAATAAAAAGCAACAAACACAAGAGAGAAATACAAGGCACCAGTCTATTACGAAAATCCAAAGACATAAAGTATGCTGTATGGTACCCAACCAACAGTTTCCATTGCTAGCTCATGTCACAGATAAGAAGATGTGAAACTTCGGACTTATAACTGGTTTGGCTTCGGGTCTAGATTTTGTTGTTCGCTGATCGCTGACAACGTCAAAACCTAATTGCATTATACAAAACTGTTTCTGATTATTTAAAGGTGGGCCAGTCCGTATCCATTTGTTTTGTGAAATCGGGACATAAATTTAGCCAGCGTTCCACCAAGAACTTCAAAATCGCCCGAAACCAATGATGAAACCACGGATTGAGAAATGCGTTTTAAGTCTGGTTCCGGGTTTAGCATTACATGCTATAGAACCACAAGGTGGGAGTCCGCGACACGGTGTATGTTTGTTGTATCATTATGGAGGAAGGAAAACAGACGGCCGCTGTATATGAACGTACATTACTCGCGAACATTAACGTGACGTGAACAAAAACTGGCAACGCGAACGGCGCGACGTAAGTCATTGCAAATATTTTTCTCAAATAAGTTTTGCTCTTACTTATTGGGACTCGAGTCTTATTAGCCTTCCTCGAGTCGAGTCGAGTCATTCTGATGAGGGACTCGAGTCGAGTCGAGTCATTTGCTCGCAGTGACTCGAGTCGAGTCGAGTCATTTACCCGTCGGGACTCGAGTCGAGTCGAGTCGCCAAAAAAAGTGACTCGAGTCGGACTCGAGTCGAGTCATTGACTCGAGTCATTACAACTCTGTATCTTGAAAGGTTAATTAATGAACCATATGAAGGAGTAATTAATTAATGAAGCATGAAATGGCATGTCGTTCTGTTAAAAGGAAACGGTATAGTTCAGCCAATTACAAGTATCTAATGTGGTGACAGATCCATGTATCACAATCCAAAACTCCGCCACAAAAAAATCATGACGGCTGAAAACATGTATTGATAGTTTTATTTAAACTAAAATTAAAATGCACCTGTTATGTACAATTGCTTTTTGTGAATTACTTATAGTATTACCTTACTGAGTCTGTTTAATACTCTAATTAGTCCCGTTATAATTTAATAGTTTTTTTGTTTGTCCGTTTTCTTGATTCATTGTTTAGTTGTCTGTCTGTTTTGTCTTGTACGGCATCCCCAGCTCAAGCAGCCGCTTACCGGGACATGCTTCCATTTCCACCTTTGTTAATTTCAATTTAAAATTTTAAAAATTTTTTAATATACACTTGTTTAAGTATGCACCAAGTGTTAATCTATATTTAGCTTTTTAATGCACTGTGAAATGGAAATAAATGTGAATTAATCGAAATTTAAATTGTCTTTGTTTGTTTTGTTTTTTAATGGTTGAGAAAATAAGCACAACCTGAATTTAATCAATGATAATAAACAAAAAAATGCCAAGTTTTCACCCCAGCATGATCAAACAAGGGATATGTGTAATGATACCGGCGTGAAAGGCCATTGTTTTAGACAAACGATAAAAATTAACACTGGAAAACACCAATCACTTGCGGACAACCTTGTAATCTGGACAGATCTTGCAATGGCCTATACTTTGGTGTGCAGACCCTTACTTGATTTGCAGATAGACACCAAATTAATATTATACCCACACTGTACTTCTAACAAATCGGGTAAAATACTTGCAACTCTTCACGGTGTCCGAGACACACATCAAACTAGCTTGACCATCTTCACTTTCTGTTGAATTTTTAGGGGCCAAAACTGATGAGTGATTTTTCAACCCCCCTAAAAGTAATCCTGAAGCCCATCGCCAATTTGAAGTAAAAACTCCCAAAACGATACCAATAAAGGTATAATAATTTCACAGGGGTATTCATAATAAATAGTCCTGTCTGCACATTGAGCAAGCTTTCTGTCATTACATCATTATGTACTTTGCTTTTATAAGTGAAATTGAGAGTATCCACAACACGATATATCGGCGTAGGCAATGTGGGCTTCTAACAGGCCTGCAATCTTTCCATGCAACCGGACGGGCCGAGGGCGTTTGATACTGATAACACAGGAACTGAACTTCCGTCTTACGCATTGCTCAGTCACCATGGCAACACGGTTTGACTGCTTTAGCAGAAGTCAATAGAGCAAATGGTTTCACTGAGGGTTCCGGCTACTGGTTAATCAGTATACATGTAAAAGTGATTTTCTTTTCAGAGAGAAAAGATCGTTGACGTCCTACCAAAGTGAAAATCTGATATTTCGGTGTCAAGGTTGATTTTAAGGTTGCGATAAAGGAAACATGTGTATAAGGGACAATCAGAGAACTTTTAATATCCCCGCTGGTTTTCACAACAAAGTACACCACCAGTATTTTTTTTTTTTATTCGTTTTTTTTTTGGAGGGGGTGTTGAAATTAGCCTCGGCCCCTACCTTCCCTTTGCATACACCGTAACCATTTACACAAGAACTTTTTCCACGTGTTTGAGATTCGTTAAAAGCAACTCTTACAATAGATTTTGTGAGTACGAGGGGTTTTTTCACATAGAAAAGGGAAAGCAACTGTTTGAATTTCTAAAGGTAGACGACATTTGGAATTATGAATAGCAGCATTTATTTATGTGTTTTGGGAGAAAGGGCTATACAAGAATGAGAAAAATCTCACCACCAGTTTTCTTTAGTAAGAGTACGTACAGAATGTTCGGACTCACTATTACAACTTCAGATCAATAATACTAAAAGTAAATATCATTAAGAATTAAGAAGTGTAGATTACAACCTTATATAACTAAGAATGTACATTCTTTAAAAAAAATATCAACAACGATATATCTGATTTCTAAAGCAACTTACTTGAGTTGAGAATTTTGCCTCTGTTGAAAACCTTGCCATTAAAGGCTGAAATATCAGACCACTGTAATACTTTTTTTAATTGTATATTTCAGGTTATTCCAGTCCGTCAGCAGTTTGCAGCAGTTTCATTCATTTTCAATTTTGAGTTGAAAATTTGTTCAATCACGATATTTTTTATCGGCAGAGCTCAATAACGTGGGAACGTAAAACCTCTTATGATATATCTTACCGCAAGCGATAACTATAATGAGGGTTCATTGTATTGTGCTTCGTTATATAATTCATCTGCGATTAAAGATAACAGCGGACGATGCACAAATATGGTTGTGTAGGATATCAAGCTCGCACATGCCAACAGTTCACGTCACATTGGACCGTTGCTATTTTGACAACCAACTAGGGAATGACGGTGGGTGCATATGGCAGATTTTTACACGCACGCATGTTGTATTTATTTTAATCTTTGCTATCGTTGGTAGTATTACCACGCTACTGCCGTTACCAAGAGAACATGATATTTTTGTCGCCTGTGAAAAGTTTGTCAGAACAGTCGCGTAATTTAAGGGGGTGCGCATAGGGGCATTCCCCCACCCCAACCCCACCCCCATTGCGGAAATTGCCCCTGCCGTGTGTCCCCGTTTAGAAAAAAGTAAATTTAGAAAAAGTAAATTGGACCACAGTAATGTCCCTGTTGCATTGTCTCTCAGAGCCTATACTACAGGGTGAGTAAAAAAAAATGAAACCCAAATGTTGGGACCAATGCATTAGTGAAGTTCTGCATGTAGCACTTTCCAAATCTAGGATATGAAGGCCCAATTTATAAGCTTTTTTTAAGTACAAGAAGCATTCAAATCACTCATGTACTTTTCAAGTAACGGAATTTTATACACAACCACCGTTTTAAAGTTCTGTCCACGGACCGCAAAAGGGTGTGTGTTCTCAGTTTCAGCAAAACGAAAACAATTCTCACACATCCCTATGTGTTTTGCTTTCGTTTTGCTGAAAGAACACTGAACTTTTTGTGATCCGTGGACAGAACCTTAAAACGGTGGTTGTGTTTAAATCTCCATAACTTGAAAAGTACATGAGTGATTCGAATGATTCTTGTACTAAAAGAAAGATGATGAATTGGGCTTTCATATCCTAGATTTTGAAAGTGCTATATGCAGAACTTAACTAAAACAATGGTCCCGACATTTGGGTTTCGTTTTTTTGACTCACCCTGTGCAATAAGACTCATTGCAAGATTGCATGTTCAAATTCAAATCTTACTTGCACATATCTTCGCTGTATCTCAGATGTTTCCGTGGTGAGTTTTATATAATAAGACACACACTGATCCATAAACAGCAAATTACTAAAACAATTATTAATTGGAGTAAAATGTGATTAATCATTAAGTGGATTTTTCCCCAACCCAATAATGCAAGGACATATATTGCTTTGCCTAACGCGCATATTATCAAACTGAATATCCATAGGCCTTTAGTAATTAAAAACAAAACACCACATGTTATTGAGTACTCCTTTTTTTACCAGATGAAATACGAAAAACTTGTTTAGTAAAATTACGTACATTGTTCTTTAAAATCTGTGTAAAGTCCATTAAGTTTGCAAATTCATCACAAAATCACGCTTTCGTATTGCAAAAAGTTATCATTGCGCATGTGCATTGTGTTAAAAAGGAGAAGCTATATCTTCTGCGTAAACAAACAAGTAGCCTCATTTACTTATTGCGATTACAATTTGCATATTTTATTTAATATTTCTGGAGATCGTGATGCTTTTCATGTGGCAGCAGCGCATGTGTATGAGAAGACTTCCATCTTTTGACATTTACAAACATCCAAAGATACTTGGAAGAGTTGCCGATTGTGTGCAACTTGTTGTAACATGATTGTTGTTATGGTGATGAAAATAATATGCCTGGAGGTTGGGTTGGGCTAAATGCGACCGGTGGGTGTGTTCTCATACAGTGGGCAAGTTTCTTCAAACTGCAAAGGGGAAGTATTATCGGACCTTACCGGGGGCGTGTCATAAACAGGCCTAGCCCCTCCCACCACTGGGGGAATCGGCACGTCGATGCTACCTCGTTGCGTGAGTTTCGTGACGACAGGGGGCGTGTCGTAAACCGGGGCGCCACCTCTCGGCTCAGGTGACTTTGGCAAGATGTCGTAAACCGGCGCGGTTGGCATGCGCTTTGGCCCTGGAATGACGTCATAGACAGGACGCACGGCCGGAGATGACAGTGGTGGAGATGTTGGCGGGTCATCGTCTGGAATCCAAGCATGTTCCTGATTCTCACAGTCTGGTCCTGGTAGTTTCACTGCTAGTCCTTTTGGGAGGGTTTTCTTGGGGAGATTTTCGTAAATTTCCCCATCAGCCGGCTTTTTGACCTCAATTGTGTCGTACTTATTACCGACCAAGTTCCCGTTCGGTACGCCGTTCAGGGCGCCATTATTCTTGCTTCCTGAATCGTTCAAGCCACGATCAGCAGATCCCCGTCGTGTTAGCTTATCATACTCCACTGGTCGACCCTGTGCACCAAGTTCGTCGTAGGTATTCGGTCCCGTAGTACCGGCCTTTCTGTCGGGATCGACACCATGGCTTTCGTGTCTTTCAAGCTTGTCGTAGCCCAGGTGGCTTTCGAGACCGAGAGACGCATAACCGGAAGCTGCTGGTATCGGCGTGTCAAGCTGATCGTCCCCAGAGAGGCGGGAGCCACCACGCTGCCTATCTAGCTTGTCGTATGCCTTGTGCTTCGTGTTGCTTGGTCCTATTACGATCATGTTATATGCCTCATCATCTGGATCTGTAGGAATGGCATTGGTACCATCTAGGTGATTATAGGCAGCAGGAGCAACCTCGTTCCCACCCACAGTATCGTAGATGTCTGGTGCCGCTATGACAGTGTCCAACCCGGGTACGTTCTGATACGGTGACACTACTTCTTCAGTCGTCTCGGTGTCGTGTGTTTTCGTGTACACGGCACCGTTTGGTCCGAGGGTAATCTCCATGTCTACTTTCTTCATCGTTGGTGAACCGTCACTAGCTGCACTGGGCGCACGACGATGAATACCAGCCTCGTTTGGGTCTTGGTAGGTGTTGGCCTGACCAGACGGCTGTTTGTTGTTGATGAAAGCAACTTCGTAGTCGTCGAACGAGGCTCCTTTTAGAGCGGTGTCATCTGCCCGTGCCCCGGGAGAATTGGCGTTTCCGTCTCGGTCCGGTATCTCGGCGTAAATGTCTGGAACTGGAGCTGACGAAGTAAAAACATTATCCAAATTACAAATTTCTTTTTGGTAACAGACTAGTCGTCAGAGATCATCAAAAACAAACACAATGTTGTTAATAAAATATTCCTCACAAAATAAACGCAAGAATTTGAATTTTCTTCTTTTGTTTTTCAAATACCAAGTCTTTTTCGTTTATTAAATCAGTTTGAAAATAAAAAGCTTTCATATTAATTTCAAAACACTACTATGCCAAGAGCACTTTATCGTCAAATATAAAGTGATAAGTCACTGCAACAAGTTCTGCATTACGGTTTGATCAAAAAATGATAATCCTCGGGCAGATTAAAAAAAAAACACCACAAATTAATTATAAAATTAAATATTTATCTTGAATTCATAAGGGAAATTCCTACCTCGAGCTGGCGAGCTGGAATTCAGCAGCTGAAACACAACGTCAGGATCAGAATTGCGTCTGTGCGAAAAACAGTTAAAATGTTTAATGTAAAGGCACACTGTCTTTTTGAGCTTTGTGATTGGTCACTTTCGATCGAAACATGCTTAGCACTGGCCAGAAAATATTGCTCTTGTTGGGTTGATTACGATTGAAAACATATGTGCCATTTCCACTGGATTTGGTAATTGTTAAAAATGTATAAAAATCAAAATGAACATTAGCGAATTAGAACGTTAGCGCCTGGTTAGGCTAAAAAATGTGGCCGGAGATTTTTTTTTGTACGTTATACCTCTGAAAGTCTACCATATCCTTCCTTGTCATTCAAATGAAAATTAACCCGGATACGAAATATGTGTACTTTATTCAAAGTTATGTAAACGTATCGCCATGTACCAACTATAGCTGGTATTGCATTCCGAGTTGAAAGAATCGTTTCAATCAACAGAGGCATTCCATTTCTTGATTAGGAGTATGATGACCAATCATTCGGGTAAATCAACTCGGTTGTTTTTCTCATGTTCGAATTTCACTTCGTGCGATTGTTATGTTGACGTTTTGCACCTTGACCTTGTTTCCGGCATTTCTGATTGTTTGCATATGGGCCTATGTGAACCGTCACCACAAAATGAGCATAAACTCGGACTTTTTAAAAACCGAGATATTTATATATCTGGATTGTGCAGAACAGGAGATATATAATGGCACATAACATTGGGGGTACTGAGTTCAATATCAAATATCGAACAACAACCTAAGTAGAAGTAGTTTTGGAGATAACGATAATAAAACGGGATGAAAAATAGGTTAAAAGATGTTTGACAGAAAAAAATAGTAGAACAGGGCTTTCAGATTGAGGTTCGCCTGAAAAAAAAGACCACCCCTTTGAGTTTAATTGTGGTCCGCTGCATGTATTGAAAACTGGCAATTTCAGACTTAGTGTTCATTTCGTGCTGACAGATCACATATCTATCACTGATACTGTTATTGAGCCCCATTTCGCTTCATTAGTACTCATCAGACCAATATATCGTTGCTTAGTGCATGCTAGCTCGTCCCGAGTTGCAGTAATATATACTAATATCCAAAGAGTCAATTATCAAACTAAAAATAAGGCGATTTAGAATGAAAATCACTAGTTTTTACATTGAAATACATTAAACAAGAATCTCTCAATAAAAACGCGGGTGAAAAGTCAAATCTTTCCGATTGAATGAATTTCACTCTTTTTGTCTTGTCCATTGCTTCAGTTTGATTGAGCGAACTTTTGCTCCAATAGGGTGACTGTTCATTTTTTTTTTGGAAACAAGGTAGTAGTTGATTGGCTCAAATTAATATAATTGAATTGAGATCCTTCTTACCGCTTTTCTCTTGCTCGGCGCTTCCTCTTCGACACAAAGATGATGATCAGTGAAATCATGACAACCACAGCCACCGCCACACCCACCAGCCCACCAATCATCCCGATACGTCCGCCGTCCGAGCCCGTCAGTGATTCACCGCCTTTCCCCAGGGTCCTGGGCCCGTCTGCCTTGGCGATTTCCCCCGGTGGCGAGCCGGAGACACCGGTACTGGAGACCAAGGACGGGGAGGAGGGCGGCCACTTGGGTAAGAGGACGGCCGTCCCGTTGGAAAGGGTGGGCGTGGCTGCGTTGGCCACGGAGGGCGCCAATGGATCCGTGAGTTGAGATTGAGTTGTTATTTCTTCTGCATGAAATATGGAGTACATATAATGAATACATCATGACATTATTCTAACTTGTGGCAAACGTGAAAAGACAATACACCCCTCCCCCCCCAAAAAAAAAAAGTTAAGATAAAAACACACTAAAATCTTTGTTGAAACACTTGAATTGTCATATAAAAGTCTTCAAAAAGTATCCATGTCTAACGTTTTAGTAGCAATACACATACTGAAATATTTTGCTTGCAGTGGATGTATTCAATGTTGATTCTTGCTTTGGAATAGCCATCGCTTTCGATGTCTCCGAAGTTAAGCTTCAAAAGCTCGTCATTTGTTTCCAGGCTTTCTTCGGTACCTGTTTCTTTCTGGGTTGCCATTACCTGAAATATTTTGTTGGCAGGACCCATCAGCCTGCATGACCCATCCGTTACAGCAGGTGAATACTATATTGTAGCTGTCTCTATACGCAACCCTGGTCTGTGTAGTGTACACAACGCTGGAGGTGAGATAAAAAGGGTACATTTACATAACAATGGTGTTTTGTTATGGCGGTCTGATTCCGAACAAAATGGGTCTATCTGGTACTTGTACATCAAAAATGAGAGCAGTGGAACAAAAAGAATGTCATAATAGAATTGAAGAATGCAAATACATGTAGTTTGATTTGAAAGTTTCCATAAAGCATCGTTTCCATAAATACACAAGTATTTGAAATATTTCCCGAAAGTACACTTAAGGTTCAAGGGTTCTCAAACGAGTACAAACAGCAAGATATAAATTCTGATTACATTTCCGATTAATCTTTCCATACAGTTGAACTGTCATTGCAGTATTGCTTTGTGATCGTTGCAGAGATTTCTTAAACATTATGGGTTTTTTTTTTAAATATTAGTGGGTTATTTTGGAATGGGTTTAAATCATGAAAGTCTCTTTCAACGTACCTATACCGCGTGCACTGTTTCCAACCTAAAAATCCGCAAGTTGTGTAATATTTGTTAGATCTGGAAACTTGATAAGTTTCTTGAAAGGTGACCGTTGACCTAGAGAAAGATATAAGACAAACATTTGATTTGATTAATTAATTGTAGTCATTCATATCACGATAATAAGGGAAAGGCATGTACCCGTTGAAACGACCCTCTGGCTGCAAGCCAAACAACACAGAAATAACGAAAGCATTGATAGAACTTAAGTTTTGTAGCTTTCCCGGAGGATGTTGAGAACCCGAGACAAAGTAAATAACCATGAGTTTGTTCAACGGATTTGGACTTCCCTGAGTGTGGGATCCATTCCCTATAGGCATTGTGAATGTATAATAACAACAAGCAATGAATGAAATATTGGAAGGCACTCCAACGCAAAGTGTGGCACACATGTAGGAACTGAATGTTCATGTTCTGATATAGTCCGAAAATTTGGGACTAATACTGTGTATAAGAGTCCAAAAACATAAGGTATTGAAAACATGCAACACAAGAAAATAGACTGGCACCTGAAACAACCCGTCTAAAAACAACTTCAGCACTGAATCAATCAACAGAGCCAAAATACACATCTGCCATGTCTGGTGTGTATTGGTCTCTATTTCTACGCATTTCTTCACATTTCTTCCTGGTCAGTTTAATGAAGAGGTCAGTCTTTTCAAGCAGTTGGACCATGGTTGGACATGTACCAGTCTAGTCTTTGGCCTCGAATTGATATCACTTGACTTTCCTCTCAGGTGCAAAATATTCAAGAAAAGCGTCCCTTAAAAATTTACTTGAGACTTCGAACTTGGTTGGTGAAAGTGAGGAGAATTGAGGAGAATTTTGTAACCAGAGTGAGTAAAGTTTGCCTGATTTCGTTTTGCATGTTTTTCAACACTCGAGGTCCCAGTCTGGTTTTAATACAGGGCGAGTAAAATAAAATTAAAAAAAGGAAACCCAAAATGGTGCCCCCTATTAGTAACGAAAATATCATAAATGCTACTGGAAAGCACTACATGCAGAAATTCTTCTTAATCATGTAACTGGTGAGTCGTAATGATTATATCATCATCAGCGATGCTACATATGTACCTAAGTACGAAACCCTGATTGGTATTGTCATGTTTCCCTGTGTCTTTCTTTGTTTTAGTTCACTCTTTACTATTTTTAAATTGTATTTTGGCAGCAGCACCAAATTTAACAAAAACATCATTTTAATTTTCAATTAGAATTAGCTAAACGCCTTTACTTTATCTCTCTGAACCCCAAACTACAATGATCTACCAATCACTCAACCGTATATCAATATATTAAAAACCAATCAATTAAAGTTTTGAGATATTATTCAAAGAGTCGTAATCAATGACAGCCTACCGTTCAACAGTGGAGCAGAGCCCATCATTCCCAACGGTTTGCGCAGTTGAAGAAATCACACCGTTTAAAATCACTACCATGGAGAAGAAAAGTGTTCCATAGCCAGAATAGCGACAGTCGGTACCTTCCATTACAAATCCCATTATTGTGGTACAAGTGGCTTCCAAGAGGAGTTCACGTCAGTTTACGAAGTCAGCCGCTGTTAACAGTTGTACAACAAGTTTGAACATTCGCAAATATGTGTTCAATAAGAAAACGCAGTGACGTTCAATAGGCCAGCTATTTACCACCAAGCTCTGTCGTTTTTTGGACGCGGGAGAAGTCAAAGTCCAAGTTACCCTGTCTCAACTTGACAACACCTGATGATTCTTGTCATGTACAGTGCCACTGAGAACAATGACATTAGCAAACAGGAACTCAGTCCGTGGTCCAGACGAACACTCGAGTTATGTGATAGGAGGCAATGTTCATCATGACTACGACATTTCCACTGGGTGGGTTGAGATATAAACAGGACAACGACGTATGCGTGGTATGAGTCAGAGTCGATTCCGATGTTTCGATTTACTCCGGCTGCTGCAATGAAAACAGGTCCACAATCAAGGCTGTAGCTATTGGTGTCCCTTCAAACGTCAAATCATATCACACGCCGTTTCGTCTGTATAATTGAATCAGTTGTGGGTCGGATATAAACGTATGCATCGTACGAGCACTCAGAGAGCGCGGTACAAGACACGGGTACGTTCTGGGTTCTTTATATGCACCATTGATTTCACCCAAAACTTCCGTGACGGTGTAGGGCCTACATGTAGTACCAGCAGTTGTATCGATCGGAGGGTTTGAAAAGACTCAGTTGACCCGAGTGAAAGGTTTTATGCAGTAGGTGAGAAACTTCTATTGTGAGTTGCTGCAGGGGACACAGTTCGTTCCCTTTTTCCCAGTACACGTACCGTCGACTTGTTGGTAGCGATTGTGGTATTGCATGACTAGTGTGTTGGTAAACGCGTGGGACTTGGTAATCCGCGAATAACAGCACGTTGACCTCTCCAGCAGGAGATGAATGGAGGCCAACGTGTGGGTGTTTATACTGGCCTGTACATGTACTTATTGAGGACAAACTTGAGACGTGTGGGTCGGATTGGTGGCTAGTCTAACATGGGCGTACACGGCCTGTGAGGGCAGGTTTCACACTGAATTGGCAGATTTAACTTTGTCAATGCACGGTCGGTATTAGTTACCTATAGTGACTGAAGCCTGTAAAATGCCCGTTACCGTGACAAAACTGCAAATTTGTGCAAGGGTGCCTATAAGCATTGGGGAATTCATAAAGTTGTAAAAATTAGAGACTCTGGAAGACTCAATACATTGTTACACCCTATATTACTTCAACTACATGCATGCACTGTCCCAACAAAACTTGGGATCACTGTTATAAGCGTTATGGTACGAGGCGTAACAAATACTGCTTGACGTTATGTTGTGACCGTCTTCCGATTTACCACAAACAACCTTTGACTTTTTATGGCACTAACATGCAGCAGTTTAAATTGTGCATATTTGTCCTCACCAACTTTGTGATTCTTACTTAGTAATTCGCACCGAAAGACGATGCACCGCAGGCGTCTGTCACGTGTCGTGTGCGCATCTGAACCTTATTTCCTGTAATTTAACAGCACCATTGTCATATGTATTACCAAAAAAATCAAAAACGCTTCTGAACAATCAAAGGATCTCAAAATATTAGATTCCATTTGTCAATAGGTTTCCTTTTTTGTGTAGCCCTCCAGAAATATAAATGCTGCCATCGTTGGAGTAGCCATGGGCAATAGCCAACTTTAAAGGGAATGTACAACATTTGCTTTTTCAGAAATAAATGGATTTGGAGGATTAGTATGTTATAGCAAATATTGTTAAAATGTTTTGTTTCACGTTTTGGGCTTGTAGATGTTGGAAAAACCAAGAAAACCAATCATGTTCTCAGTTCCCTGACCATGACACGGAGACATTTAGAGATGACGGAATTGTTGGGTCAGAGTGGTAGTCAAGAATTAGTCCCCCCTCTTTGTACCCTTCAGGTGTCAAATCAAAAGAAAAAAAAAAAAAAAAATGAAAAATGATTAATGAAAGAGAAAGAGAAAAACAAAAAAAAGAAAAGTTTTTTCCAACGCTGGAAACCCGACAAGGGAAATTTTTGATTCCTTGAGAATGATACCACACAGCAGCCACGATTTTACAGGATGCTTTAGACTGTCATTCCCTAACAATCCAGTAAGGTATTTCATGATAATTTGATCATTTCGTTTTGTGATGTTTGCAAATGTTGTATCTTCCCTTTAAGGCAAGGGTTTAAGATGGGAGTAAAGAAGATTTACCATGACGTGTTAAAAACATTAATGTTTTTAACCGTATACACGACCACCTTAATATATATGTCGGTACCATGTCTTCGGTTGAGGTATCTGACTGACCCATGATTCTTAAATACATGCTAGGCCTATACATGTTGTTGAGATGGACTTGACTGGCAAACCGCCGCATGATTCAGCAAAGTTGAGGTTCAACCACCACTTGACTGTTCAGAGGAATGAATATGCATCCCCGATTCGTCACACTGACTGTAAAACCACCGGAATATGACTTCTCAAAACGGGCAAAAACAATCTCAGCTTAACTTAAGTATCTGACAAAATAAACGAACACCTTCTAAGTACACTGATTAACGCTGACAGCTTTCAAGCAAACAGTTGTAGCTACCAGATAAAACACATAATGGTTTGTTTATGTTACTGATCCGTTGTACTTGTTAACATCAAGATAAAATGTTCTGCAGAAAATACGACATTTATAAAAATATATATATATATATATTGCAGGCACTTTAAAAAAAAAAAAAAAGGGGGGGCGCTTTCAAAAGAATCTAGAAAATGGCGTGTGTTGTAAAAGATGGCAATTTTTATCCTCATCTCTGCCTCTTAGGCTGTTCATACTCGGGTTTCAGCAGAGTAAAGGCGGGATCTAGTATTATGTAGACTCTTTTTTTTAGACATGGCGGACTAGGAGGACACAATTTGGAGTTGGTAAATTTGGGAAAATACAAAAGAGTTGACTCCCTTCAAATAGCGCCTTATATTAATTGTGTCCACCATATCTCAAAACGCTAATGACGTCTGCTGAGTAACGTCCACTTGTTTTCGTGAATAGCGCCCTCAATGCAAGTCCTGAAAATCCACACAGATCCTTATAAAAAAAGAATCATCACCATGTTGCTAGTGCAGGGCGAGTAACCCAAGTACTCGAGTACTAGCAAGTAGTGTTTGCTACTCGTTCTACTTGTGGTTACATCTCCTCGAGTACTCGTCCTGGCCCCGAGAAGAAGTAGATACTTGCGAGTAGCAATTTTGTTTTGCAAGTGCTGACTTGAAGAAAGAAACCACTTTGTGGTTTCTTCTTTATACGTTCCCCGCACGCGCAATACACGGAATTACTACCTCCATCTGTTTCCTTGGGATTCCAGCTAGCTCTCTCAACAACTACATTTCAAAGTAAAATGAGGCAAGGTTTTGTATACTAAGGATATCTCAGTGCTGAAGAATGTGGTGCGTCTTCCAAGTTCCATGCTGTATATTCGTAGTAACTTCCTTCTTAGGCCAAAAAAAAGTCTCTGATTTCTGGTATGGAGCTTGCCTCAAAAGTGGTGCGGCGACGCATTTTTTTTTTTTTTACTTTTTTTTCATTTAAATGTCGGCTGATGACTGCAAATGGTGCCCGACTAAATTTAGTGCAAAATGTATTGGAGCCCAGAGAGGCCACATAAAGCTTATACTCGATCGTAACCCCATAAAAAAAACGTTAAAATTGTGCAGCAGCAGGATTCTAATCAAACAAGTGAGTTTGGCGGTTTTGAGACATCATCTTACATTGAAAAACAACTTTCAAATTTTGTCGACGCGCATGGCTACCTATACCAGAAAACCTGCCTATACCAGAAACCGGAGACTTTTTTTGGGGGGGGGGGCTTAGTTATGTTTATGTCATATTTTTTGTAATAGTGTCCGAGTTACTTGGCTACGGAACGAAATATTACACACAGGTCTATGGGAAGTGGCAGCTGCAGCCGCTTCCATAGGCGCGTGTGTACATTTCCAGCCGTAGGCAAGTAATTGGAACACCGCCTAAAAATTGCTAGTAATACGAGCGATCCCAAACCTGTTGTGTAAGCACACACTGGCTACTGAGAAACAAGTATCCATTAGCATTTTTCAAGTATGGCCGACATAACAGAAGGGCGAGTAAATACAAAAGAGCGCCCTCCATTGTGTCAGCCACACTTCAAAAATACCAATGTCGCCGGCGTGAGGCGATACACAATCGGTCACCTGCGTCTTGAACGAAAGATGAGGTTTGCTCCAGTCGGAGCGTTAATCACTGTTTGGGTCGCGAGGTTGTTTCAAACTGTAGGGTGAAATGTATGTTCCTTATAGTAAAAAAATCTCGAAGGAGGCATGACTCAAAAAAAGCTAAATCTGGTTGGACAGGACTTCTGCTCAGGAAATGCAGCAAATGGGTTTCATTTCCTGGTCTAGGCTTGGATTTGGCCAACTCGCGCTAAAAATAGGCCCTCCCGTGGGTCTCTGCCGTGTTAAAGGGACTGGATTGCAGTGATTATTCTGAAGCAGCACATGTAGATGAAAAATTTGGTTTGCGGGTGTCTCATTGGAGAAATTATTGTTGGGGTCTAGCTGTTTTATTGGCCGAGAGAGTTCTCAAGACAGTTCAGGTGTGGCTCTAAGCGCGGCAAGGAAAGAGGCAATTATCCCTGGCGGTCCCTATGGTACAAGGTTAATACTGGCTGAATTGACATAAATTGACATCTTTCTTTACATTGCTGATCTCCTTGAGCTTCTTGACTATTATCGTCCACACTGGAACTAAATTCTTCCACTGACAATTATCACAGACTGTAGTGTCCGACCTTTGGTCATCTTCAGACATTTCAATAGTTTAAGAACCGCATAACAAAAACCAATGATTAATCGCTTTGCGAGCTGCATGCCTAAATCTGCATTACTACTTAAAACAATAACAAGGAATTTCCCCAGAAAAACCTTGGCCTGGAAAGTGAAACAACTTCGGAAAACAAAACATCTCCTGACATGTTGATTTCAAAAACAGGAATTCATTGGCGTTCGGGAAGATTTGGAAGGCACAGAATCTTTCTTTTTAAAGGAGACTGCTTTTAGGCAAAGACAAAGGGACGTCAACAATTATCAGATCAAAATTAAACTTCTTTTTATTATTTTGTTCATACTTGATATATCAATATACTAAAACTTTAGAAAAGTATCCTCACTAATAATTTACACAAAGAGCTAAAACTTATTGCACATTTTTTTTACAAAAAAGTGGAAACGTCATGAAGGGGTAAGGAACAAGATGTAGAAATTGAGGAGCAGCAAAAGGACCTCATAATCTGAAACAATTTCTCAGTTTTCAAATTTAAGCACATCTTTTGCCCCTCCCAGCCCGCCCTACACCACTTCACGACTCAACTTGTCAGCAGTAAGGATCAAGTTTCGAGCATATATACTAGTCATAATAGAACATTATGTCATGTCCTGGATAACAATTGTACCGTTATTATTCCAGTTCCTTTATTAGACTAATAAAAGTATATTCTTTCGTCAGAACTGGTAAATCGAAGCATTACAAAGATCTATTCAGTATATTCGTCAACCATCACATCAATTTAGGTCTGCACAAAAATACACAATTATGCCTCTGACGAAAAATGTACAGTTATTCATGCTTGTGTAAGTTTTACCCAAACTTGTAAAGCTTAGCCATTTTAGAAAAATTTGTTAACCTGGTTTGTAAAATAAATGAACTGTTAACAGTTTTTCGATGCTCAAAATACCGAAGTCAATGAAGGAAAAACCCGCACCGCTCTCAAGTTTGTCTAGATTGTGCAATTTAAAGCCAAAACACGTGATCAGTTGTTTTTATAACTTGGATAGATTTTGCGGTCCAAAAGTTTTCTTGACTTGCCAAATATAGGTCGGGGTAAAAACCCAAAGTCACATCCATGAGGTTTATCTTTTCAGGATCATGTTGCAATATCTGCTACTTCATTGCGCCATAACTCATGTTTTTTCCGTTCACAATAGGTACTTTCATTTTTTCGCATCCTGGTGATAGCTATCAAACCAGTTCACAACAACACTGAATTTGGATCACGTTTCCTGGATGTTGAGTGAGCTAACATTTAAAAACAGGTTGCGGGGAAAATGAGACATAACCAGGACTATGACGTCATCATACGGGACATCGGCCAGGCCCGGTGAAGAATTAGCATTCTGTTGTACCGCCCTCTCTTGACAACACGAGCGTGACTAGGGCAATACCGATTCACTTTTGTAACAACAAAGAAAAGTTTCGTTACCAAAAACAGCGAGTATATCTTTTGATAATGGTAAGAAATAAAAACTTACTGGGTATAAGAAATGCAATTGAAAAAATCGTAACAGTTCAGATAGCTTTATATGTTCTATTCTTTTGGTGTCTTCCCCAATGGTAAATCTTTCCCTGAAGTGATACTTTTTCAAAGATTACTTCATTTTGTTCCGTTATTTCATCGATGAGTTAAATTTCATCATTGAAAACCAAAAGTCTTCCATTACGTACAACGTCTACGGAGTTATTACTCTTATAAACTACAACCCTTCAAGTACTAGACCTATGTACACCCGTTGGCACAATTGAAGAGGTCAAGAGATCACGTGAGGTCACTCCCCCACCTCCCTCCCCCCCCCCAAAAAAAACCTTATTGAATAAACCGATTATGCTCTTTACACCGCATCAAATAAATGAATATTCAGCAAATACACTTTGACCTCTTCCTTCTTCGTTGCTCCGTGACCGAGGTAACCTATTTATCTAATCCTAGCTTTTCGAAGAGGAGCTGTACAGGTTTCCGTAGTTTGATCCAATAATCTGGGAAATACTCGTCTGCCCTTCCAAACCTTGGGTTCAATTAAGGGGTCATTCCTTTCATCGGACCATGACATGGTCAGTGTCGCTCTACTTATCTCGTTTAGAATACACCTGTTCGTCCGTATCCCCCATCAATATTGTAGCTGAATGTATTTCTGAGTTTTGAGGTGTCTATCAAAATTGCATCAGCTGTAAGACAGGCTCTTTGCATCTAACTAGATCTTCACTGGTATTTAACACTTCCCTCGCGGATGTATCGAAATAAACTTGATCTTGCAAATTTAAACTTCGTCATCACTCAAGAAGTGAGAAGTATGCAAGTTTCGTCCACACACTGGCACAAACCAGAATTTTAGGAAAAAAATTTGCCTTCATTTTCATTAATTTTATGATGGCATGTGGCTGAAATTGAGACTCGCTGTGTTCTAAATTACCGCCACACTCATCTTTTGCTCATGTCCGCAGCCAGTTTCTCGTACTTCTTGGAGAATGTTTTGACGATCCCGGCTCCTCGAGACGTCTTGGGACCTCGACTGAGTTTATCGTATTCCGTCTTCAAGCTGTCGGAGGCAATCAGATCTAATCTGTCGTAATGCTCTGTCGTGCCGATGTCCTTAGGTATCGTCTCCGAGTAGATGTTGGGAGTCGGAGGATCCGAACGTTCTTCCACACTCTCGTAATTATCGAAGATGTTCTCTCTGCTCCCACGAAGTGAACTGTACCCAGAGCTACCTGAATTGCTAGACCTCTTTGCGATGCTATGGAGGGAGTTGCGACTAAGGCTACGACCGAGTGTGCGCCTGGAACGCCTGGGCGTATCGCCTGCAGACGCCGTGGATTTCGGCCGGGATTTCTTTGAACAGCTCCACGTGCTGGCCTTGGATTTGCGCTGTATGTCGGCGTAGATGTGCTGTGATTCGCACAGGATGTACCGTGGTGGACCCATGTTGAAATCCCGAGGTATGGTATGACTGTTCCTGGTCAGAGCAGCGTCAGGTGTGGCATACAAGGTGCTGTACCTGAACTCAGCCGAGCATCTTGGTGTCTTGTCTTTGGACCCAGACGCCTCGGGTGTTTCCTTCGTCATCTCCATCCTCTGTATGATTGCATAGGTCGGAGGTTCCGGAGGTAGCTGTCGTTCGTTTTGTATCGGTAGCCTTGAGGATGTAGATTTCTTTAGTGTCATCGTCTTGGAGAGTTTGAGGCTGGGCTGTTTGTTGTCTGTCTGCTTAGAGGACAGAGCCGGCAAAGATTTGGTAGAATTATCGGACGTGCTAACCCTTTGCATCTCCACAATGTCTGTATATGGACATTGGGCATCAACCTTCCCTGTATTGCAAAGAGAGGGGGAAAACAAGAAGTAATATTAAACTGGGACTCTACTTATCAAATTGGAAGTTCAATCGGTGATTTCAAAGGTTCCCTTTCAGTGGAACGGCGCCCTCAGACGTTCGCGGCAGCAAACAACAAATAACTCCGATGACTCATATTCCATTGAGAGATGTGTTTGTACTAGGCGAGTCATTCATTGAATCGTGAACATCGAATGCTAAACCAAGGAAGGAAAGTGCAAGCTGAATAAAACGTTTTTGATTTTTGCTATCAGCTTTTTCTTGGTTGTCATTTCTGGGCACGCATCTCAAAATCAACCTGCAACATGGTTGTCAAAAAGTTTTGGGAATCGATAAAAAGGGCCTAATAATAGTCACTTTGGTACAACAGTGGGAGCATATTATTGGTTCAATAAAACATGATTTTTAAGTGAATTAAATGGTGATTGTTGCCTAGACCTTTCGCGTAATATATAGCAACTATCTAATTGCTTTGTTTAGAGGTGCACACAACATGAACAGTGAACACTCATATAGGTGAAATCGCTGGTTGTCGTTCTAGTGTCATTCTGCACTCACAAATTGATGTGACGGTTACCAAGGGAAACAGCCATGAACAAAGATCTTCATGAGAAATTAAGGGTATGACTTGCAAAAGAATTGTTTGTCTATCGTACCAGCTCAGGCCCGTGGGGATTGCATTGGGGCATAGTCAAAAATAGCTCCTCCGGACTCTGTTTGGGCACTGGTACCGACCACTCCCTAAGGGATGATATCCGTTCATTGATATCAAAAGTATACACGAGTCATTATGTACGCTACGAGGTAAACTCTCTTGCCAGAGTACATTATGTGAGACATGATTTTTTTAAGGAGAAATGACACGAAGCTAACTCCGGGTTAGAGGGACGGGAAGCCCCGTGAAGTCTACTCACTGAGTCCTTTAAGCCAGAGGATACCCTTCCAATGAAACAGTGATTTCTAATTTTAGAAAAGTTGAGTTCCAGACATTTCGACGTGCCCTCACGAATCAATGCAAGCTTGATATGTGGAGGGTTTTACCCTGGTGGGCATCGTCCAAAACATGACAATGAATGAATACAGAACCCTTTTCTGGGGGTTGGGGGTTACAAAATCTGGGGCGTGACCAGGTTTTGCCGGCCGACTAGTTTTGCTAATTCGATCGGCGGCCGGGGGCTTCACCTCATTTTGACGTTAGGGGGCGCTCACCCTCCCTTTTTTGTTTCCGCGAATCGAAAGAAGAGAAGACTACAGGATGAATTTGAAAACCGCCCTCTCCACTCCTCTGTTGGTTAAAAAAAACTCCCCCAACCCCAACACGAATCTTAATGAGCAGTATAACCAGCAACCCTTCCACCCCTCCCGACCCCATAACAGTTTTCACTTTTTTTCTTAATCAACCTCTATTACTTTTCTCCTAACACGTGATACCTCGATTTTTAACGACTAACGATCTGGGCGTTGCTTGACTTGTCCTGAACGTAAACAGCTGGGAAGGGTGCTCCTTTCCGTCCAGGCCATATTCCACCTGAGCTCCTATGGCTGGTGCAATGATAACGTTGCGCCCAATTACAACTCAACGCGTACTACATGACTTAATTGACTGCGAACAATCAACCGCCCTGTTTTGTTTCACATGCGTAAAACGGCCCTCCTGAAACATTCAGATAACCAAGTGCTTAAGGTTGGTTTGCACATCCGCTGGAACATTCTAATTTTCTAAACTCTGTGTAAAATGTGCCTTCTAATCTAACGCAACTGGCTCATTATCTCGGCCTGCCAGACGCGGGCAACCCACCCCTGCTGACGTCGGTCCTCATAGGCGGCGCATCCGACCATCCCCTGGTCCCCTTAATACAGATTCCCTGCTTCCCTTCATTTTTTTCCCTGACTGGAGAAGAAAATGTTTCGTTGAATTTCTTTCCGAGATGTTACGTTTGGTGAAAGGGCGGATCCAGAACTTAAATTTTTGGGGGCCCCAAAAAATTTGGTGTCCCCCCCCCCCAACAAAAATGTGATTCTAGATGCCCTGTGGTGCGATCTGAGGCAATTTCTGACCACTTTAACCAATGTGGGTTTTTTTTAAGGAAAAGATGGTGGTGTACTCATTGCCTGCCTTTATTGCGAAGTCACATAAAAAAAAAATTGGTTTCGTTTTGGGGGGTGCCATGGCCCCCTTTGGCCCCCGCCCTGCATCTGCCCTTGGTTTGGTGACATGTAAAGGTAATCGTTTGAACGTTTCTACCTGAAAAAATGGTAAGCACTGCCGGGGGGAAAGAGGACATGAATTTATGGCGTCAATCATCAAGGTGCGGCGGCGGGAACCAGACCTTACTGATGGATAAACCTTAGGATGCCAGGCTGGCTTCCTTCAGCTAATATTATTCGTCCGCTCTCACTCGCAACAGTTCATTGCTTTCGCTGTGTGACCTTTACAAAAAAAGTACTCGATTTAGTTGCGTCGAACGTGTGCCCAACATCAGCAGTCGGAATTGACATCTTCATCATTCATCAGCGAGCTAGTTGTAATTCTTTGCACTTTTCTTTTCTGCATCAACCCGTGAGCCTTCGGCACATGACGCTGATTTCACACTGATTATTTCCCGACGTTATGAATAAGCGGCTGAGGATGGTTCCCGCCCTACATTCGCGCCCTTGATTCACACGCAAGTTGAAACTATTCCCTTTCCCTTTCCGTTTTTGTTTCCTGAATTGTTGTGTTAGTAATTGGGTGATATGAATCCGCAATATGACGCATCGTGATAGGCAAACCTGCAACAGCAAAGGACTTACCAGCAACATTACCAACTACTTATCCACAAACAACTTGCAAACTTTTAACTTTACGTGTCACTAGTACTATACAAAAAAAAACCGCTATCCAAGAGCAACGGCCAAAGAGCATCAAGAACTGCACACATTATTATTTTATTAGAGATGTTCCATCTCTGCTAGTCCCCTGCGCCCAGCTTCTCTGGTAGTCCAAAAATCTGTTACCACTAAAAAAAAATATATATATTTAAGGGATTTCCTGCAATTAAATTCCTTTCCCCTTAGGTTTGAGTTTTTTCAAGTTCAGGGTCAAGATCGGCACATTACACTCCCCAACCAGCAGATTGATACCAGCAGTAGATTGGGGCGCAATGGTTTTGATTCAATAGCGATATGTACCTTTCTTGGTGGATTCCCTGATGAGTTTAACTTCTCCAGATTTGATGGATTGCGCCAAGGCCAAAAGCTTGGACTTGCGGAAGGAACCTGTTGACCCAAAGCGTGAGCTGAGATGGGCAAAGAAACGGAGAGGAAGATAACTTTATTCAACTGACACATGTGGATTCTTTTGCATGAAGTAACAGACCTAAGGCCAAAAAAAAATAAGTCGGTCTCTGGTCAGCGCGCGCGTCGATTTTAATCATGCGCGTCAATCTTTTTTTTTCCAAAATGTTCCGCGGTAGCTCCAACAGCGCCCTCTATTGCCGCACCTCCTCAATTTTTTTACCAAAGGGCACCAAGGAATGGGAAATCGCACCAAGGCAAATGATCGAGAGCACCAAGGCAAATTATTGAGGACACCAGTGTACATGAGGACACCAAAAAAAAGCAAAATAGTACCCCACCTTGTCTGCACAATCCAAGCTTGAAGAAAGAAAAAAAAAGCAAAAAAAAAAAAAAAGCCGCGTCCCCGCGTCAATTCCGGAACTTTGGTCTGACCAGAGACCGAATTTATTTTGGGCCTAATTGGTAATCTGGAGAGCTCTTACACCAACAGTTTTGTTACAATATGTGACAGTCTTGTCCATGATAAGCGACGTTTACCTTTGAAGAAACGGGAGTCCGATAAATCTCCCATCCATACTCCTTCGTTGTCGGTACATCAGGAACAAGACCACGAAGGCAGCTACCGATAGCACACCTACACCACACAGCATGCCAGTCAAGAACATCATCCCTGCATCCTTCTGGGGAGGTTGCACATCGGGCGTTGCTGGCTCGACCTCCTCCGGGAAATGGCCAATGGCGCCATCTTGAAGGACGCCCTCGCCGTTCTTTGTGTTACTGGAACCGTCTACATCTTGTCCTCCCGTTATGCCGTCCCGACCGATGTCAACACCGCTGCCACCTTTATTAGAACCGATTCCTTCACCAAGTCCTCCCTCTGTTTGGACTCCATCCCACCCCGGTCCTTTCCCGCCTCCTGTTTCCCCTCCTCCAGCCTCAACAACCCCTGCATCTGTACCAATCGCACCTCGTTTAGTTGCCCCGCTTAGACCGGTCACGAAGGGCCTCCTAGGGTCCAAATTGCCTTCATTCTTGGTACCAACTGTCACCGTCACAGTCGGTACTGGAGTCGTTACGGTTCCAGCAGCAGTATCTGAAACGAAAAAGTTAGATAAAGAGCAGTTTCCATTTTGATCTTGGTGTAATAAATGTACACAATTAACATGGCTCCTTTTGTCAGAGATACGTTATTCATTTTCGCCACCAGAGGGCGTGGAGTGCGCAATAGGGTTACATTAATAAAACACATTCTGAAGAGACATTTGGAGATTTTTTTTTTCAATTATCGACACCCTCCTTCGTCACTCCTCTCTCCATCACCACCCACGACTTTCTCATCACCAAGGGACTCTCCAAATGTGCAAGTGGCGGATGAATGTCACACTGTCAATGAAGTGATTCGGCACATACCCGCTGATGGCCCTGTCACACATCTCCTTCCTTTTTGCACCCACCCAGCGCAGCACTCTTGCACTACTCTGTAAATAGTGCGTGTCTCCTCACGATAATTCTGCACGTAGACAATCCTAGGGGAAAACAGAATAAAGATCACAATCAGATGCATTCGGTGCTGAGTCAAATTTCCCGTGGGTGGAACACTTCAACATTATATAGGCCTACATGCATTTTGACAACCATGAATGTTATGTTGTTGAAAAAAACCTAGCGCGGCATTAGCAACATGCATACACAGCCCATCTACTTAAAACTTGCCAAACTTGCAATTTCCCAATTCTTCTGAACTTCTAAATGTATTAATTTTCAATGGAAAAAGTTTGATGTCAGCCAACATGGCCTTTATTGATGTATAAGGTCTATATCCGTTCAATTATAAGCTCCCATACATGAAAAATATGTTAATCTTTTTGAGAGAAAAAAAATATGGTTCTGGTTCCTTTTTTACTTTAGAAAGGGGTTTGACTGAGAGCTCAGATCTGCTGCGGTCAAGGGCAGGATTCCCCATAGTCTCTTGTGGAAAGTCAGCAAGCTCAATGTGGCATCCCGGTTACTTTGGCATTTCTTTCAAGACTTCTTAGTTTGGGTCTATCTCCTAATACCAAGGCATCCCTCATCTAACCTTGACATGTAAGTAGGGGTGGCTGGGGGAGGTTGGGGTGCATGTCCAATATTAGCCTCGTCACTATTACTCATACTGGCGGAAGGGGAGGGATGGGGAAGTCCTCCAGCTCCGTGGCAAAACCCACCCACCCTTCTAGAAGGTTTTTTTTTCAGACTTTACCGATCTTTTAGACTATACAGGGTGAGTCAAAAAACGAAACCCATATGTCGTGACCATTGTTTTAGTGAAGTTCTGCATGCATCACTTTCAAAATCTAAGATATGAAAGCCCAATTCATAAGCTTTCTTTTTGTACAGGAATCATTCAAATCACTTATGTACTTTCCAAGTTACGGAGTTTGAAACACAACCACCGTTTTAAAGCTCTGTCCGCGGATCACAAACAAGGTGTGTGTTCTTTCAGCAAAACGAAAACAATTCAATTCATTGCTGAAAGAACACTGAACTTTTTTTGTGATCCGTGGATAGAACTTTAAAACGGTGGTTGTGTTTAAAACTCGGTAACTTGAAAAGTACATGAGTGATTTGAATGATTTTTGTACTAAAAGAAAGCTTATGAATTGGGCTTTCATATCCTTGATTTTGAAAGTGCTGCATGCAGAACTTCATTAAAACAATGGTCCCGACATTTGTTTTTGTTTTTGACTCACACCATGTATAAAGAATTTGGCCCTCGCAAAATTTCGAGAACTGTGTATTTACATTGCTGCTTAGAAATCGCTTTGGAATCCCTACAAAAGGGCAAGTATTGAAACAACAATAGCCCCACTGAAAATACAATCTCTGTTTGCAAAGATTAGAAATTTTCACATGGCACTGCGGATTGGATAAGTAAAAGTGAAGATAAAATAAGTAAAGTACACGGCACACGAAACTTTTTTCGATGAATCAAATTCGCAAAGTCGCTACATCCTGAGAATTGAGTTAGACAAGGCAAAGAAAAAAAACTAACCACGTCGGATACATCAGTCAAATATGAATATGACATTGCCAATTATGTTTGACATAAGCCGTAACTAAGTCTGAACCCGGGAACAGTGACAAGAATGCCGTAGGGGAAAATACAATACCTCCGTTCTGCGACCATTGGAAACTCAATTTAGCCGCTAACGATTCACAGGCATGAACGATAAATGAACAATTTAGAGTTTTTTTATTGGGCCCAATGCGCTGAATTACTGTCCGACAGGAAAGACCGGCAGTTGCCGTCCTTTTCAATCATAACAGTTTGTGAAGTAACGGATCTTGTTTAGATGACAGCTGGCCATCTTGTTCTGTAACAATATTCCGCTGATTGTCAAAAGATTGGGCCCTTTATTCCTGGACAGGTGTATCTGTTGTTAATCTATGGTCAACTGCCCCACCGGTCAAGCGGTGTGGTGGCGGCACTATGATAATTCATCTCGGATGTCTGCAGGTTATTTCAGTTACGAATATTGAGGGTACTCATAGGTATATAAACGGTCTGTGACGTGTATGCGAAACTGAACTTGAAGATTCAAGGGATTTAAGGTTAAGGTTGACTTAATTGTTTTAGGGACTTGGGAAAGATTAAGAAAGTTTCGTTGGTTATAGTCCTTATTGGCATAGACTGTAGCAAGTTTAAAGTATCACTGTTAAAGTAAATTGCTCTGGCCTGTTTGTGTCTTTGGCTTGAAGGAAAAATAGGATTTGCTGGTATTGTAGGATTGTGCATGTAAGTGTGCAACCTGAAGTGTGAGGCTGCCTTAAGGCCTTTTTACACTCCACGCAAAAGCGCATGCAAAGCGAAATTAAGAAGGAAAAAAAATCGTCGCAGCGAAATTCACTGAGTTAAAAATTGCTCATTATTTTGTACAAACATTAAGTCCATGCATTGCCTCACAAAATTGCGTTTTTGATAACATTCTGCGCTCGTTGCGAACCAACCTTAACTTGATTGGTGACCTAAGTAACCAAAGAGGTTAATAAATCGAGATTTGTTGCCAGAATTTCAATTTTGATATCAAATACTTTGGCAAAAAATAATAGCATTTGGTTTTATAAAAAAAAAAACCGAACGTTTGGGCCTGATCGAGAGCATATTAGTCTTCTCAATCTCATATAGGTTGGCAAACACGGAGACTACACAGAGCTATCACAGAAAGTCCCGTGACTAAAAATATTGCTATCGTCTTCTCAACAAGACTTTTCCTGAAAGCGAAAATATCTTATCAAATCTACGAGCGCCTGGAGAATATATCACGTTGAAAAGAGATTTTTTTCTTCTTCAGGTTTTGACGTTGCGCATGACAGACGGTTAAACCCTCGCCATGTTAGTCATAACCGTAGTTTCCGATATCTTCCATGACGTTATACATCCATGGGTTATGCCTTAAGAGAAAATGAACAGGCATGACAGGTTGTCATGGTTATTAGGGAGCATTCATCCAATCTGTAGTTTTCCTTGATCGACTTCCAAAACCACAGCAAGTCTCAATTTCACATTGATCTTAGTCCAAATAGGAATTATCTTTAATCCGGTTTCGGATTGCTCAATCGGAAAGAGGTTTTCGATGACGGACCGTGTGTTTTAAAATAGAATGATTCACACAAAGTGATAAGCTGTGAACAATGTTAATACCAGAGTTTGAAACGGCTTAATGTGCCTTTTTCAATGAAGGAATTGATTGAATCATTTCGTGGGCTAAATTATGAATCTTTAAAGCTAAAATACAAATACCATAATTAACCGATATGTTACTATTCATGTTTTTCTCTGGTGACCTCTTCTGGTTTTTATATCGATAACCTGTTGTGGTTTGGTACGGGAAAAAAGCCATTTATCAGTAAACTGCAGCTGTAAATTCTAGCCATTGCCATAATCATAAGGATGACACAACTCTAATTACTACGAGTCTCCAACAGGTCTTGTCTAACTTATCTCTGAAATGCAGTCCATGCTTTTGGGAATTTCCAACTGGGCCTTGACTCCTTCATTGCGTCACTTAATTAATTGGACATTGACCCCGTTGTATCAAATAACTTGGACAGGTACCACCTGTTGTGTACTAACTAATTAGATTTGACAAAGGGTCAAATATTTGCCTCTTCGGCTATAAATCTACACACATTTTGCTTTAGGAAATGCCACCTTAAACACTGCAACATTAAACATTGATGAAATGCAGCATTAAACATTGGTGAACTGCCCCAAGTGTTAGTAGCTTTAAATAGCCCATTCTGAAAATTATGTTTCTTGATTGTTAGATTTTCCGATTTAACTTTGTAAGTTGCCCAACACATCACCCTACTGCTTGTATATATACAGGAAATGAACGTGAAAGTTTCTGCGTTCTAGCCATAACAGAACGGCCCTGAATAAGGTGCAGTGCACTGAAAGCTTGGCCATCAATCACGAGGAGCACTGGTGCATTTAGCATCCACCAATTTCCACATTGTTCATCTACAGTGCTAGGCGGCATCTCCACCTTAAACCAAGTGTTGACGTTGGCATAAGAGAAATCATACTTTAATCCTTGTTTAATGCGCACATATACATGACCACAAATGACATTATATGGCATTTTATTTTCCATACAGCCGACTTGGAAATACACGCCACAGTTCATGCTGTTTGAATGTCCCCGCCATCAATATGAAGTCACGTGTTACCTATATCTACTGCAACGTCCCCGTATTCCGCATAACGTCGTGTAGCGCACCGTCTGAGTTCTGGTGCCCGGTATTGAGATGCGGTAGACTTCAGTAAATCTGTTGAAAGAAAGAACAAGTATCATAAGGAAGACTGTTGTGACAGTTATTTAATGATCGGAACTCGTCTGCTTCAGGGTATTGGCATAATATGCGTCAACATCAGAAGAATATTCTGTTGATCTGATCTTCTCATTCCTCCAAACCTGAATGATGCGACAGTAGCCTATTGTTTTACAGATATCTTGTGAATAATTGACAGCTAATCTAACATTCACCATTTGAGATTTATACTGTATTTTCAAGAGCCGAAATAAATGGGGGAACAGAAAAGCCCTTTTTCTGTAGAGTAAGAAGCGTTTTAAAAGGTCGCGCGAGCAGAGGAAGTTTCAATCAAAAATAGCAGCACCTTCGTTTTATTTTAAATAATATGAATTACTGTGTATACCTTTTGATTTGGTATACCTCATGAATATTAGAGTAAAAAGACCATTTTTTCCAATTTTTTTATTCAGCATGATATTTCCAAAGAGCAATATGTTTAACCCTCTGCCGTGATAATTGTCGTACCATCTCGTCCCCGGACACAGACCACCCGTAATTCTGTCAGCAGTTGACTGGAACATTTCAACCGTGAAGGTCCGACCTGCCAAACCGGTGAAGCATGCCACAACTTCCCGCCACTTTGACCCCAGTGTGCACAGTGTGTGACCACCGCATCACCGGCCCTGGGGTGGAATCTCTGAAACCTCAGCCCAAGGGATGTAAGTTTTCTAAAGATCTCGTCCCTGCCTCAGCTACCTACGTCTGGCATCAATTAGTGTAAGTAAATCCTTGTAATTGCTCCGATGAACTCGTCACGCCGAAGGTTTCCGATTGGTACCGTCATGCCCAGAGTCCCCCCATGCAAGTTAGAAACGGCCGGTTATACCCTCCATCGCCAACGGGTAAATATCAATCATCACTCAATTCCACTAGAGTCCGACTAGTCTTTTTGGCACGACTGCAGCCACAATTACAACATGTTATCAGACGTTATTGGGCCACTTAGTCTGGCAGGTGTTTGTGATTGTCGTGTGGCGGTTTCGGAGTGGGCATTGCCTTTATTTTGCCCACTTAATGTTAATAAGGGAGGGTCACCATGCGGAAATTCAAAGCCATAAAGAGACGGGCAAACTCCCTGACAGCACCTCGGTCCTGGCTACTAAAAGTCTCCGTGGGCTGACTGACCCCAAACATGGCGATGACAGAAAATTGTTGACTGTTCGGATAAGAACGAATCAGCACCAGTCAACTTATTTGAACTTGATTTTCAACTAAAGAGTAATCATATCTAATAACTCGAATCGTCACTTTCTCCAGAAATAAATCCAGGTCAGGTTCTGTATAATCCATACATAGGTCAATTTTCTATGGGTGGATCTGGTAATGAAATAACAGACTATAGAGGTATGAAATTAGTTGTATTTTCAAAAGAATTGAGATGTATGGAAACTGTGTACGTTTCCAAAACCGAGCAACTCATCCGTTTGTTTGAATCGTTTGAAGCAAACCTAGAAACCAATTAAGGACGAACTACGGATCCAGCTTGGCACAAGTCATCATTCTGCGCTGATATTTTAATATCCGATTAAATGCGACGTATAAAGGAATCCGAGCAAAACGGATCTCATCTCAAATAACGTTTACCCCCTTTCAACACTCAAACGGTAGTTTTTAAAGGTCAGCTTTGGCATATCCCCAGGCACGTTAAAACTGATGGCAGTACCATCAAAGCTATATCATTATCAAACCTTCGCAAAACTCACTGTACAATAATCCGGGGTTTTTTTCCGGTTCAAAACAGGTTGCACACGCTGTAACATTATTATAAGGTAGCACCATTTATTAATAGTGTATGTGTATGCTTGCAGGTTACATTACACCTGTTTTCTCTCTGGACCTATCCGCCCAACTAAACACATAGTAATGAAAGCCACGAGGTGCTTCCATGAACGCAAGCATAAAACGCTCGTACTCAATGCTTTTTCAACCATTTGTGGTTACCAATATTTAACCTCAAATTTAAAAAACACTCAAATAAGAAATAAACACCTCGAATTTCAAAACGCATGCCTGCGACTTCGCTCGTACCCCCGCCCTGCAAACAGGACGCGGGGAAGGGCCAATCTCTGTGAGCTCTCATTGGATAGTTTTTGCGTGACCAGTGCATGTGACGTAGCAGCACGCAAATCACTAAAGCTGTTTATCATATGTAGCGTGCGTTAACTGCATGAGAAGGTCATAAGTTACCCATAATGCCATCCGTACTTCCTTCACGAGATTCGGTGAAGCGGCATCAGCCCAACCTCGTCCCCAGTGCTTACTTTATTTCCAACCTCGTTTCCAATAGTAAGCCCTGGATAGGAAACTTTCTTCCTGTATCCTGATTAGATACCGCAATTGGTTAGTAATGGATTGATAACGTTTTGATTGGTATTGTTATTTCCAACGTGCACTACATGTTTTCGCAATCATTGTAATTATAACGTCCACGCCTTCTCAAAAATACTCTTTTCCTTTCCAAGTTGCTCATATTAATAAAAAATGTGATATTGCATATTGGCGGGATAAGATTGTAACATTTTAACTTCGAAAACAATCGTGTTTTCGTACCTCACGGCACGACGAATTGATTGTGTTTTGAGGCCCAGACACCGCATACAAAAAAAACGCTAATGTAACGTACAGGAAGGCACCAGACTATTTCTCATTTGCATACGTGTGCAAAAATGTTGCACATGCAAATGATCCAATACCAGGGTGAAAGAGCAGGTAGTGGTGGGTGCATACTGCTCGACACCCTGGGGACGAGGTTGACATCAGCCCTTCCCAGCGCCCTGTTTGCAGAGCGGGGTACCAGCGAAGCCTGCGGCATGCGCGTGAGCGATCGCAAGGTACCAAATGAATAATGTCTTCTCATTGTGGTCGTGGATTATAGTCTAAAGCGTCGCCGTGATATTGACCGGGTCACATCGGTCACTGGTTCACACACCAGAGAGGAGCTCACAATCTTCGTATACTGTGTCCCTCCCATAACAAACTAATCAACAGCCCTCGTCTCAGGATTCGTCTGGATTTCCGTTTTGGCTTCAACTAGTGGTCTTAACACGCCCAATAGATCGTGTCTCATCGTACCCTGAGATGTCCAACAGATGCAGTAATGGAGAGAAGCAAGACCTGAAGGGGAGTAACTAAGCTATCTTGCTTGCGGAGACACAGGAAACATCTTGTAAAATGATCAGGAAGTCGCTAAGACCTGGATAAATTGAATGGCCGAGGCAGGACGGAGAGTACCTGCCAATTGCGTTCGAACGGAGGAGTACAGGGACGACTAAATATTCTACAAGTCTACAACTGAGCGGATGTTGAAAAATAACTGTCAAAATACCATCTCGTTCCTAAACCAATTATAACCTTACTGGAGGGTGTTTAAACAGCTTTGACTTCGCATAGAGACTTCAGCTGCACTGAGTCAAGAATATCGAATAAAACGAGTCAGTTATTGACACTAATCAGGTTACTATTTAAAATATGACGTGTCATTTGCAACTGGAATCTCTCCCACTTGCATTGCAGCACTGAGAAGCAGAGGGTCGGAGAAAGAAGATGGGAGCTTTCCTGCTGATTGTTGGGCAGCATCTTCAACTGGACCTAATAAGATGTACGACAGCTTACCGTTTTGTGCTTTTACAAAAAAAAATGAAATTCTAAATTGTTACCGGAACCATACTGAAAGAGCGATCATGCTGACGTCACACTCGACTGCGTCGCTTCAAAAATGATGGATATAGTACCGGTCGATTGACTCCTTGCACGCGAAACTTTGATACAAATCGAAAAAGCAAAGCAAAACCAATTAACTCTGTCCCTCGTGGTTCGCTGATTATAAGTGTTTACTAATTAGCGATATCCTCCGGGTGGTTATACATTTCATGGGCGGCGATATCTCGAACCGCGGGGGAATTTGTACGAGTGATATTCTATCTGGTCGGCAGCCGTTCCGTCGGTCAGGGCCTTGGCAGTGACCGTCCTTTGGGACTCGGACAATAATCTCTCAGGTTTCCGGAGACGGTATCATCCCAAAGCGACCTGATGATGTCCGAGAGAAGAGGGCGGTGTCTGACACCATGTCTCTGAACAAGTGACCGCCGAAAGCGGTCCGAATTCGGCCAAGACGGGGCCATTTAAGATGTATTTAGCACTGCATTCACTGAGTACATCAAACTGAGATATTACCCAAAAATAACTGAAAATAATATGGGTCTGGGGCCTCCGTCTCTGAGCACATATAGCAACCAAACAGGTTTATCACTCAATATATTGTTGGCTATCGGATTGTGAATTTTCTAAGCAAAGATTTAAGCAAATCACTAGCTCTGCACAACATGGACCCTAATGTTACCAGATGAATATGAAATACCTACTTAAACATTAAGACGTATATGCTTTTTACATAAGGAATCAAAAGAAGCATGCAAGGTGATCAAGAAAATGACACTATATTGTTTGAAAGAAAATAGGATTTTTTTTTAGTGTAAGACGTCATTCTATTTTGATCGTGCGAGAATGAGATAAACCACGCACATCTCTAACTGACTCAGAAAGTGCGTGATTCATCATTGACTTTTGAAAATAAATCAGAGTTTGGAATCGGCCTTTCTTGCAGTGAGCCAATCGTAGAAATGGGTGATTTGGACGAGATGACAGGTCGGACTTATTTTGGTCAGTATAGTCGATCAGTGAAAGACTTCTGGCGCCCGCGGAGTTTAAGATAAGTTTACGTTTACTTGGCTGTCTGGAAGCTGGACTGTGTTCCCGGTGCAAACACGATCTGTAATTAGCATTATTGGCAAAGCTGGACCTCAATCATCGAGAGAAAATACAAGTCTAACCATCCATGGTCTAACTGAGACAAAACAGCATCGTAAATGTAGACAGTAGAAGGTGCCAGTAATGAATGACACGTACATGACCTACGCACAAGTCATTTCAATAAAGTCAACGCCCGTTCTTTCAACAACTCAACTTACTTATGCCCGTATTTGGAGGATATGTTGCCGCATTTTGAATGACTAGTCGGCTCCATCGTGGTTATACCAAGGACATTATTCAGGCAAATAAAAAAAATGGAATCTAAACACAAGTCACTGTTACTGTTAGCACGATAACCTAGTCATCAGGAAGCTTATTCATTAGAGACTCTCTGTGCCTAGCCTTGTCATCTACTCTCAACCTCCACTGGGAACGTACAAGCTGCAATGACGCATTTCACTGGAAGAAAACTTAAGGGGAGGTGGAAAAAAAGACAAACTACCGTGTTCAAGTAACCCTTACCACCCCAACCCTTCAAAATCCAATTGCATATTTGCTGGAATCTGTTGGAGTGAGTACTGCACTAGTGTTGCTTCACATGGGGTTCGGCATATACCACCATAATCAGAGTCCAACAGTTTGGGGCGTATAGTTTACCATTATGGTGTTGAATTTTGCAAGAGTTCCTAGTAAATTACTCAAGGGGTTAGATAACTCCATTTTTCCATGACCCAGCTAATTCATTAAGCCGCTTAAGACAGAAACAGGCATGCGGTTACCAACCAAACTTCGTTATGAGATGTATAGGCTATTGAGTGTGACTGGTGCTCACCCAATTTTTGCTCAACACATCAATTTTGCTTATTGATGTTTTCTGCTTGTCACCTTTCAAAAAATAATGAGACCCTTGATGGAGGCTCACGCTCTGAGCTGCTCATGATACATCCCTCGATGCATCCCTTCCTGTTGTTCAATTTGTTTTGGTTTTACGTGCCCCAAATCGATCCCTCAATCCCTAACGAGTCTCGTAAATAACAATTACACTCATCCTTGCAAGATTATCCATTTATTGAGCTAGTCACCCGACTGACCTACTCATGCTAGACGTCCCTCAACGCATCCGTTCCAGTTGTTAAATATGTTTTGGTTTTATTTGCCAAAAATCGATCCCTCAGTGCCTAAGGCCAAAAAAAAAGGCTCCGGCTTCTGGTATGCGCGCGCGTCGCCGTAGCCTTGCGCGTCGGCAAAAGGAAAACTTTTTTTTCTTCAATGAAAGATGATGTCTCAAAACCGCCGAACTCACTGGTTTGACTGGAATCCTGCTGCTGCACAATTTTAACGTGTTTTTAGATTGGGTTATGGTCGAGAATAAGCTTTATGTGGCCTCTCTGGACTCCCATATATTTGCACTAAGTTTAGTCGGGCACCATTTGCAGTCATCAGCCGACATTTGAAGCAAAAAAATCAGGTAAAAAAAAAAAAGCCGCGTCGCCGCACCACTTTTTGGGCAAGCTCCATACCAGAAACCGGAGACTTTTTTTTGACCTAACGTGTCTCGTAAATACCAATTACACACCCATCGCTGCAGGATTATCCATTTAAAAAGAAATTGAGCACCACTTATTACCAGACAGATATGGCGCTAAGCCGTTCACGGCAGTCTGCCAAGACGAATAACAACATAAGGATATTGGATAAAGAGACAAAGGTATAGCATTAAGGAGGATAATTAACCACTGGAAATGGCCTGATTAGAAACAGAATGCATCTGTGATTAGCCCTCCATCCTTACTAATGGTCAGTAATTACACCCACTACTCTTCTATCCTGTCTGTTTACGGGATCATCTCCTGTCAATTATTGGCAGGTGTATGACCGCGTCTGAATGACTATGGCTACGGCTTGTATTTTTACACATGAGTCTATGGAAGCGGCTGTAGCCTTTTCCCGTTGACACCAGCCTGTGTTTCTGTAAGCCCTTGCAAAATGACGCAGCCTGTTTGCATTTGTTTGCATGTCGGTAAAGTCATTGGCGTAAAACGCATGCGTGAAACATATCACGTGAACGAATAAATATATGTCATCTGATTTGGAATATTAAGTTCTTTTAGCTTATAAATGATCCATTGTGATCAACGTGGTTTCGCTATATAGCGTGCTGCGCAAAGTGGTTGGTCTGACTTGTTCCCTGGTTCAAATTAGTTCATTAATCTCATGAATTTTTCTCAAGAATACATTTTGTACAACTTTCTATACTCTCTTAATTGTGTGCAAACTATTTGACATCCCTTTTTGGTAAATTTTATTGAAAAGTGCACTTCTTTAATTAGACATTTAAAATGTTTCCATGCTTTCCACAAGTCATTACAGGCCGGGGACACGGTTCACTTTAGGGATGTCAAATTGTGAACCCAAACATTGGAAACATTTGTGAGAAAAGTTTGCTCATTGGCTTACTGCTATTTACTGACTCACAACGAATCACGAAAGAAAATTCTCGACAGCAAAATATCCAAAATTCGGACAACTTTTGGTGCTGAAATACCGAAACACAGATAACTCTGCCACGACATCACACGTTTGCTCATGAGTATTGAAATTTGATTTAGCATAAAAACCAGAAAGGTACCAAAATACCCTTTAAAATGGCAAAACGAAAATTGAAAATAAGGTTAAATGGGACACTTGAAATGTGGAATCAAAATGGAGGTGATCGTGGTATTTTAGATTAAAACACAATTTTATAGTTTGGGAGATTAGTTCTCGTAGTCCATCTCAAACAATGTCCTTTAAAGGGTCGCGTTCTTGAGAAGCCTTCCTTTGGAGCCTACTTTGTAACTAGAAAACGAATTAGCTTTAGGCTGACTCACCCTGCGTGATTGGGTTTCATTACCCGAAGGAATTATCTTGGCTCGGGGTAGAAGACCTTTCTCAAAAAGAAAAAAACAAATTCTAAAAAGCGAACCCGGGAATCAATCATCAGAGTAAACTCATCACTTCATGACCCAGACAATCCATCAACGGTTGCAATTCTCTCTTTAAAAAAACTATGTTGATTATGATGGATATATGATCTATTAACTTTTGATATAAGAACAGTTGTGACATACCGGTAAGTTAGGGAATAGCCTAACTATGGGCATCGCCAGGATTTTGTTCTAGAGGGTGGCAAAGCACATTATTTCCCCAAAAGAACTAAATTCTAAATTTATCATTTTTTCGAGGGTGGGCGGGGGATTTTGCCCACACCACCCATTCACACCCCTGCGAACACCCACGTTTTTAAATGTGCATAAAGTTAACAGCAATGTGACTTGGCACCTCTTTTTCCCCCTTTCTCTTTTTGATTCTATTCCAGAGGGGGAAAGCACCCCCCCTCCCCCCTTGCCCCCTCCTGGCGATGTCCATGGGAATAACTACTTTTACCATTCAACGCCGTGCGTGTGCTTTGCAAGTAATTTATGCAGTTCCAGATGCATTCCAAATAAGAAAAAGTTAGTGTGGATGGTAGGCCTACCAGAGCTGTTGTTTATTTATACACTTGTTTATTAGTTAAGGTTCATCAACTTTTAAAAACAAAAGAGAAGAGCATGGCACTTTTTAACCAATCGGCGAGGTTTAGTCAGTTTTGTTATTTCCCCGATTTTGAACAAATCAAAGTTTAATCATTTACAATTAATAGCACCTAAACATGATTTGAGCAATAAAAGAACAAAATGATGTGTGACAAATATATTTCAAAATGATCACCATGCTCGCAACCTGCCTTCTTCGTAGTGCAAAGCAAGCGCCCCCAGTTTGAGTCCGCGATCCACAGGATATTAACGCTGACGTTCTAATAAGCGTCTGTTATCACATCCATGCAATAAAGCCGACACAATTCTCCATCCTGAACGCAAGTCTATCAGTGTGTAGCAAGCGAAGGGGCTTAATTGTATCTTCATACACTGCAAAGTGTTGAGATTAAACACTAAGAGGTCTAAATCTGTTCATCTTGTCTACAGGCTTGTAGATTGCAATTGCTGCGTGCAGCCAAAATGCCAACAACCTCCCCTCAACTGTGTCATAACTCCATGTACCTAAAGAAAGTTGATATCCAGTTGACGGTATCCCTCTTTACTGTCGGTATTTTCTGTATTTTTTTTTTTGGGGGGGGGTAGTCCTAGAGCATGGAGGTAGGAAACAGAGGTACACACCACTTTTCCTCCATTGGGTTCGAACCCTTGACCCTAACAGTCCTGAATCCTCCAATTTTAATACGATTTTGCACACCCCTGTCTAGGGAGTTAGGCTTAATACACCAATGGGCATGACATTTGAGCTGCCTTCATGTTTGATATGCACGCATTCACTGGTGCACTGTCACCTGAAGCCATTTTGTGTCCAAAGTATCGTAGTTGTCGCAATGCCATCAACACCCCGGGTCGAAATAAAACTTTGGAAACCCTCTTTACTCGTAATACGAGCTGGAGAAATCATATTAATAACACTGATCTGTGTGGGAGCTCCATAAGGTTGGGGACAAAATTGCCTTCAGAAGGATGGAATTAGCAGGACATCACCACCGTCATCCTGAGCTACCCACGAGCTAGCTAATACTCGGGGAGCCAACACATGGAAGAAGACACAGAGGCAGACCAAAGGCATCATACATCAATGTACTAAAGAGGGACACAGGGGTGGAAGAGACAAATGAGCTAGATGCATGCATGAGGAATCATGACGAATGGAGTATCCGTGTCAGGGCTCGGCTGTGGCCGACTCAGAGCATGAGTGAAAACCCTCTATGTGTCTGATCAGGAAGGCAGTATTTTTTTTGTTATGGATAAAATTGACTTGTCATGCTCGATGTCGATCAAAGCTCAATCAAAATCAATCTAAATCACCATGAGTCAGACCAGTCTCGAAATGCACACGAGTAAGGAACTCAGGTTCATAATGATGAACGAGGCTGCTCAAGCCACTATAGTGGGCGGACCGGTCAATCTTTCCCAGAGCGGAAGGGCCGCTGTTTCCTGGTACCCATCGGCGCGGTATAAAGTATCCTCAAATAATGTCATCCAAATTAAACGATTTATGTAAAACGAAAGATATAAATCATTCAACCGAAAGTGTAAGGGATTCCCAAGTTTCAGATTATATATGACTGCTTCTATGGACAATCTTTGGTCTAAGGACAATCTTTAGTCATCGATGTCATTTTGTCTGGATTCTGGACGACCTTGTCACTTAAGCAAAGAGCAAGTGTGATGATAGATATCTTCTTTAGGCCACGTTGTTTGTAGTGACAGGCTAATTAAATATCTGGACTAACAACTACATCAAGCTTAACGACAGAACAAGCTTCAACGCGGGTTAGGTATTACTTTTCACGATGTTGAGCGGCAAACTCAACTGGCTGCCAAAAATCCTTGATGAAATAACGAGCAATGATTTGTCCGAACTCGGGTAAAATGAGGTCCTTCCGGAGGAATTATATCTGCAACTCGCAATCGCATTCAAAGAAAGTGTCGATCTGACTCACTGCAAGTCCGAGATCGCGAAGGGCGCGACTCAGACAGAGGGTTAGACAATAACCTCATCGTCATTTTAAAAAACACAGAACAATAAAGAATTACAGACTACAACGCAGACAAATGGACCCTTCACTTTATTGCAACTGATTTCCTCCAGACGGGGCAGGAAATACAGAAGATCAGAACGGTTTAAGCCAGTCCACCTTAGCTAAGCCCACTGATGATATCAAAATAAATGTCAGTACACCAGGAGCCATTACAGGATGCTTTAGACTGTCATTCCCTACCAATCCAGCTAGGTATTTCATGATAACTTGATCATTTCGTTTTTTGATGTTTGCAAATGTTGTACATGTATCTTCCCTTGAAATTTAAAAAAAAAAATCATATTTCAGCCACCCGAAGCGAGGGCGGAACGTTCAGGGGCGGATCTAGCTTTCAGGGCACGGAGGGTTGGTGTTTGATATGAAGGTGGCGGTGTTTGAATGAAAGCTTGCCGAAGGCACGCCTTGCGGGGTCCGGGGTTTGCCCGCAACAATTTTGAAATCTACGCTGCTTTCTCATGCATTCTAAGGCAATTTGAGAGTAAAATTAGGAACTTTGGCATTACATTTATTATTTTGGCCCCAATTTACTTGTTTTCATAACATTAGTCAGCGGCTGGGGGAGCGGAGGGTGCGACCCCCTCTAGATCGGCGTTTCTGAAAATTGAGAGAATTCCAAGTCGATGGTCAACTGCTGTTATTTTTTCCATTCATGATCCCAAGAAAGCATGATCCCAATGATCCCATCCATGATCCCAATTGGCACTGACGCCTGCTGTCTTTTGTTGACTAGGATAAAAAAAGAAAAGGTCCTCAATTCATACAATGGCTTAGGCCAAAAAAAGTCTCCGGTTTCTGGTATGGAGCTTGCCCAAAAAGTGGTGCGGCGACGCGGCTTTTTTTTTTTTTACCTGTTTTTGTTTTGCTTCAAATGTCGGCTGATGACTGCAACATAAAGCTTATTCTCGATCATAACCCCATCTAAAAACACGTTAAAACTGTGCAGCAGCAGGATTCCAGTCAAACCAGTGAGTTTGGCGGTTTTGAGACATCATCTTTTATTGAAAAAAAAAAACGTCTTTATTTTGCCGACGCGCATCGCTACGGCGACGCGCGCGCATACCAGAAACCGGAGACTTTTTTTGGCCTTAGCACTAAGAGCCTCGGTTTCAATGCTAACTTTAAAATTCATCTAGCCTTTACACAATGAGTCCGATCATTAGTGGTCCGCAATAGACAAATATACAGAGGTAACTTTTTTTACAGTCTAGTCTGGTAATCGAATGCAACTGGGTTGATTTCCCGTTGTCTGCAACACAGTTAAGAGTCTGGGTCAACTATTGAGAATCAAGTTTGTAACCACTCACTCAGTCCCATAACAAAACCGACGGTTTGCAGATGACCTAGGTGTAGTCACTCCGGGTAATTGAGAAAGCATGGTCACACCTCAGAATCAATGTGATTGACGGCTACACAATTTGACTTGAGAAACTGCAGGTTTTCCCCGAAAACGAAAACACCTTTTATTTAAATCATAACCATCCTATGTGTTTTGGCGCGCAGTAAACATGTATAGGACTATCCACTTCTAAGTTCTAAACTTGGTTTTAAGGGGTTTTGGCCTTGCCAGATTTAGAGTGACTCAGTGCTTCTGCGCTGCCTGCTCGCTCCCGGGGGTCGCACGTGTCAAGACAAGAAACTGGGGTGACATAGCACCTGTCCCCGGTAGCTGGATACACCTGAGGTTCCCAATGGATGTTAGTCTGGAGGTGATGGTTAAGAAAAGGTTCCGTCAGTAATAGGCCATAAACACAGTGAACGAAATGAGAAGCCGTTTTTATTGGTACCAATTGTGGATGTTCTTCTTTGTATCTGTTAGATTTGGGATCGTTTTATTTTTTTAAGGCGGTCTTATTTTTCATTGAACTTAATTGTATCTATTTTTAAATATATTTTTGTATGTTACATGTACCATTCAAGTTAGGATTGACAGGCTTTCGAGTCACAGTGTTTTATTATACTTTTGTCAATCCTGGCCAGCTTGGATTGGATTGTTTTTGTTTGGTTTTGTTTACTTTTGTGGATTGCTTGTTGTATCTTGTAATTTGGCCGAATAAATAATTATAATAATGATGATAGAATGGGTGCTTCGTCACTGTTATTGCAAACATAACCAATTCTTCGACCACCCTTCAAAGGCCGTTTCAGGACATGTTGTGTGTGATTGATGTAAGTTTTATGTATTTATAGTTACTCGACTTGTAATTCACCAAGTGTCTTTAATGAGCTATCCAACCATTTGTAATTGCCTTTTTAAGGATAAATAAAGTATTTTGAATTGAATTGAATACTCGACTCGAAAGTGAACGTCAATTTCTTTTCGTCACTGCGTCAATTTCGAATTCGCGTGAGGTATGAACCGCCCTTGATTTAATCCCTTTTGTGATTAAGCCACAAACACGAACGATTTGTCACGACGTCCTTGGATATATGAAATACATTCTTAATTTTTCGTATTTTATGTATCCTGTACGAAGTTTTTAGCGTGCGTTTACGGATTATCAAGTCAATGTATCACCGATTATAAAAAGAATTAGACAAAGAGAAACCTGAAAAGGTGTAAAAATAGAAACAATAAATCATTTGATCATACCATAAACCCCGATTTTCCCCCTGAGAATTCGATAAAACGCCAGGGGAGTTAAAATGTGTCATTCATTAGAAGCTAGGAAGCCTGACCTACCAGGTAGCATTTATGTGACCCACAGGTGTCAAAACATGTTTTGAAAGACTTTATAAGTAGTATCAGATCGACCACAGATTAGTTCATAATTATTTTCTAATATGTTCAACTTCAATGAAGAAGAACCAGATTTGTGATAAGAATGAAGAGAAAGGAGTAGCCTGAGGTGGTCAAAGATGGATCCAGGGTTTCTGCCCATGGGAGCCAGTCCCCCCCCCCCCAAGTTGCAAGTTTTATTTCTTTGTAAGTAATATAACAAGAAGAGGAGTGGAGACGACTGTTTTCAAATGGATGCTACTCATCCCCTTGCGCCCCCTTGCGTCGAATGAGATCCAGCTTCAACCCCCCCCCCCCCCCGCCCAAAAAAATAAACAATTAAGATTTTAAGAGCCCGAAACTTTTTGGAAACAAAAAGGTTTTGCTCTAGGTTGCTTTAAGGCGCCTCTAACGCAGAAATGATCCGTATAAAAAGGGGCTACAAATATTTCCAGGTTGAATTATTCAGTTTCGTATCTATAAGTTTTGGTTGCGGAGTGGGCAAAACGGGTATTTATTTCTAAAATAAAAGTGGCCCCATTTTTTTCCCTTCCGTAAAACTGAGGGGAAAACATTGTTGTAATAGGTGTCGGCGTTTTTTATTCCTTAAAAAAATGCAAACTGTCATCGGGGTTTGGCCCCCCCCCCCGAACGAAAATGTTATTAAATCTTCCAAAAAACCAATAAACTCATTTGGGGGGGGGGGGTTGTTCAATGTGAAGAACCTTTGACTTCAAGAAATTGAAAATTACGGACAAAAAAATATTTTTCGGGGTTAATCTCAAAATAGCAGAGGATGAGCAATTTTTTTTAATGTCGAGATGATTGCGCATTATGTTGAGCAGCAGGTGCAGTTTTGCATAGAACCGAGACGGAGCATACCGGCAGACCTTCATATCTCCCTCAGTCGAGTTGGCCCACGCAACGTAGAATGCTTCCTTTCGTGTCGGGTCTATATAATCAAAAGGAATATTCAAGGCCACTTAAAAGAACCGCACCCATCCTCAAAGGAAGCCAAAATAAAAAAAAAAATCAAAGGAAAATCCAAATAATTGAACCCTCGAGAATTTCTTTCATATACTGCAGGTTGTCGAATTATGATAAACCATCACTATCTTTACCGACATATCCATATTTTGGTCGCATTTTAATGTGAAATTTCATCACACGAATATTTCCATTCTTTCTATCTGTGTCAACGACGAGTTGTTTTTTCTAATATAATTGAAAATAGCATAAACAATAAGCTTATTAATTAGGGATTTAGGAGTCATACAAAGCAGAATTTTGAGCATGCCTATGCCTAGTTGACGTACTTTGAATCGACTGACACACCTAGCTTAACGCCAAGTTATTGTTGTTACGTTCGTTGCCCACCAATCTTGTTGGGGCCCGGGTCCAAATCTGGTGTCTTTTTGGTTTTCTTCGCAAGTGTTCAGTCAATTTTAAGACAACAAATTTACTGTCGTATAGGCTAGTACCAACACAACTTAGCGGCAACACTTAGCTCAACAGTTGGTACAAGTCCGCGAAGTCCATGTTGGCATCTTCGTAAGGGGCTCGTTTGGCTGATCTGGGCAGCCAAGGCTTAGGGTCCCGCCTCTTTCCTCCCTCTTATGGTGCTTGACCCTTCGAGTTATATTGATGGACGGGAAAGGACAGGTGGGCCGGGAAACCCGAATGCCCAGAAAGTCATATGTGGAAGTCGGTAGTGGGTTCATTGAGTTGAGTTCCTAAGTCCGACTCCTGCAGACTTGGTCAACACCACATAACTTTTTGGGTTCTTTTTATCCTATTTTCTAGGGGGCTGATTGGAATACATATCAAGTCGGCAAAACTACGGTCGGCCTCCATAAACAAAAATGTTCTTCATATATCAGTTTAAAAACTTAAGTACCCAAAATAGCTTAGATGTGTTGCACTTTTAAATAAAATCAACCAAAAAGGGGTGTCAAATAGTTTTCATACATAGTTTTACGAGGACTGGAAAGGAGCACATAATATAAGAAATCCTCATTTCATGGACCCTTTAATTTCATCTCGATTTGACGGGCGGATATCAGTCAAAATAATGTGAACCGCATTATTTCCGTACACGGCTTCGTAAGCTAAGGAATGATAATTAGATAAAGAGATGTATAGATTGGTTGAAGCTTATCTGTCTCCGGTACAGAACTTGAAATCTGGCCACTTTCTTTCCGTTTTAATACAGTGACTTCTTCCACCGTGAAACTATTTTTAGAATATAATTTGATTACTACCCACGATACACGCTAATAGCCAAATCCAGACCTGGATCCGCAGACACGCATCCTTTAACCCTCCTGCCATTTAAACAGTCACAGACAGTTACAATTTCCGTCCACTTCCCCTGCTGTACTTTTTACACAGGCTAGTCACCAGCAGTCAGATTATACGTCAAGCAAGATCTGTGACTAGTCAAACTCAGTCAACAGACCATGAACAGACAAAGCAGACAGGTTGTGGGCACAGCTTGCTTATTAATTACCCACAGTCAAAGCAAAGCTAAATCAAGTTACATAAACAGTCCCAGCCAGTCAATCCTGCTTTATGTAGGCTGGGAGCTCTTAACTGTTGAAAACAATCACTTGATTGATTTTGACTGAAAGAAAACTTGGCACAAGTTGTATGTTTGCAACAATTAGACAAGTTAACAAAATTTCGATTTCCTCAAATAGTTTTTCAAATTCAAGTATCAGTGTAAACAAAACGAAAAAAAACTCGCGATTTTGTTTATTTAGCAACAGACTTAAGTGTGGATATTTTACGGAAGGTGGGTAGAGCCACGTGCAGCTCATAAGAGAAATCTCACTTGGAGATTGTGAACACGGAAACACACACTATTTTGGAACAGATAGGAATATGTTTCAAATTTGTTTTTTCTAAAAATACATCAATCACGCCCTGGATGCTTCACGGTCGTATTGTGCTGCTCACCCTAATCTTTCACAGACACCCGACCATTCGATCGGCCAAAAGATCATTTACACTTTATAGACTGCATCGTTGTATACGATTCTTACCTTTTCACCCGCGTGCAGACGTTGTTCCCTTTTGGCCTCGCTGCAGACACTCCTTGTCCCAAAACAACAATAATAGACAGAACAAAACCTATCATCCAGGAGAAGCGAAGCAAGCGCCCGGAACATCGCCAGAAAATCATATTGGCACTGATACCGTGAATCCAAATCACAGAATGCAACCATCAAGTCGTGTCAGAGGTGTTGGGTGTTACACAGCTCGGGATTTCAAAAGTAGTAAGGTAAACATATCCTTAAAAAAAATGTTGTTTCACTTTCTTTCCCAAAACTCTGGCGAGAACAGACATCCGCCTCAACTGTCTCCACGGTATTCCTCCCGTAAGATGTAACAAGAGGTACAGCTAAAAGTCTTTAACACTCAAACTTCAAGGTATAATCTGCATACAAAAATATCCAACTTCCCTTGGCGGGAAAGCCTCAGTTACTGCGCGTGTATCGCGGAGAGCTTACCGTCTCTCTTAGCTGAGTGTCACGTCATCACCCGTCCAAAGTGAATACGGACTGGGATGTACTCAATTGGTTAGGCACACGATCCGAAGGCCAGACGTGTCTTAACCTCCGTGGATTATAGAGGCTCGCCCCTGCTTAAGAAATGGACTCACCAAGGCAGTTTCTCTGGAACGACTCCTTCATAGCTTTCCGCTGATTGGCCGGTGTTTTTTATTTAACTTGCGTATTGTATATCTGTCACAAGGCAAGCAAATAGAAAGACCTTTAAAGTAGAAGTTGACTGAATTAAATAAAAACGGAGCAAAAAATAGAGCTCCAATACAATATTGAAATTCTACACGAGGTACGAAAGTCGCATTATACATGTACGAATTGCTATTTTTTGTCAGTGATCTGAAAATGCTGAATGAGACGTAGATATTAATTGCGGTGCAGTCGCCCTCCAAAACTAATCTTGACAATAAACATGAGGAAACAACAACTTAAAGACTGGGGACTGATAACCCGTGCCTTCGAATACATAATTTTGAATACACCTATTTGTACGGGTTTAGGGTCTTACGCCACAGAGAGGGACGTACTTTCAGTTCTAATTTGAAAGGGGAAACCTCAGCCTCCCTTTTAAAGTCTTGATCCCGCGGGACTTCCCACACGACCCACCCCAGGGTTACTTAGAAGTCACCCAACCTAATTCTGCAGTCTTAAAGTCTTATACACAAAAGTCGGCTTATCAAGGGAGCCCACACTGGCGACTTGGAAGGTTTCTGGGGAAATTTGGTTCCGCCGAGAGAAGTCTCCTGATGAAAAATGGAGCATGTAAGTCTTGGTTTGTTACAGCTATACTAAAAAGCAGAGAGAGAGAGAAGCGCCTTCTCGTTTGCAAAATATTTTAACGACCATTAGCTTTTCAAAGTTTTATTTTGTCGACCGTAATTAATACAAAGTCACAATTTCGAACAGATGCCGACTCGTATCCAATATAACGGGCGACAATTATCCTTGCTGAAGGTACTATCATATCAGGTTCAGTGGTAGATCCGTAATTTTGGGTGATAACAAACAGTGGGATCTTGTTATTTCTGCACTCGGCAAAAACCCCAAACCAGTGACGATCTGTGTGTTTCTGTTCCGTATTCATTTGTAACGCCCATCTTCACCATAATGAATCGACTTTTGTAAGCATGACATCAAGGCTCTGTGGCCAGTTTCGTTGTTTCGTGTTTGCTCGCGATAGACAGGACAGTTCTGAGAGTGCAGACGATGGTCATCTGTGTTTGTGCTGGAACTAAAAATGGAAGGAGGAGGGGGTGGCAGGAAACTGAAGACCAAGCCCTAAAGCCCAGGAAGAATTGCAAGGATGATTGATGCTATAGTTGGCTGTGTGTCTGAGAGATTGTGTCAGAAAAATTACGTGCCCGTGTTAACGCTGGCCAAAAGGTGTCTTGTTCTGTTGATAATAGTGTTAAAATTGCAAGTTGGTGAAAGCATTCCCAGATGACATCGGCTACTGACCATTTTGATTGTCGAAAATAAATTACCAAACCCAGGAGCGGTCATGGCCGCCACTTGAGTGGATGACCGCCATTTGAGTAAAAGGGGCGTTGTTCAAACAAGACTTCTATGTATAAGATGATTCTGGATTGCACATTCGTAATTTGGTAATTTTGCGTTTTTAATTTGTTTTGTTTGATCTCTTTTTTTCCTCTCTGATGGTTTCTGTTTTTGTTTTTGTTTTGTTATATATTGGCAGTTCATGACTCGGCGCGCGAGGTCCATGGTAGCTAGCCAGATACTAAGCCGGATTACCAAAGGGCCTAATGCTACATGATTATAATTCAAACCCCTTCAATTCTTTCCCTGTGATTTTTGATCCTTAAATAGACTTCTGATTGGCAGGTTAAGTTCAAGCTGCCCTCAACTTGACAGGAAATTCCCGTTTATTTTGTTCTTGAGGGCGCTCAGGTGGACCATAATGCAATCTCCTCATCGGTTGAGATTCGCTTCCTGCACGCTCTAATTCTCCCCCTTAACACTTGCCACAACAATCGAGCCTCGAGGGCAGTGTTTGTGCAATATTGGATATCCTAGGGATAATCAGCAGGTGCTTACAGAGGCACCAATGGGTTCAAGGGCGGAATCGTCTCGACGACTGAGGGTCGACGACTGGAAGAGCACGGCGTCGCCAGAATAATTCGAATGGGGATATGCAGTGACGTGCCTCCTTCCGAAAACGAGGTCCCCTAACCCCCCCCCCCCCCTCACCTTATAAACTGAACCCTAACAGCCCATGACAGCGCCCGCTTTTGACAGTTGGTGGCAAGGTTACGTTGACAGGAAGACGTCATTTATTGATCTTCGAAGGAGGGGTTGTGATCATACGTATGCCTTTTAATACTGCTCCGAAAGTGGGGGGGGGTATGTCCTGAAATTCAACAAAAAGGCAACACACATAATGTTCTTATAGGCCTATAATAGGCTATGTCTTGAATAGGCTGACGGCAATTTTAAATTGTACCGGTACATATTTCAACATTGGGGCAACAATGACGAAGAACATGTTAAAGAAAACCCTGTTTTACATGACAGGAATATAGGATCAAATGGGTGTATCCTCTATGTATGCCACACCCTCTCAACCCCCAACCCACCCAACCCCTCCCTTCCATGATTCTAATCTTAACACCTTCCTGGAAGACTAATGTCATTTTTCGTCTCTGTGGCCCGCACGCCTGCAGTGGCTTGATTCAAATTACACCCGTGCCTCCTTGTCAATTCTGCAATTTGAAATCAAAACAATTATTTTCTCAACGTTATTTTTAAAATAATAGTTTTTCGTTTTCTTGAAAAACCAATTATCAATTAACTGGTTTTAATACGACGGTTTTAATACGGGATAGAGCTCGCTAAACGCAGTCCCTTTCTGTCCTGTCTTGAGAAAATTGTTGGGCGAGTACAAAAAAAAACTATTACAAAAAAAAACATTTTAAATTATGCTAAACAATAAATCAGCCGACATAAAGTCAAATTTTGAAACTTGGAAATAGCCACTAGATTTAAGGGGGGAGACTGAAATCATTCGGTAATCTCATTACAAGGTCAGCATACTTTGAGTAGCCGATTCGAAAACCTTTAGACTTTTGATCCAAAGTTGAAAGTTTAAAACGACGATCATAGACGTCGATAACCATAAAGGCCCATTATTAGCAAGCTGCACGTTTGTCTGCTCCGCGATCGGCGTCGTGCATGCTAAGTAGCAAGGTGCCTGGGTGATTTCGTCTCATCATTGGGTATAATAAGGCATTCTTAAGATGGGTTGGAAGACGTTTGCAGTCATAGGGATAGTTGCCTACTTTGTCTATCAGAGCATCGACCGGTTTGATCCAGGTAAGTGGAGTTGAACCGAGATGGCTAAAATTATATGCAACCGGAAGACAATAGTTTATAGGGCCTCTGATAAATGAATGCGGTTATCGGTCATTTTATAAATTTGGGGTCCACTTGTCGCCTCTCCCTGTTACATCTTACATGTGTTATTGTATTGAGGATTAAAGTAGTCGTCCTCCATGAGTGATTATGAATAGCAAGCTACCTACCCAACAAATGAACAATTGCTTGAAGTCATTCTGAATGAAACTTGAATGGCAAATTACAAAATCCAGAGGCAACAGGGACAGGAAATTTGTCGCACTTTGGGCCCTAAATTTATAGAATGTCTCTTTTACATGAGTAACCCTCGCTACATTCAAATTATACCTGTTCCAGTGCAGAACGGAGAAGAGGAAACCCGACATTCAGTTAAAGCAAACTATTTTTATTGGAATGGGATACTTGGAGAGAAATGAAGCAAACTCAAGTTAGGTTCCATCACAGATTACATTCGAAATAAGGGGCATGTCGCCATGAATATGTGCACGGAATTTTTTTTTTTACGTAACATTTTCCTTTTTTGAACGGACTTATTTCAGCCATACTACAAATAATGTTGGATTTGGACTCTCATATCTTTGCACTATCTTTGCGTGTATTTCCATCGCGTGAATGACTGCTATCACGGCTTGCCCTCCAGTACAGGGTTAATGATTGTATTCCCGTCACTGTTTGAAGAAGGTTTTTTTTCCTATCTAAAAACAGCCCGGACGTTAAATATAGACTGGACCTGACTATTTTAGAGATACAAAGTCCAAGGGGTCAACTGTTTTTTCTGTCTATATAGAATAAATACTTGCTACCATGCTTGATTTCGAAAAGAAGTTTAACAGACTCTAAAAATAAGAAGAAACAATTCGCTGCGAATAACCCCTACCACTTGGAACTGTCGAAGGTGACGTTGGATTCCTGAACAAAAACAAACAAAGAAACAAACACCCCAACGACCCAATAAAACGATAATCCAACGCACAAACAAACACAAACGTTAAAAACTTCTTAAAACGAAAAAAAAATGCTTCTTGATTTTTCTCGTGCCTCCCCTTTCCCCCTAATCAAAGACATCGGTGACGGCTTACTTCTGTATTCTGAGCTTAAAGCTCTCTAGTCGGACGAATATCGTCCATAACCTGCAGCGCCTATAATTATCATGTCATGTCCTACATTTTCTAATCATATTGTGGTATTTTATTATAATTCATAGCTAGCATCAAAGACAAGAGAGTCGTGATAACCGGGGCTAGTACCGGCATAGGCGAGGAGATTGCATATCACTACGCCAGGTTCGGTGCCCGGATACTCATCACCGCCAGGCGAGAAGCAGTGCTCAAACAGGTCGGATCAACATGTGGGAAATGACATAAAATTTCCTCCAGAAAATAGTCCCTCTTAATTAAAAGTAATGGACTTGCAGTTATATTAGTTCGTTTAAACTCGAAAACAATGCAACATATATTTTCGCATGTGCCTCCTTACATACAGGCTTACATACAAGGAACTGTACATGTAATGACTTTTCTTAAACCAATTTAGTAACGGTTTCAGTGGTCTAGGCCTCTAGGGTCAAAGTTCTATTTTTACAGCTTACCATCCTTAAATGAATCAATTTATAGTGTAAGTACCTGACCCAATCGGCGAACCTGAACTGCCCGCTGTCCAGTGACCTCCATATTTGAATCTGTGTCACCTAAGTGTGCATCTCGGCACGATATCGACTGAACAATCTCGTCAAACTTCCCCAGGTCGTTGCGAAATGCAAGGAGCTTGGAGCCAAGGAGGCCTTCTACGTCCCTCTGGATATGGCTCAAGAGGAAGCCCCTAAGACCCTGATTGATGAAGCTCAGAAGAAGTTCGGAGGACTGGACCATCTTATTCTGAATCACATCATCAATACCTATCCGAAATTCTGGGAAGGGGAGTTCGATTCCGTCATGAAGAAGGTCAGTGGTGCAGACAAAGGCTGGTCCTTTTGGGAAGTTATCCGACAATTAGATCTTTAAGGACCAATAGTTCCCAACATTGGTACCCGATTTCTGGACCGATCCGGGGGCGGGGCGTCTGGAAGAATGTTAAGAAGAAAAAAATCACTTTTTTTAAATAGCTTGTAGGGTCACCGCATAAGAAGTTGCTACTCATTTGTTCATTTTTAAGGTTCATTGTAGATTGTGTGTGATTTGTGTTTAACATCGGTTAACATTGGGGTCTTCCCGAGATTCAGAGACTCACTTTAACACTGCTTTTCCACATGCAGACGATGGACATCAATTTCTATGCCTACATCAGACTAGCTACACATGCCACGCCCATGCTGAAGAAAAGCAACGGTCATATCGGTGTCGTGTCATCCGGTGCGGGTAGGTGATAAAGGGGCGTTTCGTGACTGGGTGGGGCGTGGTCAGGCTGGGGGTCGCACGAGAAGTGGGCGTGGTCAGGCTGGACAAAAAGCGTGTTGCAATTTAGCGGGTCAGGTGCGTGTTAGAATTGTTTAGAATTGCATCGATTTCTGATAAGCTAAACATATATTTAATGAAATGTGCTTATTGATCTGCAGGCAAGATTGGTCTCCCATTTGTGGCAGTCTACAGCGCCTCCAAGTTTGCTCTTCACGGCTTCTTCGATGCTCTACGACAGGAATACGAAATGCAGAACTTTGGGATATCCATTTCGACCTTCGTTCTCGGTACGCCATCACGGTCACAATTATTCATCAAATTAAGTTTCAATTCTGATGCTCCTGGACAGGGTTGAATGGACATAATGTGGGAGGGTACTCCATATTATTTTATCGACAATGTATGAAACACAAGTTTACTCATGACTATCCGAGCGATACAAAACAATGGACCGATCCAGTAAGCCCCGCCGACTTCGCACTGGGCAAATTAACACGTGCTCCTCTCCAATGCCACACTGCATTTTCCTGCCGCGCGCATCATAAGCGAGTGCACGAAGTCGGACTTTTGTGCACGCACGTCGGACCTAAATTACAGCTGTAATTGGTCAGAACACCATGGGGCGGTGCTTACTGGATCGGTCCATTGACCTCCAACTCCGCCTTATCGCATAAGGTCTATAGGTAAAGGAGGACAGATTTGAGGAATGTGAAGTGACCGGGGGAAAGGTTCGATCATCCCCCTCCGCCCCATGCATGGATGCACGTTGCACTATGTCCTGCCCCTCCCCTGAAATAAAAGTCAGCCCCGCCCTCAATCCCCGAACAAAATTCTCGTCAAGGGTACCCAAGATGTTTGCGCTTTATAGCTCGCCAATGGTCATAACACCATATATTAATGATTTACTATAAAATCTTTCATCGTTTGCAGGTGGGATCAACACCACCACTGTAGCCCAAGACACCACTAAGATATTCCTGCCTCAAACCTTCTCCACCACTCCGTCTGACACTGCTCTGCGCATCATCAAGGGGACGGCCAACCGCGAGAGGGAGGTTTACTACCCATCTCAAGCCTTCCCCATCACGAAGATGAGAGACTTCGCTCCCGTGTTGATGGAGAAAATAATCCAGTCTCAGACCCTTAACCAAGACACTATCAGCAAAATCTTAAAATCGCGGGGAGAATAAAAGGGTCAGATCACCCCTCCCTGACGCGGCCTCCCCCCCCCCCCCCCAATTTTTTTTTTTTTTTTTAACCAAATGAGTAACTACAGAACTGGTGCAAATCGCCTTGATTTGTCGGGGACTTCAAGAAGTTCTTCTTTTTGTAATAACAATAATCCAGTTCTTCCATTTCACCGACAAGTGTGGTTCAAATCAATTAACATTAGACATAGAATAATTAGGCCTCTGGTGCGTTGAGTTGCGTCTTGTTCATATATCAAGCTGAGACAAAGTTCGACATGTAGGCAAAAGGCTTTGTTTTTATAAAGCCTTTTCGAATAAAACGATGGTGGACTATCCATGATTTTGGACGGCGTACATGCATGGTGTGCATCAGCGCGTATGCTTGAATTACAAATGTAGGCCTATACTGACCTGCAGGGAGGAGTGAAGGCATGCACCAAAGGTATGGGGCCGGGTTCCGGGAGAATGACCCCAGAAAATGGTGAAATCTACGATGTTTTCTACTACATTCTAAGGCAATTCGAGAATAAAGTTAGGAACTCAGCATTCCATTTATTATTCATTGCCTAATTTTATAGTCAGCGGCTGAAAGGGGGTGTCAACCCCACCCTCTAGATCCGCCACTGGGCTCGCATCCTAGTCCGCTTTGAACAGCGTTCCTGGAGGCAGAAAATGTCCAGCCAAAGAAACTTCATCAAATCTTTATTTTCCCCCCAATTTCTGCTGAAACCCGCATCCCCCCAGTAGCATAGACCCCGCCAAAGAAGTATCTTTGTGTCAAAGCAATTAAACCAGAACAGGAAAGTAGATGATTAGCTCTCAAATCGATGCTAATTTCCTTCACCGTCCAGATTTATGACATATATATATAAAGTAATCAGAAAAAGCCCCCTCCCGGTCCCCCCTGGCAAAAATCAAGGCTATACACCACTGACCACATACTAATTGTTCTGAAATGTCCCGCCCGTCACCCAACTAGTTCTCCGCCTCTTTATTCGGTGCTTGTTAAACAAATTGTTTAATGTAATTGTTACATTCAGAAGACAGCGTTGATCTATCGTTTACATCATGTTCCAAAATAGTTTCCCAATGTGGCATAGCTCTATTTATTAACTGTTTTTAATTTCTTCAGAAAAACAAAGGATTTTTGGTAAATGCTTCCATTGTATTTCATTGCACAGATGTAGTCCTCCCTTCCTTAATCTAAACCAGCAAAGACAGACATGCAGAGGTACACTGAATTCATGAATCTTTTATTGCATTTTATACACAGCTTCATTTATTGACAGCCACTTTTTTTTTGTTACATCAGCCTAACCTAGCAAAGAAAGTGTTATATAATATACAATTGTTTTTATTTTTAATTTTTCTCCGAATAATGCTTTCTCATCAAAAGAGCCTGAAGGGCCTGAGGGAAATTTTCTGAATAAATAATATTGAGGCAAAAATAGTTGCAAATTTTTGATTTTTTGCACGTTAATTTTCCTATTCAAGAGTTCCGGAAGCGCGTCACCAGGGGTGAACTTCTTGGCTCTTGGTTAAGCTTACACACTCAGAAACGAAATTAAATTTCGCACCAAGTGTTAAACGTATCTTTACACAATCACCTCCTTAGAATCGATTTTAAACACTGATTACAATATTCAATAAATGTAGGCTACATAATAAAGATGATATTGTACGCTTGCAGTAAATTGTAAGGCACGGTACATTGACAACTTATTAATATTGAACTGGGTAACAATCATAGCATTTTAAACAGCAAAATACTCTACATGTAAATTGTCATAAGCAAAATAAGTATTCGTAGGTAGAATGTATAATTACAGCTGATTAAGCGCTTAAAGTTTTCTCACCAATAGTGTTGGTTAAGTTAACACAGTCAGAAACGGAATTAACTTCCCTACCAAGTGTCAAACGTGTCTTTTACCAATCACTTCCAGTGCTTTTCTTTTCCAGTTTACAATCGACATTAACACTGATTACAATATTCAATAAATGTACATAATAAAGATAATATTGTACGCTTGCAGTAAATTTTAAGGCACGGTACATCGACAACTTATTAATATTGAACTGGGTAACAATCATAACATTTTAAACAGCAAAAATACTCTACATGTAAACTGTCATAAGCAAAATAAGTATTCGTAGGTAAAATGTATAATTACAGCTGATTAAGCGCTTAAAGTTTTCTCACCAATAGTGTTGGTTAAGTTAACACAGTCAGAAACGGAATTAACTTCCCTACCAAGTGTCAAACGTGTCTTTTACCAATCACTTCCAGTGCTTTCCTTTTCCAGTTTACAATCGACATTAACACTGATTACAATTTTCAATAAATGTATAGAATACAGATAATATCCTCCATTTTCAATACTTTTAAGCCACAAATTATTAATTTCTACTTGAGTAATAAAAAGAGCATTTTATACAGCAAACGATGTACGCAATACGAACATTTCTATACTGTTCGTTTCAAAATCATACATTAAAGGGACATTACGGCCTGGAATGCGCCCAATTGGGCTACAAAACGCGTTTGAAACCATATTATCTTAATTTGAACGAAAATTTAAAAGTAGAATATTTACGTCCACACAACCATTCTTTAAAAACTGGCCGTTTGTGTGTTATTCCTGCGACAACCATGCGAGAATGATTTTCGGGGGTAACAATTTTGTCACGAAAAAAATCGAGCTGTGTCAGCTAGTATATGAGTGCTATATTGTGAATCCTGTCGCACAGTGGTTCGCATTCTGCGGTAAAACGTGTAAATTTGGAGCTGTGTATTATGGGACGAACAGACAACGTGTACAGTTCATTGAATAGAGACGACTTGAAATACGTATGCTTATGCCACAAAATGTAAACAACCGAGGTTTTTCATCTTTTCTCGGGAACGGTAAGGCCATAGGTTAGTTTCCTGTCAACCAGACCTTTGAAATAGGATAAGTAAACAATCCAGAACATGACATTTTCGGGGATTTCAGGCCGCAAAGCCCCTCGGTTAATCATTCGATAGTTAATAGAAATTACATTAAATACAACATAAAATCCGGCCTTTATTTCAAATCCAATAATCACAAGCTTCTCGCAATGTATATATTCATGCAAAGTTTAAAATGAAAAAAAAAATGTCAAGAATTCAATATTATGAAGGTGTATGCCTACATTCCTTCTTCTTCTTTTTTGCTATATGCAAATTTGCACAAGCAAAATAAGTATTCGTAGGTAGAATGTATAAATGTTTTACAGCTTATGATGCAGCATTTTAACTTGCCTGATGTTTCGGTTCGGTTTTGTATCAATTGTTCGTTTTAGTTTCTCTGTTGATTTAGTATTTTTTCCATTAATTGGATACATTTTGGATTTATGATACTTAAAACTATAAAGAGTTTGCCTTAAAGAACGCCATTGATGAAGTTTTCTCACCTATGGTGCTGGTTAAGCTCACACAGTCAGAAATGGAATGAAATTTGCTGCAAATTGTTGAACTTATCTTTAACCAATCTTTCCAGTGCTTTCCCATTCCAGCTAAAATAGATATTAGCACCGATTACATTTTTCAATAAATGTAAGGAATTCAGATAATATTCTCCGTTTTCTGTACTTTTAAGCCACGGTACATCAACACTTAATATTGACTTGAGTTATAATCACTATTAAAGCATTTTATACAGCAAAGAAACATACGCAATATGAAACGTTCTAATCGCATAGTAATTAATTAATGGTTATACAAATCCGATCTTTAGGCCTATTTCAAATCCAATAATCACAAGCTTCTCGCAATGTACATCTCCATGCAAAATTTAGAAGGAGAAAAAATATATTCTCACACGAATTGACGATTACAAAGGTCTACGCCAATATCCCAATACATGCACGTTTTCATAAGCAAAATAAGTATTCGTAAATAGAATGTATACATTTTTATATACAGCGTGTCCCAAAAAAAATGTCCCTCTCATAGACCACAGAATAATTACTAAAATCAAGTATTATATTCAATTAAGTTTACATATTTAGAAAGCCCACTTAATTCTGTAGTTACTGTGAAAATTTCAAAGGTCTCGCTTCATTGGTTTTGAATACACAGGCTTTTATATAACAGCAGTGCATTCTGGCCCATTCCAAGTTTGATAAAAAGAAATGCACACTACAGACATAACATACCTTATTCCATGCTTCACTTTTAATTCAACAACTGTGTTGAATGAAAACTAATCAAATGAAAACTAATCAAAGTTCAGTTCCACTGGTCATGTTTGCTTTCACAGGGTGTGTTCCACTTATGGTTTGTCCTTCAATGTCCAGCTTGTAAACCTTTATTGTCCCCCTGCACGTCCTTCCACCTGCAAACTTGGAATGGGCTGAAAAGCACTGCTGTTACATAATAGACTGTGTATTCAAAACCAATGAAGCGAGACCAATGAAATTTTCACAAAAGTTACAAAATTAAATGGGCTTTCTAAATCTGAACACTAAATTGAGAATAATACTTGATTCTGGAATTAATTAAGCAGTCTATCAGAGGGACATTTTTTTTGGGACACGCTGTAGTGTTACAGCTGATTCAACATTTAAACTTGGCTCATGTTTCGGTTCGGTTTTGTGTCAATCTTTCGTATTAATTTCTTTGTTGATAAACTATCCGACGGCAAGTCTATAAACTATCCGACGGCAAGTCAATGAGCTATCTTTAGGCGCAACCACTTTTTGGGGGCTACATTTTGGATTTATAACCATTTAAACTGTAAGGTGTTTGCCTGAAGCCGTTTGCCTGAAGCCCACAGCGCCCTCGGGACATACCATGGCCCTTTGAATTTGTGTTACATTAATATCATACAATAATTAAGAGAATATTTAAATAGGGCATGCATCAGTGTCAAGTTCAAAGCATGGTCCGTTTATTTAATCTCTTCCATTTGTAACAACTGCAGTTGTTACAAATCAATTAACTGATTTGTTTTTTAATTATAAAATATTAACTTACATCAACGATGGTGTTGATTTTAGGGATAGGCCCTAGAAGTGCTTAACTACGTGCGTCCCCTTCCCGCGCTTATTTCTTCAGCAAAATTGAAGAAAAAATACCTCCAAAACCGAACAAACACAAACAACAATCACGACCGTAGCTTAAAAATTTGAAAATGGTAACACCATCATAACAATATACGTCATGACAACTTAACATCTGTAAGGTTTTTGGTCAAATCAATCGAGAAAATAGTTTCATAATAATTATCGTCTTCAGTTATTCACAGTATGTGAACGAGTAGGTTGCCATGTTTCCAGTCAATGAAAGAAATTGAAATTTTACAGGAACCCTGTGTTAAAAAAATTGAAGATTTTGTGAAACGGGACATCCAATTTCATTAAAAAAAATATGAAAAAAACAATTTTAGTGTGTGGATTAAAAAAAAATTGCCTGGCCTTGATACCAGGGTTCGATATCAACACGACTTTTGCACAGCTTTGGAACACAAAGCCATGGCTATTTTCTGATTTTGATTGTGTGAACGTGAACAATGAACAGCGCCGTGGGTGTCCAACCAACCCCCTTCTTTTCAGCAGGATGCCATTGGGCGCCCCCTCCCATTGTAATCCAGCCCCCCATGACGAGAACCTGGCTGCGTCGCTATTTCAAGTATGAATCAGTCATTTTTGGATAACATCCATCTCTATGCATGGATTCACTTTCGGAGTTTTTACCTTTGGTTTAGTCGCCCAACAAACTGTTAAGAAAGTGTAAAGCAAAGGATTGAGGGACGAGTTGATCGGTAGAATCAGAACCACAACCCATGCATACACCTCGGTGGATAGAGTGACTGTTCCCGTCTGAGACAGAATCCCCAGAATGATTATAGGCATCCAACAGCAGAAATCCGTCATCACGATCAGCGCCATCTTGACCGCCATTTTGACTTCACGCTCCCTGTGGGCATTCACTCGGACAACACTGGTCGTCCGCTTCATCGTGACACTGATGAACATGGCGACGTAGCAAAACAGGACAAGAAGAAACAAAACCAGGTTGACCCCAAGAAAAACAACGATTGAAAGAATCCAAGATGGTTTTTTACCTTTGGGCTGGTGATAAGAAAAGTTCCAGCTCCAGAATGGACGACTACTATCACGTACGTACGCGTCTGTCGTACCTGATGTTTTAGTGGTAAGAGGAAGGCCGATACAAACATCCGAAAGTCCATATATATCAGAATCAGACCCAAATGTAAGTGTCGGCACGATACTCAGACAAAGTGCCAGAAACCATAAGACAACAATGATAACTGTCGTTGATTTTCCGCCCAGAGAGAAGTTTTTCCACGGAAACACGATGCTTAGGAAACGGTCCACGCTGATGAGTGTCACAAAAAACACCGAAGCCTCGCTGGACAGAACGGACAAGACTCCAGCAAGTTTACATATTATGCCGGAGCGCCACTCAGGGGCCCGAAGAAAGTAGTCCTCGCCAAACGCAAGATCTGCACCAGCTATGATTAACATGTACACACCCATCATGAAATCTGCCAGGGCCAGATTTCCAACCATCAGTGAGAGCGTCTTTTTACCCCCTCCGTCCCCTTTCTGCTTAAGCCTCCAAATCAAGACAGAAAAATTACCAATAAGGGCGCTTATTCCCAATACCCACAGCACCGCTCGTAGTACGTTATTTGGCATAAGGCCGCCGCACAGCTTCAAAGCTGGTTTAGGCTGTGTAGTTGTACAATTTTGCTCGATAGAAAAGTTACTCAACTCGGTTAAGACACAACAAAGCCGGAAGTCGTCAACCAATCTGAAAGTAAATTGAAATAAATTGTTATTAAACATACGACTCAGAATGTACATAAAAATTATGTATTAAGAAATTTCTTGCCAGAATTGCACATAGCATTTGACGCCAGTGACGGCACTTCGGGGGGGGGGGGGGGGGCATGGGGGGTATTCCCCCCCCCCAAAAAAAAAGTCTCGCGCCATGATAAGAATTGGGTACCCGAAGACTTTCCTAGGCAACAGCATTTTGTGTTTGATAAAATTATTGGTATCAATTTCACTTTAAGAGGAACTCAATGACTTACGCTGTTTGCAGGACTGGCAACCCGGCAGAGTTGACCTTATCAATCTCAGTCAAAGTGCTTGATATGTTACGTAGATCACTGAAAATTGACACAAAAAATTGACACTTTACAAAGATGGGCCTAATAGAATTAGGCATATACTATTTTCGTTCGAGTTCATTCTCTTTAAAACTTTTTTTCACCTGTTCAACCGTTGATCAATTTCTTTTATTTTTTCTTATTGTTATAAAGCACATTTTCCTTGGTTTAGAATGTATTTACAAAACCCATTAATAAGACCAGCGGAGAAGCGAAATTCATGTCGTCAACAATAGTGGACGAGCTTCGAACGTATTGTTGACGTCAGGAAATTTGCTTCCGCTTTCACGGGAAGTATGAACCGGGCTTGTGAAATACATGTATATAGATATTTCAGTAACAGTGATTAAGCAACATTTGCAATGCTGCAAAATATGCTTTAAAAAAGCGGGTGAGGCTGTAAAGACATTGCTCGTGATCCAAATTAAATATAAAAAAAACAATTGCTGAAAAAATCAGGCACAATATCAAACTTACAGGGTTTCGAGATTGGATAGTCTGTCTAGTGCATCGGCGGGAATCGAAACAAGCGGAAGATTTGCCATTCGACTGTCGAATCAAAAGGAGATTATAACAAAGCTGAAATACACTGCAAAATCTCTAAATTTAGATTTGCGTTAAAACTACTAAAGTATACAATTACTATTCAAATTATGTTTTCTCCATTCAGTTAAACGGCCAATACGGAATGGAGGTAGTTTCCTCTTCATGTTCATTTGAACATCGGACACTGGCAACCCTTCCGCCTGCGCATGACACAAAATTCACGTACATTGGTTGAGGCGGTAAGCTGTCCACAATGTTTGGTGCGCCCGAGCTTCCTTCACACAAGCTTTGTACAAGAGGGGATCAGCCTTTCCCAGCGCCTCGTTTATAGGCGGTGGTTACGAGTGAAACGAGGCACTCAAATCTTCGCAATGTCATGTATTCTCGTTCTCACGCAAGTAGACGACAACAACTTAAGGGATCTAGGAACGACAATGCCGGATGTAAAATGTCGTCAATCGTTTTTGCCCATTTCCAAGAATTTCCCCCTTTTTTTCCTTGACAAATGCTCAGATAATATTTCAACGCCAGTGTAATTATGGGCAATATTCAGGGCTTTTTTCACGGTGATAATTTTGCTCTGGAGTTCTCTTCTAAAGACTGATACAATGGGTCGGACATATCCGGCCGTCGGACATAATGGGTCGGACATAATTGGCCGTCGGACATGGGTCGGACATTATCGGCCGTCGGACACAATGTGCCGGACATAATCGGCCTTCGTTGGTCAAAATTCGCTGTCGGACATAATGGAACAAACGGATGTAATGGGCGCGAACAGAATACGGTAGCAATGCATAGGCTATAAAGAAGTGCGTGATGGAGCTTCTGCTAAATATTTCCTGTTGAACTATCCTCGCGTAACCAAAGAATTCTATTTCCAGAGATAGTGCACACATACACATTTTCAGCAAAATTAAAATATTGATTGCAAGGAAAATTTGGACTTGTATCCCTTCCCCGGCTACGAGCCTGCTATTAGTCGTGTACTAATGCCAAACTTAGCTTTAAGATTCAAATAGAGCTTGCCGAATATACTTATACTCTTTAACAAAAACAAAAATACGAACCACATCAAACTTACAGTAGTTTGAGTTTGGAGACTCCACTGAATAAACGAGGACTAATCGACTCCAGGGGAACATTATCCAACTCACTGTCGAAACAAATGGAGAATATAACAAAGCTGAAATACACCGCATAATCTTTAAGTTTAGATTTGTATACGGTACTGATGTTTAATTTCCTTTTCGTTTTGATTGGGCACAATCAATTAGATGTATTAATTCCTCCCATGAAGGCAGTAACAGTGATTAAGCAACATTCGCAATGCTGCAAAATATGCTTTAAAAAAGCGGGTGAGGCTGTAAACACATTGCTCGTGATCCAAATTAAATAAAAAGAAACAATTACTGAAACAATCAGGCACAATATAAAACTTACAGGACTTCGAGATTGGATAGTCTGTCTAGTGCACCGGCGGGAATCGAAGCATTCACAAGCGGAAGATTTGCCATTCGACTGTCGAATCAAATGGAAATTATAACAAAGCTGAAATACACTGCAAAATCTTTAAATTTAGTTTTGCGTTAAAACTACTTAAGTATACAATTTCTATTCAAATTATGTTATCTCCATTCAGTTAAACTGCCATTACGGAATGAACGTAAATTTCCTCTTCATGTTCATTTGAACATCGGACACTGGCAACCCTTCCGCCTGCGCATGACACAATATTCACGTACATTGGTTGAGGCGGTAAGCTGTCCACAATGTTTAGTGCGCCCGAGCTTCCTTCACACAAACTTTGTACAAGAGGGGATCAGCCTTTCGCAGCGCCTCGTTTATAGGCGGTGGTTACGAGTGAAACGAGGCACTCAAATCTTCGCAATGTCATGTATTCTCGTTCTGACGCAAGTAGAGACGACATCAACTTAAGGAACCTAGGAACGACAATGCCGGATGTGAAATGTCGTCAATCGTTTTTGCCCATTTCCAAGAATTTCCCCCTTTTTTTCCTTGACAAATGCTCAGATAATATTTTAACGCCAGTGTAATTATGGGCAATATTCAGGGCTTTTTTCACGGTGATTATTTTTTGCTCTGGAGTTCTCTTCTAAAGACTGATACAATGGGTCGGACATATCCGGCCGTCGGACATAATGGGTCGGACATAATTGGCCGGCGGACATGGGTCGTACATAATCGGCCGTCGAACACAATGTGCCGGACATAATCGGCCTTCGTTGGTCAAAATTCGCTGTCGGACATAATGGAACAAACGGATGTAATGGGCGCGAACAGAATACGGTACCAATGCATAGGCTATAAAGAAGTGCGTGATGGAGCTTCTGCTAAATATTTCCTGTTGAACTATCCTCGCGTAACCAAAGAATTCTATTTCCAGAGATAGTGCACACATGCACATTTTCAGCAAAATTAAAATATTTATTGCGAGGAAAATGTGGACTTGTGCCCCTTCCCCGGCTACGAGCCTGCTATTAGTCGTATACTACAGCCAAACTTAGTTTTAAGATCCAAATATAGCTTGCCGGATATACTTATACTCTTAAACAAAAACAAAAATACGAACCACATCAAACTTACAGTATTTTGAGTTTGGAGAGTCCACTGAATAAACGAGGACTAATCGACTCCAGGGGAACATTATCCAACTCACTGTCGAAACAATGGAGAATATAACAAAGCTGAAATACACCGCATGATCTTTAAGTTTAGTTTTGTATACGGTACTGATGTTTAATTTCCTTTTCGTTTTGATTGGACACAATCAATTAGATGTATTAATTCCTCCCATGAAGGCAGCAACAGTGATTAAGCAACATTCGCAATGCTGCAAAATATGCTTTAAAAAAGCGGGTGAGGCTGTAAACACATTGCTCGTGATCCAAATTAAATAAAAAGAAACAATTACTGAAACAATCAGGCACAATATCAAACTTACAGGGTTTCGAGATTGGATAGTCTGTCTAGTGCATCGGCGGGAATCCAAGCAAGCGGAAGATTTGCCATTCGACTGTCGAATCAAATGGAAATTATAACAAAGCTGAAATACACTGCAAAACCTTTAAGTTTAAATTTGTATACGGTACGGATGTTTAATTTCCTTTTCGTTTTGATTGGACACAATCAATTAGATGTATTAATTCCTCCCTTGGAGGCAGTAACAGTGATTAAGCAACATTCGCAATGCTGCAAAATATGCTTTAAAAAAGCGGGTGAGGCTGTAAAGACATTGCTCGTGATCCAAATTAAATAAAAAGAAACAATTACTGAAACAATCAGGCACAATATCAAACTTACAGGAATTCGAGATTGGATAGTCCGTCTAGTGCATCGGCGGGAAGCGAAACATTCACAAGCGGAAGATTTGCCATTCGACTGTCGAATCAAATGGAGATTATAACAAAGCTGAAATACACTGCAAAATCTGTAAATTTAGATTTGCGTTAAAACTACTAAAGTATACAATTTCTGTTCAAATTATGTTATCTCCATTTAGTTAATCTGCCAATACGGAATGGACGTAAATTTCCTATTCATGTTCATTTGAACATCGAACACTGGCAACCCTTCCGCCTGCGCATGACACATAATACACGTACAGTACATTGGTTGAGGCGGTAAGCTGTCCACAATGTTTGGTGCCCCGAGCTTCCTTCACACAAACTTTGTACAAGAGGGAATCAGCCTTTCCCAGCGCCTCGTTTATAGGCGGTGGTTACGAGTGAAACGAGGTACTCAAATCTTCGCAATGTTATGTATTCTCGTTCTCATGCAAGTAGACGACAACAACTTAAGGGACCTAGGAACGACAATGCCGGATGTGAAATGTCGTCAATCGTTTTTGCCCATTTCCAAGAATTTCCCCCTTTTTTTCCATGACAAATGCTAAGACAATATTTCAACGCGAGTGTATTGATGGGCAATATTCAGGGCTTTTTACACGGTGATTTTTTTTTTGCTCTGGAGTTCTCTTCTAAAGACTGATACAATGGGTTGGACATATCCGGCCGTCGGACATAATGGGTCGGACATAATTGGCCGTCGGACATGGGTCGGACATAATCTGCCTACGGACACAATGTGTCGGACATAATCGGCCTTCGTTGGTCAAAATTCGCTGTCGGACATAATGGAACAAACGGATGTAATGGGCGCGAACAGAATACGGTACCAATGCATAGGCTATAAAGAAGTGCGTGATGGAGCTTCTGCTAAATATTTCCTGTTGAACTATCCTCGCGTAACCAAAGAATTCTATTTCCAGAGATAGTGCACACATACGCATTTTCAGCAAAATTAAAATATTTATTGCGAGGAAAATGTGGACTTGTGCCCCTTCCCCGGCTACGAGCCTGCTATTAGTCGTATTCTACTGACAATCCTAGCTTAAGATCCAAATAGAGCTTGCCGAATATACTTATGCTCTTTAACAAAAACAAAAGTACGAACCACATCAAACTTACAGTTCTCTGAGTTTGGAGAGTCCACTGAATAAACGAGGACTAATCGACTCCAGGGGAACACGATCCAACTCACTGTCGAAACAAATGGAGAATATAACAAAGCTGAAATACACCGCATAATCTTTAAGTTTAAATTTGTATACGGTACGGATGTTTAATTTCCTTTTCGTTTTGATTGGACACAATCAATTAGATGTATTAATTCCTCCCATGGAGGCATAGTATTTTAATGTGTGATCCATGAAGAGAGCCGTTAAGGTTAATTCGAGAGAAAAAAAACATTGAATGAGAATAATTATGAGAAATCAAAAGTATTGCAAAGTCAATAATAAATATATGAACAAAGATTACGTGGGAAGGATGGAAATACACAAACAATGAAATCACAACAGTGCTGGCAATGTCAAGACAACAAGTGGAAGAAAAAAATAATAAATAACAAGAATACCTGATTATTAAAAACAAAATCGATAAGATTTTGTTCAATGTGTTTTATTGCAGGTGCGTATAGGTTGCCGACATTCTGAAACCGTGTTGGGGGAAACGTATCAAACTTACAGAATTCGGAGATTGGTGAGTTCACTTGTGGGGTGTCAAAACAATTTTTAAATGGCAATTGAAGGATAGTTCTTGTGGTCAACTTTTCTTGTGGTCAGCTTTGCCACAATAAAAAAAAATAACAATTGACAGGCTTATGTCTAGATTACGAAAAACATGTTGCGTGTATGTATCTGAAACCGTGTACTTTGAAACCGTGTCGGGGGAAGCCTGGACAGTATTTTTTGTCATTGAAAAATAAATAAGGATTTACATTTATTTACAAGGGACAAATGAAAGTAACCGCCTGGATTATAAAATATCAACAAATATTAAAACGGTAAATAGTATGCGACGTCACCGCAGCTCACCTAACTGCTGCCCTAACTACTGCCCAACCTGGCTAACTACGGCGACGAAGCATGGACTCACAAAATGTAAGTGAAAATATTATATAGCGTTGCAAATACAGTGCAGGCGGCCTATCTGTCAGCAAAGCTGCACAGAAATAAGGACTTTATAAATGGAACAACTGGTCTTTATATAAAGAAAGGACATGCTTACTTGCGGTGCGTAATTGCCAATAATAATGAAAGAAATACCGGGCTACAATACACACTAAACACAAAAGGTGGGATATGCAGCAGTTTTGTGTATAACCCAAAAATAAATGACAGGAAAAAACCTGTATATAAATTATTAAAATTTGTTAACGTTAGTTTTGGTGAGGGTGAAATTGGTTCCTATTTAGAGGATAGTTTATGATCAAAATAGTATACACTCTTTAATAACAACAAATATACGAACCACATGAAACTTACAATAGTGTGAGATTTGAGAGTTCACTAAATGTACCGGGGGAAATCAACAAGAGCGCAATATTTCTCATTGTACTGTCGAATCAAATGGGGAATATAACAACAATAATCCCAACAAACGCCGCAAGCGGCCATAATAATTATTAAACACTCACAGAACTTGGAGATGAGAAAATCTTTTAAATACGTCTGGCTCCAGATGTGAGATGTTGCCTTGACGAAAAGTCCTGTAGGCAATCATGGAACGAAAAGATGCAGAAAATGCATTGGACAGAACTATTTGAATAAGATGTTGTCACGTTCCAATACGCACGTATTAGACTTGCATTTTCAAATGCAATTTCATTCAATATGCATGCATTCATTACATTACATTCCGTATATCCCTACCCAACATTTGTTTTACAGTACAATCTCATATTGAATTGTCTTGACCTACGATTGGATAATCCAATTAGTATCAATCTTAAACGATTAAGACCATGATTTATAAATAAATTGCAATTCATAATTTATCTCCATCCATCAAATTTTGCACGTTGTTTGTACTTCTATATAGTCCTTATTAAAATTCTTAATGTTCTCTTCGGTTATTGTATTTTACCTTTTAATAATGTCTTGAAGAGAAAATTAATGTTCCCAGTTTAATTCAATTTTTCTTATTGTTATTATTAATGAGAAGAATCAATGACCGAATCAAAGAAATACAATTCGCATCAACAGTAAAATTGTGTGCAACAGCAAATGTGCAACATGTTTCTTTCATCAAACAAACCAGGCCTGTTTCTTACAGAGATGATATTCCATGGTCGATGTTTTGGATGGTTTCAAGATTCCAACCCCCAGAACAGCCAGCGGAGTAACCAGTCCATGCATTCATGCCGCAATAACACTCTCGCGGGCAGGGCTCTGTTATGACACACAAATTAGAAACAAAAATCAACACAATGTCATCGTTTGGATTACAAATAAAAGCTATCGCAATGTGAGAATTGGTTTCCATCTCGGTGCACGAAGTGAACTTCTTCAAAGGTCAACCTCTGGATTACTGAGAATGTTCTTCTTGTAAATGTAACTGGCCATGGGGAATGAACATGACCTTAAGTGATCAAATGCACAAACTTTCATTGCAAACCTACCTAAAGGCGCAGGATATAAGCATGTAGCCTTATACCAAGATTGTTAAAGATATGTTATGTCCGGGCTATTGTCAAGCTTCAACCTGAAAAAAGGAGACCGTTTGCTACTTGTTTTACTGCCAACACAAAAGTGATTCATTTTGAACGAGACATCAGACGAAAACAAAAAGAACCAGGTTAAGCTTTGGATTATTTACATCACAAACTCTGTACCACCGTCATTTGCCTCTGAATTAATACTGAAACGTCAGACCAGCTGATTTGGTTGATTTGTATACTTCAAATCATGGAGTTTGCAGCAGTTTAATTCATTTTCATCTTAAGAAAAAAAAACAATTTTTTTTTCTATTTCCAAAGTGATTCACTTTGGACTTGTGGCACATAAAAATTCCAATGTTTATTCCAATGATAGTTTTGTGAATGTTAACTCTTTTCAGTACCGCTTTCATTGTCTTCAGTTTACCGAACAAAACAAACGCTATGATATTCGCGCCGATACTTTTCGTCTCGCTCGTCGTATGCAACATACTAAAGGTGGGATGACCTCACTTTACTAACTTCTGACCATTCTTACTGAGCGGGTCCCGCGAGCTATAACGTGCCAAGAAGCCTCCGAATACCACACTGTCATCAGGGAAGAACACTACGCGCATGGTGTTGGTGGTTGAAACCAAGGCCAAGCGAGGGAGCGAGTTGACACAGTAACGGCCCAGGCTGCGGGCGTCGACCTCCAAACCATCGAACACCTGAGGAAATGAGAAGATGACAAAAAAAGTTGAGACCACAAGTGTAGCTAGTTCTAAATTAACATGGCAGATTTGTACCACGCATAAGTTAAAACATGGCCCATGAACATGAACACAAAAAAGTCTGGAAATATCTCCGAAAGAAAGTCACAAAATTGGAGCATTTCAACTGTTTATTTCGTTAAAAGGTATTTATTAATGGGAATAACAGTGTGAGGAGCCGGTCTTCACTGCGTGATAATGACCGGGTTTGGGGGTGACCGCTGTTAATGGACCGAGACGCAGTCGAGGTCCATTAACAGCGGTCACCCCCAAACCCGGTCATTATCACGCAGTGAAGACCGGCTCCTCACACTGTTATTCCATTAGCAATTGATTTGTTAACTGCTACAGAGAGTAATATACTTCGGGGACTAACAAAATAGATAAATGGGGTGACTTTCTAAAAGCAAATACTCTCGGATTGTTTCTGATAGTCGAATTCCCTTTAAGAAATTAAAAAACGCACTAAACAAAGTTCAGTTTGGTTTTTACCTCAACGAACTCATGCCGGCATAAATGCCCGAACGAGTGTAAAACATCCGACTGAAAGTCGTAAAAGGACAGCTTCACAACTTGCCCGACAGCGACGGTGATCCGCCACTCGCAGACGCGACAGTGCAAGTTTTGTTGTGGGTATTCTGGGAAGCTGAAATTACCGGTAGCGGTCGCCAAGTCAACACCACAAACTGAAATTATCAGAAAAATTGAAAGATACGATCATTCATGCAACATTATATTGCCTTCTACATTTTAAAGTTAACTTGCCAAATACACCGATAAATAATTCACACAAAATGGGGAAACTTCGTATGAATTACACTTTTTACAGTGTTTTCTCCTTGGCACATAATGGATGTGTAAAATTAGAAAATTAGCCGAACTGAGGAAAATCCACATTTTTTAAAAAATAAAAGGACATCTTCAGTCTTGGCTTGAATCGGTTGATTTCGTAACTTTTGTCTAAAAGGGCTGATCGTATGACGTCAAAGTACCACGTTTTGACAGTGATCAGTGGCGTAGACGCGGGGGGGGGTTGTTTCGCCCTCCCCAAATATTTTGTAACGAGTGCCCTTTTTTCCACATGTGCCCTTTTTCACGAGAGCCCTTTTTGAAAGGAGTGCCCTTTAGAGTCGCAGGAACGTCGTTAAGATTGCTGCCATGAAAAACGCCCCTGTTGTCAAATAGTGCCAGTGATCGTCCGCTTTCAACAGCGCCCCATGGTGCCCAAAATTCAATTATTATAATACTTTCGTGAATATTAACTCTTTGCAGAACCGCTGTAAATGTCTTCATTCTGCCAAATAAAACAAACGCTGTGATGTTCGCGCTGATGCATTTCGTCTCATCGAACGCAGAACACCAAAGGAACTGAGACCACCCTTTTCCATTTTCGAATCATTATTCTTACCGGCCGGATCCTGCGAGTCATACCGCGCGGAGAGGCCTCGAGACGCCACGCTCCCGTAAGAGAAGAACACCACGCGCATGGTGTTGGTGGTGGAGACCAAGCGACGACGGAACGAGTTGCCACGACGGAACGGGTTGCCAAAACGGAACGGGCCGCCACAGGAACGGCCCAGGCTGGGGTTATCATTCTCCAAACCATCGAACGCCTGAGGAAATGAGTACATGACAAAAATATAAAAGTTGAGACCAAAAAGGTATAACTAGTTAATAGCAAATACACGTCACCAGCCAAAATGAACAATAATGTAGACTACTTTAAATAAGACTCCCAAACTTACTTTTGCTACTTTGTGTGCTTGGTAGTTTTACGCAATTTGCGCTCTGTTTAGCTGGGGAGATTCTGTATGGGCCTTAATTCACGAGTCAGCCATATTGCATTGAGAGTGAGGTAGATATTCATTTTTGGAACTTGTGTATAGAAATGAAAGCAATGACGTTACAAATTAATGCCAGTCAGCTCAGATAAATCATTTAAAATTTGTGATTAAACAAACCTAATATTTTAAGCCACATTTAAAAAAAAATGCAACCGAGGCTATATTGAATAAATAGTCTGGCACCATCCCATTCAACAGTTCACAAGACATTCCGGGAACACAACAAAAAAGGCCAACTCGTGCATTGCCCTCTAAATGCAGCCGAACGAGCCCAACTCCAACACAATTAAGTCAAATACTGACTGGTTCACAATTCCAAGTATATAGCTCTGCGCACAAACTGTCTATTTACGAAGTTATAAGTGTGACTTGGGTACAGCCATTCATTTTCGCTAATATTTTGTAGTAGGCTTTATTGAATATTAACTGCTACAGAGAGCAATGAACTTCGACGACGAAAACAAAATAGATAAATGGGGTGACTCTTTTTACAGCAAATACTCTCGAATTGTTTCTGAACGTCAAATTCCCCTTCAAGAATCTGTAAAAAAAACTGTTAAATTAAAAACTTTAATGTAGTTTTTACCTCAACGTACTCATTCCGGCAATCCAGCTCCAAGTCGTCAAAGGACAGCGTCACAACTTGCCCCTCAGCGACGGTGATCCGCCACTCGCAGACGCCAGAGAACAATGCTTGCTGCGGGTATTCAGGGGAGGTGAAATGTCCGGTAGTTGTCGCCAAGTCGCCACCACAAGCTGAAATTATCAGAAAAAATAAAAGATGCGATCAATATAAGAACATTTTATCTTCAGTGTCAGCTTTGAATGGATTGACTTCGTAAGTTTCATGGTAAGACGTCAATAGTCTACGTTTCGACAGTGGTCAGTGGCGTAGCGTAGACGGGGGGGGTGGGGGTGGTAAGGTGTCCCCCACCCCAATATTTTGTTAGGAGTGCCCTTTTATCACAAATGCCCTTTTTTACGAGCGCTCTTTTGAAAGGGGTTCCCCTTTTGGATAGTCGGCAGGGGCGGATCCAGGATTTTTTTTATTTTTGCGTGGGGGGGGGTTTAGGCCCGTCATATTCTTTTTTATGCCCAAGTGGCGTAACATTTTCATATTATTGGGGGTAAATAAGTTTGTGAAGATGGCACTCGCAAATCAGTGCTGAAAAATAGACGGGTTTTCTTCTGCGGACACTTGGCCTCCTTAAAATCAAAAAGCGGGGGGTTAACATCTTCCAAAGGGTGCGCTGTTCAAATCGGACGACCATGCACACTATCGGACAATAGTGTACAAATAACCCCTTACCCCACGCTGGCTGAGCCTTAGTCTGGTTCCCTGTCCCCATTCAAATATTCAAATATTGGGACAGGTAGCTAGCGGTGGATCTTGCATATATCGGGAAGGATCCCTTCTGATGTATGCAAATAATATATGTTCATAATTTTTCAAACACCGGGAGGAGGTGTAATTGAGATGCCCCCCTCCCCTCCCCCATTGACATTGGAAATGCCTAGGCTTTTGTATGGCAAATGTCCATGTTTTACATGGATATTGGACATTGAACAGCCCAATAGGTTCGTATAGTGAATGTCAACATTTTTAAAGTCCGTAAAAAGGAGTGATTCTGATGCCCCCTGGCTGCCGTTAATCGCGTCGACGACCCCCACAAGACACGCTGCTAAGTTTTTCTTGTAATACACGGACATTTGAAATGCCCATATGTTTGTACAGCAAATGTTCATATTTTTCAAAGTCCGGGAGGAGGCGTAATTGAGATGCCCCCTGCCGTGAATCGCACCGTCGGATCCCACTAGACGCCCTGCTCTGTTTGTCTGGTGATACACGGACATTGGAAATGCATATGGTTTTGTATGGCGAATGTCCATGTTTTACATGGATATTGGACATTAGACAGCCCAATAGGTTTGTATTGCGAATGTCCATACTAGTCCAGGAGGAGCAGCGGCGACGGAACGGTTTTCAAACAGGGGGAGGGGGCATCACCAAAATGGGCACTCGTCAGTTAATGGCATCGTTTGTCACGTCGGTGAAGGAGGGTATCCAGCATTGTTTTTTGGCACATCCGTGCTGAAATGTCAACATTTTTTGTTAACTGAACACTTGGCCTCCGTAAAAACAAAAAGGGGGGGGGGGGGGGGGACTGGTACCATCTTCTAAAATACGGGGGGGGGGGGGCTCTTCAAAACCGGCCATTATGCAAACTACGCACTAGGTGCCCATTATTTTTTAGGGCGCATTGAAACGGTTTTGGGGCTGGGTTTTCATATTCCTCGTTCATATCAGAACTCTCTATACCATTTTGGGAAATGGTTACTGAAATCAAATTATCATAATTTTTAGCGCCAGTTTGGTTTTGATCTCGAGAGGGCACAACTATGTCCGCAATAGGGGCACTTGGGTAAATTGTTTATAAAAAAAATGTTGACATTTCAGCACAGATGTGTCAAAAAAACAATGCTGGATACCCTCCTTCACCGACGTTACAAAAGATGCCTTTTACTGAGCGAGTGCCCCTTTTGGTGATGCCCCCTCCCCCTGTTTGAAAACCGTTCCGTCGCCGCTGCTCCTCCTGGACTAGTATGGACATTCGCAATACAAACCTATTGGGCTGTCTAATGTTCAATATCCATGTAAAACATGGACATTCGCCATACAAAACCATAGGCATTTTCAATGTTCGTGTATCACCAGACAAGCGGAGCAGGGCGTCTAGTGGGATCCGACGGTGCGAGTCACGGCAGGGGGCGGGGGGGCATCTCAATTACGCCTCCTCCCGGAGTTTGAAAAATTATGGAAATTTGCTGTACAAACATAATGGCATTTCAAGCGTCCGTGTATTACAGGACAACCTTAGCAGCGTGTCTTGTGGGATCCACCCCCCTCCCCCGCCCCCACCCCCGATCCGCTCATGGTCGTGCGAACGTCGTTAATATTGCCGCCATGAAAAGCGCCACCTGTTGTCCAAAAGTTCCCATGCATGATCGTTCGCTTTCAACAGCGCTTCTGGCCATATAAAGATAGTGCCCACATTTCAATGTTCAATTATTTCGTAAATATGAACTCTTTTCAGGACCATTTTAATTGTCTTATTTTACCGAATAAAACCAACGGTGTGATGTTCGTGCTGATACATTTCGGCTCATCGTACGCAAAATACCAAAGGAGCCAGGATGACCTTTTTTAAGATTCTGATCATAATTCTTACTGGCCGCATGCTGCGAGTCATACCGCGCCGAGAAGCCTCGGAACGCCACGCAACCGTCAGAGAAGAACACCACGTGCATGGTGTTGGTGGTGGAGACAAAGCCAGGGATAGAGTTGCCACAGTAACGGCCAAGGCTGGGGGCGTCATCCCCCAAACCATTAAAAATCTGAGGAAAAGAGTTGATGACACAAAAATGAGACCAAAAAAGGTGTAAATAATTTTAACTTTTCATGGATTATTTTGTTTTTGACAAACAGCAGATTTTTGTTTTTGACACATTTCTTGGAATATGGAAGATATGACCTCAATAAGATGGAATTAAATGATGCGTTAGGATATTCAAATCGACATATTGGTCGCCGTCTCAAGCAGGCGCCATTTTGAACCAATAATATTGGCTTGCTGAGCGCAAATAGTTCATAACAAAAACTGGTTACCAGCCAAAATAAACAATGATGTAGACTTCTATAAATAAGACTGGCTTCCAAACCAAACTCGCTTTTGCTAATTTGTCTGCTTATAGTGTTACTCAATTTGACTTTGGATAGTTGAGGAGATTCTGTATATTGCCATCATTTATGCAGCCTAGCAAGCGCAACCCCAACACACTTAAATGTCAAATGCATAAGTCAAGCTCTGTATACAAAGTGTCCATTTGTTACTCTAAATGTGTACACAATCTACCACAAAAGTTGTAGCCCTTCTCCTGATAGTCATTTCTGCTATTTTTGGTAATTATTTATTCATGCTACAGAGCGTGATGTATCTTCGAGGACGAAAAACAAATTATGCGCCTATCAAATGTTAACGCCTATCCAATGTTAACAATGTAATTTGATCCCCACCCCGGGGCATGAAAAACGAGACCAAATCCCGACATCGGATTTTGTCACTTCAAAAGTGACAATCCCCACGTCTTTGGTTGGGCAGCCCAGGAGGGGAGGGGTGGGTGAAACAATTGATAGGCGCATTAAATTCATGAGGTGACTTTTTAAAAAGCAATTACTCTTGATTTGTTTCTGAAAAACAAATTCCCGTTTACGAATCTAAAATAAACAGTAAACAGAACTTCAATGTGGTTTCTACCTGAACGTAGTCATGGGGGCAGTCCTTGGCGCTGCCCTCCAGTTCAAAGTCGTCAAAGGACAGCTTCACAACTTGCCCGACAGCGACGGTGATCCGCCACTCACACACGCCAGAGTACGAGTTTTGCTGCGGGTATTCAGGGGAGGCGAAATTACCGGTAGCAGTCGCCAAGTCACCACCACAAACTGAAATTATCAGAAAAATTGAAAGATACGATCATTCATGCAACATTATATTGCCTTCTACATTTTAAAGTTAACTTGCCAAAGACACTGATAAATAACTCACACAAAATGAGGAAATTTCGTATGAATTAGACTTTTTACAGTGTTTTCGCCTTGGCACATAATGGATGTGTAAAATTAGAAAATTAGTCGAACTGAGGAAAATCCACATATCTAAAAAAACAAAAACAAAAATATCTTCGGTCTTGGCTTGAATCGGTTGATTTCGTAACTTTTGTCTAAAAAGGGATGATCGTATGACGTCAAAGTACCACGTTTTGACAGTGATCAGTGGCGTAGACGGGGGGAGTTTGTTTCCCCCTCCCCAAATATTTTGTAACTAGTGCCCTTTTTCCACAAGTGCCCTTTTTCACGAGCGCCCTATTTGAAAGGAGTGCCCTTTTTTGGAGAGTCGCGGGAACGTCGTTAATATTGCTGCCATGAAAAACGCCCCTGTTGTCAAATAGTGCCCATGATCGTCCGCTTTCAACAGCGCCCCATATGAAGATGGTGCTCAAAATTCAATTATTATAATACTTTCGTGAATATTAACTCATTGCAGTACCGCTTTAAATGTCTTCATTCTACCGAATAAAACAAACGCTATGATGTTCGCTCTGATGCATTTCGTCTCATCGAACGCAAAACACCAAAGGAGCTATGACCATCCTTTAAATATTCGAATCATTATTCTTACCGGCCAGCGAGTCATACCACGCGGAGAAGCCTCGAGACACGATCATGTAAGAGAAGAACACCACGCGCATGGTGTTGGTGGTGGAGACCAAGCAACGAGGGGGAGAGTTGCCACAGTAACGGCCCAGGCTGGGGGCATCATCCCCCAAACCATCGAACACCTGAGGAAATGAGTGTAGATGACAAATACATTGAGACAAAAATGATGTGTACAGTGCCCCTACCAGAGAGCTGAAGGAAATTACTCCCCTTTTAAAAAAAATACAAGTTTCCTTTTCCTAGAAAGCACATGGGGAACTCCTCGACCAAGCCTACATAGCCAATGGACGGCATGGTGCCCACTGCCATGGTCACCTCCTTCTGATTGGCTAAGGCACCCAGTAGGAAGTGTAACTTCACTCTCTTTGTTCGCCTTGGCTGTGTCTCAAGTATTCCTTGATGAGCAGCCAGTGAATAAACATCATCTTTCCAGTTTATGCAACATACTCATGTGTGCGTACATTTTGCTCATTTTTCAGGCATGTTCATTTCACTTCTATACCTCGTATTTTAGACTTAGTTGTATTTACTTGATTGTAGGATTGATACTTTATTGTCATTTAAGAATCAAGTGATTTTTGGTTTAACATGACCTGAGCAACTTGAGAAATGTTGAACTTTGATTTGTGTTTCTCTGAAGCTTCTAAATGATAGTTTCACTGGAAGCAGGAAAAACAAAGATTTGGAGTCTAGTTCTGGAAAGTTTGAGTAGATTTATTAACTTTAGGAAATGCTAGAATGTTGATTGAGTTGTTTGGGGTTTTGGGGGTTTTTTTTCGTTGCGCAACTTTCTTTCTTTCTTTTTTTTCTTTTTTTTTAATTATTCCGCTTTACATTACAAAAAAATACACACCTGTATTATTCTAAATAATTTTGATTTTTTGATTGAGTTTAATATCCTTCAGATATGTTTTTAGAGATGCCAGATTATTAAGTTGATGAAAACAATTACTGAAACTCTGAAGGTATTTCTCCTAATAGTAGTTTTTGCTATTTTTAGAATTGTTTATTAACTGCTACAGAGAGCAATGTAAACTTCGAGGACGAAGAACAAATTAGATTAATGGGGTGACATTTTAAAAAGCAACATACTCTCGATTTGTTTTTGAAATTCAAATTTCCCGTTACGAATCTTAAAAACACAATTAACAGAATTTCAATAGGATTTTTACCTCAACATATTCATGCGGGCAGTGTGTCCTGGAGCCCACAAGCTCAAAGTCGTCAAAGGACAGCGTCACAACTTGCCCGACAGCGACGGTGATGCGCCACTGGCAGACCCGTGAGTGTGAGTACTGATTGGGATACTCAGGGGAGGTGAAAATACCAGTTGCATTCGCCAATTCACCACCGCAAACTGAAATTGTCAGAAAAATTAAAGCCAGAGTCCATCATTTGCAGCTATCCAAAAACTAACTGACGTAATTATTGTTGAAAAACATACTTGGTTGAAAGATAGTAATGGGACTGAACTCCCTGCGAAATTGTTCTTTCTGAAGGCAAGCTGTCATTTTGAATAAATCGACGAAAGAAGGCCTTTCCAACGGTGATTCTTGGTGCGTCTTAAGAAGCACCGTGCACTATATACTAGACATTTGGGCTTATTTTCACGACAAATAACCACATTAATTGTGCATGAATGGAATAAAGGTCACTGAACTGTAATGGTCACTGAACCGTACCGTGCACGGTTGTTATAAGGGGACTGGGTGTTCGTTCTGCGTTTTTCTCAGTTTTTGCCATCTCCTCTATTTTGCCGCTTCTCTGTACAAATGTGCTTGCGACAATGGCGAAGCTGACTTTTCGGTACGTACCAGATATATATTTTTTTATCGGTTGAACCAAAAATTCAACATAAGCCCTAAATATTATTAGGAATAAACGAGTTTGCTAAAGAGCTCTGACAGTAATCTTTAAGATTGTCTTAATTAATAACATGTGCAGCTATAGTACATCCAAAGGAAAAACAAATGTGAGTTTAGTGAGTCGATAAAACTTAATTTATAGTTGATACTAATTCTTCAGGAGGGTATACTCAATGCGTTTTCAGAGATTAAAAAGTATGTTTGCCTACCCCAAATTAGGAGGGAAGCAGAGGCGGCGGAACCGGGGGGCAGGGGCCCGAAACTTGCCCCCCAGATTTACCCAAGTGCCCCTCTTGCGGACATAAAGGTGCCCCCTCGAGCATAAATGTGCCCTCGAGATGAAAACAAAACTGGTCCAAAAATTTCAGATAATTTTATTCAGTAACCATTTCCCAAAATGGTATAGAGAGTTATGTTATGATACGAGGAAATGGAATATGAAAACCAAATCCCGAACCCTAACATAATGCGTAGTTTGCATAATGGCCAGTTTTGAAGATGGTACGAGCCCCCCCCCCTCAAGAATTTGATTTTACGGAGGCCAGTTGTCCGGTGAATAGAACATGGCGACATTTTAGCACGGATGTGTTTCCCCCTAAATAAATAAATAAAATAAAAAAAATAAAAATTGCTGGATACGCTGCTACACCGAAGGAAGATGCCTTTTTACTGACCAAGTGCCCCTTTTTGGTGATGTCCCCAAGTTTGAAAACTGTTCCGCCGCCGCTGGATGGAAGGGGTTGCCCGGGGGGGGGGGGGGGGAGGGGGAGTCCTTTGCGGTGGTTAAAGTACATGTTGCATGCAGTAATAGACTTGGTTGTTTGTTCGTATGTAATTACTCTGCAATATTAGTCGGGATAGCCCACGAAAGTCTCTTGCTCCCATGCACATCACATAAGAGCTGTGGTGGCGTGCTTCCGGGAAACTTGAATAGGGTAAAGAGTTCCACGAATGTGCAATTATTTGGGTTCGTTGACGTGTTAAGAAGATCAGTCCCGAAAAAGACCTTGCCGGATGTGAAAGGTCGTAAATGAAATTCGTTTGTACCCATCTCCCAGTGATTTTAGCCTCACTTTTACATGAAGAAAGCTGGGTGTTTGTTGGGTGGTGACGGTTACAAAGCGTGACCATTTACTTTCCAGCACTTCAAGCCAGAACGATGCTGGAAGGGCCGGGAACCAGCTACAAACTTAATTCATATAACTTGATTGTTCTTTTATGTTGACGTATTTTCCGTTTCCAGGTATTTATTTCGAGGTCTTAACCCTCCTGTGTTGCGATTCAGCGTAGCGTGTTTTCAGAACGGGATTTTACGTTTCATTCTCTGTATATCCTCGACACATATTTACGCTACTGATCCTAAGCCTGAAGAAATTACCATTAACACGATTTCGTGTGAATTACTACACTAATCATCGTGTAACATGGTTGCACAGAAAGAGTTTTTTCCGTCTGTTTTCCTTTTTATTTTGTTTGCCAACGACTTTTCTTGAGCCTGAATCAAAACTCTGAACACAATACCCAAATGTTGACGTCGTGGGACGAATTCATTGAGCATTACATTTTCATTAGGCCCTATATCAGTTCGCAAAATCAGTTCAGTTGAACAGAGTGATGAAGCATTACAAGATATTTCAATAAAAACGCATATTTCAATGTCTAAAACACTGTATTGGTGCCATTTTAATAAAGACTGCTAGAGCCAAGCTCCCAACATTCTACCCCTCCCCGCAAGTCTGTGTATCTGAGGAGATTTGCTGAGCGACAACCTAAAGGCTGAACTTTGCATACTCATTCAAGACGACAGACACGAGTCATCACAAGTGCGATGGTCAATTGGGGCCAGTATTTGAAAAAAAGCCAGTTTTTTCCAACGCTGGTCGGCCGACCAGCGTTGGAAATTGATACAAAAATACCACTTTTCTTGAAAATGACAGTATACCAGGTAACATGATTTTACAGGATGCTTTACACTCTCATTCACTAACAGTCCAGGAAGGTATTTCAAAATGATTTGGTAGTTTTATTTTTGATGTTTGCAAATGTTGAATTTTCCCTTTAACAAACTTCGTATTCATGCCTCCGCGTTTTTGATGAAATGACAAGTCCATCAGAGAGGAGCAGACGGATGATAATGCCATTATCGCCGTTATTGATAGATGGTAAAGTTTATTGTAAAAGAAACGAACATAAGGTACGATATTTGCACAAAATACGTACAGAGCTGGCTTGGTTAGGGGGTATATGTACACTCTTCCGTGATATAGTGTTGATAATCGTCGGATTTGATCAGCACCCCCATCGAAAGTATGGTACGACCCCCTCCCCAAATATTGATTTCGGAGGCCAATTATTGTCCGGAGAAAAAAACCTGTCTACATTTCAGATTTTTTTTATACCGATGAAACGACCCCCCCCCCCCTGCGAAAATTCCTGGATCCGCCCCTGGAATTTCTGGGAAATCTACAATAAGCGGTTTCAGTTTTGGAGACAGTAAGATTTTATCAATTACCATCAATGGGGGACTCTGCAGGAGTGGTGGCGTCCCAACCAGTTGATGAATCTGACGAGGACGGTGCAGAGGTGGTGGCGTCCCATCCACTTGATGAATTCGATGGGAACTGTGCATATGTGGTGGTGCACAGCATTAAAGCGATGACAGGCACCAGGAAAAACGATGAACAACACCAAGCCATCGTCGTCAATCACTGAAAGTGAAACATTATATTTTTCTTCATATTCGATTTTTTTTTACATTCAATAAATAAACTTTGTTGAACAGGGGAAATATAAATTAATTAAAAATTAGTCTAATATAAACGTGTTAAATGAAAGGCAATTTATGTTTAAACTTGTGGTTGAGATGTTTCGCGTTCTGAACAATATTTTTTCAAATTGGAAATGTAAAAAACAAATTACCTGAATTAAAAAGTTGAAACATAAACTTGGCTCATGTTAATCGCATTTACCCTTTTCAGCCTCTCCCCCAAGAAATATACATGACCTCAATTTGTTGTAATTGTTAACAGAGTGTATCCAGTAAGAGGGAATCCGAAAATAATTGGGTTGTTTTGCAAAGATGAAAACGCAAGCTCAATCAGCGTGGTTCTATCTTATAAAGGATGCATCAAAAACTTCAGTTTATATTCAACTGGTACCCTCACTGTCACGGTGACTACTTTATGTTTCGACACCCCTATGTTCCGACTACTCAGTTCAGACACCCCTATCTTCCGACACCCCCATGTTCCGACAACTCAACCTATGTTCCGATACCCCTATGTTCACACCCCCCTATGTTCCGTCTACTCAGTTCCAACACCCCTGTAGTCAAACACACACCCCTACGTTCCGACAACCTGCACATAAGATTGTGTCCCTCCCGGTGATGGTTAGGGCATGGGCTGACGGTTAGGTTTAGGGTTAGGGTTAGGGTTAGGGATAAGAATATTTTTGCAGTCGGACTAAGGGGTGTCGGAAGCACCGGCGGCGGAACCGGGGGGGGGGGCAGAGGGGGCAGCTATTTTGCCCTCCCAATTTTTACCAGGAGCGATTTTAAAAAACGAGGTTAATTAAAATGATACAAGAGGTAAAAAGATTTTTGAACACGTGTCTCATTTATAGGGCCCTATTAATAGTATTATGTACTACAATGTATCTTTTGCTCAGAAAATATTGATTAAAGTGGTCAGAAATTGCCTCAGATCGCACCACAGAGCATCTAGAATCCAATTTTTTTCGAACCCCACGCCTCAAGGGCTTCGCGCTTCACGCTCACATCAGTTCTGATCAAGGTATGTTCCCCCACTTTTGAAAAGCGATTGGCACCCCTGGTTGGGGATGAAATTTGACAATAGGCCTTATACCTAAGTGAGTATGGCGACACAAAATAAGAAAAATGATACGAAAAATAGAGATATACTGTAATTTTCGGAATATAAGCCGCGCGGTGTATAAGCCGCAGCACGCAAAAATCTGCAAATTAAGATCTGAAGTCGGCGTATATAAGCCGCACCAACCGCAGCGGTTTCAATTTTGTAAGGCCTCCAAAAATTCTAGTCAAAAAGCTCTGAACCAGTTCCAGTTACACTACAGAAGCTATAAAAAGGGCCACAAAATTTATATCAAATCATTTTCAATCGATACTCTTTCAAACAAATATGGAAATTCATGATGAGAAATAAACACCGGGAACTGCTGCTGGCTGCCCCGTCCCGGTCCCCGGCCTTAAAAGTTAGTGCATGGCCGGCCAGGCAGCCTGCGCCGCGCCGGTGAATGACATTTTCAAAACATTTTCCCGCAGTACGTGAGAGAGTATGCAACCCACCGTGTGTTGTCTGACTGGAGCGCTACAAATCTTGCTTTTGTGGCAACAGATGCTGACTTGTTTTGTCTTAAGAATAAACAGGTCCGTTTTTACTTCAAAACTTTTCAAATTTTTGTGATTACTAGCGAATAGTAACGTAAAAAAATTCAAGTTTCGATGGTAACTTTCTTCAAAAATAGTCAAAACCAAATACCCTTTAGCGCCGTAGGAAACGATGCTGACATTTTTATGGACGAATCCATTAATTTTGTAAGGGGTGATTTAGTCCCTGTTTTGAGTTTTACATCGTTTCTTGAATTCGTTTCAAGAAAAAAATATATACTGTGACGTTAAACAACTTATTATCTAATAAAGAAATGTTTCGAACACCATAAAAAGTATTAGTCGTCTTTTTTCATTTTTTTTTAAATGCAGAAATATTGGTAATTATTGTTCCCAAGAAAGTACCCCCATTCATTACCACAAATGGTGTGGTCCGCTGGGGGAAAGCATGCAGCTAGCTGCACACCACCCATGGTATCGCGTACGGTATAAGCTTCGAAGACAGCTTTCACCGTACTTTTTACCGCTCGGTACCTTGGTTTCGGTTTGTTAATGACTTTTTAATTAATAATTTATTTCAGCAACACCTCTCTTCTTATACCGGTACATTAACTACACATGTGAATCTTATTTGTATTCTTCAAGGCTCAGCGTATAAGCCGCCCTGTGTATAAGCCGCAGTAAACATTTTCATGGGCAAATTCAAGCCGCGGCTTATATTCCGAAAATTACAGTAGGAATAGTCCACATGCATAGGTTAGCAGACATTACGTAGGTCACACTTTCGTTTTGGACCAACTTCACACTTTCCCATTTGCTTTGATTTTGCTTTAATCCTGCTCCGGGAACAGTAACTGGACCTTGCGCCCCCCCCCACCCACTTTTAAAAATGTTCCGCCGCCGATGGTCGGAAGGTAGGGGTGTCGGAACATAGAGGGGTCGGAACATAGGGATGTCAGAACATAGGGATGTCAGAATATAGGCTGAGTTTTCGAAACATGGTGTCGAAACAGAGTGGTGTCGGAACATAGAGGTGCAAACTCACTGTCACAGATGCAATTTTGTGCAAGTTCGCCTGGCGCAGTGGTGAGCATAGATACCTATGTGGCAGAGCCAACTTTTTCTTGTAAATGTTCACGTATTCTACAACATGCTGTGGAAATTCTGCTCATCTTGTTTCTATGCACATTGCTATGTGTTGCAACAATACATACAAGATCTCAATATTTGTTTTCATTGGAGGTGACAAGAAAGTGGTAGTTTTTCAATTATCTGCAAATCCTTTCATCAATACATGTAAGAGGGCGCTATTTTGCCTTTGTCACACAAGGCACTCCTTATCAAAAGTGCATATGAACAGTACAAATTTCTTTAAAATTACCCACATAAAAGTTTGAAGAAATATTGGCCACTACTATTGTCTAGACAAGCTGTTTAAAATGATAAACAAGTAAAAAGTGGAACTTACTCAAAGAAAATGAAAAAAAAGTTTGATATATATTTGTGCACAAAACTATGGAGACACTACTGTTCTGCCTTGAATGACATAATGCTTTGGCTCATGAATATGGAAATTGTCATTAGCGTAAAAACTAAAATGTGGAACTTTCTCCTTTTTACTGCTACAAAGAAGGTGAACATTTATAGTTACATACGTGGCAAGAAAGCTGTTTAAAATGTATTTAACCCACAAAAAAAATCACAAAAATCCTATTGCATTTTCCCTTTAATGTATTAGATATAGGAGTAGTTCCCCTTGAATAAATTCATCATTTAAGTTTAAAGATCCCTTCACTTTACCTGCGTCTCCTAAGCATCAATCAAGCATCCGAGAACCAACGTCTGTAAGCATCAAAGATCCACGTTCGATAATCAGTAATTGTGTAACTGTATTACACCTTGTGGTGTAAAAAAACATGTAAGAGTTTATCTCCTCCGATGGGGTTGAATCTATGCGTATCGGTCTGTTCAAGCGCTATCGGCGTAGGCCTACACATAAGCCTTCCACTTCTTGTCAATTCTGCAGCCTCGGACAAAGTGAAGTACAGGTATGCAAGTATGTACTTTATATATGAGTAAAATTATCGCGCTTCAGTAAACATTAACCATGACGCAGCGCCAATGATGTGACTGCATTACAAGGCATATTGGATGAACGAGTACAGGCGTAAATACTTTGACTGGGAACTGCCTCCGGAACTGCTGCCCGAACAACAAGCTTACCATAACTCCATAAGAATAAACTGTTCCTTCATCAAAGGTGCCGTTACCATATTAGGAAAAATAGTGTGCTAACAATGGTGACTTTGGGCTTCGAAATGCTGTCACGTCTTTTAAACCTGTAGGGAGTTAGCCAAACTATATGAATTGAAATTTCAGACCGAGTACCCTTTTTTCCTTCCAGGATAACATGACTTAAAGAGAAATGAGAGAAAAAAATATGGCTTGAGGAAAAATATTGCATCCAAAGTGAACAACACAATCGACAATTTCATTTTATTGCAATATCTTGTGCAATGACTTTAATTTGGGTCTTGATTAACCCTAAAGGGGCCGGGGGCGGAATCCTCCCCCTCCACTTTTTCCGCGATAGCCTTTTAAAAAAAACAATTTTCGCGACCCGAGCTTTTATGACTTTTTAGCCTCAAGCCTTGCGCATCGTTTGACACCACAAACATAAAAATCGGACGAGGGGTTGTCGCGCAGCGAAAATTTTTCAAGCTGAATTTTTCCATATACGTCGTGTACACAGACCAGAATTGCCATTCACACATATGAATAATTAATTAGACATAATTCCAAAACCCTTTGACTTTTGGTCATGAAATTTCTTGGGTATGTTTATGAAGAGTTGCTCGATGGCCGAGATCTCAGGGATTCCCCCCCCCCCCCCCCCCGGCTGAGAGATGGTCAAAATAACCCGGCCCCTTTAGGGTAAATGATCACAGACTGTTTCATTTATGTCTATGTTATTTTCAATTAAAAATATGCTCATACACAGCCACGGGCATTGTCGTTGACGATTTGGGATGATGTGCGCAATTTTTGAATAAAACGTTTGAAATCCGAAAACGTAGGGCTTTGGGCTTCGGTGGGCGAAGAAGCCGGATATATATGACACATTATGGCGTTGTTACTAATAGGGAAATTCCGTGATTTTTATTTGATGAGGCTGGCCATAATAAGTGGACCGATTTAGCCTTATCCAATAATAAGTTTATGTGTAGGCCTATATTTCTACAGATTTCAAGGTTAAACTCAGATTTATATTTGGGGTCCTTTACTACGATATCACTTCTTTGCCTGGTTATCATCACAGCAAGAAGTTCATGGTTGCATCTTTGGAGGTTCACTGGGCGGGGGAATGATCCTACGGCCCATCCCCCGGCTACTGTCCTCGCCACCCCCACAAGGTGCACAAAACAGACCCCTTGCATAGAGGGCTCCCACAGACGGCAGGTCTGTAAAACCTGCCCTCAGTGAGGTCGCTCTATGCAAGTCATCTGTTCTCTAAAACATATCTGTCATCAAGATGGCAATATTTCTCTTGCAAGAGTATCATTTTTAGGACATGTCCCCGAAAACGTTAACCCTCCACCATGAAACCGGCTCCCGCCAGTACCTTTTGTTGGAAGTACACTTGCCTTCCGTGCAAACACTATGCCATTGCCCCCCCCCCCTCAACTCTAGCTTTGATGAGGAATGTTCAGCGAGTTCATTTTTTTTTCAGAACAACCTGTGATTCTTGAGCGGCCCTTGTGATGTTCTTTTCGATTAAGATCCCAAATAACTGCTTTATTACGAATACATGACTCACCGTTTTTAAACAACTATAAGAAAGCATATACCTACGTGTGGCACTGCAAGACAAAAAGACACGTACGTCAACGTCGGCTGAAAAGCTCATTGTGTTCTCAGGTGCACCAGAATTGGTAGTTTCGGTTCTATTGCCTACTTCCAAAGCCCCAAATGTTCGGCCAGCAACAAAGGTTTGCATGGAAAACTCACGTAATGATGACGTCAATACTTGTTGAGTGACTACACCTTAAAATATTTATTTTTCCACGTCCTATGTCTATATTGGCTGCAGTACCTCAAAATGGGCATCATATTTGATCATTAGATTTCGCAAATTTTGGACTTCAATTAACCATATATTTCGGAATTCGCAGTAACGTTTTTCCCGTGTATCACAAGAAGTTTGGCTTTTAAAACATCTTCTTAACCTGTAGGGAGTTAGCCAAACGATATGAATTAAAATTTCAGACCGAGTACCCTTTTTTCCTTCCAGGATAACATGAATTAAAGAGAAATGAGAGAAACAAATATGGCTTGAGGAAAAATATTGCATCCAAAGTGAACAACACAATCGACAATTTCATTTGATTGCAATATCTTGTGCAATGACTTTAATTTGGGTCTTGATTTATGAACACAGACTGTTTCATTTATGTCTATGTTATTTTCAATTAAAAATATGGCCATATTATCATTGACGATTGGGGATGATGCGCAGAATTTTTGAATAAACGTTTGGAATCCGGATATATATATTATATATATCCAATGAAATCGTCTTCTATCACAATTCACATTGCTCGATACATCTCTGTAGAGCTATAACCATGCAATAAATTCAGAATATGAGTTAAACAAACTTTGGCATATCTCTCTTCTGGACAGACTGTTTCGATACCATATGGCACTCATCAGCAGAATGACGAAAAATAGAATACAAGTAACATCTTACCTTATTTCGAATCATATGACACGTTATGGCGTTGTGACTAAGATACACATTATAGGGAAATTCCGTGATTTTCATTTGATGAGACTGGCCATAATCAGTGGAACGATTAGTGAGCCTTATTCAATATAAAGTGCGCCCACTGGTATGCTCTATCAGAAAATTGATCAATATTTCAAACATGAGAGTCACTCTTTCTGTAGCATATTATGCACGGTTTAAGTGTAGGCCTATATTTCTACAGATTTCAAGGTTAAACTCAGATTTACATGCACGGTGTACTTCCAAAGCCCCAAATGTTTGGTGGCATGGGTGGCTTGTGCGTAAAGCGCTCGCCTCTCACCAACAGGCGCGGTTCTACGGGGGGGCTAGGGGGGCTGTAGCCCCCCAAAAATTTTGTCTAGCCCCCCCAAAATAAATTCCGTAAAAAAAAAAATGTATTAGCAAAAAGAAGGATTGTGATGTACTAGCGAACGGTCTCCCCCTAAAGAAGAAATAGCCGTGACAAGGGTGCATTAGTTAATATAGTGTGAATGATTTTAGGATTTTATTGGCGCTCCCCATTAAAAATTATGGCATTAGCCCCCACACACACACACACCCACCCACCCACACACACACACCCCCACACACACATTGATTTTCGGAGGCCTAAGTGTCTGGAAAAATTAACCGGTCAACATTTCAGCACGCCTCCCTGAAAAAATTCTGGATCAACCGTGCTAGCCCCCCAAAAATATTGGTTCTAGAACCGCGCCTGCTCACCAAGGTGACCACGGTTCGAATCCTGGCCGCGGATCGCATGTGAGTAGAGTTGTGCGTTGGTTCTCTCCTGTGCAACGAGGGTTTTTCTCCGGGCCCTCCGGTTTTCCTCCCTCCGGAAAAATCAAACACTTTCCATCTCAGGCTGTGCTCCGTGGTCATATATGGGTCGATGTGGCCGGCAGCCATAGGCGCCTTCACGTGCCAGCGGCCCGACCACGTTGTAGCAACGTTCTTCGCAATTCAGCATACCAGCTGCGAGTAAGGATGATTAGCCTCCCAAATTATTATTATTATTACATTTGAGGGTGTTTTTACAACGATATCACTTCTTTGCCTGGTTATCCTTACAACTTATTTTATTTATTTCTGGTAATGAAACAAAGAATTCCTAAAAAGTACCCTAAGCAATGTAGCTCGAAAGCCCGAAGAAACCTGCAGAGAGAAGACAATGAGAAGCAATTACAGTTTTAGAGGTGGGAGGAAAAGCCGAGAAGATATTCTGGGGAAAAGCTACGGAATCAGGTAGGGACTGAAAACCCAATCCACATATTGGCCCAGACAGAAATCGAACCAGGGTCACAGAGGTGGAAGGCGAGGAAAGTACTGCTACGCCAACCTAAACAAAAAGTCATGGTCGTGATCTTTGGAGTTTCCCTGGGTGGGGGGAATGATCCTACGGCCCATCCCCCGGCTACTGTCCTCGCCACCCCCACAAGGTGCACAAAACAGACCCCTTGCATAGAGGGCTCCCACAGACGGCAGGTCTGCCTTCCTCTGTGACACGCATTATAGTAGACACTGTGTACTTATTTTAACAGCAAAACCTGCCCTCAGTGAGGTCGCTCTATGCAAGTCATCTGTTCTCTAAAACATATCTGTCATCAAGATGGCAATATTTCTCTTGCAAGAGTATCATTTTTAGGACATGTCCCCGAAAACGTTAACCCTCCACCATGAAACCGGCTCCCGCCAGTACCTTTTGTTGGAAGCACACTTGCCTTCCGTCCAAACACTATGCCATTGCCCCCCCCCCCCCGGCAACTCTAGCTTTTGTGAGGAATATTCAACGAGTTCATTTTTTTTTTCAGAACAACCTGTGATTCTTGAGCGGCCCTTGTGATGTTCTTTTTGATTAAGATTCCAAATAACTGCTTTATTACGAATACATGACTCACCGTTTTAAACAACTATAAGAAAGCATATACCTACGTGTGGCACCGCAAGACAAAAAGACACTTACGTCAACGTCAGCTGAAAAGCTATTGTGTTCTCAGGTGCACCAGAATTGGTAGTTTCAGTTCTATTGTCTACTTCCAAAGCCCCAAATGTTCGGCCAGCAACGAAGGTTTGCATGGAAAACTCACGTAATGATGACGTCAATACTTGATAAGTGACTACACTTTAAAATATTTATTTTTCCACGTCCTATGTCTATATTGGCTGCAGTACCTCAAAATGGGCATGATATTTGATAATTAGATTTCGCAAATTTTGGACTTCAATTAACCATATATTTCGGAATTCAGAGTAACGTATTTCCCGTGTATCACAACACGTTTGGCTTTTAAAACATCTTCTTAACCTGAAGGGAGTTAGCCAAACGATATGAATTGAAATTTCAGACCAAGTACCCCTTTTTCCTTCCCGGATAACATGAATTAAAGAGAAATGAGACAAAAAAATATGGCTTGAAGAAAAACATTGCATCCAAAGTGAACAACACAATCGACAATTTCATTTTATTGCAACATCTTGTGCAAGAATCCGCCCCCCCCCTCGACTTCTTTCGCGATAGCCTTTAAAAAAAAAATTCGCGACCCGAGCTTTTATGACTTTTTAGCCTCAAGCCTTACGCATCTTTTGACACTAAAAACATAAAAATCGGACGAGGGGTTGTTGCGCAGCGAAATTTTTTCCGGCGCTAGGCGCCGTAAAAGCTGAATTTTCCCATATACGTCGTGTACACAGACAAGAATTGCCATTCATACATATGAATAATTAATTAGCCATAATTACAAAACTCTTTGACTTTTGGTCATGAAAGTTCTCAGGTATGTTTATGAAGAGTTGCTCTAATCATGTGCCGAGTTTCAACATTTTTCGTCACTCGATGGCCGAGATCTTAGGGATTCCGTCCCCCCCCCCTCCCCGGCTGAGAGATAGTCAAAATAACCCGGCCCCTTTTGGTTAATGATCACAGATTGTTTCATTTATGTCTATGTTATTTTCAATTAAAAATATGCTCATACACAGCCACGGGCATTGTCGTTGACGATTTGGGATGATGTGCGCAATTTCTGAATAAAACGTTTGAAATCCGAAAACGTAGGGCTTTGGGTTTGGGTGGGCGAAGAAGCCGGATATATGTGACACATTATGGCGTTGTTACTAATAGGGAAATTCCGTGATTTTTATTTGATGAGGCTGGCCATAATACGTGGACCGATTTAGCCTTATCCAATAATAAGTTTAAGTGTAGGCCTATATTTCTACAGATTTAAAGGTTAAACTCAGATTTATATCTGGGGAACTTTTACTACGATATCACTTCTTTGCCCGGTTATCATCACAGCAAGAAGTTCATGGTTGCATCTTTGGAGGTTCACTGGGTGGGGGAATGATCCTACGGCCCATCCCCCGGCTACTGTCCTAGCCACCCCCACAAGGTGCACACAACAGAGCCCTTGCATAGAGGGCTCCCACAGACGGCAGGTCTGCCTTCCTCTGTGACACGCATTATAGTAGACACTGTGTACTTATTTTAACAACAAAACCTGCCCTCAGTGAGGTCGCTCTATGCAAGTCATCTGTTCTCTAAAACATATCTGTCATCAAGATGGCAATATTTTTCTTGCAAGAGTATCATTTTTAGGACATGTCCTCGAAAACGTTAACCCTCCACCATGAAACCGGCTCCCGCCAGTACCTTTTGTTGGAAGCACACTTGCCTTCCGTCCAAACACTATGCCATTGCCCCCCCCCCCCCCGGCAACTCTAGCTTTTGTGAGGAATATTCAACGAGTTCATTTTTTTCCCAGAACAACCTGTGATTCTTGAGCGGCCCTTGTGATGTTCTTTTTGATTAAGATTCCAAATAACTGCTTTATTACGAATACATGACTCACCGTTTTAAACAACTATAAGAAAGCATATACCTACGTGTGGCACCGCAAGACAAAAAGACACGTACGTCAACGTCAGCTGAAAAGCTCATTGTGTTCTCAGGTGCACCAGAATTGGTAGTTTTGGTTCTATTGTCTACTTCTTCTTAACTTGAAGGGAGTTAGCCAAACGATATGAATTAAAATTTCAGACCAAGTATTCCTTTTTTACTTCCAGGACATGAATTAAAGAGAAATGAGAGAAAAAAATATGGCTTGAGGAAAAATATTGCATCCAAAGTGAACAACACAATCGACAATTTCATTTGATTGCAATATCTTATGCAATGACTTTAATTTGGGTCTTGATTAATGATCACAGACTGTTTCCGTACAACTTATTTTATTTATTTCTGGTAATGAAACAAAGGATTCCTCAAAAGTACCCTAAGCACTGTAGCTCGAAAGCCCGAAGAAACCTGCAGAGAGAAGACAATGAGAAGCAGTTACAGTTTTAGATGTGGGATGAAAAGCCCAGAAGATATTCTGGGGAAAAGCCACGGAATCAGGTTAGGACTGAAAACCCAATTCACATATTGGCCCGGGCATGAATCGAACCCGGGTCACAGCGGTGGAAGGCAAGGAAAGTACCGCTACGCCAACCTAAACAAAAAGTCATGGTCGTGATCTTTGGAGGTTCCCTGGGTGGGGGGAATGATCTACGGCCCATCCTTCGGCTGCTGTCCTCGCCACCCCCACAAGGTGCACAACACAGAGCCCTTGCATAGAGGGCTCCCACAGACGGCAGGTCTGCCTTCCTGTGTGACACGCAAAAGTAGACACTGTGTAATTATTTTAACAACAAAACATATGTCCTCAGTGAGGTCGCTCTATGCAAGTCATCTGTTCTGTAAAACATATCTGTCATCAAGATAGCAAAATGTTACTTGCAAGAGTATCATTTTTAGGACATGATGTCACGCATAGCTGGTTATAGCGTCACCCTAAAACCCTCAACCACCCGCATTAGGCCCAAAACATAAAGTCTCCGGTTTTTGGTATGCGCGCGCGTCGCCGTAGCCGTGCGCGTCGGCAAAATGGAAAAAGCGTTTCAATGTCTCAGAACCGCCTCACTAGTTAAACTGGAATCCTGCTGCTGCACAATTTTAACGTGTTTTAGATGGGGGTACGATCGAGTAAATACTTTATGTGGCCTTTCTGGGCTCCCATATAAATTTGCACTAAATTAAGTCGGGCACCATTCGCAGACGGCGTTGTATTTTGTAATTGTGCGTCCAGAAGCCAGAAAAAGGGAGTGAGAGTCGCGTATCTGGAATCTTCGAACGCTTTTAGCGCAAAATGTAAGGGAGCAGACTTATAATCAGCTTGAGCCTTGCACGATGTCGCGCGCTGTCGCTGTATGGTCTAACGTTACTAACTTACTAGGCCTATACCGTTTTCTCTGATTTTTGTTTTGACTATCCAAATGTCCCGAAGAATGTTCGTGTCGGTCAAGATCGTATGCGGTGCTGAATTCTCAAGCCTTATGGCCTTACTGAGGTCAACTCAGGCTCCACTCTGAGGGTTATTTTTGAGAGTTTTGAGGGGATCGAAGCGTCATCTGCAACATCAGCCGACATTTGAAGAAGGAGAAAAGTAGGGAAACAAAACCCGCGTCGCCGCACCACTTTTGGGGCAAGCTCCAAACAAAAAACCGGAGACTTTTTTCCCTTATGAAACCGGCTCCTGCCAGTACCCTTTGTTGGAAGCACGCTTACCTTCCGTCCAAACACTAGGCCACTGTTACCCCCCCCCCCTCAACCCAAGTGTTTGTGAGAAAAGTTCAACGAGTTCATTTTTTCCAGAACTACCTGTGATACTTGAGCGCCTCATGTGATTTTCTTTTCGATTAAGACCCCTTCAAATAACTGCCTACTTACGAATTTTACAACAGCCACTCACATTATTTGTGTTTGTTAAATTAAATATAATTGTTTTGATATTTCTGATTTGATCTAGTTATTGTATTGCGCCACAAGCGTCATTTTTGGCGGATACCGTCGAGTTATAAATTGCCGTTATTGTTATTATTAGGGAATATACAACATTTGGAAAAATCAAAAAATAAAACTACCCAGTTTTTACGAAATACCTAAATAGGATGTTGGTAATCGACAGTCTAAAGCATCCTGTAAAAGTGTGTGAGCAAGTGAAGTCATTTCAAAAAAGTAAAAATCGGGTCGGCAGACCGAAAACCCAACTATTTTTCTTTTTAACTACCCTGCTCCAAATTTACCATTAATTCAGTCCAAATTTTGTTTGCTATTGGTTACATGTTCATGAACGTGCAGGCCTAGACTGGTACTACATCCTTACTTTCTTTTTACCAAATTTTCCATTTTCTGTCAATTATAGGGTAGTGGAGTCAGGGGAACCAGACTACTTGAAGTTTTCTTTGTTTGTTTTTTTTGCATTGAACACAAAAAAAACTCAAAACATGTCAGTATGTATTTGATCTATTATACTAACCCCTGAAATAGTTCATTTCTTAAAATTACAGCAAAAGCCAATAATGTACATTCCCTTTAAGAAAAAGACACGTAGTCTACGTCAGTGTCAACTCAAAAAGCTCATTGGTAGTTTCGGTTTTATTGTACTTACAATGCCGCAGGCGACGCTCTTTAATCGTATCGGGGCCGCATCATAAATCCGACGCCTCATAGGTCCGACGCGCTTAAGTCCGACTATGAGGCGTCGGACTTAATATGAGCGGACCCCCTTTAATCTGCCAATGTTTTTCATACAATTTTATTAGTTGTATTTAATACTATCCGCAACACCGGCCATGCTCCCAAAATGTTCGGCCAGCAACAGCAAGTTTGCATGGAAAAATGACTAAAATTCGAAAACTGAGAGGTTGGAGTATAGAGATGGGCGAAGAAGCCGGATATATATGACACCAGATGGCGTTGTTACTAAGATACACATTATAGGGAAATTACGTGATTTTCATTTGGTGAGGCTGGCCATTGTTAATACCCCCTGGTGTCAAATTATATCCGGCTTCTTCCAGTCGCCCACCCAAACCCAAAGCCCTATACGTTTTCGAATTTCAAACGTTTATTCCAAAATTGTACACATCATCTCCGATCGTCAACGCAGTGCCCGTAACTGTGACATGAGCATATTTTTAATTGAAAAATAACATAGACATAAATCAAGATTTTTAATCAAAACCCAATTTAATGTCAATGCACAAGATATTCCAATAAAATGATATTGTCGATAGTGTTGTTCACTTTGGATGCAATATTTTCACTTAAGCCATATTTATTTTTTCTTCTCTCATTTCTCTTTAGGCCTAATTCATATTATTCCGGAAGGAAAAAGGGAACTCAGTCTGAAATTTCAATTCCTATATCATTTGGCTTAATCACTACAGGTTAAAGAGATGTTAAAAAAGCCAAACGTCTTCTTACACACGGGGAATACGTTACTCCGAAATATAATGGTTAATATCCCAAATTTGCGAGGGACAGTGACAAATCTAAATGCCCATTTTAAGGTACAGCAGCCAATTTATAAATAGTAAATGGGAAATAAATGCTTTAAGGGTGAAGTCACTTAACAAGTATTGACGTAATCATTACGTCACTTTTCAATACAAACCTTTGACAGGTTGACCTAACATTTGGGGCGCATCGCCGGTCCTGCGGATGTGATTTAAACTAATAATATTGTATGGAAATTATTGGCACTTCCTGCACTGCCAGAGAGCGTCGCCTGCGGCGTTGGAAGTAGACAATAGACCGAAACTACAAATTCCGGTGAACCCGAGAGCACAATGAGCTTTTCATCTGACGTTGACGCACGTGCCTTTTTTCTTCTTTTATTGACGGATGAACCCAAATACAATCTAGGACACACGAGAAAAAAACAGAAAAAAAAAATCCAAATAATAAAATACAAAAAATAATGAGCATGAAAATAAATATAATGAACATATGTACATCATGGTTGAGAAAAGACAATATCAATACTTAAGAAAATGATGTACCCTGGTACAAAAGTATGCGCTGCCGCCTTTGTATGGCTCCCCAACAATGTTCCCTGCAGGTATGGAGTTCCATACATGGATTTTGTCTTGCGGTGCCACGCGTATACCACGATATAGTAAGTATGCTTTCTTATAGTTGTTTTTAAAAAATGGCGAATAAGGCAGTTGATTGCTTTGGGATCTTAATCGAAAAGGAAATCACATGAGGCGCTAAAGTATCACAGGTAGTTCTGAAAAAAATGAACTCGGTGAACTGTCTTCATAAAAACTTGGGTTGAAGGGGGGGTAACAATGGCCTATAGTGTTTGGACGGAAGGCAAGCGTGTTTTTGGCCAACAAAAGGTACCGGAATCCGGGTGGTGGAGGCTTTCAAGGAATGGTGACGCTATCACCAGCTATGTGTGACATCATGTTCTAAAAATTATACACTTGCAAGTAAAAAAAAAAGGACTCTCATTTGGCAATCTTGATGACAGCTAAATTACGTTTTAGAGAACAGTTGTCTTGCATAGAGCGACCTCACTGGGGACAGGTTTTGATGTTGAAATGAGTACACAGTTCAATATTAGGTTAATGACCAAAAATTATAAACGCTTCATCAGTGACGCATTTTTTTTTGTTTTTTCTTTAGTTTTAAATACAAAATACAAAGGCAACTATTTCATTCGAGTCGATATGACATTGCCCAGTTCACTTATAAATATTTTTGGTCACAACAGATGAGTTAAAAATGAAAGAAAATGATCACTTTTCGAAAGAAAATCATGTGTGTAATTTGATACCTGAGGACGTCATTATGACTTCAGAATAATGCACACCTCGGGATCAGGGCTGATCCTCGTTCAAAGTTTCATTTTTATACTTTCAACTGTCGAGAAGAAAACTCGCGACGAATTATCGTCAAGAAAAGAGGAAAAAAGAAAGAAAAGCCAACGCGATCTCAAAAGACGGTGATCGGGTTGTGCCCGAACTCCCAAATAATTGGGCTGCCTTTTCGGAAACATTTACCCCCCCACCCCCCCCGTCAATGTAATAGACCATGGCGAAAGCCAGTGGCGTATCCAGAGGGGGGGGCATGGGGGATTTTGTTTACAAATATTTTTGCAGCATGTTTTTCAATAAAATGATAAGAGAGTTCTTACATCAATCCCAAAAAAAAAGAATACCCACTCCCATTTGGAAGATGGGTACCAGCCCCCCCCCGCTTTTTTTCGGATTTTACGGAGGCCAAGTGTCCGGAAAAATATGTCTACATTTCGGCGCGGATGTGCGGTTGCCCCCCCCCCCCCACATCAAAAGCTTGATACGCCGTCTATAACATTTCAGCAGATTCGCTGATTAATTATGCAAGACAACCGCATCTTGACCCGGATCCAACCTGGATATGCCATTACCTATAACTGCTCCTCAGTCGATTTCCCAATCACTGCTTAAAATAAAAGCAAAAGGTTTTTAAAGACCGTCAAAAATTTGCTTGATGCATGATTCGCTCGTACCCCCCGCCCTGCAAACAGGACGCTGGGATACTCTGATGAGCTTCACAGAATCTTGTGAAGGAAGTGGCCTATGACCTATGTATAAAGCATCTGGCTGCAGCTGTTCAAGACCGCAGTTAGACAATGTGCGCAAATGCTATCCGAAAACTTCCCATAGAATTGCGCACATTCCATACCGGATGTGATTTCTGTGTCATTGTGGACCATGTGGACAAAATTTTGAGCGTCGCATAATGTAATCCGACCGTTCGTGATTCGAAACGGAGCCTAAGCAAGTGACGGGAATTGTAAATTTACAACACAGATAAGTTTTACAGAATTTCCTACATTATTACGCTTTTCAACAAGAAAAAAACATCTCTAAACTGGAATAAAAGAGTAATGAATCAGTCTTAACGGCCGTTTCAAACCTTGCAGAGTCATGACCTTGACCACGCGCAGGTCACTGGTCACGCAAAATCCAACCAATCAAAGCGTGAATTCATCAGAGTATCCCAGCGTCCTGTTTGCAGGGCGGGGGTACGAGCGAAGATGCATGAAGGATATTCGCATTGACATGACAGTGGGAAACGTGCAATTAACCTACAAAAAATAAACGTCGCCAGTTTCCCCTTAATTAAACCCTGCACACACATAAAACTGATGTTTCTAATTCTTCTCCCTGGCTTTAAGCTTGCGAATGTCCATTTTGATGACGGGGAGGTTTCCCTTTTCTAAACGAATCCAGTTGAACATTGATCATTTAGTTTTAAAAAAAATTGCTTTTAAATTTCAAGCTCTTGTATTTCCGACCGCAAAGCCTGACGCACAGGAGAGCTATCTGTTTACACAATAGACCATTATCATGTCGCGGCTATCTTGATTTTTCCCATTCAAATCAACGTAACCAAAGCGAGGCTGGTAGGAAAAATGGTCTGGTTACTTTGTGCATCAAAAAACAGTATCATTCAGTACTGTTATTGGATACAGGGAACATGACTGAAGTGGTGGCAGCATGATAAAGGTCTATTGGTCTTGAATGAACTTTGAAAGTCTTATCACCACGTCTTACCTCTTACGTGCGCGCTAGCCATGATTATTAGCAGGAAACCTTCGTTCGGCGCACACGGTAAGAGTTTTTTTCCACGCGTGGCAGAAATTATCAAACACGTTGGATATTCGCCGCTGCGCCAGGAATGACCAAAATCTAAAATGGACCGCACACGGGAGCTATATATCTGCGCATGCCATTTGCCACGAATGCACTTTTAAGCACACAGCTCTCGTACTATACTGCGCCAGTCTTTGGCCGGTATTTTTCTTTGACGTCACCAAACTTTTAAATGCATCAGAGGTGCGTTAAAGTTAGGGGAGTAGATATTTAGAAGGAAAAACTACTGTAAAAGAGTACCGGTTCCAACCTCTCGGTGAACAGAGTAAATGAATCAATACGGTGATACGATTGCGATAGTTAAAAAACGGGCGAGTACCGTGATGATATCGAGTCAACCGAATTCCAAATGCCCATTTATCAAGATGTCTATATACAATATGTCCCCCCAAAAAGTGTCCGTCTCACTATTTTTGAAATAACTAAAAAACCATGAGGTCAATTTTGAGGCCCCCAAGCGTTGGCCTAAACCCCTATGAGTTTCATTTAATTTCAGTCACGCATCATGATGCACTATACACAATTGTCAATTGATCACGACAACATTTTTGGACACTGTGACCATAAGTCCTTTGCCTTATTCAATTTCAGTACTGTGTTAGGCCAAAAAAATAATAAGTCGGTCTCTGGTCAGCGTGCGCGTCGATTTTAATCATGCGCGTCAATCTTCTTTTTTTTCCCAAAATTCCGCGAAAGCTCCAACAGCGCCCTCTTTTTGCCGCACCTCCTCAATTTTTTTAAGAGCACCTAGAAATGGCAAATTACACCAAGGCAAATGATCGAGGGCACCAAGGCAAATTATGGAGGACACCAACGTACATAAAGACACCAAAAAAGCAAAAAAGTACCCCACCTTGTCTGTACAATCCAAGCTTGAAAAAAAAGGGGGGGGAAGCCGCGTCGCCGCATCAATTCCGGAACTTTGGTCTGACCAGAGACCGAATATTTTTTTTTTTTGGCCTTAAGTAAGCTGTGTAAAATCCTGCATGCTGTGAAAAGGGCTGCAGTTGGGATTGGAATCATTTGCCTGGCTATCAGTCATCACGGCAAACATCAGTTTGACGCTCAAGGGCAAATTATTCAAATCCCAATCCACGTCAGTCTTTTTCTCAACACGCAGGATTTTACACAGCTTACATAATACAGCACTGAATTTGATTAAAGCGTGGAACGTGGTCACAGTTGTCCAAAAATGTTGTTGAGCTCAAATGACAATTGTGCAGTGATCCGTGACTGAAATTAAATGAAACTCATAGGGGTTGAGGCCAAGGCTTAGGAGTATCTGCACAACCACAAATTTTTAAAATTGACTTCATGGTTTTGTAGTTATATTGAAAAACACTCAGACGGACACTTTTGAGAGACATATATGTAGAACACCATTAATATAGCATTGATTGTTGATGTTAAAATGTTAACAATCATCGTAGAGACAAAATAGTAAATATTTATTGTAGTTCGAAAATTAATTCATATTCTAAGTGCAATAGATTGGATCAAAGCGGACAAAAGGCGAACACTTTCAAAACTGTAAACAGCATTTAAAAAAAAAACAAATTAAATTGGCTTGTTTGTGGATTATTTTTCCTAATTAGCTGGACAAGACACGCCCTCAGACTACCTGGGTGTAGCCCCATCAATAAGGCTCATATCCATCCAACCCGGATGAAGCAATCACATATTTACCACCACAGAACAATACTTACGCAAATTGATTGACCATATTCCCCTCAACCCTTCCTTGACCATCCAAAGAACTGATGTTTTGCACCCCTGCGGCTACGCAGTTCCTACCACGCCCGTCCACAAATTCAATGTCCGTTTGCTAATAAGGTAAACCATGATTATCCATATCCTATAGTATAACAATGGCTCGTGTGCTCCAAACTCCTAGAGCACTTATGCAGCCATGCTGTGTGGAGATTTGGGTGCTTGCTTTTAAACACACATTTCATCTTCACCAGTTCGAAAGGATACCTGTCTTATTTTGCAACTCCTGGAACGGACTGAAACATGGAACGATTGCATTTGTTTTGCATCTCTCTGTTATGTCTGCTGTGCCAGATCGCTTTGGGGGACCAATACGCTCTCAACCCGAGAGGGCGCAATGTCTGCCATCTTCCCAAACGGTGAGTGCCAAGTTGAATGAATTTCTAATAATGTACAGTGGTTATGAATGCTACATTATAATTCCGAGCCGTAATGAAATCGAGACAGCTATCGTAGCTCGGATGCTGAAGAAACTTACAGAGAGATGTGATGAGGAAAGCATTCAGTTGTAGAGTCTGAAAGACAATTCCCAGAATATTGCACAAACAAGTAAATAAATGATGCCTTTTTGGGACTTGAGTTACAGAGCTCGTATCAGGAGCTTGCGACACCATGATCACGGTGTCTTTATCAACGAGTGTTGTTGAGGCCCTCACGTGACAATTTACGATATTAAATAGTGACTTTCTAGATATCGACCGGATGCAGTTCGAAGCCAGATCACAGAGATGGCAGGCGAGGATAGTAGCCTGTGTCCCTTACACTTTCCCGGTTAAAATGACACTTTACTTGATCATTTTCTAGGTTACCTTGGAAATTATTTCAGTGGAAATTGACAGCTTTAGCCACGTCAGAATTACATGTCTACAGGTGTAATTGCATACAAACATTAAAGCCACTTCCCATATGCTGCTGACATACTGTCCGCTGTATAGACAAGTAATTCGGAAGCGGCCTTAAACATTACACTGCTCCTCAAATTGGTTTTTACTTTAACAAGATCGAAACGAAATGAAAGTTTCGTCTAATTTTGTAACCCTCTGAAAATCGGATTTTATTTAAGGTAGTTTTTACCCATAAATTGTACAGTGTTTAACATGGATTTTGTTTCGGTCGATCTCTCATTCAAGTATGAATAACCTTTGAAGTTCTATTACAAAAATTGCTATCAAGTTTTTCGGTATATGAAACTCCAAAATAGTCTTTAAATTAAAGTCACGGGTCCATAAGGGCCAAATGCACGGACATTACTTATCGGTTCGAGAAAGAATATTGCTGACAAAGGGAATGTAAAATCCTGCTTTCAGGCGCATGAAATGGGAGACTTCTTCGTGAATTTAGATGTCCTTTGGGTGACGAACCCTGGAGCTGACAAGCCATCCATCTTTTATTTTCGAATATCGACACTAAAGTGATGGAGAGGAATGAGTAAGTTCCGAGGGACAGGATTCTGATAGGCAGTCCCATGACCCTGAGGCTTCTCTCTCGATCAGTTCTATAAAAAATAAATCAGACAGGAAAATTATGACTAATGATCTTTTTCAGCTCAGGAAATGAGTTTCCACGGGGTTTTTTACGGATCAGAAATTGATGTAACCGAAGCAACTCTTTTTTATTGCTGGCGAAAAAGGGACATTACAAAATGGGGGAAAAGTTCTAACACGTTTGTTATTTCTATTTCCTCAAAAGGCCTCCTTAAGTTTGTGCATTCTTATAACTAGAACGACAATAAAAGACATTCCTACGTGAAACTTCTCAGCCAAACACGGCTTTAAGCCATAACATTCATCACTTGAGCCACATATACACGTTTGCAATTAGTATCTACCACTGTTAACGTTTAGAAGAACGTTCAAAACTCAACCTGTTGAAGTTTCAGCTCGGTGGATATTAACTTTATCGAGAAAACTTTACGCCTCAAGCGTAAATATATACCGTGATCAAGTTATCCTTGATTGATTTCCGCTTAACTGCGAAGTTTTCAAACTCTGTATTTTAATTTTTATTACCGTTTTCGGATTGTTTTACGATAACAAAAGAGAGTATAGGCCTATGCCTAAAATTTCAGTACAAAAGTATTGTGTGCTGTTTGTAATGGGATTAAAGCCTGCAGCGTATTAGATAATGAGATCAAGAGCTAATCCTTGACTGATTTCCGCTTAACAACGAAGTTTTCAAACTCAGTAATTCCATTTCTATTGCCGTTTTCCGGGATTTGTTTTTACGTTTACAAGAGCTTAGCCTGCCAATAATTGGTGTTTTTTTCACACCGTATTATGTCTTGCGTTCAGGAAACTATTAACGTCTGACCTCGTCTGCAGGGCTCGTTTCTGATTCAGCAAAAAATATAATCACAAGCAGAATTTGCAGTGATTCTTGCAGACACTTGACGCTTCGCAGGTGTATTCTACAATGACTAATGAAGGGGAAATTATAGGGATTAAGATAAGTGCCAACAGTCACACCTTCACTGGTCCTGTGAGAATTCAGTATCAAGTTTAACAACCTCAAACACAATCCCCAACAAAAAAGGGTAATTGCTCTCTGGAGGTTTTAATAATGAGTTTAATGTGTTGACCCCTCGGGGCTTAATCAGTTCCAAATATTGAAGTCTCCCTGTTCATTGGACACCGCGATGCATGGCGGTTTAAGATGGTATTGACGTAAACCACATTGGAGTTTTTGATTGGTGCACAGATTTTCAACACTTTTTTTTTTTATTATTAATCTAGGCCTCAAAATAAAACGTAGAAGCTTGGGTGTAAATTCCGGGGGGGGGGATATCCTCCCACTTTTTGAACGGGGTGGGCTATTGGATCCCCCCCCCCCCCCCCACACACTTTTCGTGATGGGAAACAAAAACCCGGATTTTGAGGTATTTGTCGAACTTCCCAACAACCAAAAATGTATTCAATAGTACTGAAAAAGTGAGATGAAGTATAACAGTTTTCAATGCGCCGTTTTGATAATCAGGTGAAGAACCGTAAGTATATATAAGATGTACATCTGTATCATGAACAGCGCCCCTAGTGTCATGTTGTGTCCAGCAAGTCCCCCCCCCCCGCGCTTTTGCATACATGTACAATAATATGTTGTCTATCTCTCAACTGACGTTGTGCATATAGGCCATACCATCAAGACGCATTGAGACCGTATGAATGGCAGCTCAAGTCAGATGATCTGATGGAATATCGCTGCTGTGAGGGATGGGCTCAAATAGGCGATTCATGTCCCCAAGGTAAGTAACGTAAAGAGCGCCCCTAACGTCAATACCAAAAGCCCTCCCAATGTACAATGCAACTACGGTTCAAAGCACCAACATTCAGTCTCACCAAATTAGCTTGTGATTGCATATTTTTCCACGCACCAAAATATCAAGAAATCGCTGGCAGACAATGTTAATATCATTTTTTCACATAATGTTTCCGTATCAAAGTTCTTAATTTCACGGATATTATGCCTTAATAGAATAACTTCTTTAGGATATTTAGTTTAAAACTGTTTCTCTGTCTTAGAACCAGTATTACTCCAAAGTGTGTCAGTCATTTTTACAGGGGACTATAGCTTGAAATTGATACCTTTTCCGGTTAACTGTTGAAGACTTCCCAGTTGATACAAGAAAGTTCCTCTCTCATTGCAAGTCATAACAACAATTCGAGTGATGACATTGCTAGAGGCATGCTGGGGTCAACAACCTGGCCGAGGTCTCTCCAAGGGTGTCCAGAAAGAACTCGTCTGTCCCTAAGCCTGTAATGACTGAAATGAAGACTTCCTGAAAAAATATCCTACCCGTACGCGTCGTGTCTGGGGTTGTACATACTGAATGGATATGACATTGGATGAATGCGTGAATATAAGGATGCTTTGATACAACTATTTTACATTTTGAGCATACATGGAGTGAGCGTTTTGGAAACATAATCAATATTTGTGAATTGAAATTAATTGACACGAAATATAATTGAGCATTTGATGGTACAACAGTTTACCTAAATTAGACGTCGTTAATTGCGAACCTCATATAGGATGCATTAAAACAACAGTGTGTTTCTTGAATCATTTGGTGAAACAAGCTGTCTTCAAGTCAGCTATCATTTTAACTGATAATAGGACAGTTCACCATAAAAACGAAAGCGGGAGCTGACATATGTATCAATAAAAAAATATCTAAATATAAAACATCAAGCACATGATATGATTAGTGTTTTAATTTTCGCAATTTTTTGTTTACAGAAAAGAAACATCCACTAGTTCATCCCACATCCTCTTTCAAATTTGATTTAAAAAAGAAACAAAACAAGTAATATAATATTAATAACTGTGATTTATTTTTATAATATTCTTGACTATTTACGTGTGTTTGTATTTGTCATAGCTTTGTGCAATACGCCCTGCAACCATGGCTATTGTGCCGCGCCCAATTACTGCTCATGTGACGATCATTGGGCGGTGAGTGTTCTTCTGTATTTTTTTCCCAAAATATTGCCTCAGCTCTATAAGCAAGACGCTATCGATCGTCGAATTAATTATTTGCAAATCTTGTTGGTAATAGTTTATTCTTAATAATGCATCAAGGCCGAATATGGTCAAGGCCATAGTAATGAACGAGTCACGTGCCTAATCACGTGATGAGATCCACGTATGCTTTATTGGCACTGACCGGTCAACTTCAAGATAAATGTGTCTCAATTTGCCTCCGAGTATGAAGATGTTTTTCATTGCACTCCACTTGTGAAGAATGACAAAGCATCGAAATGTACTCCAAGCAATACACCAACGTGTGATTACGGGAACAGGAAGAGGCGATTATAAGAGGGCTAGAGGGACTAGAAATCCCCCTCCCGGTTTGCGTTTCCACTCCCCCCCCCCCCACCCTCCCAACGCTTATAGCTTGGCAATCAACCATGTTGGTTTCTTAAAGCACGAACGAATTCCTTTTCATGTTTTAGCTCTTATTTTCGCAACATAAAAAATTCACCGTGATTTAGTCGACTCATTTTCAGAGTCCTTCGTATTGCTTTATTTACACGCTTGTTTGAAACTATATCGTAGCCTTATTGTACAATATAACATGAAAATACGCTTATAATTATTTCGGATTGGTGCATAATATTTCTAATATTTCACATACTATTCTCCAAGAGACTATAAATGTTCCCCCAATATCCCCCCCCCCCCCAATGCAGGGACCGACGTGCAACGAGGCATGTCCGGTACTATTTGAAGCTGGTCGGTGTGTTTACGAGTGTGATTGCCCGTCTAGAAGATGCAATTACCCGGATGGATCTTGCGCCTGCCCACTCGGTTTCTCGGGACACAAGTAAGATAATTATTGTATAGGGAGAACATATTAGGATGCCAAACTTTAATAGCCTGTAGATATTGCATCATTGCAGCAATCTTTTCGATGTGTGCTTTTGTCTCAATGAAATACAATTACCAAACTAAATCACAAAGTACGCTGCTAAATGCAGGGGATTTATTGTCTAAAGTGATACATTTTACATGTAGTTTTGTTTCAAAGACGTATGAACATTTAACTGATTATTACAATAATAATAATACACTGCATGAACACAATTCAATAAATTTCATTTGTTTCATAATGAACTTATCCGTATATATCAACTCCAATTCAGGTTGTTGGGGTTTTTTCATTATGAACTGTTATTATGACTTTTTATTTAAATGTTCTTTTACAGATGCAGTGTGCCATGTTCGCCGGGGTATCATGGTCCAAATTGCCTCCTTCAGTGTCATTGTGATGGCAACGTCACGTGTTCGCCAGACACAGGTTCATGCATGAGCCCACGTGAGTCTAACAGTCCGATGACTCTCTAAACTTAGGCATTCCTGCATAGTTTTCATAACAGCACAGCACCGTTGTTCATATTAATTACACAGAAAAGCTCAAGGGGGAAAACGCCACTTAGGGATTTCGAAAGATTAAATACAACTCAAAACTGTATACAATTCAAACTCACAAGCTTCATATCATTTTCACATACGTTGCTTTTTTTGTTGAGAGGGAAAGAACTTTTTGCGTTATGCGATCCGTTAAGCCACTCCCGGTGCAAGAGCAAGAGAGGGCGTTTTATTTACCCGTTTTGAAAGCCCCGTGGATGGAAAACACCACGTGTGCGCGCGTCTTGCAAATTGGTACGCGCTTAAAATGTTACGATAGCGAAGTGAGTACACACAACCAGTTTTATTCGGAGTGTGCGCAAAGCCACTCAAGAAGGGCCAACTTCGTATGTGTATATCTTGGCCCAAGACGTAGATGAAGGAGTGCCGCTATGTTCATAAAAGTGCACCTATGATCGGTGCCACCTCACAAAGGACAGATTTTACTCGTTGACAGTACATGCTACTCATGTAGGCGAACAAAGACCTGTCCTCCGATGTTACGTCAGCTGCAAGGTGTCTGTATAATGTGAAGACGCACTCCTGCGAAACAAACAGCGCACGGGCGTGGGCTCGTGTAAGGTGATCCTCTCTCGATCGTTGGCGCCTTGGACCAAGACCATATAGTGGCCAAGATCGCTGTCAATGACACACTATAGGGAAAGCCCCTAATAACTCGGTATGAGCCCCTCTAAGCCTTTTACCCCTTCACCTGTTACGGATGACGTATTTTGCGATGTCTGAGAGGCACTTTTACATCGTGACTTGGCAATCTCTCTAAGCACATAGTTTTTACGGTGGGCACAATGTGAGGGCGCTGTTGGAGTTGGTAAACTCCTTTGTGTTTACCTAGTCTTGGTACAAGACTGAATTTGGATGTTACAGCCAGTCTCTAACAAACACGGTGAAGCCGCTGCGACTGTTGTGGTTGCTATCAACAGGATGAATCAAAATCCAGTCTTAGGAACATTGGCAGTGCTACCCAGGAAATATTCTGAGCATACCTCACGCGCGCTGTATTCATAAATGTACCCGACCAATTTTTAACCTGTTTGACCAATCACACTTTTTGTCATGACCTCACGTTCTTATCGGACACTATTTTTCATTTCTGATCCTGACACAGAGAACATATCAACCATACCAGATGCTCCCGAGTTAAGGGTGCATGCATTCCGCATGGCCACCCTGACAGGATGCGGCATAGCGGCAGTTGTGGCTCTGTTTAGTGCGACTGCGTACGCAGTCCGCAAGAGACGGACGAGACGAGTGTTCAATGTCCGGTGAGCGTTAGATGCCGAACATTTTATTGCAGGGAAAATAAAATATGGGGTTCGTGGTAGAGTTGGGAGTAAATGTAGTGGAGTATCCAAGTTGATAAAAATGAAGGCCAACAATAATGAGAAAAGGAAGGCTACTTTCTATTGTCCCTTTGTTGAGCTGGATCCACCTCTTGAATTAAAACTATTTTAAAACTTTCCAAAATCCCTTCTTGCAATTCAACAGAAAATTACTTCGCCATTAACTCCCTAAAATCGTAACCTAAAATTGACGGGAATGGTAATTATATCGGGTTTTCTGTTTCCAGGAAAAGAACAATGAGTATGACGCCCATAGCGAACAGGCCACTTGTCGACAATGAAGGTACTGAGAACTATTGTTTAATAGTATCAGGAGTATCAAGATGATGTACATGTATAACTTTGTTTCACCTCCCAGTCGTGACCTATCCTAACCACAAAAATACAATTTTTAACACAGGAGGTACGTACTTCAAGCCCTAACATTTTATACCAAAACACTGAATGATAAAAATGTCGATGCCGTATAGGGTCTGAGTCAGATTGCAGTGAGAGCTTCTCCTGTTCTCTAGCCACAAAACGGTCCTTCTTTCAGCAAGGTCACGATGATCACACACTTGTGAAATAAATTGAAGCCTGTGATCAACTCCACGACTTGTCACTTATCACCTCCTCACTAGATGGTCTCTAATACCATCTCCTTCCTTGCTCTAGGATTTCTGTTAACAGGATGGTCAGCTACACTGACCGAAGCTGAAATCGAAAATAGCAAGCTTTGTTTTCATACACACCTGTCAATCCATTCAATTCTACCTTGCTTTTCAGATATTTCACTCAAGTCGACGCTCTCATTTGGAGCCCGTGGCACCAAATACCAAGGTTACTCAGTCAAGTTCCCAGGTAGATGTGCCACTGCTTCGTATGTCGGCATGCGGGACTTGATAACAAATGGAGAGACTAACCTACATTCAACCGGCAGACCCCTGTCCTGCCTTTCAACATCTACAACAATCTCTATGGTAGAGTCCTTATCAGAGTCCAGGGACACCATCTACGAGGTCCGTGGGGCTCACGTTCTGGGTGCACTGAGGAATCAGGTGCATAATCCCAGGTACACCAACAGCAGTGTGTTTTCAGTCAACAAGACGAAACCGCTGGATGAGAGACTAAACTCAGTCAGGGATGGGGTCGGTGTTGACTGTGATAGTGATTCCGATGATGAGTTGGAATATAATTATCCCTATGCTGATCTTGCTTTGAGGTTGCCAGGACCTGCTGAGACGACACAAGATGCATGTAGTAGAGCTCTGAGACCATGCTCTAGTAACACGGAGTACGTGGTGGTCCTCAACAAAGGCTTGAATGCTGCCTGCTTTACCCAAGAACCGATTGAGCTAGGGTTAACGAGGGAAGGACCAGTTGGGATGAGCTTCACCACCTCAACACCTGCATCCTCTGATCTGAAGGCCTTGCCAAGTCCAGGAGAAGGCTCATCAACCGAGACTCAGGTGGCACGTTATCAGGTACCTCGCTCTCCCCCAATCCAGCGCTTTGCGGAGTCACCTTGCAATCGGACGTTTGTGCGAGGTTACGTGACCTCTGTGAGGAACTCCTCAAGCTTAAACAGAGGTTCTGAACATCGACGAACAAGGAGGTTGAAGTCAGAGACGTTTAAGTGTCCTCCACCCCCTCAATACAGCCCGCCTGAGAAGGAGAGGGAATCTGCACTATACATCAATGACCGTATCAGCATGGTTGGGGTCAGGCAATCCGTAAAGTGCAACAAGGTGGCTCCACCGATACCAAAACCAAGAACCAAAATAGCAGGTCAAAGCCCTGCAAAAACACCAGACAGTGAAATGGACGGTGAAATGGGCGGTGAAAAAGGCTTGGAAATGCCAAAAACAGAACGGTTCATCTAAGACAATGGGCAAAGGATGTACAGTGCACCTACGCAAAATGCCATTTTAGTTTCGATTCCTCAACATCCAAGTTTATAACTCAACATCTACACGCAAATTATTTGATGGTGTTTATTGAATATTCTAATGCAAGTGGTCAAATGATTTCACGATTAAGAAATACTATGTAGATGCATATTTGACAAAAGCAATGACAATGCAAACAAATGTGCTCCAATCCGAAAATACATTTTAAGGGCGAGTATTAAGGGTGTTGTCAACCCCCCAAAAAAGTAGCAGAGTGAATACGAATTGCTCTTGGCATCTTATGGGGTACAAGGGGGGAAGTATGATTTCTGGAAGTAAAAATAAATAAAACTTCAAGTTCCAATTTTTTTCTTCCTTTCATTCCTTGAAATTTAATGGACAAGTAGTTCACTTGATAAGTTATTTGTTTTCTAAAAATAAACAAGCGGAACAATGTCAATGAATGGAGTTTTATAATGTATTTCTTTATAAGACCCCTTTCTCATGAACATACAATGTACTTCTACATTCACACTTCTGTAGAGTATACCATGTGCTTTCTGTGAAGTTGTGAAGTTTTTATAATATATTTCTTTATAAGAACCTTTTCCCATGAACATACTTCTACATTCCCACTTCTGTATACTATGTGCATTAATTGTAGTGTTAATGAGTTCTTGACACTGGTAAGTCAGTCGTGAATTATTGTGCTGGAGAAAGGAAACAGCTTGAGTAGATTAAGCTTCAACTGATTTTAAGCAAAATGAGTACTTGCATTGGGTGTTGTGGTCTGTTGAATTTAGTGCTCCTAGATAAAAGTTCAGTAGGAAGATTTAGAAACAAGTTGTTATCATTCGGATAACACTGATTAAAGCTGTTAGTGAAATATGTGTGATGTATTCAGCACTATATTCGTTTAGGATATTAAGAATACCGTGACATTAATTCTTCAAGACGTTTTGCATCCCTAAAATTATAAGTATGTGACTTTGCATTTAATTTTGCAAATGTGTAGCCAATATTTTAAATACCATTTAACTATTCATACTTTAAGCAATTTCACAAAGGCTGCATCTGCCCATTTTGTCTGCAAACCGGTGTGATTCACATGATAAATCAACGATTGAAATAAACAAATAATAATCATTACGACAATTTCTATAGCTCCAAAGTCTGCCTAAAAGGCACTCAAGGTGCTTCAGAAAGATACAATTTAAAAGCTAAGGCGCATCACAATTTTAAAAAAAAGCAGAGTCACTGAAAAAGTATAAACTTGTTCGTGTACATGTACCTCAAATGTAATCAAGCAGGATGGGTGCAGGTTTTGAAACATCGTTAATTATTTGTGCCACGTACGTTTAACTGTAAGGAAGATCGCGTGAAAGTTGATCCTTCTTTTTTTGAATTCAAGATTTGTATAAAAGTTTTAGGAAACATTTGTAAATAGATTGAGATTTGTTTTGTTTAAACGTTTAAGCGTGTACACGTAACACCCTTACTTTAATAATATTTATATTTTCAGCACTGTGATGACTGGCAAGTACATGTACCGAATAGACCATGTGCATTGCACGTATCTCTGAGAGGGCTCTTTGTAATTTTAGTTTAGTTACAATAAATACTAAAACAGGTCTCTCCGTGCATACCCCAGCGATACAAAACCATTAAACTCTGACCCACCTTAACGCATAAAGTCTATCAGAAAAAATAAATTACCTGATATTAATACCAATATTTGTGCTATTCTAGAGAAAAATAAAAAGGAATACAACATTTATGTTCCTGGTAAAAAAGTTTTGCTTGAGGCAGTAGGCGTTGTGGTAAACCAACCTGTCTACTTGGTCTTAGCGTGGTCTTAGTTTATACTCAGTAAACTACATGCAAGTAAGGTAGTTCGCACCTGTTAAATCACATCATTTATGCCATCATTTCGTAGGGTTATGTCCATACATCCTCCACGTAACGCTTCTCTTCACGTAATGTTGCCAGCAGGCAGGCCGCTTCATAAGCAGTTCTCCCCGTCTCCTGCATGAAGATGTCACTGAAGGTGGTCGTCACATTCTTAGCCATGTTCTTGGCATCACTGAAAGACAACAAACAAAAAATTAATTTTAATGACAAATTCAAAGAAACATGCAATTTTGGGATCGCTAAGTTGATGTTTTTGGATTTTTCCTGATACAGTGTCCTGTGATTTGAAATTTCAAGGAAGCGCTAAAATATTTCTTTGAAACTATGAAGTCAGAAATTGCAAGTATTTTGCTGAAGGACTTCGTGCTAACAAGACAACTACATGTGCGCGTACTGATTGGCACGTGTACAGCACAATCTACGCACAACTAAGGTCGTACTTAAAATTCGTTTTTACCAATCTCCAACTGATTTCTTGTCATTTTTTCTTGTGAAATGCCCAGATAAAATTCCAACATGAATGTTTCTTCGGGTGATAACAGTTAGAAATTATAATGTCAAAACTTATAGCAAGAGAAAGGGCAACTCTGTGTAAAATGCCCATAGGCGGGCGTGCGAGGGGTCCAGAATCTCAGAGACAAAATGGCGTACTTTCGGGCTCTCTTGTCTCAGAATAGGCATTTTCCGTACTTGCTGGTGTTGATTGCTCAATGCAGCAGACGTACACACCAGCTGCATTCTGTTGCATCTGACAAGGCTAAGGTTAATAGAGCTGGAATGCTCCAGGAAATTACTTACCCACAGACATAGACCACTGCCTTGTCCTCTAGGATCAGTTGACACAGCTCGGCCGCATATGTCCTCAAGTTGTCCTGAACATACCGAGGGGTATCAGACGTCGCATTCCCCATCTTACAACTCTCCTCAGTCGCTGACGGGCTCGGATCGCGAGAGAAGGACAAGCAGAGTTTGGACAGGACACCAGAGGACAGATAACCCTCAAGAGAGTCCCTGTCAAGGGGTAGAAAGCATTTGTCTCAATTTCATTTTCTTTCTTCTGACGTTCATAATTTCAAATGTACAGACTGTACATGTAATTGGTCCTACAACATAATTAAGCCTCCATATTGGGTTCTGCCCTTCACTGGCATACTTTATTAAACTGTACACTCGGTGTTGTCTAGAGGGATTGTGAGATAAAAACTACTGAGGTGGGACTTGAACCCTTGATCTCCTGCTTGCTAGTGCAGACGTCTTACCACTCAACCACCGAGCTTGTCAGGGACAGCTTACTGGTTCAAAAAATGAAATCTGCAAAGTTCGTCTTCCAAACAAATTATACATTCCAAGACTTAGGGTTAACAATATCACTCATGAGAACAATGCAGGATTTTTCGGCAATGAGGATGGCCTTGCCTAGTCTACCGCATATCTTTTCAAAAAAGTTAACCAAAAAAGGGATGTCAAATAGTTTTCATACATTTAAGAGAAGTAGGAAGTTGCACAAAATGTGTTCCTTAGAAAAAAATCATCACATGAACACTTTAAAGTTATAAATTTTCCAAAACACTTGTTTCATGAGATCCTATTAAAATGTGTTATTCCACTTGATTTTTTTGTTTAAATTTCACCAACCTGTACAAGAAGTCTCTGTCCCTGTGCCGACACCCAAAGAAGAGCCAGGCGGGTCCAAGACACGCCCCTGCCTTGAGAAGGCACGCCCTGTGTTGTAAGAATCCTATGAATGGAGCCACGCCCGTCCCTGGTCCAATCATTATTATGGGTATAGTGGGCTCGGCTGGCAGGTGGAATCTCTGATTGGTTCGTTCAAATATGGGTACCTAAAAGTAAAAAAAAAAGAGAGACTCTCAGCTTCAGAGAATATATTGCCGCAGACCCTTATTTCATTACACAGCAAACGTTAAACACAAAGTAAAAACACAAACGATAGCTTTATTTTGGCGATGATCTGACGCATTTTCAATATTTTTGATACCGTTCCTTAATATTGAAATTCTGATATTTCAATATGATTGAAATATTGCTATTGGCGATATCGATATCAAAATAATATCGAATAATCGAGTAATATCGATATATCAAGGTGCTTACAAAATCCTATACCTTGAGGGAAACCAATGGCACTAGTTGTACATGTACTTTAGTTTGTTGTGCTTTCGAAGGACATCAAGTACCATGTCAAGTAACAATGACCTGCATTGGCTGTAACTTCTTCACTCCTACAAAATCCTACAAATCCTACAAATTTTGAAGGATCTGCAAAGGTTTGAATTGACACCAACCTTTGTTTCCGAATGGATGCTAAGTTTTGACATCTGACTGGCCAGCGAGACATCTGAGTGTTGTTCCGTCTTAGTCAAGTGATTGAGCCATCCTGTGCAGACTCCTTCACGTCGCTCATTTCTCCCTTGACCCTCCGGGAAGACGACAACGTTGAAGACAAAATGCAACTTGTTGGGGTCCACTAAGGGTGAGCTGTAACAAGAATGAGATAATATGAGAGTTGGTCTTGTGATTAGCTCAAATGATCTCCCAATAACTCATAATTGGACTTATGATTTCTACATATTCAATACTGTTGACTTCTTGGCAATTCCGTAAAATTGAATTTTCGGTGTACGTCCGACCACAGGATGTACAACAAGGTCGTTAAGGTGGTGGTACATTAGTTTGGTCTGTAATTGTTTTCTACTCATTAGATGTCACATTATTAGTGATGTATCACATTCACTTTCCCAACAGCAGCTCATTAAAGTGTTTGACATGTACATCGGAATTTACAAAACTGCCCCTCTTTCAATTCTACAATATAAGTGTTTCTATAAACAAAAAAGGAAAACTGACTAAGTGCATTATAACAAAGTTGAACAAAGAAACTGTTCAACTTCAACATAAAAGTCCAAGTCAAGCCCAGTCAAGTCCACCACAAGTCCTCACAAGTCAAGCACACGTCACCTTGTCCCAAGTGAACTCACAAGATGTTGAAATGATCTGAGACATTGGCAGTCTATTGTTCAACCGCTGTTAATTGTGAACGGCAAGTCACTGAATGGACTTGTGATTTACTTGTTACCGGACTTGTGATAGACTCGATTACGACATGGTCCACTACCCACCTCGATATGGAGTACGGTCTCGGCTGAAGCCTGGGTAGATGTTCAAACAGTCGACTCAAAGGAGGATGGCATGATGGGAAGGCCGCCAGGATGTCCAACAGAGACAGGTGGGGATCCCGTATGAAGGTACCGTAGTCACCGGCGCCTTGCTTGCTACACAATTCCTGCAGCCGACGCTTTTCCGATGCACCGTGGGTGTGGTCGACAAGGACTCGCAAGAATGCCTGTTGATCAAGTCAACGTTGTTAGACCAGAGGGAAAGCCTTGGATTCTATGAAAGAACAGGGCCAAATATCATGGCTCTTACCACAGAATTCTGTGCGTAGGGGCCATTACGTATAATCAATGTTTGAAACTTTGGATTTTTATTCTTAACAGTGTTGGGAATGTGGTGTCTGTGGCCATGGGCAAGATACTTTACTACAATTGCCTCTCTCCACCCAGGAGTATGAAAGGGTACTTGTGAGGGTAGACGACCGAATGTGCGCTGATATCGGCTGCCACTTGGTCTTGTGGCATGTAGAACTGGGGAATAAATGTAAAGGACTTTGAGATTGTTGATACGATGGAAAGCGCTATAATTTATATTTATTTACGAGAACATATCTTATTTACGAGAACAAATCTATTCATTCAGGCTACAAATCAGAAAGATGACGCAACAGTTCTGCAAACTACCTTCTTTGGCGGGGTCCTTATATCACAGCAATGCGACAGTGCATGTCTCAGTGTACAGAGGGGTTGAGGTATGTACTCTGGCACCACAGCGCGTCTTTTCTTGGTCCCACTCAGCACCTGCAGACTCAGCGGACAGTCAGCCTTGTCTTGTAAGCCAAGTCGTTGAATCAGGTCATTGACCTCTCTGCTATCATTGTGGCAGACGATGCTGAACGAATCGCCTGGTTGGTAGTGAATTCCAGTCTCCTGGAATGGAATAATATAATCCAGAAATAAGCAATACACTTTAATAAATCAGTAGGCCTAGACATCTTGTTTAACCCATTAGCACCTGTACCGCATTGTACTACAATGTATACATTGTACTACATTGTATACATTGTACTACATTGTATACATTGTACTACATTGTATTACATTGTACTACATTGTATACATTGTACTACATTGTATACATTGTACTACATTGAATACTTTGTACTACATTGTATACATTGTACTACATTGTATACAATGTAGTACAATGTATACATTGTACTACATTGTATACATTGTACTACATTGTATACATTGTATACATTGTATACATTGTACTACATTGTACTACATTGTACTACATTGTACTACATTGTACTACACTGTACTACATTCCATACAGAGCAATAGGGCGATTTGGGATGGTAAAGGGACTCATGTGGTTTAACCCAAACCCCAAAACATAGGCCAGTTTCTTATTTATTTTTAGTTTCAATATAACTGAATGGCAAACTGACCGAAATGTCTAGCTCCATGTCAAGTGCAGTCTTGACCGCATCTTCTCTTGTCAGCCTGGTTGCAGAGACCAGTGTTGCCATGGTAACAGGGGAGGCAGCTGATGGCATGGGTGCTCCACCTTGAACAGGGAGATCATCGCTTTTCTGCAACAAAAAGATTTTGATTTCAAAAATAAGTTTATTTTGGTCACTAGTTGCCATAATAAAATAAAACATTAGAAATAGATGGTAGAGTACCAACCAAACAACAATTTCAGTGCAGAATTTCACTAATGGTAATAAAAACATTTAAATTAATCTCTTTTTTTGCCAAATCAAAAGTAGTTAAAACAAGATTCCAATATATTTGCAATCACATAACCGACTGAAACAAACCATGCTCATTCAATCAATGAATATAATAGGATGTATGCTGGTGTAAAAAAAAAAACAGGAAGGAATTCAATCAAATCTCAGAAAGACAGAACTATTTTAATACTATTTCCCACAGCAGCTTGGACAGTTTAATTCTTGCCGCTCCTAAATCCTTTCCAATATTCACAAAGTATCTCACCAGTGTTTGGTCTGTGTGGAATTCTACATCCAGGAATGGAGGTGGAGCAACCGGTAGTGTAAGACCACTCTCAGATAGGGGCGGTATAGACATCCTGAGAGAAGCGGAACCATCAGTCTGCGTTACAGCTCCTCCTTCTGTTGCACTGCTTGCCTGTTCCACATGTCCGAGAGGTCTGTCTTGTTCGCCTCTTCTTGAACCCTCTGGCCTGCTTAGGGAAGTAGAAGGCATGTCATTCGGTTCTGGGGAGACCTCGAGGTGGTTCACGACTGATATTTTAGAGACGGAAGATGCACTGCGTTCATCGTTCTCAGTGCCAGTTCTCTCTTCAAGACCAGGATTTCTTGAAGGTTCTAATGTTGTCTGGTCATGGTTAGCAGTCCTTCGGTCTGCGGGACTTTCTTTGGCATCTTCTGAGGTTGCCGATGCAGAGACAGGAGCAGAGGATAAGTCTTCCATTCTGGTATCAACAGAAGAAGACTGGACATCCAGGAAAGGTGATGCTACTTCAGTGTGTCTCTCCGGCAGGTTTACAGGTTCATCGCTGGAAACGACAATGTCATTTCTCGCTTCCCCGCTTTGGCACGAGTCAGAAGTACTGTTAGTTGCTAGAACTGAGCAGCCAGCTTGGCTCTCAGATACACCGTCTAAGCCAAGATGCTTTCGAAGTGCTGGATACAATCCTTCAATCCAGGGTTCTGCCACAATCTCTAGGCTGCCAAAAACAAACAATTGTTCCATTTTATTGCAACAAATCTGAGTTCATCCTGTGGTTTGTCCACATTATCCACATTAACGTGAAAGGATTCTTGAAAACTAAAAATTAAGAAAGCTTTTTGAGCCAGGTTGGTTTAATATTTTAATAAACGTATTGAGCTTCCACTCATCAAAATACTGCAATAAATCAGTGGGTTTCAAGAGCATTTTGAGAAAATACATTCGCTAAAGTCACTGACTGTAGTATCCACTGCTAAATCAGATTCAAACTGACCAGCTGACCCCATCAACTCATTGGTTTTGTCTGCACAAGTAAGCAAGGGGTCATGGGTTCAAGTCCCACAACAGAAAGCTTGTGAAGTCTTTCCCACGCGCTCTCAGACAGCAATGAGCATGCACCGTGTGTTCATAAAACACAGTCGAAGAATAGTAACTGCTGACTCAAAATGCACACGATCACAAACTGAAAGCATGGAGCCGCACTCACCCAGTTGCATCGTCGGCAAAACCAGGAGGATAGAAGTGACCAGCGCCCAGTTCGTCCAGTCGTTGGTTGAAGTTTTTGCCATTGCGACAAAAATTGGTGTAGTTAGAATCCCCAAGACCTAATTGGAGAGAATGTCAGACAATCGAATTCATTTTACGAAATATTGCATTTGGCCTCTGAGGTATATGAGCAAGATAAATCTTATTATTATTTCTTTCTGATAATGGAACCAAGGATTCCTCAAAAGTGCTTTTGGGACTGTAGCTCGCAAGCCTGAAGAAACCTGAAGAGAGAAGACAATGATAAATTACAGTTCTAGAGGTGGGAGGAAAACCACAGAAGAATACATTGTATTCTGAAGGGAAAGCAACGGAATCAGGCAGGGACTGAAAACCCAATCCACACGTGGACCAGGGCAGGAATCGAACTTGGGCCACAGAGGTGGAAGGCGCGGAAGGAACCGCTGCGCCGACCTGACTCAGCACTGCAATGTTACTCACCTAGCAGAGTGAAGTGGACCCCTGCGAGGTAATCACTGGTTAACGTTTTCTTCTTGATACGGCGCCAGAATTTGGTGGCTGTATCTGGTGGCTCCCCGTCTCCCGTCGTAGACACAATGATCACAACGCACTTCTCCTTCTCAATGCTGAACTGTAAATCAAACAGATACATAATATTCAGCTCTGCTTTATTCACAAATGATAGGATGAAGTAAGGATGATGGCCTTTTTATTTTTGTATTAATGAATGAATATTGAAAAATAGGCTAAAATAGCCATATTTAGCTTACTCTATATGTGCCCTAAAAAGGAAGCCCTTTTATTTGATACTTCTGGGTAGTTGTCGATCAATTGATGACCACAAAAGCTTCTTAAGGTGCTTTTTGAACATTGGTAAAGCCATAAGAAGCATCTGCACTTCTGAACATCTTTTAAAAAATGTTTTGCCTGAAATTTAAAAAATTAAAACAGAATTGATACAGATTTTAAAAAAGGAAGCAGGCGAGAACGATCATCTGTATGTTTTTTTTACTTGGCCTTAAGTAACATAAAACTTAAAAGTGTATGTTAAAAACAAAGAATCGTTTGTTAAACCTTTTTGTCAGTCACACTAAAGCAGTGCATCTCGGGGTCTAGCCCATGGTTTGGCGACGTCTCAAAGATTTCTTCTGCTATGGCCTTTGCCTGGCCAGTCTGTGAGCCGTACAATAGAAGGAATCGTCCCTCACTACCTTTAGTCATGTTGTCCAAGTCAGATATCTGTAAAATGAGTTGTAAACAAAAAAGAATTACAAAAACAAGGAAATTGACTGCAGCTGAATTTGAAAAAAAAAATTAGCAGCATTGTGTATGGTCATTGTCATCATCATTTTATCCCCCCCCCCAAAAAAAAAAAACCGTGACTCGACATGCTCGAGGATAAACAAAATAAAAAGTTGGAAAAGGCAGAGAAATTATAAATATAAATTGTTCTTGAATTCCACACATAATTAATAATATTATTTTATATTACGGAAGAATGTTGTAACCTGACGCCATTTTTTTCTATCAACTTCAAGCATCATATCAATCAATGGACAATGAAGCCCATTTCATTTTGCAAAACTGATTTGATATTGTTTCAATTTTGTTAGGAAATTAGACAATTTTTTTAGAACAACCGCTGAAGACAAGTAGCGTCAGGTTGCAGCATTCTTTCCCACAAAGCGCGGAGAATGACGACGATGTTGTAAACTCTTCTTACATGACATACCCGACAAAAAGAGTGAGCTTAATACGACAGTCAATGAGTCATGACATTGACAATGACATTGCAAAAGGATCGGAGCGCACCTAGCCATGTGTGTGCGACTGTGCGTGTTATGCAATTTGCATGCTACGTCAGTACTGAGAGAAAGTTGGCTTTTTCAATAATAAAAGATTATTGTTTTAAGAGTTTTGCTCTCGATTTTAGGTAAAAGAATATAATTATATTAATAAAAAAAGAAATGTTGTTTAATTAATTTATTTGCATTTTTTATGTACCATATGGGTCTTGAAAGATGTAGTAATAATGGATTTATGTAAAACTTTGTGACAAGCCTAAGATGTCTGCGCCCTGTGCCGGAGAGAAAACTGGTGACTGATTGTGTTTTTGCACACAGCAATGTTCTGTTTGTATAAAGTTTAAATAGATATCCAGTCATGTCAAACACAAAGTTACAAACATTGAGACTTTTAAGATCTTTGTTACGGGAACTCCGAGAGGTCAAAAATGTAAGATTTTACCTTTTGTATAACATTGTTGAACGAACCGATGACCGACAAAGCCGAAGGCCGTCAGCGCCATTGCCGTAACGCGTATAATTAACGCAAACAATTGATCTATCGCCGTTTGCGAGTTAGCCACGCCCCTTAGACAACCCTATGGAGTTTTTGTACACTAAATTTTGTTTGTCTCAGATTTTGCGTGTTCTGCGTCCATTTTGTGTATCATGTAATTGGACAATATTTCACAAGCTGCGTTGACGCGATTCTAACGCGATAGGTCAATTATACGGCATTTGGAAAAACATATTTACAACTCCCGTCCAACCAGAATGTTTTCACAGTTCGAATGGTACTTGCACGTGAGACTACAGACTGTGCCGGGCATCTGGGTTCAAAACTGCTGCCGTGCTCCTCATTTGTCATGTTTGTTGTGAATTAAACAGTGTTAATAATAATAATAAGATTTCTTAAACTTAATGTTTTTAATCAAATTGTTTGTTTTATCTAGAGTAGATTTCATTTTCTTCTTTGAAATCAATGGCTTTGGAAAATTGTTTTTAAAAGGAAATAAAGTCTGAGAACCATTTAGGCCCCCTACCTGTACTAACCTGTGTCCTCCACCCCCTCCCCCCACCCTCCCCAAGCATCTTCGCCAGGACGTGGAGGGCTACCCGCTGGCTCATAGTCTGGTTCCAACAGCCAAAGATCTTGACGTTGAATACTATCGCGTCGGGGAGCCAGACAGTTCCGTAACGATAGCACTTAGTCACTTTATGGCCGCCACTGCAAAAATTGAATTGACTAGTTTGTTGCATTGATTGACAATTATACTTATGATCATTAGCGTTTTACAACTGTCATCTTTTTCATTTATCTGTATGTGCAGAGTTCTCCTAGAAACACAATGGCCTATGGCTACCTGATGGATCAATTCCGAAAGAATCAGATCACGTCGGAAAAGTATTGCAAAGAACACAATGAGATGTTACAGCAGGCCCAGACGTATCTTTGTCTGCTCAGGAGTACACGAGAACATGAGGTAAGATTTCCTCTTTTATTTCAGTATTTTGAGCAGTTCATGCTTCAAAATAAAAGCGGTGTGCTGGAGGATTAGGGTAATGCACCTTATTCACGTGTCGGCCATATTTAATTGAAAGCGAGGTAAATTCTTCATTTTTGGAACTTGAGAGAAAAAATGAAAGCAATGAAATAAGGGTTCCTTGATTAAGGCAAAAACAAAACACTTCTGCTTCCGATTACATGGCATTCGAAAATAGGGTAGGTAGGTAGGGAATTTTTTTTTCTGGCAATTGTTTTTGTGTACAATCTTATGGAGGCGTCTGCGTGTAGTCAAGGGTAAAATGTTGAAATTGATTGTTTTGGGTGTTTTTACTCTCATTTTTCCCATAAAAAAAATTAGGGTAGGGGCTCTCAGAATAGGGTAGGTAGGGAAACCGGAAGCAGAACTATAATTTTTTTGGGCCTAACCAGAACCAGTCTGTTCTGATGAATAATTAAAAATTTGTGATTAAACATATTTTGTAAGCCACATTTTAAAAAAAGTTGAAAAATGAGGCTTAGAATGCAAAATAGTCTGGCACCATCCCATTCAACAGTTAACAATTTATATAACATTCGGGGAACACAATTGAAAATGGCTTCCTATTGAATATCTATATGGCTACTACTGATATTTACTGCTTTAGAAAGTTTCTTAAAAAAAGTGGGTGGGGACAGTTTATACTTCCAAGGGGGATTCAAAGGTGGGGGGAGGGGGGGGGGGTGAGGAAGAAAGTTGTGAAGATGCAAACCAGAGGCACAAGGGCTTGAAATTGGGATAACAAACAATTACTTCCAAGTGCACTTTCTTAAACGTTTGATGAATAAAGCAACCTCTTAATATTTGTGTATTGTATCCTATTTTCTTAATCTTGTCAGGCTTTGCAGGCAGTATACAGGAGGGGAGAGAGGACTGTGGCAGAAAGTGCCAACCTGGTCGGCTTACAACTACCCAAACCCTACAAAGAATGAATCTCGGATGTTTTTCTTAATTAATTATACTTAAACATTATCGTTGTATAAAAACACTTTAACGATTGTATATACTGTAATTAGGGAGGAAAAAAAAGTAGTGCAGTGTTGTAGATTATGGTGATTGACCCGTTAACCTAATACGTGTAAACATGCCAAATAATATCACAGAGCACAACAGAAATAAGGTAGAAGCTTAAGTTTTTGTGAATTACAGAGGTCCGAACATGGAAGTCACGTGATCACACCGTACGTTATCTATAGCAGTAGACGCTACGTTTCCCTTGCTGTAAACTTGCTGTAATTCGTCCACGGCACAGTTCACACTCGTAAAACTTACAACCGACAGTATGAGTCAACGATTGGCAATTTGGAAAGTTTACCGGCTGGCCACACTTGTGGACTTAATTTGGTTAAAGTTGACCACAGTCTCCATAAGTTTTACCATTAACAAACAGATCTAACAGGTTAACAGTGAGAATACAATATATTCAGGAGACTGAAAACAAACATGAATAATCAGATAAGGATTGGTGTGTGTTAATGTGTTCGTTCCTTGTTGTTGATTTTGGATTTACCTTGCATTTTAACTGAATTAAAGGACAAAGCTAGTGATGTTTGAAGCTGATGTTTGAATGTCGGTCTAGCTTTGCTTCAGTTTGTCCTAACACAATTTTGGTCCGGCTGCAAATCCACATTTTCGACCTTTTCTTCGGTGGCATGAATTTTGTTTTCTGGAAAGAAAATAGTGGGGTTAGGAATCTGGTGCGCTGCCCCCCCCCCCCGCAAAAACCAAGCATGTGTATTTATGTATTTTGTTTTGTAGTGTGCCCCCTAGAAGGTAGGTACTATATGCCCCCCCCCCCCCTCAATGTACCGGAGCTGGCGACTTGCATCATAATACAGGGTGAGTAAAATAAAAAGCGGAACCCTAACCCCAAAAATTATATTTCATATTTTTTAAATGTAGCACCAAAAATGATAATGGCTCGAAAGCCAATTTCATAAGCTACTTTAAATTGTACAATCCGTTCGAAGAATATCACCATTTAAACGAAATGACCCTAAAACCTATTCCAGTCATTATTATGTTTTGTGCAACATATTTTTTTAATATGAAATATAATTTTGGGTTCCGCTTTTTTTGACTCGCCCTGTAGGGGTGATCCTCTTTGGACGGAATTTTCTCGCAAAAGTCTTGGGTTAGGCCCAAAAAAAATTGACCGGAAAATGCAAAGATGATGAAATAAGCTTTCATTTGATGTGTGTTCACACACTTTGAGAATTGTCAGCGAATTGTTTTATAATTTCGGGAATTATGCGTAATTATCGCAGATCTATTTACTGGTGTAGTCTGCAACTACGATTTAGCGAGTACTAGGTCAACTGTGAAAACTTGGTAAGTTATATAGCGCCATCTATATTTTAGGCTATGCCATTTGATCTAGTCGGATGCCTGCCTGTCGGAATACAAAGTGTTGGGATCACCATGCGAAGTCTAGGTATGGATCTTCACGTATGGTGTGCATTTTAAATGTTGTTGGGACCCAAGAAGATACGATGAAAATTGCCTGTGTAAGAAAATTAAACAATCACATCGACCATCCGTTCCGTTTATTTTATGTGCAAGGCTGCCCTTGGTAAGTTGGTTTCGTTGTGGCTTTTTTATTTTCCGAAGTATTTGATTTATTTTTAATCATGACTGATTAAACCGGTCCCGCACCTTTTGTACAGCGCCCTCTGCTATGCTGCAGCTCGGGGTCAGAGCTGAGCGCACAGAGGGTGACTACATGGACTACGCGCGGCTAGACTCGGCGATATCTCATTAAAAAAAAGGGGGTACTGCGTCCTGAAATCCACGAATTGTTAATGTGTTGGTCTGGTATCCCATTTCAAACATCTGGTTGAAAAGAAACCAACCTAGGCCTAATGCCTAATGTCATGAATGTCAAACTGTTCCAAAAAAAAGATAAAAAATATAACCACAATGTCATTGACATTGGACAGGACGGAGTATACCTATCATCTTTTTCATTTATCTGTATGTCTAGAGTTCTCCTAGAAACACAATGGCCTACTGCTACCTGATGGATCAGTTCCGAAAGAACCAGGTCACTTACACGTGAAACCCATAGATAAGCAGATAAACGCAAACATGCTGTATACTCATTACTCTGGGAATAATATGAAAATGAGTTTTGGAACGGCCGCTGTATATTTGTACCCCAAGACTATGCCAAGTACTTCTTGACATGCATTCATTTCGCTAAAAGGATTGAATCGATCCCGATGATGCAAAAAAATGATGAAAACAGTCTCCTTTCCGAATCGAAGCTACAGTTTGAGTTTTAACGTTTTAACATGCACGTCCCACGCGAAGCGCGTTGTTGGCGTGACGTCAGAGTCTATTGGTCTGGGAACCTACCACAGACACCGTCTTTATAATGCATATCGTGTGCGGCGTCAGACGGGCCAATCACGAGGCCTCGATAATCAATCTGTTTGACCCTCATTATTCCACTGATTTTTTTAGCACACTTGTAAAAAATTATCTTGCACAGGTTTCTTATAAGTTATATGTTTGTTGTAAATATATTATTACTTTGTTTAGATACGAGTAGAGCTGATGCGCAATGTTCCAAAGCAGCTCACAGAAACAGTTCTGGACATTCGCCAGCGAGAAAGACATCAATGTGCTGAGGACAGAGGCAAATAGTCGATACATTGAGCAACACAAGGAAAAGACAAAGGTATAAAATGGTCTCCACGCCCAGCATCTCTTTTCAGGGCACCGACATAGCACGTCCTCTGTCCTCCCCTCATCTTTGCCCCACGAGTCCTTCCCACAGCACAAGACGGCTTGGCGGCAGCTCGGAATGCCTGTGGCAGTGTCCTGCCAGGCCCATCCGCCTGTACGCGATCTTTTGTGAGATCCGCGGTTGTATGCTGTGGAAGGCTTTGTTGGACATGTCGTTGTTAAGCACCATCCTCAACATTCTGGTGTAGCACCAGAATAGCCTAGGGTCGGGTTTGGGCCAGTACTCGCACCCATATAGCAGGATGGACTCCACTGTGGCCGGGAAGAAAATACTATATAACACATTGGGAAAGAATTTAAATGCATGCACTTGGACTTCCCTTTATTCTAATGACCACTTTGTGATTTTCTTGGTATAGGGGCAGGATGTCACTTCGTTCTTCTTGTCAGCAGAAGAGGAGCACGTCTTGTGTCGTCATTATGAGCATCTTCTGAGAGACTTCTGTCGGAGATTTGAACCTCCCATGCCGCCCGCTGTCAAGGTACAGTATGTTGCCAAATTAAAACTGTCCAGATAGTCAAGTGGAGATGAAAGGAATTTGAGTTTTAGAGAACGGTGTTTCTGTGTTGGCGTCAGATATGAAAATCTAATATCTATGGTAGGTACAAAACATAATTAAACCGTTGCAAGCAAGATACAGTGTATTTCCTTCTGCGTCGTGGTGGTTAGTATGTGATCTGCTTCACAGAAGAATGAATTGCGAAGGCAGGGTTTTTTTACTCGTGGGGGGTGGTGTCACAATGCATTCCATTATAACTTTGTCTAAATGCACAATCTAGAAAAGTAGAATCACCAGAAATCTGCACCACATGTACTTCTTAAATATATTTCCAAATTGTTTTCATGTGGCTTAGAAATGAACTTTATTTGGTATTTCTTGTCTAGGGAACGGCATGTGCTTACTTCAAGAGGTTTTATCTGCGCAACACTGTCATGGACTACCACCCCAAGTTCATCATGTGAGTAAATTTAGGCCTAGACTGTACTTGAAATCCTCCGCACTGCTCCAGGCTGTCACTGGCTGTGTCTCAACATTTCGACAGTGAAAGCTGAAGGATTTTGCAGGATTGAGGCAGTGGTCATCCCTCCAAGGACCACATTCAAGAAATAATTTTGGAGGATTGAGGCTGTATGCATTTTTTACATAGAGGCAGTTGGAGGATTTTGCAGGATCGAGGTTGCATCCTAGCAAAATATGCCTAGGGTGTTAGAATTGTTAACATAGGCAAAGACCATATAGCAAAGATGATGCCATCACTGGTTATGTGACGCCATCCCAAATGTGCATATTTTAAGGTCCTATGTCTACTTTTTCATTGTTTTTCCTTTCGTCTTGGGCGCTAGGTTGACCTGCGTGTATCTGGCGTGTAAAGTGGAGGAGTTCAACGTATCAATCACCCAATTCTGTGCCAATCTCACGGCTGACCAAGAGAGGGCGGCAGAGCTGATCTTGGTCCACGAACTGCTGGTGATGCAAGAGTTGGACTTCCATCTGACTGTGCACAATCCCCTCCGACCGCTAGAAGGGTTTCTCATAGACATCAAGGTAGTGCTATTAGCTAGGGCCACTGAATTTCTATTTCAAAGCTCTCCGTTTTCATTTCGGGAAATTGTGATACAGTTTCAACCATAAAACTGTGCAACAGGACTGTACAGAATATTTCAATTTGCTTTCTCAACTGAATAACAAGTGGCATTTATTTATTTTTATTCAAATATTCAAGAAATGTGAGCCGTTTCAAGGATATGATAAAAACGTTTAATTTGTGCGGTTTTTATTGTTTGGCAAACTCCACACTTTTGTTGACCATTATCGCACGTGGTTTGAGAGCTAACATGATGAATATTACTAGCTCAAATTTCTTCTTTAAAATCCGTCAGATTTGTTCTTTTATTATTTTAATAAGGTCTTTGTCAATTTTTCGACAAGTGCAGGTGCATGCAAATCCTGATTTACGTACGGTGTAGGCTGGTGCATGATCGCTTTAACATGATCAGTGAATTTTGAAATTGGATATTCGAATATTTGATCAAGTCCAAGTTGGAATAATCAAGTACTAAATTGCAAGTGCACAGGCCTACTAAGAAAATCAATTTCCGCTGGACCTACCGGTGTTTGAAATCAGTCTGTATCCACCTAGGAATCCCGGTTCAAATCAGTCTCAGGTTTTTTACATGTTATCTTCTCTCAGACCCGTTTCACATCGTTGAGTAATCCAGAGCAGTTAAGGAAACCAGCGGATGAGTTCCTACAGAGGTCCTTCGCTAGTAACGTCTGCCTCCTATATACTCCATCCCAGGTGAGTGATGTATCCAGCAGGGGTAGAGAGAAACTTACCCCACCCCCACCCCAATCGTTACACCCTACCCCTTTTCCCCCTCCCCAGACACAGTATCTGGATATGCTACTGGGGGTATGTTTCTGGGATCAGTTTTAATAATTAAACATTTCTGCTGTTGACAGAATAATCTTGACATTACGAGTGTGACATATGACATAAGTCTGCACTGAAGAATGAAATGAAGTTTTTTTTTATGTCTATCACACTATGGAGAGTTGGTTCATAAATATGTACTAGGAGCAGTTACCTATCAAGTAGAATACCCCGAACCTTAATGCCGTATTTTAAATGGTCATTTCAATGTAAGTTGTATTTACATTTTGTTGACGTATTTCACAGATTGCTTTAACAGCCTTAGTGACAAGTGCAGCAAAGCAACAAGTCAACATTGACAAGTGAGTTTGATTTTTGCAAAATGGTCATTTTAGTCAACTCGGAACTCTTTGCTAATTTCAATCTAAAACTGATGTCTTGCTTTTTCTTGAAGTAGCAATGTTGTAAATTTCTAGTCTTTTTACGCTCAAATGGGAAAAACATAATGGAAGCTACTTTCTGAATTAAAAGGGCTGGGGAAAAATTGTATAATTTATTTGAAATACAGAGTTTGTTTTTTATTTCCACTTTATGATTTACTGCTAAGTGAGTTTTGGGTGGTTCAGTAATTCCTGTAAACATAGAACGACCCGACGTGCAAATACGTTCAAATTATAGTTGCGATGGTTTCCCAAACTAATCCCCGCCCCCACTTAACTTTGGATCATTCGAAATACACAGTGGATGGACCAGGAACCAGTCTAGGTCGCCCCCAACTCACCTTTTCTGGTCGTTGAAGGGGTACTTGTGCACGGAGCCCATACAAGTAACATTTACCAACATATTTCTTGTATTTTGTCAACAAAGGTACGTGACAGAGTGCCTTCTCAGCAGCACAGACAAGAAGGAACTACGAGAACTTGTCAGCACCATCAAGAGTAGGTTCCATTGTTTCCATGGTTTTAGACCATTAATTCATAGAATGACCCATTTTGAAGAGGATCACATTCCATGATGGGAACATTCTAGCCGTGTGTTTTTATCTCATAAATGTGAATTTTGTGACTTTGGTCTACTTTGACAAGAGCAAATTGTTGCGGATGAAAACAAAACCAATGGAAATAGTTCAAGTTTGCACTCTTTTTTTTTTTTTTTAATGTACTGAGTTTCTTTTTATTGTCAATTGTGTGGAAAAAATCACATTGTTATTTTACAATTAATTAAAATATGATAAGTTGTGCTCTTACACAGATATTGTTTTTCTAGCCCAACCCCTTTCCTTTCTTTAAGGGAAAAGGATTGAATTGATTTATTCATTGAGTTCATATCTTCTATATGCGTTTTTGTCCTCCAGGGATTCGATCGATGGTCAACAACATCCCGCCGCTGGACATTGAAGTGGTCAGATCTCTGGAGAAGAAACTCGAACAGTGTGGCAATCCTGAACTAAACCCCGACAGCGAGGAGTAAGTGTGTTTCTTTCCTGTGACTGTCAAAAACCTGATTCAAACTGGGGTTCCCGCGTCGCATTGAACCAATTTCGTATTCCTTCCGTATGTCGGTGTGTACGTGTTCATCTTTTCAAACCGTGGACGAAAAATACCTGTTTTCACCCATCCCAATGTCAACAATTCATTCCTGTACTTTAATGTTAAAAATGAACTTGTTTCCATGTATATGTACAGTACATAGCTGTATTTGTGGAAATATTTCCAATGCACTTGTGGTTGTGAGAAGTAATTTTCGTAGTCTGTTTCACCAATGCTCTGTTTCCTTGTGAATTTTACTGTGCCTAATTTCATTAACCAAATGTGTTATGTATGCAGGGCCCCAAGGTAAACCAGGTTTAAACTGTTTGGTCATACCCTGTGTAAAGAAATGTCTTCTGATGAGTGTGACAGTGTGACGTTTTAGAAGAAAATGCCATGCTTTTAAAAATCCAGCATCATCGGGATCTCTGTTTGATTCATTTCTTCAGATACAAAAGAAAGCAGCAAGAGTTACTGGACGCAGAAGATGAGGACTTCTCATTGGGGATTAGCAGTGCCCAGGATGAGGTATGTAAAAACTTTAGGCCAAATAAAAACAAACAATTTAGCGTCCCCGCCCGCTTCCTGAGTCCCAGTGGCGGGGGCCATTTAAAAAAAAAACTGGCGGCCATCTTGAAGAATAGCCCAGTCAGGCGGCCATTTTGGAAGGAAAACAAAACAACAAACGGAAAAGGGCCACCTCCTGTTTTTTTTCAAAAAGGCAGGATGCTGAACATGGCTTTATGCCAATTTCATCATGCAGAACCAAATGATATACATGTATTGAAGATTTTAATTCAGGATTTGAGAGTTTGGTATCTGAAAGAGTCAGAAGAACAATATGCGGTGCACATATTGTTCCCAAGTGCTAGTGCTACAGAGCTGGATTCGAACACTTCGTGAAGTGGTAGTTTGGAAAAATGCCAGCAAATTTTCAACTCATTTCGTTTTAATATAGAAGTGCATTTAAATTGTATTTAGATTAAATTAATCATTTATGACCTAAAATCAAGCAGAATTTGTGGGAGAGATTTTGTAAAACAAATACAGTCGAATCTCGTTAGTACAAACTCTGTTAATACAAAATTCTGGTTATAACAAACATAAAGCCTTGGTCCCGACTGTGCATTTATATGCACAATGAATGGGACTGATGTTCCTCTTAATACAAAATTCTGATATAACTAACAATTTGGCTAGGTCCGAACGAGTTTGTATTAACGAGACTTGACTGTATTGACTGCTTTATCTCGTGGTGAAGTAAAACTAGCCTCCCTCGGTGATCCATGGACCATTCTATTTTCCCTCAGCTTCATGTAAAAATAATAGAATGCTTCATGGATCACCTCGGGAGGCTAGTTTTACTACTACACTCAAAGTAGTCAATATTTGTATACCAGCCAATCTGGGAGAGTACTTTGTGGAGATAGGGGTCAAGTTGGGGTCAACTGACAGGGGTGCTTTTTAGAGATCCTGTTTCTGTTTCTGAAGTTAGCAGAAAACTATTTCTTGACAAATTTCCTTGGCAAAGCAACAATCGGTGGGAACCTGTCACAAGTTGTATGCACATCACGTGGCTTTTTGGCTTGTACCCCGTCGTTGCACAGAAAAACCTTCTTAACCAAGTACTTTTGAAGCAAAGTTGGAACCTTTTATTAACTCTGTGGATTTATGACTCTAAGCAAAGAATCTCTGCTTACCAAAAGCAAGGCATCTGGCTTATATGCATGCACACAGTAACTAAGGGGCTGTGGGCTTACGCGGTTAGCACAGAATTTCTTTACTGGCGATGTAAAGCAGAGAGATGGGTGATAAGCGCAGAATCAGAAATAAGTCTTTCCCTTTCTGTTAAAGCCAGTGGTGAGATTCTGTGACCTCAACTTGCCCATTGCTAGCCGTGCCCCGGTAATGGTTAAAGAACTTTTTGCTTTCAAGAGTTTTCCTTTGTCGCATCGGTTGAAAACATGCAGGACAGATTCTGTATTTAAGTGATTTGTTTGCCGATCTTAAGTTTGATTTCCATTATTTGTATCACGGTCCTAATTGACGGGATTAAGAGATTATTTGATTGAGACCTAATGTTCTCAGTAGGGGGCAAGCCCCATGCTGAAGTCGGCAGGTGTCCGTTAGAACAGGTGTCTTATTTAAGTTGAACAATCCATTGTGTGGAGCGAGACCAATGCACTGTGTATTCAGATTCATTGGTGTATTACTACAGATTACTTTAAGGTTGCAATTGTGTTGAATTAGAAAATAGGTCTCCCCCCCCCCCCAACCGGGATTTACACCCCTGCGCATAAAACTTTTATTGTGACATGGTTCATTAGGCACACAAAAAAAGTCTCCGGTAGCCATGCGTGTCGGCAAAATAAAAAATGTTTTTTTTTCAATGAAAGATGATGTCTCAAAACCGCCAAACTCTCTGGTTTGACTGGAATCCTGCTGCTGCACAATTTGAACGTGTTTTTAGATGGGGTTATGATCGAGAATAAGCTTTTTGTGGCCTCTCTGGTCTCCCATGATATTTGCACTAAGTTTAGTCGGGCACCATTTGCAGTCATCAGCCGACATTTGAAGCAAAAAAAAACAGGTAAAAAAAAAAATGCGTCGCCGCACCACTTTTTGGGCAAGCTCCATACCAGAAACCGGAGACTTTTTTTGGGGGGGGGGCCTTACACACCCTATTTTGTTGTGTTGCATCACAGTCGTAACATTGAGTTAATTTATGTTGGTCATTGTTTGGCAATACTTAGCCTTGGCCCTCAATAAATTGAACAAAAGTTGATAAAGAATCCCCCACGACAATGGCACATAGATAAATTTTTTTAAATGTACGCATGACAAATGAAATGCAGAATTATCACCCATCTCCACAACAGCCTTTCCATCAGCCTGATTTGCAACCTACCAATTCAAGTTCCAAGAAAATGACACGTTTTGGGGGCTTCCAAAAATGCATAATCATCAGCTTTACATAAAATTTCTAAATAATTGTGTTTTAAAGTTCAAGTAAGCATTTGCATAATCAGATAACCATGGTGCAGTTCAGGGGTGGATTCCACGTTTTGCTTGTGTACGTGTGTGTTGGGGGGGGGGGGGTGTTCAGCAGTCATTAGCTATCTTTTCCTGCATGATTTCCTCTTTTTTATCTTTTTTTTAGGGGGGGCAGCTTAAGGGTTTTTTTGACCCCCTACCATTTTCAAGAAAAGTGGTTTTCAAAAAAACTTTTTTTTCTCAAATACTGCTCCCAATTTATTACGTTTAGTTAATCCACATTTTCTTTGCTATCGCTTACACACCTGTGAACGGGTACAAGCCAGCTAGACTGATTCCCTGACCTTACAACTCCCAGACGCCTATAAATTGCTCCATTTCACCTTAAGGGGGGTCAGGGAACCAGACTACAAGAGCATGATTGTTTTTCTTGGTTTTTCCAACATCTACGAACCCAAAATGTCATACTAGTCAGTGTAACAATATTCGCTATGAAATACTAACACCCCCCCTCCCGTCCCCCCCCCCAAAAAAAACCCTCTATTTCTGGAAATTGCAGCTAAAGAAAATGAAGTATTCCGTTTTTAAGTTTTACCATCATTAAGCATGTATCATCTTCTAACCATGTGTTCACCCTGACCCTAGAAACCCTTCCAAACCAGCAAAATACAATATTTTTCAAAGTGAAAAAGCATGCTCAGTATAGCAAGATAAGGACAAAACAAAATCTCGGGGCCAAACTGCCTCAGAGTCGGAGTCTGGCCTGCGAACAGCAGCAGGATAACCGCGGCACTGTTCGATGGCACTAGCGCCCATTGTTTCACTTATGCACTGATGTTGATGACCCAATGCAGCCAGGTCCCACGGATTTTCCCAGCTGATACACTGATTTGAGTCTGGCAGGGTTAATACACAAATTGTTCAGTCCTTGCTATTTTCATACTCTCCAGGCACCTGTTGCCATAGATGTAGTTTTTGGCCTATCCCCACCCCACCCCACACCCATACTCGTACGCCCAGACATCTGTCGCAAGATACGACAGACTTTTCAGACCTCACTTAAGCCTTGTCACTCTTGTCACTTCCCTTGTCACTCCCTGGTAATGCATTCGCCAGATGTTGTGGGGAGAGACAAAAAAGAAATTCCCTCAAGATTTGGCCCCACTGGACACATTTGGTCATCATCTTGGTCGTGTTGAAACTTGGACGTGTTAAGTTTTATGTGTAGGGGGAGTGTTGATTAGTTGTCCGGTTAAGAGTGAGCGGGATTCGATCTGTTGTAACAACCGTTGTAGAGAACTGGCATGCAGTAGAATGGGGAAGGTTTTCGCGTGTTTGCCTGTCACCTGGTGTACAAATATTGCAGGGGTGTGATTTCATTGATTTGTGCACTTTCTCTTTTGTTCTCTCCATTTCTTGTAGGAAAACCGACAACAAGAGGCCCAGATGCTGATGAGTGTATGACACCAAAATGACTGGTACACTGTTATTTCGGTTGTGTAAAAATCAGACGGTTGTGTACTATATGAACCTAGCAACCTGTTGTGTAAACTGTTGTTTACACAACTTATGTAAAATATTACACAACTTGTTCAATTTTTTTACGCAACTGGTTGCTAGGTTCATATAGTACACAGCCGAAATAACAGTGTATTGTGAAGCTATCAAGAGATCGGCAGTATATTTGACTAAGACTGTAAAAGGTGACAGCGTCACTCTGGCTGAATTTCCAACATGATGGATGGAATTTGTGGCGTTTGAGATTTGAGACAGGATTAGATGCAGTTCACCAATAATGTGTCTATAGATGCATCCATTTCGTCAGCCAACAGTCACAAAAGAAATGCTGTACCTTTTTCAATCCCCGAGTTTCAAGCACTCCCAAAATTGTCTGAATTCCTTTCTTTGTCCCCTCTCGGTCTCAATAAACACATGAAGTTTTCAGAAGTACATTGCCTCCCACACACGATCAGCCTTTTTATAAAATTGGTATGCTTTGTTTGTGATTTTTTGAAATGTTAAAAGCGTATTGCATGGCTGAAAAGCCCCTAGGCATCGGGGCTTTGAAGTATATCCTTCCTTTCTATTTTTTGGGGGAAAAGGTGCGGCTGATGTAAAAATACAGTGATGTACGTCAGAACTTCAATGTTTTATATCTTCATCCTTTTAGGTTTCACTTTACTTCCATTTCATAATCTGTAGCACTTGCCAACTTGGACAAAAATTTGAAGGAATAAGACGCCAATGATATTCAAGAACTATTTGTTTGCTCGATTCACGCCCAATGTCATAAAATGTCAAGGTGTATTTCTTGGGTTCCATGACTAAGTCCATATACAGTGTATGAACTATAGATTTATATCTCTTCCTAAGTCATGTTCAGAGATGCCACTTTTCAGGTTTTAACCTGAATTCAGGTGGGGGTTTTTTTTCAAAAAAAATGTGACTAATTAAAAGTGCTGCATTTGGTCTGAAACATCCAGAAAACACATTTTTGAAAGGTGGTAAGGGTAGTTTCAGGTTTTTTAGTAGTGTTTCATGCTTTTTATTGATGTGGCATCTCTGGTCATGCGTATATGAACTGTGGATTTATATCTCCTCCTAATGAGTCTTGTTATATTATGATGTATTGAGAGTTTCATATTTATAAATTTATACAAAATCTATTTTATTGTGAATGTGGTGTATTTGGGTTTTGTTGTAGTTCTGTTATACATGTACTGAACGTTTCATGGGAGGGATGGTAGTTCTCAATTCCCGTTCTCGTTCACAGCTAACCCTTTCACTCTCGCCCTACCTAGCCGTGTGGGCGTAACGCCATAGACACAATCATGTATAGTAGAGCTACAGCTCTGTGGACGTATACAATACTATAAAAAAAAAACATGTCAATAGAAGCAACCAACGGGCAAATAATACTCCATCATAACCTCACTCGTTCTTTCCATCAGATGGAATTTGTGTGCACTAGAAAGCAGGAGGTCGTGCGTTCGAGTCCCACCCGAGTGTTTTTTTTTCCCCTTCATACTTTCACTCGGGGGGAGGGGGGTAACTCACTCAGTCTTGATTAATTCAGTGCGTGATTTGTGAAGTATTGAATGTGCATGTGTAAGGGGCCATTCAAAAAGTCAATGTTATCTTTCTTGGAAATTGTATTGACCCACCCCACCACTCCAAATTTCGACGTTTAAAATGTTGAATGTCTATTCAATATATCCTATATGCCTGCACTGAAGAACAAAGTAATGCTTCAAATGAAGTAGGTATTTTAGGTCAATGCTGTCCCGGCTCAAGAGTTTTCAATGGCTTTTCCAGGCTTCCAGATGCAAGTTTGTAGTTGGAACAGAAGAGGAAATTGCCAAGCTCGCAAAACTGCGTGCATGTACACTGTTTTACAGTTTCCCATGACACTGTATTGAAACAAATTGAATCAAATGGTGATTTTTGCCGGCGTCGTTATGATTGCGTTATGAACAGCACAGAATGCATGACAGACATGACGGATGATCTAAACGAGACCGCTGGGTATTTTGGGGGTTTCCCCCTTCTTCTGTTATTATTTTTTCTATTACTTTAATTGAAAACTGAATTTCGTTTAAGTTATTGACTATTCTGAATGTGGCCCTTATAAGGCAAATCGTCTTTTTGCTCGATGCGGGAGGCTGCTTAGCCACCGACAAGTGTCTCTCGGAGCAACGCGATGGTCTTCATTTCACAAAACGTCGAGTTTTAATCTTTGCAGTGACTCTAACTTAATAGCTTAATGACTGGTTCTTTCTCCCGTTGTGAATGGAGTGATCTGTAAGTGTTAGAGTATGGGTGGTTGGTAAATGAAGCAAGCCTTTCAGAATTCGGTCTTGGACATTACGTCGTGGTCGGCCTACTCTGCCGATGAAAACACTTTTTCATTAGCACGTGTGTTTTCATCGCCCGCTATACGTGTTACCATTCAGCACTCCAGACAAAGAACCATTCAGATTAATGGAAATGGGTCTGGGAACGAGACGGAGAGGTATCATCAGAAGTTCCTGGATGTCCGCCCCAACAACCTTTGGAAGAGGATTTGCCTGAAAGGTTTGCGGTACTTCATAATAGTTGAATAGAGTGGTTAAAATCGTATAGACTTCGTCCTATTAATGCATGGATTGGTCCCATAGCCTGCCGGTTGTGCTGATGGACCAGACGGACCCCTATACAAGGGGCACCTTCCGTGGGGTAATATAGGTCTTAATGGGTAGAAAATGTTCACAATGATCGAGAAGATTAAAACAAGTAATGGGACAGCTGTGGACTGAACAAAAAATATAAATTTTAAAAATACAGACCGTTTCCAATGGCAGTGGAAGTTACTTTATTGACAACATGAAGTCACTTTGTTCAAATGTTTTGAAAACAATAGTGGGTTTTTTTTTGTTAAATCAATTGGCATGTCATTCAAGATTCAGTGTGAAACAAAACAGTGTGGTGATTCTGCGTTTAAATCTGACGCATTTATGCAAGTTGAAGTTGGAACAAATTTAAAGCTCTGAGGCGTATAGGTCCCTATACACCTTGATGATAGCACTATTAGGGAGTTCAGAATCGATTTCCGCGTGAAATTGTAAACCTTAATTTGATACTTTGAATCGGATGATGCGGATTGATGTAGATTGATAAGACCTCTAAAACATCCTCATTGGAGTATAACCGGGGCGTTGATGAGTTGATGCGCTGCCTAGGGGGACTGGTTTACCACTGATCATTGATTGGAAACGGGATGTTCACTCATAATGGTGTCAAGGATCACAACGCCAACTTGTCGATGCTTAATGAACAAGGACTTTTGCTTTTAATACATTTTGTTCGTTTCCAATAACACCATTCACAATTCACAGAAGAATGTTCAACACCTAACTTGATGAAGTTTCAGCCCGGTGGAAATTACACTTTTCAAGAAAACTGATGTGAAAGACTACGTTTTCGTCGATATCACTCTACCAATCGTTGAAAATCACCACAGAGTTTCTTGATTTCGTCTAAATGACAGCAAACCCGACGGAATCATTTCACGGGGTGTTTAAGTAGTAAAGTACCAGTACGATCTTTAATCTGTTTGATAATAATTCAGTCGGTTACTTTTGAGATAAATGCAAATTATGTCAAATGCCTTTAAAGTTTGTATACAACTTTTTCATTAGTGTTCACCCTAATTAATTGCTCATCCTTCCCAAAATGGAAATTTTCAGAATTGTTGTTTTCCCATGTAATCGTTAAATTAAGGCATTTTCAGTTTAAGTTGGAGCCTGAGCCTGTATGAATTTAGGTTATTAGATCATGTCAATCGCCAAGACCGAGTAAGAATGGCGTATTTGGGTTATCCACGTTCCGAAACTGTTGAAATATTTGTGGCAGTTTACCCAAACCGTGCGTGACCCGCCGAGCTACATTGGTACGAATTAGCTCTGGTCAAATTATGGATCGCTTGAAACGTTCGCATTACAGCAATTAATTCACGACAGAGTAAAAGTTATCAAGATAATCTATTCTACCATTTATGACAATTTAAAAAATATTTTAATCACGACAATTGTGTAGTAACAAAGAAGCCATTATTTTCTGGCAATTTTGCAGAGTTATCTAAAAATTAATATTTCATTTGAGTGTATTTTATTATATTCCCTTTCTTGTTAGCCCGCTTTATATTTGGGCAACACATGAGCATTACGACAAGACTATAGTATTAGAGCCGAACCTCAAATGTTCAGTTTATGATATTATTAACACTCGGTGACTCGGGGAGTCATCAGTCAATGACTCAGTCGGGGAGTCAGTCAGTCAGTGGCTCGGGGGAGACAGACTCAGACTGACTGAGCCACTCACCGACTGGCCCCCCCCCCCCCCCCGAGTCATTGACTGACTGACTCCCCGTCACTCAGTCAGTCAGTGACAGTCAGCCGGAGTCATTCAGAAGGTCTTTGGGAGAGGTAAAAGCAGGTGTGAAATTTACTTCTGGGATTTTTTTTTTAAATGATGACCTTGTTTTCTGCCCCCCCCCCCTTTTTTTGGGGGGGGGGGTGGATTGGCAAGGGTTTTGATTAATTCTTTGGTTTTGTTAATTCATTAATGTTTTTATCCTACTCCCAATATTACCTTAATAGGGACACAATTTCTAGTAAATTAGGCTATTTGATATCGGGGAGACACTCGGAATTCTTCTTAACTACTATTTTTAGAAGGAATTTTAATGTCGAAAAACTGCTTAAAATGATTCCTTATGTCGAGAATAGTATAATTGAAAAGTTTGGGTTGGGAACAGTTTTTGGAATAGACAGTGGCGTAAATCTATGCCGGCGAGTGGGCCGGGGATAGGGGATGACCACAATCCTAATATTGCCCGGCCGTGGAAATTCGAAAAGCGGGGGGGAGGGGGGGGGGCTGGACACCACATTACACTATGGGCGCTCTTTAAAGATGTATATCAATATGTATACTCGCGCTTACATTTTTCAAGCTTTTGTACTTTGTTTCTCCACTTTTCAGCGCTATTGAATACATTTTTCTTGTTGGGACGTTCGGAAAATTCCTTACAATCCGCATTTTTCTCATCACAAAAAGTGGGGGGATTAATCAATAGACTCACCCTGGTCAAAAAGTGGGGGATATATACCCCCTCCCGCCCCCCCCCCTCCCCGGATTTACGCCCTTGGGAATAGGGGTTATGTGAGGGTTTTGTCTATGGGAATAATTTCCTAAGGTACTACCATTTTGAGCCCATATCAGTCAGGAAAATCCTGGGGTCATAAGCGCTAGTCAGTTTTAGGGTAGCGATCCGGACACGCGCATAGGACGACACAACGAGTATCGAGGTTTTGTTTGCGGTTAGATAAAACATTCTACAACATCCTTGATCTGATCACAGATATCACGAGAGCTGGTACAGTTATGTCTGCCTATTTGACATTGCCGTGTACATGTTCGCATGTTTACCCATACACCAATGCACGTCCGTGAAGTCATGTTGTGTGTGCGTACCGTGTGTGTTTACCTTTCACAAATACAGCCTGCACTCCATCTTAAAGTCGCGCCCACATCGTACCTTGTGCACTTGTGTGGTTTGGATGTTCCGTCTTTGGTTGATCAAAGACAACTTGGTCAACCAATCCTCAAGGTTAATTTACCGCAGCCAAGAATTGTACATTCCACAGTCTAGTTGTGCGTGGGTCTTTAACAGCAATACTTGGCGGACACAATAGAATAGAACTGAATAGAAGTCGGGTCAGTGAGTTCGTTGTTTTGCAAGCGTAAGCGCGTGCACAAACTGCTTCTTGTTTGGCACCATATTAACCAATGGACCTACTGCACGTACAACTACTAGCAGAACTACAACAAGAACACGAGATTGCCCACTCCCCCAGCCCAGAGTGAAGTTTCCGTTGTACACCAGCCAGCCAACCAACTCCCTCCCTGCATCGTCACGCAGTCATCGTAAAACACACCGGACCCATTCCGAACAAAAGAGGGAAATCACCAACAACCACTCTCGAACAATTCGTTTCTTTCGAGTAGTTTTTTTCCCCCACCAATATATAAAGCTTCACACGAGAGGTTCCAATGGCATCGTCAGCGGAACAGCAGGCCGAGATAGAGGCCGGTCCACAACCAGAAACTCCGGTGCCGTCACCGAAGGAGGAGCCGTTGTCACCCAAGCAATGTCGGTTCTCGTTGCTGGTGGAGACGACAGATGACTTCATGCCGATAACCACCACCACCAATCTAGCAGGTGTGACGGAGGATGGTGGGCGGGGCCAAGGGGAGGAGGATAAGGACCTCATTCTCCGTTATGTCGAGGATAATGTAGTCGGCAAAGACACTTGTTTTCCGGGGCCTTTCGGCGAGAAACAAGGTAGGAATGTTCACTTTGTCCATTTTTCATATTTAAGTTATAAAATTTTTATAAATTTAATAAAATGTCTTTATACTCGTATATAAAAATACGAGCACACAAGAACTTGAATGAACAGGAAGAGCCTTACTTAAATTTGATCTAGCAGGTTTGTTTTGAGGTTTCTAAAGATTTTTTTTAAAAATATGTATCGCTTGAATTGCAAATGGTGTTGATCAAGATGTGCAATGCTATTTTTTTCTCTCTTTAATATTATTATTATGGAAGAAAATTGAAATGTTTACGTTATGAATCATAATTTGCAAGGCTTTTTTACAAAGAGAAACTTTCTTTTATTCTTAAAAAAACTGGATGGAACTGCATATCACAAAGGTTGGTGAATAAAAAAAATTCAGATGACTTGGGCCCAATGTTATGAAGTTTCTTAGTGTAAAATATATGCACGATAATATGTACGTGGAAACAGTCATCGCAAGTCACACAATTAAATAATTGAGGTCCCAACTTGATAAGAAAACTTCTATGTTTGAAAAAAAAATCTGTGTGCCAGAACTGTTCCTGAAGTACCCCTGGTACAGCCTTTGGCAAATAGCTTATTCGTTTTGTTAGAATAGACCCTGTGTGATGATATGCCATTCCCGAATTTGTTTTGTCAACAAGTAGGCCTACCTTTAAAACAACCCTAGTACCTTTACCCCCCAAAAATGCCAAAACCGACCGTCGACACATGGTCGACACAAGTGCATGTGTGTGCGTAGCCCTATTACACAGCCCGTGGCTGCCCTTTGGGTTTTCACTTGGTTTGTTCATGGAGGAACGTTTTTATTCCTCAGTGGTTTGTTCAGATAATAGTTCCAGTATTTGTTATTCCTCTACCTTCGTCCTTGGGAAGAAACATTCGTTTTGACACGCAACACACGCACGCGAAAGTCAACAGGAGCCGAGGCCATCAACGGGAAAGACAAGCATACGTAGTGGAGTCGGACTCGCATATTGGAGCAATCGGACGTAGTGGGTCTTTTTCCTTGAACTTTTGTCTACCTTTTTAGCCACTGTGTTTGCATGTTCTTCAGAGCCTTGGTTTTATTGTTGGACTGAACTGGCCGGGCGATTGAGGTGGCCGAACTTTAATCGACCCGGGTACCGGGTCTTCGATGGATCGACGCATAAGCCGATTACACGAAGATGTCTTACATGCCCGTTGGCGAAAGTATTGTTAAAATCAATAAATATACGATCGATCTGATCAGATCAATTACCAAGCTCAGCTTGAATTATCTTGTTATCGCTTGAAGATCCTTGGGTCGTTTCAGGGGAAAATATTGGAATCATGGAACACACCATGCATTGCCATGACTGAACATTTGACAAGATGGGGCGGCAGTTCAATCTTAAGTTTCCGAGGAGTGGTTTGTAGGGTTCGTTCTTATTTGAATCACTAAATCAAACTAGGTTTTGCCCTTCAAAACCTAGTTTGATTTATATCACCCCGGCGCAAACAATTCCATCTTATAATAGAATCACTAAATTTTCGCTTTTAAAATTTATGTCAAGAATTTACAATACTGTAGTTTCTTATTAAACAGACTTCCACACGTATTACTTGAATCTAATTTGTAAAATAAATGTGTGGACGTGAATCGAGCCTGGTTGGGGTTATTTCAACACTCATACAGACTATTCCTGATGGCTACGAATCAAAATAATACCCAGATATCCCCTTTGAAAAGGCATTGAACTCGTCCTTGTCACATTTCCTCAGCATCCTCTGTCATTGGAAGCGATAGGTCACACATGTAGGAAACCAATGTCAAATGTTGCTGCAATAATACTTCCTTGCTGTACTAGATCAGAATGTGCAGCACAATGTATTGAATGTCATTTGTACCACATTACCCATGCCACAATATTTTAAACCACATTGCTGTGATTTACAGATTCCACCTACTTCGAATGACAAACTTGAACACCCCCTCCTAATTAAAAAAAAAAAAAAAACTATTTCGAGGTTTATTTTGGTAAATTAAGTCTTGTACATATGCCTATACCGGTGCGTTACAATGTTTGTGAGAGTGGTCTAGACTATGCATCGCTGCAGTTGGGAACTGGTGTTGGGATGCCCGCAGCATTTTTGGTAGGGAAAAAATATGACGCATAAGCGTCCGTGAATGTTGTACTTCAGGCGCCGGAAACTCTTCCTCTTTGGAGACAAAATGTCTCCTCGGCCTTTCACGATTTAGCACGAATTAGAAGCGAGTCAAACCCAAGATCAGCGGCGGTCCAGCAACTCCAAACCACGGTCGGGTTTCGTCGTATAGCCACCCACACCTATCCCAACAATCCACCTGTCACTTCTATACCATTTCCCTGAATATCAGAAAATCACAGTTCGTTCACCGTCCGGCAACTGTTGTTATGGCTCACACTTGTTTTGGAATGCCGGAGTTTACCCGTAAGTGGACGGGGCTACGGGCATGAGGATTAGTACGTGCAGTCGGGGAAATGTTTTACCGATGATTCGATCTCGAGAAATCGAATTTGTGCGCGATGAATCACTGACCACACGAGTTTGTTTTGATAGATGCGCGCAATGGTAGGCAAATTTGACACGGGGTACTAAATTTAGATCGCAGACGGAAGGGAAGTACCGGCGGAAGGGAGGGGGACATCTCGTCAATCTGACGGGGGCACATCGCTCTGGCGTCTGAAGTAAAGTTTGCTTTTCTTTTTTGTTCATTAAGGAATAAAACAAAAACAATCTTGAACGGATCGCAGCCATAGCTCCCGCGTAGTGCATGAATGTGCTGGGTTTTTGTTGTGGTTTTTTTTTTAAGTCGGTAGTACTTTTAACAGACCCATGTGGTGTGAGGGATTTTGGCGGGGTTTTTTTACCAAAAAAAAGTGACCTGGTATGTTTTTTTTCTTTAGATAAAGTGTACCGTTTTTATCATTAATTAACAAAAAATACGATGAATACCCATGCAAGAAATATTAACGTGTGGACAACACATTTGAACTGTGGGCTATAGTTAAAGTGCTTACAAAATAAATTCGATAGTTCGTAAATCAAATTTGAAAGTTGCCTCAAATTCAAAAGTGAACCCATATGGAGCGAGTCTTTCGATCCCCTGCTACAGGCCTTCTGAAAATCCGCAAAAATGTCTGATCAGTATCGAACCTTTGGTTTTACTATATTCGAAATCGTCCAGACCTGGCTTCTATATTATTCTCACACGCTCGACCCACAAGTCCTGAAAACTTGCGGATATTCCTGATTGTTATATTATTGTTACATTGGTGCCATATTATGAAGGCCTTGCACAGTTTAACACGACCAAAAACAAACATTACACTCAACTTATCATAAAACAAAAATCACCACAAGAATCCTTAAATTTGTCCTTCCCCTTCCGTTACCATGTGCTACGTCATTACTAAAATTGTCGCCGAATTTTGAGTTCCGGGCCTGATACTGTGATAGCAAATAAAGAAAACTAAGCCTACGTGGGAATGAATACCATAACCTACAAGAAGGTATAGTTTATTAATTTGTAACCTATTCACCACGGTACTTTGCTGTAGTGTAACTATAGTGAAACATAGGTGTTGTAAGCTATAGTGCTAGGTGGGCTAATTACGTGTATTACGCGTATCAGTTACCAGTGATGTGCTGTAGTACAAACCGTATACAAGTCTGCGCTGTTCGATACAAAACTCCATGTGGTGCCATGTAAATCCATATTATTTTAATGCCTCGCGCTTCATGTATGACAACCGTGACCTATTGACCTCGAGAGCCTGTCTTGGAATGTCCTGCTCATATGCTGAGATTGCTGACCCAAATTCCTTACGGTTGTGCCGTTCCCTTGGCGACGTTTCGTCCGTCATTCTACCAGTGATTTGGTTGTCAGAAATGCGCAGTTTGCGTGGCAACGCTTTGATGTGCCGTTCACAGTATCTACAGACTTGTAATACCTGGGACAGGTCCGTGTAAAACATATGTTTACTGACCTACAGGCCATCGTGCACATTACACTTTCAAAAAGAATTCTGCCTGAGTAGAATTTCCGAAAACAGAGAAAGTAGAGAAAAAAAACATGATTGTTCCTCAATTAAGTTCGAGTCGTAACGGAGGGAATTCAACAAGTACATGCAGATGTCGAACGCGAGTATACATGCGTAATTATGCACCGGTACGTGTCTTTCTGAAACGAAAGACAGCATACCTTGGAAACAAAACAAACTCAGTTTTTCCTCTCAATTGCTTCTTTGAGCAAAAACAGCACGTCTTAAGTTTACATTTCAGAGGAAAATTTCTCAGTATTCGAAATAAATATTTTGTACAGCTTTGGCAAATTTTCCTGTTTTTGACGTTGGACTTCTCGATTCTTTCATCGCTGCGATTAATTCGTCCCAATTCGCAGTTGGGGATAATACTTATTGAAGGGCGAAAATGATTGATATTCCCTAATCGGATAATCTTCGAAAAATGACACCAGTTTTGGCTGGATTTATTAGATCGGCAAGGGGAAAAGACCGAAGTTTTGTCATTGCAGGAGGGATTTCTTCATGCTTCATTTGCAGCGATCCATGGAGGCGGCAAATGGGATGCATTTATTGGGTTGTCATTCCGTCAAGCGAGTGGTTGAAGCTTGCTGTAATTTGTTAGGGTGTGAACGCGATTTTGTTTTTTAGCTGTCGATGATGAAAGCTTTCAGTATGGTCACGTTTAAGCCCTTGCCGACAGATACAGGCGGTATCTGGGACCATGGCGAATGAATGCTGGGACCGAGTGATACAAGGAAAGCCCACAACGGCCTTACAGTTTCAGGATATGAACTTGGGTGAAGAATGATTTGCCTTGTAAAATGAGCCAGAATGATGGTCAAGACAAGACAACAATACAGCACGGCTGAATGCTTTGACAAATCATGCTCCACATAAGCATTCCCCACATTCAAGCTTGATTTTCCCAAGTTTCAAGATATTCTGCCCGTGTTATTTACCATTTCTACCCCGAAAACTGTAGATTCCCTTTTTTAAAATTGATATTTAGCAAAACAAAAATGTATTCACTTTGAATGAGACGTCGAACAAAATAATCAGCCCCAAAATATTTTTTTCAATAAAATCTAAGCCATTTCTTCACGATTGAACTCAAATCAAATGGAGTTGAATACCAAGTGTGAGGTTCAGTAAGAAACCAATAACATCCGGTCGTCATTCCACATTTGCAGACGTCCTTTATTTTTTATTTATTCCTTGAATAAACAAAAAATTCCCTGAGTGTAATTCCTTTGCTTCATCTTTGACTGATGTGTCCGGGTTTTTTTTCTTCCCTTTCATTTTCTTCCATGTAGTTATCTACTGTGACTACACTGCTTCTGGAAGGTAAGAAAACGTTAACGATTTTTTTTCCAACAACTTTTTTTCCTAATCATTTTTCGTATTCTGAAATAAAATTCCACTCGTGTCATTTCGTGCACCACATTCAAAATATATACAATTTACGAATGTGAAAACTTATGTATATAAGGAAGATACCAAACTCGTTTTGCCTTGAAATTTCTTTAAAGTAATGTTGCTCTCCCCCTTTAAAAAAAAAAATGGTTTCGACCCCAAAAGATGGATTTTTTTTGTAAATAACTATTTTTCTAGCAATACTTAAGTTATACACCTTTGAATGAAATATCCCACCCCAAAAATCGCCCACGTTTATTGAATACAATACTTTTCAAATGTCGAATTATTTGGTGCCGGACCCTTAATCTTTTTTGTGTGTTTTGGGCGAATAAGGAACCCTTGCAAAACTAAGAGTGCAAATACATATTGCTATTTCCATTTGAATAAATGTAAAAATTGAAACTTTGTATGGAAGATAAAACACAAAATGTTGAAGTGCAAGGGTAGACAGCCTAACACGAAGGAAATGGTAACCGTATAAATTTTACATATGAATTAATAATGTCATATCACATTTTTACATTCGGCTTTTGGTGTTGGACTTTTGGCAATCATAATTTAGTGTTGCACTAAGATTACGAATTTTTCGTTCTACCCCTATATGTTATAAATGCATGCCGTTCTGTACGTGTAGATGGTTTGGTTTGTGAGTCTTGGATCTTGCTGTCTAACTGACCCACGCCACCTGCAGGTAAACCTATTGCATGGTTGGCATTTGATAATTTTACGCGGTGTGTCAATCAGGCTGCTATATTTACTGTCTGATTTACGCTTTATAGTGTTAATATCTTACTTTGCAGTATTTCGTCTGTTTTGACACATTCGTTCATGTGATCAATCCATACGGGACATCGCACTTTTGGCCCTTATTTGGCCCTAGGGGGCCTACTTGTGGTTGCATAGGTGCATGTTACACATGACCTGTATACGTCACAGCTGTGTGTTGTTCCGCCTTCATTAGTAAATAGTCCCCCGCAAGCTGTAAGCCGATTACGACGTAACAATTTGCTCTGCAAGATTGTGGCAGCTGAGTGTACACAAGAAGCTATTCTAAATCAGTTCAGGAACCTCTCCGCCTTTGCCCCCTCCCCCCCCCCCAAGTCCTCTACAAAACTGACACCTGCAATATTACTGAGAGGTGGGTTCTACTTGATGAGGATTTCGCGGTCTTGTTGAAACCTGGAATAGACAATAATAAGTGGGCAGTTTTCCCATACTCGAGCGGGATTAATGATTAGAAGTCGTCGCACATTTTAATGTGACCTCTAATGTACTATTGGGGGTTGTGTGTCCTGAAGACGGCAACAATCTTAAGTCTCCGAGGAGTGGTTTGTTGCAAAGCCTTCCCCGCGTGATGAAATCGAGGTTGGAGGCCTCTTGGTGGTTATTGAGTAAACTTTGTTCACTGCAATGTGGCGGTCTATTAACTGTTGGAGGGGTGGGATGAGTGGATTTAGAGCTTATCCGTTCAAAGACCTATAGTTCGCTTTGTTTCCAGATTTATTTTATGCACAGTGACAAAATCGTTGCCTGCTCAAACACTTCAGACTGTTTTCTGTATCGTCCAGGCCATGAAACACGTACAGACTGAATTTGAGAGCAGTTGCATGGGCCATATGCACAAGTCGGCCGTTATTGAATTTAAAGTGCGGTAAAATCTTCATTTTTGGAACTTGCGAAGAGACATGAAAGCAAGTAAATTACTAATTAGTTCAAGTCTGCTTCAATGAATAATTTAAAATTTGTAATTAAACATCCCTAATGTTTCAAGCCAGTAAAATAAGGCTGCGTAAATAGTCTGGCGCCATCCCATTCAACAGTTAACAATTTATGAAATACATTCAGGGAACTCGACAAAAATGGCCAACTCGCGCGTAAGGCCCATACTCCGTGCTCTTCAAGATATTGATATTTTTTTCCTGACGAATTTTCAATTTGTATATTTTGTTCTAACTCAAAAAAACTACTTTAATCCGATGGTGGCATATGCAACCCGCCTGATGAGGGCTTTCATTTTGTGCACAAATGGACTCACTCTGCGAGAGACACGACTATTTTCTGGCAGCCAATAATTAGAATTTTGTGAAGAAATAATTCAATAACTTAACATCGGTGGATTTTTTTTCGTTCGACGTCTCATTCAAAAGTAAATAACTTTTATATTGCTAGCAAAATAGAAGTTGAAAACAAACGAATCTATTTGTCGAGTTGAAACGCGAAAATAGCACAGGGAATGTATCTTTAAGTCAGTCTGACGCGTCTTAGGCTCAGTGGCGTATTTTTTTTGCGAGGAAATAAAAGGATTTTGTTTATTAAACAATGCATTTATTAATCTCCTTGATTGATGGAGATGGTTGTTTGTAGGTGTTTTGGATGAAAACCCTTTGCACGTGGAATTTGCAATGTTTGAACATTCCTGTAAATTGACATATAGGTAACGATTGAATTCCGACTCGAATCCTTGACAAAAACAAAACAACCTTTTTTTTAATTTTTAAAAGCAGATAGAATGCGTGTTTGGTTGTCTTGGTAACAAAACATCTGTCGCTTGGTTGATTTTTAAGATGTATCTTTTCAGTCTGTGTGAGGTGTAGTAAATACAGTATAATAGTTGTTTTTCGGATTCTCAGAGTACCAAATGCTGTCTATTTTTCACCGACCTTTTTTAATTAATACGAGCGTGGTGTGATATATCAAGTGATGCTATGTTACCCAGGAGACGTTACATCCGTTGGTCTGTTTTAGATTTAGATTCGTTCAGCACGACCGCGTCCGAAGTTGCTTGTTTTTCAGTGAAGGAATTTATATGATCTAATACCGGTGTGCTATTGTGAAATATGGACTCTATGAATTGTGGACTCCTTAGTTGTATGGGCTTTATTAACGAGTCGACCATATTAAATTGAAAGTGATGTTAAATCTTCATTTTTGGAACCTGCGAAAACTGCATTGCCGCAAGTTCCGAACCTGACCAACACAAACGATTTCAATATGAGCATGATAAATCGTTATGTCAGTCAAATTAGTCGTTTCAAGCAAATAATTTCATATTTCTTTACGCAACATTTGTAAAGAGTGTCCTTCTTTTCTAAACAAGTGCCCTTTTTGTAAAAAGTCGTGCCCTATTTTATTGCAATCGGCCGTTATTACGGGTGCTTTTTTATTTTCGCGCATGTATCGCCCTGAAAAGCACCATCGCACTGAAAAGCACCATATATTGTCAGTTAGTGTGCATAATCGTCGGTTGTGAACACTTGTTTTCATAACAAAATGTCCCTTCAACATTATATAATGGCTTCATTTGGATGTAATCGGTCGAGCTGAACTGACATGAATATTTTGAAGAAGAGGTTCCAACAAATTAATGAAATAGTCTCCGGAAATGTTTTTTTTAGTGTATACCCGTAAGATGACTTGTTTGTGGTTGTTTCTCAGAACCACACAAAATATACAAGAAGAATTATTGCATGGTTAAGGTGCGTACTCACGGCCTTAAGTTGATTTCTTCTGCCTTATATTTTTTTTTCATTCAGACCTCTAAAGTTCATAGAAGACTACATAACTAACCATGTGCATCCTCTGTACGCCAACACGCACACTACCACCGGACTTATGGCACGACAGACTTCCCAGTTTCGGAAGGAGGCAAGGTAAATAACATAACAAAATAAAATCGGGGAGAAAAACATCCTATAAAAACAAACATATTAACGATATCAAACAAAAAGTTGATCATAACACATTATCTGCAACATCAGCATGAAAACAACATAAACGCCAAAAGCGAAAACAGTACAATGACAACATTAATGACAGAATGAAAGCAAATCAAAACAAACAAAAAGATATAAAAATCGCCATTGCAACATCGCCTCTTTCACAGTGAATTATCGCTATTAAGACTTTGAAAGACAGCATTAGCCTGTAATGAAATGGACAGAAATGCCAAAATCACCACAAAACGGCAACTATCCGAAGGAATTGTGATCATATCGAGAGGATGATTTTATTTTCCGCAGAGAAATAATCAAGCGATGTGTGAACGCCACAGATGAAGATGTCGTCATTTTTACTGGAAGTGGTACGACGGGAGCTGTGCACAAACTTGTAACCGCTTTGGAACTCAAGGGCGAACGGGCCAAGAAAACGGTACATATAGACACTTTCCTAAGAGCGCCCCCACAGCGGTCAGGTCTTCGCTCCTCTGTGATAGTACGCATGAGCTGTAACTTTGTAATTTCATTGTCGTTAAACCTTTAATAAAACTCCATATAGTGAGGGCGCTTTGTGCAAAGAAATAATTTCTTATTAAGTTGTGCTTTGTGTTGGCTTAAGAGGAACACTGCATGTATAGGGTGGGGACGCTAAGGTTGTGAATAACCAAGGATGTTTTATACTTTAATAGAAGTTCAAGTAAGATTATACGCTTAGCAATCAGGGGTAGTATGATAGTTGCCTATTTTTGTGTGTGTATTTCTAGGTTGTTTTCGTTGGACCCTATGAGCATCACTCCAACATATTGCCATGGAAGGAGTCAGGTGCGAAGGTGAGTTAATTGATTGGTTCTGTCAAAAGTTACAGGTTGAGAGAAATGTTGAAATGGTAGTCGTATTATAAGGCTTTCCTGTTTCCTTCTGAAAACATTAATTGATAACTCCAACTAATGAATTCAGACCTTTTGTTTTAAAATTCGAATTTAAAGTCCTCTTTGATTATGAAAAGTAGTTACATTAAGGAAAAATGATTCAACAAATTGGAGAACGCTTGGCTGTTACGGTAACATTTTTTTTCCCAAATAGCTGAAATTTATTGATATGTTTTAATTTTGAAGAATAATCTATTGTTCTCACTTTTGTGTGTCAGGTCATCCGCATAAGGGACGCAGATCGGGGACAGATCGACATAAAACTTTTGGAGCAGAAACTGAAGGTATGTTTACCATGTTTTTTTTACCTGGATATGTCTTTTATTTCATTTTTCAATTCGTAAATGATAACTTTTAGCTTAGATTTTGTTGTAGCCATGATGCAATTATCAATTTATTAATTCATAATTGTATAAGACGGTGTCTGTTATTGATCTTTGATTCCAGTTGTGATGCCAACGAAAAGTTCAAATTTATCGAATTGACTGGAGTTTTTTTTTTCCCCTGGGGGTATTAAGACGAAACTCATGATTTGTTGATTCTCTTCACAACAGCACTATCAGCATAAGTCGAGGTTTATGATTGGCTGTTTCTCGGCTGCTTCAAACGTCACCGGGATTGTGACAGATTCGTTAGCTGTGGCAAGCCTGCTCCACCAGTACGGGGCTCTGTCGTTTTGGGATTACGCGACTGCAGGTGGGCCCATGAGGAAAACGATTGATTGTTTTTGTCAGTATTTACATTTAAAAAAAAATTTAAAAAAATAGAAAGCTAAGTTTGTCGTGGCCAAAGTTATGATAGTGTCCGAATGCTCCACTCATGGAGAAGGCGATAGCGAGGAAGCTTATGGTAGCCTAAACGTTCAAAACAAAAACCGAACAAATTTGGTAATACGATGGTCAAGTTCCGTCCTCGCATATAGTTGTGAATGCTCTAGGGCCTGCAACCAATCAGAGTTACTATACAGATTATTGTGTCCATCAGCAGGCTCTTTACACCAATTACCCCTCTCTGCCAGTAGGCATATATATACTATCACATTGACCGAAATGGGTGAATAAGTCTTACTTTAAGAACACTGTTTCCTATTGGCCAGTAAGTAGTTTAATGGTGTCATCTCGCACGGAAGAAATAAAATATATAAAAAAATGAATTTTCTTTTTACAGGGCCGTACCTCAACATTGATATGAATCCCGTCCTAGATTTGGAAGATGAGGCCGAAGCAGAAGAGTATGTTTATATAAATAAACCTAATTAGGATGTTTCTTAAATAATAGGCCTATATTCATGCGAAATATGCCCTCTTCCTCGTGAAAAAAAGACGTGTTTTTCTGAAAGCATTTCGAAACTTCCAACTTGTAATCAATGCATCCTATGAAATATTAGAAGATAAATCTGTCTTAATTTATTGCCATATATCATATTTTCATATAAACATCCACTTCTCAACCAATACGATGGACGTTCTTAAGTCCTTGAACATTCGTTTAAAAATTGACTTTTCAGATTTTACAATTGTAGCCCATTTTGTTGTTTGTTCTGAAGAATGGAGCCACTAGACTTCAGCAAAGATGCCGTCTATCTCTCCCCACACAAGTTTGTCGGTGGAGTTGGAACACCAGGTAATTATTTCCTCTCAGAAAATAAAAAAAAAATACCCCAATTCTCCTCCTGCCGAGAAAAAGAAGAAAAAAACACATCAAAAGTAATATTCCAACTTGAACAAATTACCAAAGTCCTTGACAATGTACTGCATCAACGTCATCAGTGTCTATAGTCTGTGGACAACACCACCCAAATTTAGCTGCAGATGTGTCAGTTGGCAGAGGATCACCAGGGGAACTTTTTAGAGGTTTAAGGTGTTTCGTTACGGCAAATCTGGAAATTAATTGGCGATCATATTGTCCACCCAGACAATTGGAGCCTCGCCAGCTGGAGAAGAGACTAACAGGGGTCGGTCTTCAGTTGGCAAAGCACCGCACCTTGTGCGGTAAAAACAAGTGTTTGGTTATAGTTGTAAATCACCCGGCTTCTGTCAGCACACTCCTTGACACAACGGACATTGATGGATGCAGACCCGCTGTGGACTGGACGACAACGTCGGCGTCCAGACTAAAGACTAACCGCGATACCAGTTGTTACCAAAGGTCGAAAAAGGGACGATCGTGAAATTCGAGCAAATCGTCAATAAACATAAATCTTGACTTATTATGTGTACGTTTTGATCCAAGTAGGACATCAGCTTAGCAGACGGGCAGGTGAATGTGTGTAGTTCTCCTGAACTTTCAGTGTTGTGTTTAGCATGCCTTAAATGTTTTCATTGCTGGTTAGAGATCGTATATCTTGGAGTTTATTGATACGTTAATGGTGATTTTGTTGGGCAGTGTAACAATTTGGTGCTGAATACTTGACATCGACGTCTTCTGCGTTGTTTGCAATTAACGCCTTCAAATCGTGGAATCTAGCGCAAAGAATTTTTGTTATAAACAGTATTGCTACTGAGACTGGATCTTTAAGAATTTTATGTTCCATTTTTTTCTTTATATCAGGACTTCTTATTGCAAAGAAGAAACTCTTTATGAATGCAGTGCCCGGAGCAGTGGGAGGCGGTACTGTGCTCTATGTAAGATCAGTATATCTTGAGTCACTCTCTTGTAGCATTATCACTGTCAAACTAACCATGTGATTCATTCTCTCGTTTCACCATGGCAACCCTCATCTTTATCGCCATCACCACGGTGTTTTCTACCATCAACCTAATCACCATCCTCCCCTACCTTATAACCTCGTATTAATTGTTTTGTCAGTCTGAAATTTCGCTTTACAATCATCTTGCTTGTCATCGTCATTATAATTTCTCATCGTTTACAATCATCATCATCATCATCATTTTCTGCAGTCATTTTAATCTCATGGTAGAATTTCTCGTCATCGTTCTTGTCTTGAACACTGGTTGCTTAAAATGTGTTTCATCGTCACCATTTTCATCATGTTATAATTTTCTCTATGGATTGTCATCGTCATTACCACCGTTATTGCTGTTGTCAGTCATTTTCATCGTCATTGCTTTTGCCATGGTCGTTACTTATGTCATTTTGATTGTCATGTCATTACCACCGTTATTGCTATTGTCGGTCATTTTCATCGTCATTGATTTTGCCATTGTCGTTACTAATGTCATTTTGATTGTCATGTCATTAACATTGTCATTGCTATTGTCGGGCATTTTTATCGTCATTGCTTTTGCCATTGTCGTTGCTAATGTCACTTGCATTGTCATGTCATTACCCCCGTTATTGCTATTGTCGGTCATTTTCATCGTCATTGCTTTTGCCATTGTCGTTGCCAATGTCATTTTAATTGTCATGTCATTACCACCGTTGTTGCCTTTGGCGGTCATTTTCATCGTCATCGCCTTTGCTATTGTCGTAGTCATTCCCATTGTCAGTGCTTACATCTTCATCTTTATTGGTACCACATTGTCAACCACATCTCTGACCAGTCTTTCCTAGTAACATTCCATGCCCAAACGTTTCCTTGTAGGTGACAAGAGACACGCATCGCTACGTGTCCAATATCGAGGAGCGTGAGGAGGGTGGCACGCCAGCCATCGTAGAATCCATCCGTGCTGGTCTGGTCTTCAGACTTAAAGAGGTAAAAACAATCATTCCCTGTCATTCCCTGGAAAAAAATGTTAGATATTAAATATGAGATGCATTTTGTGGACAACATTTATACTGCTGTTGCCTGTTGGTATATTATGGTAGTTTTATAGTAGAGTTCAACCTTTTTAATTTTCCATCAATTTGCATGGAATTAACAATGTTGTTCCTTTCAATATTTCGTAAACCAATGAAGTATAAGATCGTTTGAGTAAATTAAATCGGTCTGGTGCTTTTATTTTCATTTTGCAGGCCATTACTCCAGCTCTTATTGAAGAGCGGGAACACGATCTGTCCCTGTGAGTATAAAGACTTTACTTTGTTATAAGTGGAAACTTCTGAGAGCACATATAATATTATGTTCATTGTTTTTTTATCGGGAAGGGGCCCAAATTTAAACGTGGTAGATAGGCTTATGGTGTGGAATTCTACAATTAGGTTGGTACCCAAGACCCAAGTCCATGTGATTTATACAGCAATATTTTTATTTTATACTTATATCACATACAGGTACATCCAGTTAACATCAATATCAACATTCATTTGTTATCACGACGAAAATATACGTGCCACCTGTGTTACGAACCATGACACAAACTTAAAATGCCAACAAAAACAGAACAAAAATTCAAAACAATACAGAAAATAAACAAAACTAGGTATATACAAATACAACTTACAATCATATAGTAACGCATTAAATATGTAAAATATCACGCCAGTAATGCAAGTATACACACCTTCCTCGAAAATTGTCTTTTACATTTTGAAAAATTTAGTACATTTGAGCTGCACCGACTTCCCAGTAAGCCTGCATCTTCTTTATATTGGATTTCGTGTTTTTTTCTTCCTTCCTTCACATTTTACCGTCTAGACTTGCCTTCAAGACATGGCGGAGGAATCCTAACCTGATCTTCCTTGGCAGCACCCGAGCTGAGCGTCTTCCAATATTCTCCTTCCTCATCGTCCACTCGCCCAGCGGTAAAGTGCTGCATCATAACTATGTAGCCGCACTGCTGAACGATCTCTATGGGATCCAAGCACGGGGTGGCTGTGCGTGCGCGGGGCCTTACGCTCAAGACTTGCTGGGGATCGACGAGCCGATGGCGGCCCAGTTTGCAGACTTCCTCGTGGATACGACCAGGTACGATGGTCGTGATATCATGGGTGATGGCGTAGCGGTACTTTCCCCGCCGTCCGCCGCTTGTGACCCGGGTTCAAATCCGGCCTTGGCAAATATGTGGATTGGGTTTTCAGTCCCTATATACCTGATTCCGTGGGTTTTCCCCAATATTCTTCTGGGCTTTTCCCCCCTACCTTTAAAACTGTAATTTCTTCTCAAATGTTGTCTCCTCTCTACAGGTTGCGTCAGGCTTTTGGGCTACAGTGCCTAGGGTACTTTCGAGGATATCTTGGTTTCATTACCAGAAAGAAATAAAATAAAATAACTTAATAAATAAATAGTCTTGGATTAAACAAGCATTTACGTGCACGTATATCGTCCTCTACTATCGATGATTCATGCAGCGAGACTACCCGAAAGTTTGGTAGACGTTTTAGGCTGTTTTTGGACATTGTTTATACACAATGACTTGGGGAGTCAGTCAGTCAGTCGGGGGGGGGGAAGGGGGGAATCGGCCAGTCAGTGACTCGGGGAGTCAGTCAGACAGTGACTCTGTCAGTCATAGAAGTATACGCTGGCTCTTCTGGTATAGTAAAAGCGCTGTGTCCTTATTTCTCGCTGGCCGACATGTCGCTATTTCGGACGTCATTATGTGATGTTACTTTTGTTTTCATTCAAACCTTAACGTCGTTCCAATTCCATTCATCAGTGCCATTGTGTCTATCTAGCTTGATTTATTTCTAACTTATTTTTAGAGATGAAATGCCAGCAACTAAAGGCAAGAAAAATGGGAAGAAGGCCCACAAACACAAGGCACTGGAAGTTATGAAGTGAGTAATTTAAAAGCCTTTTCAGTACTTCCTAATCACCACTATCAACATCATGGCAATTATCAAGATCACCACGATCACCATTTTGAATGATCATAATCACCATAGCGTCAATACATTCCACAATCTACCTCATCTTGATCACATTCTCTTGATTTATCATTTCCATTATTTTAGGAGACCTGTTATTATGAACAAGTCAAATTATTTTAATGCATTCTCCGCTTTTTCTTGACCAGTATACCTATTTGAGTTAACCGGCATCTTTTGATTTTGATTTGATGTGATTTGATTGACCGACAGGCCTGGCTTCACGCGTCTGAATCTTCCTTTCTTCTTCTCTGCCGAAGTCACTGACTTCGTCTTGAAAGCGATCAATGACGTCGCCACCAACGGCTGGAAACTGCTACCCCAGGTAACTATTTTTTCCTTGTCTCCAATTAAAAAAGGTCGCCGGTACATCAACACTGCACGTTCACTGGATTTTCTGGCAGCATAATTTGGCTTGCTGCACTATCTTTTGCATTTGCTGCAGGAAATTCTATGGATCATGGATGTCGACGAGTTTGTTCCAGCGGTCTGAGTTGGGACTAGTGGGCACGAGCGAAGTAACATTTTTAAGCTCTAGTAGGAGCTTCTACATTTCACTTGGTCGGTCGGTCTGTCTGTCTGTCGTGCTGTCTGTCTGTCTGTCTGTCCCGAACATTGACCAAAAGTATGGTGTTCCATATGTGCCATCGGATCGTATTTTTCGACGTCGCATTTTTAAGCTCTGGCCGGGATCATTTTGATCGATATCATGCTAGACTGTCATGCAAGACTTCTTGAAGTACGACCAGAGTTTATTGTGCCTTCGCATTTGTTTTTTTGTTTTTTCTTCAAATGCTTGAATTTGTATAAGTACGCTTCCAAAACAGCTATTTGTGCTAAACTTTATTGAAGTGGGCAAATATATTCTCTTGTACGTTGCCTTGAATCAAAAGAGTTCCCTTGTTTCGCAGTGTAAACGACTGTCATCATTACAGTTCATATTCTCTCCTTCTTTGGTAGTACGCCTTCGATGTGTACAACGGCAACTGGATCTACCAGAACCCAAAGGGTGGATCAGATTCTGCAGAAGAGCCGTCTACCGAGACCGCCCCGGCATCGGACAGCCTGCTTACCACCTCCTTCGTCAAGGGGGAGTTCAAAGCCCCGCCCAGTCCCTTCGTTTCCAGGAAGAAATATGTCCAGACAACTAAACTACAGGTGAGACTTTCAAATACTGTTCCGTTTTGTGATTTTTAATGTAGAGATAGCTTCATGTTATTTGTTATTCTTTGGAAGTTTGAATGTACACGATTTTTTTAAATAGCTGGTAATGATGTGAGCTTATATTCTTTATCATTCCTAATCTAAAAAGTTAATCCAAAGCGAGATTCGAATATCAAACTTTCATTTCGTGTTTGTAGTTACGATTTGGAAAATGTTAAAGTTATACTTTTAAACTGTAAACGTTTCTGAAAGAACTTGTAATTCCTTTACTTTTGTCACAGCAAATCAAGTAGAGATTCGAACAACACAATTTCAGTTCTGTTTTTGTATTCGCAAGCTGGAAATTGTTTTTAAGTTCTGCATTTAAATTTTCACTTTAATTTAAAATTGTCAAGCCAACTGCATGAAATATACACAGCGTTCACTAACTGTTTTCTGTTTACTCACTGGATTAATTGGGTTCCTCTTTTTGTTTTTAATTATCTTCAGGAAACAATGCAGATTGCAAGTGTATTTTACAGTGAGGCCGAAGCCAAGTGCAAAGAGGTGCGTTGGAAAAGGCTTCCTTCGGATTGTTTAGAATGGCACTTGTCAGCACTTAATTTTATATTTTCATAAACTTACGAGTTTGGTTATCTGAGAAAGATGAATAAGTCTTAAACACAATAATTCCCCTATTGTTGGTTTTGAATGGCAGAAGATGTAATCCCACACAACAAAATAAGCCACAAGTGGTCAGAATTACTTTTGAGTAATTAAATGGCCTATGAACTAATCATGCACAATAGATGTTCATGTGAACAGTTAACAATTTTACCCACATACTACATTATGTCAAACGAAGTGTTGATGAAGATGAGAGTAAACTCTTTCCACTGCACATGAAAACATGTCAAAAGTCCAAAAATCTCCTTAAGATTCTAATTTGGGATCCAATCACAATACATTCATTATCGGTTTTTTTCCCCAAATAGACCATTTATTTCTTTCTCAAAATTGTTTTGTTGTACATTATAACCGGTCTGTTTACGTAGGTTCCCGATATAGCCCAGGATGATGAGTTCATTGATGCTGTTGGCGACCCCAGCATGGTCTGGTTCCTGCAACCCCACGAGGCATTAGCACACCTTCGAGACCCGACCCTTGACCAGACAGATGCGGGTACCGACTCCGGTGCCGCCCTGAGGTTAAAGGTCAAGAACGTTCCCTTCAAGCCCAGACAGTCCACCGCCCGCCGGTCACGATTCTCTCGTCGGAGCCGCAGCCGTAAGTCGCACCAACACCAAGCAAAGGAGACGGGGAAACGGACCATGAAGATGTGCACCGTGCTTTAAAAAGTAACAACCACCGATCTTGCTGTCATGTTGTATCCCAGCATGCTTTGCGATCGTAAAGTGCAAATCGTACCGCCATTTTTTTGGTATACCGTTGCTTGAAAAGTCAGCAGGTCCTACATTGAACAGTCCTTAAAAACTTAATATGGATATTGAAAATTAATCCTGTGTAAATTTTGGTGGTTGTGATAACAAAAAATCTTTACAACTAGAAGAATGATGGACTCTAAAGGAAATTAGAGTATGAACTACCGAACAAACATCAAAAGAACATTCGTAATTTAAAGATGTAAAAAAAATTAATAGAATAACATTAATGAAAGTCCCCGGACACTACTGTCTTCAGTGACAATTGCCACGGACGAAGCTTGTAAAACTTGGAGGCCATTCAAATCGAACACCCTACATTATATTGCTTAAATTAACGTGCAGTTTATTACATTATTCCTATCCTAAATGTTTATTTTTGTAAAACTTTTTAAAAATGACTTTCGTTAATGTGATATCTCGAACAACGACCAGAACTGCCTTATTCATTTTTTAACAAAATATGATTTGCTTGTTTCGCAATTCCATGGGTAGAATTTAAATCCTACCAATGAACTCGTGCGTAAAGATGCACCTCAGACTATGAAACGTATTGACAAATCAACTTGCTATTCATGAACTCCAATTATTAAAATGGAAATATAAGCTTCAAGTGGTCTTGCTTTTGATATTTAAAGATGTGGTTGGAGACAACCATTTTATATCCTTTTCGTTTTTACATGCATGTCCAAAGTTTGTAATGGACAAGCGATTAATGTAATCTTAGTACTGGGCAAAACAGTTCAAAGTTCTCCAGGTTTTACACAAGCCGTGCATTTAAATTTACAAACATTATCTTAAAGTTACTAAGCAATGCTGTACATATTGCCTATTTTGTGCCGTTAGCGGCGTTTTTATTGAAAAAAGTGTTATATTTTTGAGACCCGGTTTAGAAATAAAAAAATAATGCTATCTTGTTAAAAACAAAGTTCTGTGGCGATTGGATATTTGTTCATCACTGAACAAGCTCGATCGGATTTTGGAAGCTGCGGGCCATCAAATTCGTGTTAATGCATGAGTCACGTGATTGTGCCATGTACATGTAGTTTCTGGAAGGGGTAGTGTTTTTAGTTTAAAAAAAAAATCGGGGTGTTTTACCCCAGTGACCCCATGATGACCTTTGACACCAGTTTGGTCATGTGACATGTTTGGGTTGGGCTGCTGATACTTTTGACAAAGTTTGGTTGAAATCGATCAAAATATGTAGGAGCAAGACAACGTCAAAGTTTGTTGCTAACAAACAAACCAACTCCCTGTATAACTAACGATGAGACATGGTGATAAGTTGAGCTGCCACCCGCAGCTAAAAAAACATAGCGGCACGTCAAATATTCACATAAATTTGCACACCATGACAGAGAATGCAGTCATTTTTTTTATTTTTACCAAGGCTTAAGACTTGATGACAATGACACTTTTTAGACAGGTAGTATTCGAACCATAGACCACCAAAAAAAATGTAGGTACGATAATAATGCTCTTTTACGTACTTTGCTTTATTAGTTTCGAACCCTACAAAAAAGTATATCTTCAAATACTCCCAATAAATAAGATACGGTCGTTTACTTTTATAAAGAGGTTTATTTGCAGTAATCTTGTGTCTCCTTTAAACAGCAACCACTGACCACGAGATAGTACATGGACGTCCACACAAGTTGGACCGTGTATAAATTATTGTTATTATTTAAAAAAAAAATTATATACATATAATTCCCGCACGCATTGCGTTTCTTTAATAACCCACGACTCGAGAGCTCACACACAATATATTAAAATAAAACATTGACAGGTGTCATTTTGACGCAAAAGACAGTGGTCGACAAATTGTAAATCAAGAAATAACCATGTACAAGTTCGGCATCGCAAATGAAGTGACCTGAAATACTCGAATTGCAAAAACTGACCGGACAGCCAGTAGTTCGCAAAAGCTGATTTTTTTTCAGCGGAAACTTTGAGAAAGACTTTTCTGGGATCGAGATCTCAGACCGTTCCAAGTTTTACACGTAATAAATTAGCGAATAATTTTAGTTGAAATTCTAATATTATTAGTCAGTAATAAACAATTCATTTAATAAGCATTGTTCACCAAAATAAATATCTTCGATTGAATGTCAAATCCAAAAATTCACGATAAACTTGTTAAAACGTAACTGACACATTTTCCCCGTTATTTAAAAAAAATCAAATATCATCGGCTCATGCCCAAAAGGCCTCTACATTAAACTCGCAGGAACACCTATGCAATGTTTTTTTTAAAATCCGGCCCCGTAGATGGTGAATGATGACGAATCGGCTTCTTGGTTCTATCTAAGGTGTGTTTTCCATTGATTTATAATCAAACATTTTCACGCAATCTTTAATTAAAAGTCCATTTTTCACCTGTTAATGTTAATTTAGATTTTACACGTGGTTTTTATTTTACTGCCAAGGTTATTTTGTAATACAATGTACATTCTTCCCATTGTAACTTATGAACCTTTTTTAACTACCCTGTAATTACCAAAACCTACCTTTACTCTGTCAAAAAAAATGCATGAAAATACAAAATAAAATCTCCTTTTGGCACTAATTTATGATGTACTTCTATGTATGATATCTTAAGGATAAAAAAGGTCTTTTTATTTCGCATGTTGAAGAACATGTAGAACAAAGAGATGACAAATGTTCGTAGAAATCCAAATTGTATTTGACATGACGTCAAGTTTGTTCTTCGGGATCTGCCGCCTCTTTTGTATCAATGACGTCATCTGTGATGTCATCAGTGAGGTCACCATCAACGTCCCCATTGATGTCCCCTTCACCATTGACCGCAGGACTGACGTCACTCTCTTCTGGCTGCCGCGAGATGGCGCTCTCGTCCTGGGACAGGAGCTGTGTTTCTTCAACGTCCTCCGGGTCGGCTTCATCATCCTGCACGTAGTTCTGTTCTTTCTCATCCTCCTTCTTGTCGTTGGTGTCGCTCTCCATGTACTGGATGAAAGCAAAGATGAGGGTGACGACGACGAAGGTCACACCGATTGCCCTGAAGGCGATGGTTGACCCTGTAAATAGATAGCAATTTTGAAAATTTAAACAGTGATCATTTGCTCGTCGACTCCGTCCAATCCCCAATTGAATTTCGCTTCGGACGGACAAAAGACCATCATTGTATTATGCGCCCTCTGCTGGGAAATACGATGTACATGTACCTCGAACTCGTGAACCAACGTTCTCAAATGAACTGCCACGTCAAGCGGTTCAATCTCGGCAACAATTGCAAATGATTCAGACTGTTTTTGGCACTGCTCTGTACAAAAACCGAATGGACGTCCACACTTATTGGATCGTGCCTAAATCTACAAAAATCGAGGCTTTGAAGTTGTTCTTCTCCGTTTTGCTTAAAGGGAATGTACAACATTTGCTTTTGCTGCAATTTTTAGAAATAAATGGATTTGGAGGATTAGTATCTAGGGAAAGGGTTGTTAAACTGACTTGTTTCACTTTTGAGCTTGTATAGATGCTGGAAAAACCAAGAAAACCAATCATGTTCTTATAATCTGGTTCCCTGACCCCACTTAAGATGAAATGGAGCAATGTATAGACTTTGGGGATTGTTAGGTTAGACAATCAGTCTAGCAGGCTTGTACTCCTTCACAGGTCCGTAATCAATTGCAAAGAAAGTGCGGAGTAACTAAATATGAAATTTCAGGAGCACTTTTTGAAGAAAAAAAAGTTTTCTCCAACGCTGGTCGGCCGACCAGCGTTGGAAAAATACACTTTTTCTTGAAAATGTCAGCATACCAGTAGCCACGATTTTACAGGATGCTTCAGACTGCCATTCCCTAACAATCCAGTAAGGTATTTCGTGATATTTTGATCATTTCGTTTTTTGATGTTTGCAAATGTTGTATCTTCCCTTTAAGAACATAATGACCATTTCATCACCATATGGGAGTGGTGTGGTTGAATAAGACTTGACGACTAAGTGGGGGGATTTGAATAGTAGGGCCGGTATCTTAGGCCCACTTTTTTTCTAACATAATTGTCATCAATATGGGCAAAGGAACACCGGTTGTTTCTTGGAGTGGTAATATGGCAGACCGCAGACGATGACTTCACTAACAGCCATTTTTTATAATGGAGATCAGTGGATCGTACTTACCGTACGCACTTATGATCACTCCGCCAAAGATGGCACCACAGCCCCGGCCCAGCCCATGGTAGACACCCTGCAGAATGCCTTGCGCGGAGGAACGGTTCTTCTGGGATGTAGCGGACCCGATGAAGGACGTGCTGGCTGCCCACACCAAGGCATGAGTGACTCCTAGCATGAAAGACGAATACATGGGCAAAAAAAACTTATTTTAATGATGTGGCAGTCTAGACAAGTTCGCGTTTACACAAGTCGTCCAGTCCCCAAGCAAGTCAAGAACCGCGATAAAGGTGTTTACTGTGACCTGCTTTGGGAATGGACTTATGATGAACTCAACAAATAAAAATAAAAATGACCTTGCTACGCCTCTGCAATCAAATATCTCACAAGGATACGATGTGATTAAGATACCCACCTTGAAGCGTCTCAACAGTAAGGACCCACCAAGGATTGACGAGATAGGAGACGACAATGAACCGGATGGCGTAGCACATCAGACCCAAGCACAGCACTGGGATGTGGCCAAACTTCTTTAAAAACCAACCGCTGAAGAAGTACCCCGTGACCTCAGACAGGTGATTGATGATGGATGCTACTCCGAACAGAGTAGGAGGTCCTCCAAGATCCTTCAGGTGCCAGTAGAGGAACGTAAAGAAGAAGCCAAAACCGAAGCCAGCAAACCACACCACGTACAGCACAGTACCATACCTGATGTTGGCGTACAGACCAAGAACTTCCAAGTATCTTGGCTCCTCCTCGTCATCAGTGATGGTAGAGTCTCCTGCGCTGCCCATCTTATCGTAGTTATCCTTGAACTTCTCACGTGTCTTCTTGACATTCTCCAACTCAATGACTTCTGATGAGCCCTTACCGCGTACCTGACGAAGCTGGTCCGATTTGCGACCCGAGAGAACTTCGCTCAATGACCGGTACTTAAATTGGAACTGAGTGGCCACAAAGAAGGCACAGATTATCAGGACCGCGTAGGTGCCAAAACAGACCAAGTAGTTCTCTTCTTCCCTGGTAACCTGTCCGTCACATTCTACCGTGGTTGTCTTGGTCCGGTCTAAGATGAATCCTTCTACAAACATGAAGATCCCCCAAGACAGGGAGCCGAACATTCGCTGACGACCGTACAGTTCCATGCGCTGATGTCCCAGGTAACCCAGAGTTGCTGAGTCTGCCAATGTGATGGTCGGGGAACTGAAGAACTCCCCAAGGATCATGAGCAGTAAGAGAAAGATGAATATCAGGCGAGTGTCCTCAGGTCTGTACTTTATAACAGTTACATTTCCCGGTCGATTGGAAGGCGACTTTGATTCTGTCCTGTTCGAAATGGTGACCTCTATGTTTGGTTTAGGTACAACAATAATTGTTTTGGAGGATCCAGAGGTGTCATTGACAGCACGGCGAACGCGCTTCTTCGCACCGTCTTCGGACTTAGTCTTGTTGCTGGAAACTTTCACGGAAGGTACTCCCTTCTTATCATGAACATTGACTTTTGTTATCTTCACATCAGGTTCGCCCCCTTCTTTTTCCTTGTCTTCTGGGGCGTTTATAATGACGAGTGTTGCATTGGCGTTCACGGTAGAGTTGAGAACCACACATTTACTCTCAGCAGGTTGGATGAACACCACCGCTTCGGTAAAGACAAGCCAGGACAGCAGGGAGAACAGCAGGATAAATTTGGCCTTGCGCCAGGTGTCAGCCACGGCGCCCCACATAGGCGCAGCACAGAACTCCACAAAGGGTCTGACGCCGACCAGGACGCCACTCTGAGACGCGCTCAGCCCAAGCTGCTTGAAGTAGACTGCGATCAGTGGGTACAGACAGCCGTACGAGCCGTAGAAAGTAAAGTAGAAGATCTTGCACAGTAGGAGGTCTGGGTTGAGTCTGCCAGAACAGTAGCCCTTGTAGCGTCTGCTTGAGGACGTTTGTGATGAGGTGTCGCTGTCGTCGTCGTCTGTCGTCCCAACCACGTCCTTCCGCTCAACCACGAGCGTGTCGTCGTCGGGGTAATACATGTTGAACTCGAATGGTCCAAGCGCAAGTTGCCAATGAGGTTCGGATTTCTGAATTTGGTAAATTTGATTGACCCTCGGTCTTTACTTCAGATTAGACTAGCACAAGCGATCACTCAGACAGTCTCGAAGAATCTGGAGGCAAATAGAAAATGAAGTATATTTAATTTAACTTTCCGCTTGCTTGTTCGCAAACTTAATGGCTCACTAGTCAAGACAGTGCACGTTTCTTCCTTTGATCATGCTAACTGAATGTCCATATCTTAATTCTAAGGCACCAATTTGTCTTCTGTTCAAGCAGTCCTAGCTGTAATGTAAAAGCTATAAGTTTGACATTCATATTATAAAGCCAAAAGGATAAGCTAGTGTTGCCTGAAGACTTGTGTGTGTTTTTTTAGGTGTTGCAATTTTATCGTAATTGCATTCTTCTAAATTTATGCTGTGAAATCAATTTCCGTACAGTGCATGTGATTTCAGAACAAATACCTTAACGATTACGCTCTATAAATTCCCAAAGAGTGAAACTAGGGACAATTGAAATACATGTACTCTGGGGGGAAAAAAACAGGAGTTGGTCTTGTGAAAAGTTCGAGTGAAATTTCATCTACACTCGATTAAATGAATTTCACTCTAGTAAAATGTGTGGTCCTTAATATAAGTCGATGGTGTAAATTTTCAATCTAGTAGAGTGAATTTCCAAAATAAAATTGAGGGGGGGAGGGAGAGATTACGAGAGGTCGAGAAAACACCAGGGTGTTTTGTAATCAAGGCCCTAACAAAATCCACCGCGCCATCTCTTCATTCACATGTTAATGCTTAAGTTGCATGGCGTCAACCAGCTAACAAAAGCTTCACCCTGTGTTCGTCGAGCAGACATAATGTGCCGGTCTCACTGTAAAAGCCAGGATTTACTTTTGCGACCTTCAGAGTATTTGAGGCTAGGATCTGTATTATAGTTGTCCGATTGTTGCGTGATATTTAGCCTTGCATGGAATAGGGCAAAAGTTCCGTATATCCGGCCACCACACCTTCGCCGCCAAAATACAACTTTCATTTCACCTTGTGTTTTCATGGAAGACAAATCCATCAAGTTTGGGAAAACTGAAATCATCTGAGGAAAAGTTGGGTTGGAAAGAGTTCCAAAAATGCACATCATTTTACATCCTGTGCACAAACCTATGACTCTCAAAATTCCAAGTGTTTTCTTAGTAAATGCTTCCTTATTTTCCCTTCAAAAATAAGTGATGTCCATATATATGGAATTCTTCCCGTTTGAGTTGTTTTAGGCCATAGGATATTGGGCACACATATCGTTCGGACATTCGATCGTGTAGGCGTGAAGCCATATTGAAGAGTTTGGAAGTGTATATGAAGTGCGCATAATTATGCTTTCCGAAAGTCCAGCAACCAACTAACACTTGGTTTTGTTCACTTTTATTCACATTTTTTATCTGGGTACCAGTCTATCTCAAAAAAATAAAAACCGGTATACCAGTTATGATAATGGTATTGATTTCACTTCTGGACTTTGCCCATTTTCTTATCACAAGCAATTCATCAAGATAGATCATTCTTTCTGATCATTGTTAAAGAGGGAAAAAACATGGCTGATATTAAGTGCAATTATAATGTCTCTTACCCCCCCCCCCGCCCCAACCCACTCATTCTTCACACAATAGGACTTTTAGGGCTGCAAAGTCACGCGTATTCTGAAATTATTGACCTATCGCCGTTTGCGAGTTAGCCACGCCCCATAAGACAACCGTATGGAATCATTTCGCACTTTAAATTTTGTTTGTCTCAGATTTTGCGCGTTCACCGTCCATGTGTATATCAAGTAATTGCAATATTTCACAAGCTGCGTTGACTACCGTGATAGGTTCATTGAGATTCAGCGGGTACATTTAGTATGTTCAAATGCAGTATAAACCTGAAAACCCAATGTACATGAACATTTCTTTTTGAGATCATTCATTCTGTTAAAATATAAATCTATACTTTAATACAGGTACGGGATTATTCCTATGCCAAGTTCTCTGATATTGTGTAAACCACTGTTCATTGAAACCCTAAACTGTGTCAATTAAGTTTGATTATTTTCTGAGATCAATATGTGGAGGCAACTTCGTATCTCAAATAAAGAGTGTCGTTTCGTGCTCCATCTCGAATAATTGATTTCTTTGCTATTTTTCTAGCAAAATAAAAGCTAGGCCTATTCGCGTTTGAATGAAAATCGACCAAAAATATCGGCAAATGTTTAGTCATTAAATTATTACTTTACAATTTCGAATTATTGGCTGCCAGACAATAATTCCGTTTTCGCGGCCGGGGTATAGGCTGACTGCCGCCCCACAATAACTATCGTTACGCACCGGGAGCCAGTCTACTCGCAAAGCGGATCTGTTTTGAGCTCAAAACCAAACAAAACAAAACTTTTTCAGAGGGTTGCAGACGTCCAAGAGGGGAACAAATTGAGGCTTTTTGTTTTGAATAAAGCATACAAGTTGAACATTTATTCATAGAAAAAAATTCTTGAAGACCTCGTGGAACGCAACTTTAACACATTCTATACACAGTGCACGGGATCACAAAGTTTCAAGAATTCCATACATGAACATCACCTACATGGACCTTTCAGCCGTCAGAAAGCGATACAATGTCCTTAGAAGTCCAATTTAGCAGGGAAAATATTGAAGCATTTACTGGAAAAACACTTGGAGTTTTTTTTTCAGACCAGTCTCATAGGGTTTGTGCACAGGGTGTCAAGTGATGTCCGGGTATGGAACTCATCTTTCCGTGTTGTATAACACGAAATAATGGTTAGTTTATAACAACTAACATGATAACATGAAATTTTACATCTCGATAAACACTCGAAATCAAAAGGGAAATGAAAACAGGTTGTCAGTCAATTTTGCTAATCCAAAAGTTTGGGCCATAGTTCAAAATTTGGAGGAAGGGTCTACAGGATGCTACAGTCTGCGTCCGAGAGTTGCAGTTCAGACACGCCCAATTATCAAAAAAAGATTTTACTTCGATACCCCACCGATGTGCACAACTACTACGTGTCAAAATCCTGTCATAGTTTTGATCCTAAATGACTCTGTTGATTACCAATGGAATTAAACCAACATTTCAGATCACGTATGCAATGCATGACAAATTGTATGGGGAGCGTTTTATCAGCTTTGTGCAAGAGGGTGAGATTTAAACGCCATATGAAAAAAAAATGTTCACCTGCGGAATGTCGATACAGCGCTGGAGACGGTGGCGGAAGGCGCGTGCTGCGGCCGAAAGCTTCTGAAGGAATGCAGATCACCCCTGATGTTATTGCTCACCTCTTCGATCGTGTGTTGCCCCAAACGATTGAGGTGTGCAATGACCACAGTGGGGATCCTGCATTCCTTCAAAAGCTTTCGGTGCCGTCTTCAGCGCTGTATCGACATTGGAGGACGACAAGTCGAAAGTGGCAGATTCTAAAAGTGAGTATTGTGTTTGTATGGCGTTTAAATCTCACCCTCTTAAATTAGTTGCACAAAGCCAATGAAACTCGATCCATGAAATGTGTCATGCCTTGTTTATATATCTGAAATTTTAGTTTAATTCCCTTGGTTAACAATAGAGTTATTTAGGATCAAAGTAGGACATTTTTTTAGCACGTATATAGTGTACGTTTGTATATAAAAGAACCACATTTTTTCACAAGCATCGGTTGTTTCTGCAAGAACGCAGTTCTTTTCATTATACTCTTTAATTAATTCATCCATTAATGGGGGTATCAAAGTTAGTGTTATCCCGCGTTTTAGGATATACAAACTGTCAACTACTGTGTACTAAATCGCATCACTAGTACACTCTGGCTAGCCCTCGCCCCCACAAATCACAGTTTTACTTGCACAACAGCTGGGAGTGTACTGCCCACCAGACTGCGTTGTTGACTAAAAACGAAATGGCAAATCGGAACTTGCAATCTCATCTATAGCCTACGACTCTTACCTTTACCAGACAAAATTGAAATTATACCCTACGCTATCTGCACATCCAAACTTACCTTCACTTCAGTTTCCACCATTTTCCGGTATCCAATAACTCCACACGGTAATAGTCAGACCATCCCCCAACGAATCACCCTGCCCTAATTCGCCATTGCAGACGAGGCTGCTGTGTAGCGAAATATCCCTTCTCCAACCAACCATGACCAGTGCCGGTGGAAACCTTTCATACGGGTATTTTTATTCAAAATGCCTAAACAGAGTGAGCCGCTGTGCCTTTTCAATACTGGATAATGAATGCAGTATAATGATAACCTTCAGACTGTAGGTGTGCATAGTCAACCACAATCACTGTGACCCCCCCCCCCCCTAGAATGTACATGGTTTTGTTATTGCAAGCGATTTACATGTATGTACCAAAAACAAACACTGAGGGCGCACCAAACTGCACTGCGAATCCATAGAGAACTTTGCCAGTCGCAAACTTTTTAAAAAGGGGGGAGGAGAAGAAAACACACTCTTTTCTGGTGTAAATTCACCCATCCAACTGAAACTGGAACGAGACGATTCTGAGTAAAATTCGTACAATCGGAAAGATCGAGTTTCACTCGAGTTTCGACAGATGTGATTTTACAAAGTCAAGTCAATATAGGCGTGATGTACATCGTCTTATCCCTAGTTTCGCTCTTTGAAAATTACAGAGTTTATCAGACACTCGCATTTCACAACGCTAAAGAAAACCCTGTTCGATTCCCCAATCTACAAATAAATGAAGAAATGCCGCAATTTAAGCAGAAGTGCTGAATGGGGGTAACTTTTCTCCAGGCATTCAAAGTTCACTGACGTACTTTCTCTTATTCCCGTAACAGTGTAGTAAACAAACCTGCATAAACCAATACACCTAAAGATAATCAAAGATTAGATTGTCACTTTGGCCACCACGAGTTGTGGTACATTGCTGGTAGGTAGATAACCAAGTTATGGCTCATTAAAAGTTCAACCATTAAAAACTAAATGCTGAGATTAATAAGTGCTCCCCAAAATATCATGATACCAATAAGATGCATAACAAAACCTGAAAAATTCACCCTCGCAGCGCCCTTCCGGAACCCTTGAACAGAAAAATTAACGTGCACAATTTCCAAAATTTGCAATTATTTTTTTGGTCATTGATTTCTTCAGAAAATCAGCCCCGAAAAGGGCCTCTGTAAAATAATATTGTTACTTCCGTATCAATTATAGAAACTGACAAATCGCATGACATGAAAGAGAAATATCGTTTCATTAGGTGAAAACTGAAGGTGAAGTAGAAAACAAAGATTTTTTAGGGTTTTCAAATTGTGTGAAGAAATTTAAAGGACTCAGTAACATTTACAATGTACTACACTATCAGCCAGTTGTTACATGACCGGTTAGTGACAGGGGCGGCGGAACCGTAGGGGCAGGGGGCACTTGCCCCCCCCCCCCCCCGAAAAAAATATTGCAAAAACAATATCGGATCTTGTTGTCTGATTATATCAATATACAAAACCGAAGTTACTGTTCGCATGAATATTGATATGGCAATAGATGTACATAACCTTTAATGGTTGTACTTTAATGACGTGTATGCACGCACTGCCAATATACAGCTGCATGCGCGATGAATAATTTATTTTATTGTAATCCATGCTGAGGCACTGGGCCTATGCATTTTTAGATATTTGGTGTGTTTTTTCATTTGAGATAGATGCATTATATTATTGTCAATACGAGCAAAGTCAAGGGTGTATTTAGAGTTCAATTTCACTCGTTTTCTAGGGGGTGGGGGATAATGGGTCCAAACAATAAAAAAGAACCTCTTTTTGAGAAATTATCACACGCCATAAACGGAACTATAGGTGCGCACCCTTATAAAACTATGTAAACGGATGACGACATTTCGACCATGCACTTTTGTCCCAAACAAAATCCCATTTAGCACCCTCGCTATCCAAAACCTACGAGCAAAAAATACGAGCAAAGTCAAGGGTGTATTTAGAGTTCAATTTCACTCGTTTTCTAGGGGGTGGGGGATAATGGGTCCAAACAATAAAAAAGAACCTCTTTTTTTGCTGACCTTGAGCTCCAGAATTCGTCACTGGGGGTGGGGCACATGTCTCTAGCAATGGAGTCCCACCCCTCCTTATTTCCCTAGGGCGCCCCACGGTAACACAGGAAGCAGATGAAAGAAGGTGCCAGGCTTAAACTTTTGTAAGGATTGAGAAATTATCACACGCCATAAACGGAACTATATGGTGCGCACCCTTATAAAACTATGTAAACGGATGACGACATTTCGACCATGCACTTTTGTCCCAAACAAAATCCCATTTAGCACCCTCGCTATCCAAAACCTGGTTATGACCGTGACACCACTGCCTTACAAATACTCCGCACTTGCTCGTGCAACCAAAATTATATGACAAAGTATTTGCTTTACAGCACTCACGCATTCCATCCGTGGTAACAACAAACACCAACGGATTTAATTGATCGGTTAATTACTTAACTTACCTTCGAATCATTCTTGAAGTTGATACTCACTCGGACAGCTTCGGTGACGGCCGTTTCTATTCGGAATATTGCTGCTGTCTCATATTTGCTGCGGTCAACTTTTTTCTGGACTAAATTCCCCAAAATAAAACTCCGAGACAAACGAACCACAGCTACGTACTCTTTGCCAAACCAGCAAGGGAACTGACTTGGTTTTCCAGACCATGTATACCGTGTCCACTTGTTGTCGGAACACTTGTTGAATCTGATCGCTAAGTGCATGCATGTCGTAATGAAGAACACTTGAACTTTACCCGTATACAGTGTTGACTATGGATAGTCTACCGTAGCCGACGTGCCGAACCGTATGCTGATTCTCATACACAATTATTAGTATTAAAATAAAAAGTTGCATATTATGCATCAATAAATTTGAAGGCCGTGGATATGCATGTCATTATTTCAAAGTTTAATTAATTCAGACGAATCGGATAACTGCCATTGATTTTCAGTTTGCCAACAATGCATCTAATTGGGAATGAGTCATAAAGCGTATAAGCCTATACGTCTGGCACGAATTACATTTTTGGTTGGGGAGGGGGACAGCTCTGGACTGACGGTGGAGGAGGTGGCAGTCATGGACGACTAAATTAATAATGTGAACAATTTGATATTTATTTTTAATGACATAAATTGTTGCCGACGGCGCTAAAAGTGGCTCGTTAGCAAGCCACGTAGAACCTATTTTGAGTGACCTAGAATCGATCAAGAAAGCACAATCGTGTTAAATAGCTGTTATTCAAAGCAGGGGCTGTGCGCACTTTTTACCAGTAGAGGGCGCCACCGCGAAGCTTCTCAAGAAAAAAAACGGGAAATACCACCGGTACTAAAAAAACAAAACGGACTAACGCGCTATACTCTTTTTGTGCATTCCCTGCCCTCCATAAACAAAATCAAATTGTACAGCGTTTCTCTCCAAGTGTAGCCCGAACTCCTGAATGTATGATTATTACAGTCATACTGTGACCGCCACGTCTCGATCGGTTTTAAATAATGCATGCCTGGCAGCTTTGCCTAGAGCCTCATCAAACCGAAAACAGATGCACTAAAGTAAGTTAATTAAATCGTCCAATACAATGACCTGGAAAATATCGCCATACGGTCATGAAAGATGTTAAAGATATTAACAGAGAATCGAACCACATTTTCCTGCTCTCTCTCTACCCGTGTCGGAATCAGGCAGGGACTGAGAACCCCATTCACAGGTGGTCCGGGCAGGAATCGAACCCGGGCCAGCATAGCGGTGGAAGGCGAGGAAAGTAATCACTGCGCCAACTTGACGCGGGAAGTCAGAAAGCCACGTCAGCGCGGGCCGAACTATCGCCCCGTATATTTACGGAAAATCCTACGCACAAAAGAAACTTGGCCAGAAAATTGTTGCGCATACGTCAACATTTCTCCACTACTATTGGTGTACTGACTTGAGTCTTGTTATATCGTAAGAATCACAATGAATGACAGACTAACATTTAATGATAATTATGAACGTAACAACTTTGTCCAAAATTAAGTGAAAGAGAATTGATGATCCGACTCCATCACTGTCAAATCTATACTGTTTGTGAATGTTGTTTTGTAGTTATCACACACAGATGGCCAGCGTAAAAATAGATAGGAAAATAGGTATAATCCTTACTGATCAAACACAATAAATTGGGTAACATCTCTTTATCCATAATCCTATCTATGATAACCATGCTCCTGTGAGTCCACGTACTGAGTGACCACACTAAAAACAAAGACGACATCGATGATACACGACCAAGTGCAGTGCAGAAAGAACCTTTTCTTTTCGCAGTATACCTCCTAGTTTTTTTCTTGTACAAACTGCGGCTTTTTGTAACTTTTCAAGATGGGGATGACCTCGGTAATAACTGTCTTCATGTGGAGCGTGGTTCTGTTTACGGTAAGACTAAGAGCAAAATAGTAAGAACGTTGAACTAATTTTGTTTATTTTGTAGTACATACCAACATATTTAGGGAACTGATTTAGTGTACCTGCTGAACGGGTAGAATGTTATATTAACATTTGGCGGGCTGCCTCATTAATGTACTAAATATTTCCTTGCATCATGTTCGTGTTCTTATTAAATCTTTGGTATACCGAGCCTGAGCTGCATGTGTTGTTTTCCATGCCTGACGTTGACATGCCCTCGTTTGGCATGTTTGTTTGATAGCAGATCATCTTTGGTTGTCGCATATGGAAACATAAAAAGAAACATTCTTCATTCCTCAGTGTTTCCTAAGTAAATATTGTGGTACTTATGTTGGTCTAAACGAACCATATTATTGAATTAGAAGAAGAGAGTATGTGCTTGGTCGGTTTTAAACACTCTTTTTAGGACCGGTTGGAGTCTGGATGCAGATAATTACCGTACGAGCAGAATAAATACCTTTTCGGTCAAAAAGTCATAAGAGGTCAAAAATTAAATATTGTAAATGATTTTGTTTAACAATTTCGCTTCATGTCTTTTTCAATGCAGCCCTCTAGTTATATATGAATGGTCGCGCAAAATGCAGTTGGGGCGGTGCGTTGTGAATTTAGGACTTTGAAATACTGACTCACTGATATTATTGCGCATGCCTACGTGAGGGTTGTGAACGTCCAACCAATAAAACGGCAAAAGGCACTGGATTTCATACGAGTCCAAATTTCATGTGACACTCGAAAAGTTTTTCAGACCGGCCAGCCGGTCTTTATCATCCGTTTAAGGCCGGTCACATGGTGGGTTTTCGACCAATAGGAATGGGTAAACTGTCTTAGGTATTTATGAATATTAACACAACGCAAACCCCGTTACCGACTGAATGATGAGTTGAGTCAAGCTGAAAATACGAGAACTTAAAACGTAAAACTACTCCATCATAAATATAATAACCAAAGATTCACAAAGTTTGTCCGCGATCGAGCCATTCTTTTCTCTTTATTTTCATAGTTGAATTACCACTATTCTGTCAACCAATTGCTTTGAAATGTGCAGAAATATTTTCCGTACTTTTCAAAGCACTTGTTTCACAGAATGGAATAATTCAATGTTGGCCTAACGGTACCTGCGACCTTTTGCCTACAATTTCAAAATCACCATCGGCGGCTTATCTCTATAGCAACTTATGATGGGATGCAAGCCTGCTGTGAGTTGCTCTCCAAAGAAAGGTCAAACATTCCCAATTTTATTTGGATACAGCTCGATGGTAATTAAACAATCTTCATCGAATACAGATGTCAGTGTTGTCTCCATGGTACCAAACATGTTTGACGATAAGTGCTCGTTTTATTGCTCTTTATATGTCATGGACATGCGTCGTCATTTGTGATATCTGACCATAAATGTTAAGCACTAGACAAAATGCCACCCGTGAATAAATAAGATAGGGTTCATGTTTTTTTAATCAAAGACAATTAAATATAACAAATTATTTGGATGGGCTTGCTTTTTTGCCAGAGCGAGAATCGAGCCATTTTAGTGGGGCAGATAAGGGAGATATTTGGGGGAATTGTGCCTTTGACGATACAATTATGGCATTTGGCACACAGTCAGAGTATGCCTTAAGAAAGATATTTGGCTATAGGGCCACCGCATTTGTCCTTTGAAAAGAATTATGGCAGAGCAACAAGCAAATTTCAAATTATTTTACCTACACTTTTGCAAAGGACAAATCTGCGATGCCCCTATAGCCAAATACCTTTCTCGTGACATACTCTGACTGTGTGCCAAATGCCATGCTTGTATCATTAAAGGCACAATCCCATCACCTATCTGCCGTACTAATTTGTTATGTCTACTTGTACGAAAGTATGTACATGTTTTTACCGTTTTAATGTGAATGTGCAGAACGAGGATATACGTTTCATGTTTAACATGATGAGAGTAAATTGAATTGAATTGAATTGAATTTACTAACAAACAGAATCATGTGCAGTTTGACATGTGGGTAAATCTGAACGGTTGTACATCGAGGTGAATTTAACTTCATGTTTGGTCAGGGCTTCGAATTTGAACACCAGCGTGTTTAGCAAATAGAACGAAAGTTAAGTTCAATTCCTTCGCACTGTATAATCCAATTAATGATGTGTTCATACGTCGATTTTTATAGAGTCCTCCAAAAGGAGGTTCTCGTCTGCAATGAAATATACTGGCTTGGGCATTGTACTTGATCAGGTTGGTGCAGTTTTCTGCACTCTAACATTGTCCAGGTACGCAACATCGTTTGTAGCAACAAACTGTTTGTCAAAATAACATTTACACGATATGTGATCACAACACCAACAGCCAAACCAAGCCAAGCATTTAAAATGCAACCTTGGATTACGTTGTTCTTATGTTCTTATCGCAAATGTCGCCATGAATGTGGGTCGGTGATTTTGTTGATTGTTCAGTGCGTTGCTTGACGACTAGGAGAAGTATCCTTGGACGGGCCAGGTCTGCATTTCGGCTAAGCACAGAAAGATTCTGCTAAGCAAAAGAAGGTTAGCAACCCACAAGTACACGTCGTGTTTGCTTGTGACTAGTCGTTTAGTTGAAGCTTGCTTACCCAAGGCCAGAACTAAATATGGGTTTTCTTCCTGTGTTTTAGGTTCCCGAATCAGTCGAAGGTGATGCTACACTAGAGATGCGCCTTAGTACATACACTGGAGACGATCAGGATTTCAATAATGAATGCTGTGATATTTGCAGATTCTTCGGTAGCGATTCTTGTGATATCGGCTTTGACATATCCATCAACAACGTCGGGTAATTAACACTCTTCAAGTTGTAATCTCATTTTAAAAAGGTTCCAGTGTTGTTTTGGGTTTGGAGTTTGGGAAAGATGTTGCGGGTTGAGAATCACTAACTGAAAAAAGGGGCTCAACTTTACGAAATAGGCCTACCAAATCGATATTGCTGCTTGCCACGCAGGCTAGGCGCGAGCGGATTTGCGATGCGAATTTGCATATCAAAAATTTGTCAATTTGAACTCTGACCCATGTAATACCGCCAATGGGCAATGGCGACGTCAAATGAAACGCCTCCTTTTTGCAAGGGCGAAGACAGTCGCGTCGCTTTGACTTGATAAATTGAGTAGACCAAACACTCAAATACGGCGCCCTCCAAAATAGACAAGAACGAGACCATAATGCAAAGTAATTAATGTCCCAGCATTACCAATAACCAGCAAGTATTCCTCACTTCCAAACATACATGGGACAGGGGAATTTCAAATTAAGCCGAGGGACTCAGTGCTGTCTTTTGTTGAGAGGATTAAAAGCAAAAGGTCCTCAGTTCATACAATGGTTTAGCACAGAGCCTCGGTTTCAGTGCCAATATGGAGTCGTCTATTTATTGCGATATATACTCCACTAGTACCACACAAACTACACTAGGGTAAAGCAGGTGTACCGATCCAATTGAGGAACAAGTTGAGGTATCTTTTTTTTCTCGTATGTGTATTTGCCAGTGGTACTCCAATCTATGTTGTATCAACGGGACTCATAGCGAGTGATCAAGAGTCCGTTACGTTTGGTTCCACGGTCGGTTCGTCGCCTAACCCAATAGTGATGGCGTTCTCGTCTTGGCCGGTAAGTTGTCATTCAGAATAATCCAACACTTCCCTCAGTGGGAGAGTATCGGTGATTTTTAAAAATAGTTGCCCAGAGGAAGTTGATTGCATGAAAATTGTAATAACAATCATTCAATATGATTCCTGTATCAGAATATATAGGTTTTTATTAAAAAAAAATATGTACACTATGTTTACAATACCCTTCACTACAAAGTACAAGTCGCAACAGTGACGAAATGAATGACGAGTTGTTATGGCAACAAACGAGCACCAATTAAACCTCCTCTCCAACAAAGCAACCGTACAAGCAGTCAAACCACACAAACCCGCTACATTAAATTTCACACAGTCGTGTTTTACTATACTCCCGAGGACAATGCTTTGTGTTTCCCTTTGTCCCTGTAATATAACACTCTCCCATATACTTAGCACATAGAGGACCGTTCTCAGCAAAAGACGCAACGCCCGAGGACTGAAAGGATCTGTTGTTCTCCCTCTCTGTGTCGGTCCACGGGGGTTATGTAGAATACGTACAAAACAATGTGTTGTTGACTCTGATTTTGTCTCTAAATCGACTTTGCAGTGGAGGGTAAAGCTGGATCTTACCGTGTACGATGACGACTCTGACTTATTGATAGGCAGCGAGCCAGAACTTGTCGATACGTACGACACTACTATCACCCATGTCCCGGACGCCAATAGTTCAGTGGCTGTGACTCATTACTACTCTGAGAGCGGTACAAGGGCCGTCAATCCCACCACGTAAGCATACGATATACTTATATTGGCTCACATATTGACTGGCAAAGAGGTCACTAGTTCATGTCTGTGAGGGACTGTGAGTGATCCAGTGAGGACCCTATTTCCCGAGGCCAACTGAGCCAAAGGGAGACATACAGGATCGTCTTTTTGTCACTCACGCGCATCTAGATCTTCCAACACAAATACCTTCCTCAGACTACAAGCAAAAAAAGACTGTTACAAATACTCTTGTTTTTTCCAAGGACTGTAACCGAGTGGAACCAATTTATACTGTGACCATTACAGCGATCACTGACAAATTAGCCTCCAAGCAACAACTGTACAAGCACTTAAGAAACTAGAAACGTCCATGCGCGCTCATAACTCTGCTCGGTTTACTCCAACTGCAGCAAGAAGTGTTGAGCAGTATTGATGCAGAAATGTGAAATGTTGACTAATAGGTTTTGGTACCAGATCTAGAACTGCAAAAAAAGTAACATCTCAGCATAATTCTCACAACAGTCACTCCAGTATGATTACAGACAATAGCACTTCATATCGCACATGGACAGTTTATCTTTGCCTTGCCCTATGTAATAGATTGGAAAACCCCAATTTACTAACGCTCAAACCTATTTATTTATCTTCAACAAACACAGATTGACTTTTGAAATAAAGGTGTACTGCAACAGTGATTACTACGGAAGTGATTGCGCCACCTACTGTCTAGCCAACGACGATCTATTAGGCCACTATACCTGTGATCCCCTGACAGGAGAAAAGGTGTGCATGGATGGGTACGAAGACCCTGCAACAAACTGCGTCACAGAAACGGACGAATGTCTCAGCTCACCGTGTCTGAACGACGGAACGTGCGTAGATATGCTTAACGGTTACACCTGTGTCTGTGTGGATGGTTTTGAGGGTAAACTGTGTGACACGGACACTGATGAATGCGCCAGCAATCCATGTCAAAACGACGCCACTTGTCAAGATGAAGTCAACGGTTACACCTGTGTCTGTGTGGATGGTTTTGAGGGTACACTGTGTGACACAAACACTGATGAATGCGCCAGCAACCCATGTCAAAACGACGCAACTTGTCAAGATGAAGTCAACGGTTACACCTGTATCTGTTTGGATGGTTTTGAGGGTACACTGTGTGACACAAACACTGATGAATGCGCCAGCAATCCATGTCTAAACGACGCCACATGTCAAGATGAAGTCAACGGTTACACCTGTGTCTGTGTGGATGGTTTTGGGGGTACACTGTGTGACACGGACACTGATGAATGTGCCAGCACTCCATGTCAAAATGACGCAACTTGTCAAGATGGAGTCAACGGTTACACCTGTGTCTGTGTAGATGGTTTTGAGGGTACACTGTGTGACACGGACACTGATGAATGTGCCAGCAATCCATGTCAAAATGACGCCACTTGTCAAGATGACGTCAATGGTTACACTTGTATCTGTGTTGGTGGTTTTGAGGGTACACTATGTGACACAAACACTGATGAATGCGCCAGCAATCCATGTCAAAACGACGCCACATGTCAAGATGAAGTCAACGGTTACACCTGTGTCTGTGTGGATGGTTTTGAGGGTATACTGTGTGAGACAAACACTGATGAATGTGCCAGCAATCTATGTCAAAACGACGCCACATGTCAAGATGAAGTCAACGGTTACACCTGTGTCTGTGTGGATGGTTTTGAGGGTATACTGTGTGAGACAAACACTGATGAGTGCGTCAGTAACCCATGTCAAAACGACGCCACTTGTCAAGATGAAGTCAACGGTTACACCTGTGTCTGTGTAGATGGATTTGAGGGTACACTATGTGACACAAACACTGATGAATGCGCCGGCAATCCATGTCAAAACGACGCCACATGTCAAGATGAAGTCAACGGTTACACCTGTGTCTGTGTGGATGGTTTTGAGGGTATACTGTGTGAGACAAACACTGATGAGTGCGTCAGTAATCCATGTCAATACGACGCCACTTGTCAAGATGAAGTCAACGGTTACACCTGTGTCTGTGAAGATGGTTTTGAGGGTACACTGTGTGACACAAACACTGATGAATGCGCCAGCAATCCATGTCAAAACGACGCCACATGTCAAGATGAAGTCAACGGTTACACCTGTGTCTGTGTGGATGGTTTTGAGGGTACACTGTGTGACACAAACACTGATGAATGCGCCAGCACTCCATGTCAAAATGACGCAACTTGTCAAGATGAAGTCAACGGTTACACCTGTGTCTGTGTAGATGGTTTTGAGGGTACACTGTGTGACACGGACACTGATGAATGCGCCAGCAATCCATGTCAACATGACGCCACTTGTCAAGATGACGTCAATGGTTACACTTGTATCTGTGTTGATGGTTTTGAGGGTACACTATGTGACACGAACACTGATGAATGCGCCAGCAATCCATGTCAAAACGACGCAACTTGTCAAGATGAAGTCAACGGTTACACCTGTGTCTGTGTGGATGGTTTTGAGGGTACACTGTGTGACACAAACACTGATGAATGCGCCAGCAACCCATGTCAAAACGACGCCACTTGTCAAGATGAAGTCAACGGTTACACCTGTGTCTGTGTGGATGGTTTTGAGGGTACACTGTGTGACACAAACACTGACGAATGTGCAAGCAATCCATGTCAAAACGACGCCACTTGTCAAGATGAAGTCAACGGTTACACCTGTGTCTGTGTGGATGGTTTTGAGGGTACACTGTGTGACACAAACACTGATGAATGCGCCAGCACTCCATGTCAAAATGACGCAACTTGTCAAGATGAAGTCAACGGTTACACCTGTGTCTGTGTAGATGGTTTTGAGGGTACACTGTGTGACACGGACACTGATGAATGTGCCAGCAATCCATGTCAAAATGACGCCCCTTGTCAAGATGACGTCAATGGTTACACTTGTATCTGTGTTGATGGTTTTGAGGGTACACTATGTGACACGAACACTGATGAATGCGCCGGCAATCCATGCCAAAACGACGCAACTTGTCAAGATGAAGTCAACGGTTACACCTGTGTCTGTGTGGATGGTTTTGAGGGTACACTGTGTGACACAAACACTGATGAATGCGCCAGCTACCCATGTCAAAACGACGCAACTTGTCAAGATGAAGTCAACGGTTACACCTGTATCTGTGTGGATGGTTTTGAGGGTACACTGTGTGACACAAACACTGATGAGTGCGCCAGCAATCCATGTCAAAACGACGCCACATGTCAAGATGAAGTCAACGGTTACACCTGTGTCTGTGAAGATGGTTTTGAGGGTACACTGTGTGACACAAACACTGATGAATGCGCCAGCAATCCATGTCTAAACGACGCCACATGTCAAGATGAAGTCAATGGTTACACCTGTGTCTGTGTGGATGGTTTTGGGGGTACACTGTGTGACACGGACACTGATGAATGTGCCAGCACTCCATGTCAAAATGACGCAACTTGTCAAGATGGAGTCAACGGTTACACCTGTGTCTGTGTAGATGGTTTTGAGGGTACACTGTGTGACACGGACACTGATGAATGTGCCAGCAATCCATGTCAAAATGACGCCACTTGTCAAGATGACGTCAATGGTTACACTTGTATCTGTGTTGGTGGTTTTGAGGGTACACTATGTGACACAAACACTGATGAATGCGCCAGCAATCCATGTCAAAACGACGCCACATGTCAAGATGAAGTCAACGGTTACACCTGTGTCTGTGTGGATGGTTTTGAGGGTACACTGTGTGACACAAACACTGATGACTGCGCCAGCAACCCATGTCAAAACGACGCCACATGTCAAGATGAAGTCAACGGTTACACCTGTGTCTGTGTAGATGGATTTGAGGGTGCACTGTGTGACACAAACACTGATGAATGTGCCAGCAATCTATGTCAAAACGACGCCACATGTCAAGATGGAGTCAACGGTTATACATGTATCTGTCCAGCCGAATTCGAAGGTGTTTTTTGTCAAAACTACATCACCAAAGCTACAACTGTTACTGCCACGACTGAAAAGTCATCAACTACACTTGACGTAACAAGCGCAGAAGTCTCAATTACGCCAGGACCAATTACTGTCGAAATGGAGACCTCGAGTGGAACAACTCTTGGCACCAGGACGTCACAATCTGTCACATCCGTCAACCCAACAGACTCCGACTGGACAACTGCACATGCAAATACCAAACAGACTACAAGTTCTTTTATTGCAACAACCCAAGAGCAAGATGAGCCCGGTTCGACAACGCAAGTCACTTTTACTCTCATCAGCACAAGTGAGATTCCACTCACAGCCAGTCTCATTCCTACGATTACCACAGGCAAGGAAACCCTCACAAGTGATGGTTTGGTTACCCAGGAACTGACCACCTCACAGTCATCAGCTACTGACTCTACATCGATGAACACAGAGCCTGTGACATCAAGCCTTAAACAGCCGACCAGCGGTCTTGGTTTGACCACTGAAGGATCACTGGACACAACTGCAGTAATGACCACATCCCAGTATATCACAACTGGAGTCAATCCGATCGAAACGGAAGAAGCAACTGTGTCAGGAATCCCAACACAAACACTTCCCGGGATTACAACCCAAGAACCGGAGGCCACCTCTCATGTCATCCTCGATCCAGTCACAACTGCTCAATATGAAGCTATCACCGAACGGACAGATGCGGGTCCGGAAACAGGTGCCGTAACACTTAGTCCAAGTCAAACAGCCCAAGAATATGTTACTTCATTACAGACTACAGTTCAACCTGTCACTTCTGCTACTAGCACGGTCACAACAGCCCAACATGTGGTTATCACAGAACAGACATCAACAACCGGCACAACTCCCGGTCCATTTCCGACTACTAATGAATCAAGTATTTCACCAGTGATTACTTTCCAACCTGTCACTTCTGCTACTGACGCAGTTACAACGGCCCAATATGTGGCTATCACAGATCAGACAGTTGCTAATCCAGCAACAACCGGTCCAACTCCCGGTCCGTTTCTGACTACTGAAGAATCAGGTACTTCATCTGTGACTTACACGTCAAGCTTTACACAGCCGACCAGCGCTCTTGCTTTGACTACTGAAGGATCACTGGACGTAACTGCAGTAATGACCACATCCCAGCATATCACAACTGGAGTCAATCCGATCGAAACGGAAGAAGCAACTGTGTCAGGAATCCCAACACAAACACTTCCCGGGCTTACAACCCAAGAACCGGAGGCCACCTCTCATGTCATCCTCGATCCAGTCACAACTGCTCAATATGTAGCTATCACCGAACAGACAGATGCGGGTCCGGAAACAGGTGCCGTAACACTTAGTCCAAGTCAAACAGCCCAAGAATATGTTACTTCATTACAGACCACAGTTCAACCTGTCACTTCTGCTACTAGCACGGTCACAACAGCCCAACATGTGGTTATCACAGAACAGACATCAACAACCGGCACAACTCCCGGTCCATTTCCGACTACTAATGAATCAAGTACTTCACCAGTGATTACTTTCCAACCTGTCACTTCTACTAATGACGCAGTTACAACAGCACAATATGTGGCTATCACAGATCAGACAGTTGCTAATCCAGCAACAACCGGTCCAAATCCCGGTCCATTTCCGACTACTGAAGAATCAGGTACTTCATCTGTGACTTTCCAACCTGGCACTTCTGCTACTGACGCGGCTACAGCAGAGTCGGCGACTTCAGCAGGAGACCAAACCCAGGCAACAGTCTATAGCTCAACAGCTGTCACATCATTCTCTCCATTGAAAAGCACATCCAAACCAGTAATAACTGAGCTTAGCGGAATGACCACAGAACCATCGTCACCTTTACTCACAACTGCAATAGAGGCGTGCGCAAGTCTGCCATGCCAAAATGGCGGCACCTGTCGCGATGTCGTAGATGGGTACGAGTGTACTTGTCCCACAGGATACCTCGGTTCTGACTGCGATCTTGTAGACCTCTGCATCCCACCACCGTGTATGAATGGCGGAACGTGTTCCTTGGATTCCCGCCAAAACTTCATCTGTGCATGCGCACAGGGTTACGAGGGCGCCCTGTGCGCGGATGACATCGACGAATGCGAACATGAAGAAACCGTTTGCCCAGAGAGAAGTGCGTGTGTAAACACTGCTGGGAGCTACGCATGCGTGTGTGTCTCCGGGTTCAAAGGTGAGGAGTGTTCTGAGACCGATTTCTGTGTGGATGGTCCCTGCCTTAACAACGCAACGTGTGTCTCTGGCTTAGACAATTTCAGGTAAAACATCTTTTCTACCATCACTTTCAGCGACGCCATCGTCATCAGTCATCCACGTCATCCCAAAGTTTATGGCCGTTTTCATTATCTTCAAAGTCATCGTCATCCGAAACGACATCGTTGTCAATCTCATTCGAAACGTAACGTTTACAAGTCATTGTGATTGTAAACATCATCACCATGAGCATCAGATAGCCTTCACTTGAATCCATATCACCATCATCGTGTTCTTTGGCACTATTTAGATTTTCCCCTTTTTCCAGTGTTGTAATCGAGTCCGTTACAAGTCCATCACGAGTGAATCACTAGTCTTGTCACAAGTCTGGTCACAAGACAACGCCTTTGTCACGGTTTATTTGAATAGCTTAGTGTGATTTGACGAGACTGGATGACTTGTGAAGGACTTGTGACCTGGGCTTGTAATTGAATTGTGAGGTCTTGTGATGGACTCGACTTCAACACTGCTTTCCTTTGCCTCTTCGTAACAGTTGCACATGCGCAGACGGTTACACTGGGACCCGCTGTGAGATACAAATCGAGAACGCGTGTCAGCCATCGCCTTGTTTGAACGGTGGAGAGTGTGTATTAGAATCAGAAGGTGATGAGCAGTACCAATGCCTATGCAACCAACAGTTCCACGGACAAAACTGCGAAATTGGTAAGACTTTACAATCTATGCACGACTGTCTGGACATTTTTCGCCTTGTCTTCATTGCAAGGCAACGTGGTACGTGCGCGTGTGAAATGTTTTATGCATATTTAGAATTTTTCAGCAGTACTGTTTTAAACATGAAACCCTGAAGTTGGGCCTTATAACGCAAAACATAATGACATTGTAAGTGATGAAGCGAAGGTCACGCGGAGTACTAGCTAGCAATTTAAAACAACGGTTTTTTTCTCATCGTTTTTATTTTGTTTGTTTTCTCTTCAACATTAACACAGACACTGAGGTGTTCTCTAGCGAAATGTACGTTGAGGGCGCTAGCATGGACACAGAAACCTTCCAAACCGAGACAGCAACCCTGATCAAAAGCTCCATGGATGAAGAGGTTGGCCCGTACACGACGGTAGAGGTCGCTGTTGTGTCCACCGGAGAATTCGAATCCACAGAAACAGGGTGCGTACGTGTTCTAGGCCGTGACGGGAAACCACTCAAATCTCTATATTGTTTCATTTTCAATTAATTTTCATCCCTGCGAACTGATATTCCAGCTGAATTAAATATCTGTTGTGTCCATTCTGAATCTTGTAGTATCCCCCCCCCCCAGAAAAATGGCATGACTTGCAAAGTCATAATCATGGCAGTCAATCACCAGGCCCTTGTAAATGCGAAAATGAAACCACAAACGAAAGCATGAAAAATATAAGGGTTGTTTCTAGAAAAGAAAAGCATTGTCGTCGTTGTTCCGCCTCATTGTTTTGCCAAGTTCCTTAAGGGTCACTAACCAAACCAGTCCTACATTGTTCCAAATGATAAACATACTTTAAAACACATTTTTTGAAATTTCCTTTCTGCAGGGAGCCTGTTACGCTGGTAACCTATGTCGTCCTGGTGAATGGCTCCGCATTGATGCCTGCCGAAGTCACTGAGCTGATGGAAGGAATGAATGATGACGTCATCAGTGACATCATCTCTTATAACCCATTCACTGGTGAAGTCTCGGCAAGATCGGGAATGGTATCTTTTAAGAAAACGTTTTCAAGATATCAGATTTTTTGTTCAATACTTTATTAAGAACATTTTATTTACCTTTACAAATTGAATCATCAGTATAATCGCGTGATTTCGTCTCATTCTTTTTCATTTTCAGTCATGGGCACAACAGTATTGGTATGTTGTCGTGATAAGTGTAGCTGCTGGAGTAACAGCTGTGCTTGTTTTGGGCTACCTTGTGTCTCGAGCATACAAGTAAGTCGAGCTACCGTTTATCCGTTTAATTCACGACATATTGTTTTTTCCCCATTTACAAAAGTTCCTTAATGACATCACTGAGTCAAGAATGGGCCTAAATCCTGTCCGGATTAGGATGGTTTTAAGTCGGAGGGTTCGGAGGTATACTCCAAATCAAACTTTGTGTTGAAGATACGAATTTGTCTGGCGGCACACTATTTAGCCGCAGCACTGTTGCCTAAACTGTAAAACGTGTTTACAATGTTACACCAGAAAGGCGGAAAGCCGATCGTTGCACGCAAGTATCGGTTGGTTAAATTTGTGAAAATAAAAACAGTTTTTACTGAATTTTTTTTTACTGAATAGCGCCCTCATATTTTATCCTGCACATCTAACTAAGGCTTGCGATCCCCCCCCCCCTTTTTAGGGCCAAGAAGCAGAGGCAAAAGGTTCACAACATGGATGACTACGAGATTGGTGACCAGGCAAAGGAGGCACAGCCGGGGGATAACCCAGGCTATCAACCCGATAACTTGGATCAATCAACCGTTTAAACGACCTGTGGCACTTTGAAACGGACATAAAATGGAGTCATGTAGCGTTTTACCAGTTTGTATAGAAAAAAAACGGTGGCATAGGCTACACTCGGCCTGCCCAGCCACCCAACCTTTAAAAAAAATCTTTTTGTTTCATTAAAGAAGCTTCTATTTGTTTTCTATCATTTAATCACCAATGCATGTTTGTTATTTTAAAAAAACGTTGGTTCTACTTATCACTTTATTCTGGGCTGATGACGTCACAGCATCTGCGATAAAACGTTTTGATGGTCATGGATTCTGAAGGTGCTGATTGGAATATGAATGTGTACATATGGGTTTTGTGTACATATTAAATCATTATACGTCCTCGTTCATTCTTTTGTTGAAACGTTAAGTAGTAGGTGCTTTCTCGATATTGACAGATGCACATTTTCAAACGTGTAGGGAAAAAAAGCTTTCGCCCGAGATCCCGAAGCTTGTTTCGCCTCTTCAAACTGTTTTAATGACAAAAACTTCGAGTTTGTTTTCTTCAATTTTCACGTAATAGATAATAGTCGTGAGATTTCAACATTGAAATAGAATGACATTAGTTTTCTGTATTGAAACCCCGACTTCGAAAAACACGAATGAAATAGTACAGCCTAAAGCACATGTGCGACGTAAATTGACAACATTTAAAGAACGGAGAATAGCCATTCGTGCATTAAATATCTTTGGTGAAACTTAAATTCAAATTGTTTATAAGGGCATGCTACATGTATTATCGCATTATATATAATTATCTCAAATTCTTCGCTTTGAGGAAGATGACGAATCGCACATTTAAATTTCGGAGAAATCTAAATCGGACAATCGTAGATTTCTCTGTAGGGCCTACTGAAAACCCACTAATTTTTTTCATAATCTTTCACTGTAGAAACAAAACATTCTTATTAATAAAGTCTATATTCGTTGGTCATCCGAAATGAAATGAAATGAGCTACAAATTATTATTCAAAATGGCGTCTCAAACAAAAAAACAGGCACATTCTCCTTTTTTGCATGATGTGAATATTGTTTTAGGTAGAGTAAAACCTTTGCAGTTTCAAAGCTGACGGCAGTCCGTTTCTATCAACTTAGTCAATAGTGTACGAGCATAAAACCTATCTTACGAAAACTTCAGTGACATCAATGTCTTCCTCGGCTCCTCTGAGATACGAACACTTGGACAGGTTTTTGGTGAGTTGCTCGACATCAATTGTCGGTTTGTCTCTCCATTTATGGTACTTCACCGGCGAGGCAAACGCATATCCCAGGGAGCTGGACCGGGACCTCGGAGATTCAGAGTCCGGTAAGGAGCCTGCTGCATCCCCTGTTTTGCTGGACTCGTCCTGGGGGAGTTCACTCGCCTTACTCGGGCTTTTCTTCATCCTGGACTCCAACCACGCAGATTTCCTTGGCCGTAGACGCAGTACTCGACCTCCGGGAACGCCTGGCTGCATGTCAAAGCCAGTCATGTTGGGCTTGGCCCTCTGCTTCAAGGCCAGCTTTGGAGGGAGAGACTTGCTGAACAAGTCAGAGATGCTTAGAGGGAACGTCTTGGGAGCAAGTTCGTTCCGCTCCTGAGTTTTCATGGAAAGGACGCCCAGAGCTGCCATCTTGAAAGACGGTTTGGCTGGAGATGAGGTAGGTTTGATTCGAGAATCAACAATGTTTCGAGAATCATCAGTCTGATTGGAGGTATCTCTGTGTTTGATGTCTTTTGCTCCCGGACCGGTGCTTTCTTGGTGGGAAGGGGCACTACCTCCACCGTTGGCTACTCGAGACTCCCTCCCGCTTCGCTTCAGTATACCGTGAGGCACACGCAGGTTGATCTCAGCGAGTTGTTGGAACTCATGTACCGTCTTGGGCTGAACCAAGTAATCCACCTCATCCTCTGAAAGGTGTTTGAGCTGTGGGATTGTCCGTGGGGATCTCTCAGGAACGCTCAGTTTCAGATGCTCAGGTGATGCCGCCACGATGGCGTTACGTCGAGATGAGTTGCTGGGCAGCATCCCGTTTTTGCTCCTAGGCTTGGCAAGCTCTGACAATCTCTCCGCCGAGAAGGACCCCTGTCGTACCTTCGTTTTCCTTGGACGGAGTTGTCGCTTAGGAGACTCCGAGGTCTGTTCTTCCTCTTCATCTGATCTCGTCGTGGCCTGGAGTTTTAACGAATTCCTCCGTTGCTCTTCCCCATCTGGTGCCTTAGACGCTTCGCTGCTACCGGACACAGCCTGACGAAAGTCGTAAGCCTGACGTAAAGCCTGCATCTTCTCCTCCAAGCGGACCTTCTCTCGATGGATGAGCTCCTGAGCGAAGGCACGATCCAAAAAACGAACCCGTTTCCTGATCTGGGGACCCTGGTTCGAATTCGATGTTGTGGGAAGAGTACCGGCAGAATTCGCCATCCTTCGCTGGGAAATCATGGTGATAAAGTTTGCCTATAGACGCAAGTTTGCCTCACTCACTTCAAGGATTCATCTCCATCTTCCACTGGGGTGTGAAGTAGTTCGTCACTCCTCTGAGGATCATTTGCTAAATGCAAGGAAAAGTCCACAGTTTTGGAAATTAAAGCCTCGGGAATTGTTCAGTTAGGCCTATATTTCCGTTGGCGTCGGCCAGCGACAGTGACTACAGTTCGTTGTCGTCATCGTGTCAACAAAATGACAGGTTTCCATCACCAAGTGCCAGCTCGTGTGTCATACATGCATGTCTATAGTCTATAGTCTGGTGTCAACACAGAATCAGGCAGTCCCTGCATGTAAGTCCACACCTGCAATCACGGTCTAATATATAAACAAAACCTTTGTAGAGCCTGGACAGAGAGCTATTCCCGTCCAAGCACAAACCCGTGTCTTTAACATTATCGATTTTGCAGCCGAAATGTCTGAACGAAAACATCCCATACTTACGTCAAGGAACCGTTAGGCAAACAAGTTTCCAAAGAGGGCGCTGTGTTTGTTTTGGGTAATGAAGACCGTTCTATACATAAGTAAACACTGAAGATTGTGCGATAAAAGAAGCGGGAATGTAATACTACTGTGTACTAGTTGGATCTAGGAGGGTAAATAACTTGTACTACAAGCACACTTTCCTTTGTTGCCTTTGTTTGCCAGCTTGCTGTGGGGCAACGGAAACCGTCTCGGTTTCAGGAGTAGAGCAGATCTGGTGACCACGCCAATTCCTCGATTTTCTTTTGCGATTGCAATTTTCCTTTATCATTCAGTGCACCCGAGAAAAAATCACTATAGGGGAATTTCTAATTTTTACTGATACTGAAAAAGAAAAGGTCCTCAATTCATATAATGGTTTCGCACTAAGAGCCTCAGTTTTGGTGCTGATTTGGGATTCGTCCATAGACAGGCACAATTTTGTTTCGGCTTTTTCTCTTCAAATTTACTGTTGGAAAGCCCTTGGTGATACCTTTATTTTTCAATGGTTTAAAATGATTTCGAGGCTTGATTAGCCTGAGCGCCTGTATTCATATGGACGTACCAACTGTTGAAGTTAGGCCAAGAAAAAAGTGTTTAGCGTCCCCGCCCGCTTCCTTTTTGGAGGCCGCCTCCTTTCTTTCTTTTTTTTAACGAAAAAATTGATTATTTTTTTTTTTACCGTGACATCATTTTGGTCTCTTTGTCTGTTGCATATAGCCCATATAAAGCTGGTATGTTATTTTCCGAGTCCAAGTGGCGGCCATTTCAAAAAAAGCTGGTGGCCATCGGTCAGGCGCCCATTTTGGAGGGGGAAAGGTCTTCTCCTTCCGTTTTTTACGCTAAACATGGTTTTTTTTTCGTTTGGCCTTACATGTATTTTTGTTATCAGAAGTGATAAAAATTAGTTCCAACTCGTCAAAATTTCAATTTCAGTAACAAATTATTAAATAAGAAGCAGGCGTTTATTTCCTGACGGAGAACACAACACGCGTCAAAGAAAACACAACAACTAAATGTTCCATTTCTCAAAATATTCTTTATTTGAATTGGACAATCGGATTTATCGTTGAACAACAATCATGATCAGCTAACTTTAAAGAGCGACATTAATACGTCACAATGGTCCTCTTTCGTGATCATTTTGAGGTATATGTCCCTTTAAGTTCTTCTATCCCTTTAAGTTTCCATAATGCATAAGCATAAGCATAAGCAGTGAACAGTTTTTAACAGCACACATCAAAGTTGATATCAAATAGTACAGACACATCAAAGTTGATATCAAATAGTACAGACAAAGTCGATATCAAATAGTAGGCCTACAGACAAAGTTGATATCAAATAGTACAGAAATATAACCCAGACTTTGCAATAATCTACTTTGTTTCGCCATTATCCGATGTAACCACGATAAAAATATCAAAATGGATGAAATCTAAATATAACACCAACGTTTCTTAATTTCTCATAATATATAGTGAAAATGTTTTATTTTCATATTTTAGCAATAAAATAGTCATGATTATTATAGCTGTGTTCAAGTGGCTACACAGCTTCTTTACATGGAATACCACAATCATATCATATATTCTTTACAACCTCTGAAAATCACAATCAATTTAATATTTATAGATAATAATAAGCAGTAGTACCTGATTATATTTTTCAAGGGATAAAATTACATTTTACAAAGCACGAAGAACAAAGCATTGTTGTAGAAGTGCAAAGTGCATTGACTTTATCATGATCAAACAAACAAGATGAAAAAAGTCTTTTAGACAAAAAGAATTTGTAGAACTAAAGATTAATTAATAACCCCTGACACAGACCAACCCATCAAACCCCAACGGCATGTTTTGTTGGAATGTGTCAGTACCCCTAAACTGACAGTCTTTTACACTGGGTTGGCACACCTCCAGTCAGAAATATGTGTTTGCAGTTTCCCATATGGTGTAGGAATTTGCCAGGATGGGTATGGTTCCTAGTAAATCATGCTAGGGAGTTAGGGACACACTGAATTATGTGCATACATCAGTGAATCAACGCCCTTTTAAGAAAGTAAGCAAAGACTTGTATTAGTAATTGAAGACAAAAGGTATATACAGTCGAGTCTCATTAATACAAACTCGTTCGGACCTAGCCAAATTGTTTGTTATATCAGAATTTTGTATTAAGAGGAACATCAGTCCCATACATTGTGCACATAAATGCACAGTCGGGACTAAGGCTTTATGTTTGTTATAACCAGAACTTTGTATTAACAGAGTTTGTACTAACGAGATTCGACTGTAAATGAAACTTTAAATTTAATAATGATTAATATACATACTTGTTTCAAATATATACAAAACGATATCAGGAGCAAATCAGATGAAGATTGTCTTTTGGAATAATATGAACAATTAACATTCAAAGGATTTGTTCCGTGAAATAAGACTTTGTTGACACCTCTCAGGATTTTCATTACCACTTGTTGCAACAAAGAATCAGTGAATTGCTGGCATTCCCATGTTAATTGGAGTAAACTGAGTCATCATTCACTTGGGAGTTTACAAACTTAGATTAACGTTAACCCAATTGGGGGACATATGCATATTTACAAAATAACAAAATCATAATTGGATATAGTTCTTTCGGCTTATAAATGATCTTAAACCCTATCCTCCCCGATTCCTCCAAAATTCTCTCTGCATAGTGGAGGATTCTGAAGGACTAAGGCCTTTGAAAATCGAAGCACTGGAGGATTTTGCAGGATTGAGGGCACCTGGAGGATTTTGCCTCTGGAGGATAATGGAGGATCCAGGTTAGCAGGCCCCAACTGAGGCTGGATGAAATTGGAGGATTGAGGCTCTGGCTGGTTTTGCAAAAGAACATGATTTTGGAGGATTCAGGCTGTTACTTGCTTTATGCATATATGCTTGGGCAGGTATCCACCATATACCATTGTATATTCTACAGCCTCTTTACTCCAACTATTTAGGGACTTGTCATTGCCAATCCACAACAATGGAGGATTTCAATAAATTATGCTATAGGCTAATGAATACACCATATAGATTATACAGAACAGATCAGATGTCATTTCACTGCATGTTACTTCCAAGATAAAGCCACCACCTAAAATAGTCCTAGTTGTAAGCGACTTACAAGACACAGCACAAGGATTTGACCCCCTACAGCTGGATTGGAAACCCGGACCCTCTAATCATAATGCAAGGGCTTATATTTCTCTGGCAAAATGGAGACATATATTGATTTGAATCGAAGAACTGAAGAAAATTGCATTTAGGATACCAGGACATCAAGTTGAGATATTCAGACAACACAATAGTCTTTTAAAGTAAAATAATTGATAATTTGTCTACATTACGTAAACGTGTTGTTCGGCTGTGACTTCAGAGGTTGTAGAGTCGCTGAATGATCATCTTCAAGCTGCGGTTCGGAGTCAGGTTGGAATGAACTAGCGGCGAGTTGGTCATCGGGCTGGTCTTATTGCTCCGTACCCAGGACTCGATGGACGATCTCTCGTAGGAAAAACCATCTGATGAATCAAGAGACAACCATGTCCTTTTAGTAAAAGCACATATATCCACCAACATGATGCCAGTGTAGTCGAGTCACTCGAGTCCGAGTCCGGTTCTTGAGTCATTTGGTTCAAGTCCAAGTCCGAGTCACAAGTCACTAGTGCATGGACATGGACACTTTGAACAGTTTCTTTCTTCAACTTTTAAATTATAAATTCAACGATGAGAAATCGCTGGTCAAAGTATTTGTACTTTACCTGCAGCTATGACCGGATCCTTCATGAGTTCACGGGTGATCGGACAGAGATACTCATCAGGTATACCATCATCTGTCAGGCAAACACAAGAAGAAACAAAACCATCAACGAACGTACACTAATTCTTCACCGATACAACTACAAAATCTTGAAGATACAGAGTAAGGCATCTTAAAATTTGCCACAGCAGAAAAAAATAGAGTTCGAAGAGTTGCTGAGGACAATACTGCCAAATATTTGTATCATTCTATCGGATCTGCCACTTAATTAAGGAGAAACAACCGACAATGTAATATACAATCTGAATATGTCAAAAAGAAAAAAGTATGGTCATTATTCATTTGTCCATGTGTAATGCTATAAAACCCTTTTAAAATGTTGGCAAGAGGTCAAAATAAAGTTTTAACTCACCTAAGATTTGTCCACTGCTACCTTTCTCTCTGACGACCTGAACCCCCCGAAGAATCTTCTGTCTGTGCCCAAGTGCCTCTGCAAAATCAGTCAACCAATCAAGTAGTCAATAAACCATAACCCTAACAGGAAATATAACAAAACTGACAAAAAATATTACAAGTCTCATATGAAATATGACGGTTCACCTAACGTATATCTCGCATGACGCATCTGGAATGACATCTGACAAGCTACATGACATTTCTGACCTGACATGAGATATTACATCTGACTTGCCACCTGACATGTCTGATATGACACTGACAAGCCACCTGACATGTCCGTCGTGTTATCTGACATGATGACTGACATGACACCTGACGTATCTGACATGACACCTGACATGACACCTGACATATATGGCATGATATCTGACAAGCCAACTGCCATTTCTGACCTTACATCTGACATGTCGACCTGACAAATCTGACATATATCTGACGTGATGACTGACGTGACATCTGACATGACACTTACTGACTCCCAGGTCATTGACCAATGTGTCTGTGTTCAGCGACTGCAACTCCTGCCCATCAATTTGATTGTCATGGAAACTCTGGACATATTCCTCCAATCCCTGCGCTTTCAGCCAATCGCAGACGTCGTCGATTGACCACTCCAGAAGCAAATTCTTTGGTGGAGCACTCTCAGCACCTTGCAGGGTACCGGTGACTTGTTGGGAACCAGCTATGTGGAAATTTGTAGCGCTTCATTAGTCAATTACCTATTACAACTGCTATACACACAGTGTCTATGCAGAGATAATTAATAGACGGGACATTCTTATGGATTTTCATCTTGGAAACATGAAAGTACAACTGCTCCTTCTATGTCTGGCAAATCTCAGAAAAAGAATTGTACACAGAATTTCAGCCAGTTTCATCTGATTGTATCGTGTGCTTCTCTTAAATAGCATTATGCTATTCAACTAATCCTTGGAACTACTAAGAGGGTAAACAGGTAAATCTAGGCCCCCTTTCATGGAAGCTCGCATAACCTGTTTAATATTAAAACTAATCTAATGAATGCCAGTGACAGGTTCATCTTACATGGGAGCGACAGGTTGGGGGATTCCCCCTCCGCGTGCAGCAGCCAGACTTTGACCGTCCTGTCGTTAGAGCCGCTGGCCAGGTATCGTCCATCGGGGGAGAATGCTACAGTCGTCACGTAACTGCAAATGAAGAATGACACTCAACGTTAGACCACTACAGCTAAGGGCTCGACGCGTTAGTGCCCCTTCAATTAGTGCCCCTTCAATGGTAACAAAGAGAAAGTTAGGGAAACCACTAGTAGGGACTCCTGAAAGCAATGCCGACGAAGTCTGACACTCAAAGAAGACACTACATGTTTATGCACATTCAGATAAAAATAAGGATTTTTTGGGCACCACACGCCAACAAAAGAGGACGTGCATGCAGTGTGTCCCACTTGCTGTCACAAGTTCTTGGTTCTTGGTTAGTTCTTCTCCTAACTACTCCATGTGGGGGTTTATACAGGAAGCCAGAAACACCGGGGAAAACCCCTTCTCTTAGCGATAAGTGTCACTGGGTTCTTTTACGTGCATTGCATTTCACAACACACGGGACCTACGGCTTTACGTCCCATCCGAAGGACGAAGCAATAATGGTTAAGTGCATTGCTTAAGGACACAAGTGTCCACCTGGTGGGCTCGAACCCACACCACTGTTGCCTCTGAAACACCAGAGCATGAGTCCGGTGCTCTTAACTGCTAGGCCATGACACTCCAAACAAGTGGTGATGAAGGGCATGCTTATTAAAAAATAATTGACTACAAACATCAATTTGAATTTTTGTGACTTTTTTTTTTAAATCATACCTTAGATTTTAAGAAATTTCTGAAATGTTTACAGCTGAACAATTTGGGGAACTAGTTATTCTAGTAACTTGAACACAGAAACAAAGTTGCAAATTTACTCAGGATTTAGACTTTTTGTCCATAAGATAACGACGAGCACTGATTGTCCATAAGTATGGATTTTAAACAACTTCATGGGACAGGCTTTTGACCAACAAGGATGGCTAATGTATTTGAATAATTAACAGTCTGACCAATATGACTTACCGAGAGTGGTCTTCCAATGTGTACAGCATGCTGCCTTCAATCTACAAGGAACAAAGAACAGCGAAGAGTAAAGAGTATTGTGGGATATGTGAGAAAGGTATCGTGAGAAGGGCCATGTTAACTTTATGTATCTGAAAAATCTAGAATCTGGAATAGTTGTGATGTAACTCAGAGATCGATCACTGGTTGAACCATCTTACTGGATCACACGCCATTGCAACGGCCCAGTGAACACCGTGGTTTCTCTATGGCTGTTTTGAAACCGTTTCATAATTGGCTTGATTCTCCTCTTTGAAGCGAAAATAAGCACAAGTGTGGTTGGAACTGGTGTGGTGACAATCTGCTGAAAAGCAGTGAGCCATTTTCAGGTCCTAATTTGTAAAAATGTTTCATAAATGTAGGATGTAAAATTGCTGTCTGTGATCACATGTGTTCATAAACGTACGTGAAATTTGTCGTTTCAGAATGCAACTGAACCGCTGTCGAGGAAGTGACCTTTTCTCAGAGCATTGGCAGGAAAACAATACAATAGAAACTGTATCGTAGAAAGTCAGGCTGAAATGCAATCATTACCACCACATGCCGAAGAAATAACAAACATTATTTGAACCTCGTGAGCCAAAGTTCTTGTACACTGTCCATACAACACTGAGCAACAAAAGGAATATTTGACTTTTTAAGATATCTTACCGGATTCCACACAATGACTATCTTGTCCACGGCTCTGTGGAAAGAACAACGTAGCTCTTATTTAGTTTTGAAGGAAATACCGAAATCACACGGTTGGACCTCCATGATGTCGTACAAAAGCAACACTTTACACACTCAATGAACCAAATATAATCAATATTTCACGATGTGGAAAAGATCATGTTGTAAGCCATCGTTGAAAAAATACACACTTTGAACTCCACTGAACAGCAAGCTGATAAAACACTTCAGACATTTCATATTGAAAGCCATGAGAAGCTTGCCATTAGCCTCCTGGGGTAAAGTAGGTTAAGTAATTTCCAGTGTAAAAACAATATCTGATTCAAAAAAGGAAACTTACCCTGATGCAAGAAGACTACCATCCGGTGAGAAAGCAACTGCCATGACCTTAGCTGTGTGACCGGTCATACTGCACCGAAGCTTGGTCTTACAGGCTGCAGAAAGATGCAGATAGTTAAGAACAGACAGGTTATTAACCTTTGTGTGAGAGGTAACTGGTGTTTAATTTTTCAAAATACTTTTATAGCTCCATTGAATATAGTGATGCTTTCTTGTGCCGTTGTCAAGTCCATTACGAGTACATGGCATGTCTGGTCACACGTAAATCAAAACTCACAAGACCGGTCCCGAGAGACAGAGAGCAAGTTCAGGCAAGGACCATTAGTCGACTAGATGTTGATTTGTGACATAACTTACGCCTGTTCACTAATAGCAAAGTGCAAACGTCTCTAGTCGCTGGTCAAAAAGTCATCGCAAAACTTCTGGGTCCTGGCTCCCTGCTGTACGTTATGAATGCGCGCGGCTATTGGTTACCAGCGATGCAACCAGCCCCAGTAGGTTGGTTCCAAATAGTCGACTAGCGTAGTCAACCACCGTCGACTAGACAGAGTTTGGGCAACTTAGTCGAACTATGGTTAACCATTGGTCAACAATAGTTCTTGTGGGAACTTGCCCCTTGGTGAACGACTGTAACAACTAACAAAGCAGCCTTTTTCACCGTTCATGTGAGTAGCTCGTGACTTGACTTGGGATTGGATGCCCAGTGACCGACCGGCGCTGGACTTGTGAGGACTTGTGACAGACTCGACTACAACAATGCTTTCTGAAATAAGAAATTCACTTATATCAAGTTCATTTTATTATGATTTAGGTAATTTTTCAAATGTCTCTATTGTTGTCAGTTGTATTAGCAGTTAATTTACTTGTAAATATTAACCCTAACCGCCCTGAATCCTTCAAAGTCCTCTTTGCCAAAGTGGAAGCATTTGGAGGATTGAGATGACATGGCAAAAGTGCGTTACTGATTTCGTAGGATGCACTTTGTCAGGGTCTTGGGCCGGACCTTGTGTTGTTGTAGCTCAGCCATGCATAAATATAGGACTGGATTATGCTTGACATCATCCGTACTGCTCCAGGATGTCACTGGCCAAGCCTAAACATATTGACAGTCACTGCAGAAGGATTTTGCAGGATTCAGGCAGTGGTCACGCCTCCACGGACCATATTCAAGAAATAATGGAGGAATCTGCAGGATTGAGGTTATATGCTATTTTTCCATGAGGCCAATTGGAGGATTTTGCAGGATTGAGGCTACATCCTAGCAAAAAGGCCTAAGGAGTAAGGATTAAAGTACATACCGGGAAAAACAATGAGGTCCCAGAGTTTGACGAGGTTTTCCCCTCCACAGGTGGCCAAAAGATAAGACCTGCGATCATTGTTGATCTCAGCATTGGGATCTGAAACACCAAGCAAAGAAAATATTGATTCTTCAGTGAATATACACAATGTAAAATGTAGTACAAGTGCTAATTGTGGATTAAGGCACTTATAGATTGTGGATTAATCATGGAATAAAAAAAAAATCAATGAACATGTAATACAATGTATTACAATGTAATACAACTGTAAATGGATTCACAGAACTTCACCTGCTGAACCGAATGTTGGGGAGATGACCGAACATGACACTCCCAGGTCATGGCACTCTGGGTCGAAGAAGAGTGACTTTTTCTGGCCATAGAGGGCGTCCCATATGCGGAGATCTCCCGAGGCACAGGCCGAGACCACAAAGCTGCTGTCAGGTGTGAAGGCACACGCTGTGATGACGTTTTCATGGCCATCAAAAGTCCTTTGGTAAAATGGAAATTAAAAAAATTATAAATACATAAAGAGCAGTCACTTCATGCCACACGAAAAATAAAATCAGTTTTAACCTGCCCCACCTCGACAGAAAAGTTCCCCCTCCGACCGCTTACCTTTGTCAAGAAATTCCCCCAAACTGAACAGAACGCTCAGTGAAATTGCTGGTACTACATTTGTACCGGACTAAATTGTGAAAAAGTACCATTGCGACATGAACAATGTACCTGATCAGCGTCTTATTCTGTACGTTCCACAGGCACAGAGAGCTATCCGCTGCGCCAGTCAGCAACATCTCAGAGTTTGGAGAGAAGACACAGACCCTCACGATAGCCTTACTTGGATGCTGCAAGACGGCCTGAGACTCTCCAGTACGAGAGTCCCACAAGATGATCTTACCATCAGTAGAGCAGGATGCCAGGATGGTGCCGAAGGGACTGAAGACGCACCAGTGTACGTAGTAGGTGTGGCCGAGCAGAGGTGAGATGGGCAACTCCTTGAAGTCTGCCAGGCTCCAGAGACGGACGGATTTGTCTCCGGAGCAGGAGGCGATAGTGGTGGCCGAGAAGCAGCAACAGTTGACGTCCGAGCTGTGGGACTTCAAAGTGTGGATGAGGGTTGCCGTGGCCATGAGGTTAGCTGCATGAGATCTTTGACTCTGCATCTGTTGAATACTGTGCAGACTCCTGACTAGTAGGATATCCTACACAGGGCAATGTTAACGCATCAAAAAAATCTGGCTGCAAAGTGCAAGAGTATACGTTCTTTTTGCCTATTGCTACTTTTTTATCACATAGGCCCCTGTGAGGAAAGAACAAAATAGTATAATTAAGGCAGTGTATATTTTGCCGGAGACGGCAAACCTTTAGTAAACGTTAGTTTGCCGGATACGCACTGAACATGCGCAGTTACTGTTTTTTTGTACTTAAACATTTTTCGGTGACAAATTTTAGTCTGGCTCCATGCCAATATTATCGTTGTAACCTCGTATTCACAAGATGGGATTCAGACCATTTTATAATTTCGGACTTAATTTCCCTTTAAAAAAAAATCCTCCAGAGCCACAAATTTGAAAAAGAAAATGTAATACTCTGCAATAAAATGTTTGAGACGTATTAAAATAATAAAAGAAGAATATTGTTATTTTTCGGGGATGGGGAAAAAAAACCTTTAAAATGTGGCAGCGGTCAGATTCGAACTCGAGTCATCCCACTCACGAGAGCTTTCGCTTAACCACTACACCAAACGTGCTTCACAACTTTTGGTGGGAATTTAATACATCTTATAATTCAGCCCTATCTTTAAGAGTACAGCGCCCTCTGTTGATATGGATTGCCGCCGGCAAAACTTTAGTAAACGTTAGTTTGCCGTCATTACCTCCGGCAAAATATCCACTATCTATAATTAAAGCGCAGGCGACCATTTTTTCCTTGGATTTCCTTGAAATGTCAGATCCTAAAAATGGCCATAGAACTAGGTTCTTGGATAACCTCTTACAAAAATACAAGCTGGCATGACAAGTTACAGGTTACTTTCATCAGTTCATTGACTTTGTATGTAAGTACTGAACATACTTTGTACACAATCGCTGAAGTGGCGTCAGGTTGCAACATTTTTTCCAAAAAAGGTACATTACAAATAATTAGTGGTTAGGATTTTAGGGGAATTATTCTATTAATTAAATTACGTCATTGTTCTATTTATATCACACCAAATGTTGACAAGTTGAAAAGGGCTTGCAAAAGACAACCAAAAAAAGATCCTACAATATTTACAATCAAATGAAGTGTTTGAACCATTGTAACAAACAACACAGAATTCATGTGTGATTAAACAGTCCCAGTGATACTTACACTTTATTAGTTGTTTTATCCCTTGCAAAACGTCAACTGCAACTGGAAAAGACACTGGGCGAAATTCGTCAGCATCACCTGAACTGAAGGCTGAATTTTGTTAAACATTAATTTGGCGATAGAGGGCGCACTTGCAATTTGTCTGGTTTCCCGTCTCACTTCGACAATGCCCAAGTGTAAAGAATGGGAAAATAATGCGTAGTCAGGTGTACTGTTCATCGTGTATGTGCACTGCATGCATATAGGCCTACATGGTTTCTAGTTCGCTACTGGAAACTCGCTTAATTCTGCCACTGAAGTACCTGATTTTTTGAAACCATGGCTGTTGTTCGAGGGTTTCATTTGAGTGGTAAGAACCTGTTCCTCAGTGAATCTTGAAAACACTAAACATATGAGGTAATGATGTCTAGAGAACAGTTTTTCACTTTTTGAACGAAGGAAGTGATGTGGTTTCTCAAAATCGACTGTCCCTTTAAAATTGTTATTTAACATGCGTGCCCAGCGCTTTTAATTTGCGCGCAATGCGTGACGTAATGCATTGATGTGACTGAGTGTATTTAAAGGGGCGGTGCATATAAAGTTTATTTTGGGTTAACTTCAGCTTCAGTGCAATTCTTGCTCAGTTGTTTTTTTAGAGATAGTACATGTAGGCCTAGGAAACAATGTTGCAACTTCAGCGGTTGTGTTCAAAGTATAAACTAGACTAGTATAGGCCCTATATGGAGAGTCAAGAAAATTTTCCTGACAAAATTGGAAGTGTTTCTCAATCTCAGTCCCATATTCATGTATCATCATTTTTGTAATGAGTGACTTTCATTGAGATGATATTTGAAGAAAAAAGTGGCTTCAGGTTGCAACATTTTTTCCTAGGCCAAATCACAATAAATCATGAAACGACAGCATATATCATTTTTTTTTTACTGTTTTTTCATCTGTTCATGTTCCCTTGTTAGCTTGAGTAACTCCAGCTGACATGTTCCATATTCATTCACATGTGAATGAATATGTTCAATATGGAACATGTCAGCTGGAGTTACTCAAGCTAAATAGCTACTATGCGCTGTGGGAAGGGAAAGGGGCAATGTCTGTGCTGTTTCTGTTCCCACAATAGCCCCATAAAGTGCATCTCCAATACTGGACGTGCTCAGTATTTTAAGAGCCGCACAGCAATGCACGCTAAATTTCCGCAAAGTTGTTTCTCCTGACTTTGAGATCTAGACTGTTTTATTTTCACTTGATATTTGTTATGGAAGCTACTCACGTGCTTAATTACCAGCAAAAATTAAATTTCGTACCTCAAAACGTCTTGTTATCCTGAAAATATCGGGGCAAAGTTGGAAAGAGTTTGTCTGAACGACTGTCAAATTTTAAATAATAAAACTTCCAAAGCATGCATTTTACAAACATATTTTGAATGTACATATATTTCAAGAAATGATAAAAAAAAAAGACATCCAAAATTTCTTGAATACTGATTTGCATATTAATATTAAAGGTTTCTAACCCTATATTTAATTTTAGCGGTCTCTGAAATTGTCAACAACTTTGCTCTTTGGTCCTAGTCAAAAGCCTTCACAGTGTCTGGTGAATTATTTAATGAGATTGAATGCTTTACTTGATGAGTTTTAATGATTTATTTGGCGAGTTTTACATTTTTATTTCATGAGGTTCAATTATTTCGGAAAGCTGCAGGTGTGCTCAGCGCTACGAGAAGTCTTTTATCAATCCAGCGGTTCACTCCTTTGGCTCATCGTGCCTTGTCGACGACATGTCTGTGTAGAAATGCGGAAACAGAGAGTGGTTCAAACAACAGGTATTTAATAATAGCATCTACTAGTAATTGACTCTTAACTTTTGTTTACTGTGCTGTTAGTAAATTAAGTCTGGGATAAATAAAGCAATTTATTTGTCAACAGAATTTGTAACAATAAACATACTAACACACAATGTGTGCTTATTAGTCTTGTGCATTGGGTCGGGTTGACCAGGCCAAAACGAACCAAAATATAGACTGCAAACCATGTGCACATTCACGTGGTGGGTTTACGTTGGTCATACCCCCATACCAGACACAGTAACTTTGCAATGTTTTTATACTGTTTCGGTTTATTTCAGTTTATTTTGGGTTCTTCACGAGCTGGCTTAACGACCCAACCTGACCCGAAAATTGCAAACTCAAAACCAAAACCGACGTGACTCAGCTAAAATGATAGAAAAACCGAACCGACCCAAAGTCGGATTCGGGTCAGTTTCAGGTCAGGTTTTCACAACATTAGTGCTGATACCTATGATATGTTTACTGTTCCCCAGGTCCGCCTATAGTCGTCTTGGCCTCTGACTGACTCACTCACTCTCCGACTGACTGTTACTTGTGAGTCTGGCAATGCGATCAGATAGAACTACTGCTTATTATCCTGTTATGCCGACGAATGGAATAATTCAGGCCCATATCGTGTAGACCATGAAAAAACTTCCAGTGAATGGAATAGAGTACAATGTATGTGCACTCTAGAACCAACTTTACTAGGCTTGCATTGTCTTGTTTTAATTGTCCTTTTTTTCTCATCAGACCAGCCAAGACCGGTGTGATGCTGCTGAATATGGGAGGACCTGAGACGGTTGATGAAGTCCATGATTTCTTGCTCCGCCTTTTCCTGGATAAGGATCTGATACCGTTACCTGCGCAAAAGTAAGAAGGGAGTGTTTCAGTCAGGGTTGAGATTCAGAATGAAGGCATCAATTTTATTTTAGTATTTATGAGTTTTTCATTGCAGTGTACAAACTGTACATGCATTGGTACAGAAACAAAAGAAGCCCTTCATGAGCAAGAGTGAAAGGAGGTCGTGTCCTGGTGTACAGGCAGTGTTATAACACCTCACCCACAGATTCTGTGTCTTGATTGGCCGAGAGCGAGTCACATGTTACTTTCTAATTTTGCTATCTTTCTGTGCACGGCCAAAAGTACTATGCGCATAGCAACCAAAGTACTATACCATTAGCAACCAAAGTACTATTTCGTATTTGTGTGCAAATGCATGCTGGCGTATTATTCCAAAGAGGTTCAAACATTTCGTGAAGGGTTAGTTTTTAAGAGAGAAATACATTTTCCACCAATTTTGTATTGAAATTGAAGTTTATTTCAACTGTGTTCAGATTTAAATAATGTAAAATATTAAAATCAAGCAGAATTTGTGGGTGAAGTGTTACGAAACAAATATTGAATGCTTTATCTCGTGGTGAAGTAAAACTAGCCTCCCAAGGTGATCCATGGACCATTCTATTTTCCCTCGGCTTCGCCTCGGGAAAATAAAATGGTCCATGGATCACCTCGGGAGGCTAGTTTTACTACACCACTCGAAGCATTCAATATTTGTATATTGTGGCATGGGATATTTGGCCAGCGCGGGTTAAGTGAGGTTTTTATCTAATAGTTCTTTCATAATGGCTGTAGCCTTTCTTTTGGCATTTTTGCAAGTTTGCGGGAGGATCAGGAACCAATGCAATACTAAAAAGAAACCGGTGTTTCTTATATGACATAACTATAAATGAGCCAATCCAAGAAAACATTTGTGAAAATAACATTTACTATAAAAAGAAAATCGGCGCCGCACAAATATTCCCCACATATTTTAGACTTCAAACAAGAGAAATGAGTTTACGGAACACATTGCCAGAATCATTCCATGATGCCAACAGGTTTTATCCTCTTTATTTATTTTTGTATTTATTTGTTGCCACAGTCGACTTGCCCCTTTTATTGCCAAGCGTCGCACCCCCAAGATCCAGGAACAGTACAAGAAGATTGGCGGCGGCTCCCCCATCAAAATGTGGACCAATAAGCAAGGCCAAGCGCTAATCAAGCTCTTGGACAAAATGTCACCGGACACTGGTAAGTATCTCACCAGATTTCCTCTTCAAGTTTTAGGCCAGAAAGAATCAGAAGAAATTGTTGAAGATAATTTGAACCCCCGACTTCTAGTTGAACTATGTTCTGGCAGTCCCAGAATGTCCTTTGAAGACACAATGTGGCTGTGTTCAAACAGGTCATCCAGAGCTACCGCTACGTATATTGTCAGAATGTTCTCACGTAGTTGTAAATTTCAAACCTAAAACAATAGCTGTAGACAGAGAGATTCTGGTGCATTTAAAAAATGAAGAAACGGTATCCTGGAAACTGCAGTTTATTTTAGTGTTTTTGCTCAAGGGGAAAAAGGGGGGGAAGTTCAGTTATTGCCGTACAAACAAAAAATTTTAAAAACACATTGAAATAAATTTGACCAGATATATCAGTTGTAGCTTTTCAATTTACATTTTTTTTTCAGCGCCACACAAGTACTACATTGGTTTCCGTTATGTAAAGCCATTGACAGAAGACACAGTAGCTGAAATGGAAAGGTAAACAAGAATGTTGTGAGAAAATTTTTTTACCCTCCTTTTTTTAGCTAAATAGTGTTCATAGGGGAGAAAGATCCTCCAGGTTCAACCTCAAGTTACCAATTGTTTAATTTTGACATCTTTCCAATTCTTTCAAAAACTATATTCTAAATAAAATCTTCAGCATAATAACATGAAAGAAATTGCTGTCTTCATCAACTGACAAAATGGAAGAATGTTGGAGTTATTTTGTTAACCCTAACCTTCCCAAATTCTCCAAAATCATCTTTGCAAAATGGAAGATTTTGCAGGATTGAGGCTATATGGCGAAAATGTGGGGCTGATTTTGCAGGATTCACTGTGTCAAGGCCTTGGGCCGCACCTTGCATTGTTTATGCTCAGCCGTGCATACATTTAGGCCTTGATTATACTTGAAATCCTCCAAACTGCTCCAGGATGTCACTGGCTCTGCCTCAACATATTGACAGCGATTGCTGGAGGATTTTGCAGGATTGAGGCAGGGGTCACCCCTCCAAGGACCACATGCAAGAAATAACGGCGGATTTTGCAGGATTGGGGCTGTATGCTATTTTTACATGGAGGCAGTTGGAGGATTTTGCAGGATTTAGGTTGTTTCCCAGCAAATATGCCAAGAGAGATAGGGTTAAGCTTTATAGATTTGCGATGATATCAACACAATTTTTGGTGGTTTTCATTTTAGGGATGGTATTGAGAGGGCAGTGGCGTTTACCCAGTACCCACAATACAGCTGTTCAACCACAGGAAGCAGTCTGAACGCAATCTATAAACATTATGCAAAGCATCCAGAGCTAGCAGCCAATAGTAACATGAGATGGAGTGTGATTGACAGATGGCCCACCCACCCCGGACTCATCAAGGTTGGATAATGAATACAGTGAAATCTCGATGAGTCAAACTCTGCTAACTCAAAACAACTAATCAGTCAAACAACGAATCAATTGCCTTCAGTAGTATAACAATGATATACAACCCTGCTGAACTCAAAACTCTACTTAAATCAAATTTTGAACCTGTTCCCTTGAGGTTTGACTTATTAAGATTTCACTGAAATGAATGTTTTGAGTGCAGTGGTAGGAATAATTTCAGGTGACAGATGAAATGTTCCATTCCATAAAGCAGAGTGGAATGGAACATTTCATCAGTCACCGAGTGAAATGGTTCTTTCCATTGCATGAATGTGAAACTTTTTTATTTGCTCTATACAACACCACCAGTTGACCTATCGCCATTTGCGAGCTAGCCACGCCCCTTGAACCCTGTATAGTTTTTGTACACTAAGTTTTGTTTGTCTCAGATTTTGTGCAATCCGTGTCCATTTGTATATCATGTAATTGGACAATATTTCACAAGCTGCGTTGACGCAATTCTACCATGATAGGTCAGTAGTGTGACCATACAATGGAACTTATATCATTGCGGTGTGGCCGGACCGTGGGTTGGGATGAAAATTCAATGATACGTGATCAACGGCACACCAATCAGATGAGGGGGATTTATTCGGGTGTTGAATAACACAAATATTTTCATTTTGCTGTTCCTTCAAGCCATTCTACACCGTGTATGAAAAAAAAAAGGAATCCAAAAGTGCCTTATAGTATGTGAAGATTATGTACTTAGAGGAAAGAAAACTTCTTAAAAGAAAAACCATCTTCTGCCAAATTGAGCTGATTCTGAGCACAAGAACACACAGTGTTCCCGCTGTGCACACTAGTTTTGAGACTCCAAAAATGCAACTTTTATGAAGAGCACACTGATAAATGAACATCTTTCTTTTGAGACCATTCCCTTTGTCCTTTGGCAGACTGAATAAGCTGACTGACTAAATGACCAACTTACAAAATGTAAATACTGCCCTGAACTGTCAAGCGGAGACAGTCCAACAGAGACGGACCAACTGAAGCTGTCCGGATGACTGACCAGCTGACCAGCTGTCAAACAAGGCTTTAAGATCCTCCAATGAATTCCTCTCTTCCTTCAGGTCCTCTGTTCTTGGAGACAAATCTTTTCAAAAGCATTTCAATAGCAGGCCCTCCACTACAACAACCAAAGGGAATCAACATCATCTCTCACCATTTTCAAGAAACGTCTTAAAAGTTTCTTATTCATTACTTCCTAGTCCTCTCTTGTAGTTGTACAACGCTTTGGTCTATTTTGTAAAAGCGCTTTATAAATACTTTATTATTATTATTATTATAATTATTATTTTGTGGTCTCTGAACTGAATTTTGATCATTATCTTGTTGCTCCCTGTTCATCCTCCCATCTCGTAGGCATTCACGCAACTCGTCAAAGATGAACTGGCCAAGTTTCCAGAAGACGTACAGGATGACGTTGTGATATTGTTCTCTGCCCACTCCTTGCCAATGAGTGTAAGTACTCTCTGCGTCATTGTGTGGAAAAGTAACCAATTCATCTCAAGTTTTCTTCGCTGTCTCATATTCACATTGTTCTTCAACCCTAACCCCCTTGAGTGATTTACTAGGAACCTTCCTCACTCCTACAAATTCCAACACCATATGGTAAACTCTACACCCAAACTGTTGGACTCTGATTATGGTGGTATGCCTAACCCCATGTAAAGCATAATCAGTTTACTAGTGCAGTGCTCACTCTAACAGATTCCAACAAACCCTGGTGTTGGAGTTTGACTGGATGGGGATTGTTAGGGTTAAGGCATGTTTCATTGGCGCCTTGCATATATTGCTATCTATAGAAGACCCAGGAAGGATGATAAATACAATTTCAAAAAGTTTATGGAAATTCCTCAACATGTTACAGTGGGTTGACATTTTCTTGGCTTGTTTTTCCTGATATTCGCTTTAAACCCTTTTAACGCAATAAAAAAATCAAGGCCGACTGGCAGTCATGTTTGTCAAACGGTACAAATGTTGCATTTTTCAGTCCAATAATTTGGAGAAATAAAATATCTTTTAAATCTCGTTGAAAATATAACTATATTGTCATTTTTTAACATGATTTTTTTTTTCAGGTTGTGAATCGAGGTGACCCCTATCCTGCCGAGGTCGGTGCTACCGTACAGAGGGTCATGGAGGCCCTGGACTTCTCACACCCCTACAGATTAGTGTGGCAGTCCCAGGTTTGTGATTGGTCAAAGATTGAAATACTCGAATGCAATGAGCAACAATTGACCCTTCCTGCCTGTCAATCAAACAGTGCACACTGACCAATTAGATCATGGATTTGGATCAGGTGACCATGCTGGCTCAGTCAAACCAAATGTGGGCGGGGTTTATGGTCAAACTTGAGCTAAACCAGAACAAATTTGCAAAGTGAACAAAATAGACTTTGCTTACTGTGGCAATAAGTAAACAAATTCCTGTTACATTGGATTTTTGGGGGGTCCAGAAGGATATGGTCGAAATAACATTTTTGTGGAATGCCTTCTTTTTTCAAGATCTGTGTGTAACTCTGCAGGCTGTGGGTTCGCATCCAGCCTGAGAGGTCATGGTGCGTGTGTCCTTAGGCAAGGCACTCTATCACTATTTTGCTTCTCCCCACCCAGGAGTAAATGGGTATATGTGAGGTCATAGTTGTTGCTGTCGTTGAGTTTAGCTGCTTTGCACAAAAAATGGCAGAATGGAGCTGTGTACTCCCCAAGGAGCTGAATTGGTCTTTGAATATATTTGGGCCCAATGAGCAGGGGTAATAATGATGTAGCACTTTGAGCACCAAAACTGGTAGAATGTGAGCTTTAGTTTATAAATACACATTATTATGTGTATTAAGAGACAATTTTAAATCAGTAGTGTAGGTTTTACCCTTTACCGACATATTATTTAAAAAAAAAATTTAAACAAGGTAAATCTCAGTGTTGCCCCCGACTGATTGTGAGAAAAAAATCACTCCGGTGGGACTTAAGTGATTTTTCCAGAAGAGACGGAGCTTAAGTGTTTATAGTTTTATTGCGGTACCCACTGCTACATCTGATTCGAACCAGCCAGCCAACCCCGGCAAGCTCGGTGTTCGAGTGGTTAGACATCTGCACTAGTATTAAGCAGGAGAAAGTTGGTTTGAGTCCCACCCGAGTGATGTTTTCTCACTATCGCTCGGGGGCAACACTGAGTATACAGTGTTTAAATACAAAACAAAATAAAGTCGGTGAAGGGCAAAACCTATATTGAATTTATATCACCCCGATGTAAATTCCATATCTTTAATTTCTGTCTTCACTCTGTGTTTCCAGGTTGGACCTCTACCATGGCTAGGTCCACAGACCGACGCCGCTATCCAGGGTCTTAGTAAAAATGGACGCAAGAACATCCTGCTGGTTCCCATAGCCTTCGTCAACGATCACATCGAGACACTCCACGAGTTAGACTTGGAGTATGCTGATGAATTGGCTAAAGAGGTAGGCAGGGGACAGTATTCAGGCACTCGGTGTGCATCGCAAGCCATGACCAAATTACTTGGCTTACGGCTTGCAATTACACATGTGCCTATGGAAGGGCTGTAGCCACTTCCCATAGACATGTGCGTAACTGCAGGCAGTAACCATGGAATTGGGATGCAGCCTTACTCAAGGTAGTACGCATAGTTTTGCAAAACCAGAAATCACAATTTGGGATGTTCTTTGATTTATAATTTTCCCCACCCTAACCCTAAGACTCTGACTCTATTTGGAAGTCTGCCGTTATTGAACAAAAATACTAGGTTTGAGCGGAATTGAACTTTGAGAACCCATTAGCATTTCTAATGAACATTTCCCAAGAACATATCCCGGGCAAATGCAGAGCTTTTTGCGAACAAAGTGAATGATTCTTCCTGCAACTTGTCCCAAAACTTAGGTTATGAGAGCCCTTACAATCCCACCATTTCTCCGTGTGTAATTGGTGAGGGAGAACTTGGGCACAGAGTCCATGGACCCTCGTCTTTTCAGGAATGCTGGACTCGAAATAATCGTACAGTACTTATATTTGTTTAATTATATGGTTATATTTCCAGTGTGGTGTTGAGAATATCAGGCGTGCTGCTTCACTGAATGACCATCCAATATTTATTGAGGTAAGTTTTAAACCAATTTGGTTAATTACAAGTTGATTTAGGCCAAATGAAAAAATAATTCCAGTTTCTCGTCTCCACCTTCTTCCTTTTTCCCGCCCGCCTCCTTGTTTTTCATACAGTTGCAATATGTGTTGCAATTATGGTGTCAATATATTGTCTTTAAATTGTTTCCAACAAAATTGTGGTGTCATGTGGACACAAGTTTGTATCAGCAAAAGAGCCGAGAAAATGGAAGAATCCATCTGCCATCTTGGGAAAAAAAAGGGTCGTTTTAGATTTAGATTTGGAAAGAAGTATTGTTAAAAAATCTCGTCCAGAGTGTTAATGGACCCTTCCTAGCTGGCAGTCAAACAGTGCACATTGAGCAATTAGATCATGTCTTTTGGTCAGCTGAGCTTGGTCAAACTCGGACACGATCTTTGTGGGAAATGCACACCAACCAAAGATAGTCAGGGCTCGGGGCAAAATCTGGAATGGTCCATTACATAAGTACTAGTTAACTACTAAAGCCCGGCGCACATTACCAGATCACCCCATCACCGGTACGGGGTTTTTTTCATCGTTGCAACGTTACCCGCAAAAATGCCCCAATGCGTTCTATAATCAGTCACATGACGACAAAAGGGCAGCCGTCAGTTTTGAATCATGTGACTTCCTTCGTGAATCTGATTGGTTAACATAAATATTACGTCCAGTGAAGTTGGAGTGCTGCCCGCACACCTTTCCGGTGACATCAGATCCGGTGAAATCAGATGCAAAAAAATCAAACACGTTTGATTTCTTCGAGTCGCCAGGTGTATGATCACATCAGACAGAATTTTCAGCGCACACCTCTGTACGATGGCCCAAGGCTCCGGTGAAGCAGTAAAATCGGAAAGGTGTGCGCCGGGCTTCAGTTGCAAAACAAACTCAAAAAGTTCATTCTTTCTCCGCTTTGAACATTTTACAGGAATTTTGTTGTCGGGTTAGAGTTGTTTGTGCATAGGGGAATCGCGTAGTTTTATTTAGCATATTATAATTTCCTCTTTCACAGGCAATGGCTGATCTTGTGTCGACTCATCTTGCGTCAGGTCGGACGTGTTCCACCCAGCTATCTTTGAGATGCCCAGTGTGTGTGAATGCCATCTGCGGCAAAACCAAAGAATTCTTCGCCAATCAACAGCTGTGATTTCATCGATCTTATACAAGGTGCAGTTTGTTTCTTAAAGATGAACCTCCGTGCTAGTTTGGGATTTCAGTACTGAAAAATATATTTTGATTTTAAATTGCTATTTTTTTTTTAAAGCAATATAAAATTCTTCACTTATGCATGGGACAACTGCCAACAAAAAATGTGGTGCATGTTTAGTTATGGAATAATTACTACCAAATTATTTGCAACACAACAATAATTCAGTTCTCGCAGGGTAGACTGGTTCTGGTCCCCCTGTTTAGAATCAATGTGGGGCGGGAACCAGTCTACTCACAGGGCTGATTTTTTTTTTTTCCGCAAAAGCAAACCAATGGAAACAACATTTTGTCGAGGGTTACAGACACCCATAGTAGAAAAACAAGGTGAGCCGCGGATCGCTTGGTCGCCTTTTTTTCACGGTCTATCCCTAAAATTAATGTAAGTTGTTTTCTTACAAAAAAAGTCTAATTTTGTGCCTTTTTAAACAATGACCTCAAATGACCCCTAGATGACCTTTGACCTCCAATTTCGGAAGAGCTGTCATGAACTCCCACCCAAGGATCGCTCCATCCAAGTTACATTGAAATCCATCAAATTCTCTAGACAAAGAAACATTTGAAGCATATTTGAACAATGACCCCTACCTGACCTTTGACCTTTATTCCGTTGAAGAGTTGTGTCTTCCTACCCAAGGGTCACTGCATCCAAGTTTCATCAAAATCCATGAAAGCACGTAAAAGTTAGACCGTTTTCCCAAAAACTTAACCTAAACTTTAACTTACATGTACATACGGTCATACGATCATACAGAATTTAGGACTGGTAAGTGTCCACCAAAACTTTATTTAGGCGACACAAAAAAAACAGGTTTTTCGTGTAAAGAAAACATTCATTGGTCAAAAGTTGTGAGAAAAAAAAGGTTGAATTTGTTGAAGAGCCAAGACAGAATATCTCTAAAGTAGAATCAATGTTGCACGTTTTGGCAAGTTTCCTAGAATACTTGAATTTTTCAAAAGAATTACAAAAATCAAGTTTTCAATAATTGGTTGCCTTTAAAAAAAATTTTATTTATTAAGTCACCTCTGGTGCTCCGGTTAAAGTGCTTCAACTGCAACTACAATCCTGGCCAAATCTCGCTGGGCCACCAACCCCCCGGTACCTGGTCAATGTTGTCTCTCATTGCGCGGTGTGTGCTCCATCAGCTGAAGAGAACACCATTGACTGGGGGAGCGGGGCAGTGGGTGACCGTGGCAGGCTCAAGAAGTGTCCCAACCATTTTGGCCGGGATTGTAGGTGGAAGCTAGCTATGCAACAAGGGTGTATACAGGGTTTTGTATAACAAAATTTTGGGGGGGGCTCTGATTTTGACCAAGTATGTCAGATTGCACATAAGTTGCACTTTGCTTTGTGTACCCAAGTTTTGTTCTTGTTTTTGTTTTGGATTTTGTTTTTCTACAGAAGTAAACACTTCTGTAGAAGCTTTCGAATTAGCACACATTTTATAAATGCACCTACTTCCACATTCCATTTGTTTTCACTTAAAATTCCCGGCATGAGGCCTATAGCTAATACATTTTAGATATTTTTTTCCGGTTATATTGTGAAAACTAGCTATCGTAGTCAACTGTTATAAACTCAATTAAAAAACAACTCGGCTTAATTTTTGCCTTTGTATCATTATACAATACGGTCGGGTTTTTATTCGGTATATTCGAAAAGTCGCGTACAGGATGGTGATTTTTCCTAGTTTATTTTTCAATCATTTTATTTGGACAGTTTTAGAGTTCATCAGCATGATATATACGCTTTTGTAGAGGAAATAAGCTACATGTATGTATGTATAGGGATTCCTTTATGAACAACGCAGTATGATGCGTTTCACTTTTGTTTCAAGCACGTGCATGTGTGTCTGTGTACAGTCGAACTCTGATAACAAGAGCACTGTTAACACAACGTCCTGCTTATAACAAGCAAAATTTCAGGTCCCAAGTCTTCGTTTTTCTTCGTTTTCCTTTGTTTTCCAATACTGTTAATACAAGGTACCTGTTATAGCAAGGTAATTTGTAAAGTCCCAAGGACCTTGTTATAAAGGTGTTCGACTGTACCCGAGTTTGTTTCTGCATTCAGTCGGGGACGTTAAACAATAGACAATAAGGGTCCTCAATTCCCGAAGGTCCCCAATTTGCCGATCATGTACAAAACATATGGGAGGTTTTCCTTAAAAAGTTACAAACAAAAGAGGGACAAAAGGGGTCCCTGATTGCAGGCAAATACACACTTGGGCGCACATGTTATCACATTAAAATGACAAAATACAGAATGACAAATATCAAAGAGGCATTGTGATGTTGCGTTTTATTAGTTTTCTCGAGTTTTAATGCCAAATCCCTGATGCCAAATATATTTTGTGCCTGCGACAATTTGAATAAATTAAACACTAATCAAAGTAAAGAAAACAATGAAAATGTACTCGAACTTACACCCAGAAATAATGCAAATTGAAATACAAAAGCAAATTGATGGTGTTATTTCATTAGTTTTCGCATATGATGTGAATTTTGCATATTATAATATTTCTTTTAAAAAAAATAGGATTTGAAAAGGGCACTGCCAACAAATTTATCTTCATCAAAAAGTTCAAGGTCCATATTTGAACTGCCACTGTGCTTCTGGTGTTTGATTTTATTAATCCGTGACAGTGGAACATTTTCTTAACAGGACACTTATTTTTTACCTAACACCAGTCTTTATTAAATTCCATGTTTAATTTCTTTCAAGTCTTAAATCGGTTCCAACAACAAAATGGACATGCACATCAAATTCCATGTTATTAATACAACCCAAACCACCAGTCATAGTTAGTAAATATTTCCATAAATAAGTCAAAATGCATGTTTTCCGAATGGTAATTATTAACAGATGCTATCATGAAAATCAATCAAGCTCTATCATAGAGAATGATTCTAAATAATCAATAAATGGTAAAAAAAAATAATAAGTGGTTTCCGTGGGAAAAAAGATAACTTGGAACATGTGTGAGGCGTTCAAGACATGTTCTAATACCGATTGGGAAAAATATATATATCTCCCTTAAAACAAGAAGCAGTTTTTATCCTAAAACAAATTCCCATTCCAAACTTGGATCAAAACATGATAAAAAAAATATTTCATTTTCTGTTTATAATTTTGAAAATATAACAATACCACTGTACCAAGTATAGCCAGGGTAAAAAAATAAATACCGACACCCATTTAGTGGTAAGAACTTGGAAATTTGTGTTACTCTTTGAATATTATAAAAATGCCCTTCAATAAACATGTATTTCCTTTATAAACTTCAGCATTCCACCTGATCAACCGGCAAAACAATAGGGTAAAGGAGAAAGCATTAAAGTGACGTAAGAGAAATGTCTTGCCCGCTGCTTTTAAGTTAACCTTACATCTCGTAAACATTTTTGCAAGGAGCCTTGCTGAAATCACCAAAAGCCAACGCTGCAGTGAGCCACCATACATTCTAACAAATGCTGCAGTGACCCACCATGCATTCTATTAAATAACTCCAACCCCTGGGCCTTTTCGCCAGGATGCATGGTAAATGAAATTAACAACTCAAAATGCGAAACTTAACAATATTCTGACGTTTTCTTTCTTGTGGACTATGAAATTTACAGCGATGGTGGAACTCTAAGGCCAAAAAAAAAAAGTCTCCGGTTTCTGGTATGGAGCTTGCCCCAAAAGTGGTGCGGCGACGCGGCTTTTTTTTTTTTTTACCTGTTTTTTTTTTTTTTTTTGGCTTCAAATGTCGGCTGATGACTGCAAATGGTGCCCGACTAAACTTAGTGCAAATATATGGGAGTCCAGAGAGGCCACATAACTCTTATTCTCGATCATAACCCCTTCTAAAAACACGTTAAAATTGTGCAGCAGCAGAATTCCAGTCAAACCAGTGAGTTTGGCGGTTTTGAAACATCATCTTGTATTGGAAAAAAAACTTTTTCATTTTGCCGACGCGCATGGCTACGGCGACGCGCGCGCATACCAGAAACCGGAGACTTTTTTTTTTTGGCCTAAGAATTGTTAATAGAATTCACTGGACCAATGCAAAATACCAGACTGGCATATGAAACGCAATGGTCTCAGATATTACGCCACCAACAATAACATAATAGCACCCTAACAAAATGTACAGAAAATTTAATCAAAGTATTTCATTTTCTGAAAGAATTACAGCAATTTGTAGCATACCGAACATTATTATAGCTTTTCTTTGGATAATCTGATAATAATTGTAAGTGAACTAAATGTGTTGCTTTCTTTTTTGTGTCTTTGAAACATGAAACGTTGAAATTGTAAAAATAGAGTTTCTAGTATTAAAGGCACTTACATGTAAAATTAGGAAAAGCCTCGCCACAACTTCATTTTGTTGCATCTTGCAAGTTGCAATCTCTATCGTTCAAAAGAAAAGCTGTCAAAAATGGAATGAAAGTCAAGACTACATCTCGTGTCCACGCTATACATTAACAGCACATAAATTACCATCACTGCACAATTGTCCATTACAAGCTTAAATGTGACTTGGTATTTTAATAAACAAAAATCTAAATAAGGAGAAATACGTTCTAAACTATTCCACTATCACTCAGCAAATAAACGGTTAAATACTTTATGCAGCATGCAAGCATTAAAACTTAGGCAGATACTACCAAAAAGGCACCTTATTGAGACGATTTCATTACAAAGTCATCCCAAAGATATTTCATTTTTGGAAGACGAGAAAGCAATTCTTTTATACCCATCTGTCATTTTGTTGGTCTTAGACTTTTTCTGTTGCCATGTCCTGACCGCCATCTTGATTCTGAGGTTCTTCCTTGGGCAGTGATTCATACGGCTCTTTATCCATGTTGATGTCTCCATTATCTGCTCCATGTCGACATTTACGCAAACATAAACAGGTTTCCCCCTCTGTGGAAAAGAATGTAAGAACTTCAAACAAATTTGTTTAGTCAACGGAGTAAGCTTTTGCTCCCTCGGAAAATTGTGTTACATTTGCCAAATCATTCAATCAACTTCTGCGGACTCAGTGCACAAGAACCCCTCAACGGTAAGAAAATGAGCGTTGGGAAGGGCCATGCATAGGGAGGGTCTTACAGACATTGCTCACAGCATCTGACGCTCATGAGAAGACACTAACCTTAAGATAACCCTAACCTTCCCAATTCCTCCAAAATCCTCTTTGCAAAATGCAGGATTTTGCAGGCTATATGGCAAAAGAAATGTATGACTGATTATGGAGGATGCACTATGTCAAGGTCTTGGGCCGGACCTTGTGGTGTTCATGCTCAGCCGTGCATAAATTTAGGCCTAGATTATACTTGAAATCCTCCACACTGCTCCAGGAGGTCACTGGCTCTGCCTCAACATATTGACAGCCATTGCTCGAGGATTTTGCAGGATTGAGGCAGTGGTCACCCCTCCAAGGACCACATTCAACAAAGAACGGCAGGTTTTGCAGGATTGAGGCTGTATGCAATTTTGACATTGGAGGCAGTTGGAGGAGTTTGCAAGATTGAGATTGCATCTAGCAAAAATGCCTTGGGAGTTAGGGTTAAGGATGTTTGCACATAACGAATATAAGTCCTGCGTTCTGAGAATGATACACCCTTCCACTGTAGAACTAATGAGTGGGTGACGAAGTACCATCTGGTCTTCATGCTGGGAGCAATAGAACAAATTCATGTAACCCCCCTTTTCTAGCCCCACCCCCAATGTAGGAGGTCACAGGTCACACCGATACTCACTGCCAACTTTCTCAGCATCCTCCAAGCTCTCCGGCAGCGGCTTGCCTCGCGTCTCCGGCAGCAGGAGAATCAGTAGTCCAGAGGAGACGGCGAACGCGCCAAAGATGAAGTACGGCAAGGAGAACCAGACGGAGCTAAGATCCAAGATGAACGGACACAGGATGCCGCTGATGCGAGCCATCATGGAAGACAAGCCCATGCCTTGACTCCTGTTTTCCAGAGCGAGAATACACAGAAACAGTTGGTTTTATTAACAACCAACAGAATCATTCATATTTCAGATCGGTGTGCATCCACACAGAGGCAATTAGGCTACCTTCATCCCATTGCCTAAAATGAAAACTTGGTCCCATGGCCAATTTGACCACTCTTGAAAAAATTACTCATAACTCTGTCAAATATTATCAGATCTGGACGTTTGATGTCTCATTTTAAAGTGGAAAGGCATATCTTTCAAACCATACCTATATTATCTATGTTGGCTACACGTTCTACGTCTGACATTCCGTTATATTTTGTTTGCATTTTCTTTTTATACACACTGTATTATGTAAATGCGACACTGAATATTTGGCAAGAAATGCATCCAACGTACGTATGTCACAATACTTAACCTTAACTTTCTAGGGGGTGTGCAAAGTCGTATTGAAATTGGAGGATTCAGGACTTTTAAGGCAATTGTAATTCAATAGCACAGTATCAGCTTCAGGAAAGGCAGAACCCGATCTACCTTTTTACAAAGACCAAAAGGAAGTTTACGTCTCAATTTGGAATATTGCAGGAAACATGATCGCACCACCACCAACATTTCTAGCCTCACTTTCTGCGCTTTCCCATCTGTTGTGAGACACTGTATCCCAACAGTTATCGGACCTACCTTACTGGTGTTGGGTATATCTCCGCAGAATACGTGTAGATCATTCCAAAGGTGGCTGTGATGAAGAACTTCCCAATCATAGCAACGGTTGCTCTACCAGCCCCGGCCGCTAAGACAGACACCACAAATACAAGACAAAGTCAAGATAACTTGGGGTCAATGTCATGGAGCTGCTAACCACAGGAATTTTGCTTAGCATGAGGTCTTCACTTCCTTGGCAAAAAAACAGGATTACCAACCAAATGTCCATGTGATGTATATTGCCTGTAATTGGTATTCAGCTGTTGTTGCTAAGCATGAACATCACATGCAGTTTTGGCTGGTAACCTGCTTTTACTAAGCCAGATTTTTTTGTGCTAAGCAAATTTTTGTGCTTAGCAGCTCATGAAATTGGCCCTTGTTGCCTCCTTTAGATCACAAAACAACATTTGTTTAAGCTTATTGGATATATAGAGTTTTCATGATTTCTGAAAGACTACAAGCTATTGTCACATCAAAATCCAACATACATGTACAATGAGAACCCTTTGTGAAAAAAACACCTTGTGTCCGGCCCCTCCCAGCCACCTCATAAGGTCTTATTATTTGATTTTGAACGTCTGAATGTCTACAAACTTGTGTTCTGACACAATTTCATAAAAATCGGATATATCATTTGCGCAAAATGTCACATTTTCAACACAGAGTAACGAAAAATATTTTTTTGTGTTCCGTTGTTTTTCATTGACTTTTACAGGAACATGCACGCTTTCACAGACAGCAGCTTGGAATATTGACAAACAATTACGAAATCATTTATTCAGTTTAGCTGAAACTTTGAATAATGACCGAGTCTACCAACTTCATAAAAATCAGTCACTGCATTTCCAAGGAGGGGCAGAGTTCCCCTCCCCCACCCTAGCCCCCCTCTCTTAACCCAACTGTGCAAAGAACTTACAGAAGAGCGTGGCCCCTATGCAGGCGGCCCCACTGGCCACTAGGTAGACGCACAACGGCAATCGGCGTCCCAGATACTGCATACTGAGAATGGCGCAGGTGTAGGCGGGGATTTCCACTGCCCCAGAGACAAAGGCAGCGATGTAATGGTCCACACCTAGGTCTGAGGTACTTAAGGATATCCCATAGTACACCATGTTGTTGACAAACCTGAAACGAAGAGCAAGGTAAAATAAAAAGCTTTCCGCGACATGGTGAAAGGATAAGTGGCAAAAACTTATGCCTGGGGAAATAAAATGACATGTTCCTTAACCTAACTTGCACAGTAGTACACTGTACAGGGCGTCCCAAAATACCCGCAACACTTTTTTGGTGAGGATATTTTTATATCAATTTAAAGCTTGGAATCTTAACTTTATCCCTGGTGAGTATTGGTTTAATTTTCAAGAGAGTTTTGAAATTATTCCTGTTCAAATAAAGGCATGTCAAAAACAAACTCAACCGATTTTCAAGGGAAATTCAATCATGTGCATTGTTTTTTCTAATGTGGAAATGCTTCATCATGTTCATGATATGACAGATCTCGTTGCCTTTTACTTTCTGTAACACAGCTTGTTGACTCAAGTTTGCATCTGATGTGGCGCTCGTATCGATTTTCCTTGAAGTTGCGTGACAGGCTCAACCACAATCATTAACTGCTTCCTCAGTTGAAAAAGTTGGTAATTGTCGGTAACATTACTCTTTGTTAAGATCCACTTACCAACAGAACAGTATGTTGATGGTTTTGCAGCGCACATTAGTACTGCGAAACAGGTCCAAGTAGGTGTATCTACGTGTTGTAGTATCCTTGAGCTGATGTAGAATTATTTTTTTTAAATACAAATAAAATAGTAATAGGCAGTTATTAACAAAAACAAAATCACTTGGCATGGTTATTACAGCTTCACAAAGAAGCCGTTTATCAGTCTTGAACTTTAACATCAAACCCACTTATGATAGCTCTCTTCTTGTTGCATTTTAAGGGAACGAAAATGAAATGTGTTCGGCCCTCTTTTTTTATTAAATTAGATGAGGAAATACATATGTACATCTCGAGAAGGTCACAATTACAACGTGGCCTTCGGGGCCTTCATGGCCTTCGGGGCCTTCATGGCCTTCGGGGCCTTCATGGCCTTCGGGGCCTTCATGGCCTTCGGGGCCTTCATGGCCTTCATGGCCTTCATGGCCTTCGGGGCCTTCATGGCCTTCGGGGCCTTCATGGCCTTCGGGGCCTTCAATTCAATATACATCAAAGTCAACAGAAAATTATTACAGGTATCACATAATTTAAATGTGTGAAATCCGCAATTGTAACAATCAATCCATGATGGCAATGTGCATCATTGTGGCCTCATTGGAATTACATGTATATTGTACATGTACATGTACTTATGCCTACAGCCAATGGAATCATCTGAAGTTCCTTCCCAAAGACAAGTGTGTTAGCCGTAGCCAAGTAATTTGTGCGAGGCTGTCTGGTGTCCCACCTTCTCCTCCTGGTCTTTGTCTTCTTCAAACAGCTCAGCTGGTATCTCCACCTTGTTAACTTTGGCCATCTTTCGCAGGATCTTCTCAGCATCGGCGTTTCGGCCACGGGACATCAACCAGCGTGCCGACTCCGGAAGGAATCTGGAGAATTTAGAATACAGTTGGTCAGGTTTTATACCTACGGTCTACGTAAAGTCTTGTGAGGTTCAAGTGAAGGCTACCAGTCTGTCACAAGTCTTCACAAAGTCATCAAGTCTCAAGTCAAGCCCTTAAGCTAAGGCTTAGCTGGATTCAAATGAACTGTGACCTCTTTTGTTACTGTTCATCCACTTTTACTTCCGACCAGACTTCTGATGGACTTGATCGGAAAACAAAACTACTAAATTTTTACGAAATACCTTACTAGGATGTTGGTAAATGAAAGTCTAAAGCATCCTGTAAAATTATGGCACCTGGTGTGAAGTCATTTTCAAGAAAAGTGGTATTTTGTATACATTTCCAACGGTGGTCGGCCGACCACCGTTGGAGAAACCTAACTATTTGTCAACTACTGCTCAAAATTTACCATTTTTTCCGGTCCAAATTTTGTTTGCTATTGGTTACATGTTAATGAACGCGTGCAGGCCAGCTAGATTGGTTTCCTTACCTTACAATTTTCCGGCATCTATAAATTGAATCATTTCATTTTAGTGGAGTCAGGGAACCAGACTACTTGAATTTTTTTTGTTTTTCTTGTTTTTTTCCAGCATTTTCGAACACAAACCTTCAAACTTGTCAGTGTAACAATATTTGATCTATTATACTAACCCCTCAAATAGTTCATTTCTGAAATTTACAGCAAAAGCCAATGATGTACATTCCCTTTAAGTTGCGATGGACTCGCAACATTGAATAATACCCCCACCAAAGTCAGCTTCATATGTTATACATTGTACATGTATAAGGTTGTGGCTGTTTTGCTCTTCTAAGTATAATTTTTCCTTGTTTTTTCTTTTTCTTTTTTGCAATAAAAGTCTGTATCCTCTCTGAGTGATCTCTATTTGTTATTTCCCGGGTTTGCGAGATTGCTAATGTTGCTATCATTGTGTCGTTGGGTGTGATCCCTGGCTACATGGCATATACAGCTTTTTATGACTTCTGACTAGCGCCCCTTGACCAAAGATACTGACAAAAATAGGGAACCGCCAACATAGGGCTGGATAGCTCAGTTGGGAGAACACCGCCATGGCAAACCGATGATTGTGCACGCTAATGGACAATATATGGTGCTTTTCAGGTTGATTCATGCGGGAAATTAAAAAAAAAAAGGCACCCGGAACGGCCAATGGGACAAAAAAGGGCACGACTTCTTCTTAAAAAGGGCACTTGTTCAGAAAAAAAGGGCACTTGTTCAGAACAAAAGGGCACTCTTTACAAAATATAGGGGGTTAAGCCTTGGTGAACAAAAAGGGCATTTCAATGGAAAAGGGCAGTCTTTTGAAAATATTGAGGGGTAAGCTGTGAACACAAGTTACCACACATGACCTGCATGAGTGTGCACAATGAGGTAGTACAATTTGTGAACAAACAAAAAATCAACATGAATTGAATATATGAAAACCAAACTTACTATCCCCAAGCTCTTTTAATGTATTGTCAATTTGTTTAACCTAAAAAAAAAAAACTTGATTTCTCCGATTTGCGATATCTGCAACCCTCTGGAAAAAGGCTTGTGTTTGGGGTTGGTTTTTTTCCCCCTCTAATGTACAGAAAGATCCACCTGAATCTTTGCAAAGCCACAACTTATTCCTCCATGACTAAGCATGGGTAGCTCTTTTTTCAATTGCCATTTCATTCAGGAATTAGTAACTTTTGCATTGTTAGAAAAAAAAGTAATTTAGAACAAAATCTATATGGGGGACGATGATACTCAGAAATAGCATTGGAAGAGCAACTTTAATACACACTCTAGTTAAGGCCCCAAAAAAATAGTCGACACTCGTTAGTACAAACTCTGTTAATACAAAATTCTGGTTATAACAAACATAAAGCCTTGGTCGCTACTGTGCATTTATGTGCACAAGGAATGGGACTGATGTTCCTCTTAATACAAAATTCTGATATAACAAACAATTTGGCTAGGTCCGAACGAGTTTGTTATAACCAGACTCGACTGTAGTTCTGCTTCCGGTTTCCCTATTCTTCCCTATTCAGACAGCCCCTACCTTAATTTTTTTTTATGGGAAAAATGAGGGGAAAAAACACCCAAAACCATCAATTGCTACCTTTTACCCTTGACTACACGCAGACGCCTCCATATGACCGAACACCAAAAAAATTGCCAAAAAAACAAACCAAAAAAATCCCTACCTACCTACCCTATTTTCGAATGCCATGTAATCGGAAGCAGAACTACAGGGTAGGTCAAAAAAAAGTGGAACCCAAACCCCCAAAAATATATTTCATATTTTAAGAAAAATGTAGCACCAACAATGATAATGACTGGCAAACAATATGATTTATAAAATCTACTTTTGTAAAAAGGTCTTCAAAACGACTTTGTTGAATATTTTTAACGTTTAAACTGAGATTTTATCGCTGGTGAATTTTTAAGACAATTGGGACGACAATTCTTGAAAACGCAGTTTTTAGACGAGACAGGTTTTAGGGTCATTATGTTTAAATGGTGATATTCTTTGAATGGATTGACCAATTTAAGTAATTTTTTCTTCTAAAAGTAGCCTATAAAAATTGTCTTTCCAGTCATTATTTTGGTACTACACATTTTTTTAAATATGAAATATCATTTTAGGGGGTTTGGGTTCCGCTTTTTTTGACTCACCCTGTATTTTTGATTGGCCTAATTACTAATGACTAACGGAAGGAGAAGTATGAATGGGGCGAAGGTCATGGTGAGAGCCACTTGAAGCATCTGCCAATCCCGAATGAGGTAGGCAAAGGGAGCCAGCAACATGTAGCCTATCGCGTAGTAGATGTTGATGAACTGGCCAGCGAACGCTCGGATGTTTGGGCCCACAAACTCGGTACCTTCGAGATAATATGGAAGAAACAAAATGTGGGGAAGGGAGGAATGAATGAATGAAGATCTGTAGACGGTTTTATGATAAGCTGAGTCGTGCTTACTGGTGATTTGGTTGAAAATACGAGTAAACAAATGAGGACTAAAAACTGCCATGAAAACATTTTAGAAACAATAAAGAGTGCATGACCATCGCAAAGAACTGGGTTCTAATACGCGAAACAATCTACAAGACTACATTCTGCGGGGTGAATATATAAGAGAGGTCACCCACTGAAAAAAGGCGCTCTCTCTTGCTCACAATATTTCAAAAAAGGCTTATATGGACCTTATAGGTAGCAGTCATCAAGGCAATACATTTGTCTTGCTGTGACATACCAGAAATAAACCTTTTAAGCACTCATTGTTACTGAATTAAAATAACGAAGGATGTCCTATAAGATGGCCGCTATACGCATAAAATCTACCCATGAGGTCTAAGAAATACGAAGGCTGCTCAAGTTTAAGGAATAAGTCAATCTGGCATGAAATGTCATCATGGCCTACGTCAAAGTGAAAATGCACAAAAAGCTGCTCCGTCCCATAAATTCAAAACTTTTATTTTTCGATTCATTGACATTCAACGGTTGTATTCAAAAATGCTATCAAAAGCTTGGAAAACACAACGACTATCCTCTATCAATAGAATTTCTGTAGAAATATAACTATGCAGTTTTTCTAGTATATATTTTCCTGCTCAGTCTTGCAATTGGCTTTGTATTTCGTTAATCTTTCAGAAATTTGAGATAATTAACACACTGTTATAATGCAACTCAAAATAATTATAATATACACGACTACATGTAATTGTCGCACAGATTTTTCATATTATTCAGGGAATTATTGTAATTAAGGGAATTATTGTTGTTACTGTATTTTTCTCTGTTGGACGGTTTTTAATCAAATTTGGTATACTACTTTTAATTGGATAGTTGTATTTTTTGGAGACAGGTGTTTTTACCAATTAATCTGAATAAATATAGTATTATTCCATCCTGTATGCTCATTGTCTCTGTCCCTTTGCCAGATTCATGCTATTGTGTCTCATTCAGTGCACATCACTGGAGTTCGTTTCATTCCCTTTAATGCGTTTCTATCATTCCGTTCCCCCTGTGAGCGTCCTTCGTTGTCAAGGCCAAAAAAAGTCTCCGGTTTCTGGTATGGAGCTTGCCCAAAAAGTGGTGCGGCGACGCGTTTTTTTTTTTTGTTACCTGATTTGTTTGCTTCAAATGTCGGCTGATGACTGCAAATGGTGCCCGACTAAACTTAGTGCAAATATATGGGAGTCCAGAGAGGCCCTATAAAGCTTATTCTCGACCATAACCCAATCTAAAAACACGTTAAAATTGTGCGGCAGCATGATTCCAGTCAAACCAGTGAGTTTGGCGGTTTTGAGACATCATCTTTCATTGAAAAAAAAAAATTCATTTTGCCGATGCGCATGGCTACGGCGACGCGCGCGCATACCAGAAACTGGAGACTTTTTTGGGGGGTCCAAGACTGTCACAACAGACTACAGTTTTCAATGACCAATTGTCTCTTGCTTTATGTATTGGTTGAACAAACTTTGAAAGGAACCTTTCATGAAAAGAAAGCAGGCCTTTGTCAATTGCATGTAAAATACCAGATAGCCTTACCCATTGGTAGGCGTTCAGTATACATGAAAATTGAACAATAAAGTGTTAGTATACTACATGTTATCGAGTGAGTGAAGTCTTTTTTCATGTCATCTCAACATTTATTTCTACAATGTAAAGTAAATTTATTAAAGTATACAAAGGGCTAATATCCGACAGATATGTGATAAACTACAAGAATAGTAATTGCAACACATTGAAAAAGGGGAATTAAGGAGGCATGTTCAAAATAACTCGTAAGTTGACGCCAGGTTAATTCTTTTAGCTTATTACAGCTGGACAAAATAGACCAAATGACTTGTGACTTGACTTGTGGCTGGACCTAATGACTTGTGACTTGACTTGGACTTGCAAACAATGACTTGTGACTTGACTTGGACATGTTGGACTTGCAAAAAATGACTTGCTGCCACTTCTGGGGGGGGGTTCCAAGTATGTCAAGTCATGAAATTATTTCAAATGGCATATTAAAGATCTTGATTCAAACTTTGTAAAACTGAACAGAAATTACAATACAAAAATAAAATGGTAGAAAGACATCGATCATCAAACCCACCTATTATAAAAGCCATCATGTAGACACCCGTTTTGAAGATAGCCACGAAGAATCGGACCACGATGAAAACAGCCATGTTTGGGGCAAAAGCTTGGGCAATCCCGGCCAAAAAGGAAGTAATCAGGCAGATGAAGAATGTGGGTTTTCTCCCGACCCTAACATAATGACAAAATGAGACAGCAAAGTGTCACTTTTAGCTGACGCCCAGTTATTTGTACCGTACTCATAAGCTCAACAGTGTCGTATTCGGAGCCCATCACAGTCCATTCAAAAGTTTGGTCAAAAGTAACAGGGGATGAACAATGATTATACAGAAAAGATAGCCTTGTTTTTTTCACAATTTCATTTGGTAACTTTTGCCTTGACTTTGGGCTGGAATACTGGATGACTTGTGATGGTCTCAAATCACTGGAGCCTTTCTGCACTGTTGTCAGGAACACCAGCCAACAACACTCAAAATAGACATCCGGAGTCTAGCATCAAAATGGATAGTGAATTCTTAACGTTTTATAACAGCAGTGAAAATACAAGTATTATTTTCCTCATGCACATTATGAAGACATAGATCTGCATTTTGTTTAATGGATTTGCCGAAAATTCAAACATTATTATGTCAGTTCAAGCTAATTATAACAAACAGCTGCACATGCCCACTCGTGGATTACTATGATGACCAAGAATTACCAAACCAATTAATGTTGTACACCCATGCCAGACAGAGGAGTTCCATACGGAAGTGTTATGCATGAGAACTCAACATGAATTTCCTGAGTTAGGTTTTCTGCAAGAGAAAATGTCCAGATGAGGGTCATTCCACAAATTAGGGGTCCAAAAGTGCGAACTTTTCAATTTTTTTGTGTCCTGCATACGGAAACAGCTGACCTGTGTAATTTTGCCATAATCCATTGACTTTTTTTTGGGGGGGGGGCAGGTAATTTGAATGCATTACAAAATGTGTCCTGGATTTGCAAAATCGTATGTCAGATGTAAAATTTTGGACCTTTTGTGGAATGGCCATCAACGTAACATTCACGCAAAGAAGTACATAATAGGAGGTAAGAGAATAGGGCTTTCCACACAAAGAAGTAGGAGATCACAGTGGGTGGGCTTTCCACAGTCCCCCCCCCCCCTCCTATGAATGCTGGTCAAGCACATGTGACTGAGTGCATGTCTTGTTGAACATGTTGAACTTTCTTCTAAGGTCAATTTTTAAAAGAATCTTTATACATTTGAACACTAGTATGCTTCACCTATGGCCTTAAGATATATTCAAGTCACACCTCGTGAAACTCTGAGCTTATTTACTGAAGCCAGCTGACGTATGGGGACAAATTTAAATCCCCTTATCCTATGCTCGTGCCCATATAATAAACTGAAGCCAACCTTATTAACACTGAAAGCACGACCCCATTATTAAGTCTTTGGCCTACTGTCAGAAGTCCATATATATCCCTGGAAATGAGACTGCCTCCTAATTATACAGTACATCATGTGCTGTAATTTGTATGGGTTTCAAAACGACTTTACAATATACTGAATGACAACTGAGCAGCATGTTAGCAAGCTGGCTATGGAACCTATAATCAAAGGCACCTTGCAGCGCCCTGCACTGGGCAAATGTTGCACAGGGGAGCTTTCCTTTATATGGCTGCACAAAGGGACTATAGTTAGCTTAGACAAGTTAGGGTAGCACCATGTGAATAAATGAGTATGTGTGGTTCTGAAAAGAACCAGAGGGACTCTATAGTTAGCTTGAGAAAATTTATTCCAACCCTGGCCTAGAGCTCTCCCTGCCATTGTTAGTTGAAACCTGATGAGTTTAATACAGGAGCCAGGTCTGCACACAGCATCCACTCATCATTCTTCATTTGGGCCAATAAATAAACTGAAGCAAACATGTGAACACTATCATTCTTAAAGTCATTGTGGTAAAAAGCTAGCTAAATGCCAATAATCAAATTAAACTAGCACTCTCCATAGACTGTGTACACAACCACTAAAGTAGCATCTAGATGCTACACTCTTTTTTAAGATAATTTGAGCTGATTACAATCAACATTATTTTATAGAAACCTATTTCATACTCTACACAACACAAGAAACACAAAACAATATTGTTAAAACTGAACTTAAACACTCACACGCACTGTCGCCTGATCACTAGGACTATCATGACCTTGAAAGTGAATGGCACACACAATGTCTGCAGTAATAACGGGCAAACACAGATCAAAGTTCATGAACACAGGCAAACCACAACTGGTTCCAAATCCATTACATTGATTTATTGTATAGAACAGGAAATCATGCTCTTTGAAACAAATTCAAGCAGCATGCATATCCCATTATTTACAACAATACCACAAATTTGTATTAAAAAAATGGATTCTTTTCAAACTTACCAGTCGGCCATCAGTCCTATCAGAAATGAACCAATCAACATTCCAGCAAAATAGGCAGACTGGGCATACTTAGTGAGACCAGCTTTGTCGCATACTAGTTCATACTGAAAGCAAATGGGAGATGGTAATTTAAAAATATATTGCAAACTCAAGTTTGTTATGAGGAATCACATGCACAAACAAAACCACTGCCCTCTAAATCTATAGTATGATCTACTGGGGCAAAATTGTCCAATCAATCATTTCCCCTTCTTTTATGAAGAGATTGTATAAAACCCAAAACCCCAGAGGGGCACGATCTCCTGTCCCCCCCCCCAAAAAAAAGTGTAATTTTATTCTAAATGAAGATGAGAAAAACCCCAACCCTGTCCTTGAAAAAGTGATCACCTGAAAATATGGACAATGACATCAGAGTAAATCAATAAAGTAATACTTATTAGTCTAGCTGTGAAATTTACAGCAATATATACCTGATGGTTAGTTGTGCTGCTATACTGTGATGTATCATATTCCCATCCAGCATCACATGGGATAACCTGCACAGAGTCTTGAGCCACTCCCTGAGATTGATTGTAGGCGGGGCCACCCTCCCCGACCTCATTAACAACCTCCCCGACCTCATCATCATCACCAACTACGATGGGAGGCTGTGCAAGGAGAAGACCACTATCATCAACCACGTCCAAACCAGTCAAGTTGAAGCGTCGGCACTGAGCGTAGGTAACTTTGCCCGAGTCATCCACCTCCCGAGGAATGCTGATATTCTTCAGGAAGGCCGAACACTGATCAGGGGTACCTGAGGGGTACAAGGCAGTGCAGTTGCCCCGGTATGGAGCCAGCTCTGGCACGGTACACCAGTGATCTGTCTTGGCACTCAGGAACACGGGGCTAAAGGTGTGCAAGGCACTGGGTATCGCAACTAAGGTCATGACGAAGTAGATCCGGCGTTGGTAAGTACCAAACGCGCCCACGTGGTTCAAGATGTTGTCGAACTTCATGTTGATAATGGAGCTGGGTCCGCACCAGTAGGAATACGAGTTTCAGGACTATCTAGCCAGCAGCAACTTGGGTTGGTGGCAGAAAAAGTAATTGCACCCCGCTTGTCGGGTCCTCAGTATGCAACAACTATACGGTATGCTCTTCGGACAATAAATTGGACGGCGCCCGATTTCACCCTTTGTGACCCACTAGGCTATTATGAATTATGTCAACCGGAATCCGTTTATTGTAAGTAAGTACGCGCACAAGAATTCATTATTCATGAGGAAGAACAAGAATCCGCTACCGTACTGCAGCTGTCATCTCTGCACAGTGGTTTTATATCCAACGTGCACATCGACGGATGTGGTACACTGTAGTACAGTACACTGATCTCGCAGCCGAGATCAATCGTCAGCGGCCATTGACATGACGGTACCAAACGCGCCCACGTGGTTCAAGATGTTGTCGAATTTCATGTCGGTAATGGAGCTGGGCCCGCACCAGTAGGAAAATACTTTATCGAAATGATAGCATATACATCTGTTAATTTCCTACGTGGTACAATTATACCAAGTGAACCGTGTGTATATCAACGTTGAAGTGAAAAAGCGATCAAATTCACTTGCCGAAGGCACGCAAGTTAGCCGTGCATAATGCACCAATTATGGGCAAGGCGATTAACATATGGTAATATTTTAATGGTATGATCAGTGGTGCATTTCTTCTACAATTTCCCGGTTGTGTGTTTTATACTGTTTTCAAAAACTTTTGTGGGGAAAAGGGTAGGATGTTGTAGAGTTTTCAGATTGTCAATTCTTAATTATATATTTGTCTTCATTTTTAGTTAATTATCACACTTTATCAATGTTCCTTTTGAACTACTCATCGTTTTCCTTGTATGCACATACACCCACATGCAATGTGTAGTGCATATATAGTTTTATACAGAGCAAATGACCCTTCACTGCCAACACGCACAAGTCACTGGTCAGTTTCTTAGTACAGCCAAGTTACTTGAGCATTGTTTTAATGAACTGTTACTCATTCCTAGTTATTTTTCTGAGAATCAAGGAAGCCAAGATATGACTAAGTTTTCCCATTCTTAAGTAATTTTTATCCCCAAGACTTCCTGTTTCCACCAGTATATAAGTGCTGCTCCACTAGCAGTTCCTCATTCTGTTTCAATTCCATTTCCATTTCTAGTCTATTTCAACCATTCAGTTCGATACAATCATATCATGGTTTAATTCATTCCGCTCATCCAGTCAGTTCACCCAGTTCTATTTGTCTCAGTTCGCTTTAACCAGTTCAATCAATTAATGTGTATTAAAATATTGTTGTGGAATAAACAGTCACAGTAAACACAGTCCTCAACCAAACTATATCGACTTATCCATTCCCCAACAACATTAACCTTTTTTTAAAATAGGATTTTGGGATAATTAAAGATATATTTGTCCGTAATGTTTTTGTTTCTGGTTTCACCACGATTTTTTTTTTCAATCACTTTATTCTTGCAATACAAGAGTACGAATGAGACATTTAACGATAACCCCTTAAACGCAGGTTAAAATGGGGACATTCCTCCACACATAGAGCAAGTGGCCCGCATGACTGCACAGCCTTTGTGTGGTAGCGGGACTGCACAAAAGCAGCAGCTGTGGAACTACCCACTAGCCGTGTGCCACAGCATACCACAGCTGGCAACTGCTGTTCCAATGAGGATTAGCGGCCGTGGCCATGACCGCTTCCCGAGCTCATGGGGTTTTAAGATCTGCCCGCGTTACTTTGTAAAATTACGACAGTTTATTTATTTATGTATCATAAATTTGCGGCCCGACAAAAAAGTTCCCGTTGGGTGGATCAGTCGGTGCATTTTAGCAAAAATTCTTGAAGGTTAGCGAAGTGTGACTAAGTATTCCCAAACGAGCGAACAGGTGGTTTTTAATCAAATTAAAACATGCACAATGAGAGAGAGAAATAGACAGAAACAAAGATCCGTACATCTCTTGAAAGGCATGTATGGACATATCTTTATATAAATTGAGACACGATATTTTTTTCAAGGACGAATGTCTGGAGCCGCGTTGCACTTTCCAAGGGTTAAACAGATTTTGGCAATAACCTAGCTGCATCATTAATTCATCACTTCCTGAAAATGAGACCCCAGCCAAGTTGACTTTTTTTGGGGGGCGTGACTTTGCTGATCTTAAGTACAGCTATCAGCCATGAAGGGCATATGGGGTTATAGAGGTTGTGGAATGCTCGAAGACATTTCCGTCCGTTTTTTGGGGTATATGTAGCCAGAGGTGTGATGAAATGAAAACGACTATTGTTTCTGTCATGAAATGAGTACAAAAGGTACTTTTGAGAGCTGTTTTCAGGTCCTGTTTCGACCCGAACGTGCAATTTGTGTAAAAGTCGTCGTTGGGGGCAGCAAACAAAACATAGTAAATCGTGACATAATAAACAGGACTCCCGGTGCAGCGTAGTATAAACGAGTCCATTACCCCGCGTTCGGGATTACCCTACTCTCCCCAATATGACTAAAACAAAACTAAACTGGCCTATCATGTTTACTACAGAATCACTTCATCTCGTGGAAAATCGAGATTTCTAACAGGATATAAAAACTCGGATAATGTATGTGACACGAGTCTGCGTTCCGTGCCAGTGTTTTGCTTTTAAATAGAAAGTAATCGACACTGAGTCTCAGTTCTTCTGCTAATTATCATCAGAGAGACAATGGCTTCAACTAATCTTCCGCTTTTTGTGTGCATTTTACTGCAAGTTTCATCCGCATTAGAATCAAACCGTTTAAGTCCGAACCCAAAGAATCAAACTGTTTATGAGGGTGGAAGTGCGACATTGTTCTGTCAAATTGACTTTCATGTTGAATGTCCCATTGATAAGATCTACTGGTCGAGGCAGCCAATAGGCAGCAATAACCGTACTTTACTCTCCCGCTGCTCCAGCGTCTCGAATTATTCATCTGATTTTGAGAAATTGTCAGTGTATCTGAATGGCACCGGAGGTGGAACGATCTACACGCTGGTAATTCACAATGTTACTTCAGCTGACACTGGAGAGTACCTCTGCTACACATTTAGAGCAACAGGAGATGCCCCACTGGAAGCCTCAATACCCTCATTTCTCACTGTGACTGACCCACCTATCTGTAAAATACCCATGAACGTATCTACAAGAGTTACTCAAAGCGAAGACCTTGTTGTGGGTGGTGAAGGGGAGTTTAGCTGTGGCATCGACCCCCATCCCGACTCATCTACGTTGAGATGGCTCATGAAGGGAGCAGACAACCAGACTATTAACTTTAACGCCACTGGACGATTCGCAACCTCAGCCAATCGGCTGATCATCTCACCGCTCGTGGCCTCAGACAACAAAAGCCAAATGAGATGTGAAGTCACATTTGCCGAAAACTGCGAGGAGTCCAGCTCTTGGTACCAGATATCATTGCTCCCAGAGATATTTTATTCCACCCAATCGACTGGGAGTGATTTCTCCGAGAGTGTTTCCACTTCAGCTGAGGATTTAGCGAGAAGCACCCGCAAGCCGACGCAATCTCCTAACGCTTCAACCCTTCGCCCATCTTGGATCGTCACAGATACCAGCGCTGTCGCACATCAGTCTGTGAGGATCTGGCCGATTATTGGTGGCATCCTCGCCTTTCTAATCCTTGTATCTATTGTTGCCGTCGCCCTCTGCTTTCTCAAGATCAGAAAGTCTCCCTCGGTCCATCATCCAAGGCTCCGCGCTCGTCCAAGATCCTATGGGTTCCCTACGCTCCGACCCTCATCCTCATTCCAAGCCACAAGAGGATATCCCCATGACTTGTACTCCCTCTAATGAGTGACATGAAACACGGTGCTTGACCTTCATCAATAATAATAATTGTATGCTTGTCTGTAAACTATTTCGTAAGCATGCAGGCCCGCAAGTGTCTCTTGTAGCCTGCCAGACGAATTTCAAGTGTCAAACCTAATCTCGGGGTCAAGACATGCACAGGTAGATCTAATGTAAACCACTCACCATCCACTCAGGAAAGGATCCATTATAGGAGTAATGACGTCACCATTGCGGGAACATAAGCAGTTATCTGGACTGATTAAGACCAACAAAAATATATTCAGACCGAAAAATACAAATATCCTGTAAAAAAAAATGTGTCAATTACGACATTTTTATTCTTTTGGGTTTTTTTTTTTACATGCAAGACTATTTAACAATATGTCTTTATTGTTTTTAAACATTTAAAGGCATTTTTCTGTTTAAACTGAAGAGCAAATGTCTTCTTTTTTAACCACTTGCACGGTGCTCCCTCATTGGGGACATAATTATTGTGTTATTTAAAATCAGTGACAGTGGAAGTACAATGCGTCCATTCATATTGCGTATTGGAGAGGAACAAAGCCCGCCCTCAATGTGACATCAGTAACAAATTTCCAGAATTGGCCCATCTAATTCTATAGTTCTAAAAGAACATTTTAAACTATTGAAGCATTATTGTGATAATTTTGTTATGTTTGATATTTTAGCTTGAAAAGTACAGTTAGTCAACTTTGTGATTGTGTTTTAGTTTGGCGGTATAGTTTCCGCATTAAAATTCTTTCGTTTTCATTTTATGCAACTTGGTTAAAATTGGCATTTGATGAAATTGCGTGAACATTTAAAGGACCATGAAGTGAATCTTTCTTGAGAACATATTTTGTGCAATTTTCTACTCCTCTTAAATATATGAAAACTATTTGACATCCCTTTCTGTATTAATTTATTGAAAAGTGCACTTTTGTTAGCATTGAAACATTTCCTATGCTCTTTCGGACAACTGGGGCGCTGTTGCTGTGATGTCATTTCAGCCACTGATCTCTATATAAAGACTTTATATAGAGATCAGTGATTTCAGGAAGACAGAGTTCCGTTTCTGTGAACCCAAACTTTGCTCATTGCAAACAATTGCTAGAAAAAGTTTGCTCACTGGCTTTAATGCTGCCAATTACTGACACAATCAATCACCAAAAACTAAAAGAAAATTTACGACAGCGAATTATCCAAAATTGCAGTTTCTGTCTGAACTGACACTACACTTTTGTCCATGAAGATGGAAAGTCGCATTAGCATAAAAAAAATAAGCACCAAAATACCCTTGAATGTGGCAGAACGAAAATGAAAATAGGATTTAATGGGACACAAAGATACATTTTCAAGGATTGTGTTAAAAAAAATATATTGCGTGGGCCCTTTAACAAAATTAATTGAAGTGAATAAAAACAATACCTCGTGGCTTTCGAAATATGAAATGTCACAATATTTAAATTATCGTTAGTTATGTTATTAACGTGTCGTTGCATTGTGTAAATATAGAAAGTGGAAGTTTTTGTGGGCTCGGTGTCTTTTATACACGCGAAGCTTCCGTTATTTATTCAGTGAGAGTCATTCGCACGTGCACCAGTTTGTTTTCACGAGGGAGAAAGCAAAAGCATTAGTCTTTTCTGAAACTCGCTGTGTGCATTGTGTTTCACCTTGGAGCTATAAAAAAAATGTTATAGACCATGGTTTCACGTTCTACCTGCGTACTGTTCTTTTATTGTAAGTTCACGTGATCAGAATGCTACCTGTAAGAGAGGTAAGATAGCATTTATTGCCAAACTAAAACTGTCGAAAGCCAAACAGATGCTCTTCACTGAGTTAGTGAGAAATACAACACACTGAACTCGATAATATATCTCTGCAGTGTTCCATTTCTGTGGCTATTATTGGCATCATCACCATAAAGTTGATTTATGTGTCTTCAGCCGAGGGAAAGACTAGTTTTGCTCATGATAGACGCCGCTACTTACCACTCCACCTCTGATGTGCTTACTGTAGACAACAAGTTGTACAGCCCATCGGCAAGACTGAATCTCGATGTACAACAGCAGTACCTTCTGAAGATATACCACGGCCATGCCTAGCCCTGATGGTTCAAATTCAACCAGTTCTCCCACCACCCAGCAAATTGAAACAGCGACGCCGACTTCTATCGAAGCCGATGCTGGGTTGGTGATTGGCTGTGTCCTCGGTGCGTTGTGCCTTTTAGCCATCGTAGGCGGTATCACCCGGTATCTACTCAAAACCCACCTCTCTCGATACACATCACATCACGGTGCCCCTACTCTAAGGCCCTCTGCCCTCTCCCCAGCAGGGTCCGTTGGGATGTACAGACGTGGGCGTGTCAGACCAGGAATCAGAACCACACCGCTCGGGGAAAGGCCTCCGAAACCCGCTCCATATCGCCCACGCGTGCGCCCAAAACCCGCTCCATATCGCCCACGCCCACGCCCACGCCCACGCCCACGCCCCGCCCACACTCGCGTCGACGGAGTGCTCTATGAGGTGGTTCCAGGAACAAGCCTGCAGTATAAATGCCGTAGGCACTCTTGGTCAGGAGGTGAACGGGATATGACCCTGCAACGAATCGAGATCGGGGGCGATCTGTACACAGTACCGGTACCGAAGAAAGGGAGCTTTGTCAATGCTGGTTCTTCTGAAGAACATGCTGATGACGAAAGCGAGAACAATTGCGATGGATTGCATGGATATCTTGAACGTATCAAGATTGGAGAAGATCTGTACACAGTACCGAAGAAAAAGTAAATTGGCAATGCTGATTCTGAGAAGCGTGCTAAAAACTTATCGTAAAATATGAATAGCGCCCTCTCTGAGCGCAGGCATGACTCTCACATATCTTGAGTGTAATTTTCCTATAAAAAGCGAGTTGAATCCGAGCGATATGTTTTATTTCTACACTGGCAAACAATGTCAAAAGTCATTCATTATAAATAAAACTAACTCGGGTAAAATATTATTTCGAAAACCTTGCAGCCTCAGTTCGTATGTATTCGGATTAAAAACTAAAAGCAAAATCTGCACGGCGTCAAAGAATTTCTAGTGGAAATTTCAGCAAGTTATTGTTTCTGAATGTAAAGCATAAATATAATATTAAAATGAGGGCTCATATTGTAAGAAACGGAAAGAAACCAATGAAATGCCAGTTGTCTTTTTTTTAAGGAAACCAAAATTTGAAGAAAAAAATATTCATAAGATGGAATTTGCGTCAGGGCTATGTAAATTCAGTATTGAGTTTTGCGCTTGGGAAAAAGTTACTGTATGTTCAAGGATTTTTTCATTCATTGCTGTTCATTAATGCAAAGGCAGCTACAGAGGGTGGTTGGGGGTGCTATACCACCCCTTCCGTTGGTGACCAATGGTGTTTTTTTTGTATACTTATTACTAAAAATATATATCCAAAATTACGTCACGTTATTAATTTTTGCAAATCTCGGTTCATTACCTAAGAGCTTTGGCCTCTGTGGTGAGGTAAAACCTTTGACTTCGTCTCGGACACTGAAAACATGATAGATCAGCAACTTAAATGTGTTTGAACCTGATTTCCTCGACAAGGAACCCATATAAGCCACGATATTCAGATATTAATGAGACTATTGATGTCATGTGACTCCAAACCCCTGAACTTGTCGGAATGAATTCAATCTGTTTTTAAATGTACTTCATTTATTAACCAGTAACCAGTAAAATTGTAACTAGTGCCCTTCCAAGGTAGGGTATATGTGGATTAAAAATTGTTGACCTGATATATATATTCAAGATTGACTTTGAACATTTATATCTGGTAGGTTCAAAATATTGCAGATTTGTATTACTTAATTTCAATGACATGGAAGCCTAATAACCAATTCGGGCGATTCACAATGCAGTGCGCCACCAAGAGTTTGCCACGGAGATTTCATTTTTCCTAGTGCATTGTGGGAGATGGTTGACAAAATCACAGCGCGGGACATTCGAAATTGAAATTTAGATTCTGGATGTTTTTCAAATCTTGACGTTGAGAGACGTTAAGTTAAAGCTCATGTATAATGGTGTCCAGTCCCTGCCCCGAAACCATTATATAGAACGGCGGTTCGAATTTGCAACCGTTGGATGGAACACCTTGCCGTTATTGAATTCTTATTTAAACTGGGTACTTCAATGGAGCCCATAGCCTCCTATGGGATGGGGCCTAATAAAGAGGAGACAATGTGGAAAAATTTTGCTCTGTCTTGGATTTTACAGGCAGGTAAGGACCAATGCATCCTCACTTAGATGTGGAAGGAAAACCCCAGAAGAATATTCCGAGGGATACCCACGGAATCAGGTAGGGACTGAAAACCCAATCCACATATTGGCCCAAGCGGGATTCGAACTCGAGTCACAGCGGTGGAAGGCGAGGAAAGTATTGTTACGCCATCCTTAACTTGCTCTAGCCTGTCTATTCTTGATACAGCTTAGCAATTCATTAGTGTGCTGATACTAACACGCACAACGCCTTGACCAGCTAAATGATACCGCAGTTTTTTAATATAAAAGGACGCGCTGTTCATCTGGGACACCGACAATCTTGATGGTGTGCATTTGTGTCCTCTGTTTTCTGTGGTTGTTCACTTCTGCCATCGCTTCGTGCTTCACCGTAACCACTAGCGTGCACTTACGTATAGGTTAGTGACGGGTACTCGACAGGGGTGAACGTTGTTTGGCAGGCAAGGACCAATGCATCCTCACTTGAAAGGATCTAATGTCACTTGAATGGCGGTAAAAAGAGGCTGCATCGCTCAGCTCAAGACTGTGTGTTTGGTCAGTGACTCGCTCACGGCGACACGGTCCGGCGTAGTCCTCATTGGAGGATAATAGGAGGATATATTTCCCCCTTTTTCGCCCGGGGTTGTCTATAAGGACCATCCATAATGATTAAAATAACCAAATATTATGTGTTATACAGACGTGAAGCTATATAAAAAGATATTGACCCATATAATTATTATTAAGGATAGTACATGTAGGCCTAGGCTAATAGATTCACTTGTGTTTATGAAGAATAAGAGAGCGCCCTCATTTGAAAACATTTTTGCCCTCCCCTCCCTGTTTATTTTTGTCCATCAACGCGGATTGGCCAATGACGTCGGGCATGTATGTGCTGCGCGGTTCAGAGACGTGAGATGATGATGATTATGACTATATTGGTGGCGCTCTTGTCTGGCAAGTTTCCCCACCATTTGATAATAATGATGCCTTCGATTAAACCACGTACTGCAGGGTACGATCACATCTATGTCAGTGAGGGACGCCCTCTGCTGCGAAAAGGCAGACAACGTGAATGCCGATTTTGTGACTTCTTTAGCCCGATACTGATCATCAAAACACGATTTAAACTCAAATAAAGACTGAAGTGGGGGAAAAAGCTGTAAAAAAATGTTTATATGAAGACAAAAGGACAGAGTTGTTGAAAAATAATTCAGAGGCAAGTCCTAAAATATTTTTTAATGTCCATTATTTAAATAATTGATTGAAAATCTAGTTACTGCAGGAAATAGACGCAATCGTTTTTGTTTTTGGGAGGATACCGGTGTCACATGAAAATCCGACTCCTGTGAAAATCGGACCCCTTTTTCCATAGTATTGGTTAATCCCTCGCACGTGACAGGTCACTCTCCCGAAACGATCCTAAAAATAGCATAGTATCGTACTCACGCGTGCGCAGTACTACCAATGAGTCCACATTTCATGGAGTCGGATATTCACGTTATGTTTTGCGTAATAGCGATAAGTTTTGGAGGCAAAATGTTGTAATATTTACCCCCCGGTAACTATTCAAAGTCTGAAAGAAACAAATTGCCAAAAAAGAAAAATAGAACCAATACATTATTTTTTTTTCACGTTCCAACCGTGACTTCAGAGGACAGTGAAATCGGAGCATATATACAACCATGGAGCTATAAGATCTAACTTAGCCTAGCCTCAATTAACCCTTGCATTGTGTTTTTCCGCACACTCCTTATAGGGCGTTTTAATCACACAAAAACGCGACACACAAACATCAGACAGACAGACAGCCCGACCGACATCGGACAGACAGCGTAGGATCTTTTAATATAGGATAATCCGGGGATGAAGTTTGCCTGTTTCCAAGCACATTTGTTGCTGCTGTTGTTGTTCCTCTTCAATTAAAGAATATAATATGTGTCAGTGCATTGACAATCACCGCCTAACGAACGGTAGTGAAAAACAGACTTGGTTTGTTCAACACATCGCCGGTGTCATAATATGCTGACCACGTTCAGAGATCTTATTCAGACAGTGGGCAGTCTGGAGGAACTAAGACGGCTCCTCCATCCGAAAATTGATTGTGTAATTAAGACAGAGAAACCCTCGTTCACAAGTCAAAAACAATCAAGCTGATGATTGCCCGTGAAATTACTACAAACAGCACCGAGTTGTTGGCAAGGCCCTAGAGCAAATATCTTCAGTCACGGACTAGCAAGAGAAAGTCCTTGGAACACTTCAATCAAACGGACGCTTCTGTTCTCCGCGTCCGACAACAACAAAAAAAGCGAAAAAAATAAAGAAACGCCGCCGAAATTGGCACTTGAGAGTCTGAACGGCTCAATGTCGTCAGCCAACTTCCAGCCCATTTACAAAAGGCGTTCGTTTTCTCGAGGGCTGACGTGGATGGGTCCCAAATGGGACGCCATTCCAACCTGGGGTGATTGATACTGTTTGAAGAGAATTGAGCGTCAACCAAATGTTCGCCAGATTACCGCTCCGTTTGTTTGTACACCGTAATGTGCACATCGTGACTCGGTGGCCAAATGCGATTTGGTTATATCAATATCCATGCTCCAACAACTCCGGATTGGGCTTTCTGTCGACAGCCAGTTTTGATGACTCTCGATTGTAAAAAAAAATATAATAATAACTTTTTTGTATTTGTATTCCTGGGTCTGCCGATGGCTCATCATGCCTTGTTCGAGTAATTGGGAGCAACTTTTTATGGGGAGGGGAAACGTAGCCGCATCTTAGGCCCCTTCCAGGAAATTTATACAGTAGGCCTAATTAGCTAAAATTGTCGTCTGACCTATTCTTTTCTTTCTGCTTTTTCCCCTTCATTTTCTTTGCCCTCTTTGATTTTAGTTCCCGTCCCCTGTCTCTACGCCACTGCCTTGTCTACTCGCTTGTAATCAACATGAATCTAGCCATTTTGGTAGAATTTTATATCATTTAACGCCATTGACTCGGCACGCCAATTTAATTCGTATCCGGCATCTCTAATGGTCCTTCGGGTGATTGAGGTTAGTTTCCCTCAAGGTTAAGAGGAAATTTTGAAAGTCTGGAATCAATAAATGCTATTTTATTATTAATTGCAGCAATCTTAATTTAGAATGTGTACAACCTCATAATTGCAGTGTTGGCATAGACCATCGTCAGGCAATGAAAAATCTAAGCATGTCTCCGCGGCAATTTTCGCATCTATAATTAACGTTTCGGTTTTCACGCGTCCGTGTCACATTGCAAACGCGTGGTCCATTTCAAATTATCGATTTTTCCGCCTGCCGAGCTTTTTACTTCAGAAAATAGAAAAAGAGGATTATTTCTCAAATCCAAAATTTCCTTCAAAAAGACTAACGATCACGGGTTTGGACCGGTCGCGATATTTTGTTTCCATATACCACAAAGTCGCTGTGGGCGTACATCGAACCACTTTAAGTTGCAATTCAAGTCAGGTTTCTCTTGAAAAAAAAAAAATCCCCCTAACCACAAACTAGCAAAAGAAAAATGTTCCAAACGACTAAAACACAAAACTTTTAAGAGAAAAAAGAGAAGTAAAGAAAGAAGAAAAATCGCACCCGATGGGATTCGAACTCATGACCTACTGCTGTACAGTCCAATGCAGTCACCACTAGACTACGGCAATGACTTGCTCATAGTGTCGACTGTGTGGTATGGGGGACAAAATCACGGACCGCGAAGTTTCCGGGGATTTACAAGTGATACGCCATGATGACGTCATCATGCATCAAAGTATAAGTGATTTTAGTTCAAAAGTGACCGATTTGTTTCAATGATAACTCAAAACGAACAATCGCGTCCATATTTTGTGATCTGACGGTCCATGCCTTGATAATTTTGGTTTTGCTCGTGAAGCAACTTGACCTTTAACTTCCGGGGTTACCGGAAGGTCAGATTAGTTGATTTCAAAATACCAGTATAGAAGCGTCCATAGTGGCACAAGAGATAAAGATGTAATCTTACACAAACTTAAACCCTCTTCCCAAAAAATAATCACATATCAACTTACAAAAGATTTATGATCAAAATTTGACAAAATACCTTGAAATGTACCTTTTGTAACTGAATTGAGTACCGTATTTTTTGTGAAGTGGTAGTCGACATTACCTTAATTGGGGACTAGTTTGGATTCCCGGGCACAAAACTGCTTACCGGTTACTGGTTACCGGAAGTGTTATGATAAAATGAATATAATTTGAAAACGGAACCGTTTTACTGCAATGAAAGATATTTAATTATTAAAATGTTCAGTGGGTACGCTAAACACAAAAGAAATCACAATGACGTCATATTCGAAAGGGCGTCCTCTAGCGGCACCTGAAATATAGTTTTTTTAATCACATTTTTTTTCCAAAATGTTGCTCAAATTTCCCACCCACATTTTTCGGACGTTAACAAATTAATTTTAAAAAGACAAGTGCCTTTTTTACCAGCTGCCTTGTACGAGTGCCTTTTTTTGAATTTTGCGTGATCGTCGGCAATTGTGCCAACCTAGCGCAGTCTATTGTCCGTTAGTGTGCATGATCTTCCGGTTTGAACAGCGCCCCCATTGAAAGATGGTACCCCCCCCCCCCCCCATTGGAATTTACGGAGGCAAAGTGTCCAGAGAACAAAAAAAAACACCTGTTTACATTTCAGCACGGACGTGCGAGTGCCCTTTTCACGGACTTTTTACCCCCCCCCAATATTTTAACCCCCCCTCCCCATAAATATAACCTTGCTAAGCCTCTGCCACATTATCAGCTGTAACACAACCCCCCCCACCCCACTAAAACTGGCCACGCCTACGGTTCTGTACATTTTTAAATATATGTATATTTAGTCGCAAAAGTATATTGTATTTTATAAGTCCTTACACTGTTGAAACTACGATTATATATAAACAAGCAGCTTGAATTTCTATCTTAACCCACGCGTCTAATATTAATACCAAACGCAATTTAAGGACCGCATCATCCTCATGGAACCCAATAAGGGTTTCCCATCTTGTTTCTTAAAATAGCATCTAATTACATTATCTCAATGTCTTAATTTGGGCCCTTCTCCTTGTTGTGTAACTTAATTGTGTTCAACAAAGGTGTGCAGTGGGTATATAACGGGAGAAGCACATCCAGAATCTTTTCGTTGCCAAAATTAATTGGCGAAATGGTCTCCGTTATATGTATTCTCTCACTGTTTCCATGACAACGAACGAAAGGTGAGAAGCAATAATACAGCTTCACTACGGGTTTCACTTTAATTATGAAATGTTTAATTTCTTTGAACGTATCTGGCGTTCATCGTAATCTAACACAGCAAGAGAATCCAAACTCCTCCCAACTCCTCTTGTTAAATTAAAGGCATGTATGTTTAATTGCTTTTCATGCATTTTATTCGTTTCCAATAATAACGCTACTCAAAAATCATATAAGAAGAACGTTCAAAACCTAACCTAATGAAGTTGTAGCTCGGTGGATATTTTACTCATTTCGAAAACAGTGAAAACCACGCACAACCTTTTGATCACCAAACACGATTTGGTCAATTGCACTCTTTATTCCAAACATCAGTCAACTGAGCGATCGTTGGAAATCACCTACATTGTACATTTCTTGATTCCTTCTTAATGGTAGCAAGCGAGATGGAATAGTTTCACGGGGTGTTAAGTACCAGTACGATCTTTTTAATCCTAGTAAGCTTTTTGAAAATAGTTCGTCGGGTTACTTTTGGGATCATTAATGCAAATGATGCTATTATGCTTTCAACGATCGGACTTGACGTTGGATCTCTAAATTTCCACCCCAAAGCGGAAGCGCTTACGCTCGGTATAAAAAATTACGTGAATTCCTATATCCTTTGCTTTGGGCGCAGTCCAATTTAAGTAGATTGTCCATGACCAGATTAAATCTAATTTTCAGGCTGAAAGCAAAGGGTATTGGGGGGGTCTACATTATATTTAAGAAAAAAAAATTGGATTTGGTAAATGAAAGGAAAATCACAAAGAAAACTGACGTCATGAAAATCCCATTTATATATCACCATTGTTATATTCACCATTAGGTGAAAGACAGCTTAAAAATCGCCTTGGGAAAATTTCCCCTATACGTGATATTTCAGTGGGCGAACTGAAGCCCCAAGCTACCTTTCTCGGTTGTCAATTCACTCTTTTCTTTTTCTGCGTAGGGATTTCAACAACAAAAAGAAGAAAAATATCTAGCTCTTCGGGCAAAATTTCGCATCCGGATTATATAGCATTGTCAATGTTGATGCTTCCAGTAAAATTATTGTTCGTGTTGGTGCTAAATCGAGCGCAGAGGGATTAAATGATGAATATGGCCATAATTCTTTTGTGCCGGCTTCTACTGGTTCCGCACAATGTACAAAGTAAATTGCTTCAACAGAGACAATTCTTGTTCATGCGCCATACTGAAGAAAATGGATAGTATGCCTGCGAGCGGTACTGGCCGGCATTTTGCAACAATGAATTTCGGGTCCGAGTTAGGCCTATAGATTGTTAGTTTTACATTTGCCGGCTAGCCACAAATTGTTGCAGATTCATACTTGTTCACCATTATGCCCACAGCGATGATGTCACCCCTGTGCCAGTGACTATCAAGCCTATTCAGTCAATGTTGGATGACTAGCACTAGAAAGTGACATTCACAGATCCAACCCCGTGCTCAATTTGCATTCGTAGAAGCACGCATGCGTGCGAAGGCTTGTTTTAAGCAGTCCACCACGCGCATGCCCAGTTTCCCTGAGTTTAGTCATCGCGGGGGAAATTTCAGCACAGTGTATGGGATAGATAGGTTATCATTAGTTTTCTGGTCAACAGTAATATGTCTCGTCTTGTCTTTGGAAAACAAATAATTGTGTTTCAACATCGTTTGCAGAGTGTTAGCGATATTTCTCTTCAAACTGTTTAAGTAAAAACACAAATTTCAGAGTGGTCCTACAGTTTACAGCTCCGTTTTCCGATGAAATGTAGAGAGAAGCAAACATTCTTTCCCTACATTTCTACTAACGGACCGAGAAGAGGGCCAGGGATGCGGTCGATTCGCGTCCAGTTGCTTATTTGCTTTATTATGCCTTACTTTGAATACTGAGTATTTATCGTACAGTGTGTGAATGTTTTAAATTGACAAAGACTCTGAATTGTACATAGTTGCCATATCTCTCTTGGGATTTGCAGCATACCAAAGTAGAAAAGGAGTTGTTATTTTCAAAGGGAGAGAGAGGACGGTGGTTTAATGGTGAGCAACTGTGTGTGAACTGTGAAGTTACTGGGAGCAAAAGCAGAGGCCATGTCAAGTTCTAGCCAAATTAATGTGTCTCTATAATACTGGACTTCCTTGCAACCAAGGAAAATATAAAGGATGACCTTTGACCTCGAGAAAACTCCAGCAGTCATTTCCACTGAAAAAAATACCAGATAAAATAGTAGTAGATGTCTAGAGGTACGGAACTCAACTTAGTCCCGGTGACAAACCCGGTAAGTAGCTCGCACAGCGAATATCATGTGAATGAAAAATAGTCTAGATTTTCAAATTCAGGAAAACAACTGTTCTGACAATTTAGCATGCAAATTGCTGTATGGCTCTTTAAATGGTAGAAGTGTTTGAGACGTACGAGCATGACCAGGCCGTGGATCTGGTACACGGTACCCTGTGGAGACATGTGCATAATAGGGAACAAAAGATTGTATAAGTCTCCACATGGCAATTTCTGTAGGTGAACCTTGTCTCCGCAAGGTTATCGCGAAATAGATATATGGATTTTACTCAGAAACTAGGAATTTCCAAGTGTGTTGATGTGTCGCAAATTGAAGTATTTTATGTAAGGCCGAGTAAAAAAAATAGTTTCTCGTCCGGGGTTTTTGAAAAAAAGGGAGGAAGCGGGGCTTTTTATTTATTTATTTTTTTTTTCAAAATTTCCTGCAACCGTTGGTGTTCCACTGTTCAAAGACACTTTTAAAGATGAAAGACAAAGTGGACAAGAGAACTGAACATATTTACAGTGTCATTTAGAGTTGTATTGGTATTGGTATTTATTTTCCGATGAATTTGTAGACTTTTTCGGTGTTTTTCGACTACATTTTTCAAAAATAAAAAATAATAAAAAAAATCCAGGCGGCCTTCAAAAAGGAAGCAGGCGGGGACGAGAAACTTTTGTTGTTTTTTTACTTCGCCTAAGGGATATTAAGTCCGAATTACAGCACAGGAAATTAATTCTGGTTAAATAGGAGATTTTGAAACTTTTCAAACTCTAAAATTTTAGTACACGAGAACAAAGAAATGACTCCACAAGGATACAAATTCCAGGGTGTGTGCATTAGACGTGTTGCTTGAGTATACTGAAATCTGAATTTACACGATCATAGCAACAACCCACAGTGTTGGTGAGTATAGGCCTAACGTGTTGCAACAAGCAATACGAGCCGCCCAAATCTTGTGAGTTTATTAAACCATGAATCTTCGAACCGAGATTCTGAAAATATCGGTGATGGTGGACACATTTCCGATGTATTGAGATCTGTAATTTAACATTCGATGTATGTTACCTACCGTAAGACTTCGACAAAAACACAAGCTGGACATTCGTGGTAATTTAGAAAAGAAAATGTGTTGCGTAACCATAAAATCCTTGTAAAGGATATACGATAATCGGTTAATTGTCACGTGATATAGCTTGCTGGATGTTACGCAGTGGCAGGATCATTTGGTTGTGATTCTTGGGAATTTTGGTGTTTAAATTCGACAACTTATCTGCACAATTCAATTCTCAATCTGTTTGATCAATATAAAAATGGGAAGTGATTTGGAAATAGAAATGTGATGTTCATAGATATTTAACAATACGGTAGCGCCCCAAAATTATGCTCTTGTGTTGTCTTATAAACAAGGGTTTTTTAAAAATGTATTTTTTTTATGGAGGAGAAAATGTTCATATTTGTAATATTTCGATTGCACACCATTTTTTTTGTCCAAGTAATTTCCAAAAGCTGCAAAAGTAGCTTAAATATTGTTCTCTTGATGTCAGGGGTCTAAACGCTTCGAACAATCTTTTACATCATGTTTCATGTCTCGATGGGTCCTTTGTGCATTGTGTTCATTCTGACATTAAGTGCTGTTCTTGCACGTCGGTTCACCAGTGGTTAATGTCTTGCGTGAAAAGCGTTTGCTTCTTTTAATCTAGCACTTAGGCAGCAAGTTGTGCGTACATAACACCAGGCATGGACAATCCATGCTCTTTATATCTCTGGAGATTCATAGTATTCCGGAAGACGCCTTCAAGTTCGTTTCCCTGGCCCCTCGAGATTCCAAAAAGTGCAGCGGCATCGTCGACCAAATGACTAGGAAGTAATGGGCAAGTCATAATCCTGAAAAAAAAACCGCCAACCTTGGCTAATATAACTTAATTTCTGGTGAATTCCTCATCGACCCATTCAAGCATGTTCAAGTGACCATGCGGCTTTTAATATGGAAATTGCACCGCAAGATTGCGTTTTTCAGGTCCAACAGAACTTTGTGAGAGAAAAACAAGTGCACAACACCTTCGTACAATTGATTATCAATGAAATTGTAAATCGGGTGCAGATTTTACGACTGGTTTGAAAGAAACTTCGAGCTGCCACGCTGATAACTGTAAGACCAATGACCCTGTAGAAGAGGAGTGAATACAAGACGGGAGTATAAATAGAAACAAAACAACCAATAGGCTGGACTTGCTGGTATTAAGTCTCATCCATCCTTCTGCTAGACACCTTTAAACCTACCCTAGGCTTTCGATATCCGAGCTGTTCTCCGTCCCGGAGTCTACCCTACTAGCGGACAACATGACAGTTCCCTGCCGTCATGTTGTTATACATTTCCGACGCGCCCTTTCAGACACTTGGGAAGAAAAACAAGAAGGAACGTGCGCGACCAATTAACGCGCAATTTGCATGTGGAGAGAGAACAAATAACCCCACTCGTAGCCCTGGGCAAGCCTCGTGTTGTGATCCTCCCTACGTGAGGACCGAGAGCCTCACTTAAGTTTGGACACACATACCCAAGCCGCACCCCTGGCATCGCCCCGTCGATGTTTTCTCACGGATGGAAAGGAGGAGTCGACATGGTGGTTACGGTGAGGCCCTAATTTGAGCAGTAACCGGGGCCTGAGGCTGTTGGATTTTCAATTGGATGCCGAGGATCTGTGAAATCACGACTTGTAGGCGACGTGACCACTAACCCACGTAAGCGTGTGAATATCTTACAACTGCTTGTGAGATAAGTGAAAACAAAACTACTCAAAATCAAATCGCCATCAATCGCACCATCAAGACGGTAACCTAAAATTCTGATTTTTCTTCTGTTTAACTTTGTTTTATAATTTCAGGAATTACCCTCAATTCACACTGGTGAATAATAATTATAATTTCTCAATGTTTGTGTAAGTGCGTTTAAGCGGACGACAAACCCTCTGACCGATATTGCAGGGTTAATCGAGCGGGGAATTCATTGATGATTCTATGCCCTCCGGTTCCATGTCCAATATTTTGGTTTCTGGTCTAAAGAGAAATGGTCTGGCATAAAGCCATCGCTTACTGCCTCTGATCCGCCGAGACGAGAGTTTGAGCGGACCGCGGAAGCAGCGCAGCGCAACGGGATCCAGCGACCGTGTGCTCGCAATCATTGACGGGGTGAAACGTAAGCCCCGGCCTGTCTGGCTGCTCGGCTTGATGTGATGTCTCACGCCACTCACGGCTCAAGCACGCGGTGATGGTGGGCTGGAGCGATTGATGAGGGGGAGGTGGGAGCACCTCTGGCCTGTATGTCCTCACCGCCTACCTTTGGTTTGCAGCTCCCCCCCCCCTCCATGAACGCTGTCATGTTGATGTGGATGCCGTTCCCCCTGGGCTCCAACATCGATTATCTGTCTTGACCCTGGGGCGGTCCTGCGCTGCGTCCGGCCCCGTGTGGCTTTGATAGACAAGCACACCACACACCACTCCGAGTTCAGATCCACAACCATCTCCCTTCAGATCCCATAACAGTGAATTCAATGACTCACTCCGGTCGATTATCCTACTACACATTAAAGATGTCATCGTCTGAGTTTCTCCTCGTAGTCTTAATTGTGTTGCGAGAGCGACCTTGATATCAAGCAGGCAAACAAGTGAAGATGTCATTCAAATTTAATTATCAGTTTCAGGAGAATACACACGGCACAAGAGTAATGGTCAATAAAGGTTCCTCACAACATTAAATTTAAAATTCGTGAAAATACAATATAGAAGTTCAAGAAATGAGCTATTTGTACGATTTTACTCAAAAATATTTTATTCCAGACTGAAGTCCCTTCCACCTTTCACAATATGAAAATCTCAGTTCCCAAACCCCGTAGGCCTAAACGTTTTTGTCCATGCCTAGACCATCGGGTAATTGTTGTGAATTGTGCTGCAAATTTGGGCTTAATAATTCAAAACACTCCAAGTATATACATGTATTTAATTTTTAATTTTTTTCGGCTTTTGTTTTTATAACTGGCGAAATATTGGACATTATTGAAATCTTGAAAGGCGACTCTTCAGGTGCCAATTCTTTCGTAATTTTTTTCTCAATCGGCTTATTTATCTCATCAAATAGGCCTATTCCTCTATTTTTTAAAGTGTAGATTTGTATTTGAAAATCAGAACTAATGGGAACGTACATTGTTGATTGCAGGCAGAGGATTTAACTCCAAACAATACCACAATGCCAAATAGTAGTTAAATGCAGGGTGTTCTAAAAGAAAAGTAGAGCAAGCAGATATCCTATAATTTCTCAAAAACTACATAACAAGAGTATTTCATCTTGATGGAGCATATTAATTATACTCTTGTGTACATTCAGTAAAAATGCCATGTAAATCCGTTCATGAAAGCCAGAGATCTAACAGATTATAAGAGGCTATGTGTTTTTCACCCATTCCAATGGGATGGGATTTACACAGTTAACTTAATTTACATCAGAGTGAAAAGGCCCATGACAATCTGATGCACTGATATCACTGTGTAAATCCCATTGGAATGGGTGAAAAAACCAATAGCCTTTTACAATCTGTTAGATCTCTTGTTTTGCATGAACGGATTTCCATGGCATTTTCGCTAATTATACACAAGAGTACAATAAACGTGCTCCATCAAGATGGAATACGTGGTTTTGAGAAATTAAAGGATATCTGCTTGCACAACTTTATTGAGACACCCTTTATATTTCTCCCACGCGTTCGTACCTGTGGGCGCTTAATGGAATACCTTTTTGTCGAAATGATTTCTTTATAAAAAAAAAAAAAGGACTCAAAAAAGAGTTAAAAATATAGAGTAGCGCAATTTTTATTATTGTTATTTCTTCTCTTTAAACATGAAAGAGAATTACAAGGTTTTTATTTGTTTTTCCACTAGCTGAGACGGAATTTTCAGCTACAAGGTTGGAGGCTCACTTTTCTTTGACGCTCATGGCGCATTACTATGATTTACGTTTTGCAGGATCATGCCACTGCCTCGGACTCCGCTCATCTGGCAAGTCGTATATCTCAATCTTCCCCATCGTCCAGAAGTTAAACGAAACCCAAGCACTATGATGAAACCACAGACTGTAAGCCAGGATTATAGCAGATGCCTGATTTTCAAGGCGAAGCTGATGGAGACGATGTTTGCGAATACACCATGAGGTGAAGTGAGTGAAAAATCTTAAAGAGAAGTGTTGTTTTTATATAGAGGAACCAGACTTAATATCTCTCAATGTATACTCTTTAAAGCGAAGTCACTTCACAGCTCAAATCGAAAACCTCTTCATTTGTACTTGCTAGTATGTAAAGCGTCAAGTCTCAGTAATGTTATTAATTTTCGTAACTTAAATAGAACTGGTGAGCGTCACAGACATGTAAAAAACCATCACAGCCAATCGCAGACGTTTAAATCGCGACAGTTCGATCTTTATCGCAATACTTGCACGATACCACATTTTTTTGCGAGGCTCTAGCGTCGCCGCGGAAACACGCACCGCCATTATTTTTATATCATTTTAAAGCTTGGAATCTTAACTTTATCCCTGGTAAGTATTGGTGTGATTTTCAAAAGGGTTTGGAAATGATTCGTGTTGAAATAAAGGCATGTCAAAAACAAACTCAACCGATTTCAAGGAAAATCAATCATGCGCATTTTTTCTAATGTGGAAATGGTTCATCATGTTCATGATGTGACGATCTCGTTGCCTTTTACTTTCTGTGTTTCCTTTTCTTTTCGATCCACTTAGACTACACCTCAAATGAATTCACAACATTGCTCCTACTTTCAAGTTCAATTTTGAAATTCACGTGCAAGTGTGTACCTATTCAAAAAGCGCGCTCAAAGTGTGACTCGAGTTTGCATCTGATGTACCGCTTCATCGATTTTACGTGCAGTCGGTTGAGTTGTTTTCAACATGCCTTTATTTAAAGAGGAATAAGTTTAAAACTCTTCTAAATATCTAGCCAATTCTCGCCAGGGGTAAATTTCATATTCCAAGCTTTAAAATGGTATACAAAATAATGGCAGTACGTGTTTCCGTGCCGACGCTAGAGCCTCGCAAAAAAAAAGTTGCGGGTATTTTGGGACGCGCTGTAGTGTATTTCAAAAGCTATAATGAAGCCATATGTTTGTCTCGTACGTCGGCGTACGCAATCCGCATACACTAGACATCATGTCAAAATGATTCGCGTACGGGAAACGTATACAGTCTTCAAGAGAAAGGTAGCCGATTCATCACAATTGTGTGTGGTTTTTTATTCGGGTCTACATATCTGCCGATATTGTGCCCGATGAACATTTATACCGACATAACATTGTGAGAAATCGGCCGTATACGCCTCCCGTACTCGCATCACGAGGGACCATTAGAAATGTATACGCGTACGGGACACGTATACAGCTCGGTACGGGACACGTACGCAGCTCGGAAAAATCGCCTATTAGATCACTGTTTTGTGTGATGATTTCACTAGACTTACGTGATACATTTCAACGTTTTAATGTGAGATGTACATTGTCTATAATGTGCCCAATGAACCACGCAAAATGGTAATTAGTAGGCGACTTTACCCAGCCCCGTAGCCTACGTCTCCCGCATAGACGCACCATTGTCTTGTGGTCCCTGTATCAATTAAATGGCCCTATGCTCGTTGCGCAATTAATGCACACAATTCAGCCTCAAACAGCAAAGTTGTTTGAATCTGACCCGTTCTTCACCCGAATCTTTAAAGTATCTCGAGTATAGGCCTATGTAATTGACCTCTAATTCGAGACTTGGCCAGAATACGGGGCTTCCGGCTCTGACTCTCCATTTTTATCCTCCATGAGTGATCGCCAGCGTTCCTAACGTTGCTAGCATCGTGACTTTGGGCATAGACCTAATCCCTGGCCACATTGCGGATATGGACTTGAAGCCTTTTTTTATTAGTTCCCAATGACCAAGAAAACATTGACAATTTGTAAAACCTGCTAATAAACGGCTGGATATATCTCATTCGGTTGAGCGCTGAACGATGTCCATTATAGGTTGCAGGTTGGAGTCCCGATTTTATTCAATATCCATTAAAGGGGAAATCAGTACCCCTGCCCAGTCTACTCCTGAGCTGAGCTGGCAGAGCGTGTTGTGTCCTTATAGGCTGGAAACAAGCGAGAAAGAAATCTCTTCACACCAAAAAGAAATTTAATAAAAAACTGAAAACTGTTTTCATGTTTTCTGTGAACATTTATACAGTTTATTTCATATAAACAAATTCCTAATTAATCGATTATTAAATTGTGCCGTGATCACTATAGTGCTAGAAACATAATCGCTTTGACATTCTAGTCCATATATACAAGCATTGAAGTACTGGCCGGATGATCTTGTGTTAATTAGAAACCTCTGGTGTTAATTTGAAAACAAAAGCTGGCAATAAATCTCATTTAATCTAATGTGTGATACGAACATGGAAACAAAACAATGGGGCTTTGTAAACAAGCTCTATAATGCTAGTTTGGGTAAACTGTCCAACTGTTGTATTTGAAAGCACTTACGCGACTTTTTTAAGCCGAACTTGACTCTCTCGTGATAAAATTGAAATGAAAGTTTGGAAAACTTGCAATGAAGTTCCCAAGCAAGTCCATCTGTTTTCAAAACGGTTTGAAAGTAGCTTTTCTCATCGTAAGTCAAAAAAATATATATCCTAGTCAATTTCCAACTATTCTTTGGTTTCAGTGGAACATCTGATGTATAAAGTCAAGAAGTGAATGAACATTAATTGGTCAGATATCAATGTTGGGGGGCCGTCCATATCCACACGAACCAAACACTTAACAAGTGGGATTCACTAATAATTGTCACTCGTTGGATTGAGCTGATAAATCAAAACGATTGGAGCATTCAATATACCCATTTACATGAATTTGGAGCCCATTTAAATTGGCCATTCACTAGAGTCTGTCTTTCAGATATTGGGGAAATCACTTTTTGGTACAAGAGTCTTCTCAAGTCCGCCCTCTCTCAAGGATAGAAACCCGCCCCTCTCTGCTCGTCCCCAGAATCAAGCTAATTCCTACCCTCGAGGAAGTTTGGAGAAAGTTTGGACCTCTATATACAAAAGCCTTCGTGTTCATTATTTATCGCCAACCTAACTTATCGTAAATTTTGCCATCTGAAAGGCACACAAATCCTCTTGAAGGATATCTGCCCGAAGAAGGAACCGTCAAGTAACAATGTGATTTCGATTTCGAAGTTGATCAGAAAAGCAGAAGTGGGGGAGGGAGAGAATAAGGACCATTTTTAAAATCAAATAAACAACATCGAAATCACATTTCAACAATTTGACACAAACCCCCCAAAAAACAGAAACGAGTGATATGTTTTGATACATTCGGCAATAATTGTCTTTAACATACGATCACTGAGTCCCAAGAATTGTGCACACTATTGGTCATTTCCCACAGAGAAAACATGATGCAATAACTAAAAGACGCAACTTAGACCCCTCCTTGGGTTTTAAGAGGCACGGAGTGTTTCACAGTCGTACCGTTTTGATAGCTTCCTAAAAGTGCTCCAAAAACTCCAGTACGCAGGCCAATTATATAATGAACCCCCAAAGAAAATCAAAATCTGAAAACATATTCAAGTCATGAATCTTTTGTTGGGTATTTTATCTAAAAGGTATGGTAAGGGGGGCTTCGGTAGGTACAGCTAAAGATCTAGGTGCTACGTGCTTTTCTCGACACAAGGTACTTAATGAGTTGTTTGTCAAGGGGGAGATGCCATTTGCCATCAGCCATTCCTGGTTCCATCAGATCACCCTCTCCGCCCGGTATCGTGTTCAGGATTTCGTTCAACTGTCTGTCTGGTTCCATGTCGACCACGTCGATTGGAGGCAGCACAAAGTTCCGTCCGTAGCGGGCGTGGTTCCGATTGATCTGGCCTGTCGTAATGGCTTGCATCGCTGTAATCGTCAAAAAGAAAGGGAAAGAGAGACAAGAGAACGGTCAAATTTGATTGAATCAATCGGTTACATTATAACAGACTAGTTATCCGATGGAATCGAACAGTTTTCTGAGTTGTGTTGTAAGTAGCGACAAGTGTGAGAAATCCAACACTGCTGATTGGATAAGACTTATGATTGTCCAAATTATGCCGTGTGCAAACAGTTGACGAGCTTGGTTCCATTATGATGCAATTGATTTCGTCTGTCATTCATTTTCTCCCTGCAAGGTGGTATAGTTCGTGTTCTATACTCGCTTCTCGTCCTGATTCTTAAGGTCTTGAAATCGGAATAAATATCAGGGAGATAACCATCACACCCCTGATTATACAGCTAGGTTGAATGGCCCGGGGTGAGACTGTTTTTGATCCAGCTCCCTTAGCACACATAAAAAACAGCCCGGGTGTATGGAATTCGCGAGTTTGATTTATATTGAGGTGAGTACCGCTAGGCATTTCTGGATCGGAGAGGGATTCTTCATCAGAAATTTAGGACCTTTAGCACATTCAGGACCCAACAGGGATTCCTAGATCTCATTCTTTTCTTCAAGGAAAACACGAAGGAATCCTTCTCTCGCGGGATATAAATTAATAATTACACGCACTGTGGTTAAGGAGAAAGCTGTGCCACGGTTTAAGTTCAAGCGAGATCCCAAAGCGCTAATCGGATTCGGAATGGTGATGGAAATTCTCAGCGACTGAGGTTTCGACTCCCTCAAGGATTCGAAATGACGGTGAATGTTAGAAATGTTTTTCGTGGCTTAGGTGAGAAAATGGTCACCCGATTTGGAACATATGAAGCAGCGTGAATATTAATTTCGATCGATGTTTAATATCTGTGCATGGAAAAAGTGCACTTTTGGATTATACGCGTTGGCACTTTGGGGCATCGCCGATGATATGAAAGTGTGCTTCTTTCTGTGATTTTGGAGGATTAAAAAAGAAGTCAAAAGCACATTATTAAACAGTCTTAAGACGAAGGCCCCCTTTTTGAGAAAAAAACATCAAACATAATAGGCAGAGTGCACGGTTGTCATTGTTGTAATGTTTTCATTGAATCAGCGAAAAAGATAATGCAGTTTGTTAATTGTGTCAATGTTCATTAATACAGCGAATATAATGCAGCTGAGAGAAAGAAATATTATAGTGTACTGCGTAACAGGTGCATTAATCCGGGGGAGGGGGACAGGGGTTATATATCTGTGCCCCCCCCCCCCGACTTTTTGACCAGGGGATAGGGTATTGGATCACACCCCCACCACCACCACTTTTTCGTATTTTACGAACTTCCCAAATGAATGTATTCATTTTAGCACTGAAACATGGAGGGAAAAAGTACAAAAGATTTCAATGTGGCGTTTTGATGCAAGGTAAAGGCGCGTAAGCGCGCGAGTATACATAAGATGTACATCTGTATCATGAACAGCGCCCCCTAGTGTAATGTGGTGTCCAACCCCCCCCCCCCTTCGAAATTTGGATTTTGGTCATCCCTTATCCCCCCCCCCCCCTTGCGGGCGCAGATTTACGCCACTCCTGTATACTATCCATTATCTACACGTTATACTTTCGGAAGCCATCAGCAAATAACTTCTACCTAACTTCATTACACCCCAAGTATAATACCATTGTTGCAGGGAAAACTTGATACGAGAAAAAACAATAAAACTATGGATAGACCTTTTTGGATATAACCTTATACCACACCAAATGTGCAGAGAATTGGAACTGATGGCAAATACTACCGTGAAACGATACTGTGTTGATCGATTTGTCGCGCGTTGTTTGTACGCGGGCGCTCTATTGGCGGCACTTTAGGCGGTACAATCACGCGAATTGGGTCGATCGGATTCCGTCCAAATAACAGCGCAGATAACGGATCGATTGCTATCTTTACAGGTTATGTTTTCAAGAAGCCACGTATCTTCCAGACCACCCTGGGAGAAGAATCAAGGGAAGAGAAAAACAGGGAAGAGTTGCAGGTAAGTCCGTGTCATTTTACTGCAAGTATTGACATCTTCAAACTGCACAGCAGCGGAATATCGGTTACACATTTCCGTTGCGTATTGTGTCGGGCAGTGCATCATTAGACACTGTGTCCAGACGGGTAACACATTAAATATGATACCCTGGGTAAATATCACCATCTCTTTGGCGGACTTGTGATAGCTTTAGGGGATGGACGGTTCCCCATGTGAACATGGGGATTTTACGGGTAATGATTAAGTAGCACAGTTTTGAGGATCATGTGCATTTCAAATGCGCGCTTCAATTAAGATAAATATTTAGTAAAATGAATTCTTCAGATGAAAAAAAAATAAAAGTTCTTTAAAGTTTGGTGATGATCACATTTTTGATATGGACTTTAAGAATACAAGAGAGTGCTTTTGAACAAAATTGGATATGATTTTTATATAATACGATTATTGTCTGCACAGTTTATACATTACATATCCGGTAATGATATTATTAAATACGGTGTTTATAGTTTCCTTACGTTCAGATGAATTTATAGTTAACCGATAGATATATATCTCATCCTGGGTTTGGTATATGGTAATCGACGATGTTTAATACTCGTAAACATTGTGACGTAGACTAATATTAATTCCCGAAGCCCGAACGGGTGATTTTTACTTTAGATTGTTATTAACACCATAATGTTTCTGCAGACAAAAAAATGTCATTTGTCAACATTGGGCGGTTACTTTAGAGGCAAAATCCTACCGCAGTTTTTCCTCCTTAAAGAGAGATATATGTTTTCGTAATAACCGCCCTCCATTCGGACATTACGCAGGCAGACGACTCAAGTTTCCTTTCCTTCCGAGTGTTTAATCCAAAAGAGCAAAACGGAACATTAAAGAAAATGTGAATTGGTAACTCTGTCTGCATCTGCACAAGAAGGAAGACAAAAACACCAGTCCAGGCAGAAAAAAAGGAAAACAATCAGCGGAGAAATCGCGATTCAAGACGGTCAGACACGCGTAAACCGAGCACGCTCAAATGACTCTTTGAAATCAATCCGCCACCACTGGCTTCTGGAAAGAAATAAAAAGAGGAAGAGAAATATGACGTCTGGAATCGTACAGGACGGCTTTTGGGGGATGCTTAGAAGAGCCGCAGTTTGCATGCAGGCGACGATTATCATGGCACCGGGTGTCTGAGTAATAGTTGGCCCGTCTATCTTGGATGACGATTGGGGTCAGCTAACTGCTCATCTCAAAATGATTGTTTAGGGCCGTGGCCGGCTTTGAGACGGGAACTCGACGGAATAACTCAGCTATCGACGTTAAGCCGGTAGAGTGCGCCTGTAAATACCGGGATAAATCGGCCAATTGAGGTTCTCATCATGGAAATGTGTGATTTTTGTTTTCCTCTTGAATATTTGGGGAAAGAAAGAAATCCACAGGATAAGTCTTAAGTCACGTCTGGTTGACGAAGAACAGGGGAGACAAGTTGGCGTTCATGGGCGTGCGAAATGGTGGAAGCCAAGTGATCATGAAGAATCTGTAAAAGGCTACGGTATGAAATGAAACAAACTGACTGGAATAAAAACGCAAACATATCTTTCCAAAAAAAATAATTAAAATCGAAATTGATGCGATCAAAGCCATTAGCTCGACCAAATGAAATAGCGAAAAATACGCGGGTTGCTCTTTATTCCTTCTCATGTTTCGTATCATCGTCCAGCTAAAAAAAATCCCGGAAAGAATTTCACCAGACAAATGACTCTTCTATTAACAAGTTTTTGGCAATTTGGAAGAGCGTGTGTTTTACTCGCCCCCACGTTCTCGATTCCGCAACGCGACCCGGGAGAAAGTGCGGGACTCGCTTCCGACGAGCGGGTCGTTCACCGAAACACGAACGTAACAGATGTGGACAAACTCTGGCCGACCAGAATCATTACTAACACGATCAACACAGGCTAGCCAGTGTAACCCAATCGGACCGGATATTGCAGATAGCTTCGTAGTTATTTTTTTTTTTTTAAAGAAAAAAAATCTGCATCTTATTTTCCTTCTTCACTCTTTAGCGAATAAACTTTGAAGTAATTGGTACATTATTGCAGTACATTTTGTTCACACCAGCTTCCAAAATCATATCACGTTAAAAACAAATAATGTTGAGTAACAAACACTTTAATCGCCTTGCTTGCGCTTCAAAAGACAAATAAACTAAAATGTAACCTTTAAGCACCACAAGACGAACACGTGTTTCACCCCCCCCCCCCAGCCAAAGGTCGCATGCATGAAACAACCGCGGCAGGACATTCGATTTAATTAATCGTATCTTTCTTCCCAAAACGGAATGAGGTCACAATCGTGATTTGTAGTTTCCAGCGACGAAACAAATCCCTGTGTAAATTTGTTCCAATTCGCCACACACCAGGTGCTTGCAATTCGTACAATTTGTAACCCTATACAGTAAAAATAATTGGATTGGTCGGTATCTGGCCGCGCAAGGAATAAAGCGAATCTCGAAACAAAACAAAAAACTATTTAGCTTACTTCATACTCGGCCAACGAGTCCCATGTATCAAACAAAAATCGAATGAGGGGCTCACTTTACTTCTTACGGAACGGGTTGAAAAGAAAGGCTATCGTATTTCGTTTTTTTAGACGATTTGCCGTTTGATTGGTTACCAGTCTACCAGTGACCTGGTTAAAGATAGATGCGTACACAGCTGCAAGCCTTCTGGGTACGGAGGCCGGTTAAATAAGCACAGTCTTCTGTCTTTATTAAACCTTCCTTTCCATTACAAGAACCCTTCGGTTTCTTAATATGTGTTGTAAACCGAAAATTACAGTAACATCATACCGCTCCAGGGCTGGCAGGGGTATTGGCGAACATCGGAATGTTTCTGTAATGAAGAATTTCATTAAACTCCACGGCGATTTTTTTTTTCATTTTTTTTTTGGGGGGGGGGTTGTTGTCAAAGAAAGCGATTCCTTGAAGTGTCAACATGCACTTCCCGCGAGATACCTCGAGAGTTTGGCGTCGTGAAATGGCAAAGGTGCCGCGTCGACGCTCCCTCGCAGCGTTTATCAGACGAAAATTGGATTGGGGTTTAGTTTTCGAACATGACTCCCCGTTGCAATCGAATGGTGATTTTGATTTCAATAAATGCGTCTAGGCGGCCTCGGGACGCTTCCAATGCTCAAAATGAAGCGGCCACAAAGGATGCTCTTATTTTAACATCTTCTCTTTTGTTATAAGTAGTGTTATTGCCGGGGAAAAAATGACGGCGACCATCGAGATCGTTTGCGAGTTGTCGCCTGTGTTTCCGGGCTGCTGACAGCGGGGCGAAACGGGCGGTGAGAGCTAATTACCCGTATCGGTTCGTTCTACCTGTCCCATACCCGCTGCGTGTATTCGGTAATTGATACAGAGTCCAGACTGACCTCTTGTATCTGCCTGCAAGGGGAGAAATCTCCCTCATTCGCTTTGGTCAAATTGACTTCACTGGATCACTTGCACTCCGGAATTGAAATTACCATGTCCCTCGAGTCAAGCCTGGGTGTGGATATAAACACACTGCATACTGCAATGCCAGGCTTCTTCATTTGGTCACTGTGATAGGCAGGGAAATTTCAAGATGACGTTGAATTTGGTTTCTCAAAACACGGTGACGGAAGAGAGTGACTAAACTATCCGCTTCGAAACTTGATAATTTTTTTTTTGTGTCTGTTCTAATCATTGATTTACACAGGTGTTTTTTTGGAAAGACACATATAACAAAAACGTATCTATAACAACTTGAACTTTTTTGATTGAGTTGCCGGAACCGAACATGCGTCCTTAAAAGCCGGAATTTCGCTTCACTTGCACGTAAATATTTGGGTTGCATAGCCCTGCACTATGATTAACTCAAAAAGTAACTGACCAAACGCGCCTATGTATATACGGCGTTTTGTCATCTTCAATACGGCGTTCAAGACTCATTGATTTTACACTAAAACTACTTGGTAGAGAATGCGGAACTGACATTAATGCAGTCTATTGATTTCCGACTGTTGTTACTTGCTGCCGAGCTTGTTCAACTGTTACGGGCTTCTAACGCATTTCCTCGACGTTCGCAAAGGGTCAAAGCACGGCTCTTTTCTTTCTCTTTGCGGACCCTTGCGAACTCAATGCATCGATCGCAACCGATAGCTTGGCATCGAGTTTCTATGCTTTGACATAAGTCAGTGCGGTTTTCAATTGACTATGTAAATCGTGGTCTATCAAAGAACCTGACTAGAATTATTTCTATAGCCAGGCCGTATTGAATTCCAACTTCTGCTTTTTCCCGCAAAGTTGGCCAAAATGCTTGGCGGTTGCTCTTTCAGCACGTTCAGAGCGGTGCTCGTGGTCATAGCTCTTTCCATTGAGTCAGAAACTTTCATTTTTTTGGAGTAGCACTTCCGGCTGAATTTTAAGGTATCAACGATTATCGACAACATTTTCAGCATGTCGTAAAAAACAGGCCGGCTGGCCCTAAGCTCAGCGGTCAAGTGGTAAGGCATCATGTTGCACTATAGTAGGCAGGAGGTCGTGGGTTCGAATCCCACCCAAACAAGCAGGTGATTTTCGTCTGTTCTTGCAAGCTCCTATGCACTCCTATGCAGACAGCACTGAGTTACAAACTTGCTTATCAAATTACAACGGTGAAGAGCACAAACCCGATATTATTGACATCTCCCGACGCATATTCCATTCCCAAAAAATATAGACAAATTGGTTTAATCAAAAATAGAAACGTGGACTTCTACTTGGAACCCCTTGAACCGATTGCAACTTCGAATACCAAAAATAAAACCCACATGCCATTTTAAGTTCTTTTCTGCTTCAATAAAAGTGAATTGTATGTGATTTTTTCCCGATTAAGCCAGTATTGTCAACGTTAGCTTAAAAACACACTTCGGGCAGTTAGAACTGCGTGGTCTTTTAAAAATAAATCTCACTCGGAGCTATCGCTTGTTAATATTATCGGATCAAATAATTTTATTTTAATCCTTCCGCAAGTTTTGACGGGCAACAGATCCGCTCATGAAAGACAATAAATTGCGCAAACGCAGGATGTGGGATTTGCTTGTTGTCGTTATGTTTGATTCGACGTGCAAAACAGGACGCTTATTATCCCCCATCTCCGTCGTAGATAAAAGTGACCTGTCCTTAATCTTTGCCTCCAAGTATGTCTTGGATTATTGATGGAAATCTAGCTCCCCCGCGAAATGAAAATGTAAACACAGAATAGTCGTCACCCCCGCAGTCTAAATATTACGAATTGATACTTGACGTCCATTTCCGGTGTATTAACGGTTAAAAAATAGACCTGGAGGTGTTCATTTTGTTATTGCGTTGAAGTGATATGAAGTTAAAAAGTCTGATTTCGGAATTTTATTAATTGAAATAAATCATTTTATTATGATTTTTCTTTGAAGTGAAAACATGTCGTCTGAATATAGGCAAATTCCGATAACCTCTCGGCAGCTTTCAGATCTGGTATACTGTTCTATACTTCTCTTCTCACCCCAAAGGAAACATCAAAACGCCAAGAACATCAAATTACATTAAAAAAAACGCCATTATAGACTCCGGCAGCACGCCCCCTGCCAGTAAATTTTGCACCCCCTAATGGCCTTTAATAGTGGCTAGGCTTACCCAAGCTGAAACCAATACATATTCCTCAGGCGACTGTCTCCCTCTTAATACGTCCGATAAATTTCTCGCTATTTCAGAGTACGATTCATTAACACCCAATTACCCGGACTTTAGTGGTCCGTGGAGAGAAAAATTGGATGGAGCCGCTGGCGGCGAGTCCCTATCAACTGCCCCGTTCAACCTTCACGCAAGGTGAGTGCGGTGACTTTATCCTCCAAAAGAACACTGATTTTTGATTGAGTAACTCCAGCGGCGCACGCTTTCGCTCAAGGTGAAAACCTCGCGCCGTTAATTACCGTGTTTGACGGCCCTAGTGTCGTCACCAGATAGTGTTGTCTTGTTACAGACTGCAGGGCGGAAGATGTAAGGACACTCACGTGAAACGAACCGCGAATCTTGAAGTGGTATGATATACCATGACGAGGAGATGATTGCAATTTTGAACCAAAAGATAATTGATAAATGAGCGATGGTTTTGGCCCGTACAGCTCAAGAGATAAAAGAAACTTGATTTAAATTGCACTCGTATATCTCAATTAAATATTATACTTTTTAAAATAATAGGCTTATAGTGGGGTTGTATGTATGTATGCATTGGCATTTGATCCTCAACATAACTATTTATCATACATTATAAACTGACTCAGTATTGAGTATAACTTTCGTCACTGAACCTTGACGAATTTTTGTTGACACGCAAAGGCTTAGCACGCTTTCAACAATAATTTCGTCAGTTACTTTTTGGATAGCTGGCAATGATACTCTACCTTTAAAGCGACAAAATGATCATGGAGTTCGTTATAAAATAGGAACCAGGCTATTCTCGTGTCGTTAATGATATTGGCAGTATTCTCTTTGCAAAAAAGGGGAGCGAATTCGCTTCAAATCAAAGAGAGAGACAGGAATGGTGTCAGGCATCTTTAGGTGGATAACGGTTGCCCAGTAACCTCGTACCGGCGAGCCTGGCACACAGGGCTCACGGGGGAGAAATCCCCGTTCCTATATGCTGGCTCTACATAGGTGTTGATCCAGCCAGAAAGATCTTAATCATCAACAAACTCCCTTCCGGGTAGACGTCCCTACTTGCTCGTTTTACGTTGAAAGGGGAAAAATACTCCAGGATACTGCTCAGTATCACGAATCGGATGTCAAATTTGTCACACATGAGGGCATGCATTCTCATTTTACATACTTATCAGTTTATGAAGGGAGCAGATTAAGGATAATATCAGTCTTAATGAGAGAAAGCGTTTCATTAGTTGTCGTGGTTACAATGTAGGTTGTTTATTCCGTTTTAAGGCGACGGATATACAAACTTTAAAAAACAATCGTTAAATCACTGCTTCTGTAACCGTCAAACCCTCATGTAATGTTTTGTCAAATGCATTATTGTAGCTGTTGCCAAAGCCTGCCAAAGCGTAGAAGCCAATACATTTTCCTTATTTCGCCTTGATTTGTTGGGGGAGGTTCTGCGCAAAAACCTGCGTCATCTTCTTATACATTTGCCGCAAATATTTGCCCCGAATCTCCATGTAATTGGGTCCATAAGCCCTCACCTCATACATCGGCGTGTTGATTGTAAAGGATTCCTATAGTAACCTTACCTTTATCTCTCATGTCTGACTGTGCGCGCACCACGCAGAAGAGTCCCAGAAGCAGGAATAATTTCAAATCCATCTTTTGATGATCTACGAGAAAAAAAAAGCAAACAAAACCTATAATTATGTTAGTTTGACTAGATGCAATGCAAAGATTTACCCTCGACGTGGTGTTCGCATTGGTCTTGAATCATTCGAAGCCCTTCAGGTATGTGATTGGGGTTTTTTTCTGTTCAGTTATTGTCAGGGGAAATATGGGTTGACCCTTCAAAAGTGGCGGATTCGATTTTGGTCCAGTTTCATCAAAATTGACGTTGCTGTAAGAATAAGATTTGGGTTGCAATATTGCACAACATTGCGTTAGATAGGCCTTTATTGGTATACGAAGAGGGCTCATATTGTTAAAGGGGTATTACGGACTGAAATACCAAAAAAATCATGTTTTGGATTGTTCACTTATACTATTTAAAAGGTGTGATTGAAAGGAAACAAACCAATGTCTTGTCGTTCCCGAGAAAAGAAGAAAAAAAGACGAAAAAAACCGGACGCGACGTACATTTTGTGGCATTCCCATTCGTATTTCAAGTCGTGTCTGTTCAATGCAGCGTACAAGTTGTGTGTGTGTGGTACATAATACACACATTTATAATACACAAATGTTGTTTCTTTAAACCAGAAAAAAAGACAGAATATGTTGTTTGCTGGAATGCTGCTCAATCCAAATTGTGTCAGTTTTTGAGAAATGAGAACAGATGCGAGTGGGAAGTCGGCTAAATTAAAGTGTATGATTGGTTTACAGTACAAGAATCTTTGGAATTCAGTTTCTCTCGCGAAATCTCTGAACTCCTAACAACTTGAGAATGTATTACCGGAGACATATTTTGTTCGCTCTTCGTTGATCGTATTTATTTCATCACTTGCCGAGTGGGGAAAAGGACCAATCTAGAAAACGCTAACAACTTTTCTTCTAATAATCTTGTTTGGCAAAACAGGTGTCTTTGTTTGAACATTTTAACTCGGGTCCATAGATTTCCGCTCCAAAAGAGATTGGTTGTTTTCTCTGAATGTCTTTAATTGCAATCAAAGGATTCGCCCTCAGGCATTTTTTTTTTCATTCTCGGTACATGACTAATTTCAATTGTCTTCAATCCCCGACCGCCAACATGACAAGGACAGACGAGTATCTATGTGGAGTCCGATTTCTTTATCAAGATTGATTTTCTAGTTTCTGTCTGTTTAACTCATCAAATCCGACACTGCGGAATTAAGGTGAAAAGAAGTCCGGTATTTTGTTTCCACAAATGTATGATTTATGATGATGAAAAATTTCAATGTTACATGATGAAAGAGCAGAAACCAAACAAAACTCGTTTTCCTCGGACGGAAAGGGCCGAGAACAGTGAACTTTGTTGGGTTTTTATTTTCTTAACTGAAATGAAACCTGCTCCAAATTGCTTGCTGAACGGAGGAATTTACATTGCAAAAGCAACGACGGCCGGAATATTTCTTTACAAAAAATGTTTTTATAGTGTTCTCTTACAGACTTATTTCCAGGTAAATTAAACATGGCTGACTTTTTTTCCTTCGAGTTTATAGTCTGCAATGCGTTATTTCTGGAAAATATCAGGCTCAGATTTCGTTCAATTTGAAGTTGCTGAAAGTACGCCCGTTTTCAATCAAAACACGCGAGGCGTTTTAATAATAAAATCGGCGTCGCTGGCGTCGATAATTGACACGGCCTTTGAGCCAAGGTCAAAAACTTCAAAAGTGGGAAACAATAGCGCGATAGGTTGTGACAATATGCCACTCAAGTGTATATCAGTTAGTAAACGGTAATGAATCGCACCGCGCGCATTCACAATGCAGCGTCCATGGACTGAGCTGAGGTGGCGAGGCCATTACATTGATGATTGCTGTGATGTCTTCCCGCGTTTCGCATGGTATTGCGCGGTCGCTCAATCGTTTCAATCAATTCAACCATTCCTTTGGGAGTGGTTAAAGACCCGTCAGGATTAAACTATCGTGAAGGCAACATGGAACTGACTCTGAAAGTCAGAGAGGGACTGATGGAAAATCAAGGAATTCGAATAAAGTCTCTCTATACAGAGATGTATCCCCGCTGTGGCGAACAACACTCTACCGAATATTCTGCTAAACCAAACGCCCCTTTAATTTCCAAAATGTAATGTACATTGTACGAAATTATACACTTCATTATAATCTTCATTTGTGCTTTGTTTTCAACGTTTTATACAACTGATCTGTGTTCTACTTTAAAAAAAAAAAAAAAAAAAATGACCCAAATTTAAGGAAAACTGTGAAAACGAATACTTTGGAGTGCTGGTATAAGATGTTTTCGAATGACTGGATTGTTATACCTCTAGCCCATATCCCTAACCCAATACCCGAACCGATTACATTTTCGGATATCTATAGATCCCTTGCATCGCAGCCATCTTGAAGGGTGCTTTTGTTCCACAAAGATGAGTCGACATTAAGTGCATTCATTGTTACTGAATTAAATAACAAAACAGAAAACAAACTCAGAGATCGCTGCATGCTGAATGCAAAAGAATCTATAAATGTCGCCATTCCGACATGATTGAGATCAAAATAACTGACCCTCGAGACTGCATACGGGGCTAAATTGCCGATAACGCAACTTATCAATTTAACAAATGTAATTGAAGAGGGAATTTCCTTACAGCAAAATATTACTTAAATATCACGTCTCCTAACTTCCTCTTTAAACCTATAGCACGTCAGACAATTTTGTTTCACGCCTAGAGGGGAACTTTTTTTTCTTGGCGCGGAGGTGTACATTCTAACAAATTTCAATCAGCGGTAAGCGTGTCGTTTTATTTGCTTCTCCGCCAAAAACGCCTACCGTTATTTACTTTTAATGTGGCGCATTTTCTTCGCCCAGTAATTTACTTCAGCCGCAAACAGATGTGACAGTTTTCAATTCTCCATTGGTGCCTTGGTTTATTGGGTGCAATGTGGACAACGACTTCAGATATGTAAAACGATACGTTAACCATATACAGAAATCACAATTGTAATGGTAAAGTCCCGTTGCTTTGTTCGAATCCGTATTTCGATCTTTTAGTTATCCGGGAAAGTCGTTTTACAGACCTATTGGGCGTCAAATCAACAGAGCATTTTGCATATGGGCAAGTCTACGGTAACTTTCGTTACATTAATTTTTTAGGCACTTTGAGACGCAAAAAAAGAGTCTCACAACTTAATGCATTGGTTTCAACAGTCAGACTTTTTGTTATATTTGATCACTGTAGCAATGGTCTGTTTGAACGTATGAATAGCGTTCTTTCGTTTTGGACGGTTAGCCATGACGGTTCGTCATGACAGCTCGTCATGACGGTCGTCCTGGCAAATCACATTCCTCGCTGAAACGAAGGGGCGTGATCAATGGATCTTGGCCAATCAACTGGCTCCTCTGTACGGTAAACTTTGTCGTTCGTAATAAAGACTTTAGATTATTGTTCAAATAACTATTATGGAATACACACACACACCTACCCGCCAGGAACTGCCACGTCGAATACCATGGGCGTCGCCAGGATTTTTTTCTAGAGGGGGGTAAAGCACATTTCGCCCCTCCCCCCAAAAAACCCACCAAATACCTGTACTTTTGCCAGCATATTCTCAATTTATCATTTTTTTTCGAGGGTGGGCATGGGGGCATTTACCCACCACTTTTTTAGATGATAAAAAGTAGTAATTAAGTTGTAAAGTCTGTCAGGAGCAAATGTGGTCCAGTGGGCCATGGGCAGCGCCGGCATTTATCTCCGGTTTCAGAGAATATTTCTATTCCCCCTGGATGGGATGCTAGTCCATCGCAGGTTACTCCCCAGCTAAATGCCGGCACCCATTTACACGCCTGTATGGAGAGGGTTACCGCCCGATAGTCCGAAGGTTCGATAGTCCGAAGGTTCGTCAGTCCGAAGGTTCAATAGTCCAAAGGTTCGATAATCCGAAGGTTCGATAGTCCGAAGGGCTCATTTGTCCGAAAATAGAATAAGGTTAATTAATCCGAAGGTTCGATAGTCCGAATATACGGTAGGGTTCGTTAGTCCGAATCGACAATAAGGTTCGGTAGTCCGAATAGATGATAAAGTTCGATAATCCGAATTTACGGTAGGGTTCGATAGTCCGAATTGACAATAAGGTTCGATAGTCCGAATTGAGAATATGGTTCGATAGTCCAAATGGGCAATACGGTTCGTCAGTATGACACTTCGGACTATCGGACCTTACCGTTGATTTGGACTGTCGAACCTTATAGTCTTTTCGGACTATCGAACCTCATTGTCAATTTAGAATAACGAACCTTCGGACTTTTGAACTTAATTTTCATTTCGGACTATTGAACCTTCGGACTGATTAACCTTATTCTAAATTCGGACTATCGAACCTTCGGATAAATGAACCTTCGGACTAATGAACCTTCGGATTAATGAACCTTCGGACTATTGCATCAAATGTTCGGATTAACGAACCTTATTTCATTTTCGGACTAACGAACCCACTCTTATGGAAATTATGTGCATTCGGACTATCGAACCTTCGGACCAAAGAGCCTTTGGACTATCGGACCTTCGGACTACGGGCGGCCCCCGTGGAGAGAGGCAAGTGTGGATGAAGTCTGCCCTAGGACACAACATACGGCCAGCAGCTGAATTCGAACTCCTGACTCTCTGATCATGAGTCACAAACCCTAACCACACTACGGCACAAAAAAGGAGTTTGACCACTGCTTGCTCAATTGGAAATTGGTTGCTGCCTTGGCAAATAATATGGAAGACATAATCTAACTTTTAAAGCGCATTTCTGATGCTGCACATTGGCTACCCGAAAATAAAAACGTCAAACTTCAATTTGGAGCCTCTAAAGTCCTTGGAGTTAATGTAACACATGCCTATCATCTAAAAATACACGTTTTATGGCTGTTTTGTCTTTGCGCAGACGTAATAAAATTATGTTCTGAATTATCGAAAGAATGGTTCGTGGCTAGACTGTACGAATCATTAATTTTTGTGCATTAGCAACCTAATATGCTAATTTTCTAAAAAATAAAAAATAATAATGCATTTTGTGTTTTTTTTGTCTGTGCAGGGCAAAATTGAAGTTTGCTCTATTATTTTTTGGTCCCATTTTAATAGTTTATAAAATTAGGCAGCTGCTGAACGGCGGAGGGGGTTGCAACCGCCCCCTCTAAATCTGATACTGTAGAAGGAGGCTTGTTGGAAATGAGAGGGTCAAATTATTGTCCATTTGTCTTTGATGAAAACAGTTGTTATTCCTCGTTTCTACTCATGAATATTAATTTGTGATGGCAATTTTTTTTTAAAAGCCAGCCATCCAGTCAAAGTATGAGAAGCAGAAAAAAAGCTGCCTTATACGTGATCTATTTTTTTTTGTTGGTTCACATTATGACTTCTCAAAAAACAGAAACAGTGTCGGTAGACTTTAATTTGGAATTTGAGGGAGCCTCTGACTCCCTGGAGTTTATGTAACATATGCTTATACATCTAAAAAAAAAAAATACATGTTTTCATTATGGCTTTCTTGTTTTTGCAGGGCGTAAATAAAACGTTTGCTCTGAGCCAACGAAAGAATGGTTCGTGGCTATATTGTACGAACCGTTGAAACTTCTCCGTTTAGGTATGAGAGCAAAACTGGTGAGGTATCATTGCAATCAGTAATGGCGGAAAAAAAGAGAAGCGTATGAAATAAAATAATTCTTGTTATATCACCCTGGGTTTGTGGTGCGTGTGCCCTTGGGCAAATCATAATAATTATGATAATCGGAATCATTGTACACAGAAAAAGAGAAAAAAAAGTTTGTAAATAGCATTGGGGGTTTTTTTCTAATATCGTCAGATAATGTTGTGTAGATTCTATAAATGCAACATTATAAAATAGCCCTGTTACCACTTCAGTGTGCAGTTACCCCGACAACGGTTCCTTAAAAACCTGCGTCTTACCGTTGCCAACCTACTTGGAGTATTTTCATCACGAGTGGAGTATAAAATGTGCGAGGTAGCACAGGAGATATAACCCAATAAAGATCTCATTTCCCTTCGACTTATTAGTGGGCATAAAATACACCCTTTACTTGACGGCGGCTGCGCATCCTGAAAAAATAAACAACCTGCACCCACGCACCGGCAGTAAAATGTCCGCCAAAAACTGTAATATTCTCACAATCCCAATCCATAACACTTAGGCTTGGTATATGGCCGTGTACCTTACATCTTCAACCGGCTTCACCTGCACACGAGGACAATTGGGACGGGTTTATGACAAACCAAGTTCGCTATATGCATTAGGCCAGGACCGCTTTTCGGCAAGAAAACACGTTTCTGCTCTTAAATTCACGTGTATTGAAAAGGAGAAAAGCAGGAGCTTAAACTTGCTAGGAAAATGTCAGGTGAATTGAGAGGACTGATCTTGTTACCCCCGGGTGTGTCTAATAATGCTCCTCATTCGCTGGTTCTCCCCCTACCTTCGATCAAGCTCACATCAGTCTCGGACAGAATCTACGCGAGGATAAAAAAAACACCGCGCTGAAATAATTTGAACAACCGACCGATGCGCGCAGTGATTGCGAGCTTTGCAAATTGACACAATGTCTTGACTGGATAATATAGACTGGGTTCTTTCCCCAATCGATAACACACACCTTTTAAGAAAATTGTTTTCAACTCCATGAATGGAACTGGTTTTTTTGCTATAAGTTGTGCAAAGTAATTCTCGCCACTTAAATACACAATGTTGAAAATAATCTACTTCGTTTAGAAGTCGCTACATAGTGACTGTTTAGAATTCTTGTCTACTTTTACTAGACAGAGTAAATTCCAAACGGTTGAAATCACATCGTCCATTCAAGTTGCGATCAGACCATCGAGGAGTATCAAAAATTGTTACAGATACGTTTTTAGAATAACACTTTAACTTATTCAGATTCTTTGTATATAGCTCTATTTTGTTGTCACATTCGGAGTCAGCAAAGTTTTGCCGTGAATTCTCAATAAAATTCAAATTTTGAAGTAGAGTTTCTTACTGACGTATTGATGTTGCGAAACAAATTACTAAAATATGGATCGACGAATTTCTATTGTTGCAAAGCACAGTTTTCAAAGGACTGTCAAATATTATTGGGTAGGTAATCCAATTTGATGTCACTACACCGAAGTGAAGACAAAGCAATCAGTGATAAAACAAAACTTTAAACTATCTAAAAATCTAAAAACCATTGTCCTACCTGTTTGCAGCTCGGCTTAAGAAAAACAAATTCTACCGCAGTTTATTTTCAAGGAACGAACGGTGTGCCGTGTTGTTGCCTGACTCCCGTCTGTGTTTCTGTTCCGTCTTCCGTCGTTCACCGAGCTATGTTCACCGTTCTGCCGTCCGTGTTTGTACTGCTCTGCCGAGGTTCTGTTTCTTCGGTTGTCAAACTCACGGCGAATTATATGAGAATCCACCGCGAAGGTTTACGAGCGCTGTGCTGACGTCACGGGTGCGTCACGTGTCATCTGCCTTCTCTTTCAGCCAATTGGGAGTCGTCGTGGCACAGGAAGCCAACGCGTGTGACGTACTCAATAGACACACACATTGCCAACGCCGCGTTGGTATAATATTGCAACCATTGCCTCACACGGCTTACTATCTTTGCTTCCAAAACAGCAACTTTGTTTATGAGTCTATCTTGTGTGGCATAATCAACAACTATCTACATATATGTATATATGGTGTTCCCAATCTTTAGGCGCATGAGTCTTTTTACATTATTATTGTTTGATAATAAACAACCCATTAACATTGGTATTTAATACAGATCTACCATCCTTTCAAAATTGCCAAGTCATTTGTAAAATGCATCTACATATTTTGTGCTATGGATTTTTCACATTAATAAAAACTAACAATTTTTATCTATGTTGTGTCATAATAACTTATGGAAGTTTCATTTACTGCATATGCGAGTTACGATTCCCGTTGTTTTACCAAATTAAATGTAACAAGAAAAAAATCAGTGAGACTTATATTTGTTTACAAGTGCAAATGCTTGCGTGGCTTTAATGCTTGTCTATAGTATTATTTCTGGTAAGTTAGGCCTACGGGTTTTTTATGCATTCTGCATTCATTACTTGTCTATACTCCTATTTATAGGTACATAGTACTGTGTTTTCTTATTGTGTTGCTTTACGATGCTTATACCGGTGATTACTTTTGATTTTAAGTTCCATTTCAATACATGCCATTGGCAAGCCTATGGCTTATGGACTTTTAATTTAATTTCTTTCTCTTTATTTGATTATTTTTTCAATATTTCGTGTATTACTTTATTTCATGTTAGAATGTACATGCATCTTGTTTGTTTGTTTGTTTGGTTTTGTCTGGGTTTTTTTTTTGCTTTCTAAAATACCGGTTCATACTTGACACGTAAGCGAACTCGAACGTGAATTTGTGACGTCATGTCAAGTATCGCAAAAGTTGAACACATTTAAATCCCGGCGAGTTCCGCAGCGAACGTTGCCTGACGTCATTATCCTGACGTATGAACCCATCCTTATGGTGGGAAACCAACAAATGTTAGGTTGAATTCAAACTTCGAAATTAAATGCAATGGTTTCTCCGACATTCTGCCCCCATGCGTAATGATCATGCCTTAATGTCACCTCTGACGTCGGGTAGAGGTTTGACCAGAGAAGGATGCCATTTTTTTAGCCTTGGTCACCAAGGCTTACCAAGCAACCCGTAATGGGCGTGCAGGGTAATTTGGCCTAGAAAATGTCTCTTAAAACTTCCGATATTGCCCATAAATCCCGATAATAATGTCCAATACGCCATGGAACAAGTATTCTAATGTTAATTTATACAGAATTACATATTGGACCGAATTGAAATTGAATTAGGCCTAACCACTGTAAAAACTGATAAGTCGGTCTCAGTAGTCCGCAAAACTTCAGAATTTTTACCTGAATTTTGTTTAAAAAAATGTTTTAGACGTTGGCGGATGGCTGATTATTGATTTGGTAGACATCGCTCTGTCGCTTTGGGTATTTCTGTCCCGAGTGACAAATCACCTTCTCCTGGGATTCACCATTTAATTGAAACTTCAATTTGCCAGTGTGTGCCGTTAGAAATGTGTGATTGAGAAAAAACGTAATATGTTTACTTTGCGCAAATGATCTTGCTCGACGAGCCATTATCTCCTCTGCGTCTTGAAACCGGCTGTATATAAGATGTGGAATGGTGTATTGTATGTCTCGAAAGGCATTAAGATTGTGAAACTTATAATCAGACTTGAGAAAGACAATACTTAATTTCCCAGAATCTCTTTCAATAGTTTCATATTTTGGCTTTATTTGGTTTCATTAATGTATTTGTTTTGCTGGAACGGAGAGCTCTGCAGGAGGCACGTTTCAATATATTGCTTTGGAAAAATGTTTCTGAGTTTTTCGTCATAAGTTGCATTTTGGTGGTTAGGTGAGGTAATATTTTGGCATGCGTTTGAGTAATTCAGTTAAAACACAGATGAATCGAAGGCTGAAAGATTTAAGGCTGAAAGATTTCTCGGAATCATAATTCTTGGGGGCTGAGAAGCAGTGGTAGTCGTTTCTTTAAGTGACATGCTTGTTGTCATGTTGGGGCGTCTAAAGGAGTAGGGACAGGCTCAACATAAAAGTTGATTTTTGTCGACGGTTGTCATGCAAAAGCACCAGCATGACAACCACAACCAACACACAATTTCTAAACTACAGACCCTTAAAGTACGCCATTCTGTCTTCGAGCATCCGGACTCCTCCGTGACCCTTCTATGTGCATTGGGGTTGCCCTTTCTCTTGCTGTATTTTTTGACAGAATGATTTCTAACCGTAATCACCCTAAGAAGCATTCATGTTTGAAGTTTATCTTGGCATTCCACAAGAAAGAAATGATGAGAAGTGAGTTGGAGATTGGTTAAAACGAATTTTACTTTACTTCACATCCGTTTTTTTTCGAACCTACGTCTCCTTGTTCGATCACGTTTATTTTCACGCCGTGCACTTGCGTGAGAATGAAAATGCCGCTAACGACGCAAAGATTTATCTACCTACATCCGATGGATTCTAGATTTACTCGTGCTCGCTTGAATACAGTTCTTAAATAATTATCAAAGGTCGTTTAATATTTGTTTGTAAATGAGAACTAGTCCTTCAAGTTAATTCAACAAAATTGTGTGTCCCAAAAGACATGTTAGTCTCCTATTTCAGTTGCAGTTTTTTACCCAAATGAATGCCACAACTTGATTATTTCATCAATTTTAATCTTTGTTCGAGTGCTCCGAGTTCCACTAGTCCACATGTATTTCAAATTTTAAATATGAACAAAGAATGGGAGGTTTGCGTTTACATCATGTGAATAATATTCCTATTGAGTTGTGTGGGTCTGAGAAGAATGGTCAGAGTATACACACGAACGAGTATATATATTTGACACTCCTCTTTGCCACAAATCAGATCTTGGGTCGGGTTGGAAATTGTCTGACAACCTGAATATGAGTAGTGCCCAGAAATGATGATTTCAATGTTGATTGTAAGCATTCTTTGTATAGGCTACCATTGTGGTCCATAATCAAAACGAAAATAATCAGGACATCTACCGGGGAGGTTTAACTCAAACATTAAACCTTTCAGCTATAACCCTTAAGTCTGTATACTTTCTCTTCGGCGAAAGCCAGGATTCGACTCGCAGTAATGAGGTCGACGGAAATCGTTTGTCTTTTTTTTCCCTTCACTTCTCCGTGCAGTTTCCCAAAAGCCAGCATCCTCACCGGGGTATTCCAAATGGTTTCCCCCCGTTTGATAAATGGCCCCAGCAGCCACCTTAAATCTCCTCGTTCTGTGAGTTTAATTTCCATCAATATGACTCGCTGGGGCCAGACTGGCGTGATTATACTCGAAGCTTGCACGTGACGTGGGCAACAGCTTTCGTCTTGGAGTATCTCGAGAGAGAAGTCAAACAGATGTTCCTGGGGAAAATTACTCTCGATATCGCCTGAATCTCTTCAGTGAAATGAAGTTTCGGTTGCGAAAAAGGTAACAAGATGTAATGAAAAAAAAATGTTGGTTGCTTCAAATACAAAATTACAGAGAATCAAAAAATTGGATCAAAAAATGAGACATCTTGAAAATGCATTAAAGGTTACCCGAAAATGAACCAAAGACTTGTGAAAGTTTCGTAATACCATTGTTCAGTGTGATAAAGTGGAGATATATATATATATCCGAGTTGCTGACTTTTTATACAATAGATATGAGAGATATTTTTTTAAGAAACCTGGACTTTTGTGTCTAAACGTTTTCATTGGTGTGCAGCAATTCATGGTTGATGCTAAAAAATGTGGTGTTTAAATTCTTCTTAGTACCCTGTAATTATGCTCAATTCCTTTGCATCAAGTTTACTGATCTTGTTAAATATTTTTTTTATTTCTAAAACTTATAAGCTGAGTATAGCTGAATAAGAAAATCTGAAACACAAGGTGTTGGAATCTTATAAATTGCCGTCATTAAAAAATGAACGCTTTTAATGTGTTATCCCAGTGAACTCACCTGCACATTTTCTGATCATTACTGTGGAAATAACTTAGATAAACGCGCTTAATGACTGTATACGATGTTTAAAATGATTCATTTCAAATGATGAATCGACCTTGGTTGACTATTAAGCACACTGACAGGCCTTTCTTTCCCCATTAATTAAAGTCTTGGCACGCTATGTCGTCGCAAGGGTAAAGTAGACGTCGAATGACGCCCAAAGCTCAAGACTAAGAAGCCTTGTAACTTTTGATATCTGTATGAATGGTTTTACCGTATGTCTTCATTGGCGGATCTGTGGGGGCGATAGGGGCCATCCCCCCTTTTTTTATCGGAGGAGTTAAGACACCTGTTTTGTCGTAAATTGTCAGGAAATTAATTACAACGTTGCATATCTCCCTCGTAAGCCATCTTTCAAATTCCTAGTTAACTTATGTCAATTGTTTCTTCACATAGTAGTACAGTATAGCCCTTTAATCATGTATGGTGAACAAAAGCTTGGTGAAAGTCGCAAGAATGGTGATATTATGCTCATTTGAATACAAGTCACCAAAATCAGGAATCACACATTAATTGGAGAGAAGTCACCTTTTCATTTTAAATTTATTCTCCCCCCCCCCCCCTAAAAAAGGTGATTTCGAATAGGTGTCGGTTTGATTCGGAGTGCTATAAGGAATGCTATTTTAAAATGTTCATGTCACTGAAATCTCTTTGACCTTATGTAATCATGGACCCACTTTCGTAACAAGATATAAAAAGAAAAGAAAGATACACCCACACAACGCAGAATGATGCCCTTGGGTCTCTTTATAGGCATGTTTTCTGGAAAATGTTTTGGCTATAATTGGGATATTTCTGCCCTTCGTAATGAAGGGCCTCGTACCAAAACAGCATCATTATAAACGTCTCACGCGAACCCGATTTTATTTGTTGAAATAGATATTGTGATCCACGCTTTAATTTGATCTCTCAGGATTTGTTGTGGTTATGCAGTAGCGGCGTGAGCTACATCGTTGTGTAGCGATATCCTTGATGTGTGTGGGGTTTTTTCCTATCAAAAATCGCACTGGTTGTATCTTGGATCTGTGGACCCACTTGTAGTGAAGTTTAATTACAAGATTTGTGATGAATTAGTTTTTTTAAGGAATTTAATTAGCTCGCTTTCGGTTCCGTCGATTCTAAATGTGGTTGCCTTTGTATCAACCCAATTTCTTCAATAGCATTTGACTGTCAAGACGCTTTATTTTGGTGAACCGGTCATTTATGTGTGTGTGTTCCTTTCGTTCCCTTTGTCCGTCAGGATGTTGGGATGGAGTCTCACTGTCCCATCAGACCGCCTGTCAATCAAACCGGCTGAGAGACAGCAAGTCTAATGGATTTCCTCAACCCAGAAATCTCAAGCAGAAGTTTCAAACCAACCTCTTGTTCTCATACATATTTGATATATGATCTGCCCTGTTAAGAAGAAATACTTTGCTGGATTGAAGATGGTTACTTATGTGTCCTTGCTTGACGTCGATGTTGAAGCAGCTTTTAAAGGCCGGTTGACCGATCTCGGAACGGGCATTCTCTTACGATAAGGAGGCCACATGTCCACACACCAAAAAAAACCACGATCCATAGATCAATGCCAGTGTTGTTGTTGCGTCATTTCGATTTCGACTTTGAATTCTGATGGCACTGCGACAAGCGCTTGTCAGCGCTGGCGACAAGTCGAGGAAACAACACGGCGAGTATTGGGCACGGCCTCGGGAAATTCACTCAGTTGTCCGGCCCGGAGACGTCGAGCGGGTCTCCGCAAAACCCCCGAACTCCCCGGTCTTCAAATCAATCCCAGGCCCAGGACAGACCCGTATCGTCTTACCAACATGGACGGGTGGAAATTTGTTTTCATGTCGTCACCGGATCCAACTGACAAATCCCAAGTGGAGACGGCCACTTAGAATCGAGTGGTTTGCCTAGTTTGAAAAATCCAAGCTTGGCAGCACTGGATGCCTAAAGACTAGTTTATACACCTGTCTCAGAATGGCCCCGGCCCAGTGCTCACCTGCGGTCTTCGGGGAGTTCCCGAAGCCATATTCTACCTTATTGCACGCTAAATTGCAGCTTTGTTGTTTATTTAATGGGTTGCTGAATATTTCTCATAGCTTGGGAAATCCTTTAATTTGCTTTGGGGGGTTCAGATGTGATATTTAAAATATAAGACTTGATTAACACTACAAATTAAAAACAGCACACCGAAGGGTAATCTATTTGTTCCGTTCTTGTGAGCAGTTACAACTTCTTAGAAAAATTGATACCTCTTTTAGATCTTTCCTTTTAGGTGTTCTTTGTAACGTATGCTTTTCGTTCCGCTATTTGTAATGAGGTTGTCTAATCCTTCGAAGCACCACAACAAAGCAAATACCAAACACAAAATATTCCAATCATAACACGACAAGCTTTTAAATCGGTGCTCCATTCGGGTTTTTGCAAGATCATTTTTGGGTTTGGTTAACGTTGCGACAAAAGACAATGTCACTACAAGAACCGTGAACATGTTTTGTTGTTGTCCACGTCAAGAGTTCTTTGCAGGCGGCTTGTATAGTTTACACGTGTTCCTGTGAGGATTTTGAAAGTAATCCCTTTGTACCCATTTACATTTATATTTATTACATTTTACAAAATTTATTATTCATTTCCGCGATTTAATTGGCCTTAAAAAAGGATGTATAGGTGCACAATAGCCGATAATTACCTTCTTGTTGTAGATGTCAGTTCATATACTAAACATGAAACCAATGCGATTCCGCTCAGGGCGTCAAACTCGTATCACATTCGCCTTCGCGTAAAGTATAAACCGTTCTTCACTTTTGTACTATCTCTGACTTTGATGACTCTTGGTTTTGTTCAGACTTTTAAAAGAGATGTTCGAAACGTTTGAGAATTGGCTTCGTTTTCATTTTGATGTCGAATGGAGTGGATTTACTCACTAAGTCTAAGAAGAAGGACATAGACGACCTGTGACGGCTTCACAGTGCAATTTGTTCACGATTTGGCAACTCCTCGAGGTCAATTATCCACCATAGAGAATGCATTTAGGGCTCTTATGGGGTTTTTTAATTTCGTTAAAAACGGAAGATTCGGCCGAAATTGCTAAGTTTCTCCCCAAACGAACGAATCAAGCGGCCAGTCACGCCAGCTGAATCTGGAAAATCCGTATACAAAAAATTGGAATACTGTTAATGGCTTTTAGTGCAGCAATGGGAATTAGTACGATCTAGGATTGGAAATAAAACCGTGTGTGTCCGATGAATCATACTAACTTCTAAACACGTGTAAATCCCCTCCAATTTTAAACACGAACACTTGAAAGCATGTGCTCCACACTGATGAGTGAAAGGTCAGTGTCAAATCCAATTTTCACTTCCTCCAACCAGCGGAGCTCATTTTCACCATCCCTCCTCCGTATATCACGACAAGAGCCTTAATTATGATCTTTTCCGTGGCATACCATTTCCAGTCGGACCCATGTTCCGTCGTGAATGCTGGAATTAATCAAACATCTAACTCGTGCCATTCTCTACACCGACAGCGATTCACTGCACTTTGGCTGGGTGTATTTGATGTAGCTGGTTGGCACCTTGGTATACAAAATGTAGAATGACTGATTTCATTCAATCCGTGACGAGTCACAGACACCTCGACGGGATGCCTATCTTTGAGCATTCTCTGTCTTTGATTTAGTCTTCATAATAACCCCATCTGTTCATAGTTTCCTTCAACAAAACCATTCTCACAACAGGTGCACTTGTCATCAAAACAATAATGCAAGGACGACTCATAAAATAACCATAATATAGGCATACACTTTTTTAATTGATATTGAGGCATGTCAACGTTGTAGCCTTATTTTTTTCTGATGATGGAATGTCTTAAATCCTCATTTTCTAAATTTTGAGGTTACTGATTTTCCACTTTGATATAAACAGTGTAAAATCCAAACTGTTCCGGATCAGAAATCAGGGATGCATGTTTTATTTAGATGCCAATCTGCAGCTGTTAAATCTTTAACGTGGGTCTTTTAAATACATGACCATTTTGGGCGCAATTTATTTTCGCGCCAAATCTCCAAGTACTGCTGCGCCCGTGTAGTCACGAATCACTTCATCATTTCGCATTCCCAATGGTTGAGATCTCGATGACGTCAACGCGCCGCCAGGATCCCGTACCACTACTTTTCTCCGGATGGTTCATGTTATCTCGGCGCCGTGGTCGACTTTTCGAGAAAGTCATTGTAATTGATCCCCCCTCCACGGCTATTAATTCCATGTTTATTATCATCCATTCCACTTCCCCTATACAGACTCGAAATACCACATGTAGTTGATGCCACTGACCAGCATCAGACCAACGCCAATCATCAAGTTGAACGGTTTTAAAGGCATATAGGATCATTGGCATTTGCCGTAATTTCATGAAATGGACCGTTTTCAGTGCCATTAGACATCGTTTTACTGAGCTGTTCTATATTTGTGTCCATTGGCGCTGAGAAAAAAAACGAAAATAACGCGGTTCATTTTCAACCGCCAAAATGCTGTTCGAGGACTAGAACCCATAGGTCACAGGGAGTGTCGTAGTGCCGACTCTGTCTTGGGCAAGTATAATACATATGTAGTGTACACTAGCGTACATATGAAATCAACAGCTGGCTCACGGCCGTTTAACGGATGTATTGTATTTGAGAAAACTGTTCTCAACGATGGCTAGGTCCTAACCAGCGTTAGTACTGATACCAAATTCCTTGGGTTTTTCTTTAGAATGACATCATACCAGACTCAACGATTTCACAGAATGTTTCATACTATTATGTACCTACGATCACGCTATTTCGTAATATTTTTGGTCGTTTCGTTTTTGAGTGTTTGCAAATGATCCTATAATGCCTTTTAATGTTATCAGCAAAGCACACTCGGCGCCCCTTCGTCGATGGCTTCCACCATTATATTCCTAGACATAGATCATGATTTCTTTTTAATATCAACGCCTTTTGCGCCCTCTGTCGTTCACACAGTCATTGTGAAACAAACTACAGGTTTTCCTGGAAAACATTCCTGAGAACAATCGTTCCTGAGAAATCCTTCCTCTAAACAAATATACCAAATCTTTCCCACAGAGAGGGATAAAATGATGAAGATCTTGAAAACCAATCAACAACTTACCACCATGCAGCTATACCTAATACTTCAATCAACCTTATTTTGCAGTGTACGAAGTCTATACATTGTACATGTACAGTGCAGAGGGGCAGTGACGAGGCTAAGCTTCAGGTTGTCAAAAGAAATTTAGGTAACAAGTCACGTTTGACTTGTCAGTATTTGCCACAAGCGGGGGAAATATGTGCCATTTGTCACTGGTGAACTAAGCGGTGCATTTTGATTAAAGATTTCCGCAGAGGCGCAAAACAATCAAAATGGTGTCATAAAATAATGTCCCTCTCTTTAATGTATTATTTTCATTTTGCAGTTTCGAAAATGATGACATTTATGTTCGGCGTGTTGTGAGCTCTCACTTGAAGCAGACGCTGCTTTGAATAGCGATGAAGCAAAGATGACAAAACAACACTACAAGAGGACACAGACGAAAGGCGCATACGAAATGAAATGCAGTGGTAGGCCTTTATTTCTCATAAACATGTTTCTGTCTTGATTTTAATTCTTGAAGATTTGTCAACATCTTGTGTGGCGCAGTTGTTTTTGCAGGTTATAAAACTCACGCGTATAATCTTTGAACTTTTGAAACGGCCTAGAAAATGAAAATAATTAGACCTTTAACATAATAACAAACATATTTAAAGTGTAAGGCCTACATACGTGTGGCGTGTGAAGTAATCGAGCCTCCCCCAGGTATTCTTTTAATCCTAGATAGCATCATCAAAATAACACCTTTCGCACTAAAGGAAACCAAGCAAAATAGAACGTCTAGAAACCTTTTTAGGAAGTACATCACCAGCTGCCTATATACAAATGCAGCACGATCGATATAGTACAGTTCTTTTTTTTATGAGCTAATCGGGCAAAAATGAATGATCTTTTCCAATTCTGAGAAATACTTTTCTGTGAGCAACATGTATTATGGGTAAATACATGTTCCCCAAAACATATGTTCCCCATTGCATATGTCCCCTAACCCTAACCCATCCCAACCCCAACCGTAAGGATTTTGGGGAACATAGGTATTGGGGAACGTTGGGTAGACCCTGACTTGATAACCCCAAAGATTTGCTTTAAACTCATCATGTTTTACTCCCGAGATAGTGAACAATGGTTACCCTTGAACGTCGGTGTAAAAGACCTGCTTGTCGTATGCATTCAGAATCTGTCAATGGTACATTATTGCATGTATACATAACCAAAAGAAATCATTTGACTCAGCCGATAGATTTTACACCGAATGCACAACTTGACAGCGACGGACAGACAAAACGGGCGGAGCCCACACTTGCAATTTCTTTGACAGTCTAGCCGCCAAAGATGCCGCGAAACGCCCGTTGTGCTGATCGGCAACTGGTTGGACAATCACGTAGCTTGGTAATTGTGTTTCGACAACCTTGCGCGGGGGTTTCTCGGGTTGTTTTGTCCCCCTGGGCGACGGGAACAAAACAGGAAAGAGAACCTCGTGTAATTTTGTATAATTCCCGGGCCTTAGAATTTCGTTAGTAATGTTAACCACATTAGGGCCCTTGCCTTCCTCCTAGTAGTGTTTTCTTGCTCCTTTACGTGCTCGCTGCGGTCACCATCACTAATCGATACTCATTGATCTCCGATTTCACTTCGTAGGCATTCAATTAGTCGATTCCGAATTCGAGACTTCAGTTCGGAGCAGAAATCAGAGTGGCAGAAGAGACACAAAAACAATTTGCCGTGACGTCAATGAATATGGTATCCTCTTTTCTTGATCAAAACAATTGACAGCTACGTATGTCTTCGCTTATTATAGTTTGTACTATAACATGACGGGGTTCGAACTCAGAGAAGTCTTTCGCCTTTCACAGCAGTCACATTTCATCTGGATGAATAGTTGAATATAATTTCATTTTTGAGAAAAAAACAAATTGCCAGCTTTAATATATTTAAGTGAGTAATATCAAAGCTAATATATGCAGAATGTTTTCTATGACTTAAAATCAAAAATCCGAGATTTCATTAAGGTATTCGTTCCCTAGGGTCATAAAGCGACCTCCAAACCCGTCAACGTTCAAATTGTTGAACTAGACTGTGAGTTTGAAGCAATGACCAATGACCAATCGACCAATGTCATGTAATATACCTTATGCATTTTAGGTGTCTCAGAGGCTGTTCTTTGTTATTTTAATGTAGTTACAATGAATGCGCAAACTGTTATAACCCATGCCTATCCCAGCGGTACACATTCAGTACCCCTCTACTCCGCCTCAATGCATGAGGTATACATTATCAACTAGGCAGTTACCTGGCTTTGGCGTTTCGTAGGACACAGAGAGTTGCTGGATGTATTAGTCTCTGTTGCGCCCGAAATCGCCCATTTATTCACTGTTGAGCCCGAAACCACCCCGAAATCGGTGGTCTTTTTGTCACGCTGTATCGTACGCACCCATATGAACAGCGACCTCTATAGTCATATTGGCGTGTAGCTTGGGAGTTGCCCTTTCAGATGCCATAACAACGTAAGAAGAGTAAGAGAGAGGACCCCCCGGGGTCGCAATCGCTTAACAAAGGTTGAACAATCTAGGCTGGACCAAGCCTCACCCACCCACCGAGTTTGAGCGCCGTGCGACCTGCCACTTCCGAGAGTAAGCCCGTACAAACATCCAATCCCAGACAGAGACTTGCGTATTACTATTTTGTTTTGTGGTGCTTTCCTCCAGTTTGGTCTATTGTACTATACATTCAAGATGACTTAAACTGGTCGAGCCTTTCCGTATAATATTCACTCTATCGCACCGATGTGTCATGTTCTGTCAATCACACTCCGTCTATGTCATGTCATAGAACGGACGGAAACGTTAGATGGATGACACGGCCGTCACTGTTGTCACTTAAGCTATAAGATTGCATCACCAAACATGCTTCAGGGTTTGCTCTGCGGGAGATTTCATCTCCTGAGGCTTCCCAGAGTTCTCCTACCTGTTTATGTCACAGTTCTATAAGCTTCCGTCTCAAACAGATCTTGTAATGTGCTCGGACAACAAGTACTGGTACTTCACTACCACATCTAACGTTAGTGTCTCACCTTGGTCTCACCCTTTGCTTGAATGATTTTTCGGTTATTATATATTTATCCAGTCATGTTGCTCGAAACACGTTTTCAATTTCCTTTTGATATTTCAGTTTATCTCAATAACATTGGCTGGATGGGTTTTGTGCTCATTAAATGTCTTATTTTTGCCGTTCGATCTGTCACCGTTTCCACCTTACAACCATCACGTATCGCTGTGGAAACCTACTGCATGCACACCACGCATCCGGCTTATACAAAAACATATCACTGCTCTTTTTTCCATGAATTTATCGAGCCAGATATGTCTGTCTAACTCATATTTCCAAGAGAAAAACGGCCAAAAGGAAAATTTAAAATATCAAGTAAAATATGAATTTCACGCAATTTTCAGGAAAGAGGATTTGTAGCCATAGGGGATAGTTTAATTTTTTTGTTAAAAAGTGACTGTTTTGGGGACGTTTACAAAATATTGATTTGGAAAACTGGACTTCAAAATAAGACTATAAAACAATAGTTACAATACACCGGTTGTACATAGGACACTATTCAGAATATACGCCTTTTACAGAAACCAAATACTTTTTTCTTAAGCTGGGTTTTGAAATGGTTTAAGTATGGCATTGTTTTTAAAAGGTTTGGTACGCTCTTGGTTGGTAGAACATGTTGTGTCAATGTGGTATATTTTTGTAATGTGTACAGTTATTAAGAAATACGAGACAAATTGCAATTTTGCTTTGATTCAGATCTGAAAGAATTGAAAGAATCGATAAGTTTGTGTGAATTAAGTTCAAAATGTAATGTATAAAAGATATTAGTGCCCCCAAAAATGAACGCAATTCAACATCACTATGCTGAACGATACTGAGAGTTTTTGCACCGCCTCGTTCTGGATAATAGGGCATGTATATACACGTTCTGCTGGTCTTGTATTCACGTTCTGGTCTTATATTCATGTTCTGGTCTTGTATTCATGTATTGGTCTTGTATTCGTGTTCTGGTCTTATATTCGTGTTCTGGTCTTATATTCAAGTTCTGGTCTTGTATTCATGTTCTGGTTTTGTATTCACGTTCTGGTCTTGTATTCGTGTTCTGGTCTTGTATTCACGTTCTGGTCTTGTATTCATGTTCTGGTCTTGTATTCACGATCTGGTCTTGTATTCATGTTCTGGTCTTGTATTCGTGTTCTGGTCTTGTATTCCACGTTCTGGTCTTGTATTCACGTTCTGGTCTTGTATTCATGTTCTGGTCTTGTATATTCACGTTTTGGTCTTGTATTCGTGTTGTGGTCTTGTAGTCATGTTCTGGTCTTATATTCATGTTCTGGTCTTGTAGTCATGTTCTGGTCTTGAATTCCCGTTCTGGTCTTGTATTCGTGTTCTGGTCTTGTATTCATGTTCTGGTCTTGTATTCACGTTCTGGTCTTGTATTCACGTTCTGGTCTTGTATTCGTGTTCTGGTCTTGTATTCATGTTCTGGTCTTGTATTCACGTTCTGGTCTTGTATTCATGATCTGGTCTTGTATTCACGATCTGGTCTTGTATTCATGTTCTGGTCTTGTATTCACGTTCTGGTCTTATATTCATGTTCTGGTCTTGTATTCACGTGCTGGTCTTGTATTCACGTTCTGGTCTTGTATTCACGTTCTGGTCTTGTATTCACGTTCTGGTCTTGTATTCACGTTCTGGTCTTGTATTCATGTTCTGGTCTTGTATTCACGTTCTGGTCTTGTATTCATGTTCTGGTCTTGTATTCACGTTCTGGTCTTGTATTCATGTTCTGGTCTTGTAGTCATGTTCTGGTCTTGAATTCACGTTCTGGTGTTGTATTTATCGTCTGTTCATTTACCTTCGAAATATGTCGACGTCTGTTCATCGCCCTAATCAGAAAAGAATATACCATGTACACAAGAGACGGTCAAAATTCTCAATTGCAAAAGAAAAATCGCTGGCTAATGCTCTTTGAATTCATGTCGTATGCATTTCACCTAATGGATTTATACTGAAATTAAAGCGAAGTCCAATCTATTTTTATCCCAAATAAAGGGTATGGAATTGAAATAATTGGAATCGTAAATGGAGTTTCTGTTGATAGGTTCAGATCAGCGGTATGCAATTACTGTAGGGAATTCGGCGGATCGTATATCGATGGCTTACATTTTCTCCTGCCATTGCGCAGACAATAAACATTCTGACGATCCGAATGTCTTAAAGCTATGCCGTAGATTTATCAGAATTTTGACGGATACAGATGCGAGTTTTCACATGAAATCAACCAAACCTTAAGTCTACAAATGAGTTTTAAACGTGGTGTACATAATTATAACCGGATTCTTTATTGTGAATTTACATCAAATCGCAATTACCTGCGGGTTTATGTTGTTTCTTCTGCGTGTAACCTGCCAATAAAATGTAATTTCGGAAGAATAAACTGCTCGTTGCAAAGTTTGCTCTCACCTCTATATTCAATGTGGCACACTTGCAATTTGGGAGGAAACAAATTCCAACGCGCTTCACACCCTATTCCCAAACCCTCGCTGAAAGTTTCAAAACCCTCACTATTAAACCCATGAATATTACTAAAATTAATTTGTTAATGTCTTATCAATAGTCGTTTGTGGGTTTTTTAGGGGGGGGGTTGCGGGTTTTTTTTGTGGAGGGGGGGGTGGGGGAGGGGGTGGGGTGGCGCCTGGGGCTGGCATTTTTTCTCCAACAAAAAAATAACTACAGCCGTTTTTTTTTCCTCCGTTGGGAAAGACTTTGCATAATTAGTGAATCTCATACCACCACAAGAAAATGAGGCTACCCTGAGGCAGTTTTGATCAAAAGAAACCGAAAAAGTTGTACCGAACATCGTGCTACTGTAGCGCAGCGAGAAATCGTACAGGTGCGGAGAGGGATTCAAAATAAAATGCCTTGCCTCGGGGATTTAGAAAGCGGGGGAGGAAAGCAAACATGATGGAAAGCCTTACATAAGGTCGCAGGTAGAAACCCTTACTTGTCCACGATTACGAAACGGTTCTTACTATGAACCTTACATAAAATTCAAAATTGAAACAGTGTTATTCTTCTTTTATCCTTTATTCCTTTTCTGTTGTGCCCTTTGTATAGGAATTCTTTGGCTGCATTACCAGAATGTTTAAGACTCAATGTTCTAAGTGCATCACGTACCGGTATATCACGAGTGTTTTGAGGCACAGTCCCCGCGCCCAGCTATCCTGAAAATTGAAACATGCATTTTGATATCGCGGACCGTTTTTATCGTTGGAATTCCTGGGTCCTAATTATCTCTTGCCCCTTTTAATTAGTCTCATTAAATTCCACGGCCTTCAAATTCGAAAAAGGAAAACAATCTGGTATGACGCCAAGACATGGCATGGGTCTACAGCGTGTGATTAGCCTCACTCTGCGTCCATCGAAAAAGTGTCAAAAGGAAATTGTCTAGCAATTTGTCGGTGTGAATAGTGGGGGAGCTACAGGAAAATACTGGATTGCAGAATATGTCCAAGCTTAATTGTTGATCATGCTCAATGTATTTCCTTTCTTTCTACCACAATGAGGGTGGGTTTTTTTCTTGTTAGATGCATAGACATGCAGTGCACACTCCATCTCGAACTGAGGATTATATCCACGTGTGGCATGGAGGGAGTAGATGTCAAGGGGAGGGGTTGCAGGCATCTGCTATTTTTATCGGTGATTTTTCAATTTTGTGCAGCCGAAGGGGAAAGATCACCTACCCCCCGCCCCGTCCCCCCTTACCCCCCGCCCAGTAGATCCGCCACTGCTGTTTATCCTGAATATTTAGTTATATCACTTGTGAATTTATCAAATTAATATACATGTATCAGGAAAGGGGGGTTATTAAATTCGCTCACGTACACGCAACATGCCTTGGACAATCAAACGAAAGTGCTGAATTATTTTTTCAGGTTATTTAAAGGTTTAATGTTCTTTACTCACTGAATGAATAATAAGAAACGTAATCGTCACGAAACATCAAACAATGAATCATTTTTTTTCTTTAAAATTGCAAAAAACTCTCTTTACGAGTAATACAATTTATTAGTTACAAGTTGAGATTCCTCTGAACCTGAATATACATTCGTTAATTACTATATGTACAGTTTTTTTTTGTATCGAGCAAAACACAAATAATTAGGTCCATTTAAAATTGTACGTGTTCCTCCACCCGTGTCCACACACAGTAATTAATCATCAAGATGAGATTTACTATAAAAGGCCACGTGTTTGGTTTTTTTGTTTGTTTGTTATTTTTTTGCTCAATGTTGTGCACTTTGTTGACTTCTACTGCATCCTGTGTTCCTCATTAAACTGGCAACCCAGGGCCACTCTTTCCATTACAGGGAACCTTCTACAAACACATAAAACAAGTTTAATTGGCGAGTTGTTGACTTTCATCTAACTTCCATTTTTAACGATCCATCCATCTTCAAATTTTTTGTCTTTAATGAACTGCCAGAAGATGAACGTTTCCTTCAATTCTCTCCGTCCCAGATATTTTATGAAACCATTTCGCCAACCGCTGTGTGTTTAAGGTTTTAAAAATAAAAGGGTAAACTTGTTCGGTAAAAAGGCCAGGATATACCACTGTCCAAAAATTGTAATATTAAGTGCGCCATTGAAGACTTAATTCAGGAATTTTCTGAAGTGCAGAAAAAAACATGTATAATTTTGGGGGTAAACCAATTCGGGTGGCTTATGGTCCATACAATTATTTTTGAAGCTAAAGAACACAGTCCGTGTGGGCCTGCTCTCCGCACCCTTGCAAATCAGGTTGTGTATCTCATGGTTATCAAGAATTAAAATATAAATTCTGGGCAAAAGGTAGGATGGAAAGTGAAGAAATCTCCGTCATCTAGCAAGCTTGGGGTTCCGCACGGACCTAGACACCCACCAGCGTTATTACGATAACCAATTACGATATATTCGTTCGTGCCTGGAGAATTAACATAATAAAAAAATTAGTTCTGAATTGCACATTATAGTTCTTAAGGCCACGATTAAACATAAGTTCAAATGCGTCAATAAACAAATAGATACAGCGGGCAAACTTTAAAAAAAAAAACGTGTGTACAACCATTATTCATCCGCGTAGAAAGAAAGTAGGCCCTTTTGCGCTTTTTTTGTAAAACTCCTTCGATCAAATATACTTCCTACTTTTATAGGCAATTATATACTTTCCTGTAATAACTGTTAATTAATGACCGTAAAAAGGCGAAGTTTACACTTCATTACAGCTGGCTTTTGACGCTCTTTATTCGCACATTGTATCCACTAACTTCCCTTGCTGTTCAGCTCACTCTTGCCATTTTGTCCATTTATCCACATTCACTCCACACATTCACTCCACACATCCCATCCACTCATTCTCTCCAACAACAAAACCACCGCCCTCGTCACCTATCCCACAGCTCTGCTCAATAGGCCTACGTCTTAGCAACTTCTCTTGTCCGTAACACTGACTTATCCTTACATCTCAACTGCCATTCACTCATTCAGTCATCAACAGAACTCCAGACAACGATTGTTTCAAGCCAAAATGCGAAAGTCACTTCCGCTTTCCCAAAAATTTCTGCTCGTGTTCATGTTTATCATTTAAACTGGTAACACTAAGACGTAAAGACTTTCAGGTACAAAAAAGTTAAACATTTCGAATCAAACTTTGAAGTGCTTTAATGTTAAACCTATAGGCTCCATTGTAAAATTCAGATTTCGAAATTACACAAATAGATGTCATTATATGGTGCAGTGTAATTCGTGAATTACACTTGTTTTTAGACGTGAAATGAAATATATAGGTGCAAAGTTATATTTCCATGGAATTTCAATGATACGAGAGTTAACGGGAAAACCTATATATTACGTAAGGTATTTACTAAATTTGTTCATTGCACATTTTCATAAGAAAGTATTCAGATGTTACTTAAACTCGTGTTCTTCCAAAGCAGCCGCTGTGGTCAGGCTTGGCAACTCCTTCGTGAATCCCTCCTTGCCGGCAAGAAAGTATGTCTCAATCGTCCCTTTGCCCTGTCCAAAACAAAAAGCAAACGGAAGGAAAATTCACAATTAAGAAACAGCTTAAGCTTCATTACGCTTGTCACCTCAGCGCTCATTCAGTCTTGCAATTTTGGAATCTAATCACTGCGTGGGTTTAATTGGCTACTGGCGCTCCTCGCAGCTAGGAACCTCCCATAGACCTCAGTGATAATTACGCACATTTCCCGAAATTATTAAATATACTCTCCAAGGTGTTTGAGACAAACATCGAATGAAAGCTTATTGTACCATCTTTCATTTTCAGTAGGACATAAGGTCAGATTCCTTGCAACCAGACCTTGGAAAAAGGATAAGTAAACAATCCAAAACATACAATTTTCGGGGATTTTAGGCCGTAATACCCCTTTAATGATAAAGAAAGCCCATAGACTCTTCACCTTCATTTGCACGCTGCCACGCTTTTCAAGATGAAAAGTTCCTATTCTCATCAACACGTCTTTGCACTCGGGACTTACATGGATTCGCAAAGCTGCAAAGATACAATCAAAATACAAACACAATTTTGCAGAATTCGGATTGAAAGAATGAAAAAAATTAAAACAAACAGGTGTTTTTTTTTGTGACTGGGTGCTGTAGCATCAGATTCGTCGGTAGAAACGTTACATTTTCTGTGAGGGATTTTTAGCTTTGAATGTCGCTAACGAAATAAATGTTTTCTACTTTTTTTCTATTTATATCACCACCTGTTTTTGGTACGCCACTGCTGTCGCGTAGGCCAACAAAAAAATCATCGATGTGATCGTGAAGAGATCCCGTAATGTTTGGATAACATTAGAACGAGACATTATTGATGAGCAAAGCTGAAGTAATAAAACGGCAATGGTTGATTTTACAGTGGTCCTAATCCCATAGGAGCAATTACAGAGAAGCAATTTCCTAGAGTATTTTAAAAGACAAAAAACCACGGATGTTAAAAATCAAAACCTATTCGGGCTAGCACTTCACATGATAATCACTAGCTGTATGGAACGATAGAGGGCGCACTCTTTAAAAACTCGTATACCCCGAACTGGCTGCAAGAAGGTCGTGTTATAGTGAATTTATCCAACGCTTAATTGTTCGCTGTATTTCCAAAAAAAAATGGCTGATAGAAATATCAAGAGACGAATTAATTTTGTCCTCCTTCACGAGATGAAAAAAAGCGCAACGAGCACCCCAACTCCAACACAACGATACTTAGGCTGACCTTGATTGCTTGGTTCAATATTAAATAATACACACGATATTAGAATCCACCGGGAATAATCATACAATTATCAGAAGAAATACAGTCACAGGGGACTATGAATCCAAATTGACAACATGCGACCGATCCTTAGACTAAGTTCTTTAGAACCTGCGTGCCTATACTCAATAACATGTGCTTTGCTTCGAGATTATCTCTGGCATTATGTGGTCACGTGCGATTTTACAATTCGATTGGACTCCGTTGGATTGAAATATAATCCGTTCATCGGACAAAAGGAATGGAATAACCGAGTATTTGGAATTTTAAAATGCATCAAGTTGAAAATGGAGAACACCACTATTATTTAAAATTATGATTATTTGAACAAGTACTAACAAAATTACAAGACTCATTTTCTTTAAAGTTATTTGTTTGGGTTTTTTTACCGAAAAGGGAAATCGATTAACTGATACTCTTTCTGGTAAACCTTTCTTACTTATGAACCTTTCAAACGAATTCTTTAAAATTTTCCAGAACCTCATTAAGGTGCATGGATTTTACAAATAAAAGGAAGTAATAATCTTACCTAGCCCGGTAGACTCCATCCTTGATGCGTAGTTTACGGTGTCCCCGAAGAGACAATATCGCGGCATCTTCTTACCAACAACACCCGCGACAACGGGGCCTGTACGCGAAATTTAAAAAAAAAAATTTCCCCCATTTTAATATCCAGGTGCAACAAGATTGATAAAAGTCGCTCAAATTTTGAAAGAATTAATTGCTTTCCGTAATTTACTTTTTGGTTTATGATGTTTATAACTCCATTAATGTAATGGGGGTGAAGACGCCTAACAACCAAAAAACCAAGACAATCATAACCTTTAGTTCTCTATCATTCACAATGAAGTCAGAAGTTAGCCATTTCATTCACACGAGCTTGTTACCTAATGATCAATAGAGGGCGCTATGAGGAGTTTAAACGGCTCCACAAATTGGGTAGAGTTTCGGGGCGGATCTTGGTTTGCAGCAAGTGGGCATCTGCCATGTTTTAATGCACGATTTGCCCATTTTGTGCGGCCCAAGAGGAAGGTTCAGATCCCCTTAAACCTCCCCCCTGTTGATCCGCCACTCGAGTGGAACAATTGAAGTAATTTACATTGCTTAAGGACTCACACACACCATGATCCCATTGGCTGGTCCCAACCCACGGGATAGTCTGGCAGCCACTTACCCGTGTGGACCCCGATCCTGAGCTGTAGATGCTCGTCTGGTTTGTGAGAGATGTGGAAGGTCTTCACAAAGCTGAGTAGATCCAATGCCATGGTGCATATCTCGCCTGCGTGCTTGTTACCATTCCGGACCGGCAGACCGCTAGCCACCATGTACGCATCACCGATGGTTTCAACCTGAAGTTCATGAGATTTAGAAAGATTAGTTGGTTACTCTGCGTCTTGGATGCTGCACTTTCACTGGGCTATAGAACGGTCACGTGTCAAGTTTAAACGAATGTAATATTTGTTACGTCATCCAAGTACCGTCTTATGCATTTCAGTATCTTATATCTTTCATTTGGGTGTAAATAAAAAAATATATAATACAGGGAAATCCTCAAATGGAAGATGAATGGAATTGTTGCTCCGGAACGATCTCTCGTGTGGTTTTCTTGTACATAATCTATAAATTCCGCCAGATTCTGAAATGTCAATAATTTGTTTTCTTTAAGGATAGGATATTGGATAATATAAGATTATCAGATGATAGGATTATTGATTGATTGAAGAGAAAAGGTGATTGATAAAATCTGATGAACAATAATCATATAAGGGTTCGTTTAATTTGTCGGTCTTCATTCTTGCCAACCAAATGTTTTCCACGATAAGGCCTAGTGAATAATGTAACGTCTGAACTCACCGGTCGTAGTGTGTTTGGATAGGACCCGTAGTGCTAGCACGATGCACTAGCACTTGACCTTTGACCCATTCACTCACCTTGTACACGTCATAGTGCTCTATGGTGCCGTCAAAGCCAGTGTACAGATTGTTCAGCAAGTCGATGACCTAAAAAAAAAAGTAACGATGAAGATAATTTTACCAAACAAATTTTTAATTCAAAACCTTTATCACATCTTGACAGAACCAACAAAATATGTTGTGATTTGCTTCAAATACTATCTTAACAAAATGATGGGGTTTTTTTTCATGGTTAAACAACAACAGACGGATGCAAAACAAATCGATATTTTTTACTAAAAAAGTAACAGATAGTTACAAAATATTAAATGTTATTTAGCCCCTGTCTGTTCCATACGTAGCTCCTCGTTAATAAGGTATTGTCGCCGTCCTTTCGTAAACCAAAACACCCGTTACATTGACAATGTTGTGTTAGGGCCTACGTCTTTAAAGTTGTCTTTAAGGTTCAGAATCGGCCTCTGTGCAAACGAGCCGAGAAAGTTAATTATTTAATAACGGAGTTGTTCTTATTTATTATACCTGCATGGGAGAACTTGCTGCGGCTAGTCTCGTGAACCCCACAATATCGCTGAAGAACACCGTCACCTGCTGGAAGGTCACCGGCTCCACACTCTTGCCTTGCTTCAACTCATCGGCCACAGATCTGAGCAAAGCCAAATGTTCAGCTTATTCTCATACTTCATAGTTAATGTTTACTCAAAACAGGCTTGGGAGAGTCATAATCCTCTAGGACGGATCATAAGTGAATAAGAAGGGGCAACGGGAACCATCCCCCGAACGCTTTTTATGTAAAAAGGGGATGAAAGATCGAGTATTTAATCTATACCAGTAACCTGGTTTCTGTAGATGAGAGATTGGCAATTGTGGAGAGCGCCACCAATGTATTATTTGTTGCATACCTTCTCCCATCTCCCCGATATTCAGTTTCTGATTTTTTTTTCCTGTTTGAATATTTATTGCTTTCCAATTGTTTCGATCCACAAGTGAGGTTGATTAAAGAAACAGAGACTCGGCCTCCAAGAGCTTTCCATTATTTCCGTTTTCCCCCTCCTTTTAAAATATTTTGTTCAAGTACGCCTACATACAGTCGATGTAGGCCGTTAATATTTCAAGGTCTCTAGACATTTTTCTCTCGAAGAAACCACTTGCCTCATTGAGTCGGTCACGTTTGCGGTTTATAGTATGCTACGTATTGGTTTCCATGGCAATACCTAACCTTAGAAATCATCTGGTTTCCTTTTCTTCTCTGATTGGGCAAATGAGGCTTCCTTTAAAACCTCGTGGCTTGTCAAAACACATTTATAGCCTTGTTGGCCAAAACAAATTCACGTCACTTCATCAATTTTCAACCGAGCAGGCCTAGAATCATAAAACTTGTATAATGTTCAATTTGACAGTTCAAATGGTAAAATAATTCCTAATACTTTACCAAATCTTTCATTTGCAAATCGATTACTTTAATATATCAGGTGACGAGAAACATAAAAAACAATTTGTCTAGCTCAAGCAATTTTATTTTCTCTATTGTTTTGATTTCGAACGGATTGAACATCCAAATGTATACCTTGGTAATATTTGATAGAGAAGTTCGTCTGTTCGTTTCTTTTCCTCTTCCAGTTGTTTGGTCCGTTCGTCTACCATCTCCTCCAGTTGATCTGTGTACTTTTCCATCATGTCCACCATGTTATCGATTAGATTTCCTTTCCTACGAAAGAGCGAGTGAAAGGTGTTTTGAACAAAGTTATGGACTAATTGGGAAACCGCCTACAGAGGGCGGTATAGCTCAGTTGTTGGAGCGCTGGTATGGTTATCTGGAGGTCGCTGGCTCCTGTCTCGCTCCAGTCAGGTCTTTTTCTTTTACATTTTATAACTCAAAAGCGTTATCTTAAATCAGGCAGCGGGCGCTATTTGTATTTATGAAGCAGATCCGTAGAGCAAGGATGGACAAGAGAGGGCGTCCTGTAGTGACACTGATGAGCATAAAAACGATAACGAAGCTCAGAACTGATTTTATTTTTCTCGTGAATTCTGCGTTCGTATAAAACCGAGTTCTTAAATAATTTAAGAAAGATACTTTCATTGTTCTCTTTGAATACATTCTGTATAGCCAGTGGCCTGGGGTTAGTCCTTTTGTGTGCGCAAGAAATGCACGTACATTGCTTACGGCAAGGAACCTACCAACAATGCTTTGCGACGCCAGCTGCATTTTCTTCACAAGTTTTTGTGATGGGGACAAGCGGTCGGCAGGGAGTGCCCTTTGATAGGATAGTGGGACGCGTGAGTGCAGTGATGAACAGTAAACACAAAAGTAAACATTTTACCTGCCGTGCGAACACTGCTGAAGGTGCTTAATGGCGTTGGCTATGGATGGTCTGGCCTCGGGATCAGCTGCCCAACAACTCTGCATTAGCTTCACCACTCGACTGTCCACCGACTCGGGGATGGCTGGTCTGAATGGGGGATCCTTGCAGGCTTTCACTAATTGTATTATATCTGTTTGGAAATTGTATTTTTCAATTTCATTATCCATGCGTAAAACCGATGAAATACAATTGAACGCCACGAACTATACCGAGCATTGGGATATACCGAGCATCCACTTAGGCTCAAAAGTGTTGGTGCACTTATGCTTAACATTTCTGAATATAAACATATTCAAACTGTCCATTATGTCTTACCAAAAATGCTTCTGAACTACATTTAGATTTAAAAAACAGTTATTTAAAATCTCTTCGATAGTTTTGGAGATGCTTTGGCCCAACGATGACATGCATGGCATCATAACAGATGTAGCAATACGAACAATAACAATTGCTGGGCCGATATCAAATTTTAAACTGCATAACTTTTTGGTATGGTGTCGAGTAGGAAAGGTACGTGTATTGGTCACATACCTTGAGCTGATAGTTCCACCATACAATAAGGCGAGTCGCGGAGGAATATTTCCTGGAGTAAAATGCCGTACGAATAGCAATCAGCGCTCTGTGTTCCTTGCAATGGCGGCTTCTCCATGTTGAGTAGTTCCGGCGCCGTTGTAAGATTCCCTTTGTAGAATATGAACATGAACATAAATAGATTTAGGCACTCTCAATATGAGGTACGTATTCAGTTTATCTTCTTATTGTGCGCCTGTGTAGGCCTACTTTTTCCAATCGGATCTGTACACGACAACATCATTGTCGTAGCTAGCTGGGAGGGGGGCACGTGGTACCGGTATTTGGTTGGGAAAATTATTATATATTTTGAGGGACCACTATATTTTGTTGATCCTTGGGTGTGAAGGATGGTTCTGACATGAGGAAATTGATTCATTTTCTTGAACTGAGCGGGAATGCATTTTCGTCCTATTCAAAACTCATCAGCCGCATTGGTTCCGAGGAACCGGGGTAGTCCATAGTTAGGTGTTTGACAATTGGGTGTGGTGGGGAGAAACCCTTTAAAAGTTGATAACAGTAGTGATCATGGTAGTTGAGGTGATTTTAATTATCGAGCGTATCTCCAACGAATTACTAACGATTAAATTACCACTGATAACCCAAGTGCAAAGAAACTTCCAAACTCCAATATTGAATTCAATTTAATAGCGCTGCTAAGCATACAATTTTTTAAAGCAACGACGATATTTCCTGAGCAAAAAAGCAACAGGATACCAGTCAGAATGGCAAGTAATGCCTATAATTATTACTTGTCGCCGGTACTCAGCTCACAGATCCACTCACTTGCACATTTAGCCTCTGCGCTGAACCTGTTGTCCGCAGCTCCTTCCCTGAGCTTGATCAGACCAAAGTCCGAGATCTTACAGACCCATCGGCTGTCCACTAGGCAGTTGGTTGACCGCAAGCTGCCGTGGGACTGAACGGGTGAGGAGTGGAGGTGATTCAGACCCTGCGTGGATGGATCCAAAAATGGTCAGAAACAAACAGAGAGTTGTTATCGTGAGTGGAATTAAAGATTAGCCATCTTGAAAGAAACAACTCAAGTGAAGTACAAACAAACTTACTCTGGCCACATCCATTGCGAAGGACCACTTGAAGAGGTAATCCAGTTTGATGTGATCGTTGTTGAGTACATCCTATCAACAAAATAAAAAACACAGAGACGAGTCAGTACATTCAGAAACATAGTTGCTAACTGCAGGTTTTTATACGTGATTCATCGTGATTTTGCTCAAAAAGACGTGGACAGAAAGATGTGACAACTAGACTCCTATAAATTCATTTTGTTTATTCACTTTCGTGATCGACTTGATGATATGAGTTGGACCCAACTGTCCCTGTCGAGCATAGTGTTGGAAAAGAGATGGACCGCTCAGACCGACCAGTTTCCAACTCGATGGATGTTGTCAGTGTCATGTTGGGACGACCTCTACGGTGAGGGGCGTCGGAATTCCAGAGAAGAACACGACTAGCTGGCTCATTATGACGGAAAACGTGACCGGCTAGCCGAAGGCGACGCCGTCTGATGATGGCGGAGATAGGGGAAAGGCACCGTATAGAACGGAGTTGGGGAGATATTGTTGCCAAGAAACGTTCTGCACAGCGCGCAACACCCGTGTATAGGCGCCATCAATTGATGTAGAGATTCGTTTCGTCAGGGTTCAGGACTAACAATCAGGATTCACAACTCTGTCCTATCATTATGTTCATAAAATGGTTTCCATTTCCAACACTCTGTAACAGCTTTAATGTAACAATTCTACGACTATTTCCTGTATTCAGCACTGGGTTTCTCAAGTGACAGTAATTCTTGTCTTTCATGGTGTCAGTTTGGTTTCAATGTTTACTCTTCGCTCGCCTCCAATAATTCTTCAGAGGAAGTCTCAATTATTGTTAGGGAATATCCCAAGGGTGTCTGACTCTGGTATGAGAGTGATTTCAAATTGCTCTGGCTTATGGAAACACTAATTAAGGTGGAATTTTATCCTTTCTCGAGTTGTGGTGTTCAAGTGTTTCCCGACCAGGAGGTTTCAGCAAACTGTAATATAAAGGAGGGAACATGGCTTGAAAGGGAGTAGCGATCAAAAGTCAACAAGTTGGCTCAAAAAAGAGTGGTCACATATTTTTTACAGAAAGGTTGGCCTACCTGCAAACTTCCTCGACTGCAATACTTGTAGACGATGCAGACGTTTGGAAGCTCTACGCATGCGCCGAGGAAAGGGTTGATGTTCGTGTGTTGGAGATCCCGGAGCTGTACACATGAACAGAAACAAACACAGTTGGATTTTTAATCCCTGTTTCTTTTCATTGATTTCGCATCTTCGTAGTGACAACCTTCGTTGATCCATACATCGTATTCGTAACTTATACCACAATACCGTTCTTATGCATTCGTGCACATGAATGTCATGCACGTGCCAGTTCGTCACTTTTATATACATGTACATGTATACTATTTACATTAGTGATAAAAACAAAAATAACATAACATGAAGCCAAAAATCAATATTAGATTCTTGACGTAAAAGTCAGTCAAAAGTCGTCCTTACGGATGATTGAAAGTTATATTTACCTTTTGTTTCCACCGTTATCAAAAATGTGTTTGAAGAATCAATTTAGCGATTTGAGGTTGGAGGTTGTGAGGTTCATTTAGTTTCCTACCAAACTCGCCAAAACACACAGATCTGGTTTCATTATTTTATACTACCCGTATTTGGGTTTTTTTCTGTCGGTCCTGTTTGTCGGCATTATAGATTTTTTTCTTGACATGTCTCATCAGGTTTCTACACGGACAACTACCGACGCCTTTGGGTCCATTCTTGTAGCTCTTCACCATGGCCTTGTCATGGGATCTTTCATTAAAAAAATAATGATGATAAATAAAATTGTACCTGTTTGAATTCCTTGAGGATTACTCTGTTGATGTGGAGAGCCGGTTTATTGATGGGTTTAATGGCGACCCAGGCTCCTTGGTACCGACCCACTTTGGTGAAGGCATTGGCGCTGAATAGTGACACTGCGCTGCCGTCCATGTTGCGTGCATGATCGCTGATTTGCGACGAGAACTGGAGCACAGAAATCGTTTCAGTTTAAGTAGAGAGTCACATATTGGCACAGGAATACTGTTCATTATAATCATTGCCGTACAAGATGGAGTTAATCATAAATAGCATGTATTACGCCCGTTATAAAGAACGTCCATAGTGCCGTTGATTCAAGAACAATTATACACGAAAGGAAAATAAACTGGAAAAAAAGGTTATTAAATGGCCTATGCAATATAATTTGTTTAATGCAATCCTTGAAAATGCACCCTTGTGTCTAATTGTTTTTGCCATTTTAAAGGGTATTTTGGTGCCTTTTTGGCTTTTATGTTAATAAGAATTTCCATATTCATGAGCAAAACTGTTATGTGACTCCGGGCAGAAAACTCGATGTTACAGCTATTTCAGCACAAAAAGTTGCTAGAATTTAGGATATTTTGCTGTTGTAAATTTTCTTCTCTTTGGTGATTCGTTGATGTGTACGTACATGGCAGTAAGCCAATGAGCAACCCATTCTAACACATGTTTCATTGAGAATATTTTGGGTTCATAATCACAGAAATATCTCCCTCAGTTGTCCTGAAAAGCATGGACAAGTTTGAATGTTTGAAATGTTTAAAGAAGTGCACTTTTCAATAAAGTTAACCAAAAAAGGCATGGCAACTAGTTTTCAAAAATTCCAAAGCAGTAAAAAGTTGCACAAAATGTGTTCCTAAAAAAATCATCGCATTGACCATTTAATAAATGAAGAATTTTAGGAATAAAAAGTCTTCAATAGAATTTAGCAAAGTGCGGGATTAATTGTACGATAGAAAACCAAAACCCAAAAAAATCAGACTTATAGGTACAGAACCCCCAGGTCTTATAAGCAAATGGAATGAATCACAATATGTATAATGTTGGCAATTGATTTCCTGCCAAGTGTTACATCATGATGAATTTTAAACAGTTAATGTTTCATGCGCAATACATCGCAATTGGACAGCTTGTCAGTTGAGAGGAGCGTCGGGATTTTTTAACATACATGTTATTGTGCTTGAAATGACACAGCTTATTATGAATTGACGTTTATATATTAGAAATGTGTAGATTGTTAGGTGAGACTTAAATGTCTGCGTGGTGGAAAGTAAAATATGTAGGCTAAGGTTTGCGGTAACACCATGGAGGCAAATCTCTCTTGTGACTGTGTGTGGTTCTGAAACGAAACATAACACCACGTTTTGGACTCTGTATGTCCCTTGAATAGATCGTTGTTTATTTCGCAGCACAACTCGCTGTATAGCGAAGTACACAATGTAAAAAAAACACACACACACTGCTTATTGGCATTTCATTAATCAACGGTAACATTCCACTTCAATTGGCCTCGATCGTAGTCGGGCGTGGAATCAGTTAACGTACTATGCAGTTCGGCGCAGAACGTCATGCGCATGACCGATTGCCTGCATGGTTTGCGCATGTTAGTCAGTGTTGGGTGCTGTCACAAAAACGAACTTCAATCGAGGACTGTGATTGATTTTACATGTTTCTACGGTGGCCCTGGAACGACATTTTAATATTGACCTTTTTAATGTGAACCTTGTAACTTCTTAATATTGACGTTGTACCTTCGCAATGGACCGATCCAGTAAGCACCGCCCCATGGTGTTCTGACCAATGACAGCCGTGATTTATGTCCGACGTGCGTGCACAAAAGTCCGACATGCGTGCACGCGCGTATGATGCGCGCGGAAGGAACATGCAGCGCGGCATTGGAGAGGAGCACGTGTTAATTTGCCCACGTGCGCACTGGGCGGAGCTTACTGGATCGGTCCATTGCACGTTCCACGTAGCTTAATATCGCATTGTGGAAGTTGTTCCTTCTTAATGTGAATGTTCCAACTTGTTAATGATCACGTTCGCGATCTTGTCAATGTACACCATTGATCATGCTTGATGTCAACGTTGCAATTGCTTCGTCGCAATATGAACCATGTACCTTCGCATTGTGAACGTTTGACCTTGCATCTTGTTAATATCATTGTTGAACCGTCTTTCTTCGCAATGTGAATCATGCATTCTAAAAAGTACGAAGTCCTTGCCAAGCCCTATAGTTAGATAACTAGTTATGATGGAGTTTCAATCTGACGGCTGTTTAATGTCACTTAACCCGGGCGTCTACCTTGTAGTGATTTTTATCATGACTCAAGGCTCGACTTGTAACGTGACGACACTAAAGGGAATATATAGATGTATGTGAACGGTGTCAATTATAAGCCTGCATTGATCCTAGGTATTTACTCGGAAATATTCCCGAAAATGGTTTGTCGTTTCGCTTTCGATGTTGGCCTCTTCCTCGAAACCTGACTAACTACAGATGAGGATGTGTAACCTAATATGATGTGGTTGAATAACAGGATGGGGTTAGACTAGAATTGGAACATTTTCTGGAAAGAAAGGTAATCTATACGGTGTAGATTACATTTCTTTCCAGAAAATGTTGCATGGATGGCTATACATAGAAAAAGAAAACCGGTCAAGATGTAAACCAAAACATACATTTTTGAAATTAAAGATATATTCGTCTCCCGATGGCAAAATATCGGTGTCTATGATTGCTTACTATATACAGGTGACCCAAACAAATGCAACCCTGAAACATTTGTCCCTTTTTTTTCTTCAAAAACGTGATCTATGAATTTTTAAGTTTTGGATATGAGATAAAAGCTGAGAGTTTTGTTCTCTTGTATACTGAAAAAGTCATAAAAACAGCACATTGCGTGGCTGAGAAAATGCAAATTAACCGGGCTTCTTCACCGGGCTTGTCAGTGACTGGCTGGGTTCCGTAATAAACTCCAAATCTAGAGGCCAAGACTACACCTACCGAAGACTATCTCAACTGGAGCTGTCCGTTGCAGACTCGTCTTTGTCGTCAGTGCGTGATCAAGTGAATTATCACAGATATATATACTCGGCCAGCAACACTCGCTGGTGAATAAGCTAGACCAAACGACTTGTAACGTGACGACACTAAAGGGAATATATAGATGTATGTGAACGGTGTCAATTATAAGCCTGCATTGATCCTAGGTATTTACTCGGAAATATTTTCGAAAGTGGTTTGTCGTTTCGCTTTCGATGTTGGCCTCTTCCTTGAAACCTGACTAACTACAGATGGGGATGTGTAACCTAATATGATGTGGTTGAATAACAGGATGGGGTTAAACTAGAATTGGAACATTTTCTGGAAAGAAAGGTAATCTATACGGTGTAGATTACATTTCTTTCCAGAAAATGTTGCATGGATGGCTATACATAGAAAAAGAAAACCGGTCAAGATGTAAACCAAAACATACATTTTTGAAATTAAAGATATATTCGTCTCCCGATGGCAAAATATCGGTGTCTATGATTGCTTACTATATACAGGTGACCCAAACAAATGCAACCCTGAAACATTTGTCCTTTTTTTTTCAAAAACCGATCTATGAATTTTTGATGACGTGGGATCAAGCTCATTTGAATACATGTATTATTCATAACCGTCAATGCGCGTACTGTGTGTCGTTTCTGCGCGTGCTCTCAAAGATGGGCCAATCAAAGTACAGGAAAGGAAGTTCCACTTAGCAACCGATAGAAGCAACCTATAAGGACGTGGCCCTTTCTCGTTTTTATGAAGACTGAAGACGGTCAGAGCATACTGACCGGAACGTCGAGTTTATACCTCTGGTTCTTTTCAGAACCATTTTCTCAGTTCAGAAATCATCCCCGCATGGTGTTTTCGCAAGCCTTTCATTCATTAGTATCTCCACCATGCAAAGCCTCAAATCTTACTTATCGTTTTATGAAGTCAGAAAATGAATATACGTTTCTTCTTGCTTGGATATCACTAATTTCGAACAATTCATTGATTCGGGAGATGGAGATGATGGAGATATCGTAATTGTTTGTTATTAAATGAAAACACTTAGCCATCTCGGAGAATTTCAATGTTCATTTGTGCACCACATGCACATGTTGCTAAAGGCGTAGTGGTAACATGCATGTTCAGTTGCATGACAACGACCATAGTGCGTTAACCAAGATGGCTGTCCAAGGCTGCAATAGAATGAGCTTCGTGAAAATCGGGAGGGTAGCAACACGAATATGTTTGTTGCTCAAACAAAATACCACAACTACCACAATGTGCCCCTCTCCACCCTTGCGTTTTGACAAGACGATCGTGACTTTAGACATTTGACCTAGTGGAAAAGCCTCGCGGCGACTAGAGAAGAGACCACACAAGCCGAGTAAGCCGTTACGCGCGGTCGTGACGAACCAATCGGGCGTGCATCGATAGTCTCCGCTCCATTCGCCTAGCGAACCCGCCGTTTCATGAGACGCGATGACCTTGTACAAACGGTTATTCCCGGCAATTCCGCGTACGATGAACGTGTTGCTCATTTTTCTCTTTTTTGTTGTGCTTTCATTCGCACTTCCCGGAAATCAAGCCTTGAGAAATAGATCGTGTACTGACTTTAGGAGCAATCTCCTTATATTAGCAACGGCAAGGACGTCAGTCACATTTGATCATTCTCCTTTGTGCATAAAGGGAATTCACTTAGAATTAGATAAGTATCACGAAACGGAACATCAATCATGCGCGTTTAGTGGAATCAATCAGCACGTTTATGAGCCTAATATGCTTAGACTTGCATTCTAGTCAAGAAATGAACGGGATTTTGTTTCGGTCTTAAATTCAGTAATTTCCCTTTTGTGTTTTCTCACCTCTGTTCGCATTTTCTGTACGGTTTGATGTGGTGTGGTGTGTGTGTGGTGTGGTGTGTTTGGTGGGGGTGTGGGTGCGTGTTTATGGTGTAAATCGATTTAAACACACGTGCAACATCATCGATAAATCGTGGACAGAAACTGAATAGAGGACTCCTCGATTCGAAAACTGTATCAGATTAATTTTAGATTACACTATTTGTATTTACTATTTTTTCAGCTTGATATGCCCTCAGCTCGAAAGCCTGTAGAGAGAAGTGAATGGGAAGAAATTACAGTTTTAGAGGTGGGAGGAAAAGCCCACAAGAATATTCTGGGGGAAACCCACGGAATCAGGCAGGGACTGAAAACCCAATCCACATATTGGCCGGGCCGGGATTCGAACCCGGGACACAGCGGTGGAAGGCTAGACAAGTACCGCTACGCCAACCTGACTTACCTTGCCCATACTGAATTCGTAGCTGGTCCCAAACTTTCTTCGCATGTGATCATCATGGGAGAAGACGATATCTTCGAAGTTGATCTTCCAAACCTGCCGCCTCAACTCAGCTTCGTACTTGCGATTCCTACCAGTGAAAAAAAGGTGTATCTTAATTAACTGATTAACATTAATGATGCAGTATGCACATAACTCCTTAAAACACTGGAAACAATCAACCCATGCAAAAACAATTATTAGTTTTGCAATGAAAAATTGCCTGGGTTAATTTTACCAAGCAAGGGTGAAAACTGCAACTACCCATGTATGACCACAAGTTTTGGTTGAATTTAACATAAATTGTATTGGGCAAAGCACAACCCAAGTTTTGGCAGTTGCAGTTTTCACCCTTGCTTGGGGTTACCCAAGTTGGGTAAAATTAACCCAGGCAATTTTTCAGTGTGGCTCAATTTTTTTTCACGATGAATAATTAAAGCACATATTTGCCAGTATAAAAACAGATTTTTTTTTCAAGTTTTTCCCTTTTGCAAAACAAAATTCAGTTCAGATTTCAATACTGTGAAAATATATATTCATAAACTGATAAAATTGTTTGGACACCTAACCTGTAAACGAAGAACGCCACCATGCTGGCCACCACTACGACGAGCACTGCAGACACAATGACGATAGCCAGTTGAGTCGCTAGAACGAGTAAATTACAAAAACCGTTAATTGTTCAAAATGCCGTAACTCAAAAAGAACACAAGTGATTTGAATGATTCTTGTACTAAAAGAAAGCTCATTGATTGGGCTTTCTCATCCTAGATTTTAAAAGTGCTACAGGCAAAACTTCATTCAAAAATTGGTTCTGCCATTTGGGATGCATTTTTTTTACCCGGATGTTGAGCAACCGGGTTTCATATATAATAGAACATACACGTAATAAAGGTGTCGAGGTTTTCAAAAGGCCTCTTTAGGCTTTTCGTTAGAACTTCCAAACATAAATGTTAATAGTATGATGTTGTTTGCGAAACTGAAGGTTTACCGGGCTTTTTTAAAACGTTTATCATTCGAATTCACCGTTTCTAATTTTCAAATTTGTCCGGCAACATCCATTTAGTGCATTGCAAATGTTCAATTTTGTCTTTTGATAGACAATTTCAACTTCATTTCAATTAAATTCAAGCAATGAGCGCACGTTTTCGTCCGGGAGTATTCGATTTCTTCTCGTCTACGCCAAACCTTGTTATGCACAAATCAAATTCCTCTAATTGGTTCATATAAGACGGATTCGATCTTTGAATGCTGCCATTCGGCAACAGCTATGTAATCTGTATGTTGATCTGTAATGACGAATATTCTCGACCCAGTCACTAAAGAGGGTGACCAAAATTGAACGGTAAATGACTTAAGTTGTTTTGTTAAAATCACGAAATTGAACGTTACATTTGGTGAATTTGAATGACAAATGTTTTAAAATAGCTGCCGAGAATACCTATATTAAGATTATAAATAACTTTCTTATAATATTATTACAGGCTCAGTCGTGTAATCTCATTGTTGTGGGTATATCACGTGGTCGTGTAACACTCACTTGTGAGAAGCGGTTGACAGTAGATATCGTCCCATCCACACTCAGGTCCATTGGCGGGCGGTGACGTACCACCTCCTGGCCAGTATATGGTGCGGTTAAGGTCCACATAGATCTGTTCGCTACCAAAATTACCAAAACAAAATTGATGAAACGTTCCGTAAAAATACCAATTTTCGGTTACTTTCATTTTGCTGTCTTCTTAGATTGTTCTAATAATTGTACAAATAAAAGTACATTTAGAGAGTATGGTTAAATTACTACCAGCAGTTGATATAAAAGAATGCATTTAGGTTTGATATTTCAACAAAAAAATCTTGAATTTACAATCATGTACAGTTTCTGTTGGTCTCAAAATGTGAGCAGTGACTTAAATAATATATAGTTTCTACTCTGCTTTTTGTTCGTCATTGGTCGCACGCAGTTAAGTGCTTTTTGTCGCTAATGCATCTATCTAATTATTGTTTCCGTGGATTGTTGGGCTCTAAGGGTTGCTCCAAGGACCCAATCAACCACTGCCAAGATCGGATGTTGCAGTTGACTGACCAGAGACAATCAATTAATTCCGCAAATGGCCTTTTTGGCAGAGTAATTTATTCACTGCTTAATTAGCGCGTGTCGGGCATTATGTGCAGAGATAATGTGCATGTTTCACTTATCTCGGCATACGGCTGAGCAATTTATATCAAACAAGGGGACTCCTTATTCCAAATATTAATTGATTCATTCTGGAAGCGCGGGCGGTTTGGGAAATCAAGTTAAGAGTTCCGCTCGTGGGGGAAAGTAGGCAGTCAATTAATCGTGAAACTGATATGTATATTGCACCCAATTCCCCGAATGCCTTTAAGAGACGACGGGCGTAATTGAGTTGGTCGTGACGTTCCATCAAAGTCGGCAAATGCAAGTGTCTGACCAAAACAAAAATGATGCAACACTCTAAGAAGTCTGTCATGCGAAACAGAAGGCCTCTTCCTTCATCCGTCTGTGGCAATGAAAATGTGTGAAGAAAGTTCGTCCGCCTACCTCTACCTTTTCATTGCGGTGCACAGGGCTCCGATAACTGTACCTAGACGTATTTGGGCATTAAAGTGATATCCGTCTGTAGACAGTGATAGATGGGGGCGCACAGATAATTCATAATGAAAAATCTCGTATTGTGTTTGAATTTGATTAAAAGGATAGATAGGCTATCAAAAGTTTGGTATACCTAAGGTTTCTCTGCTGTATATTGGTTGGCAACAAAGTAGGTGTTTCATATACTATAACGGTACAACATTCCCGCCCAAAAGCTATCACATTCGACGCATTTGATACCAAACTCATTCCCTCATCTTCAGGTTCGATATTACGTTCTATAGAGAGTGAATTTTGATACTAGAGATCTTATCTAAGACACTTATAAGGCGCCGAGGTGTGCTTATCGGCCAAGTTGGTGCCATGAAACACTCGTTAGATTCCTGACTGTACACATTGTGGTTTTATTACCTCAAGAAAATGAGATGGGTTGTGTGTGCTATGTAAACACGCCCCGAAGTGGACATCTTTAAACTCGCGCTGTTTTTGTGGCACGTGTTCCATCTCAGATATCACCCGGAGCGCCTAAGTCGTGTACGTGCATGTAGTTATACCTTGTGATCAGTTCAGAATTGTTGCAGCTTTTTGCGTGATCACGCAATGCCTGCAAATAATAGGCAAGATAACTTTGCGCTGCTACTTTTTTCTAACTTTCACTCAGGAGGCATCATGTAAAATGAAGGGCAAAACTAATATTGATTTACATCACTCCGACGCAAAATTCCATCTTGTGAATAGTTTGCGCGACCAAACAAACTCCAAACCTATTCATGACTTGAAGACTAATTTATTGAAACCAGGGACTGATTTACGTGGTTAGTGATCAATACCAGCTTCAACTGACGCTTAAATACTTAATATGTAAAATATAAATGTATATATAAATATAAATAAATAATAATAAATACATGACGTTTAAAACGTTTCATAAGTTGGGATGGATATATTATTTACAGTAAAACTGTACGGCTTTTTAATGTGTTGCAATAATTCCAACGCGTTGGTGCTGCTCGGTTTGTTTTTGTTTTTCAAAAAAAGTGAGGTGCCACAAGGTGTTTTTCTATACGGAATGTTAAACTTGAGAGAATCGTAGAAAAAAACACCAAACAGCGATTGCGATGAAGTGAAAGCTAGATTCTGTATGAGGATGTAACTTGCGATATTTTAAAGTTTGCATGTGGAAATAAACATTTGAACTGCGTTCACGGTTATATTATAAATTCATCGTAGCTTTTGTCAAAATGCACACGAGAGTAACGACTTGAAAGTTGCGTCAAGAATAAATCATTGCGTAAAATAATGCATTCACCTGGCCTGCATGATATATTTCCTGAATGTGATAGCACCAATTTGTTATTTAGACTTTAACAGGTGTTCCAGTGACTTGCAGAATAGTAAGGTGTTTAACAGGTGTTCACATATACAATGAAATCAATCAATCACATCTGACATGCTTACGCACTCAATTGGTGCTATTTGGAAGACGGAAACAGGAATGTTGAAACTGCAAGGATGGTGACAGGAAGAGAGGATCCAATTAGGGAGAGAATCGACCTGCTGGGTGGGCTGCGCAAGAGTTTCTACTCAGATCATAGTTTTAAACCGAAGTATGGAGCATCACGAGGTGCATTTTTGTAATCAGTAATTTATTAAGGGAATAAACATGTGCTTGGCCGGTTTTAAACAGGGGACTGGACACTGATAAAGGCCCAAGCCGAAGGCGAGGGTCATATCAGCGTTTTGCCAAAAAGCTTTGCCAGAAAGTTTATGTAAAGTGTAAATACGGTGATAATGTTTTGAAACACCACCCTAGCCATGTTATGGTATGTATGTACCCCTCGCGAGTAGTCATAAAGATCTCCTTAGTCGGAGAATGCACGCATTGCGCTTGCTGCGCGTTGCGCCGCAGAACGCGGCGGTGCCGGTGCAGTGTAGGACTCATTGGTAATATAGCGCATGCCTTTTAAAGTGAAAATTGTGAATGTTCAACCAATAAAAAGGGTATAAGGGACCAGTTTTCATAGCAGTCCAAATTTCACGTGACACCGGAAGGCTTGTCTTAGGTATTTTTTTGAATGTTATTTTTAATTTTTCACAATTTAAAAGATACAAAACTAAACACAGAAACAGAAATGGAAGTTGAACAGAAGCTGTCAAAGAGCAAAGCGGAATGGAAGTTTCAGGCCTCTGTGCAATCTTTAAAAGAGTAACAGTGATATTGCAGTGGCTGCTTTTGTGCATTTTTTGAGGGAAAAAAAAGAAAATGGAAAAGATTTTAAACCACAACAATTCTAAAACCAAAACGAAATTTTGAAACATGTCAAAATATACACTGCTTCGATTGTGACTGACAGTTTGACCAATGTGTTGCAATTTTGAAATTGTTGATTAACAAGGAGTTGCAAACGTCGTTAACACTAATGTATATAATTTACTCAATAAGCAAGGCGGCCCAAGGCCACAAACCGAGTCACAATCGCCATTTTTGAGTATCATATTTGAATTAATCACTTACTTGTTGAAATAATTGCCGACGGTTATAAAGTTATCTCCCTGAAGATTTTGTAGCATCAGGTTGGGATGGCGGTCTCCAAACTCATCGATGACTACTTCGCCATCGATCCCTGAAAATAGAAGGGGAAAAGTTATGGACATGAACCTCGTACATTTTAATTTCTCTTTGAGTTTTGTTTTATTTTTTGGAGGATATACATTTGTATGTTCCTTTCAAAATATCTGTAAACTCTCGTAACAGTTTAGTAAAAATTATTTCGCATTTCGTTTAAGCTTTTCTCATTTATAGTATATACAAATTATCTTGTCAGTATTATCCTGTAAAAAATATGACTGATTGTCCGTTACACATAGCCTATCAGCTGCGCACCAATGGTCCCTACCCACCTGCCAATCAAACATTTTGACCAATTAGATCACGTTTCTTGGTCAGGTGACCACGATAGGCATGTTAAAGGGCCCATGCAATATATATTTTTTTTCATTTCACCTTATTTTCATATTTTTTTGGCCATTCATTTTGAAGGGTATATTTGTTGCTTTTTTGGTTGTTATGCTTATTCGAATTTGCAAATTCATGAGCACAACTGTGACGTCATTCCGGGCAGAAACCTCAACACACACAAAAGTTGCTGGAAAAATGGATATTACGTTGTCATAAAGTTTCTTTTCTTTTGTGATTCGTTGTTGTGTATATAAGTACATGGTAGAAAGCCAATGAGCAACCCTTCCTAACAAATATTTTCAATGAGCAAATCTTTGGTTAACAGTTTCAAAAGAAACTCTATAAACTGAATAGTGTCTTCCTGAAGTGCAAAAACAGTGCACACGGGTTGTCCGGAAAAGAAAGGAACATTTTCGATGGTTAAAGAAGTGCACTTCTTAAAAAAAAAAATTCTTTAAAATTGGGATACTCTTCTACATATATGTTAGAAGAGTAAAAAGTCGCACAGAATGTGTTCCTAACTGAACATTCATCGCACGGCCCCTTTAGACTCGGTCACAATGATAGAAATATTACTCAAAACAAAGGTCGGCGGGGTTAAGTTTATGACCACGTCCGGAAACAAGACCATTTCGACTGTTTCTCTGCCGAATGTGACTCTTTTGTATACGGAAGCACTTTCGTGTTTACATAATCGATAAAATTGTGAAATCATTTATTTGTATTTACCAGTGAAATTGTTTGTAAACAGATATTTGCTGACGGTCGATCCGACGGTCGAGTTTTCCGCAGCGAGGCTCCTGTTTAATGCGCGTGCGTAGAGAAGAACGGCATCGTACAGGAGAGCAGCCTCTATTACGATCTGAGGAAAATAGATAATTAAAATCTTTGTTCGTCAACATAAGTCGGTCAACAAAATGAGTTTTTTTTAATCAGGTCGATTGTTCGTGACCGCTTTTGCTTGACTATACTGGCAAAATTTAATTTGTAGCAAACATGTTTGATTGAATTTGCGATTTTAGTTTTCTTTTCCAATCATATAATTGGGATGCAATGATATAAAAAAAACAAATCTGAATTCAAATTTTGTTTTATTTCTCAGGGGAAAACAGTGGTAAAATGCCATCATGGATGATAACATCGCGTCCCGGAAAGCAGTTACATGTAGCTGCATTCTCTTTTCTGTACCATTGCATCTGGCAACATTGCAATACATGTATGCAGGTCCATAATCAAATCGATTAATTTAATTTCGATTATTTTCACTTCAAGGATTCTTTTTCAGTCCCGTCCGAAGGCTGCAAGTGGCATTTGCAGAGTTAATTATCAAGCCCTGAAAAGAAATATACAGCTACAATTATTCTGCCCAATGGACTGCAGTACGTACCTATCTATAATTTCGATTGGGCTTATACGGTCAAAAACAGTAACCAAACCAAGTTTTGGGGACAATTAAAAAACAACGTTTTAGGAGTAACTTTGAATAAATGATAACATGGCGAAAAAAAACAAATACATTCAATTTAGTCAAGCCTGCCATAAAAAAAACCTTCTCCAGGAGCATATCTAGCTTTCAGAAAACAGAGGTTGAGCAAAGGTTGAACAAAGGCGTGCAGGCACACCGTGCTAGGGTGATCTGGGGGCTTGTCCCCCGGAAAATGTTGAAATTTACGATGCTTTTTCCTGCATTCTAAGGCGATTTGAGAATAAATTTAGGAACTTAGCATTCCATTTATGCCACTAAATGTACCATTAAGGAGACATGCTATCGTAATTATCGAACGGTGGGAGACATCGGTCATTATAGGGAGACATTTTCATGTCTCCCTAATGTCACAAGCCCCTTTAGAGGCACAATTTTGCAATTAGATTATATTTGTTGCTTGTGGTCTAATTAGTAAACATACCAAAATTCGTGGAAAAAGGACAAGGTGATATTGGATTAGGGCACATTTATGTTAGAACATTTTTGTGCACAAGTCTATGGGAATGTCTCCCAAATGCCCAATCCCAGGTAATTATTATTACGTATCATAACATTAGTCAGCGGCTGAACGCAGGGGGGATGGGTTGCAACCTCACAAACCTCCCTTCTAGACCCACAACTGTTCTCTGCACCTGTTGAGAATATAGAGTCTCCCAGAGGAACCGGAAACAAATGCTTTTATAGAGTTGGATTTCAGATAAGTAGAAAGCATGTCTATAGGTTTAGCGCGATAGCTTGTAAGACGAAAGGGCATTTACATTATACATGTACATGTAGGATGTTTTCTACACAACTGGGTGTCGTCTCGCTGGAGATGTAATTAAAGTGTTAATTACAAATGTACTGACTGTTTACAAAAGAGGAAAAGTGAAACCAAGACATATATAACTGAAAGCAGGGAAATATCACTGGACAAACTAAATCTGGGTTTCGTCAATAAACTGCAATGAACCACTTTCAACTGCTAGAAATAAGAAGGCTGTGGAAACAAGTTTGCCTTTGTGTTTTCAGGCAAGTAATTTGGATTCCTACTGTTTGTTCTTGTTGTTCGGGACGTTACTATGACGTGCAAATTTACTCCTGAAATAAGGTTTTTGTCTATTTTAGTAGAGATATCTCTATTGCGTGCCAGGTGATATTATAATCCCGAAAAAGGGATATACATATTCATAAAAGAGACACATCTATTTCAAATGAAGACATCTGTATTTGTTATCTAGATATCTCTACTCCTAAAAGAGATATCTTTACTCCTAATACAGATATCTTTATTCCTAATAGACATATGTAAGGAATCTTAATCGAGAGAAATATTCCTATAAATAGACATACACCTATTCCTAACAGAGATATATCTATTTCAAAGACATCGGTATTTCTAATCGAGATATCTCTACTCCTTAAAAAGATATCTCTATTCATAATAGGGATATATTTCAAATAAAGATATCTCTTTTCAAATGAAGATATCTCTATTTTTTATCGAGATATCTCTACACTCCTTATAAAAATATCTCTTCTCCTTATAGAGATATCTCTATTCCTAATAGAGATATACCTATTCCTAACAGAGATATATTTCAAATAAAGATATCTCTATTTCTAATCAAGATACATGTATCTCTATACTAATATTAATCCATATATCTCGATTTAAAATAGAGATGTACCTATTCCTATAGAGATGTTATTCAATTAAAGATATCTCTTTTTGAACTGGAGTTATCTCAGGATCTATAGATATCTCTTTTAAAATGAATCTCTAATAATCTCTATTTCAGAATGAAATGTTACATTTACATGCCATAATTGACACTCCATACCTCTTTATCTGGATGATCGATGAAAACGGTTGAATTGAATGGCATCTGCGACGTTCGGATGCGGACTTCTTCTTCAAAGGCCATATAAGCGTCTGTCTCGGGTTTCAGCAGTTTCACATCCATAAGACCTGACAAACAAGCCGAAACAGGTGGGGGAAAACCAACATCGATTGAGGTGAATTTGCGGTCAGGAAAAGTGCATCTGTGTACCGTTAGGACAGCAAATGGAATAGTGATAAAGTAAGGAATCGAAGGAGTACAGAGGCTATAGATATATTGATACTGGCATTAAATCATGTAGTAATTAATAGTTGTGATGTCACATTAACAGCTGTTTTGTGACGTCACACATATTTGACAGGACGTCAAGTTACACTCGGACTAATTTAATGTTTCCATCTTAAATGTATTAACATGCAGTCGAACACAGGAGGGTAATAAAGTCAACCTCTATTTGTGTGAATCGTAAACAAACTGGACTGTGTAAGCAGTTTCAGGACTTTTCTGAAAAATAGAAAGAAACCGATATTAAAGCAGACGATGAGCAGTTGATACAAAATAGTTTATTTGACCGCAAAAGAAAACAATCGAACATAACAATTGTTTACCCTTTAAATGCAGTATAACATGACCGCCAAAAGACAGAAAAAAATGCTTAACATCTTTAGAAAAATATTGAAAGTGACACATGATACAGTTTTCAAGTTTTAACTGTAATGAATCTCTCTTAACATAACTGTGAGAATTCCATAATTCGTGACCGTAGATGGCAATCGACTGTACTTTCTTAGCCTTTACCATTACAATGGTTTGGACTCGGGTGTAAATCTATCATGTTTACAAATGTACAGACTCATCGATCGCCTTTTTACGACTCCTCGAAATGCGCCAACAAATCACAATCTATCACAGAAACAGATGGCTCGACAAATGAAAGGTAAATATACCCAAAGAAATAAATTGTATTTGGTGTTCTGCATTGATCTGAAATGCATGCAAGATAAATGGTTGAACAGACTTTCTGGTTTCCCGATAATGTATGAACCTTTTTATCAAATAACTAATTGACGTTTACGAATGAATTCCCTACCACAATGACAAAAAAACTTGTAAAATGATATGTTCAGGTAAATCATTGATTTACCTGAACGTTCCTTTATAATTTTACAAGGTTTTTTTTCAATGCTGCGGGGACTTCATTCATAAACATCAATTATTAATTTGATAAAAATGTTGTTCATGTTATAAACTAAAGCAACATGCATTTAGGCAGCCTCACCCAGACGACAGCAGCTTTTGATCTTTGCACTCTATGCATTGTACATAACATAAATGTCGAGCCATACATCACTCTCACGTTAATTAACAAAAACTATACTAAATGCAATTAATAAATTCATGTAGCCAGCGTTATTTAACGGTATAGCATTGCCATCTCTTATTTAGTGTATCGTTACATGTATATACTTTCGTGTTATTCTTTCGTGGACATTAATAATTCTATAAATTTCAAGATTTTGGTCATATTCAGGACATGTTTCCTTCAGTGAAATATATCGTGACGTCACTGTTTAAAATATTGATAATGTACATCACGAAAAATCGATTCCTTTTCTCATTGGCCTTTTTTTTCTAGCAATACAAAGGTTAATCACTTTTGAATGAGACATCGACCGAAAAAAAATCGTTAAAAATTGTGTTTAGATATTGAATTATTAATAAAAACACGGGACGAAGCTTGCATTCGTAAAAAAGGCCAAGTAGAGGGCAGAGACAGAGCAGCACATTAAACAACCCAGCAGGCTTTTTTATGGATGGACTACCATTACCTCCAAAAGGATAAATGACCATTGTTGCTAAAAATAAGAAATTAATAAAGAGCCAAATAAAGAAAGGAAGATTAAAACATTAAAAGGAAGTAGAATTACCCTCACCTCAATTCCATTACATTCCTGACAAATGACAATTGAGACCGTCGACAGATTGAAAAATTGGCGGTTTTTTTTTAATTGGCCAAAACTCAATAAATATTTACCCGATTGGAAAGATTTTTTCATAGTTGAAAAGCTAATGAACTGTACGCTCCAAATATGTATCGATATTTGCGATGGTTTTATTTGAACGCTGTGAAAAAGAAGGCGTTTAGAGGGTTCGGTTGGTTTTTTTTAAGACAACCTGCAGTATCATAATCATAAAAAACTACCCCGGGCACTACCTGATAGTGAGCTGGACTGGGACCTGGAGTGTTCTGAAACGTGTAAAACTAAATCAGGCCAACTTTACTCACTCTTCAGCCAGCAAATTTCTCTACAATTGTCAGTAGGCAAAGAAAAGGTCCTCAGTATTTCACCAACAAAGTTTGAAGACTCAATTCAATTTATAAAGGAGACATTTCTTCAATATTTTGCACATGAGAGGGAAGTCAAGTGATTTCAAAATCACTTGACATGTCCAACCATGGTCCAACTGTTTGAAAAGACTGACCTCTTCATTCAGTGTCATTAGTCTGGCGACTGACTATGGAGAAATGTGTAGTGAATAGAGACTTGTTCCTAACTTGCCTCATGGTTCTGTCGGCACAGTTGATTGATGCAGTGCTGAAGCGGCGTGGGACTGATTGTTTCAGGTGCCAGTCTATTTTCTTATATTGCATGTTTTCAATATCTGAAGTTTTGGAACTCTCACTCACAGTATTGAGAGTCCCACATTTTTTGGACTAATAGTAAGCTATATATGAATTGATAGCAAACTGAACTTTTCACGAAGTGGGCTGGACAATTTGGATCCTGCCATTTATTCATACTGTCAGCTTGTAATGTACAATGTATCACTTCCTCTATTGATTGGTGCACTTCTTCATTTCAGAATTCAGTAAAACGGACATGAGTTGGGACAAGATAAACGAAAAATTACGTGACTAGCTAAATGACAAACGACAGGAACCTCAGTTATCAAGGGGCGTCATTTCTTTAAAGTTTGCCGATCGTCCCGATGTGGATGAAATTTAATATCAAAGTCTCGTTCTTGATTTTCAGCGAATTTCATTTAATTTAATTTATCAGTTTAGTTTAACAGGGTAGCCCCATCAGTTTTCATGGAACTGTTCTCATTAGGGACCCTGGGTCACAGGTTTCAACAGATGCAATTTAAGGAAAGGTAAGGTGCATTCCTGTTGCTATCTGCTTCCATGCCTTCTGGATTTAAGTCACCGAAATTTAAGGCTGTGTGTGCACCTGTAGCCAGACTTTAAAATGTAGGCCAACCCTGCACCTGAATCTAGCCTTTACCGCTAAAACAATGAAGCAACCACTCATTACGGCATGGCCTACATGTACATTTCTGTTTCTTATTGTACTGCTGCTTGACTAACAGAGAATGTTCTAAACTTGTTGAGTTTGCAAGCATTGTTTCTTATTATTTTAAAAAATATTTCGCTCCACGAATGACGTTATCTAAAGGTGATATGCCTACATGTATTTATCATACATTAACAGTGCACCTCATTCCAAAAGCTGGCATACTTTTGTTATTATATGAAAAGGACGCGTATACATGCACTATTTAGTCGGCTCTGTTTCTAGCATTTAAATAATCGAGAGAGCGCTGGACCAGTTCCAACGAAGATCAATTACCCTTAGAAATATACAAAAGGAACTGTCTTCATCCGGAGGTATTTGTAGAGTGTGACAGTCGTAATAAAGTAGTTTCTCACTCGAGATATCTATTACCAAAGTCCAGCGATGGCCATTACGGCCCTGCCTACCATTAACTCTGACAGTCGCCGCGGCACATCTTGGCCGTAAGTCGGTTTCCAAGTGCATTGCATATCACTGAACTCATAGAAATGATACCAATGCACTACTCAGGACAAAAATGTCAACAATTATAGAAAAAAATTACCTTATCAGGGCGAAAACATAGGCATACGAATTACGAAAACGACTCATTAGTCCACCGTCGTAAGACGATGATAGTTCGACATCGCCACAGTGGCGTCAGTTCGTTAACCAGACTAAAAATCTGACTTGCTAATACCTTCGAATGCTTTGATGGCGTCGTCGTCCCGACCGTCGTTCGGTTCGCTTACGTCTTCCCGAGCGCTTAGGGAGACTTCCGTTGTGAAGAAGGCGTAGGTACCGTCCATCATACCGAGGTCCAATGCATCCAACAGGAAATTCCGTACATCGGTCCCGTAAGCAACGACTATAAACACTGCAAGGAATCAATAAGGCTAATACATAAATCTTTAATGGTACAGTAATCCCTGCACGAGGCTACATTATGCACTTTGGTTGGTCAAAGCCACGAAGGACGTACATTTACATGAATACAGGGTGAGTAAAAAAAAAAACGAAACCAAAATGTCGGGACCGTTGTTTTAGTGAAGTTCTGCATGTAGCACTTTCAAAATCTAGGATACAAAAGCCTAATTCATTAGCATTCTTTAAAAACAAGAATCATTCAAATCACTCATGTGCTTTTCAAGTTGCGGAGTTTTAAACACAACCGCCGTTTTAAAGTTATGTCTACGGATCACAAAACAGGTGTGTATTCTTTCAGCAAAACGAAAACAATTCACACACATCCTTATGTGATTTTTTTTCGTTTGGCTGAAAGAACACTGAATTTTTTATGATCCGCGGACAGAACCTTAAAACGGCGGTTGTGTCTAAAATTCCGTAACTTGAAAAGTACATGAGTGATTTGAATGATTCTTGTACTATATAAGAAAGCTTATGAATTGGGCTTTCATATCCTAGATTTTGAAAGTGCTACATGCAGAACTTCACTAAAACAATGGTCCCGACATTTGGGTTTTTGGGTTTTTTTTTACTCACCCTGAATGCAAGGTGGAACATCTTGCTATACGTATCTGTAATGGGTTCGATTTTTGTAACGTTGTGCAACAATAACATGAGATTTGCAATAATGATGTAGCAAAGTATTTATTGATAATTCCAAGAAAAAACATCAATGGTGTAATTGAAGCGTGCTTTAAAGTATAGGCCTGACAGTTTCGGCAAAAATCCACATTCATCTATATTGCATGTCTTTTTTTTACGATTTTCCTTTCGATTCATTAACGTCGCCGATCCGTGGAACCAACAGCCACCTTTGTCTACAATGATTGATTAGACTTTTAGTCTAATGATACAAGACATAAGCAATTTTCCTATCGTAATGGATTTTGAACTGGCTACGAGCAATTGCAAATGAGGACAAATGAACCTGTCAAAGACGCCCATTTACAGTGCGCATCCGGAAAAAAAAAATGCTGGGTACAAAACATGTCATCAATGTTATGCGAGCATAAACATCTTTGCTGTATTGAACAAAGCATTGCATCACTTCAATGCGATGTCAGGGTTTGATCACGTTTTTCATGCCCCAGGGTGGGGATTTTGGTCACTCAAAACAGTGTTACCGTTGACGTACTACGTGGAAAGGCCATCACTAGTGCGCCCCACGTATGTATGTCGGGGATTGTCACTGAAATTTTGCCCGAGGGGTGGGGATTTTGTCACTTCAAAAGTGACAATCCCTACGTCTTGGGTGGGGCAGCCCGTGGAGGGGTGGGGGAAACAATTGATAGGCGCATAAACGAGAAAATTAAAGATGTCCTGCCGGTTGTATTTCAAGGTTTGGCAAAGAAAAATGTAATTGATTTTGAATGAGACATCGCGGTGTTTTTATTTGGGGGTGGGGGGGTCGTTACAACAGCAAAAATACAAGTTGAAGTTTCGTCAGGGGAAAAATCGGATTGTCGAAGATCACAGCCAGTGCTTCTTCATTGACCCTTGAAAAGATCTTCCTGTTCGGATTTAGTGCTGATGTTGAATTGATATGACAGTCATTAGTTTTTTCATTAATTTCTAAAAAACCAATTTGCCTTAATTGTAGAGAGTTAGATGGAGAGAGCGTGTGTAAGGTTGAAGCCACTATCGCGATAGGTCAGGATGAAAAGAATTTTTTTCTCGGCGATAAACTGTTTTCACTGAACAGCTTCACGAAAATGAGGGCTGATTTTTTTCTGGTCAGAAAATTAAGATTAAAGCAGGGTCAATTTTTACGATCAGAATTAGTCTTTGGAGGTATACAGAATTGCGCCGTCAATCTACACTCAATATCTTACCAACTTGTTGTTGGACGAATTCTGAATTGTGTCGCTTTCCAAACCTAGTTATTATGAAAGTGTGTCAATGCAACAATACAGGAAAGGCCGGCAAGGGGTGTTTTAACCATCAACAGCGAAATAAGCCGCAGTGCCCACTTGTATTTTCCTCCGCCTATCTATAGTAGGTCGCGGGGCTTTCAGCATGCTGGAAGTATTAAATTGACCGAAATCTTATGTTTGCTTTGCATTACCGACCCCGCCATTTATCAACGCTCGCATTTTGTCTGAAAATTGATGCGTTCGATCTTAGCATGCACAAGCCCCATTTTTTCTAATAACGTCTTGGTCAACGATATTCCACTGTTGTGTTAGCAGTTTTCGAATGCACATAATTATTGTCATAAAATTTAGTACCCGTGAGCTACATAATGTTTGTTTAGTTTTCAAAACGGTATCGTTTGGGATGCGTTAAAATTATTTAAATTATGCAACTCATTAAAAAAAATATTATTTGATTAAAAAAAAAATTGACCAAGAAAAAATAGCCTTATTTTTAACGGCAAATAATGAGGCTCCGTCCTCGCAGGCACTTAAAAAGCGAGGGAGACAACAATGATTCAACGCGTTTTATCACGCGATGGGTGCTGTCTGAACCTCAAAGAAGCATGATACATAAAGTAAAGACAGAAGGGGAAAAAAAGATTTAGTTTCCCGTTTCACTTTTTGTTTTAACATCGAAACAAATTATTGTGACCTCCTAGCATTTCGGTCAAGTACTTTGGTAAAGGGTAAAGGGTATAAGTACAAGTATACCCGTCCGTGAGTACACTTAATTACGAGTAAGTATATGATCTTGATGTTACTTAGATATTGTCATAATTTATATTTGCACTTTGATATTTGTTTTGAAGTAGCAGATAGCTAGAATCAGTTATTGTCGTATGTTATCATGTGGGCCCCATGCCACAGCATTGAAGGGACGTTATGACATTATATGACATTTAATAACTTCACGACTGAGTGATTTTGCTTGCTAAAAAGTACACTCACACGCACCCGGAATGCCCTTAGCAGGAAATACACACTCAGTTGATCGTAAATCGCATCAAAGGAAAAAAAGACTGTTCTTTCAATTCGAAATCATGTCTGTATATCGAAAGCAACTGGTGTGCAGGTGTGGTGATAACATGTACATGTACTTCTCCCGTATAGACTGTGTCTACTTTGAATTGCCCTGGCATTTAATAATATATGTCAGATGATTTCCGTGGGGATCGATAAAAGGAATGGAAGCACTTTCCCACTGCGTCGCTTGTCCAAATATCCAACTGTTATGCGAAGTCAGACTCTGATAACAACTTATTTTGGTTTTGTCCTGTTCCAGGCTTCGGGGTTTTTTGGAGCTCAACTGACGTAAATGTAGAATAGTATAGGCAACTGCAAAAAAACAGCAAATCTAGGTCGACTTTCAGATGAGTCACAAGGATCCTGAATTAATCTTCCTTCAATCGACTCTGTTTTGAATATTCCCTATTTTGGCTTCGGCACATGCCACCATATTGCTGCCTTGATAATTTATTATTTGTTGGCGAGTCTTACATTTGTGGATTATTTACATTACTCGTTGATTAATTTAGTATTTGTTATGCTCCGTTTCTCCTTTATTTCACACTCTGTATTTGTTACCTTATTTTGGGCTCCTTGTTCAGTTTTAGTTACGGTTATTTATTCATCGCAATATTGAAATAAATGTATGTATGAATGAATTAATGAATTAATAAGTCCTTGCAATAGATAGTACAATGTCAGTGAATATTTCCTGCTTATACGCAAATGTCATTAGAAAAACACTTTTTTATTGAATAAAAATTATTAACAGAAAAAAAATAGTCGTTTCATTATAAAATGAGATTTTATGTTCATGTAAAGCTTATTCATTCAGAACTCAGCTACATTCTCCCATATGGAAGTTTAAACAGTGAACGGTATTGTTTGATGTGGCTAGGCCTGGACGTTGTCATAGCTAAGTACTCAATGCTGTAATATTTTGTCATCAAGTGACACTTCAGTCTTATTATGGGAAGGTGTCAGTTGTCGTTGAGAGACCAATTAGTCTCCTCTCGAGTGTTGTTTGACGGTGTAATTTCCGAGTGGCAACGCCTCTTACAAATCCACTGATATGAACAGTGTGGAAATATTAACTTAACTGTACTATATGGTATCAGTTTTGTTGTACGTAACTTGTATAGGGTTGAACGGGACAAATTGATTTTTAAATTTTGCCATTGAATCTATTTTTTACTAATCATCTTAGATGGAATTTTCTAGGGCATTCCTGATAATGTACTTGTATTTGGTTATAATAAGTGGTTATAATAACGTTCCATTACACTGATATACACTAGAATGGATTAAACATTAAGCTTATAATACTGTAATCAGTATTATTATGCTTGACACCGAAATGGCAGCATTGAGCTGTATACTCCCCAGGGAGCTGAGATTGTCCTTGGAATGATTCATTGGCCCAATGAGCAGGGTAATAATGATGTAGCACCTTCAGCACCAACACTGGTGGATACGTCCGCTTCATAAATACACATTATGATTACATTGGAAATTAAAACACAGGCGTTAACTCAATAACTTGGCATAGGCCTACATGAGAGTAGTCCGTAAATTTGGGACTCTCAACACTGTGTATGAGAGTCCCAAAACTTAAGATAGTAAAACATGCAATACAAGAAAATAGACTGGCTCATGAAACAACCAGTCCAACACCCCTTCAGTACTGCATCAATCAAGTCTCATTTGAAGTCTCAAATTAATTTTTTTAAAGAAGCCTTTTCTTCAGTAGTTTGCACCTGAGAGTGAAGCCAGGTGATTTCAAATTGAAGCAAAGGACTAGACTGGTATGTGTTGGGGCCGTATCATAAGTCCGACGCCTCATAGGTACGAAGTCAGAAATTTTTGACTTACGAGGCGTCAGACCTATGAGGCGTCGGACTTATGAGCGGACCCCATATGTCCAACTGTTTGAAAAGATTGACCCTTCAGTTGTCTGGTGGCAGACTGTGGAAAGATGTGCAGTCATAGAGACCGGGACCAGATGTTTGGATTTTTTTTGTCACACAGTCTTGATTGTTTCAGTAAGGGGTGCTCAATAGGTAGTTTCTTGTGCCAGTCTATTTTCTTACAATGTATTGAGAACACAAATGTCATGCAAATACAATGTATTAAAAGTCCCCAATTTCTGGACTGAATATCTATGTGCCACTCCCCCCCCCCCAAATGTGAACCGGTTTCTAGCAATAAATATTGCACGACAATTTGCCTAGTGACCGGTTTTCGCTGAGCAAATATTTTTTTTGCGTTTGGCAGTTCCATGAATTGGACCCAAGTGTCTTCGTTTTATTCTATTTTCCGTAAACATGAAGCTTTACCAACCTCTTGATGACTCCTTAGCCTCCTCAAGCTGTTTCTTCTTGTTCTCGGCTTCTCTGGCCACACTTGCTACGTTAGCCTCGGCCAGCTTCTCCAAGGGCTCAAACTGAGCAAACGTCTCCACATCGATGCCGTTCTGCTCCAGGTCCGTCTTCATATTCTGCGCGGTCAGAGACCAGAGATGATGCGAAGAGTAGATGATGGCCACTCGGTCGTATTTGAAGTGTTTCATGATGCTGGTGAAGAACGGCGCCACGAACTTACTCGGGCTGGTGGTCCGTGCGAAGGTCGGGTACGTCTCCTTCTGGGAGAGCGTGTCCGACGTACATCCCCAAGACACGACAGGTGTCCCCCAGTGCGCGGCCAGTATACCCCCTGGCTCACAGATGATGCTACACCCGGGACCGATGTACACATCAATGGGTACCCCCAGCTCATTGTCGTAGTGCAAGTCGCTAAATACTGGCAAACCAATTTTGGTTTCACAATTGGTGTCCTTCCAGATGAAGTCAAACTCCAGCCCAGCGGCGTGTATGGCTCCGTATTCCTGCTCCCCCTGCTCGGAGTTAATCCTATCCACGGCGATCGCAGCCGCTCCCCCACCCAGAGACCCCACGGGGTTTGACCCCTCCCAGGCGAACAGTATCCCCAGATTGATCTTCCTGGCCGTGCACAGATCGAGAAACGTCCACAGAATCCAAACGCACATCAGAGTCAACCGACAAATTACAATCATGTTATGGCATCAGTGTAACACTTGATACCCCTTGGTGCCGAGTCACACTTTGACCGACTGTGAGCTCCGAGTGTCGCAAATCCTGGATGCGTTATTGTATGGTTGCATCACACAGCAGAGATGTCATGTACAATGTAGATATCAAACTGCTAAGTCTCCAGAACCGCCCATCCACCTACTGTACTGGTACGCTAAGTCACCTGTCGCCTCTTTGTGCGTTGACTCTATACTCTGATAACAGAGTCTATATTACCATCATCACCTGCATGGCACCGTCTCATCACCTACGCAGTCTGACCACGCACACTGCTCACGGAGAATGCATGAACTACCCGTTATTTTTAGAAAGTCGTTCCTTGTCCCAGAATTCTGCTCACGCGTATTGCAAAATTCACCGGCCTGGACTGAAAATTTCCGCGCAGTTTTGTTTCTGTTTCCGGGAGTGAGAGTCAATATTGACTTACGGTTGTGTGGTTCCACGCTCACTTCCAGGCCATGGCAACAACACAAGTTTTTTTCATAAAAAAAAAAATCATTGTGTCAAAAAATAATCTATCCTCGATCAATCTCATTCAAATAGGCCAATGTCCCGGATCCGGTTGGTGCACAACCCCAAATTAGTGTGCGTCCTTCCATTCCAGTGTACACAAGGGTTGTGTTGAAATGTCATTGAAGCTGACGTTTTCATTCACTGCTCACGTGGCTAGGCCCTACCTATATAGCGTTAGGTGGGTTATTGTAGGGAGCACCCACTCTATTCAATTCGGCTCAGCCATTAAAACTGTTGGACCACACATAATCCCAATCCTAGTGACATGAATTGGAGAGTCAAAGACTCTCTTAGTTACAATGTTGTACCAGAAGACTGGTACAACATTGTAACTAAAGCGATTCTATGCAGGGGGTTTACGGTTCAGTCATTCACCATTGGTGTTTACTGTGTATTTATCATGACAACAAGACTATCATCGCCATCCAAAGCCACGCAGTTCAATGTGATAATGACACTGACTTGTCACTGCGTGATGTTGAACATACGCAAAATATTTTACTTTGATACCTGTGTTTGGAATGGTGGTATTGTATTGATTTTTAATTATTATAATACGTCGTTGCATAAATCGATCCAGCTCTAACGGTGCATCAGCAGATATACACGTGTACTAGTTTTGGTATTTTGCATGGTCGTCAAGGATTTTGTTCGAATTGCAGCGTGGTTCTTGTATTCTTAAAGGAAGCTACTTTACCATCAACGTTAATAGCTGTCGAGGTTTTCTAATTTCATGAATTAAGGTTGAAGCAAGCCCAGGCTCAACTGTACCTATCAATTGTTGACAACAGTTGTTGACAGTTGTACCTATAAATGATTGTTAAATACGGGGCATCATTGACAGCAGCGGAGGTCCGTGCCCCCCCCCCCCCTTGAAATCATTGAATTGCACACAAACAATGTATTCGTTGCCTTCAGTGCCCGCCCCCCACCTTGAAACTTGGCGCACCCCAGGTGCCCCCCAGAAGCTTAACCCTATACTTACATTTTATATTATTCCATGTAAATGTAATTCACTCCACGTATAGATCTATTGCATTCACCAGGCATCTTTGAGGTGTGTTTTGTTTTGTCAAAACACTATCAATGAGTGGAAAAGAGCTCTGCTCATGCGTAGACCCGTGCAAACGAACTATATATATAAATTCTCCCAGAAAATTGGAAAGTGCAGTCGTGTAAGTAATCACGTTAAATTGTGATGTCCATCCTGATCGATAATGTTCTATTTTCACGTGATTCAGAAGTAACCTTCGGTATATAGAAAGGCCTTTCAAGGAAGTACGTGAAGCTTGGAAAACACAATTGATTGTGAATGATATAGGACGAGATAACTAGTCAAATTAGGTTGTGATAGCAGTCATCGATTTTTAGTACCGGGCTCTAATGATACCCATATAACCAGTCATTGTCGTGTTCCAAGAAAGATACTCATCATGCACTATGCCACGGCAATAGAGGTCCAAGCCGGTGTAGCGTGAAATTTGGACTCTATGAAGTACGGACATTTTGGTTGTATTGCGCGTGCCTAAGTGGGCAGGGTATAGTCACGTGTTAAGGTTAGAGTTCATATAAGGTAAAAGAGACCGGATGTCAGAGGTGTCAATCATGATGAAACTGGTTCTGTAGTTGGTAACATTTCACTGTTAATCCTTAACCCCAAATCCCATTAAAAATGTCTTTGTGATTAGGATTGAAAAAGAAGTTTAATGTTCAATCCATGCAATATTACGAAGTACAGTATTGAACGGATCATCCGGACATTTTATTTGCATTGTATACTAATATAATACAAGGGAAGGTTTTCAGCGTCTAGGGTGATGTACAGTGCATCCTTTGACGCCTACATGTACCGTATATGCGCGTGTAACAGCATGGAAGTAAGTTTCTCCTTTAAGCGTTTCTGAGAGTCAATACTCATGATAACAATCGACCGTTAAAAGTGTCAATGTCGGACGGGATGGTGCCAGGGGGGACAGCGAAATGTCGACTTCATGGAACACAAAGTAAATCCCATTTCCCAAACCTTGGGGTTCGTTCGGGGGTTAGGCTTCATGTCTGGCTCCAGAATAATTCCGAACCCAAAATCTCTGAACCAAGATAGAATACACCAGGCTGATTATAGACTTGGCAATCACTGAAGCTTGGAATGAGAAGGTTGAGCCAGAGTCCCGAGTGGAACGAAGCCGAGGATTTTGAAGAAGATCCTACTGACACCGTAATAAACTCCCGATCGCTTGCTTGTGCGGGACTTAAAGGAGTAGGCCTACTGCCAAGAGAATACATCCTTTTGAGCTGAAAAACGATTTACCATGTATACGAAATGATGAAAATGTTAAAGGGCCTTGAAGCGTAAAATGCGAATGTTAACACAACTACACCTTCACAATTTGTAGTGTACACGATTTTAGCCCTCAAAAATCGAGCTGTTTGAGCGCTAATCTTCTTTCAATGCGCGCATGTTTCTTTTCAAAACGAACTTCAAACGCGTGTGTACAATTCTTCAGCTAGCGTGAATGGGACCTGATGCACTCACAGTGAATTGTCACTATATAGTTTATGCGGCACCCGTCTTTTGTTGACATTTTGGCTCAAAATTCTACTCTTGTAATACGTATAGACAAGGCCAATGTCACGTCAGATGTCAGATTTATTAACAGTTCCTCTATAAATACATAAATAATGAATGAATTAATTAATTAATACATAAAACACAGACCTGAAATACGAAACGTAAGCCTAACTGATTATTTTGGCGAAATTTGGATGAATGCATACCTTAACATATAATTGTTTTCGTAAAAGCTGCTCAGTAATTGCATTTTTAATGCCATCATCCGCTATAATTACAAAGGATTAGTTCTTGTGAAATGTCTAATGGTATTGCGCTTTAGTTTGCAATTAGTAGCAGAGCCGGAAGGTCTTAGCTTGTCTGATCCACATGGATTGCATGGAATATCTATTAAAATGAAGACGATGAGGAGACGGTGTTTAAATGAGCTACAAAGAAGATGGAGTCCGACGACGATGTCTTCGAATTAAACATGGGAACTGTTGGAGCTGTAGTTTGTGAGCCGAACAATTGGTACAGTTTTGTATCGCAGATCATTGGAGAAAATAGTTCAGTTATGCAGCATATTTGGTCAATCTAAGCCAAATTTGTCAGCTTTCTGGCTTTTTTTTCCAAATCGAACTTATGAAACAGCCATCTAGCTAAAATAATGGTCTCAAAATCGGAAGAGGAACAGTTAAAATCATCGATTCGTCCTCATGAGACAATTATTACCTGTTTTATATCCTCAGTGCCTTTGGGAACTCTCTGTATATACTTGACAGTCAGTTTGAGGCATGAGGTTCACCCCTCACACCCCCGTAAAAACCCTCGCAAAAAGCGTCTCGTCATTATGAATGTCCAACAATTTTTGGAGAGACTCATGAACGAGCATTTCTGTTAATTACCAAAGTGAAGCACTCAGGTAATTGAGTTCTTAACGCAATTTGATTCTTGCAAGGTCATCTTTTAGAACGCTTCAATTGAATAGACAATGTCTATTATGGGAGATGATGGGTATTACAGGTTAACACATCACTGTCAGGTTTTTTTCGTGCCTGCATCTCTCACCGTGAAAAGCAGTTATTGTATTCATTGTGATGGAAAACAGGACGAATCAAAAAAAGCATTAGGTTGACGACAGTAAATAATTGTACTCGTGACTTGTCTTTTGTTGACTCAATGAAATTACAAGCTTGTACCGCCAAACTCAATTTTGTCGAGTAATTATGACAAATTTGTTTGTTGCTCATTTCTAGCACCGACACGTTCACGTTGAGCAGCATTACATCATTTATCAATGGACCATTTAAACTGAGGGTCTTTCTTTAAATGCAGTTATTGAGAGAAATGGGCAGTGTCAGTGAAAAAAAGACCAGTAGTTTGGAGTTTTGTTGAATTTGTTGATTTAAACGAAAAGACACGCTTTTCACAATTTTCTTCAAGCCATAACTTACACACTTTGCTGCTTTCATCCACTTTATTATTTTGGGGGAAAAAGGCAAAAATGAAAAATACAAATTTCCTTGTATTCCAGGACTTTTGTATTGGCCAAAAAAGGGTTAGGCCTGCATGTATACGAATCTATACTTAGTTGAGCCACATTGAAACTGTAATGCCATAAAGTATTATGCACCGCATGCATTCAGACCTAGTTATTGAGCGAGTATTGTGTGTCAAATTGCCGTGTTATTGGCTTGATCTTCACTTCGAATTTTAGTCCATATTGAGTGACCTGATGTTCTCACGGATAACTAAAAAACGATTTTGTGACCGAATGTAAGAAACCTGGTTTGAGGCTACATTATTGCTATTTTGGATGTACAAACATGAAATGTTTTGCCAGATCTAAAATTATTCACTGGAACCTAAATTTGGGCTTGGGAATTCTAGGCTCTAATTTCACTCTCTCCCCAAAGCAGCTCGACCTAATTGCAACAGGAAACATTCCATTTAGTACACAGGGCTGTGGCGGTTAGCCTACATGAAATTTCAAGCCATTTCGCGGTGATTGTTATGCGGCAAAACCTGAAGAAGAAAACACAAAAAAAGCTCCGGAACAGGAAGCCGTTCTGGTTGCCGTCAGAATCAATTTCCATCGCGTGGCAACGCTGCGGGGTCTAACGAAAAAAAGGTATACGATTTCTGCTCATTTTCAGCGACAAAAACACGCCGAGCTGATCGATTTTGTCACAGGCAATTGTTCACGTCGACGGTCGTTCCAATCTCCCGAATGGACAAGATGGCATATGCGCCGGGCAACGAAGGAGAGAAAACACGTTCTGTTTTCCGCGGGCGATTCTTACGGCTTTCTGTTTATGTATCATTACATTGCGTCATGTTTGCATCTCATGATCACATCGAGGATGTTATCACAGTGCATACACTTCTACTAGCCAAGACGATGAGTTAGATTAAAAGATACAGGCCTATACAACTTGTTTCCTCTCCCGTGTTCTTGCGTACTACCGGAGAGCGCGAGGCAGTCAGTAAGATTGAAGTCAATATTTGCACTAAGTCGTAAAATATGACTTGGATGCCTTGTGATTTGGATGTTATTTGCGACTTGTGATTAATCGGTGGTTGATGACTTTTGTTGGAATGTGGCGTCGGGACGATGAAAGGGTTTGGACTATTCATCGATGTAATTTGTAAATAGTCGTGGGTTCGAGTCCCACCCCAACAATCTTGCGTGGATTTTTGCACAAGCTTTGCAACAACACTTTACTGTAGGTCTATCTAACGAATCCCTTTCAACTTAGTCAAGAAGGGAGGATTGTTGTCACACAAAAAAGACATGTAGCAAATTGTGGGCTACTTCTGATCATTCTGATCCAACAAAACAGGACAAAAAGACCACACCAACTTAATTTGGGTTATTGAAACCGAAATTTGGGTTACCTTTCACCGAAAATGTTTAGTTAAGCAAACCTTATCCTAATGAAATTTTCAATTCACCCCAAAAAATCTTGGCGTACACAACAACACCTTTTACAAGCCAAACTGGCTCAGTAAGAGTGACGCTTGGGCATATATGTTTTACAGTTCGTATCATTTTACCACAAGTAAAAAGGTAACTCACAAAGGTTAAAAGTATGCGTTTCGTGTGTTTTTTGTTAAGTGCGTTTCGTGTACATCCAGCAACATTCAGTAGTGCGATGTTTTATCAGGTTTAAATAAATATTACTTACACTAACATTTTCTTTCAGTGATATAAGTTGGTGACAAAATCCACAAGTGGAGAGTTGAGCAGAGTTTATGGGGCTCTTAAATAATTGCCCAAGAGATCGCGTAATAGCAGAATTAATCAAGAAAAGCCGGATGATAAGGCCCTTCAAAGGCTTAATTAAGTTACTTAGGAAAAATACAGTCAATTTCTCCTCCATCCTGTATTCCCAAGGGAATCCATATTCAACACAGGTATTTCCTAATTTGATTTCTCCTACTTAGCCAAACTGCAATTCCTCGGTGAAGAGGTCTTCCTAAAAGGTCCTCCTGACTTGTCCAGGAAGGATCTTCTCGGCCTTTCCTCAGTCTTGATTCAATTAAGCGAGTACACACAGCAAAATGCTCTTTTCTTATTCCCCCCTCTGTGGTTGTTAATGGCAGCGCAAACATGCCGTTTGTTTGTGCCATTCCGTAGATGAAATTGGGTAGTGAGGAATCGCAGTTTGGATGCATTTCACTGGTTACCGAGTAGCGTGTCGCTGCAGCGCCCCAGCCAATTTCCACCATCGCCGGCCCGGCTTGATTTTTTTTGTTCTCGCGCGCGTGCGGTTTGAGCACAAAACATGGCGAGAGTTGCCAAGCTACGTGTCAAGAAGCGCGCCAAACCTGCGCAGCCAAAATTTCATCAAGTGAATAGTTTGGCTTCCTTGAAGACACGCAGGATTTAATCACCGATTCATCAAAGTCAACCTGGCCTGCTATATATTGCTGCCAAGCAAGCGAGCAATAGGGCCCTACGATTCAATTTGCTGCCCACCTCTATACGAGTCGATAGGCTTTGGAGTCCAGCTTAATGAACTGTAATATGAAATTGATGAACTGACCAAAGATTGATCTCCATGTAATCACATCGGACTGGACTAACTCACGGACAAGCTTTTGTTCACTGCCTGTTTACAGCCGCGCGGGGCAAGCAGTTGTGGACCTACGGAGGGGAGGGTTAAGGGGTGTAAACACCCCTTTGGGCTGCAAAATATTAAGAAATCAGCAAAAAAAGACACATGCCTAACCCCACCCCACCCGGACAGCTATACCCCTCCCCCATGCCAAAGCTGGACCCACCCTGGGAAGTATTAACTGAGTCTGAGACACGATATTATGTCCAAATACCTTTTTGTTGTCGAGTACCTGGACGTAGCGTCGTAGCGAGTGTGGGACCAAACTATCCGATCTTCAAAGTCAGATGGTACACGCTAATTGCAATATAATTGGAGGGTATGGTTTCAATATCGTCGTATAAGCTTATGCAGACTGCGCACACAGTGCGCAGAACCGTGCCGATCGTCTGCGAGATAGTTGGTCTGTCTAGGTTGTCGGCGAGTACGGTTAACTATTTGAGTTACCACTTCTTGCGTAAATTATGTTCAACTTCGAAGACTCTTACTAGAAACCATGTACCATTCCCTGACTTATTCGAGAATACGCCTGTCACAACAAAGTACTATACCCCCAATTACAACTTCATGTAATTGGTAACTTTTTAAAACTATGCGCATTTATATATTGCCACTTGTTACCCTTCCTATTACGTCACGTACGATGACGCACGAGTAGATTTAAATGATGTATTTTTGCATCATTACGGCGCTTAGGTAATTGATGTTAATTGATTGGATGCGATTGACTTGGAAGTAGAGAGGTCATTAAGTTTCGCGCTGTCGTCGGAGGTCAACAGTGACGCAAACTCTCACACATGTAATTAACAGATTACATTAACATGTAATTAACAGATTACATTAACATGTAATTAACAGATTACATTAACATGTAATTAACAGATTCTTGTTAATTATAACCTATAACATTAGTTTTAAGTAAGGGTGTGCCCAAATACCAAGAAGATTCCCATAGAATACAAATAGACCTTATACGTAGCGGCCATTTTAGAGGCATATATATCTTAATTCGGGTTCGAGTCCCACCCGAGTGATTCTTTCCAACTTTCACCCGGGAGGTAACACACTGAGTATACAGTGTTTATACGTCTGTGAAGGGCAAAACCTAATTTGATATACATCACCCCGACGCAAAATTCCATCTTATTAATAGTTAATGCTGTACCCGCTGCTATTTAGATTCGAACCAGCCAACCGCTCCCGTTAGCTCGGTGGTCGAGTGGTAAGACGTCGCTGCACTAGAAAGCAAGGGGTCGTGGGTTCGAGTCCCACCCGAGTGATTCTTTCCAACTTTCACTCGGGAGGTAACACACTGAGTATACAGTGTTTATACGTCTGTGAAGGGCAAAACCTAATTTGATTTACATCACCCCGACGCAAAATTCCATCTTATTAATATCTTAATTCTGTAACAATGAATGCACACAATGTTCACCCATGCAATTGGATTTTACTGGATCGTAGGGATTCAAGACGTCTGCCTCGAGCAAGAAAAGTCGTAGGCCTGTTTGGATAAGTTAACTCAAACCACACATTCAGCCTCACATCTTAAAATTAAAACTGGAAGGTATTTATAATATAAAAGGTCCGTGCGATGAATTTTTCTTAGAAACACATTTTTTGCACCTTTCTACTCCTCTTACATGTGTGAAAACCATTTGGCATCCCTTTGAGGTTAATTTTATTGAAAAGTGCACTTTTTTTAAACATTTTAACAATTTCCATGCTTTTCCGGACAACTGAGGGCGCTGTTGCTGTGATGTCATTTCAGGAAGACACTGTTCAGTTTAGGGGTTTTCTGTTCATTGTGAAACCAAAATGTTCTCAATGAAAATATTTGTGAGAAACGTTTGCTCATTGGCTTACTGACAAAACAACGAATCACCAAAGAAAAGAAATTTTTTTGACAGCAAAGTATCCAAAATTCTAGCAAGTTTGCGCTGAAATAGCTGTCACATTGAGGTTTCTGCCCAAAATGACATCACAGTTTTGCTCATGAATATGGAAATTCGTATTTGCATAAAAACTAAAAAGGCACCAAAATACCCTTCAAAATGGCAAAACGAAGATTACAAATAAGGTGAAATGGGACACAGAGGTGCATTTTCAAGGATAGCATTAAACAAATTACATTGCATGGGCTCATTAAACTGTGCCTTTGTTGTCTTTTTTATCACCCCTTCACATCTTTTCTTAATAAAGATGTATCTGTAACCTACTTTTCGCTGTAAACTTTAACCGCTGTATACCCGTTTTTCTTCAATTATGAGCTTGAGTATCCACCAATTCATCTTCTGTGCTTCTATCTCCCCACCTGCCATTTACAGTGTACGATCCATCACTACCATACCCATGTCTTAAATGGAGACCAACTGACCCCAAGTCAGTTTGTTTTTCAGATGAAAAATGATATTAAATAAAAAGAAACCATCAGTATAAGTGATAAATTTGTTTTACCAAACCGACAACTTGGCACCCCTCTCAATGACATTTCCTATCTGCAATGAAGTGTTCCTGTGACCAAAGTCCCTGCCAGCCCCGCCGATGGTGAGGTATGGTTCGCGCACATGAAATGCTCGTTGACATGACCCTACCGACGAGTTGCAGAGTAGGATGGCACGAAGTGCGAGCTACAGAGCCTAGGGCGCTTTTGAGGATCTAGGAATCCTTGGTTTCATTACCAGATAATGATTAATAATTCTATACGTGCAATGGTTTTCTTAAATTCAATTTTGGTCTCTTTTCGATTCTTTATTGTATTGTTAGAATTATGTTTTAAAAATGTGTTATGCATTTTAAAGTAATTAGTCAAATAAAGTTATATATTGCATTATTTAGTTATTGAATTATTTCTTCACAAAAAGCAAATAAGTTGCTGCCAGACAATAATTCAGCTCTCGCAGGACGGGCTCATTTGTGCGCAAAATGAAAGTCCTTTTTCAGAGAGTTGCAGACGCCCAAAATGGGACTCTGTTATACTTAAGAAGATTGAAATATGCTAATCGATCGATTCGATTGAGATAAAACTTTTGTCCTAGATTCAGTCGGAAAGTGAATTTTCTGTCTGGGGAAAAAACATGATCTTCATCTCCTCCGCCTTGGGTGCAATACATGAAAAAGCCCATCAGCCAACCTCTCAAAGCCACACGTCAGCTGACAGTTAGCGCTGGCGTTTTGTGTAGCTGTATATGGGTGATAACTGCCTGGTCGATAAGCTTCTTAATTATGATTCTAATTAAGAAAAAAGCCTTTAATGTTGCTCGAATCGTCTGTTCTTCTTATCACGGTGTTGACAGGAATCGTGTTATATTTGTTAGGAGTTGCCTTGAATTGTCGGCATTTCTAATGAGTTATAGCACCGCATAAATTGTGTCAAGAAGTCACAACGTTGAATGAACGATCTTTCGGTCATTGGCTTTCTCGATTACGAAAAGGATTTCCATCGGGAATATTGTCCCTGTGTGATTCTCAAGGTAAAAGTTCGCCATGAATAATTTGAATAGTAATCCTTGTATTATCTATACTTAGTATTTCATCAGTTCTTGTTTGGCTGTTCAAACAACGACACATAATAACGTAGCATGATTCATTATCAGGTTCTCGGTCCCACAGCAAAGTGCGAAGTCCTCGTCATGATCCCAAGTAGGCCAATACGTCATCGTTTGAACATGGATTATTGAGATTTATTCAGATCATTCGGTGGGGCTCAATGTGAGTAAACTAATATTATCTTACTTCCATGTTCTGAAGTGAAGGGAACTAGATTTGGCGCACCGCTATCAGTCCTCTGCGTATACACGATTGGACGTCTTTTGTGCCTGGCGCACATACGGCGTATAGAAATAGCTCCACCTACGATCACGAATGCGCTCGCACCCTCCATATCCCAGACTGAGAACGGCGTGGCTGGGGTTCTCACCATGGGGGGAGGGGGGGTAAGTGGACTCGATGATAAGAGGGGGGGGGGGGAAGGGGGCAACCCGTTTCTGTTAAACCCGTTAACCATACTCACTTACATATACATTTGATTAACATATTTAACCGCGTAACTTTTGTTTTACGTTGGAGTTGAGAGAAAGGGCCCTTCACTAAGTTCACTACAGAAATATACATTTTGGTACCGATGAATGAAAACGACTTCATTGATCGATGTATCTAATAATATTCATTGTTTCATAAATTAAACCATTATCATTGGACAAGCCAGCAGTTCAAACAAATCCCTGCAGTCCAGACATTATTTGCATGCGTCGTTAAAGCTCGTAATTTTTATTTCTGCTTGAGCTTTTTCACAAACGGAACCGGCCCATAATTAATTTGAAATTATAACTATTCTATTACAAATCAATCTGAATATTTATATCATTTTAATTGATAAGTAAAAGGTTAAAAGAACAACATTTAAACACAAAAATTACATTCGCATAATTCAGGCGTATATTTTACACTATATAAATAGAGAGCTACAGAAAGAAACTTTCTACATTACATTTTATAATTATGTGCAATGATTTTCTTGAATAAATTCATATATTCATATAATTCTATATTTTATTATAATTATGCTCAAAATACTATCGGTAATGCATGTTATCGTAATTAGTCAAATAAACTTATGTATTGCATGATCCACACTTTTGGATAAATAATACTCGAGTTACTGTTTCACAAAATTCCATTACAGAGCCTGTTTTTTTTCTCTTTAAAAAAAGACAAACTTTCTAAATCATATCACTCCACTATATGATCTGTCAGTTACACATATCCCAGATTTGCTACAATTTGTATTCGCTTCAACAAACATTAATTGCTAAATTGTCTGAGCGATTGTCACATTCTCTGAATGACACTTTCACTTGTGCTTAGGCCTAATTTTCCCCAAAATAGGTATAGCGCCCTCCAGCGGTAAATTTCGGTGCCAAAGATTGTTTGACCGGATGAATATTGACCCTAATGACCTGTACTAAACTTGAAAAGCATAAATTTGAATTTCAAAAAAAACGTCCAAAATAGTTTTAATCCGGAAAAAGTGTTACTTATATATGTTATATGACGTTATGTTAAAGATTTTTAGCTAATCAACATTTTTGCCAAATTCTAGGAAATTCGGCAGAAGCGGAATATGAATATTCGATTCTGATATGGTTAATCTGACGCCGACTGAATATTAAATTGGTCGTCTTTGAAACTCCTTCCAAAAGTCGCTGATACGCATTTCAAGGTAAATGGATGATAAATGCGCACGCGAACCAGCGAGTGCTATCATTAATGTCTGGTTCCTTTTTCCTTTCAAACTCTTGTATATGATAACAAGATCAGGAACCAGCCTGCTACGCCGTCGTTAAGCTACACAGCGCCATCTTCACACATATCTCTAAAAGTGACCTACATTTAACTTGTAATTTATTTATGTATTTCGAAGGTTGTAGAGCAAATTGTTCCGTGTGCAGTAATAAAGTTTTATTGCTGTTCGACGTTCGTGAGCTTACAATTTCTTTTCCAATTTTACGCTTCTAATTTTAGCCCTATCTGTTCCTTCCATGACCCCCCCCCCCTCCCATCCCACGCATCACTACCATCATATACAATCTCCTCATCAATCACAGGTCGCGGCCCAGCCTCTCTGTTTCGTCCAGCAAGAAGTCCACATCCGCTTTGGTGGCTGCCGGGTTAGAGAAGACCATCCGGAAGAAGTTGACTTTGTCTCCCAGTGGCTGGTAACCGACCATCAGTGTACCAGTGGCCATCATGCGGGCTTTGATGGCCGGTGCGACCTGTCGGTACACGGGGGATGAAAGGAGGAGGAAGTGCTCGGTAAGTGGTAATTAATTCATCAATCATTGATCAGGTGGAAACTTGTCGACTGCCTAGCAACTATACCTGCGCAAGAGGTAGCTTAATTGTGAGCTACTGAATGGGGTGTCGAAAGTATGCCAAAGTGGCAATAATTCCATGCCAACCAAAATACAATGTAGTGCTAATGAATATCAGGTAAAAACTTGTCGACTGCCAAGCAACTATACCTTCGTAAGAGAGCTACCAAATTGGGTGTCGAAAGTATACCAAACTGACGACTATTTGAAGCCTACCAAAATCGTGCTAGTTTTATTTCAATGTTACTATTCTAGCGATATGGACACAGACATTTAACTTGTTGATCTCATGGTGTTTCATTTCAAAATCGCTCAGATTTGGTAGCACACGGAGCTCACGAAAAGGAATAAAAGGATTAGATTGAGAATCGTGCATAACTAATGAACAATGTGCAATAGTTCGCTAGCTTGTTGATTTCTCAGACGCAAAACCTTGACCAACTTACAGTGAACCGGGAACCATAACCTCCATCACAAAATGAGATCGAGTCAGGGAATCAAAAACACCACGGTGCCAATATGGGGGCCAAATAAATAAACAAAGCACTCGTGCGGATGTGTCCTGGCTTTCAATCGGAAAGAAACGAACATTTCAGTGACGTGACAAAACACGCCAAGTACTAGTAAGGCTGTTATTTCAAGTCGTCCGTTCTTAATTTGGAAAGAACGTGCTCCAGTTTTTGTACTATGCAAGATTTTATTTCTCATCTCAGTCGGGCTGAAACGTTTTAAACTTGGGAGGAAAAACAATTTCAAGCAAATTGTCTTCGCTTCTAAGCATTTTCAAATTCTTTTAAGCGGACAGATTTCACCTGACTTGATAACTTCTTATCCTTTTACGTCAGGTTATTCTCAAAAGATTATTCCCGTTAAGTTTGTCTTATCTCAGTCGGGCTGAAACGTTTTAAATTTGGGAGGGGAGGAACAATAATATCAAGCAATTTTTTTATTTTTTATTTTAAGCATTTTCAAATTCTTTTAAGCGGACAGATTTCACATGACTTGATAACGTTTTATCCTTTTAAGTCAGATTATTCTCAAATTGTTGGGTCAATTTTATTTATGTTTGGCTGCAACTGTCTCTTCTCCAAGTCTGACATCAGGTTGTCGTTTAATTGCAATATGTAAATCAAAAGATCCTCGGCTATAAATTACCAAAGTCGCGTATAGTCAGCGGCAATTCCCGGTTTCTTTCGAGGGTAAATATTCTCTAAAGGACCGATGGTATATTGAGTTCGGCTCGCCCGCTGGCTAAGCGATCCCGGAGCTGACCGACCTCAGACAAACACCATTGATCACCTCAGGTTGGCACTAGTGTTTGCAGAGGCTCCATTTTGGGAAACCGACGCGGCATTTGCGATGTTCATCCGCTGAAGGAAACCCTTGGATATCGTGACATTGGGTACATGCATTAGCGAGTGGTGAGAGCTTTTGTCTAGAGGATAAAATATCTAGGTCGGTCCACTTAAGTGGAAAATTCATTTTAACGGTGAGCTCTGGTCTAAGGCACTTTGCCAGCCGCACATTTGAACACGTTCGATATGTTTCAGCATTCTGTCATTTGTTTCCTATTACTTGAAAAGCTTAATTCTGTAAGGCTCCAATTGCTAACTAACTAATTTAATTTAGTGGCCAGTTGCAAAAGTCATCTGACGATAACGTGACGATCGATTGCAGGCAAGGGTTATTTAGTGGCTGATGTACCTCGCAAAAGTTGGGGTTCTTGGAAGGACACATATTTTACAATTATGTCCCTGTAATATAACACTTTCCCATAAACTAAGCACACAAAAGGACAATCGAGGACCGTTTTAACGAAAGATGGACGTTGAGGACAGCAAAGAATATATTGTTCTCCTTTTGTCTGTCTGTCCTCGGAGTGGATGTAGTGCACGTACACACAGACTCAACTTCGAGGATCGTTTTCAACGAAAGATGTACGTTCGAGGACATCAAATAATATGTTGTTCTCTCTCTACGTAACTGTCCTCGGAATGTATGTAATACCAGGGAGACTGCGTTGTTAATTAAAGGACGCTTTGAGGGTTCGTTTTTTTAAACACCCCTGTACATGTGCTCTCAATCTCAGCCGCCCAACTAGTTAATGTCTTCATTCCATATGTTTGTCTGTCCATCTGTTTGTCTGTACCTTGTGAAGTAGAAGCTGTTTCTCCGTTCCTTCCTCCATGGCCCTTAGACTGGGCGGTATATACCAGTAGCACACATTGGTGTGTTCAGGCTGAAAACACAAACGAAACGGCAAATCAGCCAATGAGAATGCCATGTGCCTACACGACGCAAAGTACCATATTCCTCAAAAGAGCCTTCGTACCAAGCTAACAGTGGTGGTGAACTTATATGACAATTCAGCATGACACTTGATGAAGAATATAAAAAAAAAAATAATCTTTATCATCAATGACATTTGAATAAATTCATCAATTTCGATCAATCAATGTGCTCCACTATTACCCCTGTCCTGTCCGCAGGTTCTATACTCCTTTCCTTAACTTCAAAGCTAGCTACAGATAGTTAGAGACACTAGGTCGGGTGGTTATTAAAGGAAAGTGGACTGACATTGAGTGAAGTTCAGCCCCTCTTCCTCTGCAAGCTTTATGAAATAAAATCGGTCAGAGAAAAATCAGGGTCATATCTTGTAGGCGTACCACCCCCCCAAAAAAAAAAAATCAACACCATGGGCAGAGAATCAATCGGAGCCATATCCAATCACCTTCTCATGCACCAGCTTGAAGCCTTCCCTCGACTTCAGTTTTTCCAGCAGATATCTAAGATTGGAGAAAGAGAACAAAAAATTAAAAAAGTCAAGAACGAAATCAGTGACTTTCACCAACCCACTTTTGATGCGAAAACTGACCAAGTCAGGGCGGTACAAATGACGCAGCCAGCGGGGGTGCAGAGTGGCAGATTGCAACGGGGTGGGGATTTCGAAAAACAAAATCGGGACGCTGATAGAAGCAAAATTGGGACGGTGAAAATGGGCTAAACGTGACGAACATTCTATTTTGAAACTGGCAAACAAAACCCTGGCTACGCGCTTCGGTCAGGCAGCTGCAAATACATTCCATGTCGCCCTTTTGACAGAGTAAACATTTGAAAGTACGAATGTAGCTATTTTTATGCCACCGTCCCCTCCAAACGATCGTCGTGGTTTGAGGGCAGATACAATTACAGCCCTTGTTTTACATCTTCGATTGTGTGTGTAATTTAAAGCCACTAGTTCTTCGGCGCCTTTGTTGTTTGTAGTTATTAGTTATACTTTCCTTTATAAGTTATATACTTTCCTGGCTCCGGAAATTAAACGAAATTATGCAAACGAGAAAGCAAAAACGATAGAAATACCGTCAGTCGTTGAAGCAACTTACACGTTTATACAGCCATGGGCGACGAGCTGTAACGGGTACGTGTAATTGAATTTTGCGTCGAAGAGATGTATATGGTTTTGTAAGACACAATTCCCGATAGTTTTCGGGTACATATAAGTGTTCATTCGTGCAATTGTACTAACGATGAACTGTATAGCTTACTTACTGGGCTAGCTCGAAGAGTTTATTGACGTGATTCTCGAAGCCTCGTGTTCCCTGGAAGAAGAACAGATCGATATAAAATGGATTATGTGAACTGAGGGAAAAGAAGGTAAAAGGAGTTCGTTACGATTTGGAATGGCGAGTTTGCACAGGCTGTTAAATTTTATTAACTGATTAGGCCTACCTTTCAAAAAAAAACATTCTTGTTTTCTGTATTTAAACACTTCGTAACAATAGGATGTGGCGGGTTTTTTTAACCAGAGGGCTGGTTCGAACACGAGGCGAGGCTACATTGTGTTGTCTGGAGTGAAAAAAGGTCCGACATAATTGCTGTGAGTAGTCCATATTTTGAACGAAAAAAAAATAATAATAACATCGGTACAGTGCCCTCAATCGCCCATAAAAATGTCATGGTAACGTGCAATAATTAATGGCTGCCGTTTACCTTAGCCCGCCACATGAGCCAAAATTTGAACACGTCCACGTGCCTGCCGCACTGCATGGTCTTATCACCCGTGTCGTAGGATACATCGTAATGCTTGTCCTGCTGGAACAAGTAGGGCGCCCTCATCGAGTTGCAATCCTCTAAAATTCCCTAAAAGGAAAAGAAAGAAAGAAAGACTTAAAATTACTGTACATCAAAGGGTAGGCTACCTTGTTTGTGTATAGCTCAAGTTTTGTTCATTTCTGCATAATAAAAAAGTAAACACCTCAATATAAAAAAAACTGTTTTCGTGGCGTGTACTATTCTATTTACGACAGCGTTTGGCTGCTTAGTTGGTACTCATTACTCCCACAATTTTCTGCGATTTTCTTAACTGATCAGAGATTACTTAAACATACAAACAACACCTCTACTACAACGGTTCTATCTTACTCATCATTTAGGCTTTAAACAATATAACCTTCTTCTATTTCTTACATCCTCCTTGATCAGAATAGCCGAGCATTGGAGCAACACACCCATGAGTTTGTGAGGATTCCACGTCACGGAATCGGCCCTGTAAGAAGTAGACACAAAAAACAGAAAAATAAATTTGGTATATACATGAACTTTGATTCAAGAGGATTTTTAGAATTGTTTCAGACAACATTACATCATGGTGAAGGCAAGAACAATACCAAGATTTGTGTGGAGCATCCCCTTGGCAGAAAATGACCAGTCAGATGAGTCCTACCCCCATTTTGTGCACTCGTTCCCGTCGGAGTTAAAGAGAATCCAAGGATGACTATAAGTATTTCGCACTTCGGTTTTTTTATGCCATATTTTCAATCTCGATCCCACCTGCGTTGCCTCACCTATGGATGCCGTCCAATTTATGTCTGTGCTTCCTGGACATGAGGACACCTCCACCCCACGCTCCCTGCAAACAACAAAATGTTGATTCTGTTTTTGATGCGGGGTTCGGCAAGTGGCGTAACTATGGGGGAGACCACGGGAAAGGGGGCACGTTCCCCCAGCGGATGTCCGTGCCTCCCGGGTGCCCCCCCCCCTATTTTAAATCTTGAACCGAACAGAATTAACAAAACGTTTTGCCTTCAGTGCCCCCCCCCCCTTGAAAAAAATTGTGCACCCCTATCCGTGCCCCTTATAATTTAAACATACTTACGCCGCTGGTTTTGGCATATTAATACTCAGTAAGATATTATGAATGTCGTTTGCCATCTGGCAGATTTTAACAGTGCATGTACGTGGTAGAACATTGTTTAAACCAAAATTTTGAATTGTAGAATCGATGACAAAAACTCAGTGGTATTGCTTTTAGTTTGGCTTTTGTTACGCGAGAAAATTGAGGGCGCTTTCCATAAGCCTCACGCAACAGCATTTCACGGGTGCAAAACCGTAAGAAAACAATCAGTTAATAATTGACGATGCACGCATTGATAGATCCTAGCATTTATGTGACGTTCGTTTGCGATATGAAACAAACTGCAACTAGTGTCCTGGGACTTTATTATTGTTTTGGCAGTCCGCATTTGAGAGAGGGCGCCGGATACTCACATCGACATGCATCCACAAGTCGTATTTCTCGCATATATCGGCCACGGCGTTGAGTGGATCGAATGCACCAAGTACAGTAGTACCGGCAGTCGCGTTGACAAAAAATGGTTTATCGCCCTAAAACAAACAGCAGATAGTACACTCAAAATTCAAAGATATGAACGTATTGAAATTAACACTCGAAAATGAAATCGTTTTGGGCTTTCTTTTAACAAAAACCTCCTGTTTTGCCTCCATCTTCAAAAGGTAAAGATGAGATTATGAAACTTGAGAAAGCACGTCTTTTTTAAAATAAGAAGTTTTGATCCTCATTTTCCTGTAATGCAAACCAATACAATATTTCCTTTTGAATTTAAGCGTTAAGCCCGGTTCATACTCGGCGCGAAAGCGAAAGCGAACGCGAATTTGTGACGACATGGCAAGTATTCGCGCTGCGAATTCGCAAAAGTTGAACACATTTCAACTCGGACGAATTTCGCAGCGAATGTTTCATGACGTCAACTTCGCTTCGCATTCGCTTTCGCATGAAGTATGAACCGGGCTTTACGAAACAATTTTTGGATACATTTGACACGACCTTTTTGAACCAAAAACTAACCTGAGATAAATGACTAAAATATCCTTTTTCGACATTTTCTTTTATTTTGTCTGATAGTTTCATACTCACCCTTGCAATTGCTTGCTGTATCTTGTTCTCTAAATCTTCTAGGCTCATCTTGCCTCTATATTTGACAAAATGTGAACGTGGATATAATTGGGAGATCCTCGATTCGTTAATCGTCTCATCTTTATTTGCAGAAAAATAGAGTAAGTCCGTGATTTCATTGTGGAGCTAACAAAATTTTGAATTGGAATCCTGTTTGTTATTTGAAGCACACCGTTCGACAATCTTTTCCCATTGTGTATTTAACATTCCATAGCAATTATCAATGTACGAGTCCTCCCCCCCCCCCCCCCCCCCCCCAAGAAGTTTATCTTCCTCAGTTATCCAAGAAACTGTTTAGCGCCCTCTTTTGGTACTCAGACTTGTAGATAATTACCTTTTGTCTGTGTCGATGTAGACGACATTGTCGGTTCCAATGCCAAGGATTGCAGCTGCTCTTCTCAGCGAAAAGTGACTCTGTGCGTTATGTGTTAAAAAAGAAACACCCATGAATAAATGTTTATTTTTGACATATCAGTTGTTCGTTTTGATACATTTTTAACATTTCATTTTCCTCTCTCATTCAAATACAGGTGGGGGAAAATTCGCAAAGCGTCCGGAAACTAATAGGTCATCGCACTGGTCAACAAGTGGACATTGTTCTCCCAAAACCCCTGTAATTCAAGCAAGTTTTTTTATCGTAATGTTTCCAATGATGGTCGTGCTCAAAAAAAATGGAAGCATATTTTACGAGGATCTAAGGCACGAATAAGAAACAAGTGCAAGTGCACAATAAGTTCTGGCCGTGTTGCAACAAGTCCTGCTTCAACGTCTCGCATGAAATCGATCACAATGATCCCTGCCAGAGCTGGAAAATGCGACGCCGAAAAATGAGACCCCGGTGGCACATATGGAACACCATACTTTTGGTCAATTATCCGGAGACAAGCAGAGAGACCGACCAACCAACCAACCATCAAATGACACGTATAAGCCTCCTGCCAGAAAAAAAAAAAAAACATGACGAGTTAAGAGACAAAACTGATACTTACCCTCCACTCTCGAAGCCCACACGCCAGCGCTAACGTTTTACGTGAGATCGGGAAGCGAACGATAAGCGTCAGCTCAGCATATATATTACAAACTTGTCTTTTATGCTGTCAAAATGTTCAGGTTTTCTTATCACAGTCGGAACTAAATGTTGTTAGAAATGGACACGAATTGTTGGCTTTTATCATATTTTTTAATGAGGATGGGACCCACAATAAATTTGTGTCGAAAAATCAGAACTATGACTGAGCAGTCACTCCATGAATCGCCAAACCGAGTAAAAAATGATGTATGTATTGGGAAATGTTGCCAGCAAACTATAATACTAGTGTACGTCAAGGTGAGAACATGAATAATTAAAACAACCATTTATTTCCAGAACCTAGTCTTTTGTCAAGGTTTCAACTGAGTAGAACTCGGGACCGAATCATATTCGTGAAAAGAGACCATGATTACACGGTCTTTTGTTACCAATGATCGGATTTAACTTCATTGAAAGCTATGACGGCTTTTTTCGTTGTAAATTTTTCTTTTGTGATTGGGTGATTTAGAAAGCGTTTTTTTTTCCAGCTATGCACGAATATAATTATGAAGGGTGGCCAAGTCCACAAGCTTCTGCTAACCCTTCAACCCTCAATTTATTCTGAATTGTAGTGTATTTTCTTGTATTTTGTACGTGGGGCGGACATTTGAACTTGAATCTAGACTACGGCTCTCTAGGCTCCGCCTTCCCCCGTTGTGTGGTTAAATATAGCACTTTGTGGAGGCGGATGCACGTCCTTGACGTCACAAGGTAGTCCATTGTCCATGTTTCGCAGTCACATAGCACATCATTTTTCTCTCTCATTAAAAAAAACAGGGCGTGCTGAAAATCAAAAAAATTCCCAAACCGTCTGGAAACTACGGGTCATCGCCCTGGTCAACAAGTAGTGGACATTGTTTTCCCAATCCCCTGTACTTCAAGCACGCAATTTTATCGTTATTATATGTTTCCGATGATAGTCTTACACACACACACAAACGCAGGATGAAGTCTGGCAACATGTGAAATGTGTATTTTAGGAAGATCTGTAGGCATGAAGAAAAAATAATAATAACGAAAGCTTCATCAAAAAATCCTGGCGAGTTATGAAACAAAACCGATCAGAGACCTGGCTTCTTGCGAACCTCACACATCAGCAGACAGTCTGGGCTGATGTTTTGCGTGGGATTCGGGAAGTGACTGTCTCAGAGCGCCGGATCGGCCAATTTTTACCAGAAACAACCTTGTCTTTTATTATGTCTTAATTTCAGGTTTTTCTTATCACAGTGTTCATGTTGTTAAAATTGGACGCGAAATGTTGGCTTTTATCATATTCTTTTAATGAGTATAAAACGTACTGTAAATTTTTGTCGGAGAGTCAGAACAATGACTTAGCAGTCACTCAAAGAATCGCGAAACCGAGTAAAAAATGATGTATATATCGAGAAATGTTGCCGGCAAACTACAATGCTAGTGTATATCAAGGTGAGAACATGAATAATAAATTATTATTTCCAGAACCTAGTCTTTTGTCAAGATTTCAACTGAGTAGAACTCGGTCCCGAATCATACTCGTGAAAAGGTCCCATTTAACTTTACTGAAAGCGGTTACGGCTATTTTCGTCGTAAATATTTTTTGTGATTGGGTGATTTAGAAAGTGTTAGCTCAGCTATGCATGAGTATAACTATTAAGGGTGGTAAAGACCTCAATCTTCTGATTACCCTTTAACCCTCAATTTATTCTGAATTGTAGTGTATTTTCTTGTATTTGTACGGGAGTCGGACATTTAGACTTGAATCCAGACTACGGCTCTCTCGGCTCCGCCTTCCCCCGTTGCAGGGCGAGTCAAAAAAACCGAAACCCAAATTTCGGGACCATTGTTTTAGTGAAGTTCTGCATGCAGTACTTGCCACAATTTGTACACAAGGTAGTCCATGCATGTCCATGCTTCGTAGTCACATACCACTTTCATTTTTCTCTCTCATTAAAAAACAGGGCGTGCTGAAAAAAAATAATCCCAAAGTGGGAAACTATAGGTCATCGCTCTGGTCAACAAAAAGTGGACACTGTTCTCCCAATCCCCTGTGCTTCAAGCTTTTTATCGTTATGCTTCCAATGCTAGTCTTACACACAAAAACATGGGAATCGGGCAACCTGTTAAGTGTTTTTTTACGAAGATCTATGAAGAAAAACAAGTAATAAAACGAAACCTTCACCAAAATAAAACCTGGCGAGTTATGAGACAAAACTACAGAGTCACCCACGACTCAGAAGTTAAGCCGATCTCATCGCCCCCGGCTTCCCAAACCCACACATCAGCAGACAGTCTGGGCCGACGTTTGACGTGTGTTTGGGAAACGACTGTCTCAGAACGACTCGACCGACCAATTTTTGTTTGAACAAACTTGTCTTTTATCTTCTCTAAATTTTCAGTTTTTCCTATCACGCTGTGGCCGGAACTGTGTTAACGTTGCTAGAAATGGACGCGAATTGTTGGCTTTTATCATATATTTTTAATGGGTGTAGGACCTACAATAAATCTGTGTCGAAGAATGAGAACTACTACTGAGCAGTCACTCCAAGAATCGCCAAACCGAGTAAAAAATGAAGTATTATATCGACAAATGTTGGCAGCAAAATTGCCAGCAAAATATGACGCTTGTGCAGGTCAAAGTGAATACTTGAATAGTAAACAACCATTATTTACTGATCTAGTCTTTTGTCAAGGTTTACTGCGTAGAACTCGGGACGGCATAGTGATCTCGTGAAAAGAGATCGAAGCCAAATGAATTATGTTTCCATACTTTTGTTGCCAATGATCCGATTTAACTTCATTGAAAGCTATTACGGAGGGGACTTGTTGATTCTCGTTGTAGTTAAATGTAAATTATTATTTTGTGATTTGGTGATTTAAAAAGTGTTAATTCAGCTAGTACATGTATTTAATTATGAAAGGTGGTAAAGACCCAGTGCAAGCTTCCGCTTACCGTTCAACCCCCGTACTATTTATTCCGCTGTGTAGTGTATTTCCTTTTGTTTTAAAACAGTCATTGTAATGATGTCAATAATCACACCTGAACTTGGACATGAATCAAGACTATGACTCTCTCGGCTCCGCCTTCCACTATTGTGTGGTTAAATATAGCCTCTCGCAGAGCTGGATGCATGGCCTGACGTACACATGGTCGTCCATAGTCCATGCTTTGCAGTCACACTCAAAAAGCAACGTTTTAAAGGGGCATTTTCGCCCCTTTGGCTATAAAACGTGATTTCTACAAATAAATATCGGAAAGCTCATTCAAACTGCAGCTTCGGCTCGTAACTATAATACGCTAGGCAAAGAATAGCTGCCGCGTAAGTTGTAAACAGAACGGGGGATTTCAGCCTTTTATCCATGCACGAGTGAAAGACATGTGGATTTCTTGTGACCCAGACATGTTAAACATTTGGTTTAATATCACTCGGATGGGACTCGAACCCACGACCTCCTGCTTTCGGGTGCAGACGTCTTACCACTCGACCACCAAGCTTGCCGGTCCAAAATACCCATGCTACCTTTTAGTAAAAAACTTCCCTAAAGAAAGATTTACAAAATAAGTAATAAAAAGAGAGGTATTAAATTCACCTATCATCCTTCTTGTGCGCGGTCTGGCTGGTTTATTTCACTTTGTAAAAGTAAATCAGTTATTCCATTTAATTTTACTTACATGTTCTGAAGTGAAGAGAACTAGATTTGGCGCACCGCTGAGTCCTCTGCGTTTACACGATGGCACGTATTTATGCCTGGCGCACATCACGGCGTACAGATTAGAAATAGCGCCACCTATGATAATGAAACAACCACTGGCAATTTTAGATGTTCGCTCGTATACCCACCATGCCACCGTATCTTATGGTCAACTGGACATGTTCGACATTTTAGAGAATGTGCGAATTATGTACAAATGCACACAAATCAGTAAGTCTGGTTTATACAACTTCAGAACGCGTTAGCACCTTTTCAACTTAGTGTGAAAATAACGTAACCAGGATTTTGTGTTTCTGGCCATTCACACTGCGACGCGGTCTTAGAAAGTCGGGAAACAAAATATTTTGCCGAAAGTTCGTCTTATCATTGACTTAAAATGACGTTACACAAATTAAACTCTTAGGGGCACTCAGGAGAAACCTTGTCTTATTTATACACACTTGCGAACTCATTTCTTAGTAATTATTTGTGAAGTCTGTTTTCAAATGCAGAAGTACAAGTGTAAATGCATTGCTACCGGTCTCAAACGTTTATGCGCATGCTCAGAAACACGTCATTAATAAAATCAACAATGCCTGGCTAATCTGCTGCCGCCTATCGATTCAAACTAATAATTCTCTCCTTTTTCCCATCTTGTGATCTGGAAAGGCGGAGTTTTTACCTCATGCATACTCATCCAGTGCTGGATGTAGGGTGGATCAGGGGGTCTAACCCCCACCCCACCCCACACATACCCCACACAACCCTCCCCTCCCCACCCTTCCCCCACCCCACCCCTTTCCAACCTAGGACCGCAAAACAAATATGAAATCTTGAGAAACAAACAAAACACAGCAGATGCCTGCTAAACCTCGCTTGGCAGCTAAACCCCCTCTTGATCCCAAACTGGATCCACCCCTGCTCGTCTTACCGGGAGCAAAGATGCCGTCGCCGTCTTTATAGCCGATTATCTCCCGCATCTTCTTGAGAATGGCTCGCTCCATCAAGGTGAACACCGGAGCTATCTCGTAAGTAAACCTGCCAGAAAAAGAGACCTTCATGTCAGATTCCATGACTCAATTAGGCTGTAATTACAATAATTTATTTGAATGGAACTGTATCTACAGTAAGTACAGTTATAGAAGTATATTTTTGAGGTGCAGAATTCTCATTAATATGAAGATGCAAGTGCTACTGTTGCACCCGAAATTTTAATGAACACAAGGGCTTCAGCGCGTTTACCCGCGGGAACCACGCCTTAGGAAAGTAGGATTTTCTTCGTAAAGATACTACAACTTGTCTGCTAATTGCCCCCTTTTTAGTCAATGTAACCAGTGCAAGCTGGGAAAAGTGATATCTTATTGTGGATGGGTAAAGAGTTGGCAAAGACAATTTGAAGAAACAAGACAATTATTGAACATTTTTATACGATTTGGCGAATTTTTGAATAATTGTAGTCTGTGTACCACCTTTCCCTTCAAATTTTAGTGGGGAAAAGGCCAATCTTTATATTTATTTAAGAATATGCATGTACCAACAGAGAACAGTTTTTCTTACAGATTAATATGCCATATTAAAAATAATTTAAAGGATTTTAATCAACTTACATATTAGTATTAGCAGCGGCAGTAAGCCACTCTCCTGCCATTGATATCACATCCAGACCCGTCGATAATTGATTGAAATAGCGCGGATGACCTGCGTAAATGGAATGAACATGACGAACTTCCAAATTACAATGAATTCCGCCAATCTCTCGAGATCTGCAGCTGGCACTTGACTCATATTTTCTACCTTTTCATAAAAACGATCTTAGTTATTTCAAGTACAATCTGATTTCGAGAATAATATAGATGCAGTGCGTTTCTCTGCAAAACATCTTTGTCGTTTATGGACGCCGGCGAAAGGGTGCGCCCATTCAGATGCGTTTTTCTATAAATGCACACGGAGCCGGCACTTTCAACATAGGCTTGCTTATCTCGAAGGCAAGTAATCTTTGCTTAAAAGGGCGGAAGCTGACGCGCTGACAGTAAAAATATTTTACAAATTACCAAGGAAAGATTACTTTTGCGCATGCATACATCCCAAAAATATGGGCTCAGCGCTTTTAATACAGGGTTAGCGCAGATATTTTTTACGCCAACGCTGAAAAACGGGAAGGTGCAAGGCGTGAGATTCCGAGGTTAGCACTGCTACCTGAGGGCGCACATACCCCCACCCCCAAAAACAATAAGTTGGTAGACATTAGATTTTGTGCGTCATTGATGGACTCAGCTAGGCCTAATTTTAGGCTGTGAACCATCTTGCATTTACAACTTCCCTTCCCAGACCAATTCTGGTCTATACCGTCCACACTGCACCGCTTTGCTGCAGCCAGACTTCGAACATAAGCCCATTTCAGGTCTTGTGCCGAATTGAGTGCCCAGTACTATAGAAGGAGTCAAAGTTTACTGGGATGCGCGCACATAATGCATTTAGATTAAGAATATCAAACATGAGTATTCATTTACCGGTGTGAATTTTGAATAAGAATATCAAGCTTGGATATTCATTTACCGGTGTGTATACGCCCTTTAGTCATCAAGAAAATCAAGCTCGGGTCTTCATTTAATACCAGTGTGAAGGCTCTCTATAGAATTAGAATATCAAGCTTTGGGTATTTATTTACCTGTGTGAACACAGTACTTGAGCGTGTTCTGACAATCCTGCAGTATCTGGTCTAGGTTCTCAGCCTTGTCAGGGATCTCCAGATGCAGTCGCTCTCTCAGCTCGTTGGGATGATGAAACTCCAGGATCTTACTGGAACGATCAAAGGTTCCCTGTACGTACTCCAGGATGACTTCTAGAACCTCCTTCAGGAACTTGGTGGTTAGGCCAGCGCCCCCTTTGCAGGGAAGAAGATCTGCGAAGAAAGATGTCAAGATACATGATAATTGTGCTATTGAATAATGTCACAGGCAATCGACAGGCAAAACAAGCACCTAAGCATGGTTCTCAAATTTGTTTTGCCCACATTTAAATTTTAACACAGCTCAAGCCACCTGTTTTTCAAGAGATGTGCATGCATTGCCAAATGAAAGTCGGCATCACGACAAAAAAAAATATTTTGTGAAAACCTCTTTTTTTTATGGAGCTTTCCCAGACCCAATAAGCCGGTTAATAATGCCTGAAACCTTCTTTCCTGGACGAATAATACTGACCACTTGATTCGATGCGGCATTGAGATGCATTTACCTATAACAGGCATAACTACTTCGTAGTGGAATGATTCGGACCTATAAACTACGTGTACCCCATCACCGGTGACTATGGTAAAGAACACAGATGCTGGAGGACATTTTGCCGCCATTGTCGTACAATCGGCTCCTTCGGTTTGTGGGAGGATTTTGTTTTCATAAGGGCTGTCGTCTGCTGTTTTGGTAGTTTTTGTACATTAAAACATAATATCGTTTCAGTTGATAATTCAGTTGAAGAAAAATTTGAGGAGTTCTTGTTTTGTGTATTTTTAGATTAGGCCTACGTCTGTGGAAGGTTTTCTACGTCTGTGGAAGGTTTTCGTGACATGATTCTACATTTTAAAGGAATTAATGATTTAGGGCTATTATAGTGGAAATCAAGTTCACGGAAACTATAGAACCTGGGGCTTTCGGTGGATTGTGATTGTTTCCAGAGATCATGACCAGTTACTGTTTCCAATTGAGACTTGTTATTTGAACCGGTGCCATTGTCCATTCGTGTCCTGGAATGAAAACTGGCATTTCTTCGAATACAAAATGAGAACCAGTAGGCTTACAGTAGCCTATAGCTGCAAGCGCAGTGACCAATTCAGTCAGACGGGAAATTTCGCCCACCGTAAACGGCCATCTGGAACCCGCCTCGCGCGCCTAGCGCTCTTCATTAAATCCCGCAAAACATTTTCATAAGGCCGAATCGATACGAATTAGTGGCGGGGCGCGCGGGGGGGACGACCACAGTTGTACAAATACAGGCAGAGATTGATGGTTGAGAATCGAATTATAACGGACTGGTCATAGAGGGTGTCGGATAGTGGGACTAGTACCGGGGGCAACAGTGTAGGGATACCCCTGACATAATTTCGATGGTAAATACGAGCAGGTTTAGACAAATATCACCGCGTACTTTCTTGTCTGCGGAATGATAACCCGAGGCAGTAATTTCACTGATTCTCTGTCTGCTCCATTTTCCTTGGAATCACCTCAAAGAGGAAATAAAAACGCGCCAAATTTCAAAGGTTTTTTAGCAGAGGATCTTTATACCCAGAGGTTATTTGTGTAATCAGTGTGTACTTGCTTTATTACTACAGGAAGCATAAACGGGTTGGACACAGTATATGTGCAGCTGCTACTTGCAGTTTGTGGAAATATTATTACCGACTATTTGAAAAAAAGTTTTGATGAATCTAATTCTGAGTTCTAACAATATCCACGCTAAATGAATAACTTTGTTAAGCGTATCCATAAGTCTAACTCTTTTGTTGTTCCAACACATTAGACCAACCTGAAGGGCTTTAACCCAAACGGGAAAAGACCGAAATCTGTTTGTTTGTTTTTTCGCGCCGAGCCGGGAGGGATTTCGGCTGATGTATTGCGCACGTTTAAACACCATTTTTTTTAATGTGGAGGTAGTGTTCTTGCAAAAATATGAAGTATTCGAACACATTGTAGCAAGAGATTAAGATTTATTAATTCAGAGTGTACAAAAAAAGCGGTGCTCGTTCAAAGCCCCTTACGTAAATTATCGATTACAAATGAGATATAACCCCTTAATTTGTCCGATTGCATTCAAACTTTGCAGATGAAATAAGCATGGGTGTTAAACTATTGTCTCTTTGCTGTTTAATTGAAGAAAAAAAAATCGTTAAATTATTTCAAAGTCATACTTGCGATTCATTACTTCAATGGCGACTATTTTTTTTAGATTTTTTTATTAGCATGTTATACCTGTTTCTGCTGTCTGGTTTTTCTGGTGCGGTTCTTGAATTTCTACAAATATGAGTGAAATTTTACTTCAGTTTTGGAGTAATTTTACTTAGATATTTTTTTTAACCATTAACTTTTTATTATTATTATTATTTTTTTTTATTTTTTTTTTATTATTTTTTTTAATTTATTATTTTTTTTTTTTTTTTTTTTTGGTTTTTTTTTATCAGCCACTCTGATAAGGTTCCTACCTGCAGCGAATGGGGTGCTTCGCAAGGCCCACCAACTCATGAAGGTCTGTTGCAACCAATAAGTTTTCATTACGTTGTCTGTAGCAAAACAAAAGGGGGTCGGGAAAGCAAAATGGCGGGAAAATAGAAAGTCGAAAAATGCAACTTTATAAGATTTTGATGCCAAGACACTGTTGGTACAGATTTTGTACTTATTGAATTACCTCAGAAAGTTGTCATATTAGTGACTAGATTTGATGGGCTTATTCAAGCTGCAAATGGGTCGTTTGAAACGGTATGGCCTTGCGAAGCACGCCTAAGTGAAAAAGGGGTATACAATGGCACATGTCACCCCACCCTTCCCCTAAAACTTTTGGAGACCTATTTTTCTGTTAGTAAAACATCACCCTCTCCCGTCCATCTGTTCAGGTATAGGATTATAGCTATACCAACCGAATAAGCATAGAGGAGCGGATTCCATTTTACAAAGATTGAGCACGAAACAGAGTCAGAGTAACATGTGTATTTTTAACATAACTTTAGATTAGGAAATAGTGGTTGGCAACATTTTGTCTCGGAAATATAGTATTACATTGCTGTAGATATACGTATTGCGAACAAAATTGTCAATCTAAAATTAAGTTGGGAGTTATTATTTAGAGCCGCATGATGCAAATAAGTAGATGTCAAATTCTTTGGTTGTTTTTATTTAATGTACCTGTGATGTGCATTCGTTTCTGATGTGAAGCCTCATTTTGAGGTTTACGTTTTAAAGCTGACATTCATGATCGAGATGCTGATAGCAGATTTTAAGACTGGTTTTAATACTAAACACAAATGTCAGCTGATTAAAAAGTATACAATTATTTATGAATTGTGTAAAGATTTCTGCTATGACGTTAGACAGGTCGAGATACCAAAAATAGTCCAAATACCTTTAGCGCGGAATTCATAGAAGTCCGGGTGATCTTCCTCGGAGTCTTGCTGTCGCAGGTTCTTCTTAGGCACCAGGAGTTGGCCTTCGCTGACGGTACGGTCAACCAGCCGAGGCCGGTCACCGATGACACGCCGTCTGGGTGCCGGTGGATTGCCCACATTCTTCCCCTGGTTAGGCCGGTTGTTGGTAGTGCTGCTCTGGTTGTCCGAGACGTCTTGGTTCTCCCGCTGTTCGGTGTTGTTCTCAGTCTGAAGGAGCTCCGCTTCCTCAGACACCGTCTCGATGAGGTTGGTGTCGCTGATCATGGTTTCCTCCGAATCCGAATGCTTGGTAGCTTAACTGCTAAGCTAGAATTACCCGCGATATTTAGAAGCAAGCGATTTCGATAGCAAGTGATTTCGGCACATTCGTGTCGACCTCGAGTCTCCTTTGAAGTCGGTGATATGAAACTGATGACAATTCAAGATTTTGAGTTTGCTTTCTAAAGGAATTTCAGACAAATTGTCTGCGACCGACTCTTTGAGGTCCACAAGTTTGTCTGTTCACAGGCGAAGTGTTCGGAACTCTCTCGTTCGAATCTCGCGACAATCGTGCCTGCTCGTTTCAGAGCTGTCACATTCATAACTCGGGTCTTTGTCGAAATCGGCGAGAGTAACCAGTCGAAATTGTGGCCGCAATAAATTATGTCGAAGTTTCCTTCAACTCGGTTTCTACGTCGTGTGCGATACGATTTCTTGTGCGACAACACGTTGAGCGTGAATTTAGGTTTCACATTTACTCCCTGAACATCGCTGACCGATATTTTGATTTTTCTCGTTGATGTAGGATCTCCGCTCGCAATGCATGCACAGAAGCAGCGGTTGTGTACTACTGTACCAGCAGAACACCTGTTTCTGCGTCGACTATCACCGTCCTGTCATTACTACCGATCCTCGCGACGCGTTCTCCCGTGAAACCTAGCCCGTCAAATCCGCCCAAGCTGATAATTGAAATCCGTGACACATTCGGCTCTCTGATTGGTGGAAGATGCGCATGCGCTGGAATGAAAACGAGGCAGGTAGAATGTTTGAACAGACGTAGAAATAAAGTCCCACTGGCTTTCTCTTATTCGATAAAAAAATGTTGTCTTAAGTTTATCGATCGTCCTCGATGACATGGTAACAGAAGCAGTTAGCATATACGAAATATTGTTGCTGAATTTATTTTACATTCTCAGATGCTTGCCACGCAGATATACCTCTCTCTGGCTTGGATTAATTGCAGGTTCATATAAATAATTGATTTATTGGTATGCAGGCCTACACTTGAAACTATTTCCCTCCACATTTTAGTAAAGAGAAGTACTGCTTATGTTTCTCTTTTCTTTTCCCTTTTTTTTCGATGTAACGGACTTGGGTCGACTCTGAATCCTCAACTTAAAGGTCTGCCCAGGAAAGTGTGATAATTCCTGGCGGTTATTGCATCAAGATTGGGACTAGCAATGCGAACCCTCTGGACCTTTCAGCAGCTGGCCGTAAATGAAATACAGCAGGGCAGTGGTAAATGCCACACCTGTGTGTGCATGATTAGGAGACCGATCAAATGTGATTTTAAATGCATCTGATTCTGGTTTGCTGTTGCAACTTCCTCATCCTCAGCATTGTTCATGCTGTCGTCTTCGTCGTCCTCATCACCACAATGGGCCTTATTCGCGAGTCGGCCATATTGAATTGAAAGTTAGGTACAATCTTAAATTTTTGGAACTTGCGAAGAGAAATGAAAGTAAGTTAATTTATAATAAATTCCAGTCTGCTTCAATGAATAATTTAAAATTTGTAATTAAACATTCCCTAACGTTTAAAGCCGTATTTAATAAAAATTAAATGACAGTAAAATGAGGCTGCATTGTGCCTGCATAATAGTCTGGCGCCATCCCATTCAACAGTTAACAATTAATGAAACACATTCAGGGAACTCGACAAAAATGGCCAACTCGTGAGTAAGGCCCATATAATGTGGCTCGAATACTGGACTCCCGCCGTATTGTTAGCCAGACATCAGTGTATTCAACATTTCCTGAAATGTTGTGTTTCCCGAATCTGAAATCTACACCTTTTTTTTTTTACTTGATATTCACTATTATATGAAATATACTTACTTGTAAATAACCAGGGGAAAAGTGAGTTTCGTACCTTTATATAACATCTAGTTTTTCCTTTTTATAATCTTCAGATGAAATTTGGAGAGAGTTTGTCCCGAAAGGACTGCAGTATTTTTTCGAGGTTATGGGACATGCGCCTTTGACCTTTTGATTTACCTTGGTTGTTAACAAGGTAAGAAGCTTCCATAGCGAACAGTGCATTTACTTCAAATCATTTAATTTTGCGCATGAATCAGCCAAAAAAAACAAATATGATAATCTGCAACATCACGATCGAATGGTCGCAGTTTGACCCACTGAAGTATCGGTCAACAAATACTTTGATATTTTTTCTTATTTTTGGAAATCAATTTAACTTTTTCAAGTCTTTTTTGCAAACCTTACTTTAAAAAACAGAGAGTTTTTGATGCATTTTTTTTTTTCGTGTGTTTTTTTATATTGGGTGTGGTACGAAAAATTCAGGTCAGTTTTCAGTTTGGCTTTTCAGTTTTGCCTTGAATTTTTCAGTTTTGCCTTCACTGAAAAATGGTAAAGGAGTAAACGAAAAAGAAGGAATATAAATATCATAAGTCGAAAACCGTTCAATGGGAAATGAGTCTCACGTGATACGTATTTTTCGTTGAACGTTACGTTAGTGTGCAGAAACCTGTGCACAGACCCTGGAATCAGGCCCCCTGCCGTGCACACCCGCGCGCAACGCGCGCCACGCACCGCTCCGTTTGTAATCTTTTTTCGTTAATCAAATGTATACATTTAATTTGAACTGACTTTAAACTTGACTGGTTCTGGCCCCTGAAATGCAGTTCAGTACGATCCAGGGCACTCACAGTGATGGGTTTAACAAACGTTTTTTTCTGAGCTTTCGAAAATTTTGGCGTTTAAAAAAAAAGCTTTTCTTTCATCAAATCACCCGTAAACAAAAAAAAATCTATCATCCTTTTCCGATGGTACTACGGCTGATCTAAGAGGTAAGAAACCCGGCAAATTGTCCGAAAAAAAACTCAAAAGCGAACGATGTTTTGTTTTCACGATTTTTTTTTTTTTTTTTATTCCATATTTATTTAATATATATATTTTTTTAGGTATAAAGCGCCGTTACCACACTGTAGAGACAATTTATATTTTTGTTCACTTGGTCTACTGATGATTTTTGATAATTTTGGTTTGAATCATCTTTTCTTACAAGGATATTGAGAATTACAAAAAAATCAGACATTCGTTCAGTGCGTCGTCTGTTACCGCTGTTTGCAAGCCGACGACGCGGAGGAAACCATTGCGCATGCGTGAGAAGACAACTAAATGCACGCACGGTCTATGGGGCTGAAACATACGTGAGTGGGGAAAATTCAATTTAAGGAAACACATCTTTTTTCAGGAAATTTTGCTAGCATTGGTGTGTGGCTCTTATACGAAGGAAGTCCAGTATTTGAGACACATTTTATGGAGGCTACACCACCGACACCATCAACATCACACTTACTATCACCACTTGTCGTCATTGTCGACGTCAATGTTGTCTCTGCCGTCGTTGGCACCTTAGTTATTTTGCCGTCAACAGTTAATTTTACCGTCGTCCCTCCAAATTGCTAATTTATACTGTTGGAAAATGTCATTCTGAATCATGCAATTCCAATGAGTCAAAAATTGGGAAACCAAATGTCAGGACCTTGTCAAGATTTTAAACACGAACATTGTTTTTAATATCTGTCCACGGATCACAAAACAAGGTCAGTGTTCTTTCAGCAAACCGAAAACAATTCACGTCCATATGTGAAATGTTTTCGTTTTGTGAAAGAACCTTTTTAGTGATCCGTGGACAAAACTGTAAAAAGGGTGTCTGTGATCAAAATTCCGTAACTTAAAAAGTACATAAGTGATTTGAATGATTCTTGTACTAAAAAAAAAGCTTATTAATTTGGCTTTCATATCCTAGACTTGGAAAGTGCTACATTCAGAACTTCATTAAATAACTGCCATTTGTGTGTGTGTTGTTTTGTTTTTATTGACTCACAAAATGACCTTGTATAATGAAATCTCATGAGAACATAATTCAGTCGTCAGCCAGAATGTGAACTCCCTTCCACATTTGAATATAGTTCCCCTAAGCCTGCAGCAGATGTCCGGGTTTTGTTGTTGTTGTTGTTTTTTGTTTTTTAGATGTGCAGATTTGTTGAAACTTCACCTAAACGCGAGTGCGCAGCTAATTGAACGTCATGAAGCATTTCCGGAGAAACTCGTCTGAGTTTGTGTTTTCAGTTATGAGATGTGGCATCACAAAACCATTCGCAGTATGAACCGACCCGTCGTATCCAATGCCATTAAATAGCTTTAATGGCTGTTCTGTACAAAGGTTCTCTTACTTCACCGTGTGTTAATGCCATTAAAATTGTTTGGAGGATTATAAAAATGATTACACCTGTTGAATTTAAAACGAACTGTTTATAACAAACGGCGATCATGCATGACGTATTTACATAATGGCGGGTTCTTTTTGCCCATCATCGTGTGCACAAAACACAATCAACGTTTAAATCATTGCATTCAACATGATCGTCGTCTGTAATTATCTTTATTAAAACCTACAAGTCTCCATTCACGTGAATTGTTCCTTGTGAAAACCCTAGGACTCAACGTGGGTTAAGTAAGTGTAAGGATTCCTAACTTAAACAGCACTGTGGCGAAACATTTATGGCGGTTCCCCATTTGGATAAAAATGATTGGACACAATTCAAATCATTCATTTTTTTTAATCTACATGATTACTTTCCAACGCGTGATGTTGTCTCATTTTTATTACAGAAATGAGGAAGATTCATTTTCTCAGATTTTTTCTACATTCATTTATATGTTACATGATAACAAAAATCCCCCTCCCCCCACCTCGAGAATTGCCCCACATGCTCCCAACTTGAATTGAACACACACACACACCCTAGCATTTCTCAGTTCGGTCACAGGCCTCCGGAAAGTTCTTTATCCACTCAATTGACACGACAGGAATCGATTCTTTGGGGCGCAGATTTGCCACATAAATGCACCCAGGCCTCGTCCGCATCGACCGGCTTCGGCAAATCCCACTCCATCACTTGATTAGCGGGGAAAGCTTTCTTAGATGCAACATCTTATTCTTCAAACACTTTCGTACCGCATCGGGGGTTTTTGTGTGTGTGTGTTTTTTTGGGGGGGAGGGGGTTGCGAGACAAACAAGTATAGTGTTTTGCTAATATTGGCAACAAGACGTCACTGTTTTGGGCGATGTTGCTGACCCCCCATCACTGGCACCCTTTGGGAATTGTCTTTGTTCTTCTTTGTATGTTTTTATTAACGTGTTTGTTTGGTTGGGGTTTTTTTTTGGTTAAAATTCCACGCAGCTTTTCTTTCAAACATTTGACAACACTGAACAAAACTAGACCCTTTCTCTACATAGACCCTTTCATAAAATTGGTCACTGCTCAGTCAACCGTGAATGTAATGACATGATCAGGATGTCATTTTAAAGAGAAGATTCAACCCTGGCAGAGGATATCTCCCTTTGATTCACTTGTGCCCTACTTCTGTTCCAATTAGCAATAATATCTCGGTTTCGGGGTTTTTTAATCCACCCTGTATAGAAGAAAAACCAAATAATTATGCGCATCACAGAGAATGCAAAAAAAGACCATGGAAATTGCAGTTGTGCAGTAAGCACATATGGCGAAGCTCTCCTAAATTAGAATGTCTGATTCAGCTCTGTTCATTGTATTTTTGCATATTCATATAATAAACTCATAAAAATTAAATGGCATTTTATATCTTCTTTTTTCCGTTTTCCACCTTATGGTGAAAAAGCTTGTTGTTGAATTGGATTCCAAACGGATTTTTAGTTTTTATGTTTCAGCTTTGCTGATACCTATATAGTTTCCTCCTTGTATCTTACACTTTTAATCTTGATGGGATTGAAATTCATCCTTCCCCCTCGGTCAGAAACTTAGATGTTGTTTTTGACCATGACAGGAAAATGTCTGATCGCATCACACAACTTTGTCGCTCTCTCAACTGGCATATCCGCAGCCTTAGCCGCATCAGGACATTTCTTGACTTTAATGCTTGCCGACAATGCTGTCCGAGCCCTGATTTCTGACTATTGCTGCTGTCTGCTAAACGGTGTCTCTAAGAAAGACATATCTCGTCTTCTAAGACTTCAACACAGATGTGTTGCAGGCTGCTCTTTCAGAAGCCCAAACACACCTATACCTCTCCAGGCCTCTGCTCAAACATCTGGCTCCCATTGCCGCCCCCTGTTCAGTTCCGCCCCCTTGGTTCCGCCCCTTGGTCCACACTTGCAAATATAATAAAACACTCTGCACCAGATTATCGCACCTCTCTTCTCACAGTCCAGAACTGTTCTTACTCCCTTCGTTCTCTTGCTCGAGAGTCCCTTGTCGTCCAGGGCCTTCTCCATTGCCGCCCTCGGTTATGGAATAGCCTACTCATCCCCATCAGAAATTCAAGCAGTGTCTTGTCCTTCAAAAAGGCTCTCAAGACCCATCTTTTCCCCAAATCGTAGCTGGCTGTCCTCTTTTCCTTGTCTTCTTTACCTCTTTGTTATAGCGCCTTGTATCCTTTGGCAATATGACGCTCTATAAATCCAGTCATTATACCTATTTATAACTGACTGACTCCTACAGGTTATCGTTTGTGAGCCGGGCAGTGCAGTCGTATAGTATATGACCCCGTAACACCAAAAAATTGGGCTAAATCCGGCCGACTATTTGTGACCATAACAGAACTTCTAGTTAACAGCCACTTGGGAGCATGATGGGACACACACTGGTCCTTTTTCCATTGTTTGCGTCATATCGGGCATGCGCGCTTTTGCTTAAACATGACGTAAACAATATTGAAAAGGACCGATGTGTTTGCTGCCACCAACGTCTCAAAAGTCTCCCATTGAAGAGAAGTCTGTGCTCTCTGGGACCAGCTTTACTACACACTTGTTTTTGTTTTTTGGGGTTTTTTTTCTAAAAGGGAGCTAACATCGCATCAGAAAATTACATCAAAATGATACTCCTTCTTTCCTTTCGCACTTTCTGACGTAACTTTCCAACGGTTCAGTGTATCTCAGATGTTTCACTAATGGGGAACACCACAGAGTTTCTTAAACAATCAACGGATCTAATGAGATCAGTGCGGACGTGATTGGAATCATTAACGCTGAGCTGATTTCATTGGAGATTTGCAGCCGTCTTGGTTCGTTAATTTCAAACGTCTCATCATTTGGTACTGGGAAATTTGAGATCGGATGGCTAATCAATTTGAAAGTTAATTAACCCATCCTTCCAGCTACTGTAATAAACACTCTTTCTTATTTGTAAAGTTTCGGAAATGTTTTCATACAGAAAACACAAAATATTTTCAGCTTGTGTTGGGAGACCAATTCCCACAAGTTCAGATCGTAGAAACAAGCATTTCAATTGTAGTTTAAATATTTAAAGCAAATATGTTACCGTTGTTCTCAGATTTATTTAGTATATAATTTAAATGATTTATAAATGAATAATTTCAGTGTTGATTTCGCAACACTTCAAACTCCCTCCCCCTATTTTTACCGTCTCCGCCCTCTATCTTCAAGACGGAAGTCTAGTGATCCTTATCTTTTAACGCTGATGGAGTAGCCCTCTTGTATTATTGAATTTCCGATGAGATTTTAATTGCACCTGATCAAACAACGGGTGCCGGTACGAAGCGCGTCGACCGCGACAGATTGATGGGGATGTCGGCGCAGCTGCTCCCCACCAATTCGATTAGTCTCTCGCGGTGGATGTCCACCACCGCGCTTGCATCGAAAATAGATGTTTCTGCTCTCTCCCTCCCCTCTCTCTTTTCTCTATTTTTTTTTTTTTCGAAGGATAATCGCAGAATACTATTGGGTAATCTGGCAAGGCTGCGTGTATAAATGATGTTTTTTTGCGTCGTTTATTATTCGATGAGGATTTTTTTCCCTCCCTGACCAAAACCGTCGAGATTAAGAATTAGAGGCTGAGCGAGGTTGCATTTGTAGATTTCATTATCGACGCTTGAGCGGCCGTTCTTGTACACGTTTGTGCGTGTGTTGTAGCCTTGATGGATTGTGTATGCGTCAGAACTCACTGAATACGTACGAACCTATAAAATGTATGTACATGTATTGCAGAAAGATCGTGATGACCTTTCACAAATCGAAATTAAACTCCGTGGAAGCGACTGGGAGGGGGTCGGGGTTCACTCCCCCGTTCACCCAACCTTTCTCGGGGTCTACTTTCGACCTCGATACTGTGCTTCCTGTACCTTGCTTCCTGTATTCTGTCAACCTTGCTCATACATCTAACTTGAATATGTAGGAATATTACGTATTTTTACGTGCAGTGTGAATTATTCCGTGTACAATCCTCCTCAAAACCAATTTTCCCGAATCCGATTTGCTTTTTGTCATATTTAATGTAAACACTGTACGTCGGTGTGGTGAGATTATCACATTGGAATTTTTTTGGGGGAAATGATTTTCCGATCTGACGCAATCCACGACGAACTGCGCTTCCCTTGGACACCGCATTCAAAAAACAAACAATGACTCGCAGTGTCGTAACGGCACCTGACTATTCCGCACCTAATTACCGAAAAAACTTGCATATGCAAATTATCCAATACCAGAGATCGAGAGCAGGCAGTGGAAACGTAATGCTCAACGCCATGGGGACGAGGTTGTCATCACCCCCAAAACAAAAACGGGAAGTGCCACCCAGGTGTCAACCAAAGGTCGGACAATGTTGCTACTGCACCCCCCCCCCCTTCCCAAATACAACAAAACCATGCCCCAAAAACCATGCCCCATGATTCAAAAAAGTACTCTCCAGTTCCTTGCTCAGCTTTGAAGACTTTCTAACGCCATCTACCCATTCACGATTAAATTCGTTCTACACATAAACGAGTCACCATAAGCAACATGTTATGGTTTTACTGTTGGGCCTCGCGATCGTCTTCCGAAGAAAGGAGGCATACCAAGACCAAGTATAGGCCTAGTACACACCGGTGTTCGGAGAACCTGACAGTCGTCAGACCCAGGCAAGTTTCTCGTCAATATAACAACGCCGAGAAATTCAGTACAGAAAATTCTGGAAATGGAACTTAAGTGTATTTTCGATTTCGATAAGACTGCTTACTTTTGCCTGGACATGCTTGAATCTAAACGTTTAATGGCCATTAATGAAGAAACTTTATGGCGAATCTATTGCATGACACGGCTTAAAATTGGTAGTGACGTAACTATGACCTGCCATAGCATAACGAGGAATAACCCCCACCTTTGACTTTTCAAGTTGTGTACATCATGTTAAAGCGCAAATCATCGGCTTTCCAATGATACACAATTTACTTCTGTGGCTTAATTTATTCCAAAGATCATGACTTACTATTGGTCCCCCCCCCCAAAAAAAAGTCCAACCCCCTCCAAAATCCCCCCCCCCCCTCCCACACACACACACACCCACACACATATGCCCCCTGCCAATTTATGACGGCGAATTTCTAAGTAAAGTTCTCACGACCAAACTCTCGCTCACTGGTTGCGAACGTTACCGATTGGTCGTATCCTTGCTCTTTCGAGGCGCTAGGGGCTAGGAAATCGATCTGCAAAAACCATGGCAAAAACGCACACTGACATACTGATCACAAGCCAACATACAGAGGGCGCTGTTATGGTTTTGTCTGGTTGCGATAAATCTAATTAATTTTTTTACACATGGAGATGAGCGGTTTGTTAAGTACTAATCTTGGGTCAAGACATTGCAAAGAGGGCGATATCAAAACGAACCGATATCGGAAGCCGCTATGCCAGCGGCTATCGTGAGCGCTGATTCTTCGTTGAGCGCCCTCTTGCGCTTTTCCCCAGCACCCTAGAGGGCGCTCAACTCAACAAATGCTGTCGTGAGAAAAAAACTACAGAGGGCGCTTTACTTGAGTTCTCTGACAATATGTCACTGTATGTCAATGTCATGAACGTGAATGTGTACTTCTCCTGGCTTTCACAGGTGATTCTGTGAATAATTTTGTTCACTTATCCTTCACAGCCTGAAAAAGAATTGGACAAAATGTATTCTAGTTTTGTGGTAAGTAAGAAAGAACTCTGCAAATTGATTAATTGCTTTTTGTGCGTAAACAAAACAAAAATATGTAGGCCTACATATGTAATTGACTTGAGCAGTTGACAATGACATGGTTGAATAATTTGGCGAAGGTGTAGTGTAGGGCCCCTGTTTTGTTTCGATCAAATGAGAGTCAAGGGTATTTTTTATTACCAAAAAATGACATTTTCAACCCAATGCAGACTTCTCATGACACCTATTTTGTTATTTTTGAACAGTTTCTTGGGGTAGAAATTATGATTCTCCTATAGGCTATGCGGTTTACGGTTGGCATGGGTTGGTGCCGTGCGATTCAGCGCGCCTAGCACGCTTATGGTACATCTAACGGTGTGGCCATTTTTATTTTCGTGTTGCATTTTGTTGTCATTTTAGTTTACCCCCAAATTTCTCTTAAAATTCAAAACCCTGCCCTTTATTAGTCCGAGTATAAACTTGGACCCAACTTTTTAACATTCGGACATGGTCTGGCGATAGTTACTAGTTAGTAGGGTCCAAGCTAAATCCGTATATGCTGAGCAACACAATTCTGTCATTGACCCAAAAACCCAACATTGCTCAACAAAAAATCAGATTTCACCCTCAAAACGGCCTCCAAATGACTAGATACGCCACCTGAGGTACAAATAGACATCGATAATTAAGATGGTTGTACTGAAGTTTACTTATGATCCGGATGAAAAGTGAAATTTCCTGTTCAATTCCGAGAGCTCCCCTCACGATCGTGAACACGTTAAATTTCCGACTCGTGTTTGAATTGCGATGTGGTATTCATGCCCAGCGTTCATTCGATGGTCCCCGTATCCTGAGTGCGATTCTGTTACCAAGCGCACGTGATGCAACTGAGCACGCGCGATGCATCGATTATGATAATGAGTAGACTGGATCACGTTTGTGAACACAAGTGCATTTCGAAAGATAATAGGGAGTCGGGAACTAGAGCAGATTTTATGGATGGAAAGCAGTTCAAACTAGTACCCGACTCCCTTTTATTGTTCGATTTATCTACGTATATGTTCTTAATGTTAGTTAGGTAGGTCAAATAATTTAATAGTGGATTTTGTTCCCTTTTACTATAAATAGGAACGGGGCCCGTAGATACACGATCGCTTAGAAAATTAGTCCCCCCTTTTTCAGACATGTACTTTTCGTGTAATTTCGTGTTGGAAGTTAGATACACAAACTAGTGCAAACGAACCTGGAAATTACAGGGGGGACTATTTTTCTATCGCTATAAAGTGGGTGAGCTTCTAAAGCATAAATAACTACTACAAATAAAATCTAAATGTGAAAATAAAAACTTGACAAAATTCTACATTTTCGGGTACATGTTCCAAGTGTGGCCTTTATTTACGGAGGCAGTCCAGTAAATAGGCCACATGGGCTAGACTAGCCCCATAAATGTGGCTGAAATACTGGACTACCTCCATATCAGCCACAAAATGCCATATGCCCTGTGCGTGAAAGGTCCCGGCCATAAGCACTGTCAACATATTGATATTACTCGATTATTCAATATTGTTTTGATATCGATATGGTCGTTATCATTTTTTTAATCATATCGAAAATTTCGATATAGAGGAATGATATCGACAGTATCAAAATGCTTTAAATTGTTGTCAAAATAAATCTCCCGCTTGCGCTTTTACTTTGTGTGTAATGTTTGCTGTATAACGGAATAAAACTCGGCGGCAAATTGTGTTTAATAAAACATCGCGAAACGCCAAGCAGCGGCGCTTTGTGATTTGCATTCGCTGGAATTCATGGTCGCCAGTATAATGCAAAACCTCAAAAGAAACTGCCCTTTTTTTCGGCTCGGAGAAGTTCCTTTGTCCGCCGTATATTTTCATACATTCTCTCTTCAGTAACGCCGGTGCTTGATGAAAACTAATCGATCGAGCAATGTGCTCTGGAAAAAGGCGTGGGAATTGATTTGTTTATTTTTGAAATCGATCGGCCTCAAACTCGACATGCGGGTTCGCTTACCCATGCGAGTCCATATTTCCCAGAAATGAGGACTTCTTTATGGTTCCTCCTGGTGTACTTCGTCTCTTAATTTGGGACACGAATCGGCAGTTCTGTCATCGATCACGAGTGTATCAGGAGTCGTTTCAATATGGCGGATCATCTATTGACAGGTGTTCAGTAGTATGGCTGCGTCTTGTGCCTGCGTGTTCTCAACCGGCGAAGACCCAAGTGTATTGCTCTTTACAGAAGGTTCGGCTACGATATTTAAATCCATGCCGCGCAAGCGTGTAATGTCATGAAACGTCACGGCGACAAACAATTCCCAGCGGCTGTTTCATGAAACACACAAGAAGCACTTCATTTCATCACGCGCGATGCAAGGCCAATGTTGTTTCCAAAGTTCACAAAGCCTTGTTCTATAAATTTAGAGTCCAAAGTTGACATTTTTTTGCCTGTCCCGGTTACCTTGGTACTTTGTAATTTGCCAATCAAGTGTCGTACGATATTGTCGGGTCTTGAGTTTGCTATTCATCATCACTGCAATATATACAACATCTGCTTTTGCTGTAATTTTCAGAAATGGATGGATTTAGGGGTTAGTATTTGATAGCAAAATTGTTACACTGACCTGTTTTAAGTTTTGTGTTTAAAGATGCTGGGAACACCAAGAAACAAATTTTGTTGTTGTACACATGTAGTCTTGTTCCCTGACTGTACTTCAGACGAAACAGCAACTTTTTGATGTCGGGAAATTGTCAGGTCAGGGAACCAGACTAGCTGGCTTGCACCCATTGACGGATGTGTAACTGATGATCAGTGCAAACAAAATGTGGAGTAGCTAAATTTGGTAAATCAGGTGCAATTTTTGAAAAAAAAATCAGTATTTCCAACGATGGTTGGCCGACCATCGTTGGAAATTGATACAAAATTCCACTTTTTTTTAAAAATGACAGCACACCAGGTGCCATGATTTCACAGGATGCTTGAGACTATTATTCACTTACAGTCAAGTAAGGCACATGCATTTCATAATCATTTGGTAGTTTTGTTATTTGATGTTTGCAAATATTGTATATTACCTGTAAGGACTGTATCCGGATGATAAAATCATAGATGTCAGATTTACATGTAACAGGGACAGGGGGAAAAAAGCAGAACCTGAATGTTAAGAATGACCCTAGAAATTAACTTCCTTTCGCAAGGTCCAAAAGCCCATTAAATATCTTAGGAAAAAAAGAAATTGGAGTGTTTTCAATAAATAAAATTTCATTGCAAAGTGCTCACTAATATCACACAAGCCAGCTGTACCATTAGTAAGTAACCACAGGATGTGAAAAATCTTTTTCAGAAACTTTTTCTCCAATGTTTTTCCTGTTATTACCTCTGATGCTTATTGATAACTTCCTTTGAATGACGTGTGGGGGAAAAAGTAGTAAACAACTGTTTCCTTTCATGCCTCTGTACAGAACGATATTGACCAGTTGACCTATTGCCATCAATAGATCTATTGCATTTAACAGCCATTTTTTTATGTACGTGTATGTAGGTGTAATTTTAGGTAAACTTTTGATCACAACACTAGAGAATTTCGTACCTGTAATTTTAAACCACAATAGGTGAGGATGACAAATCCCTTGCGTTCCTAGACCCCTTGACCAGGATTTAGGAGGATGGCAGCCTGGAAATACAGATCTACAGGAAACCTACTCACACAGACCAGTATCTCAATTTTGGTTCCAATCACCCAGTTGAACACAAATTGGGGGTCATTAGAACATCGAGCAGATTCCATCATTACTAATAACGAGGTCGAAAAAGACGAGGAAAAGCATTACATTATTAACCAATCACTTCAGAAATGTGGGTATCCCAAGTGGGCCTTCAAGAGGGTCGTTAACCCAATGAAGACCAAGAACATTTCACATCCTGATCAGCCACACAAGAAGGAACAACTGGTGGGCCTCCCATTACAACAAAGGGATATCAGAAGCCCTTAATAGGAGGATCTTTTCTTCACATACATTGTAACATCAACTCTTTTTCAAACCCACAAATACCCTCAGACAACTACATGTACTTGATGTTACAATGTAATTCATGAGCAATGAGTGCACAAGAGGTCCACTCGTGCGCACCCGTATTGAACAACAGCAAACACCTTGAAGATGACTGTAATGCAAATAATTTGGTCAGTCACATCCCTGCTTTTTCACACTAGACAAATCTTGGGGTTGACGCAGGGTTGATGCAGGGTTGAAAACATGTGGTGTTTCACACTTGAAACTTGTCAACCCTGCGTCAACCCTGAGATTGATTTTTGCCCTGGGTGGAACTCGACCCTGCTCTAGCTAGACTCAGGGTTGGGGTTTTCTACATGGGTTGAAAGTCTCGTCCTGGGTTCAAAACAGTAGTAACCGAGCGAAATAAGCTCGGTATGCACGGAACAACTGTGAAATGACGTGGGGTTGAACACAGGGTTGAGAAAAATAAAATGTCAATCCCGGGTTGCCCCAGGTTTGCCCAGGGTTGAGTTCAACCCGGGATGAAAGGCTCTGGTGTGAAAAGGTCTAACCTTTCTGAGTTCAAAATCAAACACTGTTTTAGGAAATTGGCAAGTAAGGTTGTATCAAGGATTTAACAGAAATGGAAACAAATTACAAACTTATCTTTTTGATAATTTTTTTGTGATCTCAGTATATGCTGAGACTTAGGACATGCTTGCGGTTTGTGAAACGAAAAATTTGTTTCATTACGCTTCAGTGTCCCATGTGCACGTGCGTGAAACCGAAATTTTGGATAATGCGGTTTTCACGACCTGACAACCACTAGTGCGCGAGTGTTAGTTTGTGGTGTCGGTGACGATGAACGTGACCACATGTGCAGACAAATCACAAAAAGATTTCTTTTGGAAATTTGTATAAATACACTGTACATCTACGTACATTGTGTAGAATCAGCAAGACAAGAAATACGCCCAGAAGATCGCCAGGGGTTTACAAGTGCTGGTCAATTCTTCATGTACCAGACTTTCAGCAGCAAAACTGGGGGGAAATTTTAAGTGGACGTTGAACAATCAATGCCATGAAGCATTCCAGATGTAGAATGTGAACTTGTGACTTGATTGATGTCCTAAATAATCCGGGATTCAGCCCACTTTCCTACGAGTGCAAGATGGGTGACAGTCTGGCAGCGATAAAAAGCGTCTCTAGGAGCCACAGCTTAGTTAGGATTAACAGGGCACACGGCCTAATCTCCAGGAAAGCCAGATCAATCCCACTTAATCCACCACTAATAAGACTTCCTTCAATTTGTACAAGACAGTAACCTGATAAAATTTCTCTCAAACTTGATCGAGTTGTAAGCACCCATGCTTATCGCGTCACTTAGCACTTAGCACCAGAACACAGGCGTACGCTCCACGTTTTAAAGAGGTAAGCTGGCGGTTTGAACTCGGGCAAACTTTTTGACTTCCTTCCGTGGCTGTCGGCCAGCGTTACTGATTGGCGTTTTCCTGATAGCCGTCCAAGACGGACGTAGAAAATGATTCCCCCATACTGCCTGCGTCTTTAGCCTCCCCTGGGGAATTCATTTAGCCTCCCCAGCCTACATTAATTGTTGCCAAGCCCCGTCCCTCCGTTCATTGTGGATTAATAGCTACAGCTGGACAGGCAGTGTTGGGTTGGCGCTCGCATGTAAAGACAAACAGTGGAGGCTGTCGTATGTAAACCTGTGCACGGAAGTTAGCCACAGATTCTTCCAAATGTGAGTTAGGTGATGCAGAGTATTTATAATTTTATTTTGAAAAGTTGATTTACCATGTTTACTTAACTTTTTTACGAAACATTTGAGTAGTCTGGCTGATATTTGGATCACCTGATGCTTTGAACTGAGTGAATGTTGCATTTGAATAACCATTTAGTAAATTAATTATTTGAAAACAATTTTTGTGAAAATATAGATGTTTATCAAGAATGATTTTATTCATAACACCGCATTGCACATTAAAGACATAGTCCATCATTTGTAATTTGTGCATTTTGTTCGTTTGAAGCAACAAAAGTGTTCAAAATCTAATGAGGGATACTGAACAACTAACCTGATGAAGTTTCAGCTCAGCTTCAGCTGTATATTCCGAGAAAAACAGCATTCTAGGATCTTAATTTCAAATCAAAAGTTGCTAAATCATGTTTTGAATTGTTTTGAATTGCAGCTTTACGCGATGTCGCGCACCGATCCGACGAATTATAGCAACTACGCGCGCCTGTGCGTCATGCCAATGCTTGCGCGCGCTGCGCCGAAAAACAAAACGAACTACTAATTTAAATTTTCCTACGGTGCTTCTTAAGACGCACCGTTGGAAATGCCTTCTTTCGTTGATTTCTTCAAAATGAGAGCTTGCCAGAAAGAATTAATTTCACAGGGAGTTTAGTCCCCTTACTATCTTTCAACCAGTATGTTTTTCAACAATAATTACGCCGGTTACTTTTTTGGATAGCTGCAAATGATGGACTCCAGCTTTAACATATCTACAGTCTTGTTCATGTATGTATACATGTACACTAGTTGACCAACTTGCGTACACGTGTCGAAAAGCACGTTATTGTGTAACTGTTATTTTTGTTGATGCATAATTAACTGTGAAACATTTTAAGTATTCCCCTAGAACTTGAGACCTTTCCCTCGAAGCAGCCATTGAAATCAATTAATGTACAAGACCCCACGTCAGTAAATTTATGCATCTTATGCAACATCCAATGACAAGGTCTTCGTTTGTAATAGTGTTAGAGTCAAATGATGCAGGACGGAAGTGGAGTGAATGAATATTTTAATACACGAACAAATGTCACCTGATGTTGATGAAGTGAATGAACTTTTGATGTGTGAAATACTGCGCACATTTATATCAAGTCCAGTTGCGTAACATGTACGTGTACGTGTATGAATGCAGTTAGTGTGTTGTCATGACCTGCAGGACTCAACCCGTCAAACCCCAACAGCATGTTTTGTTGGAATCTGTCAAGATGGGTACAAGTACCCCTAAACTGACAGTCTTTTACATTGGGAACAAACCTCCAGAAACAAAGTCGAATGTGGTTGAAGTTTGTGTTGGAATTTGACAGATGGTTATGGTTCTCAGTAAATCATGCTAGGGAGTAAGGGTTAACCCTAACCCCTAGGCCCTTGTTGATTACAACCATCCTCAATCCTCCAAAATCCTCCAAAATTTTACAACTCCGCCTAAATTTTTCAAAATTGTCAGACAGTCCTGCCTCAAAATGCATTCATCCTCAATCCTCCAAATCCTCCTCATCCCAAAACTTTGCACTCGTTTTTAAATGAAGGATAACCAATGCCAAATCCTTCAAAATCATCAGACAGTCCTGCCTCAAAATGCATTCATCCTCAATCCTCCAAAATCCTCTTGTGCTTCAATCACCATTCATCCTCAATCCTCCAAAATTCTCATTTGATTCAATCACCATTCATCCTCAATCCTCTAGAATCCTCCAAAACCGCCAGGAGGATTTTGGAGGAGTGAGGTGGGTTAGGGTTAATGACACATAGGACCAATGATAATATCCCAGAAATGAACCTACCAATTTAATAAGGCAAAATCTTGCTCAAGGTGAAAAAACGACTGGTATCCAATACTCTGTGATACTGTCCTCCTAAAATGGTGTCCTTGGGAAGAAAACAATTGTTGTCAAAGAAGGTGGTTTTAAAAAGTGTGCTCGCGGGCAGGCTGTAATAGTATTTGTTTAAAATTTTGTTTAAATACCATCCTAGCAAACTTACATTCTATGCCAAGTTGTCCTTTCAGACAAAATCAAACAAGTGACTGTTTTCAGCAGCCTACATAAAGCAGGATTAACTGGCTGGGACTGTTTAAGTAACTTGATACAGCTTATGCTTTGACTGGGGGTGAGTGATAAAACAGCTGTGACCACAACTTGCCTGCTTTGTCTGTTGACCCAGTTTGACTAGTCACAGTGCTTGCTTGACATATGATCTGACTGCTGGTGACTAGCCTTTGTTAAAAGTATAGCAGGGGAAGTGGAAGTGAATTTTGACTGTCTGTGACTGTTTAAATAACATGAGGTTAAAATCATAAACCTTTATTTAAACACCTTCTGCTTCCAATGTTAAAACAACTTGCTTTATAATGTCAAGAGTTTATATTCTTGCCCTGCCTTCTACTTGGCTACCTGGAGACTAAGAGATTATTCCACTTCGACTGTTTTATTCATGCTGACATTATTGGATGTATACATTATACATGCAAGTTGTAAAATTAATGTGCAAGGAAAACAAGTCATAAATTAAATTTGGATTAACTTATTTTAAGATGGATACACTTACATGTACATATATGAAAATTTATGCGCAAATATGCATGTACACGTGTCTCGTCAAATTTAAGTGAATAAACTGAGATGATTCAATGGTGAGTGCAATCAACCATGACTGAACAAATGACATAACGTCATCGTTGTTACCCGTCCAATTACACAGAGTGTTTGCTCTGAGCTTACCGGCTAGAAATCCTCCAAGGAGATGCTTACAAACTGTAAATGCGGTTGTGTGGGGATTAAAATGTCATTTGTGTTTCCTGTTTGAGACAGGCCTTCCAGAGTCATAAAATATGCATTGGTTTTGCTGGCTTTTGGTCCACCATGGTCTGCATTCATTCGTGCTGGTGTTTCAGTCATTTATCCTGATCATTTTTGTCTACTTCATCCGTTCAGGTGCAAAGCATGACTAACTGTTGTCTGACTTCCTAAATCATCATCCATTTTGATACTTGGTTTTTCCCTTCCCCGATGTCATATTCATCTTCACTCAGTATGCTAAAAGTGCTGTCAGAGATAATGTTAGAAAAAAAAAGTCACAATCTTGCTCAGATGGGATTCGCACCCACAACCTCCATCTTACAAATGCAGATGTCGTAGTCATTGAACTACTATGTCAGTAAAGGGCAGAACCCAATATTAAACTTGATGTTGCCCTGATGCGAACTTCAATCATTCATTCACTTTTCCCAAACATCTTTGCCATTCCGTTTCTCCAAGGAGCAAGCGGAAGTTCTCCCAATAGCTGTCACAGAACAGAGTATCTTATAACTATTCCTTCATGGAGTCCATATCCAAAACTGAAATATTGGGATGTGCAATTTTCGTTTTGCAGGATGTTCAAGTTTCCTCAAAAAGTCTGCAGCTTGCATCATTGTGTCCTCACTTCCCTTTCATAAGTTATTGCAGCCTTTTGAAAAAAAAAATCCTCGCACACTCTTGTTTTGCAGATCCTCAACCCAAGCCCGTCCTGGGACGAACATTTGAGTAAAAAGCTGTGACTGGGATCACTGTTTGAGATGTGCATGGGTTCCAAGCTCAACTCCTTGCGCAACAACAGATCCAAGATGGACGAGAATCAACAAGAACATCAACAAGAACAGCAACAGCAGCAGCAGCAACAACAACAGCAGCAGCAAGAGAAACAAGACAATCAACAGCGTCCAGAGAAACAACCCCCAGAGAAGCACCCGGTGCGCCGTATGTCTTCCGAGCCGGAGAAACCGGACAATAAGGACCATTCCCCACTGGAGGAGGTCAAGGAATCTCTGTTGCAGCTGCGCATCATGAAGGACTACGCCAACTTGGAAGCCAAGGCTAAGATCAAGCGCATCGCTGATTGCTTCTGGAATGCCAAGGAGCAGAGAGAGGAGATTGCCAATGTCTTTGCTAAGGAGAAAGGCGCAGGTATGTGATGGGTGATTCAATCGATTTTGACAATTTCTTGGTTTGCTCTGCATGACTGTAATATTTTGTTTTTCGTAGTGTGTGGCAAATAGCTGGATGCCATGTACAGTGCACTTAAAGGTATTGTCTCGTTGAGTATCTGAGATAAGTTCTTGACAAGAGTATCTGTAATGTAGAGCAAAATTGTTGTATCACGTGTCGGTTGCAGGATTCTTAACAATAAAATCTTTGTGCATTAAAGTTATAGCATTATTTACACACTGATACGCGTAACTTCTCTCTTTTGGAGTGTGGACTCACTGCAAAAAGTGCCCCCTCAATTGTTATACATGTAAAGAGAGAGTTGGGAGGGACCATGGGGAGGGATTTACCGTACTCGTTGCCCTTCAGCTTTCAACACTCACAATAAAGTTAATCATGCTTACTTCACGACCTAGGCACGCAAACTAGTATTCACAAGCAAAGTGCCCCACACTAAGAGCTCTCATGAATGGTCATGAATTTTTTTTCATGGAGATAGTGCTAACTGATTCAGAGAGATCATTTTGGTGTACAAACAGCTGCCAAAAATGTAGAAAAATCTGTATTGTTTTAGGAAGGGGTTGTACTTTTTATGAAGTCTTATGCTGTCAGGTCTGTCTCATTGTCCCAGGAATCAAGTGTGATTCATGTTCTTTTTTTAGGCATGTCAACTTCCTTTTCCTCCCATCTTCCTTGTATGTTTGTTTTTCAAGAGGCATGCTCTGTGCATTTTCGAATAATTTAGTATTCAATTATTCTTCCTTGGACTCGATCCAATATCCGATTGAAATATTATAAAGAGCAGGTAGCGACTGCTGATATTTGACTATTTTTGAAGAAAAAAATTGAGCTAACGTTCCTTGAAATCATGCATGACAATGGCTTTTGACAAAAGTGTGGCATTTGACAAATGAGAACACCAGCAACTGTGTATGATATCGGGTACTTACAATAACATCGTTGATGTTTATCAACATCTTCTCGAGATCGCTCACATTTTTTGAATGTTTGAATTGAACAAATGCTATTTGAATATATGATTGATCATCGAATCTTTGGTGTTGTGCAAATAATGAATGTTTGTGAGTGCATTGGTAAGAAAAATTGCATGAGGTGACAAATGGAACGTTCCATGGAATGGAACATTCCATCTGTTACCGAATGAAATTATTCTTACCATTGCACGAATGTGAAGCATTCATTATTTGTTTTATACAACACCTGAATAAATCCTCGTCATCTGAATGGTCAGAGCCACCAATAGCGTGCAATGGAACTTCTATTTACCATGGACTAGAACTTCTATTTTTGCGGTGCGGGCAGGCCGTGGATGGGGAGGAATAATTTAATGACGTGATCAATGACCAACCATTCGGATGATGTGGATTTATTCAGGCGTTGTATGTATGTATATTCCATACAGCCCTAGTGTACAACTCACGTTTTGCAATTTGCAGTTGAAGTGTAGCGTGAGCTGTCAATTTTTTTGCAAGAATCTTTCCACTGTAAGAGTTTTAAACTGCATGATGTTTTTTTTATTGTTCACTTTTCAGTTGAGTGTTCCTATGCCTTGTGTTTTGACATTGTTTCTTCCTGTGATGATGCATGCATGTGCTCTTTGTGCTGCTTTGTGCCAGTTTTTAAACCCGAACAAATCCTGTAGTGCATGTGTGAAATGCATGGTGAGTTTCCTGAGGAGCAAAAAGGATCTGCTTAGATTATCTGTAAAAGCTAAACTAATCTTTTTCATAACTGAAATACATGTATTGTAAAGTAGTAAAGTAAAGTCTGTCACGAGCCAATGTGGCTCATCAGGCAGGCGTTAATCTCCGGTTTCAGTAGCATGAAACGACTGAGAGTATTTCTACTCCCCCTGGACGGGATGCTAGTCCATCGCAGGTTACTCCCCAGCTAATGCCGGTACCCATTTATACTCCTGGGTGGAGAGGGGCAAGTGGGGGTGAAGTGGCTTGCCCAAGGACACAATATATGACCAGCAGCTGGATTCGAACCCCTGACCCTCTGATCATGAGTCACGAACCCTAACCACTAGGCCACACACTCCCACTTATAATATACATGTATTGTGGCTGCTGCAAATTTAGTGTGCTTCAACTTTAGTTTGTCATACATGCACATGAAATACAACTGAGTAGTCATTAGGTGAAATTATAAAACTCAAATTTTGGCTGTGCTGTATGAAGTAATCAAAGAAGTTGTGACTACCGGTAACTTTAAAAAAAAATTCAGCTTTAAAATCTCACAACTTGTTCACTTGCCTTGAAATTCTATAATGTTTCTACTCATGATGTCCATAATTTACATTTTCATCATTTCTTGGAATCTGTTAAAACAATTGATGTAAATGAAATTTTTAAAAAATAATGAAGTTAAAAACAACATATTTTCAGAGGATACAAATTGAAATGTTCTTTCCCAAATGAGTGCCCTTCCATGAACGAAATAAGAACTCCCTAGGCCTTTTTGCTAGGATTTAGCCTCAATCCTGCAAATTCCTCCATTATTTCTTGAATATGGTCCGTGGAGGGTGACCACTCCCTGAATCCTGCAAAATCCTGCGGCAGTGACTGTCAATATATTGAGGCTTGGCCCTGGGCCAGTGACATCCTGGAGCAGTAGGGAGGATTTCAAGCATAATCCAGGCTTATATTTATGCATGGCTGAGCCAAAACAACACAAGATCCGGCCCAAGACCTTGATAAAGTGCATCCTACAAAATCAGTAACGCACTTTTACCATGTAACCTCAATCCTCAAAATTCCTCCACTTTGATAAAGATGATTTTGAAGGATTCAGGGCGGTTAGGGTTAAGAATATATGTTCAAATGAGTGCCCTTCCATGAACTAAATAAATTAAAGTTAAGTGAATTTTACAAACAAAAATGATGACTATTTATGACTTGTTTTCAGAGCTCGTTGTCAGCATGCTGACGGTGTTATCCAAGGAAGGCCTCTTTAAGAACGACAGTGTCTGGTTCACCGCCTACTACGTGTACAATACAGTCTGGAACCTGAGCGATGCCAGCCTACTGTGCGCCCAGTGTCTTGGTGAAGCTGGTATGGTGAAACTGTGTGCAGCCAATATAGCGCACGGGCCGTACAGAGAAAATATGAAACAAAAGGTATGATTTTGTCATTGTTGCCTCTCTTACAATTTATGATTTCCATATATTTGTAAAAAAAATTTAAAAAAAAAACATAATAAACACCTTCCCCCCTAAGAATCATCGATATATCGATATTACTTTATTATTTGATATTATTTTGATATCGATATCGCCGATAGCAACTTTTTAATCCTTTTGAAATGTCATAATTTTCGATATTGAGGAATCAAATTGAAAATGTGCCAGATTTTCATCAAAATATATCTCCCGTTTGTGCTTTTACCTTGTGTTTATCGTTTGCTGTATAATGAAAAAAAAACTCGATCGGCGGCAACTTGTGCTTGTGACTCAAAATAAGAGCATAGTGAAATGCCAAGCGACGTCGCTTTGTGCTCTGCGTTCGCTGGAATTCCCCAATGTAAAACTATAACCAGAAAAAACACCTGTTCTGGACAAACTCTCAGTGCTGAGATTTGTTTTAAAGAGTTGTCCAGAGCAAAATATGCTCCAGAGAAAGCCGTGGAAAATTGAGACATTTAAAAAAAAAAATTTTAATCAAAGTGTCATCTTTATGGTCTTTCACTTTTACATGAGATAATTGATATGTTGAATATTCTTGATATTGGATTTCTGATATATCAATTATTGAAAATTGTGATATCCATGTTGCTTACTCTTCCCCCCCCCCCAAAAAAAAAACAACAACAACAAACAACAACAACAACAAGACTAGGTCATTCTGGGAAATCACAATATTTTTATTCTTCTAGGAAGTAGACAGGTAGTTCTAGAGAGTTGTGGAGAAACGTTATTTTGTCTTTAAATTTTGTGTAGACCTGTCCTGTATTTTTTTCTTCTGGCCATGCACAATTTGACAGCATGCAAAAATACTCAGTAATGCCAAGTACATGTATATTTGTAATTATTTTCCCTTAATCACCCATTAGTATCAATAATACATGAAACGACCATTAAGAGCCAAACCCGTTTGGAATATGAAACCATAGACATTTCATTAATTCCCATTGAGATTGATGAGTCTGCGATATGAAATGACAAGCTCCATAATGCAGATCATTATTCCAAGGTTGAGTTGATTTCCTGTGACCAGTTCTCTCCAGACCCACAAAGTGCAGCGATATCACCCATGGTTGTTATCCACCTGGAAATTTACCATGCTTTGACTCTGGCTAATTTAGAAGTTCACCGTTGGAAGTTCATGTACAATGTATAATGGTTGGTTTTTGGTGTGCATTTACGGGTCGTAGTGGAACTGGTTACCGATTGAAAAAAACACGGGTTCCAAGATACCAATCCAAGAAACCCAACCCAAAAATTCAAATCTCAGGAGTTGCTGTTCAGGTTTTTTAAAAAAGGTCCGCACGGTAATACATCACTTCCAAATCAGTGCGTCAATACAGCAAGACACGTACATGTACAAGTATGTACAGCGAGTTTTACTTGTATAGCTTTCAGGTGTGAAGTGCAACTTTCGCGAGCGTCATAAACGTGAAATATGTTTTGTTTTTCCCACGTAGCCCGGTTTTCATTTTGAAAATTCCCCACAAATGACTTTCCAAACCATTCTTTTTGGTGTCTGCGAAGTTACTTAGTAATTTGTAAAGTTCTTTGCGGTCACTCGATTCCATAATCTAGAGCTGGTTCCTGACATCAACGGTTTGGTACTCGGATACCGGGATACCTAGTTCAGATGCACAGCACTGGTCGTTTACTACATTGCCAGCCTGTATTATCTAATGCAACTGGATCCAATTTTATGCAGCTCCCAAGCCCCCAATGGCGCTAAGCGCAGAAAAGATTTACCAAATTATTATGAAAACCTTACTTGACTGTATTAAAGTGAATAATAGTCTCAAGCATCCTGTGAAATCATGGCACCTGGTGTGCTGTCATTTTCAAGAAAAGGGGAAGTTTTGTATTAATTTCCAGTGACGGTCAGCCGAAGCTGTCTCCTCCCGTGTAGTTGGCGAGGCGAAGCCTCATCTTTACTAATGACAATTGTAAGTTCTCATGAAGCTCTGACAACATTTTGAACATAAGTAGGACATAATAAAGTTTTCAGAACCCCCAAAATCTGCTTCAGACTAGTATTCAAAAGTCGTGCCAAACCAAATTGAATTGGGAGCTAGTTAGGTCAACCCAAAGAGACTTTGGGTTATGCATGTAGACTGGAAAAATTAATGTATTAATATCCATTGAGGAGTCGTTCCGAATGACTACAACATTCAATCTTCCAAAGTAGTCACTCCTAACTCTTTCGGCAAACGTCAAACTTAATTCCAATGTTCAGAACAATTTATTCTGGCGCGACTGTGCAACGCCAGTATGAAACGGGTGTTACAGCGTTTCACAACCCCTCGAAAGCTTTTCTCTGTCTCGGTGTCTTCTCGGATGGAAGCACTCGGAAGTCATTACGCCGTAAACCCTGTTAATCCCTGCCTAATGCTAAATGACTCTCCGCCCGCTCTGTTTCATTACTGATATCACATGAACAAGGTTATGAAAGGATGGTGTCCGTGTACCGTTCCCCTGGGTATGGGTTGCCTTGTCAGAGTATCATCTCTGAGTCGGGTTATGGTTTCCAACACGCTGAAGGCCGATCAGTCGGATATTTAAAACTTCCACTGATAATGGTGGGATCCGATTTTAAAGAAACACTGAATATCCTGTCCAGACTTTTAAGCCTGAGTGGTGTTTTTTTACCATCCGTTCGGGGGTGACATGAAGGAAAAATTAACCGGTGGCTCGGATCAAAGAAATGATGGTTCAACTCAGGATTTAAATTGTAATCAACGTTTCCCGCAGACTCTGGCACCAATGTTTAGCCTCTTGGCCTGGCTTTTAATCTTAGACGAAGATAATTCCACTTGAAATAATAAGCTGTTTTTATATTTTTAAAGGTTTTTTTTAACTTTTTTTAAAATCACTTTTCCTACCCCAAAAAATCAAACAAACAAACAATAGCAAATGAAATTTCAGATAGATAGCAAATAGATATAAAGAAAGCATACTACAGCTGCATGAGTACCACCTAGGTTTTTTACGTTAGCAGATTACATACATGTGTGTTAGAAATTTGATACTTCTTTTCAAATACAAGGGTGGTTTTTATATTTTTGAATAATATCCGGGAAATCAGGACATTGCATGTATCTCGTTGCTCTATATATCCCGATTCATATAAATACTAACTGCTGAAAACCATTTCTGAGAAGAAATTGACAAAAACATAATTCCTTACACATTAGTAGGCACAAGTAACTTAGACATGGCTTAATTAAGAACAACAGAGAATACATGTAGGCTGCTGCCCGCGATTTTGTAAGTACCATTGTCTTGAGGATGTATCCTGTATTCAGGGTACAAGACCAAGATGGCTGCTCTCTTCAATTGATGTCTGTTATCTCTCCTCTGCCCAGAATGTTGCCTTCCTCATCAAAGCCTCCCTCAGCATCCTCCACAACCTGTCCAAGGCCCCTAGCAATCGTCACTTCTACCGTCAGGAGACAGTGGAAGCTAAGATCCAGCCCTACGCCCAGGGGTGTGACGATAACGACAATGATGCCTACCTCAAGGCCATCACCATGATGACGCTGGCCTACATCCTGGATGAGGAGGAGGACAAAGTCAATTCAGGAGACACCAGTGAGTTTAACTCGTTGTTTTTTTAAGTTTGGCTCATCTCATTAATTATCCTTGGTATTAAAAGGCCACCGCACATTATACGATCCAACTGCAATCAAGTTGATTTTTTTTCAGTCGGAATCGCATGGTTCACGGTGAATCACGATTGCAGTTTTTGAGTCAAGGCCTCACTGCCAACTCAGTCGCAAATACTCGACTGTCGTATCTTAACGATTCATTTGTCTTTCCCCAAGTGACTGCATAGTTTACCCTTAAGGCAAAGTAATCTTTTGCCAATACTCAGTGTTGCTAACCTTTCTGTTACAACACTTTTGATTCATTCTTGTTAATTTTCTATTACTTGCAAAATCAGGACATAAAGTTTACCGTTCAGATTTGCAGGTTGTTTTCTCCTTTTTCTCTTTTCCTTTTGCTCTGATATTATTCCACACACTGTACTTTTGCTGGCGACAGTTTTAATTAATCCGAATTTGAAGTTCCAGCCTTACCCTTAGAATAGTTCACGGGATTATATTGGTAACATCCTCAGCTTATGGGGTGCCTCTCTCAATTCTGTATCATGCCCAGGACGGGGCTGGCCTCATTTTAACTTACCCCGCTGTGTAGAGGATAATCACCCTGAGTGTTATCGGATAACCCATGTAGGGCCCTGAGGCTTATTGTGACCCCCCCCCCCTCCTCGACCCAATTCCCCAAGGACTGAGTTGCTGCTTAAAGTCAGAGGTCAGGAGCTATTGATGGCAGAAAACCATCTTGACCTTGCTTGTTGGTTGCCCGTGAGACATTGTTGGGAGTTTTGGGTTTACTGCGACCTTCCCCCTTCCCTACTCCTTCACCTATCCCTCCCCTACCCCCACCCCATCCCCCACCCCAATCCCTTTTCACTGAGTTGGTGCTTAAATCAAAAGTCATTCAGGAGCTTCTGATAGAAGTAAGCTGTCTTGACCTTGCTTGTTGGTTGCCTTGTTGGTTGCAAGACATTTACGAGAATTAGAAAGTTATTGTGAATTCTCCCCTCTCCTCTGCCCCCCCCCCCCCTCCCTACCCCTTTCCCCCTCCAATTGTGAACTGAGTGGGTGTGTAAAGTCAAAAGTCATTCAGGGGCTTCTGATGGCAGTAAGCCGTCTTGACGGTGCCTGTCGGTCGCCTTACGAGACATCTTGGGGAAACAGCTCAGGATGGATAAGTTTCTTGCCGATGGCAATCTGTCTCTCAGTTTCTTGATAGACTCTGTCTGTTGAAGGGTCAATCCAAGACCAGCCAACTCTTTTCTGCCTTTCTGAAACAGGTTTACATCTTAAAATTGTTTTTTGAAGTGGTGATAAATTCTAAAGAGCTCTTAAGGCGTACCAATAAGTATACTGTTCAATTCTGAAAACATGGCAGTGTGTTGAAAATGTCTTCTTTCGTTTTTCAGTAATTATTTCTCAGAAATCATTACATTTATCTGTATTTCTTTTTACAGGTATAAAAGAAAATGGAGAAACTATCAATATGACCACTGAAAAATGTGAGTATATCACAAGACAGTGTAATATACCTGACATAATCATATTCCTAAAATAATGATAACCCCCTAGGCCCTTTTGGCTAGGAACCATCCTGCAAAATCCTCCAGTTGTCACTGTGTTAATATTGGAATCAGCCTCAATCCTCCAAAATGATGCGTTTTTTCTTGAATTTGTTCAGTGGAGGGGTGACCCATGCCTCAATCCTCCAAAATCATCCGTTATTTCTTGAATTTGTTCAGTGGAATGGTGACGATTGTGTCAATTCTTCAAAGTCCTCCAACAATCACTGTTAATGGGTTGAGGCAGTGCCGCTGACATTCAGAAGCAGTGCAGATGATATCGAGCATTATGCAGGGCTGAACTATGCATGGCTGAACATAAACAATGCTGGGTACAACCTACAAACTCAACACAATGCATCCTCCAAAATCAACCGACACTTTTATTTACCATTTAGCCTCAATCTTCCAAAATCCTGCAAAACTGCCTGGAAGATTTTGGAGGATTGAGAAAGGCTAGAGGTTAGGGTTATTAAAGCAACTTGAAACCTTGAAACTAGTTTAGATGGAAAAATCTTTACATTTCATCCATAGATGTTAGAGCCACTTTATGCTGCCTTAGAGCATCATCTCCAAGATATCTGCCTTGAAGATGCCGATATTTTAGATTGGAGTACCTCTAGCAAAGGACCAGTAAATGGGTTGAAGTTTTTATTCATGGGCACTTTGATGGATAGCTGCCAGACAGAAAATGTGTAGCAAGGTGGAGGTTGCACTGCATTATGGTATGATTTGCGCTACACAAAAATCCCCATTTGCTGTGCAAACTGTCCAATGATGCAATGCAGCATTTATCTTCACTGCACATATTGATCTAAAGAATCAGTAATATGGTCTATGGTTTTGCTTATATTTTCAGAAGAATTCCCCACAAGTCAGAAACTGAAACTCAGTGCAAACGTACTTGTATTAAACAAGCTTGCATGTCAACACTGTATATGTATTTAATTAATCAAAATCAAGGACAGAAAAGCTTTACATCGTTGACAAGGTTTTATTAACCAAATGGGGATTCGCCAATATACGGCTGGGTAGCTCAGTTGGTAGAGCACCGGAACGGCAATCCGGAGGTCGCAGGTTCAAACCCCGCACCAGTCAATTTCTTTGTTCTAACATAAAAGTTTTATCATTTCAGCTACTGTGGAGTACATCATCGGCTTACTCAAGGATGCCCAACAGAGTACAGACAGACGTAGCCAGGGCTTGTCGTGTGCTGAGCTAGCTCAGGGTCTAGGACGACTTGCTGTCAATGATCATAACAAGAGCAGGGTAGGTCCTTGTCTGGGTTCAAGATGCTAGTGATTGACAGTGGATCGCCTTTCGTGGGAGCCACTGCTGTTTGTTCTGTGGTAGTGTGCCCTCACACTTCGTATTTTGAAACAGTGGCAGTCCATTCAAGTGCCTCATAACTCTCTCTTTGTAATTGATTTAGGGGCTGCTTGTACAAGGAGACCATAACTCTGCAGTGACAGACCGATCCATTATAGGACCATGTAATATAATATGTTTTATTGCATATTTTGAAACAGCGGCAGTCCATTCAAGTGCCTCATAACTCTCTCTTTGTAATTGATTTAGGGGCTGCTTGTTCAAGGATACCATAACTCTGCAATGGCAGTAGACTGATCAGTTAGAGGCCATGTAATATTATATTTTCTAATACAATCTTGGAAAATACACCTTTTGTGTCCAATTTAACCTTATTTTCAAATTTCATTATTTTCAAGGATATTTGGGTGCCTTTTTGGTTTCTATGCTAATGCAAATGTTCATATTCATGAACAAAAATGTGATGTCATATTCGGCAGGGACATCAATGTTACAGCTTTTTCAGCACCAAAAGTTGTCCGACTTTTTGATATTTTGCTGTTGTAAATTCTCTGTTTCTTTGGTGATTCGTTGTACTGATGTCTCAGTACATGTCATTAAGCCAATAAGCTAACTTTTCTCATAGCTGTTTTCAATGAGCACATGTTTGTTTTTCAAAATTTGAACAGAAACCCCTAAACTGAAAAGTGTTTGCCTAAAAATGACATCACAGCAACCGCATTTTCAGTTGTCGGGAAAAGCATGCAAACATTTGTAATGTTTTAAAGAAGTGCACCTTTCAATAAAATTCACCAAAAAAGGCATGTCAAATAGTTTGCATACATTTAAGAGGAGTAGAAAATTGCGCAGAATAAGTAAAATTCCTTTCAGTCTCTTTAAGCCGCGCCCCTGCGCAGTGCACATGTGGGGAAATAACACAATGACACAAATTCCACACAGCATGTTCCAGATGCGCCTAGCATACGCAATTGCACTCATCAGACTTTGGGCATGCATAAATCATGGCTGTGATTGGTCAGAGTGGAGCGGCGCTAAGGGGATCGGTCCATTCCATACTCGCACTGAAACACTGCTCGCCATTCACCAATCCACCGTTCCAGATTCTACAAGCTGGTGCCTTGCCCCTCCTCACCTCCATGCTGCAACAAGAGGGTCTCCTCGAGGAACAAGAGGCGGCAACCCAAGCCATCTGGAACCTGGCCTTCGACAGCACGGTCCGTCAACACCTGGCCGTGGACAAGGCCTGCGTGGAGGCCTTGGAGAAACTAACGCACAGCAAGGAGCAGTCGATACGGACGGCAGCCAAGGGGGCACTGTGGGTCGGGCAGAAGCAGAGCCGTAGCGCTAGGACATCGGTGGCAAGCTCCTCCACATCCGGAGGGTCAAGCAGTGAGTACCAAACACTCGGAATGATGGGAAGGTCCAAATCTTAACCTCCCTGGATCCTTTAAAAAAAACATGCCAGGATTTTTGGAAGATTTTTGAAGGACTGAGGAAATGAAAGCTGAGCTACTAATACTAAACGTAATGAAGAGTTGTTAAGGTTGTAAAGGAAATGCTCTTGGTTGTCTGCTCCTTCAAAACCAGGTTCACGAGTACCCTACTGCTGAAGCCGTTCCAGCTTATGGGATCGGGTACCTGTAACCAACTTCACAAATTACTTATCAACTTCTTTGACATTGAAAAAGTGGGGGGTTTTCAAAATTAAAAACGAGGTTACATGGAAAACCAAAACAGATTTCATGTTTATGTGCTTTTTAACACACAGCAGACGATGCTTGCCAAAGTTGCAAATTACATCATAAATCTATAAAGCCATTCAGAAACTTTCAGGATATGAATTCAGGGGTGTGAAATCTCAGCTTTAAAGCTGTTTTTAGCTTTTTTTGTTTTGGATTTCAGGTTTTTCCCCTCACTGGTTGTGTACAAAAGTATAGGAGATTTCTAAAGTTCAGCTTTTTTACACCTTTTTCAGCTGTTTTCAGCTATTTTTATCAGTGGTCACTCACACCCCTGAGAATTTTGGTGTTGAGTTTCTTTTCCCAGTACCCGGGTTTTATCTCAATGCACACCATCAGAGTGAGGTTCCTATAAAACAAGTACCTTATAACTCAAGGAAGTTGTTTTAAATTCAGTCTAATATTTCTTTAAATAGCAAATTATTTGTTGTCATACATTTCAAAAATTTACAAAGTAGCACAGAGTCCATTGGACTGTTCACTTTCCACATTCAATTTTGTAAATAATTTTTTCTTGCCAATTTTCTTTTGTCATCCCAGGAGGACCCAGTCGGAGTTGGTCCCGAGGTAGTAGCACCGGAAGCGGCCAGTTACCTCACATCATGCTCAGCTACCAGTGGGCGGCGCAGAAGGTGGTGCTCAAAGTCCGGGACCTGCTTGTGGTAAGGAGAGACTCTTTATAATCATAGGATTAGGATTAGGACCAGTAATGGGTGATGATTAATCTGAGTTGCTTGCTTTTCGTGATCACTGCATTGGCTTTTCACCGTTACTGGGACATTCCAAAGCTCGCACTGGTATTTCTCACAATGCACTCCCTCTGACATGCTCAGAGACTTACAGAACGGTAACAGTTTTGGTGGGCGCCCATCGCATGCATGTGATGAGTGCCCAGGCATGGCGAACAAAACTGGTATCGTAATTTCAAATTGCAGATTGATGTATCAGAATTCAGGGCAAGATCTATGATTACTGAAATGGAAGGGGCATATAAGCCGTAACTGGCTCCAGCAAGTCTAGAAATTGTAGAATTAGTCTTGTTTTTATAGCTCATTTTCACTCCAAGGTTTCAATATTACTTGAATAAATTTTGAATACAGTAGAAAATTCAGAAAAGGAGGCAAAGCGTGTATTTCTCCTTGAAAATATCCTTATATCATGGTCCATTCAGGCATAGGTAGAGCTCATTTAAGACTATTAATCATTTTTTTCTGGTAATGAAACCAAGGATTCCTCAAAAGCGCCCAAGGCACTGTAGCTCGCAAGCCTGAAGAAACCTGTAGAGAGAAGACAATGAGAAGAAATTACGGTTTTAGAGGTGGGAGGAAAAGCCCAGAAGAATATTCTGGGGAAAACCCACGGAATCAGGCAGGGACTGAAAACCCAATCCACATATCGGCCCAGGCAGGATTCGAACCCGGGTCACAGCGGTGGAAGGCGAGGAAAGTACCGCTACGCCAACCTGACTCCCTAGTCATTTATCGTTGATTTATTCAACTCCCTTCATTGATTAATAAACAAGCTCGTTTGGAAATATCTCGGAAGCTGCGGGCCAACGAATTCATGTTCATGCATAAGTGATTGTGCCATGTAATTTCTGGAAGGAGTAGTGTTTTGAGTAAAACAATAATCAGGTTTTTGACCCCAGTGACCCCATGATGACCTTTGACCCCAGTTTGGTCATGTGACACGTTGGGGCCGGGCTACTGATACTTTTGACAAAGTTTGGTTGAAGTCGGTCAAAATGCGTTGGAGCAATAGACATTGTCAACGTTTGTTACTTACTAACTAACAGAGAGACATGATGATTAAAAAAAAAATGGTATGCCACGCATAAATGTGACCTGTTCTGTCAAAATCAGACTTTTCTGGGCGAAAGGTCAAAAATGAGATTTCTGCATATTGTTAAAACATGTTCTTTTTCTTTTTAATAGGTGGTTTAATTTTTGAAATCGGTCATTCCTGGGCAGAGTTATGCTATTTTGAAGTTCATTGTGTCGAAAAGTAGAAAACGGAGAAAATGGCCTCGAACGTCACAAAACAGTTATTTCTTTAACTGATATACCTTAACAAATCATCAAAAATACTATATTTAGAGTTCAAATTAGGGTTTCAAACTTTAATAGTATATTTTAGACATGTTCAGGATTACAAATATGCAAAAATTTGAAAATCAAAAAAATCACCCCCACAGCATTTTTTGGCCCTATGTTAATTTCAACCTCTGCCCAGAAGCGTCTGCTTTTGACAGAACAGGTCACAAATTGTACTGAAATTTGCTATGATATCAAAACTATCTATTGCGCTCAATGATGTGGAAACTCCGAGCTTATGTAACAAAATGGCTTTTTCCCATTCATCGTGTTTCAGACAGCAGGCTATCGTGTCTGGGTGGACGTCGACTGCATGTATGGATCCACGCTCCAGTCCATGGCAGAGGCAGTGGAGAACGCAGAGGTTATTCTAGTGTGCATATCGGAACGCTACAAGGAAAGCCCCAATTGTCGGACGGGTAGGAATAGACGGAATTATCGTGATGTCACATCTATGGGCTCCGTGCACTAGTATCTGCATATCAGTTAACAAAGGGAAAGTTGGGGGAGACCAGTGGGAGGGACAATTGGACACACTTGATGCTCAAGCAAAGCGCTGTGTGGGATTGTGCCATAGAGCTATATTAAATTACGAGAGCGCTAACTCCTCATTCTTGCGCGCGGAGATGATTTGAAGCCGTCCTGTGCGCAGACATTTTGAATTCATGTGCTTGTTTGTACAACATACTGAAATTGGAGGGAATGATTTTTGAAAGTGTACTCCAAATGCAACGCGCAAGTAGAACGTACGCTAACAACTTAAGCGCATCACAACGGTTTAAACAAAAAAAACGTCACGGTAATCATCTGCAGAGGAGACGCGCTGTTTGCATAGAGCAAAATGAAACGCTCATTTGCTGATCGTGCGTTTCGGTTTTGGACGTAACGGCTTCGGTAACGAACCTGTATAGCATACCAGTACAAATGCAGATATGCAAATAGCCGTACAAAAGCCGTACAAAATTTTGAGTTTTCCATAGGTTTGTGCACAAACATGGATGTGCCCAGCAGGCATCACTTTGTACATGAGTTAGCGCTCTAGTAATTTAATATAGCTCTATGGATTGTGCATATTAAGAATGAAATTAATTGTACATACATTTAACTTTTTTTCTTTTTCTTTTTTTTGCCAGAGGCTGAATACGCTTACCAGTGTCGTAAATCCATCATACCCCTGATGATGGACAAGTATTACCAACCCAACGGTTGGCTGGGGATGATCATGGGCACCAAATACTACGTGGACTTGTCAGGACGGCATTCCTTCTCTGACCAGGCTCAGAAGCTACTGCGTGAGATCTCCGACATTGGCAGCGCCGCGTTACTCGAAGGTGAGTTGCATTTGGAAAGAAAGTTAGACCTGGGTCCAATTTTTCTGCTTAACCAAAGAATTTTGCGCTAATGATCACCATTCTTTGCTAACCGCGCTAGCAGAAAAAATTCTGTGCTTAAACTGTAAGCACAGAATCCCTGGTAACAGAATGTACACATGTGCAGAAGCCAAAATTCCTCGCTAAGCCGTGAAATATACGCTTACAGTAAACACAGAATTTACTGCTACCATAAGCAGGGATTTTTCTCTAACGGTAAGGGCCCATCTCAATTTATATCCATTACAAGTTCCAGACAAGTTGCGAGTAGAATCATTCACACTGTCCGGAAAAAGCTGTGCATTTGTGCCAGACATGTTCGGGGAAATTTTCATGAGCAACTTTTTGATTCTCCAATACTGATAACTTCATTGCGGGAAGATTGCAGGGAAGTTGTTCAGAATCCTGCAACTTAAATCCGATACGATGTCCAGAACTTGTCCGAAACTCGTCCCGGATATGAATTGAGACGGGCTTTAAGCAGAATGAAGTGGGGTCCTGGAATTAAAAATGAAACAATAACAAGCAGTTATGTCGAGTCTAACCAGCTCGCGCTGGATGACGTGTATATGCACAAAGGTTTTCTGGTATTCGGAATGGATGACAGATTAAACACGCAGGGAGCGAGGCCGGAAATATCTGTCCGCAACCCGCTCACAGAGACTGAGGCCAGAAATATGAGTGTGCTGCCCGAGGGTGATGGCTTCAACCCGCCTGGCTTGAGGTCGAGTGAAAAGAAATCCCAGGCCTCGTTCCGTTCTTGTCAAAATAATCCCGATGTGAACTGGTTAAAAAAACACTTTTTGTAAGCCGCATAAGTATCCTGTACACCTTTCATTTCTTAAGTATTGAAATGAAGAAATGAATATTCATCAGTTTCGTTTCTCGACTTAAAGATTTCCGATTGATAAGAAAATGTAATTTGACTTGATTTACCCAATAATTCTTTAACATTGCCCAGTTTGAAATCTGACATGATTTCATTGCCTTGTTTTTTTCCAAATTATTGTAACATTTAAGTCAGGAGAGTTAAATCAAGGTTAGTGCTTTGTACAAGCTGGAATCAGAACCAATGAAAACACTTGATGTTTCCTGCTGAAATTGGGGGTGGAGGAGGGGGTGGGTTTCAGTCAAGTTTACCCCCTTGAAAAAAACACCAACTTTTGTACATGGAAAGATTTTGATATAATTAGAAATAACATATTTAATAATATGAACATCTTTCAATTTCCTTCAATAATCTCTGCCTGGTTGCAGATCTTCAAACTTGATCCAGCATCCCCTATTCCTGTGATTTTAATATTTACTTTACCTTTGAACGTACAGAGCCCGTCTTTGAGTTTGAGGACGCCTCAACGACGATGCTGAACAACCCCCGGAACCACACCATTAGCCCCAGACCGCAGACCTTACAGAGTCCCCGCCAGAGTACGTCTAGTCCACGTCGTCACGTATCGACGCCGAGACACCAGATGCCTAGCCCGTTACCGGAGTCCCCCAGCCCGACCCAGCCCGCTCACGTCAGAGAGTGGAGTAAAGAGAACGTCCAACAATGGCTGGAACACGCTAACTTATCCCAGTAAGAATAATTTTGTTATCGATAATTAATTTTTTGATATTATTTGAATATTATATTATTAGACTAAGAAAGGCTAAATGTATAGGACAATCAACAATACATTGCTCCACCTATGGTTTGCCTTGAAGAAGCCAGTTTTGAAGTTTTTAAATCAAACTCCCTCTTTTACTATCCTGCAGTTTATCATACACCCATCATAATTATTATTTAGGTACGAGACCACACATTATTATCAATATCGACACACCCCTTCTCCACCAATAGCACTCGCAGAGTAGGGTAGTTCCCCCACGCCCCCCCATTAAAATTCCCACCCCCATTTTGCAACAGCTTCCATTGGTTTTGTACATGTTTTCCAATCGAGGACGTCCTCGATTCGGTTCCTGTCCTCTATTAGAAAAAGGATGTTTCACATACGTGTCCTCGACTTTACGTATGCACATAAAAAGGATTTAACATTAAAATAAATCACGTAAAGACCAAAATTTGTTTTGCGGAAATTTTTATCCCTCAGCCCAGAGGCTCGAGGGGTATAGCTTTTTGAGAGCATGAACAGTATATATTTAAGTTATTAGTAAGGGAATGAATATGTGCTTGGCCCATTTTAAACGCTATGTTTAAGACCAGTTGGAGTCTGGATGCTGATAATTACCCGAGCGGATGTGGCGCAGAACGGTGCTGATGTGTTGTGAATTTAGAACTATGAAATGCTGACTCACTAATAGTATTGCCCATGCCTAGGTCCATGAAGATTGTGAATGTTCAACCAATAAAACGGTAAAAGACGACGGTTTTCACAGGAGTCAAAAATTTCATGTGACACTGGAAAAGTGTTTAAGACCAGCCAGCCAGTCTTTATCATCCGCTTAAAACCGGCCACATGATGGGCTCTCGACCAATAGGAATGGATTAACTGTTTTAGATATTTATGAATGATTCTCTTTTTTTGGTTTGCAGCTTAAGGAAATCACTCAAGGACTTTGATGGCTCCTTACTGGCCCAGCTTCACACCTTACGACAAGAAGCTCCAGATTTCTTCTACACGTCCCTGCGGCAGGACCTCTGCATCCAACACCTGGTGGACATCCTCAAGCTGACTGAAGCAATGGACAAAGTCTTATGACGGAATCCATGAAGATGCCAAGTTTTGTATTCGTGTGAGACGTATATATGTATCATGCCGGTTGATTCGACCGTAACATCAGGGTACCGTTAATGAATGCTGCTTAATGGACTCCGTGCATGAACATTAGTTGGCGCTCGTGACCACTCGTGAAAGTTGGGTGTGCAGGATACACAGTGCATGCAATGCATTAAACACTAGCCCTCCAATGCAAACATATATACATTCTGTGCCAAGTAGTGCTGTCAGTTAAAATCAATCAAGTGACTGTTTTCAACAGTTAAGAGCTCCCAGCCTACACAAAGCAGGACTGACTGGCTGTGACTGTTTATGTAACTTGATACAGCTGTGCTTTGACTGTAGGTCAGCTGCGCTGCTAGTTTCCTGCTTTTGCCTGTTGACTGGAGTTGACTAGTCAGAGTGCTTGCTTAAGCCGACTGTTTTTGACATGGCAGTGACTGTTTAAACAATAAGAGGGTTAAGTGATTGTGCGCAAACTTGCACTGTCTGTGCGCGAGTGCCAGGCCTACATCAGCAATGCATTCAAGAGTCCAGCGTAACCCTTTCTCTTTTTAACCATTGAGGGGGTACTTGTACGAAGAGTCCACCAACGCACATTACTGGATGCAGGCCAGTAGATAGGCCCAAAATTGCCTACGCCGGCCAAATCTTGATTTGCTTGCCCTCGAATTATCCGATATAAGAGCATTTTGAAGGCCATGAACTTGAGGGTTTGTTAAAAAAAGAAGGGTGGAAGCCGTGCAGAGGACCGCGAGTTGTATTTCTGTGAAATTTGGATGGAATTAGGCCCTAAAAGGGCTCTATTTTGTAATGTCAGCGTAGGTGTCCATTTTCAAAATGGCGATTGGCTTCAGGACTACTTTGAAGGGTGACTATCTTTGGATGGCATTTTCTCCCAAAAGTCATTGATTTAACCCCAAACAGTTGAACAGTTAACGAAAGATGATGAAATAATCTTTTAATTTAATGTGTATCTCTAGAAGAATGTTGCAACCTGACGCCACTTTTTTCATCATATATTATCTCAATGAAGGTCATTCATTGAGATAATATATGATGATTTTTTTGAAAAGACATGAATCTGGGACTGAGAAACATTTCCAATTTTGTTGGAAAATACTTAAAAATGCACTCAACTCTCCATAGACTTTGTACACAACCAAATAAGTGGCGTCTGGATACTACATTCTTTCCTGTGTCTCAAACATCTTGGAGAGTTGTGAGTATTTTTAAAATAATTTTGGGAGGTGCGCGCAATTATCACTGAGGTCAATGGCGTTCTATTTACTGGTCTGCAACCTATAGGGTCCACTACTGGCTCCCCGTATATTGGTCTGGTGACTCTGGTCGCTATTCGTCACTATTGGTCTGCCCTCTACTGATGAACAGAAAAGACTTACTAGTTAGATAAGAGAAATATAAACAGCAGCGCTGATTTGGTACATATATGCCTTCTCTTCTGTTTCTGAGGCCTTACCCAAATGAGTTGTGTGCAATTTTAGTTTTATTCAATTTCACAAGCAATATTACTCAGAACTTACAAACACTTGTCTTTAATATCAGGTTTTCCTTTTGTGATAATTTTATTGGCATTTTTAATGCAAACATCTGTAAAATATGTGTAACAACATATGTTTAAGTTGTAAAAATCTTGACAATATCCTGCTGAGAATGTTTTATGGAAACTGTAACTATAACTTCTGCATGCAAATATCCTTCTTGAACTAGTTAGTGGCGTAACTTTTTTATGAATTGCGTTAGTGCTAGTTATATACTCCATTTCCTATTTTTCAAAAAGGTTGTGTGATATGATCACATTTCTCTTTCTAAAGACCTAAAAAGATGCTTTATAAGTGGCTTTCTGTAACATTTAATTGTAGGTCTAGAACTTTATCCATGGGACATATTGCTAACATGCAAACTTAAAATATTTTGGCATGTACGGTAAGACGCTGTGGAAATAACTACGGAGTACATACATGTATAGTAGACATGACTACAAAGATGTAATTAATTTGATATTTTTATAATTTCAGTTATTTTATTTTTCTCATTCCAGTTAATATAACAGATTTACATGTATCTTCAATGTGCAATGTTAGCGTTTTGTGTAACACAATGAAGTTTATTATTAGAATATTATTTATCGTCCAAATATATAGGGCTATAGCCTTACAAAATGCTTTGTCGAATATTTGGTTCTTCCATGATTCAACTAGAAAAGATATATATGTACTTAACTTGTAACACTTAATAAAAATATAAGGCCTTGTTTTATTTCAACATCTTGAAATTTCTTAAAATGCATACAAACTTATGATATAATAATATACACATAGTTTATGAATGTGATATAACCAAGTTGAATACTTGGAATTGGCCATTTAAACAATTTTGAGGTATTTATTGTCTGCAATTTCGGAAAAATTTAATAAACAAAACAAAAAAAGTTTCAGCCTTTGCACTTTTCAGGAATATAGTAAACAGAAAACGTTATAACAGTCTTGCCAAGTGCAATGTGAAAGAAATAAAATTCTAATACTAAACAATTCCAAAAATGCAATGTGTTTAATTTATTTCCATGTGTTGTGTTCCTTATTATTAAAGGTATTTTACGAATACATAATTTGTTGCCAAAATTTGAATAAAAAAAATAAGGCTATAGCCTTGAAACTTTTCATGCATTTTGTTTTCGAAAATGTTTGGGATTTTTTAAACTGGACTTTGGATTATACATTTGAGATATTTCAGTCACTTGATCAACAGTTGGTGTAAGGTAACACTATATATTATAACATTACAAAATAAATAATTGAACTCTGCAAATAAATACAACCGTATTTACATCCATATAAGATATTGTGTTTTTCATAAAAATTGTGGATTGAGTGCCCGATCACTTTCTGGGGAAAAAAAATTCATTTCAAGAAAAATATAAATCTTTGCTCAGTTGCCAAAACACAGTGATTAAACTTATCTTGATCAGTTTCATACAACCCAAACCAATCTTAGTCAATATTTTTTGCTGAAATTTTTAAAAAGGGTTCGAAAAAGAATCTTGTCAGTTCCCCCATTTTTATTGGGGAATACCAGCAGCAAGCGTCTAAAATCCAGTTATCACAAGCACATGAAATAATAACAAAAAAACTCCCCATGGAGTTATTTTGATAATTAATTATTATGTAGGCATACAATAAAGCCCTTGATCAACTCCATCGGGAGCAAAATCTATCAGAATAAAGACTAAAGTCCACCTTCCTTTGCCGTGCAAACAATTTTACAATAACACGCAAAATCTATGAAATACAGATAAGCACATGACTACAGATGTTCCAAACCTCAAAGTTTAAAGACACACCTAGTCTGTGATGCACAAAACATACCAGACGAAAACCACATACATGTACAGTATATTAGTGTTGGGTAGACTGATAGCACCTTTTTCATCCAACCACCGTAAAAGCATAAAACTGCAACCGAAACCCTCTAATTTTTGGGAAAGAGTTTAAATAAAGTCTGTTTGCATTGGTGAACAGGTGAGTGGTGTGATGCAGTTTGTTGCTACTAAAGTGTGGAAAACATTTCATTCTGAAATCCCTGGTAAACTGTAGACCAATGCATAATTCAGTTGTAATACTCTTTGAATCTGTAGGATCAAGATGGCGACTGGTGGTATAACTGCAGAGTCGGGTTTGGGTTCAATCCTCCAGGGTCATCTGGAATGCTGCATCTGCCACAACCGTTACCACGAACCCAAGATGCTGGAGTGCTCACACAGTTTCTGTCTGACATGCCTCCAAGAACTCCAAAAAAGCCAAAAAAGAACAGACGACAAGATAAGATGTCCACTGTGTCAGAGTGAAATCATCTTACCTGAGGGTGGAGTGGCAAAGTTGACCACCAACTACGGTCTAATTTCCCTGGTGGAGGAAGTCACCCAACATGAGCACCTAAAAGGCCAAATGCCAAAGGTCATATGTCAAACATGTGATGAGAAGAATGAGGCTGTTTCTCGGTGCATGGATTGTGAGTCTTTTCTTTGTCAGCAGTGCCAGACAGCACATCAGCGTTTCACTGCTTTTAAGACCCACAACATTGTACCTGTTGATGAGATCGAAGGAGAATCTGCCCCTAAGAAAGATGTCTCCCAGTGTAAAATCCATCCAACTAAGGAACTTTGCTTCTACTGCAATACTTGCGAGATGTTGATTTGCAGACAGTGTGCAGCATCAAGCCACAAGGAACCCATCCACATGTATGTTGACTTGAAAACAGCCATTGACACATGCCTGATAGAAGCTAATGAAAGAATTTCACAAGCGCTGAGCGTTAAGGCCTATAACAAAATCTCCGGGAGTTGGCAATCATTGCGGAAAACACTGGGCGTAATGTTTGGGGAAACAAACTCTCTCATTACTAAAACAGCTGAACAGAAAATCAAGGAAATCAAACACAATGAGAAGCAACTCAAACTTAAGGCCCAAGTTACGTACAGAAAGAAATACAAGAGACTTGCCGAAATGGAGGTCACAGAGCACACAGTACAGATGGCTGGCGTTCACAAAGAGATGACTGATGCAAATTGTCGTGAAATCTTGAAGTTCAGGCAAGACCTCCTCCATGACTTGAAAGATGTAAATGGGGGTGAAACGGAAGATTTAAGTCGAGATCTCTCGTTCATTAGTTTCAAAGAGAACAAGGAACAGGTTAAACTCGGCTCCATTCGGCAAAAAAGAAAAGTGGGCATTGCTAAGCAAATCAGAAATCACAGGGGACTTCTCCACAAGTGACATGGTGATTGCAAAAACAACCGACAACAAATTAATCAGAATCAGTCCTTACTGTGAGATTCTAAGTAATGCCTGCTTAAAATCAGATTATCATCAATATTGCAGTCAACAAGGATGATGAGCTCACTGTCCTGTGTAACGACAACAAGGATTTTAATTTTATGATCCTGAACAAGGAGTACATACATGACAAAGGTCCCAAAGCTGGGACCTATGGCCGCGCCCCCTGGTTTAGTACGGTGTAAATGACAACTTCATCAAATCATTCAGCATCACAATATACTTAAGATTTCAAATAAAACCCTTACAGGTTTACTCAATAATCAAAGTTTTCTCAAAAGTGTCTGCAATCTTTAAGTAATCTCTCCGGCTTTCTCAAGATGTACATGGGATGCCTGATTTTGATTTGTTGTACTATAGGCCAAGTGTTGTATATTCGAGTCCATCACAAGTCCATCACAAGTCCATCACAAGGCCATCACAAGGCCATCACAAGTCCATCACAAGTCCATCACAAGTCCATCACAAGTCCATCACAAGTCCATCACAAGTCCATCACAAGTCCATCACAAGTCCATCACAAGTCCATCACAAGTCCAGCACACGTCCAGCACACGTCCATCACAAGTCCATCACAAGTCCAGCACAAGACCATCACAAGTCCATCACAAGTCATCACAAGTCCATCACAAGTCCATCACAAGGCCATCACAAGGCCATCACAAGTCCATCACAAGTCCTTCAGTCTCAAGTCAAGTCACTAGCTATTCAAATGAACTGTAACACAAGCATTCCTTTGTCATTGTTCATCCAGTTACTTGTGACTGGACTTATGAAAGGACTTGTGAAAGGACTTGGGATGGACTCGAATACAACACTGACATGCCCTGTCAACATAGTGAACTTAAATGTGTATTTCTGCTCAGCCCTCATAAAATTGGGATTTTTGTGCATACATATTCCAAGCTTGCCATTTCTGTCTGAAAATGTTTATAAATTGGTCCATGCCTCAAGAATCAGTCAACTTTTCAGATTATCCAGAGAAACATCTTCATAATTCACTACTGAAAACAACAAAATGTCAGAGTATTCCATTGAGAACACGGAGAGATTTAAATAATAATCACCATCTAAACATACATGTAATATACTGTATATTGTATAACACTTTTTGTACTACAAGTAAAAAAAATACCCAAATGTTTCAACTGTTTGAAATTAAATAATTCTTAACAAACAATAAGATTGTAATTTTGTAAACTGAAATGCTGACTTTGTAGATGAAAAGAGCAAATAGAAACTTACCAAAGTGTTGTAGTTTGTGATCAGCAATGCTAGAGATGTCAAGGCTAGGGCTTTGCCTAAGAACTGGAGAAAATTGGAGACTAATTACTATTTTTTGAATGAAAAATTGATTTTGTAATGATGTCGGTCATGAGTAGTTGAAAAAGTGAACGTAGTATTTTATTGTAACATGCATAAATTCAGTCACTAATATCGGCAAATATGGAATTGGTCAAATATGTGCATATATTATGCAAATGACTATATTGCAGCAGAGAATATCAACACAAATGAGTAAGCAGATTTTCTCACAGAGATGTCAAAATAACATTGATTTTTTTATAATAAAATGAAACAATTTTTAGTATTCCATTTTGAGCACTTCTGCATATTAGGTTGTTGTACAGAAAAGTACATTAGCTAGTTTTAAGAAAGGATTACAGATCGCAATAAAACAGCAATATCTGTGTTTATAGTTGAAGACCTAGGTAATTCACATGTTAAGTTTTATCACTCATTTATCAATAAAGACAACAGTATATGGAACTCACATTGTGGGATTCCCACAGGAATAACTGAATTTGCAAAAGTTATAAGAAAGTCATGGAGAAAACAAAAGTAAATATCTGGAAAATTACAGCCCCACATTTTTTTTGTTGCATTGAAAAAAAGAAACCTGTGTACATTTAAGAAGTATTAAGTAGCAATTACTTTTAAAAAAATCTCTAATTAAAGTAGGTTATAGGGGAAAAAATTCCTTTCCTGAAATTAGTTCAAATAGTTTTAAATATGAATAAACTCTGGAAGCCAGCCTTTTTTGCTCATAACCTATTCATTGCCATTATGGCTGTTCTGTTATTTTGTTCCCATATTTCTTTTAAGTGAAAGAAAGGTATGTCAGTTGCAAAATTCAAAGTGAAATTAACTTTTTCTTTTCAAATTCCAATCACACTTGAAAAGTTGCCTATAACTTGTTTTGTACATTGGTGATGTTAAAAAAAAACTCAATCAATCCAATTTCTTTTTGATAATAATGTCAAATAATTTCCCAGTTTGTCTTGGTTACATGGCAATAAATAAAGCACACCCATAACATAATGATGTTGTCTGTATTCAGACGGAGAGTGGAAAGATTGATAGTGGCGACTAAGCAGCCATTAAATAGCCAAATGTTACAAGTTCTAACTCCGCTGTACTCAATATTTATGAGTCACAACAATTTATTAGAGTAGACGTGAATTTAGTCACTTCAATTCCTGAATTCAGTTCAACTGTGATTGCCATGGAATATTGTGAATGAGAAAAAAATTGATGATGAAAAACCTCATTTTTTTCATCATAAATTCTGAAGAACACTAGTTTATGAATGTGATGTAACCACTATATTAAATACTTGAAATTGGCCATTTCAACAATTCTGAAGTACTTAATGTCTGCAATTTCGGAAAAATTTAATAAACAGCAAAGTTTCAGCCTTTGCACTTTCGGGAATATAATACACAGAAAAATTATTAAAGTCTTGCCAAGTGCAATGTAAAACAAATAAAATTGTAATACTGCTCCTATTCATTCCAAAAATGCAAAGTGTTGAATTTATTTTCCTGTGTTAGGTCTCTTATCATGTGGGTCATTTTATGAAATGTTGCCAAAATTTGCATAAAAAAAAATAATTCATTTTATCACTGAAAGATAAAATACATTATTCGCCACGAACACACGGCTGGCTGAGTTTCAACCTCTCTGTTAATCATCGGATGGTTGCTATGGTGTGGAATTAGTAAACATATTGATTGCCCAAATTGCAGCTGGCCATCCATTGCTGGCATCAAGCCAAAAGTGCTGTTCATCGGGCAGAAGTTGATGTAACTTCCAAGGGAGATATAAATATTGATACAAATGTGAGAAGTCCACGCGCGCTCACAGACGCACTACGTGCACGCCGTGAATGAAAGGCCAGTTCGGCGTAGCTTTTTGAGACCACTACATCAAAAATAATAATTTACGGACATTTAATACAGTTAAACATTGACCGAGGAGAAATAAATTAGCGGCTCAAAAAATCTATGCCAGGAAAGTCAAATCAACTCTCACTGTGTGGTTTTGTGTGTTGTCTGAGAATAAGGCTATATAGCCTTGAAATTTTTCATGTATTTTCTTTTCAAAAATCTTCGGTATATTTTTACTGGACTTGGAATTATACATTTGAGATATTTCAATCACTTGATCAACAATTGGTTTAAGGAAACACTATATATTATTAAAACATCACAAAATAAATAATTGAACTCGGCAAAAAAAATTGAACCGTATTTATGTCCATTTAAGATATTGTGTTCATAAAAATGTGGATTGAATGCCCAACCACTTTTTGGACAAGAACTTCATCATTTTATGCAAATTAGACATCTTCGCTCAACTGCCAAGCACAGTGATTTCTTGATCAGTTCCTTACAGCCAGAACCAATCTTGTTCAATATATTTTGCTTAAATTAAAAAAAAAGGAAAGGGTTAGAAAATGAACCTTTGGGAATATCAGCAGCACTCATCTAAAATACAGTTTCATAATTATATATCACGAGCACATGCAGGCGCGGTTCTAGAACCAATGTTTTGGGGGGGCTAGCACGGTGGATCCAGATTTTTTTTCAGGGAGGCGTGCTGAAATGTTGACCGGTTATTTTTTCCAGACATTTTTCAACAATAACAGCCCTGAATTTGTCAGATGCCAATAGCTTTTTTACACCACATTGGGAGTTGGGGCAATAAATAGTCATCAGGATAGAGCATAGTCCACTGGTATTTGCTATGCAAACAATTTGCAACAAAGCGCCCAATTTATAAAGAAAAATGAGAACATGACTACAGACTGCGCATGACTACAGATGCGCATGACTACAGATAATCCAAAGTTCAAAGCCACACCTTCAAGCCTGCATAGCACAAAACAGACCAGACGAAAACCACATACATGTACAGTATACTAGTACCAGATAGACTGGTATTCAACCACCATAAAAGTATAAAACATAAAAAACTACCAAATTTGGGAAAAGACGTTCAAGTGAGGATTAAAGAAAGTCTGTTTGCATGTATCAACAGGTAAGTGCTGCAGTTTGTTGCTACTAAATCGTGGGAAATATTCAATTTTGACACTCCTTAAAATAATGTTTATGTAGATTTATTTCTATTACTTTTTGAATCTGTAGGATCAAGATGGCGACTGGTGGAATAACAGCAGAGTCAGTTTTGGGATCAATCATCCAGGGTCATCTGGAATGCTCCATCTGCCACACCCGTTACCAAGAACCAAAGATGCTGGACTGCTCACACAGTTTCTGTCTGAGATGCCTTCAAGAACTCAAGCAGAGCCAACATCCAGATGATGACAAGATAACATGTCCACTGTGTCAGAGGGAAACCATCTTACCTGAGGGTGGAGTGGCAAAGTTGACCACCAACAATGGTCTCATTTCCCTGGTGGAGGAAGTCACCAAACAGGAACAGTTCTTGAAAGGTGAAGTATCAAAGATCAAGTGCCAGTCTTGTGATGAAAAAAATGAGGCCATATCGCGATGCATGGATTGTGAGTATTATCTTTGTAAGGAATGTCAGACAGCACATCAGCGTTTGGCTGCATTAAAATCACACAAAATTGTACCTGTTGACGATATCGAAGGAGAATCTGCCCCAAACATTTTAGTCAAGAAAGATGTCTCCCAGTGTAAAATCCATCCAACTAAGGAACTTTGCTTCTACTGCAATACTTGCGAGATGCTGATTTGCAGGCAGTGTGCAGCATCAAGTCACAAGGAACCCACCCACATGTACACTGACCTGAAAACAGCCACTGACCACTGTATTCGAGAAGCTCGTGAAAGAATTTCACACGCGAACAGCATTAACGCCTATAACAAAAGCTCAGCGAGTTGGCAGTCATTGCGGGACAGACTGGGCATCATGTTTGGGGAAACAAACGCTCTCATTTCTCAAAGTGCTGAACAAAAAATCAAGGAAATCAAACACAAGGAGAAGAAACTCAAACTAATGAGCCAGGTAATGTACAGAAAGCAAGATAAGAAACTTGCCGAAATGGAGGTTGTAGAGCACACAGTGAAGATTGTTCACAAAGACATCACTGACGCAAATTGTCGTGAAATATTGAAGTTCAGGCAAGACCTCCTCCATGACTTGAAAGATGCAAATGGGGGTGATAGTGGAGAAGTAAGTCGTGATCTCTCATTCATTAGTTTCAAAGGGAACAAGGATGACATTGAACTTGGATCCCTGCTGCAAAAAGAAAAGTGGGAACTTCTCAGCACATCATCAGAAATCACAGGGGACTTCATTGCAGCCTTCTCCTCAGGTGATATGGTGATTGCAAAAAAAAGTATCCCACAATTAATCAGATTTAGTCCTGACTACGACATTCTTAAAAGAATCCACTTCAAGTCAAACTTCATCGCAATTGCAGTCAACAAGGATGACCATCTTGTTATCCTGAATGATACTCAAGTTCAGATCCTGAACAATGAGTACCGTGTCCTGAATCAATTCCAACCAGAAAAAGAGGCAAACATCGACAGCAAACCATCATGCCTTGCAGTGGATGAGAACAATCTAATAGCAGTGGGTTACAAGGACATGGAACAGGTATCTCTACATAACCAAGATGGAACCCTCATCGAGAAGCTGCCTGCTCCAATGATTGACAAGTACTTGACCATCAGCAATAAGCAGCTCATCTACACCAACAGTGACGAGAACAAGTTAATGGGTGTTGATTATGAGGGTAATATCACATTCAATGTTCAGGTTGATCGTTTTAATTCACCTCGCGGAGTGTGCTGTGACAAGGCTGGTGATGTCTATGTTTTTGCCATAAGGAACTTTGATCACCATCATCAAGCTCCAAATCCTCAAGCTTCAATTTGTCATTACAGTCCAAAGTGCAAATTCATAAAAGATGTTCCAACAGATCAGAAATCTCCTAGTGGGATAACATACACACCTGATGGAAAGTTAGCAGTGACTGGTGCTAACTCAACTCAGATATATCACAGAGTGTGAGACAACCAATATCATCCACATGAACAAAAAAAAAAGCACGAAAAAAGGTCAGATTATCCAGAGAAACATCTCCATATTTCACTACTGAAAACAATGAAATGGCAGAGTATTCCATTGAGAACATGGAAAGATTTCAATAATATTCACCATCTATACACACACGTAATACATACATGTAATATACTGTATATTGTACAGCAATTGTAGTCCTGCAAGTAAATTTTAAAAACAATTCATAAAAGTTTAAACTGTTTGAAATTTAAAAAATTCTTACAAAAACAATAAGCTTGCAATTCTTTAAACTGAAGTGCTGCTTTGTAGATGAAAAGAGCAAATAGAAACTTACCAGAGTGTTGTCGTCTGTGATCAGCAATGCCAGAGATGTCATCACTAGGGGTTTGCCTAAGAACTGGAGAAATTCGAAGACCAAATAATTACTATATCTTTATATAAAAAATTGATTCTCTTAAAGGGAATGTACATCATTGGCTTTCGCTGTAATTCTCAGAAATGAACTATTTGAGGGGTTAGTATAATAGATCAAATATTGTCACACTAAAATGTTTGAAGTTTTGTGTTCGAAAATGCCGGAAAAACCAAGAAAAACAAAAATGTTCAAGTAGTCTGGCTCCTTGACTCCACTAAAGATAAAATGGATCAATTTATACATGTCGGAAATTTGTGAGGTAAGGGAACCAGTCTAGCTGGCCTGCATCCGTTCATGAACATGTAACCAATAGCAAACAAAATTTGGACTGAAAAAAAAGTGTAAAGGTGGAGCAGTAGTTGAAAAATAGTTAGTTTTTTCCAACGGTGGTCGGCCGACCATCGTTGGAAATGTATACAAAAACACCATTTTCTTGAAAATGACTTCACACCAGGTGCCACAATTTTACAGGAGTCTTTAGGCCCCCAAAAAAAAGTCTCCGGTTTCTGGTATGGAGCTTGCCCCAAAAGTGGTGCGGCGACGCGGCTTTTTTTTTTTTTTTACCTTTTTTTTTTTTTTTTTGGCTTCAAATGTCGGCTGATGACTGCAAATGGTGCCCGACTAAACTTAGTGCAAATATATGGGAGTCCAGAGAGGCTACACAAATCTTATTCTCGATCATAACCCCATCTAAAAACACGTTAAAATTGTGCAGCAGCAGAATTCCAGTCAAACCAGTGAGTTTGGCGGTTTTGAAACATCATCTTGTATTGAAAAAAAAACTTTTTCAATTTGCCGACGCGCATGGCTACGGCGACGCGCGCGCATACCAGAAACCGGAGACTTTTTTTTTTTGGCCTTAGACTGTCATTTGCCAACATCCTAGTAAGGAATTTCGTAAAAACTTAGTAGTTTTATTTTTCGATGTTTGCAAATGTTGTATATTCCCTTTAATTATGTTGTTCATGTGTAGAAGTGCGCAGTTTCATCATGTGCAGTTTAAAAAGTGAACATATATTTTGTTATTTAAATTAGGTCACTATATATCTGCATAATTTATGTAGGTCAACTATTTGCATATATTATGCAAACGACTATGTATAGCAGAGAATATCAGCACAAAATGCATAAACAGATTTTCTCAAAGGAGATGTTAAAATAACAGTGATTTTTTAATGAAATGAAACAATTTGAGGTGATCCATTTTTAGCACTTCTGCATATGTTGTACAGAAAAGTGTATTAAATAGTTAAAGAAATGGATTACAGATCGCAATAAAACACAGATATCCATGTTCATAGTTGGAGACCTAGGTAATTCACATTCTAAATTTTATCACTCATTTATTAGTTTATTGTAAAGAAAATTAAAAAAAAAATTCCCTTTCCTGGAACTAGTTCAAATAGTTTTAATCATGAATAAACTCTGGAAACCAAACTTTTTTTTGCTCATGACCTAAACATTACGGTAATTCTGTTATTTTGTTCCCCAATTTTTTTTTAAAGTGAATAAAGGTATGTTGCAAATTTCAAAATGAAATTAGATTGTTGTCCTTTTTTTTAATCACATATCTGAAGAGTTGTCTAAAACTTGTTTTGTGCATTGGTGATTGTTGACATTTCAAAAAAAAATTCAAATCAATCCATTTTTTCCAACTTTTTTGGCAACAAAAATTGTTAATACATTTACTCCAAAAAATAATGTTTCCTTGTTTGCCTTGGTTACATTGCATACATAGAGCTTACACTCATAACACAATGATGTCTGAATTCAGAAAGAGAATGCAAAGATTGATAAGCCCTAGTGGCTCCTAAACAGCCTCGAAATAGTCAAATGTAAGAAGTTCTAACTCCGCTATACTAAATTTGCATAAGTCAACAACAATTAATTATAGTACGGTAAATTAAGTCACTTCAGAAAAAAACTGCTCGCATTTGATCATCGGGAAGGCCTACAAACATTGCAGTTGCCATGGCATAAGTGGCGGAACTTGGGGGGGGGGGGGGTTGAGAGGGCAGGCAGGATGTATTTCATCCCTGCCCCCCCCCCCCCCAAAAAAAGTAATAGGGCCCCCCTATATTTATGAATGAGGTTTAAACCCCACCCCTACCCCCACTTTCAAAAGTATTCCACAGATGATGTCCTGAACTCAATTTAATCATGATTGCCATGGAATACTGTGACCAAGATCAAAATTGCTGATGAAAACCTCATATTTTCATCACACATTTTGAAGAACACTAGTAATTTATACATGTACAGTACATGACTTCGAATTAATTGCAATTAATGAAATGGGTTTCTCTCTGTCTCCCTTCACATGGCTAAGGAGACATATTGCTTTAAATATCTGGGACATGATATCAGACAAGTTATCCACAACAGGCTAATTGTACAGGATTCTTAGCAACTTCCCCAGAATCTCCCCCCGCAATTAATTTTTCAGCATTGTTCACAAAATGATATCTTCATTCGGGGGAATTGAAACTGAAAAAAGAATAAAATTGCTGCAGCAAATTTGCTTCCTGATTGGATTAACCTGAAATATACAAATCAAGCAAAATAAGAAGGCCTAACGTTTCTGTCCCATAAAGTAGATTCAAAAGGCAAAATGACTGGGAAAACTGCTTTGAATCCTGCAACTTGTTCCCGATACAATGGCCTTGTCGTGCCGGTGGATAAAGTTATTTAATGCAGATCAAATGGGATGACTGTCAATTCAAGTCAAAGGTCAAAGTCATGCCCGAGTGCAAGCATCATAATTTACATATACTTAGCATATGAAACAACCAGGAAATATACCCAGAAAATGCTTGTGAAGTTCCTGTGTAACCATTGCACACTGTACATGCAGCAGGAATATCAGACTTGATCAAAATCACTTAAAAATCATCATAAAAAAGGAAGCTGTTGAACACACTTTCCAGTGGGGATTTCCTGCAAGTTGTTGGTGTCTGTGCAAAGGCGAGTACTAGGTGGTTATGTTTCCAATTTTAGAAAAACTATTGAATCAAAAACAATACGATGGGCCACACGCAATAATGAATAGTTAAATAAGGGTTATAGAAAAACATTTTACATAGAAATTAAGCTACATTGGGGTATCCTGACCAACAGATTATTTGTTAAAATATGTTGTATCTGATATTGTTTCTGATATGAAAAATATGTTATGTCAGGACTGATACATCAGACCTCGACCTTTTTAATGCGATGGGTGAATGCTCGCAAGGATCGGTGATTTTCATTCAAATCACTCCCAAATTTCCTAATTTCTCACAGTTTAGATAGAAGTGTAACCAAAATAAAATGAATTTTATACAACAAACAAACAAAAAACTTCATGGTGCATTGAAAGAAGTATGTGTACACTTCAGAAGTACGAAAATAGCAAATGCTTAAAAACATCTCTAATTAAAGTACTTCATGGGAAAGAAAATAAACAAAAACATTCCCTTTCCTGAAAGTAGTTCAAATAGTTTCAAATATGAATAAACTCTGGAAAACAAACTTTTTTGCTCATTACCTATTCATTGCCATACGGTTGTTCTGTTATTTTTGTTCCATTTTTTTTCCTTTTAAGTGAAAGAGGTATGTTGCAAAATTCAAGGTGAATTTTTTTTTTTTAATTTGCAATCTGCAAAGTTGTCCATAACTTCTTTTGTACATTGGTGATTTTTGTCATTTAAAAAAAAAAAACAATTTTAAGCAATCCAATTTTTTCCCCACTTTTTTTGAAACAAAAAATTGTTAATACTGCTAAAAAAATGTCCCTGTTTGCCTTGGTTACATAGTAATAAAGCTTATACCCATAACACAATGATGTCTGCATTCAGACGGAGAGTGGAAAGACAGAGAGTGGAGCCTAAACAGCCTTTAAATAGGCAAATGTTAGAAGATCTAACTCCACTGTACTCAATTTATGAGTCAACAACAACGGATTGCACATGATTCTAGTCGCTTTAATTCCTGATTTCAGTTCAATCATGATTGCCATGGAACACTGCGAATTAGATAAATATTGATGACGAAAAACCTCATTTTTTCATCATCAATTCTAAAGAACACTAATTTATAAATATATGATGTAACCACTATGTTAAATACTTGAAATTGGCCATTTCAACAATTTTGAGGTATTTATTGTCCACAACTTTGCAAAAATTGAATAAACAGCAAAGTTTCAGCCTTTACACTTTTTGGGAATATAATACACAGAAAACTTTATTACAGTCTTGCCAAGTGCAATGTGAAAGAAATAAAATTGTAATGCCTAGTTATTCCAAGAATGTAAAGTGTTGAATTTATTTTCCTGTGTTAGGTCTCTTATAATGTGGGTCATTTTATGAATAGATAATTTGTTGCCAAAATTTGCATTAAAAAAAATAAGGCTTTATAGCCTTGAAATTTTTCATGTATTTTCTTTTCAAAAATCTTCGGTATTTTTTTTACTGGACTTGGAATTGTACATTTGAGATATTTCAATCACTTGATCAACAATTGGTTTAAGGAAACACTACATATTATTAAAACATCACCAAATAAATAATTGAACTCTGCAAAAAAAATAGAACCGTATTTATGTCCATTTAAGATATTGTGTTCATAAAAAATGTGGTTTGAATGCCCAAACACTTTTTGGACAAGAACTTCATCATTTTATGCAAAATAGACATCTTCGCTCAACTGCCAAGCACAGTGATTTCTTGATCAGTTCCTTACAGCCCGAACCAATCTTGTTCGATATATTTTGCTTAAATTTAAAAAAAAAAAAGAGGAAAGGGTTAGAAAATGAACCTTAGGGAAAATCAGCAGCACTCGTCTAAAATACAGTTTCATAGTTATATAGCAACAGCACATGAAACAGTGTGAACAGAGTTGAACTAAAACTGTCAATGGAGTTATTTTGATCATTATTAGTTACAACCAAGCCCTTTTTCAACCATAAAAGTCCTAAATTTGTCAGATGCCCATAGCTTTTGTACACTACATTAGGAATTGGGGCAATAAATAATCATCAGGATAGAGCATAGTCCACCGGTATTTGCCATGCAAGCAATTTGCAACAAAGCGCCAAAACGTATTAAGAAAAATGAGCACATGACTACAGACTGTGCATGACTACAGACTGCGCATGACTACAGACTGCGCATGACTACAGACTGCGCATGACTACAGACTGCGCATGACTACAGATAATCAAAAGTTCAAAGCCACACCTACAAGCCTGCATAGCACAAAACAGACCAGACGAAAACCACATACATGTACAGTATACTAGTACCAGATAGACTGGTATTCAACCACCGTAAAAGTATAAAACATTTAAAAAAACACCAAATTTGGGAAAAAACGTTCAAGTGAGGATTAAATAAAGTCTGTTTGCATGTATCATCAGGTAAGTGCTGCAGTTTGTTGCTACTAAATCGTGGGAAATATTCAATTTTGACACTCCTTAAAAAAATGTTTATGTATATTTATTTCTATTACTTTTTGAATCTGTAGGATCAAGATGGCGAAAGGTGGTATAACAGCAGAGTCAGTTTTGGGATCAATCATCAAGGGTCATCTGGAATGCTCCATCTGCCACACCCGTTACCAAGAACCAAAGATGCTGGACTGCTCCCACAGTTTCTGTCTGAGATGCCTCCAAGAACTCAAGCAGAGCCAACATCCAGATGATGACAAGATAACATGTCCACTGTGTCAGAGGGAAACCATCTTACCTGAGGGTAAAGTGGCAAAGTTGACCACCAACTACGGTCTCATTTCCCTGGTGGAGGAAGTCACCAAACAGGAACAGCTCCTGAAAGGTGAAGTGTCAAAGGTCATATGTCAAGCATGTGATGAGAAGAATGGGGCTGTTTCTCGATGCATGGATTGCGAGCATTATCTTTGTCAGCAGTGCCAGACAGCACACCAGCATTTTGCTGCTTTAAAAACACACAACATTGTACCTGTTGAATCTGTCCCTCAGAAAGATGAGTCTAAGTGTGAAATCCATCCAAAAAAGGAACTTTGTTTCTACTGCAATACTTGCGAGATGCTGATTTGCAAACACTGTGCAGCATCAAGTCACGAGGAATCCACCCACAAGTACGTTGACTTGAAAACTGCCATTAAAAGCCTACAGAAAGCTCATAAAAAAATGTCACACACGTACATCTCGGAGAGGTCACAGTCATTGCGGAAACGACTGGGCTTCATGTTTGGGGAAACAAACACTCTGATTTCTCAAAGTGCTGAACAGAAAATCAAGGAAATCAAACACAAGGAGAAGCAACTTAAACAAAAGGCCCATGTTATGTACAGAAAGAAAGATAAAAAACTTGCCGAAATGGAGGTCGCAGAGTACACAGTAAAGATGGTTCAGAACTTAGGGATCACGGATGCAAATTGTCGTGAAATCTTAAAGTTCAGGCAAGATCTTCTCCATGATTTGAAGGATGCAAGTGGGGGTGATAGTGGAGAAGTAAGTCATGATCTCTCATTCATTAGTTTCAAAGGGAACAAGGATGTGGTTGAACTTGGATCTGTTCTTCAAAAAGAAAAGTGGGAATTGCTCAGCAAATCAGCAATTACAGGAGACTTCATTGCAGCCTTCTCCACAGGTGATATGGTGATTGCAAACACAGACAGCAATTTAACCATACTAAGTCCTAATTGTGAGATTCTTAGTAATGCCAGCTTAGAATCAGACATCATCAATATTGCAGTCAACAAGGATGATGAGCTCACTGTCCTGTGTAATGACAACAAGGATTTTAATATTATGATCCTGACCAAGGATTACAATATCTTAAATAAATTCCAACCGGGAAAAGAGGCAAAAATCGATGGCGAACCAACATGCCTTGCAGTGGACGACAACAATCTGATAGCAGTGGGTTACAAGGACAAGGAACAGGTATCTCTACATAACCAAGATGGAACCCTCATCAAGATGCTGCGGGCTCCAATGATTGACAAGTACTTGACCATCAGCAACAAGCAGCTCATCTACACCAACAGTGACGAGAACAAGTTAATGGTTGTTGATTATGAGGGTAAAACCAAATTAGATTATGCGGTCAGTCTTATGGATTTACCACACGGAGTGTGCTGTGACAAGGCAGGTGATATCTATGTACAAGCAGAAGAACGTGTAGTTTTGGGAAATGCGGAACACTATTTTCCATGTTCAATTCGTCATTACAGTCCACAGGGCGAGTTCTTTGAAGAACTTTCAACAGATAAGCGTTCATGGGAAATTACAACGACACCTGATGGAAAGTTAGCAGTGACTGGTAAAAGATCAACTGAGATATATCACAGAGTGTGAGACAACCAATAGCAGCCACATGAGCAGAAAAGACATGGTTAATTTGAAGGAAAAAAACATATCGGGTATCAAACAGACACCTTGCTTTGAAAATTACAAACATCCATACCCATATAATGTATTATGTCTCCCCCATCCCCTGAGCTGGGATCTATGGCCCCTCCCCTGGTGTAGTACAGTGTATATGGCAACTTTATCAAATCATTCAGCATCACAATAAATTTCAAATAAAAATCTTACAGGTTTACTCAATAATCAAAGTTCTCTCAAGTCTTGCATCTTCAGGAGTATTTCTGGCTTTCTCAAGATGTTCATGACATGCCACTGCCTCTCAACATAAGTGAAATTCAAATCTGTATTTCTGCTCAGCCCCATGAAATTGGGATTTTTATCCATACAAAGTTGCAAGCCGACCTTTTATCCACTCTCTGAATTTGCTTTTGCAAATTTCTGTCTGAAAATGTTTATAAATTGGTTCATACCAGTAGGCTCAAGAAACAAGACAAATTGTCAGAGAATCGAGAGAAACATCTTCATATGTCACTATATTTTTTTATAATCTTCACCATTTATACCTACTTGTACATGTCATATACTGTATATTGTGCAACACTTTTGTCCTGCAAGTAATAAAAAACAGAAATTAACTGTTTGAAATTCAATAATTCTTAACAAACAATAAGCTTGTAATTCTTTAAGTTGAAGTGCAGCTTTGTAAATGAGAACATCAAATAGAAACTTACCAAAGTGTTGTAGTTTGTGATCAGCAATGCTAGAGATTTTCATGGCGAGGGGTTTGCCTAAGAACTGGAGAAAATTGGAGACTATGGCCAAAAAAAAAAAGGCTCCGGTTTCTGGTATGCAGCTTGCCCCAAAAGTGGTGCGGCGACGCGGCTTTTTTTTTTTTTTTTACCTGTTTTTGGGGGTTTTTTTGCTTCAAATGTCAGCTGACAACTGCAAATGGTGCCCGACTAAACTTAGTGCAAATATATGGGAGTCCAGAAAGGCCACATAAAGCTTATTCTCGATCATAACCCCATCTAAAAACACGTTAAAATTGTGCAGCAGAAGGATTCCAGTCAAACCAGTGAGTTTGGCGGTTTTGAGACATCATCTTGTATTGAAAAAAAAACTTTTTCATTTTGCGGACGCGCATGGCTACGGCGACGCACGCGCATACCAGAAACCGGAGACTTTGGGGGGGGGGGGGGGCCTAATTACTATTTTTTTTAAATGAAAAATTGATTTTTTTTTAATGATGTTGTTCATGTGTAGAAGTGTACAGTTTCATCATTGTGCCGTTTAAAAAAGTGAATGTATATTTTGTTGTGACGTCCACAAATTAGGTCACTAAATATCTGTATAATTTACATAGGTCAACTATTTGCATATGTTATGCAAACAAAATGTATAGCAGCAGAGAATATCAGCACAAATAAATAACAGATTTTCTCAAAGGAGATGTCAAAATAATACAGATTTTTTAATGAAATGAGACAATTTTGACCACTTCTGCCTGTTAGGTTGTTGTACAGAAAAGTGCATTAGCTAGTTTTAAGAATGGATATCAGATCACAATAAAAACGTCGAAATATCTGTGTTCATAGTTGGAGACCTAGGTAATTCACATGTTAAATTTTATCACTCATTTATAAATAAAGACAACAGTATGAAACACACACGCTACCCACGTTTGAGAAAGCGATCCTTGTGGGGTTTACCCAGGAACAGTCCAACATCCTGTGCTCCAGCTTAGCTTGGAATTGGCAGTTTTGTTTGAGCCACCGACCAGAGCACATGTTGTAAAGTCTGTTATTAAAAAGAAAAGTTTCACATGGCGGCAGCAGCACAGCCGCCATGCCGCCACTGAAGATTAAAACAGTATATTCCATCTCAAACTTGAGAGCTTGTTTCTCCTGTTACAGATGGAATAGAGGTTATCTGCATTTTAATGGACAAATAGTATTGTTCAGTAAGTTATTAAAATAAATCTTGTGGGATAATGCTTATTCCCGCAGGAATCACTGAATCTGCAAAAATGATAAGAAAGTTATGGAGAAAACCAAAAATAAATATATGAAAAATTAAACCAAAAAAACAACAAACAAACAAAAACCTTCTTGTTGTATTGAACGAAGTACGTGTACATTTCAGACGTATGAAATAGCGTTTATTTAGATATCTCTAATTAAAGTTTATTGTAAAAAAAAGTATTAACCAAAAAACAAACATTCCCTTTCCTGAAATTAGTGCACATAGTTTTTAACATAAATAAACTCTGGAAACCAAACTTTTTTTGCTCATGACCTAAACATTATGGTAGTTCTGTTATTTTTTCCCGAATTGTTCTTTAAAATGAATAAAGGTATGTTGCAAATTTCTAAATGAAATTATATTGTTGACTTTTGTTTAATCACATATCTGAAGAGTTGTCTAAAACTTGTTTTGTGCATTGGTGATTGTTGACATTTAAAAAAAGAAATTCAAATCAATCCATTTTGCCCCACTTTTTTGGCCACAAAATTTTTAATACTCCAAAAAATAATTTTCCCGTTTGCCTTGGTTACATTGCAAAAATAGAGCTTACACTCATAACAGAATGATGTCTGCATTCAGCTAAATGCAAAGATTGATAGGCTCTAGTGGCTCCTAAACAGCCTCTAAATAGTCAAATGTAAGAAGTTCAAACTCCGCTACACTAAATTTGCGTAAGTCAACAACAATTAATTATAGTTCGGTAAATTAAGTCACTTAAAAAAAAAACTGCTCGCATTTGATCATCGGGAAGGCCTACAAACATTGCAGTTGCCATGGCATAAGTGGCGGAACTTGGGGGGGTTGAGAGGGCAGGATGTATTTCATCCCCGCCCCCCCCCCCAAAAAGTATATAGGGCCCCCTATATTTATGAATGAGGTTTAAAGGGAAAATACAACATTTGCAAACATCAAAAAATAAAACAACCAAATCATTTGAAATACCTTGCTGGACTGTTAGTGAATGACAGTGTAAAGCATCCTGTAAAATCATGGCACCTGGTATACTGTCATTTTCAAGAAAAGGGATATTTTTGTATCAATTTCCAACGCTGATCGGCCAACCAGCGTTGGAAAAAACTGGCTTTTTTTCAAATACTGGCCCCAGTTGACCATCGCACTTGTTTGCAATCGATTACACACCTATGAATGGGTACAAGCCAGCTAGACTGGTTCCCTGACCTTACAATTCCCCAATGTATGTAAACTGCTCTGTTTCTTCTTAAATGGAGTCAGGGAACCAGACTACAGGAAAATGATTGGGTTTTTTTGGTTTTTATAGCATTTTCGATCCCAAAACCTCAAAAAAGTCAGTGTAACTATATTTGCTATATATTTCCAACCCCCCAATTCCATCCATTTCTGAAAATTACAGCAAAAGCAAATGATGTATAATCCCTTTAAACCCCACCCCTACCACCGATTTCAAAAGTATTCCACAGAATTCAATTTAATCATGATTGCCATGGAATACTGTGACCGAGATAAAAATCAAAGATGAAAACCTCATATTTTCGTCACACATTTTGAAGAACACTAGTAATTAATACATGTACAGTACATGACTTTGAATTATAAATGGCAATTAATGAAATGCTTTTCTCTCTGTCTCCCTTCACATGGCTAAGTAGACATATTGCTTTAAATATCTGGGACATGATATCAGACAAGTTATCCACAACAGGCTAATTGTACAGGATTCTTAGCAACTTCCCCAGAATCTCCCCCGCGATTCATTTTTCAGCATTGTTCACAAAATGATGTCTTCATTCAGGGGAACTGAAACTGAAAAAGAATAAAATTGCTGCAGCCAACTGCTTCCTGATTGGATTGACCTTAAATATACAAATCAAACAAAATAAGAAGGCCTAACATTTCTATCCCATAAAGTAGATTCAAAAGGCAAAATGACTGGGAAAACTGCTTAGAATCCTGCAACTTGTTCCCGATACAATGGCCTTGTCGTGCCGGTGGATAAAGTTATTTAATGCAGATCAAATGGGATGACTGTCAATTCAAGTCAAAGGTCAAAGTCATGCCCCAGTGCAAGCATCATAATTTACATATACTTAGCATATGAAACAACCACGAAATATACCCAGAAAATGCTTGTGCAAGTTCCTGTGTAATCATTGTACACTGTACATGTACATGTACATGCAGCAGGAATATCAGACTTGATCAAAATCACTTAAAAATCATCATAAAAAAGGAAGCTTTTGAACACACTTCCCGGTGGGGATTTCCTGCAAGTTGTTGGTGTCTGTGCAAAGGTGAGTACTAAGTGGTTATGTTTCCAATTTTAGAAAATCTATTGAATCAAAAACAATATGATGGGCCACACCCAATAATGAATAGTTAAATAAGGGTTATAGAAAAACATTTTACATTGAAATTAAGCTACATTAGGGTATCCTGACCAACAGATTATTTGTTAAAACATGTTGCATCTGATATTGTTTCTGATATGAAAAATATGTTATGTCAGGACTGATACATCAGACCTCAACCTTTTTAATGCGATGGGTGAATGCTCGCAAAGATCGGTGATTTTCATTCAAATCACTTCCAAATTTCTTAATTTTCTCACAGTTTAGATAGAAGTGTGACCAAAAAAAATGAATTTTATACAACAAACATGAAACAAAAAACTTCATGGTGCATTGAAAGAAGTATGTGTACATTACAAGTATGAAAATAGCAAATGCTTAAACATCTCTAATTAAAGTACTTTATGGGAAAGAAAATAAACAAAAACATTCCCTTTCCTGAAAGTAGTTCAAATAGTTGCAAATATGAATAAACTCTGGAAAACAAACTTTTTTGCTCATTACCTATTAATTGCCATACGGTTGTTCTGTTATTTTTGTTCCATTTTTAAGGTGATTTTTTTTTTTCAATTTGCAATCTGTAAAGTTGTCCATAACTTCTGTTGTACACTGGTGATTTTTGTCATTTAAAAAAAAAACAATTTTAAAAAATTAAATTTTTCTTCCCTTTTTTGAAACAAAAAATTGTTAATACTGCTAAAATAAATGTCCCTGTTTGCCTTGGTTACATAGTAATAAAGCTTATACCATAACACAATGATGTCTGCATTCAGATGGAGAGTGGAGAGACAGATAGTCAAATGTTAGAAGATCTAACTCCACTGTACTCAATTCATGAGTCAACAACAACGGATTGCACATGATTCTAGTCGCTTTAATTCCTGATTTCAGTTCAATCATGATTGCCATGGAACACTGCGAATTAGATAAATATTGATGACGAAAAACCTCATTTTTTCATCATCAATTCTAAAGAACACTAATTTATAAATATATGATGTAACCACTATGTTAAATACTTGAAATTGGCCATTTCAACAATTTTGAGGTATTTATTGTCCACAACTTTGGAAAAATTGAATAAACAGCAAAGTTTCAGCCTTTACACTTTTTGGGAATATAATACACAGAAAAGTTTATTACAGTCTTGCCAAGTGCAATGTGAAAGAAATAAAATTGTAATGCCTAGTTATTCCAAGAATGTAAAGTGTTGAATTTATTTTCCTGTGTTAGGTCTCTTATCATGTGGGTCATTTTATGAATAGATAATTTGTTGCCAAAATTTGCATAAAAAAAAATAAGGCTTTATAGCCTTGAAATTTTTCATGTATTTTCTTTTCAAAAATCTTCGGTATTTTTTTTACTGGACTTGGAATTGTACATTTGAGATATTTCAATCACTTGATCAACAATTGGTTTCAGGAAACACTATATATTATTAAAACATCACCAAATAAATAATTGAACTCTGCAAAAAAAAATAGAACCGTATTTATGTCCATTTAAGATATTGTGTTCATAAAAAATGTGGTTTGAATGCCCAAACACTTTTTGGACAAGAACTTCATCATTTTATGCAAAATAGACATCTTCGCTCAACTGCCAAGCACAGTGATTTCTTGATCAGTTCCTTACAGCCCGAACCAATCTTGTTCGATATATTTTGCTTAAATTTAAAAAAAAAAAAGGGAAAGGGTTAGAAAATGAACCTTAGGGAAAATCAGCAGCACTCGTCTAAAATACAGTTTCATAGTTATATATCACGAGCACATGAAATAATGTAAACAGAGTTGAACTAAAACTGCCAATGCAGTTATTTTGATCATTATTTACAAGCAAGCCATTTTTCAACCATAAAAGCCCTAAATTTGTCAGATGCCCATAGCTTTTGTACACCACATTGGGAGTTGGGGCAATAAATAGTCATCAGGATAGAGCATAGTCCACCGGTATTTGCTATGCAAACAATTTGCAACAAAGCAACAAAACCTATTAAGAAAAATGAGCACATGACTACAGACTGCGCATGACTACAGACTGCGCATGACTACAGACTGCGCATGACTACAGATAATCAAAAGTTCAAAGCCACACCTACAAGCCTGCATAGCACAAAACAGACCAGACAAAAACCACATACATGTACAGTATACTAGTACCAGATAGACTGGTATTCAACCACCGTAAAAGTATAAAACATTAAAAAAAACACCAAATTTGGGGAAAAAACGTTCAAGTGAGGATTAAATAAAGTCTGTTTGCATGTATCATCAGGTAAGTGCTGCAGTTTGTTGCTACTAAATCGTGGGAAATATTCAATTTTGACACTCCTTAAAATAATGTTTATGTAGATTTATTTCTATTACTTTTTGAATCTGTAGGATCAAGATGGCGACTGGTGGAATAACAGCAGAGTCAGTTTTGGGATCAATCATCCAGGGTCATCTGGAATGCTCCATCTGCCACACCCGTTACCAAGAACCAAAGATGCTGGACTGCTCACACAGTTTCTGTCTGAGATGCCTTCAAGAACTCAAGCAGAGCCAACATCCAGATGATGACAAGATAACATGTCCACTGTGTCAGAGGGAAACCATCTTACCTGAGGGTGGAGTGGCAAAGTTGACCACCAACAATGGTCTCATTTCCCTGGTGGAGGAAGTCACCAAACAGGAACAGTTCTTGAAAGGTGAAGTATCAAAGATCAAGTGCCAGTCTTGTCATGAAAAATGAGGCCATATCGCGATGCATGGATTGTGAGTATTATCTTTGTAAGGAATGTCAGACAGCACATCAGCGTTTGGCTGCATTAAAATCACACAAAATTGTACCTGTTGACGATATCGAAGGAGAATCTGCCCCAAACATTTTAGTCAAGAAAGATGTCTCCCAGTGTAAAATCCATCCAACTAAGGAACTTTGCTTCTACTGCAATACTTGCGAGATGCTGATTTGCAGGCAGTGTGCAGCATCAAGTCACAAGGAACCCACCCACATGTACACTGACCTGAAAACAGCCACTGACCACTGTATTCGAGAAGCTCGTGAAAGAATTTCACACGCGAACAGCATTAACGCCTATAACAAAAGCTCAGCGAGTTGGCAGTCATTGCGGGACAGACTGGGCATCATGTTTGGGGAAACAAACGCTCTCATTTCTCAAAGTGCTGAACAAAAAATCAAGGAAATCAAACACAAGGAGAAGAAACTCAAACTAATGAGCCAGGTAATGTACAGAAAGCAAGATAAGAAACTTGCCGAAATGGAGGTTGTAGAGCACACAGTGAAGATTGTTCACAAAGACATCACTGACGCAAATTGTCGTGAAATATTGAAGTTCAGGCAAGACCTCCTCCATGACTTGAAAGATGCAAATGGGGGTGATAGTGGAGAAGTAAGTCGTGATCTCTCATTCATTAGTTTCAAAGGGAACAAGGATGACATTGAACTTGGATCCCTGCTGCAAAAAGAAAAGTGGGAACTTCTCAGCACATCATCAGAAATCACAGGGGACTTCATTGCAGCCTTCTCCTCAGGTGATATGGTGATTGCAAAAAAAAGTATCCCACAATTAATCAGATTTAGTCCTGACTACGACATTCTTAAAAGAATCCACTTCAAGTCAAACTTCATCGCAATTGCAGTCAACAAGGATGACCATCTTGTTATCCTGAATGATACTCAAGTTCAGATCCTGAACAATGAGTACCGTGTCCTGAATCAATTCCAACCAGAAAAAGAGGCAAACATCGACAGCAAACCATCATGCCTTGCAGTGGATGAGAACAATCTAATAGCAGTGGGTTACAAGGACATGGAACAGGTATCTCTACATAACCAAGATGGAACCCTCATCGAGAAGCTGCCTGCTCCAATGATTGACAAGTACTTGACCATCAGCAATAAGCAGCTCATCTACACCAACAGTGACGAGAACAAGTTAATGGGTGTTGATTATGAGGGTAATATCACATTCAATGTTCAGGTTGATCGTTTTAATTCACCTCGCGGAGTGTGCTGTGACAAGGCTGGTGATGTCTATGTTTTTGCCATAAGGAACTTTGATCACCATCATCAAGCTCCAAATCCTCAAGCTTCAATTTGTCATTACAGTCCAAAGTGCAAATTCATAAAAGATGTTCCAACAGATCAGAAATCTCCTAGTGGGATAACATACACACCTGATGGAAAGTTAGCAGTGACTGGTGCTAACTCAACTCAGATATATCACAGAGTGTGAGACAACCAATATCATCCACATGAACAAAAAAAAAAGCACGAAAAAAGGTCAGATTATCCAGAGAAACATCTCCATATTTCACTACTGAAAACAATGAAATGGCAGAGTATTCCATTGAGAACATGGAAAGATTTCAATAATATTCACCATCTATACACACACGTAATACATACATGTAATATACTGTATATTGTACAGCAATTGTAGTCCTGCAAGTAAATTTTAAAAACAATTCATAAAAGTTTAAACTGTTTGAAATTTAAAAAATTCTTACAAAAACAATAAGCTTGCAATTCTTTAAACTGAAGTGCTGCTTTGTAGATGAAAAGAGCAAATAGAAACTTACCAGAGTGTTGTCGTCTGTGATCAGCAATGCCAGAGATGTCATCACTAGGGGTTTGCCTAAGAACTGGAGAAATTCGAAGACCAAATAATTACTATATCTTTATATAAAAAATTGATTCTCTTAAAGGGAATGTACATCATTGGCTTTCGCTGTAATTCTCAGAAATGAACTATTTGAGGGGTTAGTATAATAGATCAAATATTGTCACACTGACATGTTTGAAGTTTTGTGTTCGAAAATGCCGGAAAAACCAAGAAAAACAAAAATGTTCAAGTAGTCTGGCTCCTTGACTCCACTAAAGATAAAATGGATCAATTTATACATGTCGGAAATTTGTGAGGTAAGGGAACCAGTCTAGCTGGCCTGCATCCGTTCATGAACATGTAACCAATAGCAAACAAAATTTGGACTGAAAAAAAAGTGTAAAGGTGGAGCAGTAGTTGAAAAATAGTTAGTTTTTTCCAACGGTGGTCGGCCGACCATCGTTGGAAATGTATACAAAAACACCATTTTCTTGAAAATGACTTCACACCAGGTGCCACAATTTTACAGGAGTCTTTAGGCCAAAAAAAAAAAGTCTCCGGTTTCTGGTATGGAGCTTGCCCCAAAAGTGGTGCGGCGACGCGGCTTTTTTTTTTTTTTTTACCTTTTTTTTTTTTTTTTTTGGCTTCAAATGTCGGCTGATGACTGCAAATGGTGCCCGACTAAACTTAGTGCAAATATATGGGAGTCCAGAGAGGCTACACAAATCTTATTCTCGATCATAACCCCATCTAAAAACACGTTAAAATTGTGCAGCAGCAGAATTCCAGTCAAACCAGTGAGTTTGGCGGTTTTGAAACATCATCTTGTATTGAAAAAAAAACTTTTTCAATTTGCCGACGCGCATGGCTACGGCGACGCGCGCGCATACCAGAAACCGGAGACTTTTTTTTTTTGGCCTTAGACTGTCATTTGCCAACATCCTAGTAAGGAATTTCGTAAAAACTTAGTAGTTTTATTTTTCGATGTTTGCAAATGTTGTACATTCCCTTTAATTATGTTGTTCATGTGTAGAAGTGCGCAGTTTCATCATGTGCAGTTTAAAAAGTGAACATATATTTTGTTATTTAAATTAGGTCACTATATATCTGCATAATTTATGTAGGTCAACTATTTGCATATATTATGCAAACGACTATGTATAGCAGAGAATATCAGCACAAAATGCATAAACAGATTTTCTCAAAGGAGATGTTAAAATAACAGTGATTGTTTAATGAAATGAAACAATTTGAGGTGATCCATTTTTAGCACTTCTGCATATGTTGTACAGAAAAGTGTATTAAATAGTTAAAGAAATGGATTACAGATCGCAATAAAACACAGATATCCATGTTCATAGTTGGAGACCTAGGTAATTCACGTTCTAAATTTTATCACTCATTTATTAGTTTATTGTAAAGAAAATTTAAAAAAAAATAATTCCCTTTCCTGGAATTAGTTCAAATAGTTTTAATCATGAATAAACTCTGGAAACCAAACTTTTTTTTGCTCATGACCTAAACATTATGGTAGTTCTGTTATTTTGTTCCCCAATTTTTCTTTAAAATGAATAAAGGTATGTTGCAAATTTCAAAATGAAATTAGATTGTGTGGTTTTTTTTAATCACATATCTGAAGAGTTGTCTAAAACTTGTTTTGTGCATTGGTGATTGTTGACATTTCAAAAAAAAATCAAATCAATCCATTTTTTCCCCAACTTTTTGGCAACAAATATTGTTAATACATTTACTCCAAAAAATAATGTTTCCTTGTTTGCCTTGGTTACATTGCATAAATAGAGCTTACACTCATAACACAATGATGTCTGCATTCAGAAAGAGAATGCAAAGATTGATAGGCCCAAGTGGCCCCTAAACAGCCTCTAAATAGTCAAATGTAAGAAGTTCTAACTCCGCTATACTAATTTCCATAAGTCAACAACAATTAATTATAGTACGGTAAATTAAGTCACTTCATAAAAAAACTGCTCGCATTTGATCATTGGGAAGGCCTACAAACATTGCAGTTGCAATGGCATAAGTGGCGGAACTTGGGGGGGGGGGGGTTGAGAGGGCAGGCAGGATGTATTTCATCCCTGCCCCCCCCCCAAAAAAAGTATATAGGCCCCCTATATATATGAATGAGGTTTAAACCCCACCCCTACCCCCACTTTCAAAAGTATTCCACAGATGATGTCCTGAACTCAATTTAATCATGATTGCCATGGAATACTGTGACCTAGATCAAAATTGCTGATGAAAACCTCATATTTTCATCACACATTTTGAAGAACACTAGTTATTTATACATGTACAGTACATGACTTCGAATTAATTGCAATTAATGAAATGGGTTTCTCTCTGTCTCCCTTCACATGGCTAAGGAGACATATTGCATTAAATATCTGGGACATGATATCAGACAAGTTATCCACAACAGGCTAATTGTACAGGATTCTTAGCAACTTCCCCAGAATCTCCCCCGCGATTCATTTTTCAGCATTGTTCACAAAATGATGTCTTCATTCAGGGGAACTGAAACTGAAAAAGAATAAAATTGCTGCAGCCAACTGCTTCCTGATTGGATTGACCTTAAATATACAAATCAAACAAAATAAGAAGGCCTAACGTTTCTGTCCCATAAAGAAGATTCAAAAGGCAAAATGACTGGGAAAAACTGCTTTGAATCCTGCAACTCGTTCCCGTTACAATATATGGCCTTGTCGTGCCGGTGGATAAAGTTATCCAATGCAGATCAAATGGGATGACTGTCAATTCAAGTCAAAGGTCAAAGTCATGCCCGAGTGCAAGCATCATAATTTACATATACTTAGCATATGAAACAAACAGGAAATATACCCAGAACATGCATGTGCAAGTTCCTGTGTAACCATTGTACACTGTACATGTACATGCAGCAGGAATATCAGACTTGATCAAAATCAGTTGAAAATCATCATAAAAAAGGAAGCTTTTGAACACACTTTCCAGTGGGGATTTCCTGCAAGTTGTTGGTGTCTGTGCAAAGGTGAGTACTAAGTGGTTATATTTCCAATTTAAAAAAAAAAAATGTTGAATCAAAAACAATATGATGCGTCACACCCGATAATGTATAGTTAAATAAGGGTTATAGAAAAACATTTTACATTGAAATTAGTAAGCTACATTAGGGTATCCTGACCAACAGATTATTTGTTAAAACATGTTGCATCTGATATTGTTTCTGATATGTTATGCCAGGACTGGTGCATCAGACCTTGACCCATTTAAGGCGATGGGTGAATGCTCGCAAGGATCGGTGATTTGAAAATCTACCTTCAAAATCACTTCCAAATTTCCTAATTTTCTCACAGTTTAGATAAAAGTGTGACAATGAATTTTATGCCATACAGGAATGTGATTTTCAACGCCGGTTGAAAAACAAATCATGCTATCGATATATGAACCACAATTTGTCTAAAATTCCTTTGGTCTAAAACAAAATTTCCACAATGGTTGACAAGCGTCATTAACATTTTTACCACAATACTGGATTCTTAATTACCTGCTGTGTACATCTGTCACATGCATTGTACATTTGTGATAGCATACAATATATAATTTTCATTTTGTAAATAATTTAATAATAATAACAATAATGTTCAATTCAGACAGTTGACATACCATGAGAACAAAAGCTTGGTGGAATGGACTTCAACTTATACGCATTTGAATTTGAAAAACTACCAGCCAAATTTCTTAATTCAATGTCTTCAACTTAACAGGTTTAAAATGGCGACTGGTATAACTGTCGAGTCAGTTTTGGGTTTGATCATCCAGGGTCATCTGGAATGCTCCATCTGCCACACCCGTTACCAAGAACCCAAGATGCTGGACTGCTCCCACAGTTTCTGTCTGAGATGCCTCCAAGAACTCAAGCAGAGCCAAAAACCAGATGATGACAAGATAACATGTCCACTGTGTCAGAGGGAAACCATCTTACCTGAGGGTGGAGTGGCAAAGTTGACCACCAACTACGGTCTCATTTCCCTGGTGGAGGAAGTCACCAAACAGGAACAGCTCCTGAAAGGTGAAGCGTCAAAGTCATATGTCAAGCATGTGAAGAGAAGAATGAGGCTGTTTCTCGATGCATGGATTGCGAGCATTATCTTTGTCAGCAGTGCCAGACAGCACATCAGCGTTTTGCTGCTTTAAAGACCCACAAAATTGTACCTGTTGACGAGTTCGAAGGAGAATCTGCCCCTAAGAAAGATGTGTCAAAGTGTGAAATCCATCCAAATAAGGAACTTTGCTTCTACTGCAATACTTGCGAGATGCTGATTTACAGACAGTGTGCAGTATCAAGTCACAAGGAACCCACCCATATGTACACTGACTTGAAAACTGCTATTGACCACTGTCTTCGAGAAGCTCGTGAAAGAATTTCACATGCGCAGAGCGTTAAGGCCTTTAGCAAAATCTCATCAAGTTGGCAGTCATTGCAGGACAAACTAGGCATCATGTTTAAGGAAACAAACACCCTCATTTCTCAAAGCACTGAACAGAAAATCAAGGAAATCAAACACAAGGAGACACAACTCAAACTTAAGGCCCAAGATATGTACAAAAAGAAAAGTAAGAAACTTGCCGAAATGGAGGTCGCAGAGTGCACAGTAAAGATGGTTCACAAAGACATCACTGACGCAAATTGTCGTGAAATTTTGAAGTTCAGGCAAGACCTCCTGCATGACTTGAAAGATGCAAGTGGGGGTGAAACTGAAGAACTAAGTCGTGATCTCTCGTTCATTAGTTTCAAAGAGAGCAAGGATGAGGTTAAACTTGGATCTGTTCTGCAAAAAGAAAAGTGGCAAATGCTCAGTACATCATCAAAAATCACAGGGGACTGCATTGCAGCCTTCTCCACGGGTGACATGGTGATTGCAAAAACAATTGACAACAAATTAATTAGAATCAGTCCTTATTGTGAGATTCTTAGTACCGCCTTCATAAAATCAAACCTCATTAATATTGCAGTCAACAAGGATGATGAGCTCACTGTCCTGTGTAATGACAACGAGGATTTTAATATTATGATCCTGAACAAGGAGTACCATGTCCTGAATCAATTCCAACCGGGAAAAGAGGCAAACATCGATGGCAGACCATCATGCCTTGCAGTGGACGACAACAATCTGATAGCAGTGGGTTACGAGGACGAGGAACTGGTATCTCTACATAACCAAGATGGAACCCTCATCAAGAAGCTGCCTGCTCCAATGATTGACAAGTACTTGACCATCAGCAACAAGCAACTCATCTACACCAACAGAGACAAGCAAAAGTTAATGGGTGTCGATTATGAGGGTAATATCATATTCACTGTTGAAGTCACAGACAAACATCAAACCTCGATCCCTCATGGAGTGTGCTTTGACAATGCTGGTGATATCTACACAGTTGTACTACGTAAAGTAGATCTATTTGGAGGCGTGAGGTTTCACTCACAACCAGAAAGCTCACACGAGGCTTTCATTTGTCACTACGGTCCACAGTGCAAGTTTAGTGAACAAGTAGTGTCAACACATCAGACATCTCTAAGTGGCATAACATACACACCTGATGGAAAGTTAACAGTGACTGGTGATGACTCAACTCAGATATACCACAGAGTGTGAGACAACCGACAGCAGCCACTTGAGCACAAAAGACATTGTTAATTTGAAGAATAAAAGGCATTTCAATCAAACACCTTGCTTTGAAAATTAGAAACACACATATATCATTATGCCCCCTTAAGCTGGGACCTATGGCACCACCCCATGGTGCCCTTCCCCCTTTGACATAGGGCAAGATGGAGAACAAGATGACACAATTGAATGGACTTAAATACTTGTAATGTACACGTATAAATACATGTAATGTAACGATGTACATATTTAATTATAAGAATAACAAGCGTGTATCACATTATCCACTTTTTTAATGGAAACAAAAAATGCCTGAAGTTAATAGAGTTCCTGATCCCTATTTTCTTTTATAATTTTATCAGAAAAAAGTAAAACAAAACAAAGCAACAAAGCAAAAAAAAAGACACATAGACAACAAACTGCAGGTCCATTTCTTGGATTTAAAAAACAAAACAAAAAACAAACCCACGGAAAAGTTTTTAAACAATGGTCCACACTCATGAGGCCATCTTTTGCACATCGGACATGAACAGATAATGCATATTGTAGATATGAATTATTATTGCAACTTGAAATAAAAATGGAATAGAGGTTATCTGTATTTTAATGGACATACCAGTGGGGGGATAATTGCTAATTCCCTCAGGAAAAGCTGAATTTGCAATAGTGATAAGAAATCACAGAGAAAATATAAGATTTAAAATTTCGAGAGTTGAAAAAAAATGGTTGAATTGCAAAAGAAACCTATGTATATACGTACATTTTAGAAGTTTGAAATAGCAACTGCTTAGAAACATCACTAATTAAAGTAGAAACAGCTAAATTTGCTATAGTGATAAGAAATTGTGTAGAAAATATAAGATCCAAAATCTTGGAAAACTAAAACAAAAAAAGGAAAAAATCTTGTTGAATTGCAAAAGAAATTTGCATACATTTTAGAAGTTTGAAATAGCAACTGCTTAGAAACATCACTAATTAAAGTAGAAATAGCTAAATTTGCAATAATGATAAGAAATTGTGTAAAAAATATAAGATCCAAAATCTTGGAAAACTAAAACAAAAAAAGGAAAAAATCTTGTTGAATTGCAAAAGAAATTTGTATACATTTTAGAAGTTTGAAATAGCAACTGCTTAGAAACATCACTAATTAAGGTAGAAATAGCTAAATTTGCAATAGTGATCAGAAATTATGGAGAAAATTATAAGATCTAAAATCTTGAAAAACTAAAACAAAAAAAGGAAAAAATCTTGTTGAATAAAAAAAGAAACATGTACACATTTTAGAAGTTTGAAATAGCAACTGCTTAGAAACATCACTAATTAAAGTAGTTTATGAGTATAAACAAAACTAAAAAATAATACATTTCCTTTCCTAATGAATAAACTCTTAAAACACAACTGTTTTGCGCATTACCTATTCATTGCCATACGGCTGTTCTGTTATTTTTGTTTCCCAATCTTTCTTTTTGATGAAAGGAAGGTATGTTGCACAATTCAAAGTGAAATTACTGTTTTCCTCAATTTCCAACCACAGCTGAAGAATTGTCTTGTAACCTGTTTTGAACAATGGTGGTTTTGTCATTTAAAAAAAAAAAATTCAATCAATCCAATTCCATTTTCATTTTTCTTTTTTTAAATGCAAAGAAATCCCCCGTTTGTCTTTCTTACATGGCACTAAATATAGCTGACGACCATAACACAATGCTGTCTGCATTTAATGGAGAGTGGAAAGACAGATAGTGGATCCTAAACAGCCTGTAAATAGCCAAGAGTTAAAAGTTCTGACTCTGCTGTGCTAAATTGGTACAAGTCAACAACAATTGATTATGCAGATGTGAAGCTATGGTCACTTCAGTTCAACCATGGTTGCTATTGAATACTGTGAATGAGAAAAAACAATTATGATAAAACTTAACTTTGTCATCATACATTTTGAAGAACTAGTAATTAATGCATGCACACAACATGACTTTTGAATTAAAAGCAAAGTTTAATAAAGCGATCTCTCTCAACGATATTGTGAAAGTGGCGTTCGAGAATCCGCTTCCCCACAATAAAATTTTCAATGCTGTTGACAAAATGATAACTTTTTTCTGGGGGAATTGAAAATGAAAATGAACAAAATTGCTGCAGCGAACTGCTTGTTGACTAGATTGACCTGAATATACAAATCAAACAAAATACGAAGGCCTAACGTTTCAATCCCATGTAGCAGATTCTTTGTCAAAGGCAAAATGGCAGGGAAAACAGCTTAGAATTCTGCTTAGATCAACAATGAGCTTGTCGTGGAAAAACTTGTCCTCAAGCGATCCCAGATATTTAAATGAGATGACTCCTAATTCAAGTCCCAGGTCAAAGTCATACCCAAGCGTGAAGCGCAAGCCTCAGTATTAACAGATACTTAGCATATGAAAAGACCAGGAAACATACATAAAACATGCACAAGTTCACCCCCACATACCATACTCATGTACATGTGTATATGGCCACTGTACACTATATGTAGGTGGGGTGGGCTGACGTCATCCTATGAAAGCAACTTTTCATTTGCACACCAGTTTGTATCCGTTGCTATGTGTTACCATTCAGCACTCCAGACTCAAGAACCATTGATTTTTAGGAACATAGGTCTGGGAGCTAGATAAGCCAATGTAAACAACTCCTGGATGTCCCAGCTCATACAGGCAGTTGTAGTATCAAACTGAATCAGAATCACTTAAAAAATCATAAGAAATGAAGATTTGAAAACATTTTCCAGTGGGGATTTCTTGCAAGTTGTTGGTGTCTGTGCAAAGGTAAGTACCAGTACTAGTATCGGGGCAGAATGTTTCCAATTTTGGAAAATATTGTATGTAAAACTCTGAACAACATGATGGGCCACACCCAAAATGTATAAATAAGGGTTATAGAAAATGTTTTACACTGAAACTAGCCACATTAGGGTAGATCAACAAAAAAAACATATACATGTATGTGATATTCTACAGTGTCTCTGATATGAAAAAGATCGGGATTTATACTTTGATGATTTGATGAAAACAAATCCTAGAGAAACATTTTTTTTTTCAGTGGAAAGAAACATCAAGAGCAAGGATACCGGTATGTGATTTGAAAATCTGGCCTCAAAATCATGTCCAAAGCCTGCAAGTTTTCCTAATTTTCTCACATTTTAGAAGTGTGACAATTAATTTTATGCCATATGGGAATATAATTTTGAACACCTGTTAAAAAAAATCACACTATTGATATGAAACTCAATTTGTTTAAACTTCCTTTGGTCTAAAACAGGAATTTGCAAAATGGTAGTCAAGTGTCATTAACATTTTATGCTGGATTAGTACCTGCTTTGTACATATGTCACATAGGCCTATTACATTGTATTAAAATTTGTGATAGCATACAATAAATACAATTTAAAATTTGTACATTAAGTTTTTAATTTGTATATTAAAATTCAGATAAAATTAATGACATGCCACAAGGAAAATAACACAGGGGTAAAGGACTACAACCATGTGCATTTGAATTTGAAAAACTACTTGCCATGTTTCTCATTTGAAGTCTTCAACTCTACAGGTTCAAGATGGCGACTGGTATAACTGCAGAGTCAGTTTTGGGATCAATCATCCAGGGTCATCTGGAATGCTCCATCTGCCACACCCGTTACCAAGAACCCAAGATGCTGGACTGCTCCCACAGTTTCTGTCTGAGATGCCTCCAAGAACTCAAGCAGAGCCAAAAACCAGATGATGACAATATAACATGTCCAATGTGTCAGAGGGAAACCATCTTACCTGAGGGTGGAGTGGCAAAGTTGACCACCAACTACGGTCTCATATCACTGGTGGAGGAAGTCACCAAACAGGAACAGCTCTTGAAAGGTGAAGTGTCAAAGGTCATATGTCAATCATGTGATGAAGAAAATGATGCCATATCGCGATGCATGGATTGTAAGCATTATCTTTGTCAACAGTGTCAGACAGCACATCAGCGTTTGGCTGCTTTAAAGACCCACAAAATTGTACCTGTTGACGAGATCGAAGGAGAATCTGTCCCGAACACTATGGTCAAGAAAGATGTCTCCCAGTGTGAAATCCATCCAAATAAGGAACTTTGCTTCTACTGCAATACTTGCGAGATGCTGATTTGCAGACAGTGTGCAGCATCAAGTCACAAGGAACCCACCCACATGTATGCTGACTTGCAAACTGCTATTGGCCACTGTCTTCGAGAAGCTCGTGAAAGAATTTCACACGCGCACAGCATTGATGCCTATAACAAAATCTCAGCAAGTTGGCAGTCATTGCGGGACAGACTACGCATCATGTTTGGGGAAACAAACACTCTCATTTCTCAGAGTGCTGAACAGAAAATCAAGGAATTCAAACACAAGGAGAAGCAACTTCAACTAAAGGCCCATGTTATGTACAGAAAGAAAGATAAGAAACTTGCCGAAATGGAGGTCGCCGAGAACACAGTAAAGATGGTTCACAATTTAGAGACCACTGATGCAAACTGTCGTGAAATCTTGAAGTACAGGCAAGACCTCCTGCATGACTTGAAAGACGTACATGGGGGAGAAACTGAAGAACTTTGTCGTGAACTCTCGTTCATTAGTTTCAAAGAGAATAATGATGAAGTTGCACTTGGATCCCTCCTGCAAAAAGAAAAGTGGGAATCGCTTAGCAAGTCAACAATTACAGGGGACTTCATTGCAGCCTTCTCCACAGGTGATATGGTTATTGCAGACACACAAACGAATACAATAGTTAGACTCAGCCCTGATTTTAAGGTTCTTAATGTATTCAACATTAAAAAGCACATTGCTATTGCAGTCAACAAGGATGACCAGCTTGTAGTCCTGTTTGATGAGCCTCAAATTATGATCCTGAACAAGGAGTACCATGTCCTGAATCATTTCCAACCAGGAAAAGAGGCAAACATCGATGGCAAACCAACGTGCCTTGCAGTGGACGACAACAATCTGATAGCAGTGGGTTACAAGGACAAGGAACTGGTATCTCTACATAACCAAGATGGAACCCTCATCGAGAAGCTGCCTGCTCCAATGATTGACAAGTACTTGACCATCAGCAATAAGCAGCTCATCTACACCAACAGTGACGAGAACAAGTTAATTGGTGTTGATTATGAGGGTAATATCACATTCAATGTTCGTGTAGATTCCAAGTCACCCTGCGGAGTGTGCTGTGACAAGGCTGGTGATATCTATGCATATGCCAAACCACTTTATAATCGTGTGCTCGCTTCAATTAATCATTACAGTCCACAGTGCAAGTTAATTGAACACATTTCAACAGATCAGAAATCTCTAAGTGGCATAACATACACACCTGATGGAAAGTTAGCAGTGACTGGTGCTAACTCAACTCAGATATATCACAGAGTGTGAGAAAACCAATAGCAGCCACATGAGCAGAAAAGACAAAGTTAATTTGAAAAAAAAATCATTTCAAACACACACCTTGCTTTGAAAATTACACAACACACATATTTCTTTTATTATGTTAACCCCCCACCAAAGTTGGGACCTATGGCCCTTCCCCCTGGTGTACAGTACAGTGCAAATGGCAACTTCATCAAATCATTCAGCATCACATTAGATTTCAAATAAAAATCTTACAGGTTTACTCAATAATCAAACTAAATGTCCAGCATCTTCAAGAAATCTCTCTGGCTTTCTCAAGATATAAATGGGATGCCATGGCCTCTCAACATAAGTGAAATGAAAATCTGTATTTCTGCTCATGATCAGCCCCATGAAATTGGGATTTTTATCCATACAAAGTTGCAAGCTGACCTTTTACTGTCTGAATTTGTTTTTGGAAATTGGTCCATACCTGTATGCTCAAGAAACCAGACAAACTGTAAGAGTATCCAAAGAAACATCTTCATATGTCACTTCTGAAAACAAATGAAATGTCAGTGCTTTTCGTTGATAAAATGGAAAGATTTCCATAATATTCACCATCTACACATACACGTAATATACTGTATATTGTACAACACTTTTAGTCCTCCAAGTAAATTTAAAAATAAATTATTAAAATTTAAACTCTTTGAAACTGTGACTTGTGACAGGACTTGGAACAAACTCAAATACAACATAAGTGAAATTAAAAGCTGTATTTCTGCTCAGAACTCATGAAATTGGAATTTTTATCTATAAACAATTGCAAGTGTACCATTTCCGTCTGAAAATGTTTATCAATTGGTCCATACCTGTAGGCTCAAGAAATCAGTCAAGTTGTCAGAGTATCCACAGAAACATCTTCATATTTCACTACTGAAAACAACCAAATGTGACCCATTCCAGGGAAAGCTGATATAAGTCGTAAAAAAATAAAATTCATGTTATAAAGGCCTACACAACTGGAAAGCCCACAATGTAAGCTTTCGTTTGGTATATGACACAGCTCTATAGCCCTTCCCGTTGTGGAAATATCATGACAAATTTGCATATTAATTACTTCCATGGAGTTCAAATTACACAACTGAGAAAACAGGCTTTGAAGTAGCTGGCTCTGTTGTAGATTTGGGCATGAAAAGCTCACTTTTAATATCTTAGCAACCAACATGTTCCTGTTTTACTATCACTTTTAAACTTTGGATAGTGATTCTACAATGATTATTTTCAATGATTTTTGGGAAAAGGAGTTTTTTTGGAACCAGATTACTATCTTTTGGCTAATTTGCATATTGATTAAAATTATACTTTTTGGATGTAGATTAAAGAGAACATTGCACACAAAATAAGGTTATTTTTCACTTTGTTCATCGAAATCAACATTTCTGTGAATGAATCCTTAAATTTGGGTATCAAAGATGTCATTTAAGACAATGAAGGAAAATTTCACCCTCTCAACGTTCAGCGAGCCATTACATGTAAAGGCACAGCGCGACTTATATCACCTTTTCTTGGAGCAGGTCACAAATGTCAGAGTATTCCATTGAGAATATGGACAGATTTAAATAACATTCACCTTCTGTACATACACGTAATATGCTGTATATTTTTGTCCTGCTGCAAGTAAATATAAACAATTGTTTACATTTCAATAATTCCTAAAAAAAAAAAATAAGTTTGTAATTCTTTAAGTTGAAGTGCAGCTTTGTAGATGAGAACAGCAAATAGAAACTTACCAAAGTGTTGTCGTCTGTGATCAGCAATGCTAGAGATGTCAAGGCTAGGGCTTTGCCTAAGAACTGGAGAAAATTGGAGACTAATTAATATTTTTGAAATGAAAAATTGATTTTGTAATGATGTCGGTCATGAGTAGTTGAAAAAGTGAACGTAGTATTTTATTGTGACGTGCAGTGAACGTAGTATTTTATTGCATTGTGACAGTCACTAAATATCGGCAAATGTTAAATTGGTCAAATATGTGCATTTATTATGCAAATGACTATATTGCAGTAGAGAATATGAACACAAATGAGTAAGCAGATTTTCTCACAGAGATGTCAAAATAACATTGATTTTTTTTAATGAAATGAAACAATTTTTAGTATTCCATTTTGAGCACTTCTGCATACTAGGCTGTTGTACAGAAAATGCATTAGCTAGTTTTAAGAAAGGATTACAGATCGCAATAAAACAGCAATATCTGTGTTTATAGTTGAAGACCTAGGTAATTCACATGTTAAGTTTTATCACTCATTTATCAATAAAGACAACAGTATATGGAACTCACATTGTGGGATTCCCACAGGAATAACCAAATTTGCAAAAGTTATTAGAAAGTCATGGAGAAAACAAAAGTAAATATCTTTTTTTGGTTGCATTGAAAAAAAGAAACCTGTGTACATTTAAGAAGTATTAAGTAGCAATTACTTTTTAAAAAAAACTCTAATTAAGGTAGTTTATAGGGGAAAAAAATTCCTTTCCTGAAATTAGTTCAAATAGTTTTAAATATGAATAAACTCTGGAAGCCAGCCTTTTTTGCTCATAACCTATTCATTGTCATTATGGCTGTTCTGTTATTTTGTTCCCATATTTCTTTCAAGTGAAAGAAAGGTATGTCAGTTGCAAAATTCAAAGTGAAATTAACTTTTTCTTTTCAAATTCCAATCACACTTCAAAAGTTGCCTATAACTTGTTTTGTACATTGGTGATGTTAAAAAAAATTCAATCAATCCAATTTCTTTTTGATAATAATGCCAAATAATTTCCCAGTTTGTCTTGGTTACATGGCAATAAATAAAGCACACCCATGACATAATGATGTTGTCTGCATTCAGACGGAGAGTGGAAAGATTGATAGTGGCGACTAAGCAGCCATTAAATAGCCAAATGTTAGAAGTTCTAACTCGATGTGAATTTAGTCACTTCAATTCCTGAATTCAGTTCAACTGTGATTGCCATGGAATTTTGTGAATGAGAAAAAAATTGATGACAAAAAAACCTCATTTTTTCGTCATAAATTCTGAAGAACACTAGTTTATGAATGTGATGTAACCACTATGTTAAATACTTGAAATTGGCCATTTCAACAATTCTGAAGTATTTAATGTCCGCAATTTCAGAAAAAAATTAATAAACAGCAAAGTTTCAGCCTTTGCACTTTCGGGAATATAATACACAGAAAACTTTATTAAAGTCTTGCCAAGTGCAATGTAAAACAAATAAAATTGTAATACTGTACCTTGTCATTCCAAGAATGCAAAGTGTTGAATTTATTTTCCTGTGTTAGGTCTCTTATCATGTGGGTCATTTTATGAATAGATCATTTGTTGCCAAAATTTGCATAAAAAAATAATTCATTTTATCACTGAAAGATAAAATACATTATTCTCCACGAACACACGGCCGGCTGAGTTTCAACCTCTCTGTTAATCAGCAGATGGTTGCTATGGTGTGGAATTAGTAAACATATCGATTGCCCAAATTGCAGCTGGCCATCCATTGCTGGCATGAAGCCAAAAGTGCTGTTCATAGGCAGAAGTTGATGTAACTTCCAAGGGAGATATAAATATTGATACAAATGTGATAAGTCCACGCGCGCGCGCGCACAGACGCACTAAGTGCATGCCGTGAATGAAAGGCCAGTTCGGCGTAGCTTTTTGAGACCGCTACATCAAAAATAATAATTGATGGACATTTAATACAGAAAAATAGAACCATATTTATGTCCATTTAAGATATTGTGTTCATAAAAATGTGGATTGAATGCCCAACCACGTTTTGGACAAGAACTTCATCATTTTATGCAAATTAGACATCTTCGCTCAACTGCCAAGCACAGTGATTTCTTGATCAGTTCCTTACAGCCCGAACCAATCTTGTTCAATATATTTTGCTTAAATTAAAAAAAAAAAAAGGGAAAGGGTTAGAAAATTAACCTTGGGGAATATCAGCAGCACTCATCTAAAATACAGTTTCATAATTATATATCACGAGCACATGCAGGCGCGGTTCTAGAACCAATATTTTTGGGGGGCTAGCACGGTGGATCCAGATTTTTTTTCAGGGAGGCGTGCTGAAATGTTGACCAGTTATTTTTTCCAGACATTTTTCAACAATAACAGCCCTGAATTTGTCAGATGCCAATAGCTTTTTTACACCACATTGGGAGTTGGGGCAATAAATAGTCATCAGGATAGAGCATAGTCCACTGGTATTTGCTATGCAAACAATTTGCAACAAAGCGCCCAAACTTATAAAGAAAAATGAGAACATGACTACAGACTGCGCATGACTATACAGATGCGCATGACTACAGATAATCCAAAGTTCAAAGCCACACCTTCAAGCCTGCATAGCACAAAACAGACCAGACGAAAACCACATACATGTACAGTATACTAGTACCAGATAGACTGGTATTCAACCACCGTAAAAGTATAAAACATAAAAAACTACCAAATTTGGGAAAAGACGTTCAAGTGAGGATTAAAGAAAGTCTGTTTGCATGTATCAACAGGTAAGTGCTGCAGTTTGTTGCTACTAAATCGTGGGAAATATTCAATTTTGACACTCCTTAAAATAATGTTTATGTATATTTATTTCTATTACTTTTTGAATCTGTAGGATCAAGATGGCGACTGGTGGTATAACAGCAGAGTCAGTTTTGGGATCAATCATCCAGGGTCATCTGGAATGCTCCATCTGCCACACCCGCTACCAAGAACCCAAGATGCTGGACTGCTCACACAGTTTCTGCCTCAGATGCCTCCAAGAACTCAAGCAGAGCCAACATCCAGATGATGACAAGATAACATGTCCACTGTGTCAGAGGGAAACCATCTTACCTGAGAGTGGAGTGGCAAAGTTGACCACCAACTACGGTCTCATTTCCCTGGTGGAAGAAGTCACCCAACATGAGCACCTAAAAGGTGAAGTAACAAAGGTCATATGTCAAGCATGTGATGAGAAGAATGAGGCTGTTTCTCGGTGCATGGATTGCGAGCATTATCTTTGTCAGCTGTGCCAGACAGCACATCAGCGTTTCACTGCTTTTAAGACCCACAACATTGTACCTGTTGATGAGATCGAAGGAGGATCTGCCCCTAAGAAAGATGTGTCAAAGTGTGAAATCCATCCAAATAAGGAACTTTGCTTCTACTGCAATACTTGCGAGATGCTGATTTGCAGACAGTGTGCAGCATTAAGTCACAAGGAACCCACCCACATGTATGTTGACATGAAAATAGCCATTGACACATGCCTACGAGATGCTCGTGACAGAATTTCACAAGCGCACAGTATTGGTGCCTATCACAACATCTCAGAGAGTTGGCAGTCATTGCGGGACAGACTAGGGGTAATGTTTGGGGAAACAAACACTCTCATTTCTCAAAGTGCTGAACAGAAAATCAAGGAAATCAAACACAAGGAGAAGCAACTCAAACTAATGACCCACGCTATGTACAGAAAGAAAGATAAGAAACTGGCCGAAATGGAGGTGGCAGAGAAAACGGTAAAGATGGTTCACAAAGACATCACCGATGTAAATTGTCGTGACTTCTTGAAGTTCAGGCAAGAACTCCTCCATGATTTTAAAGATGTAAATGGGGGTGAAACTGAAGAATTAAGTCGAGATGTCTCGTTCATTAGTTTCAAAGAGAACAAGAATGAGGTTGAACTTGGATCTGCTCTTCAAAAAGAAAAGTGGGAATTGCTCAGCACATCAAAAATCACAGGAGACTTCATTGCAGCCTTCTCCACAGGTGACATGGTGATTGCAAATACAGACGACAGCAATTTAACCATACTAAGTCCTACTTGTGAGATTCTTAGTAATGCCAGCTTAGAATCAGACATCATCAATATTGCAGTCAACAAGGATGATGAGCTCACTGTCCTGTGTAATGACAACGATGATTTTAATATTATGATCCTGAACAAGGAGTACGATGTCCTGAATCAATTCCAACCAGGAAAAGAGGCAAACATCGACAGCAAACCATCATGCCTTTCAGTGGACGACAACAATCTGATAGCAGTGGGTTACAAGGACAAGGAACAGGTATCTCTACATAACCAAGATGGAACCCTCATCAAGACGCTGCCTGCTCCAATGATTGACAAGTACTTGACCATCAGTAACAAGCAGCTCATCTACACCAACAGTGACAAGCAAAAGTTAATTGGTGTTGATTATGAGGGTAATATCACATTCAATGTTCAGGTTGATCGTTTTAATTCACCTCGCGGAGTGTGCTGTGACAAGGCTGGTGATGTCTATGTTTTTGCCGTAAGGAACTTTGATCACCATCATCAAGCTCCAATTCCTGGTCACGCAAAAGCTATGTTTGGGGCTGCAAGTCGCCCTCAAGCTTCAGCTTTTGGTCAACCTGTACCTGGGTTTGTTGGTCAAACTCCACCTGCAATTCTATTTGCTCAACCTCAAGCTTCAACTTGTGGTCAATCTCAAGCTTCAATTTGTCATTACAGTCCAAAGTGCAAATTCATAAAAGATGTTCCAACAGATCAGAAATCTCCTAGTGGAATAACGTACACACCTGATGGAAAGTTAGCAGTGACTGGTGTTAACTCAACTCAGATATACCACAGAGTGTGAGACAACCGATATCATCCACATGAACAAAAAAAAGCACGAAAAAAAAAGGTCAGATTATCCAGAGAAACATCTTCATATTTCACTACTGAAAACAATGAAATGGCAGAGTATTCCATTGAGAACATGGAAAGATTTAAATAATATTCACCATCTATACACACACGTAATACATACATGTAATATACTGTATATTGTACAGCAATTGTGGTCCTGCAAGTAAATTTTAAAAACAATTCATAAAAGTTTAAACTGTTTGAAATTTAAAAAATTCTTTAAAAACAATAAGCTTGCAATTCTTTAAACTGAAGTGCCGCTTTGTAGATGAAAAGAGCAAATAGAAACTTACCAGAGTGTTGTCGTCTGTGATCAGCAATGCTAGAGATGTCATCACTAGGGGTTTGCCTAAGAACTGGAGAAATTCGGAGACCAAATAATTACTATATCTTTATATAAAAAATTGATTCTCTTAAAGGCAATGTACATCATTGGCTTTCGCTGTAATTCTCAGAAATGAACTATTTGAGGGGTTTGTATAATAGATGAAATATTGTTACACTGACATGTTTGAAGTTGTGTGTTCGAAATGCCGGAAAAACCAAGAAAAACAAAAATGTTCAAGTAGTCTGGCTCCTTGACTCCACTAAAGATAAAATGGATCAATTTATACATGCCTGAAATTTGTGAGGTAAGGGAACCAGTCTAGCTGGCCTGCATCCGTTCATGAACATGTAACCAATAGCAAACAAAATTTGGACTGAAAAAAAGTGTAAAGGTGGAGCAGTAGTTGAAAAATAGTTTTTTTTTTCCAACGGTGGTCGGCCGACCATCGTTGGAAATGTATACAAAAACACCATTTTCTTGAAAATGACTTCACACCAGGTGCCACAATTTTACAGGAGTCTTTAGACTGTCATTTGCCAACATCCTAGTAAGGAATTTCGTAAAAACTTAGTAGTTTTATTTTTCGATGTTTGCAAATGTTGTACATTCCCTTTAATTATGTTGTTCATGTGTAGAAGTGCGCAGTTTCATCATGTGCAGTTTAAAAAGTGAACATATATTTTGTTATTTAAATTAGGTCACTATATATCTGCATAATTTATGTAGGTCAACTATTTGCATATATTATGCAAACGACTATGTATAGCAGAGAATATCAGCATAAAATGCATAAACAGATTTTCTCAAAGGAGATGTTAAAATAACAGTGATTTTTAATGAAATGAAACAATTTTAGGTGATCCATTTTTAGCACTTCTGCATATGTTGTACAGAAAAGTGTATTAGCTAGTTAAAGAAATGGATTACAGATTGCAATAAAACACGGATATCCATGTTCATAGTTGGCGACCTAGGTAATTCACATTCTAAATTTTATCACTCATTTATTAGTTTATTGTAAAGAAAATTTTAAAAAAAATTCCCTTTCCTGGAATTAGTTCAAATAGTTTTAAACATGAATAAACTCTGGAAACCAATATTTTTTTGCTCATGACCTAAACATTATGGTAGTGTTTTGTTCCCCAATTTTTCTTTAAAGTGAATAAAGGTATGTTGCAAATTTCAAAATGAAATTAGATTGTGTGTTTTTTTAATCACATATCTGAAGAGTTATCTAAAACTTGTTTTGTGCATTGGTGATTGTTGACATTTCCAAAAAGAAATTCAAATCAATCAATTTTTTCCCACTTTTTTGGCAAACAAAATTGTTAATACATTTACTCCAAAAAATTTTTTTTTTTCTTGTTTGCCTTGGTTACAATGCATAAAAAGAGCTTACACTCATAACACAATGATGTCTGCATTCAGAAAGAGAATGCAAAGATTGATAGGCCCTAGTGGCTCCTAAACAGCCTCTAAATAGTCAAATGTAAGAAGTTCTACCTCCGCTACACTAAATTTGCGTAAGTCAACAACAATTAATTATAGTTCGGTAAATTAAGTCACTTCATAAAAAAACTGCTCGCATTTGATCATCGGGAAGGCCTACAAACAGTGCAGTTGCAATGGCATAAGTGGCGGAACTTGGGGGGGGGGGGGTTGAGAGGGCAGGCAGGATGTATTTCATCCCTGCCCCCCCCCCCCAAAAAAGTATATAGGCCCCCTATATTTATGAATGAGGTTTAAACCCCACCCCTACCCCCACTTTCAAAAGTATTCCACAGATGATGACCTGAATTCAATTCAATCATGATTGCCATGGAATACTGTGACCTAGATAAAAATTGCTGATGAAAACCTCATATTTTCATCACACATTTTGAAGAACACTAGTTATTTATACATGTACAGTACATGACTTCGAATTAATTGCAATTAATGAAATGCTTTTCTCTCTGTCTCCCTTCACATGGCTAAGGAGACATATTGCATTAAATATCTGGGACATGATATCAGACAAGTTATCCACAACAGGCTAATTGTACAGGATCCTCAGCAACTTCCCCAGAATCTCCCCCGCAATTAATTTTTCAGCATTGTTCACAAAATGATATCTTCATTCAGGGGAATTGAAAACAAAAAAGAATAACATTGCTGCAGCAAACTGCTTCCTGATTGGATCATTGACCTGAAATATACAAATCAAGCAAAATAAGAAGGCCTACCGTTTCAGTCCCATATGGCAGATTCTTTGTCCAAGGCAAAATGACTGAGAAAACTGCTTAGAATCCTGCAACTAATTCCCGATGCAATGGGCTTGTCGTGGATAAAGTTAACCCTTGCAGATATTAAATGGGCATGGGATGACCGTCAAATCATACAAAGGTCAAAGCCATACCCAAGTGCAAGCATCATAATTTATGTAAACTTAACATATGAAATGACCAGGAAATATACCCAGAACATGCATGCGCAATTCTCTGTACATGTATATGACCATTATACACTGTACATACAACTGTAATATCAAACTTGATCAAAATCCGTTGAAATCATCATAAAAAGGGAAGCTTTTGAAATCAGTTTCCAGTGGGCATTTCCTGCAAGTCGTTGGTGTCTGTGCAAAGGTGAGTACTAAGTGGTTATGTTTCCAATTTTAGAAAAAATCTATTGAATCAAAAACAATATGATGGGTCACACCCAATAATGAATAGTTAAATAATGGTTATCGAAAAACATTTTACATTTATATTAAGCTACACTGGGGTATCCTGATCAACAAATTATGTGTTAAAATATGTTGTATCTGATATTGTTTCTGATATGAAAAATATGTTATGTCAGGACTTGTACATCAGACCTCGACCCTTTTAATGGGATCGGTGATTTGAAAATCTACCTTCAAAATCATTTCCAAATTTCCTAATTTTCTCACAGGTTAGATAGAAGTGTGACAATGAATTTCATGCCATACAGGAATTTCGCTGGTACCCCCCGCCCTGCAAACAGGACGCTGGGAAGGGCTGATGAATTCACGCTCTGATTGAATAGATTTTGCGTGACCTGTGACCTGCAAGTCATCATGGCCACAAATCTGCAAGGTTTAAAACGGTCGTTAAGACTGAGTCATCACTATTTTATTCCCATTCATAAATGCTTTTTTCTTTCAAAAGCAAAACAATGTAGGAAAATCTGTAAAACTTATCTGTGTTGCAAATTCTCGTCACTTGCTCAGGCTCCGTTTCAAATTCACGAAGGGTCAAATTGCATATTATGCGCCGCTCCAAATTTGTCCACATGGTCTGCAATGAAAAAGAAATCACATCCGGTTTGGAATGTATGCATTTCTATGAGAAAGTTTTCGGATAGCATTTGCGTGCATTGGCTAGCTGCTGTCTTAAACAACTGCAGTCAGATGTCTTTTTACATAGGTCATGATAAGTTACCCAGGATGCCATCCCCACTTCCTCCACAAGATTCTGTGAATCTCATCAGTGTGTCCCAGCACCCTGTTTGCAGGGCGGGGGGTACGAGCAAATACAGGAATGTGATTTTCAACGCTGGTTGAAAAACAAATCATGCTATCGATATATGAACCACAATTTGTCTAAAATTCCTTTAATCCAAAACAGGAATTTGCACAATGGTTGTCAAGTGTCATTAATATTTTTACCACAATACTGGATTCTTAATTAACTGCTGTGTACATTTCTCACAAGCATTGTACATTTTTGCGACAGCATACAATAAAATTGTCGGGTACCTAGAAGAAGGTTGTAAGGGCGAAAAATGGGTCAAAAGGTCAAATGCGGTTTTTTCGGGTAATCGATAGAGTTTGGAAATATCTTTCATTTGATATACATATTGTCTCAGGGGCTACGTCATTCTGACGTTATTAACAGTAAACAAAAGACGGAAGGAGGTTTTTCATTATTTGTGCCCGGCAAAAGGTCATAAGCGTGTAATTCTAATGTAATAAAAAATGTTCCAAGAACACTAATGTCCCACTCTAGTGGGTACGCAAAGCCAATTTTGTTCCCTGCAGAAGGTGGAAGGATTTAACATGCCGCTTAAGCGTACGTTTAAGGCTTGGGAAGTTCCTAGTAAAAGGTTGTTAGCATAACAATTGAAATAACTTCACAATTAAGTAATATTTTGATACAAAAATGCACGATATTATTTTAATTATTAACAAATTTCATCAGTCAAAATTTCAACCTTATGGGGGTTTTTAATCTAGAAATGGCAGCACAAAAGTGCTTTTTGCGTGCCTTGGCTGCTTACGACCTTTTCCTTGTCACATTACAAAATATAATTTTCAATTTGTACATTAATTTTCAATTTATACATTAAAATTCAGACAGTTGACGTACCATGAGAAAAAAGTTTGGTGGAATGGAATTCACTTAAATGCATTTGAATTTGACAAACTACTGGCCAAATTTCTTATACAATGTCTTCAACTCAACAGGTTCAAGATGGCGACAGGTATAACTGCAGAGTCAGGTTTGGGATCAATCATCCAGGGTCACCTGGAATGCTGCATCTGCCACACCCGCTACCAAGAACCCAAGATGCTGGACTGCTCACACAGTTTCTGTCTGAGATGCCTCCAAGAACTCAAGCAGAGCCAAAAACCAGATAACAACAATATAACATGTCCACTGTGTCAGAGGGAAACCATCTTACCTGAGGGTGGAGTGGCAAAGTTGACCACCAACTACGGTCTCATTTCCCTGGTGGAAGAAGTCACCCAACATGAGCACCTAAAAGGTGAAGTAACAAAGGTCATATGTCAAACATGTGATGAGAAGAATGAGGCTGTTTCTCGGTGCATGGATTGTGAGTCTTATCTTTGCCAGCAGTGCCAGACAGCACATCAGCATTTTCCTGCTTTAAAGACCCACAACATTGTACCTGTTGATGAGATCGAAGGAGAATCTGCCCCTAAGAAAGATGTCTCCCAGTGTAAAATCCATCCAAATAAGGAACTTTGCTTCTACTGCAATACTTGTGAGATGTTGATTTGCAAACTATGTGCTGCAACAAGTCACAAGGAACCCACCCACATGTATGCCGACTTGAAAACAGCCATTGACACATGCCTGATAGAAGCTAATGAAAGAATTTCACATGCGCAGAGCGTTAAGGCCTTTAACAAAATCTCAGCGAGTTGGCAGTCATTGCGGAAAACACTGGGCAAAATGTTTGGGGAAACAAACTCTCTCATTTCTAAAAGTGCTGAACAGAAAATCAAGGAAATCAAACACAAGGAGACACAACTCAAACTTAAGGCCCAAGTTACGTACAGAAAGAAAGATAAGAAACTTGCCGAAATGGAGGTCGCAGAGCACACAGTAAAGATGGTTCACAAAGAGATCACTAATGCAAATTGTCGTGAAATCTTAAAGTTCAGGCAAGAACTCCTCCATGACTTTAAAGATGTAAATGGGGGTGAAACTGAAGAACTAAGTCGAGATGTCTCGTTCATTAGTTTCAAAGAGAACAAGGAACAGGTTAAACTCGGCTCCATTCTGCAAAAAAGAAAAGTGGGAATTGCTAAACACATCAGAAATCACACGGGACTTCATTACAGCCTTCTCCACAAGTGACATGGTCACATTGCAAAAACAACCGACAACAAATTAATCAGAGTCAGTCCTTATTGTGAGATTCTTAATAATGCCTGCTTAAAATCAAACCTCATTGCTGTCAACAAGGATGATGAGCTCACTGTCCTGTGTAATGACAACAATGATTTTAATTTTATGATCCTGAACAAGGAGTACATACATGACATAGGTCCCAAAGCTGGGACCTATGGCCGCGCCCCCTGGTTTAGTACGGTGTAAATGACAACTTCATCAAATCATTCAGCATCACATTATATTTTAGATTTCAAATAAAACCCTTACAGGTTTACTCAAGAATCAAAGTTTGCTCAAAAGTGTCTGCAATCTTTAAGTAATCTCTCCGGCTTTCTCAAGATGTACATGGGATGCCTGATTTTGATTTGTTGTAACATATGGCCAAGTGTTGTATATTCGAGTCCCTGCAAGTCCATCACAAGTCCATCACAAGTCCATCACAAGGCCATCACAAGACCATCACAAGTCCATCACAAGTCCATCACAAGTCCATCACAAGTCCATCACAAGTCCATCACAAGTCCATCACAAGTCCATCACAAGTCCATCACAAGTCCTTCAGTCTCAAGTCAAGTCACTAGCTATTCAAATGAACTGTAACACAAGCATTCCTTTGTCATTGTTCATCCAGTTACTTGTGACTGGACTTATGAAAGGACTTGTGAAAGGACTTGGGATGGACTCGAATACAACACTGACATGCCCTGTCAACATAAGTGAAATTAATAGCTGTATTTACGCTCAGCCCTCATGAAATTGGGATTTTTGTGCATACAAATTCCAAGCTTACCATTTTTGTCTGAAAATGTTTATATATTGGTCCATACCTGTAAGCTCAAGAAATCAGTCAAGTTGTCAGAGTATCCAGAGAAACATCTTCATATTTCACTACTGAAAACAACAAAATGTGGAATAAGTAAATACTATAAGTAAATAAAAACAAACGTTTAAACTGTTTGAAATTAAATAATTCTTAACAAACAATAAGATTGTAATTTTTTGAACTGAAGTGCTGATTTGTAGATGAGAACAGCAAATCGAAACTTACCAAAGTGTTTTAGTCTGTGATCAGCAATGCCAGAGATCTTATGGCCAGGGGTCTGCAAAAGGCTGGAAAAAAGTTGAGGCTAATTAATGTTTGTTTTTTCAATGGAAAAAGGATTGTTTGATGATGTTGTTCATGTGTAGAAGTGTACAGTTTCATCATATGCAGTTCAAAAAGTGAATGTATATTTTATTGTGACGTGCATAAATTAGGTCACTAAATATCTGTATAATTTATGTAGGTCAAATATTTGCATATATTAGGAAAATAACTATATGTATAGCAGCAGAAAATATCAGCACAAATTAATAAACACCTTCTCACAGGAGACGTCAAAATAACATTGATTTTTATTTAATAAAATGAAACAGATTTTGAGTATTCCATTTTGAGTACTTCTGCATATTAAGTTGCTGCACAGAAAAGTGCATTAGCTAGTTTTAAGAATGGATTACAGATCACAATAAAACACCGATATCTGTGTTCATAGCTGGAGACCTAGATAATTCACATGTTAAATTGTATCACTCATTTATAAATATAAAGACAACAGTATGGAACACACAGGCTACCCACATTTGAGAAAGCGATCCTGGTGTGGTTTGCCCAGGAACAGTCCAACACTATGGTCCAGCTTAGCTTGGAATTAGGGCTCAGTTCTATTCTAGCCACCGACCAGAGCACATGTTGTAAAGTCTGTTATTAAAAGAAAAGTTTCACATGGCAGCAGCACAGTCGCCATGCCGCCACTGAAGATTAAAACATTCCACCTCAAACTTGAGAGCCTGTTTCTCCTGGTTACAGATGGAAATTGAGGTTATCTGTATTTTAATGGACAAACAGTATTGTTGAGTCCATTATTTAACCAAAATCTGGTGTGATAATTGCTTATTCCCTCAGGAATAACTGAATTTGCAAAAGTGATGAGAAAGTCATGCAGAAATCAAAAAAATACATATCTGGAAAATTACAGCCCCCCAAAAAATATGTGTACATTCAAGAAGTATAAAATTTAAGAAGTATGAAATAGCAATTGCTTGGAACCATCTCTAATTAAAGTTGTTTATAGGAAACAAATATTTAAAAAAACATTCCCTTTCCTGAAATTAGTTCAAATGGTTTTGAATATGAATAAACTTTGGAAACGAAACTGTTTTTGCTCATTACCTATTCATTGCCACATGGTGGTTGTGTTTTTTGTGACACTTTTTACACTGACACTTTTTATGCTGCAAAATTCAAAGTCAAATTAGTTTGTTTCTTTTCAATTTCCAATCACATCTGTAAAGTTGTCCGTATCTTGTTTTGTACATTGTTGATTAAAAAGGGCCGGGTTATTTTGACCATATCTCTCAGCCGGGAGGAGGGGGGATTCCCACAATTTAATTTCTTTCCCACAATTTAATTTCTCAGCATTGTTGACAAAATGATAACTTCAATCTGGGGGGGATTGAAAATGAAACTGAATAAAACTGCTGCATAAAATTTGCTTGCTGACTGGATTGACCTGAAATGTAAATCGAACAAAAGTAGAAAGCCTAACGTTTCAATCCCATACAGCAGATATTTAATGAGATTCAAGTCAAAGGTCAAAGTCATGCCATGGGTGCGGAACGCAAGCATCGTAATTTATATCCACACTTAGCATATTATATGAAAAGATCAAGAATGTATAGGACATGCATGCACAAGCTCATGTACATGCACTGCACACGGTATATGCAGCTGTAGTATCGCTTGAAAATCATCATAAAAAAGGAAGTTTTTGAACACACTTTCCGGTGGGAAATTCTTGCAATTTGTTGGCGTCTGTGCAAAGGTGAGTACCAGGTGGAAATGTTTCTAATTTTAGAAAGAAAAAAAATTTGAATCAAAAACAACAAGATGGGCCACACCCAAAAATGTATAGCTAAATACTGGTGCATACTATGTTCCCCAACCCTAACCCTAATACCCTAAGGATTTGGGGGAAAATGTTGGGGAACATCGGGTAGACTCCGCTGAATACTACTAAGGGTTATAGAATACAGTGGTGTAAATCTGTGCCGGGGACTGGGGGGCCTTGCTGGATACCACATGCCACTAGGGGGCGCTGTTCATGATACAGATGTACACCTTATGTATACTTACGACCCTTAGTTTTAACATTGAAACAAAATGGCGAATTTAAGGCTTTTGTACTTTTTCTCCCTTTTTCAGTTCTACTTAATACATTTGGGTTGTTGGGAAATATAATCCGCCTTTTTTTGTTCTCAGTTTCTCACCACCAAAAAGTGGGGGATGAATAGCCCTCCCGGTCAAAAAATGGGGGGTATATATAGGCCCAGGCCCCCCCCCCCCCTTGGCAACGGGCCTGTGTACATGACAGTTCAGATAAATTACGCGCAATATGAGAACAAAACACTGGGGGAATGGACTACAACCACTGTGCAATTGAATTAGAAATTGAAAACTATGGGCAAATACATATGTGACTATGTCTTCAACTCTACAGGTTCAAGATGGCGACTGGTATAACAGCAGTCAGTTTTGGGTTCGATCATCCAGGGTCATCTGGAATGCTCCATCTGCCACACCCGCTACCAAGAACCCAAGATGCTGGACTGCTCACACAGTTTCTGTCTGAGATGCCTCCAAGAACTCAAGCAGAGCCACCAACCAGATGATGACAAGATAACATGTCCACTGTGTCAGAGGGAAACCATCTTACCTGAGGGTGGAGTGGCAAAGTTGACCAACAACTACGGTCTCATTTCCCTGGTGGAGGAAGTCACCAAACAGGAACAGCTCCTAAAAGGTGAGGTATCAAAGGTCAAGTGCCAGGCGTGTGATGAAGAAAATGAAGCAATTTCTCGGTGCATGGATTGTGAATATTATCTTTGTAAGGAATGCCAGACAGTACATCATCGATGGGCTCCTTTTAAAACCCACAAAATTGTACCTGTTGACGAATTCGAAGGAGAATCTGTCCCAAACACTATGGTCAAGAAAGATGTGTCAAAGTGTGACATCCATCCAAATAAGGAACTTTGCTTCTACTGCAATACTTGCGAGATGCTGATTTGCAAACAGTGTGCAGCATCAAGTCACAAGGAACCCACCCACATGTATGTTGACTTGAAAACTGCCATTGACCACTGTCTACAAGAAGCTCAGGAAAGAATTTCACAAGCGCACAGCATTGGTGCCTATCAAAACATCTCAGAGAGTTGGCAGTCATTGCGGAAAAGACTAGGGGTAATGTTCGGGGAAACAAATGCACTCATTTCTCAAAGTGCCGAACAGAAAATCAAGGAAATCAAACACAAGGAGACACAACTCAAACTTAAGGCCCAAGTTATGTACAGAAAGAAAGATAAGAAACTTGCCGAAATGGAGGTCTCAGAGAACACAGTAAAGATGGTTCACAAAGACATCACTGACGTGAATTGTCGTGAAATCTTGAAGTTCAGGCAAGGCCTCCTCCATGACTTGAAAGATGCAAATGGGGGTGAATGTGAAGAAGTAAGTCGTGATCTCTCGTTCATTAGTTTCAAAGAGAACAAGGATGTAGTTGAACTTGGCTCTCTCCTGCAGGAAGAAAAGTGGGAATTGCTTAGCACATCAAAAATCAGAGGGGACTTCATTGCAGCCTTCTCCACAGGTGACATGGTGATTGGAGACACACAAAGGAGTCAAATAGTTAGACTCAGTCCTGACAGTAAGGTTCTTAATGTATTCAACATAAAAAAACACATCGCAACTGCAGTCGATAAGGATGACCAGATTGTGGTCCTGTCTGATGATGAGCCTCAAATTATGATCCTGAGCAAGGAGTACCATGTCCTGAATCAGTTCCAACCTGGAAAAGAGGCAAAAATCAATGGCAAACCAACGTGCCTTGCTGTGGACGACAACAATCTGATAGCAGTGGGTTACAAGGACAAGGAACAGGTATCTCTACATAACCAAGATGGAACCCTCATCAAGACGCTGCGGGCTCCAATGATTGACAAGTACTTGACCATCAGCAACAAGCAGCTCATCTACACCAACAGAGACAAGCAAAAGTTAATTGGTGTTGATTATGAGGGTAATAACACATTCAATGTTCAGGTAGATTTCAAGTCACCTTGCGGAGTGTGCTGTGACAAGGCTGGTGATATCTATGCATACATGTATCCCAAACCAAATTTTCATGTGCTAGCTTCAATTAATCATTACAGTCCACAGTGCAAGTTAAGTGAACGAATTTCAACAGATCAGCAATTTCTAAGTGGAATAACATACACACCTGATGGAAAGTTAGCAGTGACTGGTTCTAGATCAACTCAGATACATCACAGAGTGTGAGACAACCGACAGCAGCCACATGAGCAGAAAAGACATGGTTAATTAAAAAAAAAAACATGTCAAACAAACACCTTGCATAATAAATTACAAACACACACACAAAACAAGTATTATGTCTTCCCTCCAAGCTGGGACCTATGGCCCCTCCCCCTGGTTTAGTACAGTGTAAATGACAACTTCATCAAATCATTCAGCACCACAATATATTGTAGATTTCAAATAAAACCCTTACATGTTTACTCAATAATCAATGTTCTCTCAAAACTGTCTGCAATCTTAGAGTAATTAATCTCTCTGACTTTCTCAAGATGTACATGGGATGCCTGATTTCTATTTCTGTAACATGCCCCAGTGTGGTATTCGAGTCCCTTAAAGTCCATCACAAGTCCATTGCAAGTCCATCGCAAGTCCATCACAAGTCCATCACAAGTCCATCACAAGTCCATCACAAGTCCGTCACAAGTCCATCACAAGTCCATCACAGGTCCATTGCAAGTCCATCACAAATCCATCACAAGTCCATCACAAGTCCATCGATAGTCCATCACAAGTCCATCGCAAGTCCATCACAAGTCTATCACAAGTCTATTACAAGTCCTTCAGTCTCAAGTTAAGTCACTGGCGATTCAAATGAAATGTTATGAAAGCATTCCGTTGTCATTGTTCATCCAGTTACTTGTGATGGGCTTTATGAAAGGACTTGTGAAAGGACTCTGGATGGACCAGAATGTAACATTGACACGCCCTTTCAACATTAGTGAAATTAAAAGCTGTATTTCTGCTATGACCCCAAGAAATTGGGATTTTTATCCATAAAAAGTTGCAAGCTTACCATTTCTGTTCATACTTGTAGGCACAAGAACTCAGTCAAGTTGTCAGAGTATCCAGAGAACATGGAAAGATTTCAATAATAATTATTCACCTTCTATAAATGTGACATAATGTATATTGTACATTTTTTTGTCCTGCAAGTAAATGAAAACAATTGTTTAAAATTGAATAATCCAGTAAAAAAAAATATGCCTCTAATTCTTTAAACTGAAGTCCTGGCTTTGTAGATGAAAAGAGCAAATAGAAACTTACCGGTGTTGTGGTCTGTGATCAGCAATGTCAGAAATATCATGGCTAGGAGTTTGTCAAAGATTGGAGAAAATCTGAGGCTAATTAATGCTTCATTTCTTTTAATGGAATATTGATTTTTGAAAGATGTTGTTTATGCAAGGTGTACAGTCATGTCACTTGCAGTCAACAGTAGGCATTATTTTTAGTTTGAGAATTTTTATCTGAAAATTATCGCACGTGCATGAATTAGGTAACTAAACATCTGCATAAATTATGCAGGTCTAATATTTGCATTTTATGTAAATGAAGTATGTAGCAGCAGAGAACATCAGCACAAAAAAACAGACTTGCTCACAAGATATGTCAAAATAACAGATTGATTTTTATTTTAATGAAATGAGACAATTTTTGAGTATTCCATTTTGAGCACTTCTGCATAATAAGTTGCTGTACAGAAAAGTACATTAGCTAGTTTTGAGAGTGAATTACTAATGGCAATAAAACACCGATATCTGTGTTCATAGTTGAAGACCTAGGTAATTCACATATTAAATTTTATCACTCATTTATTTTATAAATAAAGACAACAGTATGGAACACACAGGCTACCCAAGTTGGAGATAGCGAAAGATAAATAAATATAATTTACTACAGTAGCTACCATTGCACAATCTAGCCTTTAAACTATTTCAAATAATTATCTAACCAGAATTTTTTTTAAAACATAGTTCTATATTCACATGAAAAGGAGTGTAATAGGTGAAAATTAAATATCCGCTATACACAAGGTGACCCAATCCCTACTAATCAACTGTTTAGTCTTTAATGGAGAAAATGTAGTTGGAATTTTCATAACGTATGATACAGTTTTGACCCTTCTGTGCCATATAGTTCTGTTTTTCTTCTTCAATGATCAGATTTGAATGTCGGTAACTACATATCCATATTTAATCTTGCAAATTAGAGGTGTATTAATGCACATGTCATATTATCTTTCTGTACCAGGCAATAAAGTGATCAGCAGTGATACATTTAAATTCTAATTTGCTTATTGCCGATGGGTATTAAACTCCAAAGTTTCATGCTTCAAACTCGGTATGTGAATCAACACCGTTGAAATTCTGTGTTGAATTTTCAGCACTGCCATATCGTACACGTCCATGGGACAGTTTTGGACTGAATTCGAGCACACATCTATAAGTTTAAAGTACAAAAACCTTTGGCACTAAATGTCTAAATGCATTGCAGTTTTTGGTAAGACTTCCTTGATCAAATGCTGCAACATAGAATATGGAATTTTAACCATTGAGTCCAATTGTGTTCTATCGACAAGCAAAACATTTGCATACGACCTGTATGCAAATTAAGCAGAGGTCGTGTGGGCGTGGCTTGAGTAACACTGCATTTAAAAATCGAACAAGATTCCGCTTTCTGCTGCCGAAACTGCTTTCAAGTGTTTTTTTTTCAATATGAGTTTTATTTACAAGATTAAACCAAGACCAAATTAATTTCAATCAGCAGTTACTTGACTTGTTTGGTTTTGGAAGACATCTTTCGAGACACTCATTAAAAATCCAACAGACAGGTAGGGGAGTGGAGAGTAGACTTGTTACTAGCCCTCCAGGGTTACCATAATGCTCTTAATCCATTCTGTATAACGACAAAGAGAAATGTGCAAAATCTGGTTAAATATAATGTTTAAGCACATATGGAATTTTTGCCCAACATATGGCAGATGGAGCCTCAAATTAAGCTACCTGTATTTAGAATTTTAAATAACTTATCTGGCATTCATGACAGTTCTCATACTCAATTGATATTAATGTTGACTTGCACTGATTCAAATACAGTTTACAAATATCACTTGTGTACTTGCATCAAAGAAGAGTTGTCCCTGAAATTGTCCCAATAATTTCAAAAATCCGAAACTTCAACCCCCCCCCCCAAGAAAAATGAGTCAAAAGGTCTCATCCAAAACTCCAAAAGCCTATAAAGGAGAAAGGCAACAGTTTAAGCACTTTTCTAGACTTCAAAAAAATCACAGTTGGGGTGGGGTTTTTTTTGGGGGGGGGGTGGTAACTGACAAAGCTTCAGGCTGGAATCGAACCTGGCACATTCAAGTTCCAAGTGCACCGTCAACAGGCTTATTTTTTTCCCCAAATAATAAACCTACTGACCTTCATAGTTAATCATTCCCTTCTCGTTCTCATGGCCAGCCATCAAGATGTCCATTTCATCATCAGTCAGCTTCTCACCTACAAATGAAAAAAACAAAAACAAAAGAAGATCGTCAAAACATCATTTAATATTGATGGACACTGCCAAATTACAGAGCTAGAAAGTGGCAGAGTTCTAGTGTGGTATTCTGGAAGTTTTCGGATGTGTTTGGTTTTCGGATCCAGTGAAGTACTAACTCATAGATTTCTTCACTTGAAAATAAATAATTCTTATATCTTATTCTTTCAAATAATGGTTACAGAAACCCGACAGATCACATGTAATGGATTTTTTGAAATGCAATCCTCAAAATGCACCTTCATGTTCAATTTAACTTTATTTGTAATCTTCATATTGCCATTTCAAGGGCATTTTGGTGCATTTTTGGTTTTATGCTAATGCAAATTTCCATATTTATGAGCAAAACCGTGATGTTATTCAAGGCAGAAAGTTCAGTTTCACATCTGCTTCAGTATAAAAAGTCACCAGAATTTGTGGGTTTGCTGTGGTTATTTTTCCACTTTCAGTAGTTCATTGTTGTTTCAGTTAGACAATGAGAAACCTTATGCACAAATATTTTCAATAAACTGAATGTGGGGTTTGCAATTTGAAGAGAAACAAATCTAATCTGAAGAGTGTGTTCTTAAAGGACACCACAGCAACAGCGCCCTCAGTCGTCAGGAAAAGCATGAAACATTTTTAAATGTTTTAAAAAAAAGTGTATTTTGCAAAAATTGTTCACCAAAAAGACATATTTTGTATACATTTCAGAGAAATTGATATTTGCTACAAACATATGCTCCAGTGTAAAATTTGTTTCCTGGACCCTTTAACTGATTGACAGCTGATTTTTGCGAAGTCCATACACTTTGCTACACAATACTTTCTGTTTTATAGCAGCCCCATTTAACTAAGCCCTAGTCCAAAGTCACGCGTCAGGTTTTTATAGTAGCTACTATTTATGAGAAAGAATCAGAAAATGGGTTCGAAAGCAGACTTATTGGGCTTGAAATGTTGCAATGTTCCTACCGAGTGCTGTGAGAACATGGCGCATCTCCGCAGCCGAGATCAGTCCGTTAGCCTCCTTGTCAAACACCTTGAGACCCTCCAAATAATCCTCAAACACTCCCTGTTCTTTACTCTTCGCAACGGCTACCAACATGGGCAAAAACTCCTCAAACGTGAAGCGGTCATCTGTATATAAGAACCAGAAAAAAAAGTACATTGTAACTGATATGGATATGGATGGATCCACACAAACAAGTCCATGCAGTGCTCAAGGGCGGATCCAGAACACAATTTTTTTTGGGGGGGGGGGGCCAAAAAATAAGTTGGTCCACCAAAAAGTGGGTCCAAAACATCCGAACATTTTTGGATTCTAGATACTGTGTGGTGCGATCTGAGGCAATTTCTGACCACTTTGACCAAATTTTTTTGGAGGAAAATATGGTGGTGTACGCAGTGCCTGCTTTTATTGTGACGTACTTATAAAAAAATTGTCCGTTTTTTGGGGGAGGGGCACCATGGCCCCCCTGGATCCGCCCTTGGCTGTGCTGAGGTGATTTTGGGTGGTACAGGGGTGAACAGGCAGGGCAGTTTTGGGGCAATTCAGGGACACAATGGGTTAACCCTTTAGTCAATTTTGTGCCCAAAACTACCCTGCCTGTTACTCTCTGTGGTGCCCAAAACTGCCCCAGTATGCCATGGTTTTATTGATGCTTTAATGAATAAACACAATCTAAAACAGTGTATATGTAGTCCAAGAACAAATGGGTTAAAAAGTGGCTGTAAGACTTCTGCAAAAAAAGGCAAAAAAAAATTGGGGGTACAGGTGTAAGGAGGGACTGGAGACTAGGCCAGGGCAAGTAGTGGATTTTTTGTACTCTCGTAATCCAAAAGAAATTACTCGCCAGTAGTCGATTTTTCGCGAGTACTTAACTGAATTCCCATAAAAGCAGAAGCATGACATAAACGTTAGTATGACGACAAATAACTACAAGCAAACAGCGAGGAAGTCCAACACATTCTTCTGCAATGAGTTATCCTTACTGTGCGACGTTTGGGTCATTTACTTGAATTCTTCTCTTTTTTTTGATGAATGAAATCCTAGAGAGAGAGAGGTGGAGGGGACGTATTAAGCCGTGAACCCTAAACCTTAAATTGCTACTCGCAAGTACCAGCTTCTACTCATGCCAGGACGAGTACTCGAGTAGATGAAAAACCACGAGCAGAATGAGTAGCATAAACTACTTGCCAGTACATGAGTAATCAAGTTACTTGCCCAGCGGTACTGCAGATCAGACTTTAGGGGGCGCTGTTCAAAGTGAATGGGACTGGACACTACTGGACAATAGGTGGCGCTATTCTTAGTGCAATATCCCAATAGAAACACAATTCTGGTAAACAGATAAGCAGTTTTCCTGACGAATTAAAAAATTGGTGAGTATGAAATCCCCTTACATCCCCCTCAAGCGACCCCAGACCGGACCACCCCCCCCCCCAACAATTCTTACATTCATCAGCTTTGCCTATCAACTTCTTGATCTCTGCAAGTGTTGGATTGAAGCCAATGCACCGGCAGACATTTCCGACGTCGGTGCTGGGGATTTTGTGGTCTCCGACTTTGTCAAACAGAGTGAAGATCTCCTTGTATTCTGGGGGAAACAAATCGGGAAGTTTTAGGGGAAAATACAAGAATGTCTTTCATTTCATACAAGAAAAAAAAAGATTGTTTTAATAGTCTCTGCATGGTTGAAGCGAAGGTCGAACGTTATCCATAACATCAGCAGTTGCTTTTACATAACCGACATACAGATCCTTGTCATTTGATTGGTGGAACTCACATCACGTGACATTCGTTATTGCTCCCATTCACGCCGCGGCTCAAAAAGTACTGTCCGCCCATGGGGAATGGGAAATACAATTGAACAGTTAGGATCATGACGCGGTATTTGTGTGCAAATGCATGCTGGCGGTGCGCGTTCAGCGTTGCTCGTAGCGCGTACTGTTCCAAAGAGCCAGCGCTACAGCGTTGGGTTCAAACATTTTCGTGAAGGAGTGGTTCGGAAGAGAGAAATACATTTTCCTCCAGTTTTGTATTGAAATTAAAGTTCAAATATATCAAATGACAAGGATCTATGTTAGTTATATAAAACAAATATTGAGTAACTTTAAATTGTGAAATGGGAGGAATATTATCGCTCGGTAAAATCTTGACTTTTCCAGTTCACTCGGCTTCACCTCATGAAATGGGAAAGTCCAGATTTTACCTTGCGATAATATTCCTCCCATTCCACCCAGAGCCACTCATTATTTGTATAATATCAACTGTCTGAGGAAAAACTATCATTGACATTATAATACTCTTATATTAAATGGGTTTCAATTGTTCCTAAATCGATCAAAACTTGTATTATAACATAAAAAAGAAAGATGGATACATATCACAATGTGTGCCTCGTAAGTCAATTTAAGTTTGCCTCATCAACTGACACTGTTGTTGCAAGATACTTTATTACAGCAGTACAAGAAAGTTAATTTTAAACTGTTGATTGTTCACCAAAAAAATTTTGAGAGAAATTATAACCCTGACTGAAAACCTTCAAAGTGGAATTTTTGTATTTAAAATTCAGAATAAAAATTAAAACTGCAATTGAGAATATAAAATTTTGAGAGGAAATAAGTGTGTACTTTAATTGCTTCAATTCAGTAACTCAAATAATTCGACTTTATTAGCCCATCAAAAAAAAAAAAAAATTGTATGCAAATTGAGCCAAGAAAGCCGGTTACCAAACAAATGTTGTAGCTGACTAGCGGTGGTCAACTGTGTACACTTTCAATGAGTAATTTCCCAAATTTATTATCCTAATAAGATACCTAGTACGAGCCACAGAATTTATTTGGACAACCCTAATCTTCCCCGTCTCCAAGAAGCCAATGCGGAAGCATTTGCATCCCCCACCCCCACCATCCCTCACTGGATGCACTGTAACCGGCAGCGCAATCTCCCCGTCTTGCATGGAGAGTAGGGCCATGTACATATAAGGTGTTAGCCAACCAGCTGTGTGCGTGTGTATGTCAGCCCATACCATTGGTGCTCACCATACATGGAGCCCACATACCAGACATAAAGGAAGCAGGGGAATTTTAAAGGGGCTCTCCTACTTTCAAGGGACTCTGCCCCTTGCATAAAATTGGGTGAGGAAAAGATGACAGGACACCATGAAATAAGTCTAACTTTTTTGACTTCTTCATTTTGGGGGCATTAGAAGAAAATATTCATCTTGAATGTGATATATCACCCAGATTGACACCTTGATGAGTATGGACAGTAAGTACACCAAAACATGCCAACAGTTCAAACAGAATTTTGCAAGGTTTGTTTTATATCTCAAAAACTAGCCATGTATGGCAACTTAGGCAAAACCCAGTGCAAGGGAAAATGATTGGTTTGCATTTATCAATAAATGGATAATTGAGAACATGCTTCAATTTCATGAAGCCGTGAAGCAATTGCTTAAAACAGAAAAATCTTTGCTCAGCCAAAGCACATTTCCAAGAAAAAAAATGTACTACGATGTAAATTGCCACTGACTGGTGTGGGCCTTTTTTGGTGTTTATTTTTATTTGACCATTTGTATTTTGATGGTTTGACTTGATTATCACTTCTTATTCCGAACTTCTTTATACACTCAGCATGTCAGTTTAATAAAGTCAGTCTTTTTTCATCATTTATGTAAAAAAAACTAAAACAAGTAGAAGCTTCAATTGTTGACATCTGAAGAGAGAAAAAAACCATTGACAGGTAAATTAACACTTGTGATATTCCTCTCAATATCACAAAGCAAATTGCTTACAAACAAAAATAACTTGTGTTATGTTTTACTTGGTTTTTATATTTTAATAAACAATTTTAAGACTGAAGTTGAGATCGTCATCCTTTTCTCCCTTTTTTCATATCTCCTCATGAAAAGCTCTCTATTTTTGCAAGTTTCATTGAGGCAATTTTGACCTAATGAACCAATAAATATGCTGTCTGATTTGTTTGGCATATTAAGCATCTATAGGTTGAGTGTGTCATCAATAAATTAATGAACACGCAATGTATACCAATATTGATCAATTCACAAGGCAAGAACTTGGCAAACATTTGGTCTCTTCGATGACAAGATTAAATGATATGTCCAACACCACAAGGCGTTAATCCCTTCCACAAATATTGTTTCTGTGTTCAGGTTTGATACACAATCAAACCAGAATTCTGTTGCAATATCCAATTATTTGAGATTCTGCTTAACCCCAGACCAACAAATGACATCATTTTCCTTAAGAGTTTGTTTCCTGTCAGAATAAAGGTTTCTTTGAGTAAGATTTTTAACATACTAATTCATCTTCAGTAAGAACTTTTCCTATGAAAAATGCTCCTACAACACCTTAGTGTCCACTAAAACAAGTCCTGATTTTAGTCACCCACAAAATGTATAACATCATAGAAATAAACCCTTACGGCCCCGCATCACTTTAAATCATTTATTCGTAACAAAAAGTGATCAAACTCAAAAAGTTTCCAAACAGCTTTCAGGTCCAGGAGATAGTGTCAATTGAAACCGATAGGGAAGCCTTTTTAGGAAGTTGGATCAGGAACTTAGTCCTCTCTTGCAGCATTTTTTTTTTGGGGGGGGAGGGGACGTCACATAAAACCGTAGACAATTACAGAAGGTTGAGGTCCAGGATAATGTCATTCCAGTTTTACAATTGCTCAACATTCCTTACTGTTATATTACAAAGAAAGGCTACGGCTAGAAACTACACATGCACCAATGGGAGCGGCTGAGCCCACTTCCCATAGACATGTGTGTGACTGCAAGTCGTAGCCATGTAATTCAGATGTTGGCTTACACACTGCACAAATACAATGAGGGTATAAAAGCATTATTCAGATGAAGTCAACTTGAGATGGTAAATTGATCCAGTTTTTTCCTAAGGTCACTACAGGAGCTTTTGTTACATTACAAAACAATCAATATGGTGGAATTCGTAATCGGTGAAATGTAAATTCGATATTGTGCTTTGCCCTTCATTGATATAAATTTACAAGAACTGCATACTGTATTTATTACAAAACTTGTTTCAAAAAGTCTATGGGTACATCTGAACAACCCGTATTTGCTTAGTTTAAAGTCAATTTTGAGACCTTTCTTTCCGGGCGAACCAAAAGGTAGCAGAGAAGTCAATCACTTCTGAGTTAATTGATTTTCTGATAACTAGCAAAAAAGCAAAATAGGTTTTTATTTTGAGGTCAAGATTTATTCTAACAAAACTATAAGGGGTAGTCTACACCACTGATTGTGAAAATTATTGAAGTGGTCAATTTAAGAGCATTTCAAGGACATATGTATCCACAGGATCATTGTAAAAAAAGTGAGACATTAAATTTACAACACTACCAGCTCGATCAGTAAGTTTGCGAGTTGGCCTGGCGTCATAAGGAACTGAAAGGATGGATTTTTTTCCATGGACCTGAAACTTGTCGACAGTTGACGTCACATTTGTCACTCAACTGAAACTTTGGCTAATGCACTATTTATTGAAATCAAGACCTTTTTCACACATACTTAAATTTCATTGTCATGAAACACACCAAAGAACCAAGCTTTTACAACCCTCAGAAATACAGCTGGGAATATATGGCCGGCTGACAAGCACCCATCAAAGCAGTCCACAACTTTGCCCCCCAAATAACTTGCTTTTCGCATTGTTTGATAAAAAAACAACCATTTCTGTTAAAGGGTTTTCTAAGTAAGATCTCAGTAATTTATCAAAACATACCTTCAATCTGGTCATCTGAGAAATTGCCAGGTTCCCGTGCCTTTAAAGAAAAAAAATTCAATTTCAATTCCAAACATTTTCTTTTTCGTAATGCAAACCGTAACAACTTGGACAATAAATTGTCTAGGACCAAATTGAACTGAAGAAAATAAGATAAAGAAAAAGTTGTATTGAATGAACATGGATATCTTTTAGGTGATGAGTTTGTTATCCCATAAATTACTTTGTGAACTCAGATGTTATCATTGAAGTTACACTCATCGCAGTTTATGAACTAATTAGATCACAAACTTTACCACAAACAAAATATCTCCAACAGATACTCAAAATGCCTGGCTTTGCTGGATGGGAAAATCTGACTTTAATAACATCCATGAAACAATCATTATATTCACAAAATAATTAACATATATAGCCAATTGTAGGTTCCAAAATAAGTGTACAACCAAATTTATAACTCATGAACAAATAGGTAAATTACATATGTAAGTTCAGAATACAACTTTTGAAAGAAGAAAATAGTCTTTAAGCACAGAAAAATGAAAGTTAAATCCTGAAATGTCTTAAATTAATCTACCAAGACAAGAAAAAAGTTTTCCGAAACTCCGGAAAGGAACTATGCTTACCATTGTGGTGATATTCTTTTAACGTTTGAAGACGTGAGGGTCCTTCGGCTAAATACGCTAAGCCCTGGCAGTGTTCTCACCGGCAAAAGCAATTTTTAGAAAAGACCAACTCAACCAGGCACCGACAACTTGGCAATCTGACAGGCTAGAGCAGACAGATGCATTCTGGGATGCCTGGTATGCGCGGAATGCCTGGTATGGTCTCTCTATCTTTTTTTCCTTCCTTGGAGATGGACTGTTCCATTCCATTTATGGGGGTATGATTGGAAGGAGCAAGGGTTCACATGTCAACTTGGGATTTTTTACAATCAATGAAATATGATACTACATTATTGCTCTATGCACAGAATAGTCCTGTGTTCTTGCAAATAATAAAATGACATTCGCAGCCGTAACTGTTACAGGAGTAAAAGCATTAAAGTACAATGAATTTCAAATCAACTTTTTTTTTCACCAGAAGTGATGTCAACATGACATTTTCTACATAGTTTTAGAAATTAAGTCAGTCATTTACATAGCTCTGAGATATCGAAACACTTCAAAAAACATTCCCAATAGTGCAATTACCCAAATACATAACAGAAATTATATTATAAAAAAAAATCAAGGTCTTCAAAATCGTATCTGACTTAAGCTCGTAAGAATTAATCGTGTTTGCTTTGAGGATTTAGTTTTCAAGTGGCAATCTCAATACCGGTTATCAATTCTGTAAACAGAAATTAGTATGGATTACATATTAAACATTACTCACACAAATGTTTCATGATCTGGCAACCATTGACACCTTCTCTGATTACACGCAATTTGTCTTTTCAAGTTATCGAAAGTCCGACCGTGTAGGATTGATGTCAAAATTTGAAATCATTTCAATTATTAGATTGAACAGTTTTGGCAGACTGGTGGGTTGGGGACTTATATTCAGTTTAACCAAAACTCAATCTAGCTCCCTTCCTCCCAAAAAGTGTTCGGCATTTAAAGGGAAAATACAACATTTGCAAACATCAAAAAATAAAACTACCAAATCATTTTGAAATACCTTGCTGGACTGTTAGTGAATGACAGTGTAAAGCATCCTGTAAAATCATGGCACCTGGTATACTGTCATTTTCAAGAAAAGTGGTATTTCAAAATACCAGCCCTAGTTGACCATCGCACTTGTTTCTGTTTCTTCTTAAATGGAGTCCGAGTCAGGGAACCAGACTAAAGGAAAATGATTGTTTTTCTTGGTTTTTATAGCATTTTCGAACCCAAAACCCCAAAAAAGTCAGTGTAACTATATTTGCTATATATTTCCAACCCCCCAATTCCATCCATTTCTGAAAATTACAGCAAAAGCAAATGATGCATATTCCCTTTAATCGTTGACTGCTGCGATGTGGGATATGCCATTTTTAACACCTGAGATGCGCATAGCACCAAGGTGAACTACAGGGCTGTCAACTTTGGTGATGGAGCTTGATCAGAAGTAATCATGCTAATGCAAGCGCAAAGCACGAAGACCTTAATGGCATGGGTTCAGGACGTATGGGCCCAAAAAAATGTGTTGGATTCTAGATGCTCAGTGGACAGTGGTGCAATCTGAGGCAATTTCTGACCACTTTTGATATCACCAAGTTTTTTAGCAAAAGATCCTCATCTACACATCATTTGTGAGTTGTATTTTTTTATTTTTTGAGCATGAGAAATCCTGTGTGTGCGTGAGAGAATGAGAACAACCTGAAGTGCGTGAGTCTCACGTTCAATGCGTGAGAGTTGGCAGCACTGGAACTATGCGCCCCGAGGGGGTTAGAAACGACATATCTCACATCACAGCAGTCAACAATTGTTTTATTATATGGTGCTTATAAGTCAAAACGGTAAATGGTTGTAACTTACTATGTAGGAAATACATTAAATCACTGCGATGCAACCCTTGATAACTGCAGGCTTTCCCACAGGACGTGAGACAGAGTGGTTGCAGTTCTCAGACACGAAAGTGCATGCAGGTTCTACACACACACAGTGTCTATTGTATATATATTTTTACAGACTGGACACGTGGCCATTCTTGACCAGTGAAATTACAGTATCAAGCACACGACATAACACTTGCATTGGTTTTTTGGTTTAGTTTTTTGGTTCATTCCCACCCAAAATTTGACGGAATTCTGCACATTTTTTTAATGGGTTTCAAAATGGTATATACTGCATTTTGGAAAAATGCTTTTCATATATTCCCCCACAAAAGAAAGGTGCATTCTATTTTTTGTTGTTTATTTAATTGTATCTACAAGGGCGGATCGAGAACAAATTTTTTTTGGGGGGGGGCCAAAAAAATTTCAGTCCCCAAAAAGTGGTCCAAATTTTTTTGGATTTTAGATGCTCAGTGGTGCGATCTAAGGCAATTTCTGACCACTTTGACCAATTTTTGTTTGCGGAAAAAATGGTGGTGTACGCAATGCATGCCTTGATCTGCCCTTGTGTATCTATAATAAAGAGACAACAAAGCAATTTTTTTTTCTTCCATAATAATTTATTATTTTTTTTCAGTCCATTTACACATTGCACACAACTTGTAATGTACACGTTACAGACACGTAGCTGAGATCCGGAACACAATACCGGCCAGCATGCTGCATTTACCTCATACAGAACAATGGGCTAACTTTATACCTACTTGTACAGAAAACAGTAAATTTGACAATTTCATTTTTATTTTATTTTTTTTTCCTTCAAAGTGTTTCTAAAACAAGTACGTGAACGGTGTACCTCAGGACTGGACATTGGGTGAAATGAACCAGAATGCAGTGGTTTTGTCGAATTTTTTTTTTTCAAAACAGTTCGAATGTTCGGAAGGTGTAAAAAAAAAATATCATAATATTATGTGGCATGGGATGAAGTGTGGGAACAAAGCTGAAAGAGCACGAAATAAGTGGATTTTTGCAACTTCAGGAGAAAGGGGAAAAAAGTGCAGCAAATATGTTGAAACGTATTTCCATTTTTCATGATTGTCAAAATTCTCCATGGAATTGGAATTAAAGCGGACTGTTATGATACTTCTCCCCTTCCACTCCCCCCTCCCCCCAAAAAAAATAAGAAGTAAAGGTGGAACGGGTCATTTCAGTAAAGCTTTGGCTCTTTCCTTTGACAAATTATGATGATTTCACAGCATTTCTATTAAATAATCACGCTTTATGTCGTCATGATTTTAACCCAAATGTTTGGGATCACTCCCCCCCCCCCAACAACTTTCCCTTTTCAACTTTTTCCTACACCGTCCGTTCCTTTTCCTTTGCAAAACATTTTGTACAAAAAATCCTTGTCAAATTACCGTTAACAAAATAGCAATTTTATTTCTTTTCTTTTTGACTTCCTCACAATGATTTGTTGCAAACCAATTAATTCGGAGGTATTTTTGATTGAGGACCAACCCCCCCCCCCTTTATTTTTCTGTCCCCAGCCCCTCAAAAAGTGGATAAAAGTAAAAAATTAAGTACATGATAAACTTTTCTATGGGATTTTAAGCTAAGCTTGCGCATCAGTATATTCTTATTCAATTGATCAGGTTGAGTTGATTTTAAGGGAGTATGCAATGCACAAAGTGACATTCTCATGACATGCGCACACCTATAGAGGGTGCTATTAGCCTCATCCATTGGGAGGTGCTTATATTAAAGAGTTGCAATAGGCACCACTGATATGGGCCATGAACCACTGTCATGGGGTATAGAGGATTATGGACCATAGGCCACTGATCAGGGCCAGTGATCATTGCTAAGAGCCATGGACCACTGCTATGGGCCATGGATAGGAACCAATACTACCGGTACATGTATGGGGTATGAGCACCAATACTACGAGCCATGGTCCACTGCTATGGGCCATGGGCCACTGCTATAGGCCTCTTCACACTAGACAAATCTCAGGGTTGACACGGGGTTGACGCATGGTTGAAAACATGGGGTGTTTCACACTTGAAAATGTTCAACCCTGCGTCAACCCTAGGATTTCACCCCAGGTTGAACTCAACCCTGAGCTTTTCAACCCGGGTCGAAACTCTCGCCAGGGTTCAAAACAGTAGTAACTGAGCGAAATAAGCTTGGTTTGCACAAAACAAGTCTGAAATGATATGGGGTTGAACATGATGTTTAACGCAGGGTTGAAAAATTTAAAACTTGACCCTCTGGGGCACTTGGTTTGCTCAGGGTTGAGTTCAACCCGGGTTGAGAGGCTCTGGTGTGAAAAGGCCTTGATGGCCCCCTGTCATGGGACATGGTATGGCAACACTGCTATCGATCATGGACCACTGCTCTGGGCCATGGACACCTGCAGTTGGTTGTGGACACTTCTGTGGGCCACAGAATGCTACAATGTGCCATGGATCACTGCTATGGGTCACAGACAATAGTATGGGCTAATGGTACTGGCCATGGGCCACTGCTATCAGCCGTGGACCACTACTATGGGCAATGGATAGGCACCAATACTATGGGCCATGGACCAACTGCTACGGTTCATGGTTAGGCACCAATGCTTTTACACCAAACGGATGCAATAGAATTGCACTACGCAAGAACAAGTTGCACTTCCTCAACTCGTGACGGCTATACCGTGAGGGCGCTATTGATATGGCTCCAAAAATAGTGAATACTACCGAAGTGCTGGTGAGTGCACCTACAATGTGCAATTATTATAGCCTACCAGGTTTTGGGATATATCACTGTGACGTTATCGCTATCGACTACTGGATTACTGGAATTACAATATAAACTGCAGTTGTGCGAAATGGTAACCGGTCAAAATGGTGGGGAACCAGTTTCATGAAAGTCACGGGAAACAAAATATAAAAAAACCACTCATCATCGTCATCATCGTCACCATGCGCCAATGGTAAAAGTTAGCATTTTTATTGGATTGTATGCAGGCACAAAGTACGGCTGAAAGTGATCGTGCTCTTGATGTGATGAATTGTGACTTTGCAGCAGACTAGTTGATGACTTCCGTGAAACAGGTTCCTGATATTTTGACGAAATTCTCCTCAATACCAGTGCATATTAAAAACACTCTTTTTTTTTGGCACAAATAAACGGTTTGATAGGCAGCATATAATGTGTGCATACGGCACTGCACAAAGCATACACGATCCTCCCTTCCAAAACTTTCCCAAAAACAACGACATCTGATGTTATGAAACCCTACTGAAATACTTCATTTATGCTACAGAAATACTCACAAGAAACAATCCTTTGGTATTTAAAATCAACCTATCGCAAATGATCAATTTGGTACCTTTTTTTCTTCCTTCAAGTTGTAACATAAACTACACGTAGTACACAATTTACATTTCATGATGAGAAAGTTTGGACAAACTCCATCGTGACAATTTTCCAAAAAATGAAAATTACTACCTAAAAAACCAGTAAAAACATATGACAGTGAATGAAAAAAAGCATGTAACCTACTGTACCCCAAAATTTGTTAAGTTTCTTTTTTAAAATAAAGTTTAGTTCTCTACTGAAAATTAGCTACCAAATAACAAGCCGTGACAGTATTTCAGGTTTTTGTTGACCCTTGCCTGCAAGAAGTAAAACAAAAAAAAATACATGCCCAGTTTTTTCTTCCACGTAATAAATTCTTCCAATGTCTGTGAAAACTTTACAGGTCAACGGTATCGGGTAAAAATGGAAATTTTCGAGTGAGTATTTTCAGTTTCCCAGAAAGAACAAAAATAATACTGTACATTAAAAAACAGAAATAACAAATTTCTTGCACTGATTTTTACTGTCAATATTATTTGACATCATGTTCGTTCTGTGAAGTGACTGATTGCCGGATGTGGAGCCAACAAGGAAAGGGTGGAGAATTATTCCCTCGGTTAATGTAACATTTGGGTGACAAAAATCATATTTTTTTTCTTCTCAAATGCAGAATTTTGCACATTCTGAAAGGGGTCATTTTCTACTGTGAATGTGAAAGTGTTTCAGAAATGACGAGGGCCAAAGACCTGTGAATGACGTACATTATCACGTCTCTCCACTCTAAAACTGTAAAATAAATAAAATAAAACAAGGAAAAGTTACTTCTAAAGGCTAAGTATGTATGTCTCAGTATTACCACTTCTACGACATCTACCCTCGAGATAGTTGAATACAAGTTGCACATGCAGTGATTGTACTACACAAAGTTCAAATCACACACTGAGTTGCACTTTCAAAATTAAAATAACCATGACAACCGACCCCAAAAAAACTCTAGAAGATGTGCTTTATGCAGGTCAAGCTTGGAGAATGGGCTTAAATATCAAATGCAATATCAGCTGAATAACAACAGGACTTTGTGTACAAATGAGGTTTCAGAATGCTAGCCAATGAATTTATCGTGTTTCCCGGGAAGAATAGGCCGGAGACGAAATGATGTCACGCTTTGTTTACATGGGCCTTTTCCTACATAGTAGACGGTCCCCACTTTATCTGGCGTCCCGACTTCGCTCCCATAGGAAAGCGCATGTAAACAAAGCCATTACGTCATTACGTCTCAAGTCTATTGGAATTGCAGTTTCGAAAAAGTGGGAGAAGTCTAAAGAAGTGAATTGCTACGGCAGAGACTTGTGAGCTTTTTCAGAGCTGTTCCACAATTTGAGCCAATTTATCAAAAGCGGATATTTCTGTTTCTATGCCACGGCCAGATGTTAAAGGCATAGCCCCATCACAGGTACTGGAAAATGAGGATTTACAAAACTTCAGGGAAAATCATGGAAATTAGTCACGGAATTAAAAAAAAAATTGAATTTTTTTTACCAGCCATCACAAAGGAAAGAATTTCTGTCTGGGGGTCACATTTGGAAGTTTTGAAGGTTTAAGATTGTTGCAGCATTCCTATCTTTGAACACGTAAACGTAAAACTAAACACAAAGTTTAAAAAAGAGAGGAGTTAAAACGAGTCACATGGGGGCTATAAAAGGGGGTGCCAATTTTCCGATCAGAAATCCCGCTCAGCAGACAAGAAATAGTAAGCACACTCACCGGTCACCGGCCAAAATCCAACGCAACGGATGCTGTCAGTTTGGTTGGTTCACAATTAAGCGTACTATGTCAAACAAACCTGCTAAGCAGAACTTCCGAATTTATAAAAAACTGACACCCTGGTAGAGGACCAACGATTCAAACAAAAAACACAAACTGGGCTAAATTTCTTTTTCGTTTCAAACATTAAAATATATATTCTTACATATACGTCCATCATGTGATATAAAGTGTGCTTCTACAACATTCAAAGTTTTCCTACCTAACAACGCTCGACTACAAAAAACTACCCACACGGCATATACAACATAAGGTCAAAAACTTTTAAGTATTTTCGTCTCATAATTCCTCTTCGATGCAAAACGATTTTATTTCTTTCTGATTTTTTTCTTTCTGTCTCTGCTATCAATTTTGAAAGACGCACACAATTTTCAAATACAATTTATTTTTGTCTCCATTCACAATTTACTGAGCCAAACTTATCGGACCAATTCATTTCCGTGATGCTTCGACATTTGTTTTAAGAAAAGCTGTTTATAATTAAAATGCCTAAAAAGCCGACCGAAAAAAAAATATACTAACAATTGTATTAATTTACAAAAAGAACAATGGGACTATGTGGACAGCTGGTGTGATAGACGTTGATTGTAGTCTCGCTCAGGAACTTGAAGAGTGAAACTGGCACTAGATAGACTACTGAGGGCGCCCTGACTTGCTTCTGACGACGGGAACCTGATGAGAACGGTGTAATTGGAAACCTGCTCGTTGGGATCAACCTTGACATGATACAAAACACGAGAAACAAAAAAAAACAAAAAAAAAGTGCCACAATGAAATGAGTTAATGTCGGTGGGTTAATGTGTGATTTAGTAATGGGCATGAGACATGCAGTTATTAGGCAAAAAATAAAAAATCACTAAAAAAAACTCTCAGTTTGGACATTATTATTTATACTTAGTGACTGAGTCAATCAGTCAGTTTTCTCTGACCATCATTATAACCTGGTTAAGCATTCTCTTGATAACCAACAGAGTTTGCTGACTAAAACGTTGAACTAGCATCTCCAGTTTTTCTCAGAACCATATCTCATTTGAAGATACAGTAAACTCCGGCTAAACCGACATCGTACAACTCGTCAAATTGCTCAAGTCGGCCGTCCAAGTCGCTTAAGTCCCCATTGTCCGTAATGCATTTCCATTGAATTTTTTATTTCTAAGTCGGCTTTTAAGTCGCCATTTTGCTCAAGTCGTCGTGTTACTCTTGGTCCCCTTTCCATAAAAAGCATTACAAAATCCTTTGTGTAAGTCAGCATTCAACAAATCACGCATTGGCATCGACTTCCTGTACTGCGGTTGGCAAAGTGTCGAGTGAAAAGTGGTTTCGCATGGCTCGTGATCGCTGCATGCATCGCTGTCATACATGGATACAGAATTTAGGACTGTTAAGTGTCCCCCAAAACTTTGTTTAGGCGACACAACAAATGTCAAGTAGAGAATGAGTTCGTTTTTTCTCAATCATACTGGTCGTTCGAAATTGGTACAACGATACTGGTCGCTATACAACTTATTGTACCTTGACTTGCATTGAACATGTGCTTGTATTTCTAACATGCAGAGGCTAAGCTACTGTAGTTGAAGCAATCATCTGAGAGGAAAATGCCTTTGTGGATCTCAAGATGTGACAGGTTGCCTTACCTGGTGATATCCCACACATGGACTCTGTCCGTCGTTGGGGCACCATCTGATCTCCCCGCCGAGTTTCCCAGCATCCTCTAGGATGGTCAACACCGCCTTACAGGTCAGGTCTGCCGAAAGATTGGTGACTTCTAGAATTTCAGGAACAACTACGAAAGGACGAGAAATTGGATCGTGAAAGAAAGACATATTGGAAATCGGATGAGGTCAAATCAATATTCGGTCAAAGAATTTTGAGAGTCTTTGTTGAACTGAAAACTGCTAAAAAAAAATCGAGCAACAAATAAATATACAGGGTGGATAAAAAAAACACGAAACCGAGATATTATTGCTAATTGGAACAGAAGTAGGGCACATGTGAATCAAAGGGAGTAGCCTCTGTTAGGGTTGAATCTCCTCTTTAAAATGACACCCTGATCATGTCATTACATTCACGGTTGACTGAGCAGTGATCAATTTTATGAAAGGGTCTATTTAGGGAATTGCGCCACTTTTCATGGTGAAATGTCTTTTTCCCCCCACCTGCCTTGATTGGCAACCATAGCCTTTCACTCTGTGACAAATGACAACACAAAAACCACAATTGAAAAGTGGCGCAATTCTCTAAAATAGACACTATTTACAAATTTGATTCTACAAAAACTGACATACATTATAGATAATGCATTCTAGCGATGCATTCCTGTATCATACTGACGTTCCCGACTCACACCGAACAAATGGTTTTTAAAGTGGCTAAATTCGACCCAACTACATTTCGGTTTCACACTGACGAGTGCATGCAATTGCTCCTTCTTGTTTCAAACACCGATCTTAATTGAGAGCTGGGAATAATTTACTTCTGCACAACTCTACAATGCCAGGTTGGAAAGTGTGTGAGGCAAAATAAAATATATGCCCAGGTTTTTAATTCTGTGCAATTTTTACCGGGTGTTTCTACAGGCTCTGGTTGACCGACTGCCTCCGAGTGCTGGATCTTACGTTGTCTCCGCGGCGCTCTTGGAGGACGAACTTTGTTGAATTGACCAGACCTAGTACTTCCTGTAATAGAAAAATGACCAAGGTCAATGAATCAGATACCTTGGTGAGGGTGTGCTTCTGAGTAATCGTTTGTAAAGGGAGAATACATAGGCCTGCAGTGCAGGCCTTAGGGACGTGTCTTAAAAGTCTAAATAGTCAGAATCTTCTTAATGGAACAGTTCGTTCCCAGATGGACTATTCCATTGTTTTGTTCAGAATAGAGGCCGTTTTAGTAAAACAACAAAAAATGTTCAATCAATATAATGGTCCAGACCTAGCTCAAGGTACGCAATTCAATCGCTACATATTGTGGGCACAAATTGCTCGTCAGCAACACCCTGCAAGACGGAATTTTTATGGCGCTGCTAAGTAGGCAATTTTTATTCTAAAAGAACCTCTGTTCACTTGAAGGGGACCATCGGCTATAAGTACTGCAAAGAACATGTGACTCCAACAGCAGAATTTGCAAAAGAATTTTCATCCTTACCATATTACCATATCTATGAAAGATACTCAAGATTCCAGAATTTAAAGTAAAATTTTCTAACGAACCATTAAGCACTGCTATGGAATCTGGCCCAGGGGGTGATTTCACAGAATTTTTGAGCATAGATATTTTCTACGCTAAGAAATTTATTTGCTGAGCAAAAGCAGGTTACCAGCCAATATATCATACAATGTATAGTGTATTTAACTGGTTCTCAACTGAATGACATTAATTCGCTAAGCAATCATTTTTCAGCTTGGCTGCGCTATGAAGTAACGCTTAGGGACTGACCTCTTTCTTGCGGGCTCATTCTCATGTATGTCGGCCCAGGACTCTGTGACGGCGACACTCCGGGGCTCTGCATGGAGCCTTCTGGTCCGTACATCTCCCAGCCTTTGATTGCACGTTGCTCCACGCCGTAAGCTCGTCGCGAGTGGGGGTGATATTGCAACAGAGTCTGAGGAGGCATTGGGTGGCCTGCTAACGTTCCTGGCACCGATTGAACATACGGATTTGACGTCACAATCTGAGGTTGCTGTTGTTGTTGTTGTTGTGGCTGTTGCTGTTGTGGTTGAGATGGCGGGCGTTGACCAGCCATACCTGGGGGGTAATTCATCAGCTGCTGTTGGTTTATCATTACTGGAGTCGGGGCACTTGGGGAGGTCGGACGTTGCTGTTGCATTTCCGGCTGGCCGCCCTGTAAGGCAGGGTGGCCGGCCATGTTGGCCGGCTGGTAAAATATCGGCAGAGATTGACTGAACGGTGGCAGTTGCTGCTGCTGCTGCTGCTGCTGTTGCTGTTGCTGCTGCTGTTGGTGATCCATAGGAGGTTGGTACATAATCTGCGGTTGACTCGGCTGCTGCTGTTGTTGCTGCTGTTGAGGGGGTAACACACCCTGGTAGCCTTGCGGGTACGATACTTGCTGTACTGGTGGCGCCATGGGCTGCTGGGGACTCACCAGCCCACCCTGCGTTTGGTACAAGACGGGTCCCCCCGGTGGTTGGCTACCGGGGGACACCAGTCCTAGTTGATGCGGGCTGCTGGTGGGAAGTTGTTGGGACTGAGGTTGGACTTGTTGGAGGCCCTGTAAGGAGTGTTGCTGGGGAAGGAGTTGAGATGGAGGCGAGGGGCGCATCATTGGTCCTGGAACACTCACTTGTTGCGACTGGGGAACTTGATGTACCACCTACAAACGACAAAGAAAAACAAAATTGTAAAATATTCCTGAAATCTACTAATGCAGAGTAGAAATGTCCTGGATTGATAAAATGATTCTTAACCCTAACCCCCTAGGCCCTTCTGGCTAGGAACCATCCTCAATCCTGCAAAAACCTCCAATTGTCACTATGTACAAACTGGATTCAGCCTCAATCCTCCAAAATCCTCCAACAATCACTGTTGATGGGTTGAGGCAGAGCCGATGACATTCAGAAGCAGTGCGTATGAAATCAAGCATAATGCAGGGCTCAATTACGCATGGCTGAACATAAACAATGCAGGGTGCAACCTACGAACTCGACACAATGCATCCTCCAAAATCCTCCAAATCCGCCTGGAGGATTTTGGAGGATTGGGGATGGGTAGGGTTTAGGGTTGCCTAACAGAAGTTTTTTATGACACATAAAAGGACCCTTCCAGTCTGTCACCACCTTTGGTCAGGTGACCACGGCAGCTTTGTTAAACTCGGTCTCAAGCACTGTAGTAAATCTACACAAACCAAAAGGTAGGCGTGGCTTTGGCCAATTTTTGAGGGTCCTTAATTGTTGATCCCTCCTAACATTGTAAATTACAAGTAAATATTGAGTCCTACTTTTTTGGAATTTTTGGAATAAACTTGACTGATGTCAATTTCAAGATGTAAAGAATCCTGAGCGGTGACTCGTAAACTAACCTGGGCATGTTGCTGCGAGGGCGGCTGCCCCATCGGCTGCGGCTGGTGCTGTTGAGAAGCTCCCTGAACCCCGGGGGAACCCATCCCAACATGGCTGACAGGTCGCACGAAGGAACCCTGCATGTACTGCTGCGCCACCGAGACCGACTGCTGCGTCTGTTGCTGTTGATGTTGCTGCTGCTGTTGCTGTTGCTGTTGCTGCTGCTGTTGCAGTAACTGATGCTGCAACTGCTGCTGATGTTGTTGTTGCTGCAGCTGCTGAGCTATGTCACCGCCGTCGCCGCCTGACAACTGCCTGGTGAAGTGGAGCTGCTGCATTTGTGCAGTTATATCTGGATATTCCTGCATTTAGAGATGAAATGATGCCAACCTACTTAACAGATTTTTCTGATATAACATGAAACATCAAATTGGTAACAAATGAAAGTGATTTGTATTGTAGTAAACACCACTTTATTACTATATTCGACACGGTTCATGAAAGTCTTGGCGTAAGTTTTTTATCCTAGCCTTGTGCTTGTCTTTGAAAGAAAGTATTGAGTGCATTTTGCCGGCAAATATGCATATTTTGTGAAAAATTTGTCAGTTTGCACACACTGGCTCTGTACTCGCAACTGGCGACCCTAGCTTAATTCTCTTTTCAGTAAAATAGATTTGCTGTGTTATGTAAAAAGACTTCTTTAACCCTAACCTCACCTAAAGCTACAAAATACTACTCAGTCGTAACCTGTACTATACATTTCTTTCCATACAAGTGTGCACAACACATGTAGTATTCTGTGGTATTAGGTCCTTGACCCCCAAAGAGCCCTTAAGACGTCAGGGTTTATACAAGTTAAAGGCCAAACAAATAAAAAAGTTTCTAATTGATAATTAAAAACCTCATAAAAATTACCAATAAGCTTCATGAGACGGATAAACAAAATTTAAAGAGTGTTCGTGGCAAATGATGCTGACAAGAATTTGACGATTATTTTTATTTTATTTTGCAGCACAGAGAGAGACTGTCCATGAAAAAAATCTGAAATAAAACAGTAGGACATCAGAAACGCTTACAAACAAGACGTCACCACAACTAGGTTGCATACCCCTGAGTGTTGATGGTGTACCATCCCGTGCTGCTGTTGCTGCTGCTGTTGCTGCAGTTGCTGCTGCTGCTGCATTCCACAAGGTTGGGAGAGGGTACCCGGAGATCCAACATGACCGCCAACGGCCTGAAACTGGCCGGCCATTTGTTGATGTTGCAAGTGCTGGGACGAGACCATTGGTTGTGGCTGCTGTTGTTGTTGCTGCTGCTGCTGTTGCTGCTGCTGCATGGCATGTTGCTGCGACATCATCTGCTGTTGGGTTGGGAAGGTGTGGCTTGGCTGGTTGGGTAGGCTAGTGATTGGCATGTGCTGCTGCTGTTGTTGCTGTTGCTGCTGTTGCTGGGTTGACATGACTTGTTGCTGGTTGACGTTCTGTGGCTGGTACACCATCGGCGTTCCGTCTGGGTTTAAAAACGGTGTGCCTGACAAAAGACAGAAACGAAGAGTGTTATTCCAGATGAACCATACTCAACAATGAAGATATTTTTCTTCACACTATTCATCTTTTTACAGCAAGGCTAGTATTTTACATGTTTCATGATAACAATTCCATGATGATGACAGAGAAGCCCTGCAGGTACGCCAAGTGACGTGTCAGTCTCAATAACGTGAGGTGGTTCTCAGATGAAGCTGAGAGCACACACCTCAGGTTCTCCTCAAACCACCTGTCTTTATTGAGAAGGTCACTTCACTTGGGGTATCCACCAATGTCTCCCTCATATCTCATTTCTATAAAACAATAAACAAAACTTCTAAAGTGTGGCAAAGGTCTCGCAAAAGTACTGAGGGAGGAAGAATCATGATTCCAAGTAACCAAAGGGGGAAAGGTAACCTGTTTGTGGATTGATGAGCACGCTTCCCGGAGGCACAGACTCAATGTTGGGTGCAGCAAACAGGACCGGCTGGTTGATGGTCCCTGGCTGGGGCGTCCCCTGAGGCGACCCGGACTGGACTAGGAGTGGCACCCCCTGACTGCCAGGCATACTGCCGGCCCAGGTGACCTGGGTACATTGGTAGGACTGGGGGTTGGAGACGGAGGGGGTGGTGGAGTAGGGGGCGGTGGAGTAGGAGGGGAGGTGCTGCTGAACTTGGCTGATGGTGCCTAACGAGGGGTGGTACTGGAACGTAGGGGATGGACGGACGTTGGGACTACCAGAACCTCGCTCTGAGGAATCTGTGTGGGTTGGAATAAAAACCAAAAGAAAAGATTTTTGAATATTCATAATATGCAGCAAAACCTACAGATACAATTACGCACAGAGCGAATCAACTAAGAAACTGCAATAGATAAAACATGAAGTTTTGCCTGGTTACCTGTTCCCAGTAATGCTAAAGGGTCCGTGAAATTAATTTTTCTGAGGATTTTTATGACTCAAACACATTTAAAACAGCTTTGCCAAGTAACTTTGACTTTCCACCTCCTTTGTAGCAGTAAAAGGGAGAAATTCCAACAAGGAAATACATCTACAACTAGAATGTGGAAGCAACAGTAAACTGAATTCTCACGTTCCCAACTGGGTAATCCAACACTCCAGGTAAAAAAAACCAAACACGTACATGCATGTAGGCAAGGAAGCAAGATTAACAAAAAAGCCTTCCAAATTCCCAGTCGGGTACAGCTGTACTTTCGTCCACCTTTGACTTTCAGCGCCCGTGTTCGAACCCTCCAGAGGGTACATAGATTTAGTTAATCTTGGTCTCGACTTGATGTTGTGAGTTTCCTCTAGGATAATTGGACTATTCCCCGCTAAAACTAGAACTTCCTTCCCAGTCTCCTCTCCTAGGGCAATCTTGCCCTGTCGAGTGATTCAGCGGGGATTTTCTGGGATTGGAGTCTTCTAAGAAACTCTTGGCTCATTGCCAACAGGAGACTCTAAAGGCCAGTTCATACTTGATGCGAATGCGTATTTGAAGCAAATTTGACATTATAAAACATTCCCTGCGAAATTTGCCGGAGCCGAAATATGTTCAAACTTTGCGAATTCGCCGCAAGGGTACTTGCCGTGACGTCGTAAATTCACGTTTGCGTTCCCTTTCGTGCCGATTATGTTTCAGCCTTTATCGCTTCTTTTTTAGACCAGAATTCAACATGTTAAGTCTGTGGTATGTTCCAGACCTTCCAGTGGAGCTGGCTATGCAGAAAACATAGCTAAGTACATTTTAATACCTGCTTAGCATAAAAACCAGTGACAATGAGGGTGCTGCAACAACTTTTTCTTGGAACAAACAGTAGCAATGTCATGTTTATTTAGCGACTTCAATTTTGATAATCAAAGATGGTGCAAATGTAATTTCTGAATTGTAGTAAAATGTAAATCTATATAGCCTTAGGCTCAGGTCTCTTTGTATCCTAAATTGTGAGGTTACAGCACCAGGATTTGCCAACACAAATATGGTCTCTTTTAGACGACTCAAAACAACTTGGCAAATGGTTACGTTTTGAAGAACGTATTCAGCCCTTGATGACCTTGCAATTTAAAAAAACCAATTTAATACCCTGGTTATCTCTCAGCTTACCTACTCTTGGCAGCTTGCCAAGGCTACCTCGGCTACCGAGACTCCCGCTGCTGCGACTACTCCCGCTGCTGTCGTTACGCATCAGGATCTTGGTGCTCAGACCGCTACCGGCGAAGCTGCTAGCCTTGGTGACGGCGGGGATGGACGGCCGCTCAGACCCGCTGGAGGAATCCACGCTGCTCCAGGGACGGTCCTGCTTCCAGTGGTAGGTGGAATCGTCCGAGGTGCCGCTGTTCTGACGACTGCTAGGGGCCAGGGGACCGGTCCGCATGGGTCTGCCAAGCGTAGGGTTGAAGGTGGACTCTCTACGATCGTTGAAGTAACGTGGAATTCAAAGTCTTAATATTGGGCATTGCCCAAGCAGGAGGCCATGGTTAAGTAGCCTCCTAAGGGGAAAGCAGGATGTTGTGGGTTCGAGTCCCACCCAAGCAGAAAGAAGCTTTCGGACAGCCTGAGTTATACAGTGCTTGTAAAAAAAAATTTGGTGGAGGGCAAAAACCCAATATTACATTTTTATCTTCCCAATTTACGAGGTCATGGGTTTCAATTCTTATATGCTCAAGCACTTGGACAGCACAGAATATGGAGTACACATTAAAGGATGTAATAGGCAAATTCTTGTATTAAAACAGCAGGTATTAAAATAACAGTGAGCCAATTGCAGTTTAAATGGGAAATTGTTGCCAATTTATACATGGTCATGTTTAGTTACGATGTTTTATTTCTTCACTTAACAGGAAATCGCTGCCATTTTGTAGATGGTCAAATTTACATGTAGTTATGTGGCTTTCTTTCTTCGCTGAAACAATATGTAATCTTTGACACCCCCACAAAAAAAAGGAAAAAATTGAGAAATCTTACCTGACGGGAGATTCTATCATGATAGTACCCTCTTGAGATGAACCCGACTGAACAAAAGAACAAGAAAGCACAAATAATAAATAAAATATTACGAACAAATGGACTGGGTTTTTTTTTAACCAGGGAGATTTTTTTGTTTTTGGTAGTTTGGTAGCAATATTTATACTTCAAAACCGGGAAATGACGGTCAGGGATCGCTCAGGAATAAAACAATCTTTTTATTTCCAACAATCAACCAAACATCAACTGGAAACAGACAAACTGTAGCGTACGTTTCCTCTCCTACATGTAGATGATTTGATAACTTCCCTTTTGGCCGCTCAAAAGACTGACTTCAAATCACGCAAACAGAGACTGTAGGTAGGCAAATTCTAGTCAGGGTTGGTACCAAAAGAAAAAAAAGCTGAAGTTGTGGTGACGAAGCTTACGTCTTGGTTGAAGATCCTGGCTCTGGCTCGCTCGTATTCCTCTTCCCGCTCCTCATAGGATTTACTCTTCTTGTCATCCTTGAGCTGACCTAACACGATGACACCACCCTCAAGTTTCTCATAAATACCTTTGTCCTAAAAAAAAGAATAATCAAGACGGTCCCATTTGATGCGTGCATGAACTTCAGAGGGCCAAAGAGCCAGCGTATTGTCCTCTGAGTCACTGACTGAGCGAGTGAGTCACTGACTGACTCCCGAGTTACTGACGGACTAACTGACCGAGTCACTGAGTATAAATAACATCCTGAACCGAGTCTTTCAGATCCAGCTCAACTAGTTGAGTACTCAATTTTTGTATTTACTCTGGAAAGTGATACATGCAAAAATATGAATTTTATAAAAAGATTACTAAGGCTAAAAAAAAAAAAAATTCCAGTCTCTGGTCAGACCAAAGTTCCGGAATTGACGCGGGGACGCGGCTTTTTTTTTCTTTTTTTTTTTCTTCTTCTTCAAGCTTGGAGTGTGTACAGACAAGGTGGGGTACTATTTTGCTTTTTTGGTGTCCTCATGTACATTGGTGTCCTCCATAATTTGCCTTGGTGCTCTCGATCATTTGCCTTGGTGCAATTTCCCATTCCTTGGTGCTCTTTGGTAGAAAAAACTTGAGGAGGGCGGCAATAGAGGGCGCTGTTGGAGCTACCGCAGAACATTTTGGGAAAAAAAAAGATTGACGCGCATGATTAAAATCGACGCGCGCGCTGACCAGAGACCGACTTATTTTTTTTTTTGGCCTAAGCTTCCAATGTTGAACATTTTTGACATTTTGTTTAATTAACAGTTTTCAGTAATTTACACTAACCATTCATAATTCCAGACCACAAAATTAATCCAACCTTAAGATTTTCAATGCAAAGTTTTAGAACGATCACTTCAAAACAGTCACACTACTGTATTAATGATTACGACACAATTTTTCACACACGCAAATGGTCTTCTAAAAGCAATAAGTTTCAGCTTACATAAAGATCGACATTACAAGGTGCACAGACACACTGCAATCTCTTTAATACCTCGTCATCCTTGTCTTCAAAGCTTGCCGTGTCCCGTTTCAAGATCCGCTTGGCCTGAGCGTCCTGAGGCTCATCCTTAATGTGCTCTCGGAATTTCTGCTCTGGTCTGAGAGATTGCATTATAAAAACACAACTTTTTACTGCAATCGTCAACATCAATGGACAAAGACATAAACTGGTCAGTTGTATGACTTTTAATTAAAACTTATTGCAACTGTTTTTTGACGGGTGCCAGAGTTTGACTGGTAATAAATCTTGATTATTAAGCGGTATCTCAGTATTGCTGCCCTAAAAATTGATCATTGGCTTGAGTCAATTGAACTCTTTGACTACAGAATGGACTGCCTTAATTAGACAAAAATTAAAACAATGTGTAATTATCCATTAGCTATATTGGCAGGTGTCATTTGAGCCGAAACGTCAACTTGATGTATGTCAAGTGTTCCACCCATGTATCACCTATGTATCCCCCCAGTGTGCTTCTGTTTTTAAATCGTCTGACCAATCTGACTGAGCTTACATTCTGGTGTTGGGAGTCTTGTTGACGATGACCGACTTCCCAGCCTGGTCCACGTTATGCTCCAGCCCAAAATACGCAGCGACACGATGGACGATCATACGATGGTAGGAAGTCATGGGGGGAAACTTACGTACATGTTCTCTGCGGAAAATCACCAGCAAAGAAAACCAAAACAAACAAGCATGTAATAACTGAATGTGCCAACCTCCTGATTGCAACTAAAGATTATGGCTAGAACATTTTCACGCATTCTTCTCTGCCATTGACCTATCGCGGTAGAATCGGGTCAACGCAGCTTGTGAAATATTGTCCAATTACATGATATACAAAAGGACACGGAACGCGCAAAAAATCTGGGCTTAACGTACAAAATTCCACAGGGTTGTCTAAAGGGCTAGCTAACTCGCAAACGGAATAGAGTGCCCATTTCTCTTTCGAAATCTTTCACTCTTTTGAAATAGAGTGCCCCATTCTCTTATCTCTCTTTCGAAATGATTGGGCCAGACTCAAGTCCATGAAATGCTTTGTGAGGATCGCCACACCTCCTCCACAGCAAGTCTGTTACCTTCCCAGCATTGAATAATGCTGGTACCCATTTAACACCTGGGTTGAGAGGAGTAATTGAGGTAAAGCGCCTTACTCAAGGGCACAACACGCATGGCCACGGCAGGGCTCGAACCCACAATCTCACGATCATGAATCCTATGCTCTACCCTCAGACCAAACATGCTCACTAAGGGTCTCCAAATGGTCTCCCCAAAACTCTCCCATTCCTACCGTTGGGGGTACTTGTGCTCAGAACCCATACAGCTAGATCATTTTGTGGACCCCACTGTGTTCACTACAGCAAAGTTCTACTTTTATAAGGTCCAACACGGGAAGAAATCAGAATCCTGTGTAAATTCACATCCTTACAGTTTGCGTGACTTACTTTTGGTTTTGGATAAATTTGCACAATTCTTGTTCAAGTTTAAGCAGCATTGTTCTGTCGTTGGGTTTCTGCAGCGTGTCTACAATGAACTGGTGTAGGTCTACACCGCTGGAGTCTATGTACAGTTCCTTCTCTTGGCTCGGTTCTGTGAGATAAAAGAAAACAACCAAAAACGTTTTTAAACCACCTTCGATGACTGCTTTCTTCCAAACGATACCATTTTGTACGGAATAATTTCAGAGTACTTAGTGCCACACATATCAACACTTTCAGAAAACTTGTTCTCACTGAATCGATTGGTCCATTTCCAATGTTCCTACATGACATTAAAGGTAGAGCAGATCATTAGCAGCTATCCAAAAAGTAACTGACCAAATTATTGTTAAAAAGTGTACTTGGTTTTAAAGATAGTAATGGCAGTAAACTCCCTGTGAAATTATTCCTTCTGGCATGCTGTCATTTTGAAGAAAACAATAAAAGAAGGACATTTCCAAAGACGAGGCGAGTGGCGCCTTTTTGGAAATTCCCGTTTGTAGTTGGTTTGTAATTGGTCTAATCCGTGAATGGATGCGCGCACGGTTGCTATTATTTGTTGGTTCAGGGCGTGACATCGTGTAGCTATAATCAACTGAATGAGAACGTCTAACAATTTTGGGTGCAATTCAAAATATGACTCGGCAACTTTTGAATTGAAATTGAGATCCTAGAACACAGTTTTCTCAGTATATACAGCATTCACAGAGCTAAAACTTCCTCAGGTTTAGTTGTTAAGCACCCGTCTTTAGATTTTGAGCACTTTTGTTGCTTCAAAGAAAACAAATTCACAAATGACAAATGATCTACATGTGCCTTGAATATCTAGTAGAGTGTTTGATTTAAAATGTATGTACCATCAGACAGAGGAAAAACTTTAACGCAAAAATTTAATGTCAATAAAAAATAAATACATATTAATGTGTAATATAAATTTACAATCTCAACTGTGTCTACTTGATTTGTCAAGTGTTTCTCTCAAAAGTACTGGATTATACAAATGTATGTACAACTTGCACAATACACCTGACGATAAATGCTGGGCCCAAAAGGAAACTGATCAGTACTTGAGTTCAAGTGTGCTTACTACCACATTCAGGTGATCAACGGTTAGCGAAACATTCTGTAAGTTGACTTGGCTATCAGTCAAGTAGCGGATAGGCTGGATGTTAAGTGCCAGCTTATTTTTACTCTGACTGAGTGAGTCACGGACTGAGTGAGTGACCGAGTTACTGGCTGACCGGCTGCGCTACTCAGTATATTTAACCCATTAGCCCTCACATCGCCCAAAACTGCCCTGCCTTTTACTCATCAGATCGTCTCCAGCACTCTGTGGTTTTATTTGATTTATGGAGGTAGTAGCAGATCTAGAGGGGGGGTTGCAACCCGTCCTTCAACCCGTCCTTCAACCCGTCCTTCAACCCACCCCCCCTGTTCAGCCACTAATGCTATGATACTAGTAAAATGGGGCAAAAAAAATGGAATGCTAACGTTCCTAAATTTATTCTCAAATTGCCTCAGAATGCAGAGAAAGCATCGTGGATTTCAAAAGTTTTCCAGACCCCCTAGCAAGGCGTGCCTTTGGCAACACCTTCACTTAATCCTCCCCCACCCCTTTTCAGTTAAAACCCCCCTGTTTCCTGAAAGCTAGATTCGCCCCTGGGAGGAGTAAATACAATGTAATACAATTCAACACAAGTGCTGAAGGGATAATGTCTTTAAAACTGAAACTTCCAGGTCCAGCTCAACAAGGCAAGCCAACTATTTGTCTATGTCTATCATTTTGGCATTCCAATCCGGGAAGCATAGCTAGAAAATGAGTTTAAAGGAACATGCTGTTCAACGTTTTGTCGGCTTGGGCTTTTCAGGGGTCACTGACCTTACCTTAAGGTCAATGAACTTACCTCTAGACAGAGCCGGTTCACTCCTAGCTTCATAGCTGTGTTGCTTACAGATTTTGTTGGGCGGTATGTCACCGCTGAGTTGATGAGGCAGTCTGGAGAAATGGTCCACGCGTGGCTGCACAAGACCAAGACAATAAGGGGAAAATCATTTTTTGAATAGTTAAAATACATGTAGGTTGTCAATAAAAACTTTCAGACTTTTTATTTGAGAGAAATACGGATGAAGAAAAAGTAGACACACAATTCATTCAGGCTTCAAAAATCATTGAGTTCATAAATTTCTTTCTTAAGTGTTTCAGACTTACATGCACATTGAAAATGAAAAGTTGATGTTTTTGTCAATTTGAAATGGCATTTAAGGATGATACATACAAGTTTCATAAAGGCCTGTTCTGTGAGTGGTAGATCAGGGGTCTGTGGCGGCGACGAATCATCCGACACCGGATGACTGCGGCTCAACTTGGACCTCGGATTTGACCTCCGACGAACCGGTGCTGCCTCCGTCTCCTCCTGACTCGCTTGCCTCTGCAACCGAGGAATCGCTTCCCCTTGCCCCTCCCTCTCCGTCCCTCTGCCCCGCCCACCAGCGGGGACCTTCTTCCCGACGTTTTTACTACAGTCGTGTTTCTTGATGGACTCCGTCCTGCCTTTCGGCGAGTCCAGCTTGGGGTCCCTTTTCAGAGAATCCGGCCGCTCTTTCTTGCCGTCAGTTCTCTTTGCATCGCCAACTTTGCCATCCTTGGCTCCGCTGTCCTTCTTGGACTCAAAGGACGAGTCTTTCTTGAGGGTGGGTACCTTGCGAGTCCCGTTACTATCCTGCCGTTTGAACTCGGGTTTGACGCACTCTATCTTGATCTCCGGTTTGGGGAGTTCCGTTTTGCCGTCGGACTTGGGTTCTGGTTTTGCCTCTTTGCTTTCCATTTCTCCCTTGGAGTCTGGTAGCTTGGGTTTGGCCGTCACCTTCCTCTCTGAGCCGCTGGTCTTATCAACGGCCGACATGATGATCAGTTAGGCATTACATTCCCTACACCACAAAAAATAAGTAGCGGAATATATTGTTTTAAAAAAACTACAATATTAATTGGATTAAACGCTTTTGCTAGGAATCCTAAACCCTCCAAAATCCACCAATGCGAAGGAATTCAATAGCACATTATTTGTACTTCAACTTTCCAGAGGCATCGATCCCCATGTAAAAGTCTTAAAATTGTGTTGGAGTATTTTGAAGGATTTTAAGCAGCGGTCACCCCTCCATTCAATAAATTCACAAATTGATGATTTTGGAGGATTGAGGCTGTATTCAATTCAGCTGGAGGATGTTGAAGGATTAAAGATGCATCCTAGCAAAAGGAGGGGGTGAGGGTTAATTTATGTGGTCTGATGTTCCAAGCTTGTTTAGGTACGAAGAATTTTCCGATGGATTACTGCACAATATTGGATTCAGGAATCTTCAAGGCAAAAAATGCTCAAGGTTGATATTGACAGAAAATAAAAAAAAATCTGTGAAAAATATTTGGCAGAGCCCCAGATCAGCACCCCAGTCCATCAACAAATACATTGCCTGAAAATGTACGAGCTGCACACTGCAATTCCTTCATATAAACTTTGATCCAAAAAGAAAGAATAAAATAAAGTATTCACAAATTCTCTTTTTAGGCTTTAATAAAATCCACAAATATAGGAAAAAATACAGAAAAAGACCTCCCACCGACTTAAATATAATGCCATCCATATTATTTACCTTAAAAAATAATGTTGTAGACTGTTAGCGAACTCCGTTTTTTGGTCTTCTGTTGACAGGCACCAGACAATGGCTGGCACTTTTGGGCGATGTACCAGGTACATGCAGTTAGCTTGTTGCCTCCCTTTGGCTTTACTCCGTCCATGGAACCATTGCACAATACTCTAGAGAAAAAAAACCAGTAAAATAATCAACTGTAAGTAAAATTATCAACAAATTCTATGCCCCTTTTCACCCCACAATTACAAATTATCGGTCTCTTCATCTGGTGCTACTACACGTACTTCATGCAACCGTTCTGGACCACGATACCCTACTGTGCTGCACAAAAACCACAGGAATTCATCAATTGCTTAACATATTTATTTTCTGCACACCGCGCACACGGCTATAATGCATGTCGCTGGTCAGCCGGCCTATGTTGATATGTGTGTGTGTTTGTGATATATTGCCTGCCATGTCACTTCATACAATAATTAAAGTACAACGCAATTCATAACAAAATTGCAGACAGAATAATTAATTTTTTTTTAAAAGTCATGAGAATATTACAGCAAAAATGAGTTTTACAATGTAGTGTTCAATCAAAACAAGTCCAGTAGTTTATTAGCGAAGGCACAATTTGCAGATTTTTTTGTCTTTGTCAATTTATAATCACTCAATCTACAGGCCAAATTCGTGTTCTTGTTCTAATGAGAATACTGTGAATGGTACATCATTTGGAGTACCATGGGAATTTATCATTGGGATTTTTTTTTTTTTTTTGGACGGGCCTGGGGGAACTAGATGCAGTAATGTCCACGTCCATGACTGCACATACTTGACATAGACTTAGCATAATTCACTTCAGACTCAGATCGCAGGAACATAATGTGCAGTGGTAAAACGGCGCGGGGGGAACAGCGTAAGCAAAGACACGGGGCTCAATAATGTGGCCATGTCTGTGCATGTCTGAATGTGCCCAATTATGAATCACCGTTCGAAGAGGCTATCGTATGGTGACATACTAGTGTGAATGAACTACTTGCGGCCTACTCGGTTTCACAATTAAAAAACACGGAATTCTGAAGCGATATGATTTGTAGTTTATCTAGGAACTTGTGGGCATTCATGTACATTGTATGTAAATATATAATCGCTGTCAATTACACTGAAGGGAAACAAATTGTACAATGGGGACAATTTACTTTTTTTCCAATTAAATTGATCATAATGAAATGTTCTATCAAGTAATAATTGATGTTGTGTGAATATTTAACACATGAAAAGGGCAGCTTTTCATTTAGGATTTTGGCACTGAAGTATACTATTTGCTGAAGCTACAGAAATAAATTTGGTATCATCGGGAAGCCAATGTTTGCGCTTTAAATAACAAATGTACATGTATGTACATTGTATAATAACTTGAAAAGTCGAAGGTGGGGGTTATTCCTCATTCTGATATGGCAGGTCACATTTAAAACTGATTTTATTAAATAGCTCAATAAAATGTAAAGAAAATATATCTTCAACATTTTACTCCCAATTAATATGTAAACAATTGCAACTGACTTGTATTAAAACTTGACTTGTATTTTATAATGTTTTATTTTATTACTACATTTTTTCGAACTTAAATCAATTTAGAAAAATGTTGACATTCTGTCTTTGCTCACACTTTTAATTTTGCTTTTAGTTTTGTTTTGTTTTGGTTTTAGTGGGTTTTTTTGGAGGGGGTGTTTTGTTTTATTTTTCCAAGAATTTCCAGAAATTGTTGTTTTAGAGCCTTAACCAATTAATATTCCTAGTAGTGCAGGCAACCTCTTAAATCAGAAGTGGCTTCTTAAATAATAAACGACTCACTGACACTATTCCGCAAGCTCAAGATATCATATAGCACTTACAATAAACAGTTATTTTTGACAACCTAAATAACAGAAACCAATACAGGTGCATGTATGCGTGCGTAAAATAGACGTCAGCTCCAAATCCCTCTTAAATGTCAAAACGTCCTGTGTCAATTGAATTTAACATTTGCCATTTTAAGGCCAGTCAAGTCTTTTCTGAAACACGGCAGCCGGCCAGGGGGTTCCAAATGTAGCCGGTGAGCGGTTTGCGTCGGGGCCAATTATTTCCGAGTCCGTAATGACAACAAAAGGAACCCTCCGACTTCCCGCCCGATAACGAGGAATAATGAAATTAAAATGTCAACCTGGCAACCATGAACAAGCAAAAAGGGGAGAGAAAAAAAAGGGGGGGGGGTGGTTTGTGAAAGCGGAATCCAGTCGCCGTCCACCCATGGCCTTTAATGCCACGAGCAGAATGAGGTCACTAAATCCATACACGAGTCTCTGGACCGAAAGCAGAGCTTGTTCATGATGACGTCAAACAAAACCAATGACAACACAGGATTTTCTTCTCTGCGCCACCACTGCTAAATGCCAAAGTTAAACTGGTTACATTTTTTTCCTTCTCCAGTTTTGCCAGGAGGACAAACAACAAAGGGCTGGGAAGAGAGGCCTGGGGAATTAAAATCCAAATCCGCTTAGAAGCTGGTATTAATAAACTAGGGAAGAAATCATTTGTTGGATTTCTAATATCAGAGTCACTCCAGGTCAATTGCATGTAATTGTCCGTTATTCAGATGTTTTGTCGAGATTGCATTTTGGCTCAATTTTTTATGTCATCTCCCTGAATGTCTCACTTTTCCATGGAAAACAAAATTGATAAAATAAAATGAGTAAAATTTTGATGATGGGAATAGTGTGAACTTCTCTTTCTAGTATACGTTCACTGTCTATTTGACGACTGTATTTTCACAATGCTTTACTTCATTACAACTGAATACAGACACACTCATCCTTAAACACAAATTTACCCAGACATCTACCCAATGATTTCAACATCCTTTCCAGTGGTCGCTATGGCAACCAGGATTAGACAAAGTGGACAAGAAACCCACTCCTTCTTTGCTAATGCCTTCAGCACAGGGATCCCTTATATACGCAAGCAGCAGAACGGCCACACACAAAAAAGGAGGGGGAAAAAAAAAAGAAGGGAAATACAAAATCCCCCCGCAAAGTTGCCAAGTCCTGCCTTGTGTTTAATGTCGCTCCACAGCGTGTTACCTAAGCCCACAGCATCCGTAACGGATCTGCAATTTCCGACAATGTGCAAATGCCCGCCGTAGTGTCGTAATCCTCCTTTTGCGAGAGGCAACACTGCGGATACTCTCCTTTTTCGCAGAAGTGCGTGACTCGAACAGCAGTGCGCGTATCGTATTCAACCTCTCTGGGGACAAAGCAAAATGTTCATTTCTATCCAGTTGGAAAAGGTACAATGTATGTCAGGGCTTTGCCTGTGTAAATGGCAAACTGAGAAATGTAATTTTTTACACAAGTAAAGATACAACATGTATGTATGTGCTCAAAAGTCACCAAATTTAAGACTTAAAACATAATATAAAGTGCAGCGCTTGAAGAGGTCAAAGTTCGCTCAAGGAGTTGGCTACAAAAATAGAAACGTGCACTCAACCCTCCTTTTGTTTGATCAATCACAGACAATCAAAATTTCAATCCTGTTCCCCTGCCATGCCTTTCACACAGGCTAGTCACCAACAGTCAGATCATATTTCTTGTAGGGCCTGTGACAGTCAAATTCCATCAATAGACAAAAGCAGGTGACTGGTAGGCACAGCTGGCTTATCAATCACCTACAGTCAAAGCATAGCTACATGTACATCAGGTTTCATAACAATCACAGCCAGTCAATCCTGCTTTATGAAGGCAGGGAGCACTCAACTGTTAAAAACAGTCACCTGATTTATTTTAACTGCTGGGCTGGCCTTTTTGAAATTGCAATCCCGAGAGGGAGGGTTATAAGAACAAGAATGAATCTGTTCACATTTTGCTTCAAACAAGGGGCAAAGCAGGATTCTAGCAAGGACGTCCACAGTGAAGAGTTCAAGCGTACACAAAAAACAAGGCTTCGAGACAAACGCACAGTCTGGATGTTAATTAAAAATAAACAACACGTTTCCGGTACATGACTATTACAAAATTTCAGTTGATCTGCTGTGAGTATAAAAAGAAAACAAAATCGGCAGTTTTGCTGGAATGTTCAGAGCAAAAAACAACAAGAATTAAAGGCATCCCTTACCAAATGCTTACTCATTCCATCAAACCAAACTAAATTAGAACCGTTGTAAAACAAAAAAATTGTCCCTGACTTTAGTCTACATTGTTTCATGAAAGAATGTACATTAAATAAATAAATATCTTGACTTTTATTTACTGCAATATCCTGGAAAATGCCGGTAATTCAATACCACAACAACTCTTCATTCTTCATTCTCTCTACAATTTATGCGACTTTCACAGAAACGGCAACCCAACGTCCTTTTGGAATAGTAATCACCACAGCATCATCATACCACACAAACACAGCCATTACGTCCCTGCAAACAGTTACCAACAAACGTCATTTAATAACTGACTCGGCCTGTATGATTGCACAGGGCCCTGTACAACGGACGCTCAACGACCGCACAGGCTCAATTATCCTCCGTCGCCCTACGTGAATTTGTCAGGCCAGTTACGTCAAACCAGACTCGTACGACGTCAGAATACCGATGTTTCTCGGCACCGACGACCCCTGAACTTTCCGCAGCCGAGTTCGCTCCTTGCAAACGTGTAGCCGTCAGAGCTCTATTTTTTTTTTTGCAGTTCTCGTTTCTATTCTTTTATTTTATTACTAACGGCAGGTTTTAAGCGGCGCTCTATATTTAAATGGACAACACATCAATTCTGGCCATGAGGACTTTGTTGTTATTTTTAGGGATGGGGAGGGGGGGGTGTGGTGATGACATCAAGGAGAACACATCGATGTTATCGTTCACACTCAGTAATATCATAGCATTCGACACGGACACTCTTTGTATCGTTCCAGGATGTATTTTTAAGGATAGTGCAGTGGCATTTAGGGTATGTAGCACCTTGTGGGGAGAGGGTAAACAAGTGTACATGCTTAATGTCAGTGATCAATTGGGTGTTATTATTGCCCGGAAAGTGTACTGACACTTTCCTCAGTGCCGACTCGAGACATTTACAGATCCAGGTTCACAAAACGGCACTGTATGATCACTAACAAAAGAGAAGTACCCGGTATGTGTTCAGACACTGACCATTTGGTTCAGAGAAGAACAAGAGGTACAGATGTTTTACAGGCATATCATTGACAGATTAAATTACTTGACTCTACCCTCAACTACAAAACAACACAGGTAAAGATTTTTGTTCAGACAAAAGGTATCAATTGATAGTGTAAACAAAAACCGCTTGTATCTTGACCGTAGTGTGCAAAGCTTGGTAGTTGGAAAAATGAGAAGTTAGAAAAAATAAAGAGACAAAAAAGAGACAAAAATTGGACAGGATCTAATGTTCAGTAAACAAACAAAAAAGTGAAATGCACTCCTGAAAAAAATTATCATCATATATTCTCACATAATCCCACAAAAAAAAATGTTGTCGCCCAATCAATAAGAAGACATTTTGGATCACCTCTACATGGACACTCTCTTGAAACAAACATCTGTTTCGCAAATCCTTTGGTCTTTTAAAATATTCCAACACCCCTGTTTGTGATAATTAAGGCAGGTCAGTCAATTTTGGGTGTTTTACAAATAATGCATACATACATGTATGCATAATGCACGAATGTGCCCTGTTCTCAATCTGATACAGGCGTGTATGACCTTAATTAATATTTTACGACGTGAAAATCTTGGCACAAACGCAGCCACTGAAGTGTGACAAGCTGGAGATTTGTGTAAACATTGGGATAATGCATAGGTCTCGTGCTACTTCAGTGTGAGTAGGACCGGGTGTGGGCAAATTCGTTAAAGGTCAAATACAACATTTGCTTTTGCTGTAATTTTCAGAAATGGATGGAATTGGGGGGGTTAGTATTTTATAGCAAATATTTGTTACACTGACCTGCTTTAAGTTTTGGGTTCATAGATGCTGGAAAAACCAAGGGACAAAATGCTGTTGCTGTCGTCTGGTTCCCTGACCTTACTTTAGACGAAACGGAGCAATTTCAGGTCAGGGAACCAGACTAGCTGGCTTGCACCCATTCACGGATGTGTAACAGATTGCAAACAAAATGTGGACTAACTAAATTTGGTAAATCGGGGGCAGTATTTGCAAAAGTCAGTTTTTTCAAACAATGGTAAATTCCACTTTTCTGGAATATGACAGCAGATATTTTCTGAAGAGTAAGACTTTTTTTAATTTATAAAGGATACCATATAAACATGTAAACTCCATTTCCCCCAAAATACAAGCAAACCAAAAAGTGATCCACATGTATCTTGCAATTATTTTTCAACTGAAAAGCACTTAATGCCGAATTTTGACAGTTGTGACTTTTTTAGAAAAACACCCCCAAGCATCAGCCTATGGGTCTCCTGCATGAAAAAAAAAAAATCCTCCCTCAAACAAAAAAACTTCACAGTGGCGTTGTTTTCGCCAGTTTCTGTGGTCAACAGCATCCTAATCCCTAAGACTGATCAACAAGAGGCTGGATAGGAAATGTCAAACGGGTTCAGCATGCCCTTTAAAAAAAAAAAAACCAGCCACCACAAGACATGCATAACAGCGTGGGTGAATTTCACACTTGGAGGAAAAAAATGTAATTTGCGTCGATATGCACGTCTGTCCGAGCAAGTATTTGCTGGTCTGGCTGTTTTTGTTTCAGCTCAGTTTGGACAAGTTTCTCTTAACCAACCACCCCCCCCTCGCACAGCGACACCCCCCCCCTCCCCCACTCAATGTTTTTGATCCATGTACCAATTGAATCATGATGTATTAGTAGTGGCGTGTGTGCACACCTGTCCACAATGTGACATTACCGGTAGCTTGGAAAATGGGAATGCTTACTTGTTTGATTTGAGACTTTTCATGATGGAAGTGTAACTTGGGAGTAGTTTGTGACACTGTTGTTGTTGTAGTTGAGTACATTTCCATGAGTATGAGTACCAGTGCAAGTAATTTGCCACGAGTGTGAGTATGAGTACTTTGCTACGAATACGAGTATGAGAACTTTGTCATGAGTAGCAGTACGATTCTAAGAGTGCGAGGAACTTGTTTTCCAAGAGTGTGAGTATGAGGCCGTGTCCGAAATGGGCTTCCAGAGCTACGGCTACGTCTATTGTCAGCGTGTCCCCCCGTATTTTCAATGGGCGTGGACCTAGACCTAATAGCTCTAGACAGTTGATTTGGATGCAGCCTGTGTACCAGTACGAGTTCTTTGTCATGAGTACGAGTACGAGGAAATCGTAAAAATGTACTCGAGTATGAGTATGAGTACGAGTACGAGTACAAGTACGAGTATTCTCCACAAGTAGGAACAACTTTCAAGGGCATTTTGCTATCAATCTAGGCATTAAACAAATTAAGCCTCCCAAACAGTAGAAAACTGGCTCTTTTCCAGCATGTACGGTAGCTCTTCAATTTTGTATGTAGCTCTTTCAAATGGCTTATTTGCTACCTTTTACACAGAAATTGGTGTTACATGCACATTGACATTTCAGTAGGTAGGTTGGTAGGTAGGTCAGAATAGACTAATTCGGCGAACAAAATAAGAAACCATTTTTTTAAGTGGAACCACGTCCGAGCGCATGCTGCATGCATTCTTAAAGACAAGGCATGCACACATTGTGGTAACCATATTGGTCATTGGAGCCCATACTACCTGAGCGCTAGCCTGGTTCTACCTCAAAGTGGCTTCAAATTTTGCCCAAAGGATGACCAAACTTTTCAGAGAATACTAAGTGAAACGTCACGCTAGCGTTTCTAGTTCTTCTCAGAACCATTTCATTTTTAGTCACGGTGCAACCACAAACTTCTTCCGACAACACAACAGTTGGGGCTTTTTTTGCAGTGAAACCGAAAGTAATAAATGGACCATAACCATTTGTTCCCGGTGACAATGCAATGGAATACATATCTGATGAACAATTGGCATACACGTACATGTACATGTAAGTTGTACATGTACATGCATGTACAGTACATGTACTTTCTCTATGTATGTGAGGACAGCTCTTGGGTTTTAATTTCAAGACTTTTTTAAATTCAAGTCAATGTAGCCATTTTTTGGTCAAGATAATTAAGTCACAGCACTTTTTTTTTTGGAGGGGGGTGGAGGGGGGATGGGGGGGACTCAATGAAATGTTCTGTCAACGGGGTCATAAAACTGGGTTAACCTTTCGGAAGAATGACACTGAAGAGGATTATGGATTCTTAAGCCATGTCCGCATTACTAGGCTACGACTGGAAATTACACACGCGCCTATGGAAGCAGTGGCAGCCACACCCCATAGATCCGTGCGTTATTTGTGGCCATGCCTGTACCGGTAGATACATGTAGCCCTTTATGAAAACTCAGGAGAACTCTAATAATGAGTGATGCACTCTGTGTGCAGACTTGTTCAGATACCAGAGATGCCAGTGGGTGTTTGCTCCAGGGCCTGCAAAATGTGAAAGATGGTACGTGCCCAAAGCAATCGCAATGCACCATAAACACACTGCAATACCACACACATACAATGTACGGTACATGTACACCCACGTTTGTTTATGGTGTGAATCAAGGATTTTTTATTGTTCCTCTTTCCTTTTCCTTTGTTTATACTTCAACTTTTTCGCAACAGCTCAACTGCTCTCATTGGTTTTGTACACGTTTTCTAAATCGAGGTCGTCCTCGATTTGATTCCTGTCCTCAATTCATCGATGATGTTGCACGTGAATGTCCTTGATTCACACCATAAACACGCACATGAACTGGTACATCTGTCTTTGAAACTTGATATGTACATGTACAATACATACCGGTACATGTAAATTCACGTATCGAGCTAACATGGCGATTGCCATGGAGTATTTGCCTGCCCATTTGTCTGATCAGCAAGTTCCCACCCATTTTTTCATCGTTACTGCTCTGGATCGATTTTGTGCAGGCCCAGTGATCATTCAATCCTGCAAACTATACCCAATCATTGGGAGGGCATTGCATACATTGTACAGTATTTTACTCATCATTTTTTGTTGGCATGACTGTGAGCTGAATGGGAGCTTCCAGTGAAATCGGATAACCGTTATTCGGTTTGACAAAAAATGAGGACAACTGGATTTTGAAAATCTCCGATTTCTCCCACCACTAGCTTAATACACTTTTATGAGGAATCCTTGATTTCACTGCTAGAAAGACTTACAATACATATATTTTAAAAAATAATAAAAATTAATTTTATATATAATTTTTTATTCATATCCAATGAAATCGTCTTCTATCACAATTCACAGTGCTCGATACATCTCTGTAGAGCTATAAACTTGCAATAAATTCAGAATATGAGATATGCCAAAGTTTGTTTAACTCATATTCTGAATTTATTGCATGTAAATTTTTATTTATATACATTTATTATACAAATCAAAACTTACCTGGGAGACCTGAAGCTAAAGGCACCAGACGATGTTCTGAATAGAATTATATTCTACATGTAGGCATGTACTGGACTTTAAACCCTGTTTGAAAAAAATGGGGAAAATAAGAACATAATGTGAAGATACATTCACAAGTTATATTTTATAAGCACAACAAATGTACAAACAACATGTTGGACTTTCAACAACAGTTCTGTTTGTGAGTACAAGCAATAAGCGATTGGTTACCACACTGTTCAGGATTTTGGAGGATTCGAGAAGGCCCCTAGAAATGGGTTATGAATTAGGACCGAGAGTACAAAAAATAATCCCACGAGAAAATGTATCGGGCTCCTTGTTGCAGCCGTAGAGCCAGCTTACGAACTCTCTAAACTGAGAGAGTCGACGACTGACTGTACGAGTCACTGACTGACAGTGTCACTGAGTACGATAATGTCCACACTGAGACTTTCAACAGTCCTGCTCAGCTAAGCAAGCCTAGTCTTTTTCCCTCTAAAAAAAAATCACTATTTTTTACCCAAAAAGGAAAATTCAAACAAGTAACCAAACAAAAAGCCAATTTGTTGAGACACTGACGATGCTCATGTGAACAGGTATTGCAGGAGTCAACGACCTAGCTGTAAACACTGTAGAAATAGCAGGAGTGCGGCCTTCAGCTCTTTAATGTGTCCATTAGGCAATTTACTCTCCATCAATGAAACCCCAAGTGCATATTTATGATTTCAGTCATAATACGCTGGGGCTAAGTATAATGTATGCACACTCTGTGTGTGATATGAAGAAGTAGACGTACAGTACGAGGACACCACAGGTTTATGTACAAGTAATTCACATACAGGTGCACATAGAAACATTTTAAGACAGGAGTGATAACAAATGCTTATAAACAAATTTTTAAAAAAATTAAAAATGGCAAAATGTAAACACATTTTACTTTCTGTTGTTTCCTTCAAGTTTTGTTTACGTCATGAATTTAAAAGTTACCGGTAATTTTAATAAGTTTTTACCACTTGTAGAAGATCTTTATTTTCTACTTACATTTGTAAGCTACACATATAAAGTCTTTTTTATTTCAAATGATTTTGATGCATCCATGTTGAGAGAACCGTTTTGAAAAAAATGCAGAAAACACAAAATTATTAGGTTTTCTGCAGTTTTTTTTTCAAAACAATCTCTCAACATGGATGAATCAAAATCATTGGAAATAAAAAAATACTATAGCTTGTAGAAATTAAGATCCACTACAAATGGTAAAAAAAAACTTATTGTACATTGTATTTAACTGCACATGTACATCTTGGGCATGCAATGGTAGTCTTACACAAAGATTTGAAAACTACATACATGGTATGTGTACGTACTTTCAGTTCATGTACATGTACATGTATGGCTTTGAGTTGTCTAAGCATGGACATGAACATGTGCAATGTCAGCGAATATCCACTACAGAAATATGACTGACAATCGTGGAGAACTCATGGGTGACATTGCAGCAAATTCCACAGCTGACACAATTACGAAAGGTCTCCCATCAGTACAGATATCCTCATGACATGCAAATCCTGCCTGCCAAATCCCACTGTCAGAGTATTCTCTTTATATGGAAGGAAGTCGGCAATGCTTGAAGGCACCGAGAAAACACAGCGATCGGAGATAAAGTAAGGACTTTGTGTACAGAGGCTCGTGTGGTTTAAGCCACCGTTTCCTGTCGGCGACGCCGACGCGATTCATGCACGGGCTTCGGCCACTTCAAGACTCATCCCCGTCGTCGCGGTTACTGAGATGCGGTCACGGAGACGGCATCACTGAATAAGGCGGCGATTGCTGTTAGGCCGAGAATGGTCTCCCTGATGTATGCAGGACATGTACATAAACAATAGGCTGCTTAACAATCAAATCTCTGTATTTACATACAGTACATGGATACACACAGCCCTGCTCCACTCGTAGCGTTTTCCACGCACACTGCTTAATATCAGTGTGCGTGTAGCCTACACATCACCAGAACGCAACAGCACAGATACTGTACACACACAGACAAGCACAAGGCTGACACACACAATCTTCTGATAATGAGGTTAGCTCACCGTTACTGGCAGAAAACCATCATCACTCTCCGTCTCTCTCTCTCTCTCTCTCTCTCTCTCTACATGTACCTCGTTCGTCCCAGTCTCACAGGCACTGCTGGCTCTGTTTGACGTTGCTGATGATGTCACACCCACTAGCTTCGCCAGCCGACCTCGGGGCTAACCCTGCAAGCTAGCAACCAAACACGCCACCCGTGCCCCAAACCGCTGATGTCATTAGTGCCCGGCCAAACACATCGGGCAGGCCAGGCCGTCGCTAGCTATTGATCTGCTTTAAACTACTGCAGACTATTGGAGAAGCCAGGGTCTGAATCAAACGGTAAAATCACACACAGGGCTGCCATGACATTTACACGCCACGCTAAAGATAGAAATCTGGCCACGGGAGGTCCATCGTACGGAGGGGGGAAAGGACAGGACGGGAAACAAGGCATTTATTTTACAGCTGTGTCTAAAATTAGCCGCTTTGTTTTTTCGAGGCACAGGTTAGTTGAGGCATTTATAAATTCCATAACGGCATTTGGGGAATCGGAGGAGATTGCTGGATCTGTTTGCATGGCATTTTCTGTTTGAACTCAACGATTCACAACATGACATCAACAAGGTTTGATGAGAATGTAAGAGGCAACTGCTTAAAATCATACGAGGGGTACACATGGCAAATCAGGAATACAACTAGCGCATGAATAAAGGAGTTTACCGCCTCCATGCATTTAGTCATAGGTCAGTCTGTCAGTCTATCTTAGTCATATACTGCTGTCATACATAGCATGAACTACATGTACATATACAGTAGGAATCCATCTTCAATCCATAAATGCCCCATCAATCAAAATAAAAATACAGAAATTGCTAGTTACATGAAAAAAACAAGCAATGACAAGTATTGGGTAAAATAATACATTTAAGAAGAATATTGCCATTTTTTTTACGACATGTTTATAAAATACACATGTAACTTGTATTGGTTTGTTTTGCTTTCTGTGTAAGTTACTCCTCATTAAAACCTAAAAGAGAAACTTAAATGACAACATTACCCCTTAAATTTTAATGTCCAAACAAATCTCGAGCATGAAAGTTCTTTTCCTGTCCCATTATTATTCAATTAAATAAAAAAGATACCTTTTTGAGACTTGATGGTGTCGCAAGCTCCTGATACGAGTTCTGTAATCAAAGTCTCAAAAAGGTATCTTTTATTTAATCAAACAAATCTCGCTACATTTTTAAAAAGGGAAGAGTAATTTTCATCAAGGCCCAGAGTATTATTTTAAAGAGTTTGCAAAAGTGCAGATGACAAAGTTTATCTGTAAACAGCCACGCTCAAAAGTACAAGCACCGGTCATTAATTTGTTTTCTCTTGAAGGTTCTAGAATCAAAACCCTTTTTTTTTCCTTCTCAGAAACGCACACACAATTTTACCACATGACCCATCATCCAACAGATGCCATCATCCTCAGTGGACGGTAGTTGAGATTTCCCAGGGATGCCCGGCCAAAGTCTTAGCCAGTATTAACCTTTTTGGAGTGCCATACTGCCGACCTCCCATCTGCTACTGGGGTTATCTCTGCAAGCCATCTCACTTGAATCAATACTCATCTCCGTTCCTGGACAATTTCTGCTCCACATTTTCTGCACACCCAGAAATGAACTGCTTGCCCATTTTGCAATTTTTATCTCTCAATTTATACACTTCTGCACAATCCTAAATGATACTTAAAAGAATTTCTTATCAACCAAAAAGGGCAACTGACTAGGTGTAATATACGGTAGGCCTAATAATTTTTAAAAGTTGAACATAGAAATTGCTAACTTCTAAGCTTTGCATCATTGCTAATGCTGCTAGCATCGTGACTTTGGGCGTGATCCCTGGCCACACATTTGCGGGTTGATGGCTTCTGACTAGTGCCCCTTGAACAAAGATATTGATAAAACGGGGAACCGCCAACATAGGGCCAGATAGCTCAGTTGGTAGAGCACCGGAACGGCAATCTGGAGGTTGCAGGTTCAAACCCCGCTCTGGTCAATTTCTGTGTTCAGCTTTTAAAAATTAAACAATTTATTGTTTGTTTAATATGAATTAAAACTCAGTCAGGGCACATGCAGCTTAAACCCACTGCTCATTGACCCTGTCCCTCTAAGATCCATCCAAACCCAAAGGAGGAATTTCAAGGATTGTGTAGGATTGGGGAGCATGGCCTGTGGGTTCCTGGTGAGTGGTGAGTTTTGGAGAATTCAGAAAATATGAGCAAAAATCCCTTGGTATTAGGGTAAACAAATATACCCCAAAGCATTCAAAAATTGAAGAAATGAAGAAATTCACAACAATTACAATGTACTTGTAAGTTGTATACTGTGTAATCCCAAAATTGTCAACATCCCCTTGAACTGCCTTGAAAAATGTCATGCTTCAGTAACATAAAACACTGGATATGTACATGTACTAGTCCATGCAACGTCATGTAGTCCATGCAATGTTACTCATGGAAGATTCAGATTTCAATCTTGCATACCATCACGTACTAGTACAATGTATGCACTAGGGCAGTAGGGTACAGGTACATTACATGTATGTGATACAAGTACATGTATACATTTGTACATGTACATAAGTGCATGTGGTTTTCTCCTTCAAGTTCAAGACAACACACTCCACGTGCATTATACATGAAGTACTCTGAAAGTCATCATCTTGTAGTCAATTATTGTTCGTGTTTACGTTCGTTAAGTGTATCAATAAAAAGTGCACTGGTCAAGAAGGCGATTTCATCCACATGTAGTGTGTAAATAGACAGGTACACAGTATGGTAAGGAGTAATCAACGCATCCCCCCCCCCAAAAGAAATGGCTAGAAAGAGAGAGTTTGGAAAGACCACTGGGAGAGACTTATAAAATGCATTGCTGATGACTCCTGATGTTCATGAAAAGCCGCTACGCGTTTGTGTGCATTCAGAATATTGTAGGTCGTGCGTTACGTACTTCGCGCCGTACGTACGCCTGTGAACTAGTTCGTGCACAAAGTGTGTCCCTATCACTGCAGGGCTCTCCAAAGTTATCTACATGGCCTGTACACCATCAACTTTTTGTGTAAGGAGTCCATACGGCTTACTGGTACATTCTAAAATCTACATTTTCGTTGAACCGTCCTTTTGTATGTTCAGACACAGACAGTCAAAACTTCAATCCTGTTCCCCTGCCACGCCTTTTACAATACACAGGCTAGTAACCAACAGTCAGATTGTATTTTTAATAGGCACTGTGACTAGTCAAATTCCATCAACAGACAAAACCAGGTAACTGGTAGGCACAGCCGACTTATCAATCTCCTAGAGTCAATGCATAGCTAGATGTACATCAGGTTTCATAACAACCAAAGCCAGTCAATCCCGCTTTATGAAGGCAGGGAGCACTCAACTGTTAAAAGTAGTCGTAATTTTGACTGCTGGGCTGGCCTTGTTGAAATTGCCAGCCAGAGAGGGAGGGTTGAGTTCAAGCTGTTGAGTGTAATACCTTCGGATTGTCTCAACACTTACTACTCAAGGCACATGAACATGTAGATCAGAAAATCACTGTACTCAGAATGCAGAACTTGTGAGATGCCAGGACCGTATCTGACAGAGTGAACCAAAATAGATCAGTGCCAGATGAGGATCTAGCAGTGACAATCAGACTCAAATAAATGACCCTTAATAACCTCCTTGACCGAATTTCTCGTGACCGACTGACCTCTCCTTGTAAAATATTAACCGCTCTGAAAAAAACCTGGATGCTTGTCCTCAGATCTATTTCATCTCTGTGAGGAAATTGTTGCCAAAACTGCAAGACTCGTGTATGCATCACACAACAAGATTTATGCGAATGAGAGCATGTTGTATGTAAATGTTACTAAATGCGTCTAAAGACCCATCGTTGGAAATTTCCTTCAGTAGTTCATTCTGTTTATTCGGGCGAAGCGCGCCCCGTTGACACAACGCACACGCACGCGGTTGCTATAATTCGTCGGATCAGTTCGCGACATCATGTAGCTGCAATCGGCTCAGTGAGAACGTGTCTTGAACGCTGAATTCAGGCCCAATTCAAAACATGATTCAGCAACTTTTGATTTGAAATCGAGATGCTAGAATGTTGTTTTTCTGAAATATGCAGCTGAAGCTGAGCTGAAACGTCATCAGGTTAGTTGCTCAGCACCATTCTTTAGATTTTGAGCACTTTTGTTGCTTCAGACGAACAAAATGAACAAATTACAAATGATGGACTGTACCTTTAAAAGAAGCAGTTCATGTTCAGAGGTGTTGGGCTGCATCTTATTAAAACATTTGCCGTAGTAATACAGGCCGACAACAAACAATGCATTTTCATGCGCCCAAAATTATTCCCATGAGTTTTACTTGTCTGAACCAATATAGCCAAAATCAAGCCAAATCATACGAACCATTTCTCACACTAACAGGGCTTCAGTCCCCTGATAAAACAGCCGAGCATGCGCACACGTAGAGTGGGCCTGACCCATGTTTTATTCAGGACGTTTAAATGAGATGAACTGCATGCTATGGTTGCTACGGATATGTTATTATAGAACAGCTGGCCCTGTTCACACGATCAAAATAAACTGGGCTCTTTTTTTTCTTTTCTTTTTATCTCATTAGTCATTTGCACGGGTATACTGAAAAGCTTTCCTTATAAAACCTTTACAAAATCCAAAGGGATTGATGCTCTTCAATGAATATTAAATTTAACGTGAAATTGCGTTGAAGAGCTGATGATCCCAAAATGGAATACATGTAGTTTGTGTATTGACAAGTGCATAAAATGTAATACACTACTTGTGTATCATTGTTTCTCTGAATATTGTACACATGCACATAAAATGGACACATAACATCTGGTATACATTGTTTATACCAAGTGATTAATGTACAGTATCTACAATGTACATGTGCCAAGCCCTTACAAAAAAATTGCGTGCAGAAGATATACAGTTGAACTACAACGATTGTGGAACATGTTTCTGGTGATTTATAAATCATCTTCGCTGGCAAAAAGTCAACAAACGATCTGGTCGGACTGACATAAACACAGCGCCACATTACAGGCATTCCGTCTGGTTCGGAGGCAGAAATACATAATGTCCGGAGCCCATCGCAAATCCCATGCCAACATGGATTGTCTTGTCATATGAATATTTATCATTGGGAAATATCAACAGCAGGTGCAGTGGTGTGATGATGTGTTGGAGATACGACATGCGGTACCAGAGGCTCCCAAGTAAATCCAGCTAGACTCTAGACTCTATCACTGCTTGATGTTTGGTAACATATTACACAAGGTTATAAAAGCAAACATTTAAATTTCTACGACTCTCTTTGAATTAGATGTGTGGTGAATATGTGTCAAACACATGTTTTCGCAACAATTTTTCTGTGAACATGAATAAAACTGCCGCAAACTGCTAACTGACTGCATTGACCTGAAATACACACAAAAATCAAACATTTAGTGGACCTAATGTTACGTTCCAGGCAGGTCCTGGTAGGAACATAACGTTGAGCCCGCAATTTTTTTTATAGATTTTTAATAACTTCTCTACAAGTTACTATGTTTATACACCCTTGGTACCGGTATGTCATGTACAGTACATACATGTACACGTACAGAAACGCATGGCAGTTGAACAATCAAGAAATTAAAGCTCTAATTTAGCCTTGTGAATTGTCAGTGAAAAGTACTGAACAGTAAATGTTTATATCGATTTCTGTGGTTTGGACTACATTGTACATGGCTGGAATACCAGAAATTACAGGGTAAACCACAACCGAAATTCACTACGGATATCTACATGTGTACTTGGACCATTCAAATGAATAACACACCAGATAGTGAAACCGCATTCCTTGCCTGTTACTCTTTGATGCGCTGGATCTTAATCATAATGGAACCTGTCACGTTCGTTTCAGACGCCGGGCTGAGGGGAAATTCTAGCCCAGTAAAAGGACACTGCCGAGGAATTCCCTCGATTACAATGTGGCACATAATGAACTTGGAGCATTATGAAAATATCAATGACTTCGAGCTTTAAATGTGAATATTGAAAGCATACGTATGCATACTTTAAATGTTGTGGCTAATTCTAATATGCTGAAAACTTATGTCCCCCATATCGGTATATCCGCACTGAACAGGTCGCTATTCGCATGTTTTACTCGTGTGCATCACAGAGGAACCTTAAAAATAAAAACTGTCCCCAGTGAGGGCGCTCTATGTAAGGGGTCTGTTAGGGCAGTACTTGGACAAAACAAATTGGAACATATTTAAAATTTAGCAAATTTTCTATTTTCACTATGAAGCAGATTGGTCTGCCCACCCCAAAATTTACAAACATCCATGTAGGGCTGTCTCGAAAATACCAAATATTCAATCATCAACCTAATATTTGAATAGCTTTTTGCCGCTTTGAATATTCAACACACGACTGTGATGTTATTTTATTATACAGTTGCGGCGTTTTATTGTCAAGTGCCACTTTTTTGGTCAACGGTAACTTTTTTTGTCAGTTCACCGTTTCTATCCTTTTAGCAGGTTAAAACCTTTTGAGTTATAAAACACATACTGCAAAACACTCCACATCGATCGCCGAACTGAATTTTAACTGGCGTGCTCTGCGTGCAACTTTTACAGGCGCGGCACGCAGTTACAGATGGCAGTTTCGAATATCCAAATATTCGGTCAAACACAGTTTCGAGTAATCGAATACTAAATTATAATCGATAATAGACAGCCCTACATCCGTGTAAATCTCCTACGACCGGTATTACAGGGAGGGTTCTTGATCTCAGAATTCCTTGAAAAATACAGACCACATGGAAAAAAAATTACCAGCACAAAAAGAAATCATTCGGAGTTTGCAAATTCAGGTTTGCAAATTACCGGTATCACTTTTCAAGTGCCAAATTGGTATGGCAAACAAGCAGGCGACGTCTCCCCCTGAAAATTCAATAACGCTCGCCTGCAGGCGCACATTTCAATGTTGACGAGAATATGACAACAGACGCGGATTTTTAATAGCGGTGGTACCGCTGCGTTGGTCCTTCAGCCAGTGGGGTGGTGGAATATGTGCTCCTTAATTAAATCACTGTTAATACTAATGAAATCCCTGGCCTAATTAGATCTGCTGTCTACATTTTACATTGTATATATATTTATACATGTACACACGCACAGTGCTTGCAGATGTGTACTTTGCTGTCAAACCCCAGCTTGCCAGGATATCATCAATAAAATGATGAGCGAAAATTAACGTAGTCCTAAACTGGCATTTAGTGTGGCAATTAATTTGTAACCTAAAAAAATGTACATCTAGGTCCGCAGTTGTGAAAAAGTATTAATTGAATAATGAGAGTATAAACAAGGATGGTTTCGCAAATACATTCATTGTAAAATGTTACATTTCTGGTATCCATAATGATATAACAAGGACTTATATAATAACGCAAATTAAAAGTGCAGATGATTTCAACGGCATTGAGTTTGAGAGACAAGATGAGAGACATTTCAGTTTTTGCAAGAAGCACTTCTTAACAAATTTTTGGTTTTTTTAATATTTTTTATAAAGAAATTAACTTCAATATCACATTCACAGCACAAGCAGCAAAGTCTTTGCAAATGCGGATGTGCATTCTAACTGTGGGCAGAATGCCTAGTTACACAGCTTCCAAACACTCCACAGGGGCAAGTATGAGACACCGCTCCATCTTCAACTTGCTCTTGAAGCCGTGAGCATCTCCCCGAGTTTAGTGATCAGGGATACAGACTGGTAGTCACTTGACCTTTTACTTATCAAGGCTTCAAGCGGACGGGCATAGTTTACCAGGTACCTACGTGTACGTCCACTGGTGGTGACATTTAAGTCAAGACCAAACAAAACTCAGATTTGATTCGAGGAGGCTTTTGATGCGGTAGTGAGACCCTATCAAACGCCTGGGGTTAAGTGGCCGTGACATCCAACCAACCCTGCTGTGTTGTTCTGCTTTCGTTTTTCTTTCTTTCTCCTATCGTCATTTTTACATGTGGTGGGTTTTTATCGCGCACCGTGCAGGATGATGCTTATCACATATTTGATAAAATGCCCCCAGTTTCTTGTGATAAATGTATAACATCACAGTTATCAAATTTGTGGTTGATCTTGCATTGTTTCAGCATCATTATATGCTCTCTCGCCATAAACCTCATCAATTTTGTGGTTTTGTAATTTAAGGAAATAAGGAAAGCCTTGTCTGATATCTTTGATAACTTTTAAGGGTATTAAGAAGCAGCTCTCAGGCAAGTGAACTAATGGGCAAACAGTAAAGTGGGTCAAGCTCTCGAAGGAAGGTCCGTTTACATTAAGAACTAAAATTCTGTGCCTTTGAAAGTACAGTCAGCCAACTGCAATATGACCACATTATACATGTACATACACGTACACGTAGATTAAGTTAGTGTACACTCCTGAAAATGAATTGATGTCAAAGGGAGCTTTACTTTTGGTCAAAATAAAGTGAGTGTTAGTTTGTAAACACCATTCTCTTTCAATTTTGTGTCGGAGTCAGATTTTGTTTTCAATTAACAGCGTCTACTGCATTAAAGAGCGAGAGACGAAAAACCCTTGGTGACGTGATACGTGTCGGTCAGATGGCCCCCATTCCAAGAAACCGTCACTCTTCCCTCCGCACTTGACAAAATTCACATGTGAGGCGGCGTCCGTCCGTGGCACATGCAAAAAAATCAAAGGTGAGATTCCCATGCGACGCCGATGACGGGATAGTACCGTGGGTGTTTGACTTCGGCCTCTGGTGTGTCAAAGTGTCAAGGCCTGTTCACTGAATTCTATCCGGCTTGGATGAGTGCTGAGAGATACCGGGCCGGTGGTAGGTCAACCAGGCTGATTGGAATGGCTTAGGACTTCAGTTAGAGCATGAGAATGGTCATTGACAAGGTTACCCTGATGCATGAAGGCTGGATATTTAAAGTTACAAAAATAGATTGTCACTGCCAGGTACAAAAGGCCAAATTCAGGGTGATGCTGTCATGATTTGCTAAATCACATTGACGGATTTTTCATTTTTAAGAAATACACATTTTTTTTCTCTTTCCTTCTGAGATTTACATGTATAGATAATAATAACCTGAAACATGAAAAATAACTACAGTAACTTGGTTTATAAAAAAAAAAGTTTCAAGTGTTCACAGCAGATATTTAAGCAAACTCTGTTCAATTTGCAAAGTAATGTGAATCTTGAAATCATCCATTATGAAATAAAAAAAAATTGAAAGACTGATTGAAAAGATGCCCTATTTTGAAAAAAAGGCAGGACTTTACAAAATGTAGAACTCAACAAAAGTTGTGGCAACTTTCGATGATATGAATCACCCGGGTTCCCCATCGTGTTCCAAAAACAACAATTTATAAGGTCTCGACCCTAAATATAACACGTGAATAGTACATGTATGCACAGGTATGTCACGGGTGCGTGCGCTTACAGTTAGTTTAGGGGAACTAGGAAGAACGCCAGGGCGAAGGGTAATTCTATTAGGGGACAGAGATGAAAATAGCAGGCCTACATGTACCTCTAACCTAATCGCACACGTCTGCGACAAGCTGCACCGCACCATTTCCCAAATGCGTCCAATCCGGCTGGAATTTGAAATGCGGCTAAACGTCGCCGGGAATTTTTGGGACAATTTTGGATCGCGGTTTCGGGGGCAGTTGATGCTTTCTGGTGGTTGCTGGTATGGGGTACATATTTTAATGATTATGTGCACGCACGGTGATTTTTGTTTTTAACCCAAACTGCCCTGAATCCTTCAAAATCCTTTTTGCCAAAGTGGGGGAATTTGGAGGATTGAGGTTACATGACAAAAGTGCGTTACTGAATGCACTTTGTCAAGGTCTTGGGCCGGACCTTGTGTTTTTTTTGCTCAGCCATGCATAAATATAGGCCTGGATTATGCTTGACATCCTCCGTACTGCTCCAGGATGTCGCTGGCCAAGCCCCAACATATTGAAAGTCACTGCCGCAGGATTTTGCAGGATTCAGGCAGTGGTCACCCCTCCACGGACCATTTTCAAGAAATAATGGAGGAATTTGCAGGATTGAGGCTATGCTATTTGTCCATGAGGTCAATTGGAGCATTTTGCAGGATTGAGGCTACATCCTAGCAAAATAGCCTAGGTTGTTATTAATTGAGCCACACAATTTAGAAATTGTGCCAATTTGTTGTTTTTTTAATCAACAATACTATGATTGTGAAGACCTTTATGGTTGATCTGTTCCAGTGTGGACTGTTTTCGATCACCCCTGATCTGGCATGAACATTTTCACTGAGACTAATTTTTCATCGAGATATTAATGCTTTGTCTGCAATAATAAAGGGACTGCATGTACACATGTAGGTTATGTTAACGTTGATGAAAAACACTCAGACAGTCATTTGTTAATGCTCATCTGCCCTCTTCAATTATGCAAATTACATGTACATGTATGCTCAATAAAATAAATGAAACTCATTTAAATTTAATAAAGTAATTCTAAACAAAAATGTCAAAAACATTTCCAAGAATTGAGGTGTTCCTCTAGAATCCAGCAACACAAACAAATATCGCTGTATAAAATTTAAAAAATGTATTGCTGAATATAACATTTAATTTCTCACCTGTGGGATGAGTGGTGTTTTATAATCGCAGTCTGCTGCAGTGTCTCCCCACACACCGGAAGCCGTTTCCCCCACTCCTTGTCTTACTGTCCTTATCACGCCAGATCTAATGACCCCTGCCACTAGGTCTCGTCATCTACCGTTACCGTGTGCGCTGGGGTGCTTCTGAGCTAGCTGTCTGTGCTGCTAGCTGTCTGCCCAGTCAGCTGAACCGCGGGCAAGGTGGGCTGGTCGCTTCCACAACTGCCTTCGCCAAGTCCTGCACACGAGTATCCGCACGGCACATGCATGCACATGTAACCTTTACCGGCTCACCGAAAGGAGTGGGTTGAAGTCCTTGAATGGGGAATTACACGGTCCTGCGGTGCCAGCACCGAGAGAAGAGAAACACAGAGGAGATGGGATAAAAAAAAAAGAGTGAGATCAGAGAAAAGGTCAATGTGGGGGAAGTAAAAATGTGAAGGATAGATTGTCCGAGGGAGAGAGAGGGATATACATGTATGTATAAAAAGAAAAGAAGGAAAATATTAGGGATTAATTTAAAAACGGAGGTTGTTCTGTCGATTTAAATTTGTCTGCACTTTTTTGTCGTAACAAGAACCAGGTCCAAATAACTGGGGACTTCACTGTCATGTCTCACAACAGTTGCCAAGGATTCCGCAAAAACATATTCAGACGTGTTACATGAGGGCGTTGTTTCATACAGGCGGACAAATTATCTTAGAGTCCTGGGTGGGATTCAGACTCGGAGAAAGGCAGATCTTAACTATTCCCCCAAAATGTGCCAAGTGCATGTCACACATACGCCACAGAAATTGACATGTAAATTTAATATTTTAATAGTAAAATGGAGAACATCTGATATGTTTTGTACCATACTAAACACACAAAGACACCCACACACACAAGAGACAACAAATTCTTAACCCCAACCACCCCCAACCCTTCCAAAATTGGCATGGGGTACATACCACCATAATCAGAGTCCAACAATTTGGGCATTGACAACACAATATATAGTGTGATTTGGCAAGAGTGAGGAAAGGTTCAAGCAAAAAAAAAAAAGCTCTAATTAATTTTTTTTGATAATGCAATAAAAAAAAACACTATACAGCCATGTACATTGTATCTACATACATGAACATGTATGTAGCAATTCATTTTTTATACAAGAAAAGGTAACTGCAGTTGTATACATAAATGTACATTGCACCGTACGTAGTATTTTTGGTTGTACTGTTTACCCCACATTTTGAATGTATGCTTTTCACAGTGCATAATGTCCCATTAACAGTTTTTAGTGGTGTACATACAATACACACAAACAAGTCTTTAAAATATTCGCTGTATTGCATTTGTTCACCGTCGTTTGTCCGTCATGAATTGGGCCTTTTACCACAATTTAAACTGTCTTTTCCTTTCAATTGTCAGTGTCACACTTCGTTGCAATTCATATTCAATTGTGCAGATTGAAAGCCTTTCTGCTTTTTGGGTACACCTAAAACGTTGTTCCATTAACGACAACAAAATCGGACAGTTCAACAAAAACAACAATAGCCCATTGTTGATCCTATACACATGTAACTTTTAAGGACTATAACAGTGAACTATAGCCTAGCCATTTCGGAGGGAGACGAAACCTTACAAATTTGATAAATTATTGCTATTAGCATAACCATCGCACAGCCATGTGTGTGCGCGTGTGGGCGGGCTTTCCTGGAAGAGCCCACTTTATTCATTGGCCAGTGTGCTGGCAATTGATTTATAAATATTCACCAGGTATATAGTGGCAAGGGAAATAGCCCTCTTTGATTGATGTCATTAATTAATGATTTGGGTGAGGGGTTGCATACATGTGTGCCAACGTACAGGCATGTACACATATGTACTTGTACGGAGGAACTCTTCTGATGGCACAATGCAGGCTGCATGCATACATTTTGCCATGGTTGTAGCGTATACATACAATGTACATGTGTATGTATACATAAAATATTGTATGTACATGTACATGTACAATAACATTAAGTCAACAGAATCACAAGTTAGCGTTCCTTAGAAAATTCACATGTACAGTGTACACGAGTATATGAGGAATGTACATATACACATGTACATGTACATGTACATATGTACATGTAACTGTAAAGTCACACACACAAAAAAGAGGAAATTTTACGACTTCAGAAGATTTTGTTCATGTACAACGGACCCTACATGAACATGTGCACGTGGCATGTGCAAAACTATCCAGCTGTTCTTTTTAACTAAAAATACAAAAAATAATATCAATGTGCAAATTATTTGGTAAATTAATAATTTCTTTTCCTTTTATCTTATTAAAAAAATAACAGAAGAGCACATCAGGAATGTTATACATGTATGTTTAAAATGAAAAGCCACAGCCCAGACGATATTCCTACATGTAGGCTTCAGAAGTCTTTGAACAGTGTTTTTCATTTTTTTAATGACAGACATTGACAAGGGATTTAAAAAAAAAAAAAAAAAATCAGCCGATCTGAGGCAAACGTGCTTGCCTGATAAGTGATATCTATTTAAAAAAAAAAATAATTGGAACTGTTAATACCAGAGTAATTCATGTGCAAAACATTTTCAAAAACGGGTTGAATTATATACAGGCACAAATGGCCATGCAAAGCGTACATGTACGTAGACCTGTAGGTGGCAACGTGCATACACAATTCATGCTCAGGATCTTACTCATTAAATATCCCAGCCTATGCAACGATTTACCCAGTAGGTTGCCATGGCAACTACCACAACACAAGCCCTGTGCTGCTGGGTGTGCGTAAGTAGTAGTTTAACAGAGGGAACCGGCAATACATGCATAATCATTTATGTATTGTTGGCTTCGGACGATCAATGTTCGGGAAAGACGACAAAAATTGTGGATAAATTATCCAAACTCTACAATCAAGAAGAATCCCGTAGAAATTCTAAGCATGACATATAGTTCGTGTCTGTTCTTGCCTCGTTGCAAATTGAATGCTTTCCTGTAAAATATAGGGTAATGACATGCTGGACAGCTTCTTCGGCCAAAATTATTTTGGCAGCAAAACGGCAAACTCGTTTAGATGTACATGGGTCGATGCAGCGGGGGCAGTGAATTCAAACCTTTTGATACATGTACACTGTACTGGCAGGAAGACTGAAAGATATTAGGGTTAAAATTACAGTAAAAACAGATGGTCATCACATCTGTGTGATACCTACTGAGGGCACTACATGTAACATCAACAAACAAGGTTCAACCTTAACAAAAAATGTATATTTACTTCAGTTCAATGGATAACACAATCAGTTTACCGGGTACCTCTTTTTTTGTTCTTGACAAGAGACAACGACAAGTAACCCAACTAATACCCCCAGCCCATTCAGCTTTTCCCTGCCTCTTCTCATTAACTCCTTAATGCGGTACCTCCTGTCAATTGATCTGATTCTGCTATTAATTCCGGCTGTGTAGGCGTTGTTCTTAGAAAAGAAAATCACAACATCTGACAGCAGAGACTAAGTCTGATTGCACTATTCCATTTTGGAGCTGCAGCGACAAAAAGTGAGAGTCAATGGTGGTTCCCCCTAAAAGGCTGGGGGAAGGAGGGGGTGTGGGGAGGTTCTGACTCTGAACACTTTCTACTAGAGACATGTACAGCGGACATGATATTAAGGATACCTATGTAAAAAAAATTACACAAATTTGAAGGTACTTATTTGTGTATATAAATACACATTATTGTGGTTATTTTTTGGGGGGGGGGGGGAAATGAGGGGAGAAAACACCTAAAACCATCAATTACTACCTTTTACCCTTGATTACACACAGACATTTACATCTAGACTACACAAACAAAATTGCCAAAAAAAACTACCCTATTTTCAAACGCCATGTAATCAGAAGCAGAATTATTATTATTATTTTTGCCTAATGTAAAGCAGAGTATACAGGCCAAACAAATAAAAAATACTGTGAAGTCAATTTTAATGATACTAATGCTGGTCAGGTGTAACAGGGACACAGAAATATCACACTTTTGGATCCCGCGAACTGACCCATGTACATGTACTTTTAATCAGTCAGATGTTTTGAAAGGGAAAATTTGAGGCAACTCTTATTCATGCATGTACACAAGTATATCTCCATTATTCATTGACTGATATTCAAAGCATTTCTCCATTGTAACACCATAGAGCAAGGACAACACATTTCCATGGACAGTATTGCACACATTTTCCAGTGGAAGAATCAAATCATGAAAGCTTCATTCCTGACTGAGCATTCAGCCAAGTTCATTTCATGCTTGGCTACACGTGTCAACCTGACCTCACAAGTCAATGGATTACCATTCAGTCATATCCATATGACTATGGCTATGGCTGACATTAACACATGTGTCTATAGGAAATGGTTTCAGCCACTTCCATAGACTCGTGTATAACTACAAGCTGTAGCCAAGTCATTCGGACCCGGCCTTGCACACAATATTTGGCAGATGACCTCAAATTGACATGGGAATTGTCCATTTGGGGGGAGTGTGGGTCCATGCAATATTATGGGGATAAAAAGGTAGCCTATAGTTTGCGTTATTAAATCCTATTACAACTACAAGTGAGAAATTTATGTATAAAAAGAAAATAATTTATGTCCGTCATAATTACCAGTATTACACGAGACAGGCATCTGTTTGAAAATGTACTGAACAAATTTCTGAAGTTTATATTTGTTTCATTAGTGCTATGTTACAATGAAGCTTTGTTTCACTGTAACAAGCTTGAGTATACCTTTTGTACCCAATCTCTTTTTTTTTTATACAAATAACAACACAGACAAAACAAAAAAACAAAAAAAACATGGTAAACATACACATAGTATGACCTGCATTTTTATGTGCAGGTCTCAAAAAAAAAAATGTACAATAAGTTGAACATTTACATTTGATTTGGTTGGAAACTAATATGGAAAAAAATTAATCCCTGACTTGGTTCAAGGTTCAACAGGAAAAAAGACATTACATAAACATTTGTGCTACACACAAGTTGAGCATTTTCACAATTCACTGCAGGCCTAGTCTGTATGGGTTTAATACAATTTCAAATGCACTTTAAAAATTAGTATGTACCGTAGGATTATGATTGTGTTCATTCACTTTGTTCAATATTTAAAACAAATAAAGAATGAGTTAAAAGGTATCAAATTGAATACACAATAGTATATTCATTAATAAATGTAATTTCATTTGTGTTGTATGTAAAATGTACGAGTACCGGTCGTGTGTAACTGTACGCTACAAAATAACGTGAATTTGTGATCCCCATTAAGAATTTAAGATGACACAAGCAGGATGTACATGTATGCATGCAGCTCTCAATTCCCTCTCTAGTGTGATATACTGGGATATCTTACACTATTTAACCAATCTCATTACTATTTCTCATTCCAAACATACCCTCTATTAATAATGAGTTATATCCAATAAACCAGTTGCCAGCAGCACAGAGTAAGGTAGCTAAGGGCTGAAACCACAACATGAATATTCAACGCGGCTCATTCCATTACAACTGAGGGGTGTACATAGAGACCAGCACAGTTGCTACCACACAATTAAAAATGTGGCCAATACAAGTGTTTCCTATGATTAATTAAATTCAAAAAAACAACATGCGTACATGTACATGTACTCCCACTATTGACTTGTCTCAGATCAAATTGTGTCGTGAGAATTTTGTTTCCTGTGAACACTGACTTTTATCCACATTAATTTAATTTAAATTGGTCAACGTTTTGCAAAAATTCCACGACCTCCCGGTCCCGAGTGCCCAACTCTTTACAAAGATTGTCACAACCCCTGGGATGTGCTCTACCGCTTCATGAATTAATTAGGTTTGCAGGCATCCTTGATTCTTTGTAAAAATGTTGCCTTTAAATTGCCTTGAGTGACCATAGACTACAAAGAGCAAGGAGCTTCCTTGCTCTGTGGTGTGACATGATGTCTAGATTGCTTGGGATACCCCGGCTCTATAGCCGTGAACCGGTCCCGCATTTTTCCGTTCTTAAGCCAGCAGATCGCATAGCGCCCTCATGCATGCGTATACATATGAGTATGCCTACACCATCTCACATCGAGCGAACGCATGGCCTAGTGCGTGCCCGTCTTGCAAGCAAGGCTGCTCGAGTTCGAGTCCCAGCCCGACCGTGGTTTTTGAAACTGTATTTTTTGTGTCCCAAAAAAGAAAGAATTGTCTTCTTTTGTTTTAAATCGAATCACATCTTCGTTTACTGATTCGTGGCTCTAGAGGATTTTGTTTTCAGGGAAAATAAAGTCCGAAATTGTAATACAGTACATGTAGGTCAGATTCCTTTCTCTTTAACACAAAGTTTAATACATTGACAACGATAGCACTAGCACGGAACCAGACGAAGATTCCTCATGCTAAAAATCTCTAAGTCCCGTGCCATTACAATACTGAAAACAATTGTAGGCCGGGTTACAGTCAAATATTCACTGCCATTCATATCCAATGAACCTTTATCATGTTTAATAGAGCTGGGGTTTCCCAACGCCAAGCAAATGTTTTACAATGCACATGATACACGTACATATTTGTAGTAAGGCTTGCCATAAAAGTATAAGTACATTGTATTAGGGGAAAAAATCCAAATAGATTATATCGTCTTACATATTGACTAGGCTAAATGAATGAGAGCTATCGTCAATGATGGTTAAATAATGAAAGGAAAATGTTGTCAACCATTGATACCCAGTCAATCTGCTATCTGCTGTGTCGTGTCAGGGAATATCAAAGAAAGGGACATAACACAAGGGACTTTTTACATTTGTATGTCTCAATTTCAGTCGTAATGCAATGAAGACGTCGTCTTACCTGGGCTAATGGCTTCAGTGCAAAAATGTTATGATTGTGATGATGATGGACATACATGACAGAGTAGAATTTCCCAACTTCATTCCTAGGCCTATATATCATTTATTAACACGAAATATTAACCATGTTAACCACAGTGTCAAGAAAAGTATGAAAATGTAATTCAAAGCGCCCTCTCCCCCTGTAATAATTAAAATAAGATTTTAAGAAACATTTTAAACAGATAATCTACTCTACCTAAAAAAATCATCATTGGCAAACACGATCATGGCAAAACCTAGCCCCATAAATGTGGCCTATATACTGGACTGCCGCCGTAAACATAGGCCACACATCCACATGTACAAAAACGTGTCGACTTTGCCAAATTTTGATTTTCACATTTAGGCTTACTTTGGAGGTTTTTTTTGCTTTAGAAGCATTCTCACCCTCTATATAGGCTAATCAGAAAGTGCTGCCTTTTTCAGATGTATATTTTTTGGGAAATTTCCAGATACATTTCCACACGTTTGCGTATCAAAATTTCAACATGAAATTTCACAAAAATTACATGTGGATGTGTGGCCTATGTTTACGGAGGCAGTCCAGTAAATAGGCCACATTTATGGGGCTAGGCAAAACCTTCACTTACCGATCTTTTTTTATGCTGAAAATTGCAACTGACAGAGTTTTCCAGATGAACGGAGATTACCATGTGCCAACATCAACATCAGTTTTACGTTTTACCAGGACATTTAGGACTGTTCTTTGGCACGGCACTGCAGCAACAGCCGACCTCCGAGGGGATTATCTGAATTCTATTAAATTTTATTTTCACATGTAAAATTAACTGCACGCGTTTCGGATGGCACGAAAAAAATACAGACATACACGCTGTATGGGATTTCACTGGTTTCGTCATACTGTTATCAAATCGTTTTGCACTAATCAGGTCGCGAACCAGTGACAAACAGCCCAATGCAATATGTGTAAATGACGTCATCCGGCCTGAACCTCGGCCGTATGACGTCATCGAATCGGCCCATTGGGACTGTTTATTTCCGGTTAAGGCTCCCATTTATAACAGCTGTGGTTGTAAACAAACCCAGCCAGTTATAGCTTTTGGCCGTGTTGTTTCTTTGGACAAGGAAATACATGTGACTAAAACGATCGCGTTTTCAACTGAGTTGTGGCTTCGGCAATGCCTTTAAAAATTTCTTTTTATTTTCCTTCATGATTGTGATATCACCTTTTTACGAGGAAAATTAATCAAAATGTTAATGTTATATTAAAAGTATTAATTGGAAGCTGAAATTAATGTATATAAATCGTAGTGGTGCGACGGATCGGGTGCCAAAATTGCAGTTAAAATAAAACTAAATCACATAACATACATGTATAACTGCTTCTTTTATTAAAACAAAAATACATTTATTTTCAGTGTAAATAAAGAATAAATATCTTTCGAGTATAATGTAAAATGACCATACGCTACAGGTTCATTCTTAGTCTTTTCATTTTACTTCGCTTCCTTGGAGTTTAAACATATTTAAAATGGATGACATTTTACCGTTAAGCTGTCGAAAACTTTACATAACATATCATTGACTCAATAGACCGAATCTTCTTAATTATTGGAGTAAACTTTGAGACCACGATCATGGGCGTCGCGAGGCGGGGACAAGGGGGCGCTCCCTGAAAAGCAAAATAAAATTTAAAAAAAATGATTAATTGAGAATATGCTAGAGATAGTACAAGGATTTTGAGAGCTCTGCCCCAACCTCATCCCCAGTTCTCACTTTATTTCCAACCACGTTTCCAATAGTAAGCCCTGGATAGGAAACTTTCTTCCTGTATCCTGATTCGATACCGCAATTGGCTAGTAATAGATTTTTATCGTGTACTTGGTGCTATTATTCACAACGTGCAGTGCGTGTTTTCGCTACTTTTTTTTTTTTTTTTTTTAAATACTAATAATTTGCATACGTGTTCAAAAATCTTGCACATGCAAATGATCCAATACCAGGGTGAGAGAGCAGGTAGTGATGGGCGCGTACTGTTCGACACCCTGGTGACGAGGCTGGCTCTGCCCCCTCTAAAAAAAAAATCCTGGCGACGCCCATGACCATGATGGCTCGAAACGAGTCTAAATCTCAAATTACGCGTTACGCATGTTGGCACGAGATTTTGTTTGGGCTGAAATTTTGACACAAAATCAATATTCAATGCCTGAAACGTAAGACGACAAATTTCAATGTCGCACAATTTGACGAAAAACACGGTAAATGTTGGTAAAATTTATATTCTGAAATCACGTTTCCATTGACGGAATTTCTCGTGTTTGGACGAGATTATATACATCCATGTTCGCAACTTTAGATTTTACGCTTATTTATAACTGATACTCAAGTTGATTCGACTACTATTATGGGTCCTTAAAATCAAAACACCGTCAGAGAACTGCTACATTTCGTCTGCGGAGCATCAACCCCCTGCGCCCATTTTGCACGTTTTTCCAATTAAATGCAACTATTACGCATTTTACATTCGTTCAATGGCGATTATTTGTTGGAAAAGATTGAAAAGAATACTGAAATTTGTTGATTAATGGAGGGTACATTGAAAATATATTTCTAAAAAGATATATATTTTTTTTAAATAATGAGACAAGTTTTCAAATTCGAAGCAAAGAAAATATCCTTGACTATTCCTACAATACAATAAATGCGGTAAGGAGAATTTTTGTTTTAGTTCACAAAAATTCACGGCCTGTGAAATATTAAATAATAATTAATCATTAAACTAAATTCTAGTTGAGCGCATCTTTGGCATTTTAGCCCTTTATTTGCTCTCTAACGACTTTTTTTTTTAACGTGGATGGGCGTTAGGGTCGGGTCGTGGAGGGGCTTCTACCTAATAATGCCCAAACAAATATGTGGAGCGGTTGTGAATATTTATAATTGTTAGCCTATTTTGTAAAAGTGACAAATCCTATTCCATCTTCGTCTGCGGCCTAAATCAAGTATACGTCAAGCTATCGACGTGTATCTTGCAACACGTGGGGTGAGAGCGTATTCCCTTTTTGAGAGGGAGGAGGGGGTATTTATCATTGTTGTTACTGGCAATTTATTTACGAGAGCATGAAGTCATGTTTTGGCATTTTGTTGTCTTTAATGTTTTGAGGTTTAAAAGCCAACTTTTCTTCGATTTTGAGAAATTAAAAAATAAAAACTGACACAATATATGGGGAACAAAACTCATTTGAAAAGTGCTTTCCAAAATCAGGCAAGGGGGAGTTTGGGTAGGAAAATCTCATGAAGAATTTCTGAAGATCTATTGAAACTATATCTTGGCCCAGTCTGTCCCACTTACAAAACTCCAGTCCGCTGCCGCCCATTGTAAAACGCACATGCAAATACATGTATTTGTGGACTTCGGACTAACTAAGAGGTAGCTCAATATTTCATTTAAAAAAAATGATTCCGCGAAATGTTTTTGTCGCACTTACGACACAAGCGAGCCTTACGACACAAACGAGCCCAAAATAGTATTATATCCCGTAAAACAAATCCAGCATTTTTTTCCCGAGGATAGTGTGATCATATTCACTCACGTAGGAAACGCATTGAATCTTTTATGAACTGTGTCAGTGCGCCGAGGAATGATATTCATCGCGCCACGGTGTCTACGAAATGTCACAAGTACATCAGTCGACTGCTGATGAAGAACCCAATTGTACCCAGCTCTTGAGATTAATCCCAGAAAGGTCACGGGGTAGAACCCCGTATATACCCTGGGGGATCCGCACCTATGATTTCCACGGTATTGTGTAGTGTAAATATAACATCACCCATTATTCTGCTATATCTCATGTCGCGTGGGTGTTTGGATCTTCGCACAAGTACACCCACGCCTCTCGAATTGATGGACACGCGAGTCGAGTTCACAAGCCCGTCTGCACCCAAGTTGTTATTCACCACACACAAAAATAAAAAGTTATCCTCTCATAATTTTTTTTTTTTGTCCGAAGAGCAAATTATTCTACCCGCGTTCGCCTTAATGAAAATTTAATTGCATTTGAGCACGTTGGTTTCGTCACAAATGGGATTTTTTTTTTTAAAGTCAACTCACAAGGGTGCAGGATAAATGTGTATTTTTTTGCCCACTCCAATGTTTTCGTAACCATTATTTTTTTGTCCATCTTAACTTTAGGTTACTCAACTCAGCTTGTGTGGGGTGCTAAGGTGTCCCGGGGGAGGGGGCGGGGGTGAGAATGAATTTAGGTTGAAAGAAAACAAAAAGATCGAAATCTTTTTGACAAACAAAATTATAATTTGGAGCTCGTTTTATGTCAAACGGACCGCGCACGGCCGGTTGCCGGTTTGTGACAAAACAACGAGCCAAACTACAATAAGCATATACACATCATTAATATTCAGTTTGAATTTCGAGAAACATGGGGTATTAATTTTGGTCGAAATACTATGGGGCTTCCCCTCGTGCTAAAGTCCACGCCAAATCAACATAAAACCGAAATTCATCGGCAAAAGCTAATAGGTGGATACGGTTTCTCCGAATTGGTGTGTTCATTAATACTCCCACAATAGGCCTCAGGCACAACATGATAGGCCGTACACCTGTACCTTTACCTAAGGAGAATAGTGCACAGGATCACAGCTTATGCAACAGCTGACGAACAGACTGTCCCTTTACTCCCCTTTCATAGCTTTCTTTTCGACGAACATCATACAGGCAAAAATTTAAGACTCGTTTCAGAATATTATTGTCCGAGCAAATTTAAGTGAAAATGTTTGAACAAAGAGAAAACACAATTTTCTTGGGTCTCCTAACTGGATCCCCTTGCTAACGCGTGTAAAAAGGTGTGCCTGCGAACAGACTGTTTAAAACCACCTTATCGTTTTCTTCCGATTCCAATTTCGGGCGGGGGGAAACAGTCTCATCATCTCTATCTTCACTTTGAACAAGTTTTCCTCAATAAATCAGTAGGTCCGTTTCCAAGTAATTATCAACGTTTCTCCGTTCGTATAGGCCTACCTTAAAAGCATCATCTGCCGAAAATCAGATGCCTCCAGAAATTCAGCTTCAATATTTTGTCGCACTGAATAATAATTTGTGCGTGTACATTTTGTGAAGTCGCAATTTTCTATTCTTGGCCCAGGATAAATTGTGAGAATCCTTCGGACTTTAAAGGAAACATGACGCCACCTCATCTCGTGTAATATCTTTACAAACAAGACGGCAACAAAACACCCCACTTACTACATGAAATGAAGTGCTGCGCTACCTAATCCTACGGGAAGTCGCGCTATAGGAAGAAAACCCACACTGACATTTAAACAGCCGTTACCTTTGATATTTTTGAGCCCGTACTTGAGTGGGTTGCAGCCTCGGAAAGAGAGAAAACCAGAGGGTGCGATTGCCCAGCAGAACAATGCGCTGTCGTGTGTAACACGGGAGACTTACATCAAATTTAAAAAACAAGTGAAAACAGTATATGAATAGGAGAAAAGGAAATTGCTTTTATCGAATTATAATGGAAGATTTTTTGCTAGCGTCTCCTGAAGAATAAGAGAGATTATAGGGTAGAATTGGCGATTTTTTTCCACCATAAAACCTTGGTGAATATTTTAAGAGGTGCGCAACTTGTACTTACCATATTTTTTTATCAAACGTAAAACAAATCACAATTCCAACAATATTCCTCAGGGTAAAATCATGAAATTCCTTACATTAGGACCGATCTTGCAGGCTTTCAATGGATATTTGAGATTTTTTCGACGTCTTGAATATATCGAAAACTTCAATCTTACATCACTTTAATTGCAAGTTCGGAAACAGTCACCTGTGTTAATCAATCAGCCAATTTTCAGTCTTAAAACATGACATCTTTCTTTTTTTCGACTCAAGGATGAGCATTTTAATATTTGAGTTATGACCTTCTCCAACAAAAGCGTAAGCTAGAAATGAAAAACCTTGACAGAAATGTAATTAAATTCAAAAACTGCGACAATATTAAACCGCATCATGACGACTTTCAACAGAAAAATGAAACAAAATTCATGAGAAAATTTGGCATAAAACGATGAAAATATAAGTTGAGATCGCTTTGAAATTCTAAGGGTTTGATCGTGAAGGCTAAAACTGATGAAATTATCAACAACAAAAAGGTTGAGAAACCCATCCCACTCGCTTAATCCACCGTTAATTATTTGCTCCTTGTTCATTCCAGGTGAACTTAACACGCTTAATAAAACAATTGTGAGACAGCGGTGGGGATTCTCCCTTCGCCGGTAAAAAAAAATTGCTCTTTCACAAATTTGATTGTTCTTCTAACAAAAGTTCAATTATGGCGTTTTATATTACCGGGGGAAAAAACCTGCTTCTCTACTCAACGAGGGCCTACAACTCCCTGGAAAAAGACCTTTTTTTGGTGGGGGCGTTGCTTTTCCGCCTCTAATGCACAAAAAAATCCGCCTGAATTATCGTCGGGCCGCAAATGATTTGGAATGGAGAAATTCATCATTCTATAATTAAACGTGGGCGAATATTTTTTTCATCGTCTCATTCAAAATTGAATAACATTTATTTCGGAAAAAGTAAATATTACTTTTTGTGATATAAAAGCAATTTCGTTTTTAAAGTGAAACACGAAACTAACACATGATGAAGCAATACCTAATTCAAGGATTTAAAAAAAAAAAGGTGATGACAATACATGCATCTTTATACATGTACAAGTATATTAACTCTTGATATTTTTGAGAGACGTTTCAATTCGGCACTCGCGCGCCACGGAGTCGGCAGTACCACGCGGCACAGCGGTCACTCACCGAATCCCATGTGGGGTTGGCAAGGCGCGCAGCCCCCGGTCTGGGCTCAACAACAGGTGGGTGATGATGAACGTCGCCTTCGGTAAACCTTTCACAGAAGGCATCACTCGAAATGTCATACATCCATGTGTCAAAGAGAATGATCAGATCAACGGAATAACCTCCCCCTCACAAAACGATGCAATTTTCTCTCTGGGAAAACAGTCCCAACTTGCAAAAAAAAAATTGTTTTTCAATCCAAATTTTGTATATCTAACACAACGGACAAAAAAAACAGCAAACAGCTGGTGGAAATTACAGAAATTATATGAACCAAAAGAAATATTGGCAACTCTTAAAAAGTTCTCCCGAAAAAAGGACAATCACAATTGAATACTGGAATGTGGATTATTTGGAAGTTCGGGAGATTATTAAACTAAAATTTGGTTGGGATAATATCCTCAAAAATTGACCAAACAATGCGAATTACATGCAATAAGTTGACGAGACTTTTGGGTGTCTTCTCCTTTCAGAGAAAATGTTGTTCTACTCTGTACATTTCTCACATGAAGTCTTCATAAGACTACTTTTTTACGCGACAGTGCAATGGCTCATATTGATTGAATGTCAAAGATTTACATCATTATCGTTTTTGAGTGTAAATTAGGGAAGACACGGGGATTTTTTGGCTAAAAAAAAATCATTCACATGCATTTCATCTTTGTTGTACATATGTAACCTATTCGTACATTTAAAAGAAATTAAATAAAAAGGCAGAAATTGAGACTTCAAAATCAGGTGCTAGTCTGAGTATTTTGCATGTGGTAAATTGTGTGTGTGTGTGTGGGGGGGGGGGCAGTGAATAGCCATCTCTCCCCATGGAAAGTCCAATTTCCCAGTAAAAATTATGGCAGTCAGTGATGTAGTCGAGTTCATCAGTCGAGTTAAGTCCCTGCAAGTCCATCACAAGTCCTCCAGTCCCAACTCAACTCGCAAGCTATTCCAATGAGCTTTAACAAAGGCGTTCAATCCATTGTTTCTTGTGACTGGACTTGTGATTTACTTGTGACTGGACTTGAGATGGACTCCACTACATCCCTGATTGCATCAATTGACTTGGGACCCTCAACTCTGTTTTCAAATTTAGGTCTGTTTAATTTCTCAACCTATATTAAATAATTATGGCTTCCAAGTTGTTGTAGTATTTGCAGAGTCACCTTGTTGACAACTGTCTTATTTTTTTCTTTGGTGTATTGATGTAAAGCCAATTCACTTGCACGTTCAATTTCTCAACATCGGTTTCACACAGTATCAATTCACGACACATAAAACAACAAGTTCATGTTTTTTTTCATCAATTCAATTATTTACTGCTCAAACGGTCAGTACATCCCAGCAGAAGCTGAATATTTCTCACCACTTTCTCCCGACCCTTACAAGTGCATGCCGGCAATTTTCAGTTCACTGGCACAAAACCTCATCTTTACAGACTTTGTTTTCCGGCAACACTTACTTCAATAAAAATCACGACAAAAATATTGGAAAAACCGCGTGCATGGATCAGTTTGCATGGATAAGGCACAGAAAACACATAACTCATTCAAATTAGTGTTCAACAATCCGTAACATCTTTGCAGAGAAACGCGCCTGAGCACAGACTCACAACTCCAGTGTCCTTCCATCTCATTTTGTTTTTCACCGTTGAGGGCGTACTTGCTCGCAGAGTCGTACAGTGACAGCAGTCATGACCACTTGGTTTTTCCATTCACCATGTGTTCTCACATTAGAACTTGCATATTTCTGCAGTCATGGGATTTCCTACCATGAACGATCACCATACAGCTGCTACAGTGTACATGTTTTCCGCTTTGAGTTCCTCTAACCGGACTCACGTTTTGGTGTTTCAGAGGCAACAGTGACGTGGGTTCGAGCCCGCCGGCGGACACTTGTGCTCTTAAGCAAGGCACTTAACCATTATTGCTTCGTCCTTCGGATGGGACGTTAAGCCGTAGGTCCCGTGTGTTGTATAAATGCACGTAAAAGAACCCAGTAAACACTTATTGCTAAGAGAAGGGGTTTGCCCCGGTGTTTCTGGCCTCCTGTATAAACTCCCACCGTGGACTATTTAGGAGAAGAACCAACCAAGAACCAAGAACCAAGAACCAACAAGCATCAATCGTCGGCTTAAGACAAACAAAATAAACCTACAAAGTCCTTCTGGTTCCTTAGGGTTTCAGTGAACACTGTAAAAAACTCAAGTGCATCACTGTTGGACGATGGGCATAGCATACTGCATGGAGATGTCTTCTTGTAACAGAAAGAAGTGAATCAGTCTGTTGTCAACAATATCTGTGGACAAAAATTAACCATTTAAATATTGTAAAAAAAATAGTTACTTGAAAGACAATGACTTGCCCAGACTGGGGGCAGTGTCATATTTTGTACATCATTTTAAAACTGCACCTAGTAAATTCTATCAGCAAGTTCTTCAAACTTAAATAAACAGCAACATCAAACTATTAGTTTTGTTTTAAAACACAATTAACTAACTCAATTTTGTGAGCAACTGAAAGGTGCAACTTTGAAAATTAATGGTTCTTCGAAAGTACACCACTGAATATATAACCCAATAAAATGTAACAATCCCTCCGTATGCACAAGTTTACTTGCTTTTACACTCCATTTCAATCTAATATCTGAACAAAATAATTGACTGGAGTGAAGCTTGAACCTGTTGCTCCAGATTGCCGTTCCGGTGCTCTACCAACTGAGCTATCCAGCCCTATGTTGGCAGTTCCCCATTCTGACAGTATCTTTGTTCAACGGGCACTAGTCAGAAGCCATCAACCCGTATATGCCACGTAGCCAGGCCCAAAGCCACAATTCTAGCAATATGAGTGAGAAAATAACTGCCGATAAGTCAAATCTTACTGCATATGATCTTCGGTGGGTTCAGCTGCTGTCCAGCCAAGAACTGTAAGAACCTTCGAATGTCCACTCGGGCCCCAACCATCTCATCTGGTTGCCTGCCTTGTGTCTGGGTCTCCGATCCTTCATTTACTGCCATCCAGGGGAATAGAAAAATATTGCACTGGCTTTTGGTTTGAATTGAAAAACTGTTTAAAAATTATGGGTGAGGCCGCCGAGGTGTTATACACAAATATTGACTGCTTTAACTTGTGGTACAGTGAAACCAGCCTCCTTGGTGATCCTCGGAGGGTTCTATCTACCCATGTATTCACCGATGGAAAATAGAATGCTGTGGACTTTAATATATCACTTTAATGCAGTCAATGGGCTCCATGCGCCGACAAAAGAGGGCGCCCTTTTACCTAGCAACGACGTCCCATAGGCAGGACATTTCGCTGGTTGACAAGCACCGTTCCTTGTGTGTGACGCATGTACACCAGGGGATTTATACTATGTACACGTAGTGGCTGTGCTTCGCGGCAAATGAATTGCAGTCAGGCAAGATGGCGTCGGTCGGTCACCCTCAACTTTCTTTGCCGGTGAGGGGGTACTTGTGAACGGAGCGGATATATTTGTATATTTCAGGTTTCGTTAAAAACATTCAGTACCAACAAAAAGACTGTGATTGCTTGATGATCAAGCAAAAAAGTACCAACTGATAAATCTAATGTCATTAGTTAAAATGGGCTAAAGATCTTGGAATTTAACGAAACCTTCTCTCTATGTAATCCTCCTTCAAGCTTCTTCAAATATTGAAACGTACCCCATTCAGGAATCTCTAAATCCTTGAAGTGTGTAGAAACAGTCACCTGCTCAGTCTCCACCCTCAATCTCATCTCCCCATTCTGATTGGCTGAAAGTTCCTGTTCACGATGAATATTCAACAGTAGTGGAGTCAGGGCAATGTTTGAGTGGATGCAAGTCTGCTCTTCATATTCATGCAATAAACATTACATGCAAATGATACAGGATGCCTAAAAAAAACATTCCCGAGTCTTTTGGAGAATCAGAATATTGTGAAATAATTGAATTATTGAGTTCAACTGTTTCTATGGTTGCACCAAGGCTGAAAGTCAAATATGACTTTTTGCAAGTTCAGTTAGTGACCATTAAAATAAGTCCATAACAAATGCACTGTTGCATTTACAGTTATAATATACTGGAATACAGCCAGTGTAATTAATTGTCACTGTGAGCATTTAACTATCAACAAGAGTCACGTATTGGCATATTGAAATATTCATCACTTTATGGGTACATGTTAAAAATACAAAGTGTTGACCAACAGAAGCTAAGCAAATTTAGGTTGGTGCAAGACAAAATTTAAGATTGAAGTACATTTACCAAATAGCTTCCAAGATTTTTCATTCTTTCAACGACATTCCGAAGGGATTTCAGAGGTGGCATACAAATACTGACCTGCCAAAGAAGAAAACAATAAGAAATGATGAATGTGTTCTGTAAAATAGGGTGATATATTTTTATTCTATCCCGTGTATTTCATGTTTTACAAAAACTGATCACTCACATGGCAACCTTCTTGTAGCCATACTTACATCAAAGTCAGGAACAGTGGGTTCGCTGTACTCGTTCCATATACTCTTGGGAATTACATTGACAGGGACGTCGTGCACGACATTACGGCTATGACCTGTTCTGGATGGCTGTGAGAAATGAATGTGAACTAAATGAGAATTAATATTGGTTTCATATTCATAAACCAGGGTAGGTGGAAAAGTAATAATGACCAAATTGGGCAGTATGCAATAAGTTTTGAACGCTTGTCAGAGTCCCCCCCCCCCCCCAAAAAAAAGCACAATACAAAGCCATCAGAAGAATCAATTCAAATCACACTGCCAAAATCAGACAAAAACTTTATGAATTGAGCAATGCAGTCATATGCGACCACTAATAAAGTGCTGGAAAGTCAGGTTGGTGGAACACCTGTATGCATTCAGGAGGACCCTGGTTTAATTGTTCTCCTTCGTACAATTAGGGATCAGGTTGGCGTAGCAGTACTTTCCTCGCCTTCTACCACTGTGACCCGGGTTCGAATCCCGTCAGGGCCAATATGTGGATTGGGTTTTCAGTCCCTACCTGATTCTGTGGGTTTTCCCTAGCATATCATTCTGGGGTTTTCCGCCCACCACTAAAACTGTAATTTCTTCCCGCATCTTCTACCAAGGGACCCTATTGGAAATAAGTCGAAAGACGTAGGCTATCCCGGCCAATTGCCCAATAATCATCAATAAATAAACTAAATTTTGCTTTGGTTATTACACAATCTCCGTGTTACGCGATGACGTCCGTACACTTACCAATTCAATGTCAAATGTGAGACACGGGCTGAATTTCTTGGTGAGCTTGACTTTGATTGACTTGGCATTCTGTGCCGTCTTCATCGCTCTGACAATGTCGTCTGGTGTGATCTCCAGATAAATCTCATTGGCTTCCTCCGACAACCCTTCCATGCGATACTCGTCAAAGAAGTTGCTCTAAGATACAGAAAGGGCGTCAATCAAGCGGGGTTGCGATCGGAGGGCTCAATTTTATGTCTAGTGGGGCAGATAGATACTCTCATTTCTGGTGAAATTTGCCTCTTACTCATTCATCCCAAAGCTGCTCATTATTGGCTGTTTTGTGCAGCCGAAAATAATGAGGACAATTTCATCAACAGGAAACTTTGGGGATTTTGGCTGGGTAAGTGAACTTGTATGCAGAATATCAGGCTGAAACATTCCAATGAAAAAATGAAAAATGTTCAGTTACTTTTTGTAACACATAGGTGTATGGTCAACGCACAGACCGTCTTCAGTCCAGTTACCCGCCTTGCTTGGGAAACTCTAGCTCTTACTGCTTTGTGACATCGGAAATTTGCAAAATAGGGATTTTCTAAAGTCAGGAGCATTAGATAAGCAGGGGTTTCCAAAGATATGACTGGTCACAAGCATAGACTTGGGCTATACTGGCAAGTTCACAGTCCAGCATAGGCCGGGAAGTGTTGTTGATCCGTTCTGCAAAACTTACAGCAGTTAGTTCACACCAGATGCCTCCCTTGGCCACTTTGTCATTCAGAATGAAGTACATACGGTTGACGGTCAGTCTCAAGACACAAAGTGGAGTCATCTTGGCGATGGTGCTTAACACTCCTGTTCACAGATTAAACTTGGACAATCAGTAACTTCAGATGAGGCAAGGCATTTCACAAATATTTGAACTAGGGCTCATTTGTACTTGACCATAGTTTGATGAATATTGCCCACTAACTTAAAAAAAAAAAAAGGCAATGGTTACGGCCCTGGTCATGGTCCCCGATTTCACAAAGCTACAGGGCCGGCAGTTATTCTGAATGACGTCGTTTTGATGTCAGTTGGAAGGTTCTAATTTCAGTAGCCATCACAGCGTCTTGGTGGTCAAGTGGATATTGCTGGTGTCTGGAGATCTCCAGGTCATGGGTTCGATTCCCCAAAACATCAAGTCTTACTTCTCAATAAAATGAAACTTCACTTGTATTGCGATTTTTGGGTTTGAAAGATTTTTTTTAGGGAAGTAGGCCATCCTACCCAGAAAAAAAATAACAACTTGTGAGTGTGACTTTTGGGAGGTCAGATTTAATTTCAGGGCAAAAAAAAATGATCATTCATAAACTAATATTAGGTTTACAAATACAATAGTTGGAAAGAATGCACTATCCTGAAGCCACTTCTTTGGTTGTGTACAAAGTCTACAGAGAGTTGAGTGCATTTTCGAAGTTTTTTCTAACAAAATTAGAAATGTTTCTCAGTCCCAGGCTCGATTCGTGTCTTTTTTTAACAAAAGTGGCGTTGGGGTACAACATTCTTTCCCAAATGTTGAATAGGCCTACATCCTTTGAACTAAAGTAAACAATCAGTCAATCAGGTGACACAGTTCCACAAGGATCCGTTTGACCTCTTTGGAAAGATTCCCGGAAAGAGTTCCATACTGGGCCACGACGACTCATATTCCTTAATTAACTTTTTCAAGTTAATATTACATGACCTGAAAAGTACCAAAGTTGTGAATCTGATGAAGAAACACTATTTGGAGTGCAAATATTCTTTTAAATATCTACTTAAACTTTTTTTCTGCCATGGCCCACAGACTTTGTGCAGGAGGTCTGAGTTGGTGGCCCAGTATGGAATTCTTTCGAACAAAGATGGCATTATTCATGTCATTGCCCTCCAAGCCCTGTTTTTTTTTACGAAGTGGCTATCGTTACGGCAGCCATTGTTTAGCGCCCTCTACGATACTTTTTTGATACGCACGCAGGTATATAATTATTTGTTTCCCCACGTTTTAGCGAGCAGTGCGACAGCTCAGTCGATAGAGAGTAGGATTTTGCTCCGCGAGGTTGCGGGTTCGTATCTCAGTTTTGCACTCGAATTTTTTCCTTTTCTAACCAGAGGCTTTGGAGGATTTTTTTTTTAAGGGAAATAAAGTCCGAATTTTATCAAATTCACTTTTTTCCTTCTAATTTTATATTTTCTTCTCATGTTTTAATAAATACTGATAAAAGTTGCAGTCTACCGTAACGATACAAAACGGGAAATGCGTTACGGCTGCCGTAACAACAGCCACTGCGGGTTTTTTTAAGACGAAATTTTTGATGTAGGCTAGGGCTAGGCTAGGCCATTTGGTGCTTACTTGTGAACTGTTCAATACAGCCAATGTCTACCACTTTAGCTCGAAATCGCATGATGGGTCGTATATTTCAATCAAAACCTTATAAAGCGTCCAACAAAGACATGAAACTAGGCCTACTGTAATCCTGAAGCAGACGACGCCATGCCCGGAAAACTATCCTGCGCGCAATATTTCATTAGACTGCGACCCAGAACAATGTAATAGTATCCTCGTTGAATACAGTCTGGATACCAGTCAGCCTCAAAATCTGGATGTGCCCAACCTCGTCCCCAGTGCTTACTTTATTTCCAACCGCGTTTCCAATAGTGGGCGCGTACTGCTCGACACCCTGGGTACGAGGTTGGGATGTGCCGTCATTAAAACCGCTTCTTTCTCATCTTCCAACATGATTTGAGCAAAATTCTTCGATGCTTTGAACAGAAGTTGAAAATAGAATTGACTAATACTTGTAATAGTCTATTTCAATGAAGAAATCATTCATTTTTCTTATAATCTGTTTAAATAAAATTTAATACCCTTGAGCATGGGGTTTGACCCTGTGGCCTAATGGATAAGGCGTCAGCCTCCGGAGCTGAAGATTGTGGGTTCGAGTCCCATCAGGGTCGTTCTTTTTTTTTTTTAAACGACTGTCGAGAGATCAAAATCTGTTAACCATCACAGAAATCATCGTGAAACAATATTTATAGATTCTTTTCTTTCCTAATTAATTGTCATAATTGACTCCGTTCCAAAAATGATGAGAGAGGGCGCTGTAACGATTGAGTGGTCATTTTTTGTAAAGTTCAACCATCTACAAGCCCATACCTGCTGTTGTGACGACTGACATGGGCTAGAATACATTATTTGTTTGCCATTAATATGTATTATATTAAAAGATTAAAATGATTCAGGGAAGAAATAAACAAAAAGGAAACTAAACAAAAATGTCACCGCCGTAAAACTTCCAGCCATAACATGAGATCAATGGACTGGAATCAAGTCTCAGCGCAAGGGACGTGGGTAGGTGTGTCGTCGATCTTGCAATTTGATTGGCTGTTGTTTAATCAAAGGATTGTCAACATTCCCACACACAGCGTCCACGTAGTACGCCGTGTGCACTTCCTCCATGGTACAATCGATACACACACACAAAACAACGCTAGGGAGTAGGGTTGTTTTGGTTTGCAGTAGAATTCCCCTAAAGTGCAAACATTGCTGAGAAATCGACGCAGATGAATGGTGTGATCAGGCAGGAACATTTCGTCTACATTGATGCGATTAGTTACTAGCGGTAGCACCCACTAGCACGAAGAAGATCAGCAGTTGACGATTGTAATTGTAAGCTTGTACTTGACCGTTTGGTTTAGACTTTGGTACCTGATAATTACTACGTAATATATAATAATATATGTTATAATATAGTACAAGCTAGGGAAAACGGATCCAGTAATAATAGTTTTAGCGTTCGATCCTTTTTCGTAAAGTTAATGTTGAATTGTGTGGAGATCCAGTGTATTAAATGTTGTCATGGTAGTGTTGTTTGTACATGGTCATAAGTTTGCAAGTTGTAGGCTATTTAGAGTAACTTGGACCCAACTTATCCCCTTTTTTAACATCCGGACATGGTCTGGCAATAGTCGCCAGATCATGTCCGAATGTTAAAAAAGGCGATAAGTTGGGTCCAAGTTAGTCGGACTAGTTGCAGGCCTAGTATATTTTCTCATGGTAAGCATCATTGTACCTGTTTTTCATTTTCTAGGGGGGGGGGTGTTCTTTAGATTCACTGTTGGAGGACTTGTGAGAAAACAATCACATGCAAGCTTGATTGCTAATTTGGTGGCACTCGAACCGACAACCTCAGGTTTATTTATTACTGAAGAACAGACATCCCACAACCTCCGAGATTTAATACTGCAGGGTTCAACTGGCAGTTCAGAAACTCAAAGGCTCTCAAACAGCACTTATACATAACTTATATGGTACAAACCCAACGCCAATTCAGAAATCTATCAAAAGTAGGTTGCATTATACTTACGTTACGGTGAGTTGATTTGATCATCAATCATACAGCCATTTCAAATACATACACCATTGTGCTCCTTAACACAGGACGCCTTTGCGCTGATAAATGCAAACATGCAAAGCCAATTTAATACTACCATTAAAAAAAATAATAGGGAAACATTTAAACTACTGTCTTGTTTAAAGTTTTATACTATTCATTTTCAGCATTTTGTGAATGGTTTCCACTACATGGCATTGCAAATGCCATGCCATGGAGTGTCATGGCCTAGCGGTTAAGAGCACCGGACTCATGTTCTGGTGTTTCAGAGGCAACAGTGGCGTGGGTTCGAGCCCAGGCACGGACACTTGTGCTCTTAAGCAAGGCACTTAACCATTATTGCTTCGTCCTTCGGATGGGACGTTAAGCCGTAGGTCCCGTGTGTTGCATAAATGCACGTAAAAGAACCCAGTAAACACTTATCGCTAAGAGAAGGGGTTTGCCCCGGTGTTTCTGGCCTCCTGTATAAACTCCCACGTGGAGTATTTAGGAGAAGAACCAACCAAGAACCAAGAACCAAATTTTTAAGTGTTGGGAGCATTCTTGATTTTTCCAGTCAGCCTAGTGCGAGCTCTCTGGTCTACACATAAGAATGCCTCGCTAGTTGTCCCTGAACCGGCCAACCTATTGCATGGCATTGGCAGCTATCTGAGAGAATAAAGGGCTTTATAAGTTTTTCAATTCAGCAACCCTGACAGCTTATGCTTAAAAGGATCATGCCTACAGGTCCTTGCAGGACAACAGCACTACCCTATATGTTGGCTGTTGTGAATAAGGTCACTTTCTAATAAGTGGCGAATCGTTGGGGGGGGGGGGGCGGCTTGGCTTGCGTGGCAAAGAAACAAATGAAGAGAAACACCCCCTAGCACCCCCTCCAACAAAAGGAAAGTTACCAGACCATGGATATGACCGGTTTCAGTGAGTTCAAAAATTATGCACTCGTAATCCATGCATTTAAATTCTCTAAAATATGCCCTAGAATGCTCCAGGTTTTTCGGGAAGCATGCTCCCCTCCCCCTCCCCAGACCCTAGCAGGGACATGCTTTTGGCACAAGAGAGTGCCTTTTGCTTAGATTCACAGCCAGCCCCCCCCCCCTCACTGAGCCAACCCAGATCCGCCCCTGTTATACAACTAACTTTTTGCCCAATACAGCAGGCTCAGGCAGACCATATAACACCCAGGCTATTGGCTGACCTCGCCAATATTTGCCTTAATAAATAAAAGTATTGAACATATGGCAGCCCGATGGCTAAAAACCTTGAAATGCTGCAGTAACTAACTACTGTGATCACACCGTTCAAAGTTCAGCATACAATTTGGAGGTCATAGGAAGGGGGCCTATTTAGCTGTGTTTTGGGAACCTCAGGCTGTTTTGCAAGCACAGCAAAAAGTGGGCTAAGCTGGCGTCATAATGTTTACTAATCAGGCAACTGTATCAAAGCATGGAGAAATGTTTCTCCATGATCAAAGTGAGAAAAAATGGCTAATGTGTTTTCAAAGAATGCTGTTAAACACCTTATTTATAAAAAGTGCTGGTAGTTGTGCCGAAATGTGGATTGTATTAAGTACTATTTTTTATTATAATGTTGGCCTTGATATGAACTTGCTGTACAATGTTTAATATTATTATTTTTTTTTAAAGGTGTCATTCAAAAGCACAGAGAGATGGACGGAACTACGGAGAAGAAAGCAAGGTATGGTTACAGTGTGTTTGTGCATAGCTGAGACACTGGCAGAGTTGTAGTAAAATGCATCATCAGTGAAATCACAAGTAGGCACACATTCACAATGTATGCACAATGACAAAGGAATGCCTTTGCCATAGTCTATTTCAAGGGAATAAATATGTGCTTGGCCAGTTTTAAACAAGTACGTTTAAAACTGACTTGGGGCCTGGGCACCGATTTCAGCTCGGGCCATTATCTGCGACAAGGCCCCAAGCTGGTTTTAAACGCACTTGTGTAATACTGGCCAAGCATGTATTTATTCCCATTCATAAAAACTTTTGGTTCAAAAAATCAAAACAAGTCAAAAATTATACATTTCTAACAATTTCGTTTAACTGTTTTACTTCATGTTTTTGGCAACACCCCTCTAGCTTTGTTATGGTATGTGCCTCTCTCCAGAAGTAGTACAAATCTCCTTATATGGAGATTGGAGATTGCAGCTAAGAATTTGCTCACAGAGTTAGGGTTAAACCAAGCGTGTGTAGTGATATTGTTTGGTACTAAATAACCCTTCTGATGTTGTCGGTATTTTTATGGTTTATTCTTCTCATCAGCTTTGCTTCATTGCAATATCACAAATTTTTAAATTATACTTTTCAAGAAATTAATATGTTTTTTTTTGCATTCTGTCAGACTGGATAATGGCAGTTCTGTGCGACCTCCCAACCCATATCTGGAGAAACAAGACGTGGACGTTTTGTTTCACATCGGACTAGCAACTGACAAGGACCAGCTCCCGGCACGCTTTGGGGATGTCAAGGTATTCAATAACAAGTTCCGATATCAAATGATTGGTTTTGAAATTTTCATCAGGCTTATACAAAGGCAAAAAAGTCTCTTATTGAAAAACAAGGGTTTGATTTCCGAAATAAAATTCTGTATTAAATTTATTCCTCCAACTTATCTGACTCTTCTTCCTTTGCAACTTTCTAACATATTTCTGAAATATTTCTAAAATATTGGTCACTTAAATTGTATGTGCTCTGTGGTCTTTGTCATAATCTAGTTTGTCTGCATGGGCGGGAGCACGACACGCATGAAGCGGTTTGCTGAGTTCATCTCTGAGCGTCTGGGCTTCGGCACCCAAAATGGCACCGTCCTGACAGACCTATGCTCAACCGATCGCTATTGTATGTACAAAGTCGGCTGTGTTCTCTCAGTCAGTGTAAGTACATTTGCAACTGTTTCAGACTGGTGTTTTAGAGTCGGTCAGAACAGATTTTTCCAAAGATTTGAACTTAATACACGAAATAGCTAGGAGTGTTTGGTTCATTGTGACTATTAAATACTGATTCACTGGTAGTATTGCACATGCCTACGTGAGGAATGTAAAAGTTCAACCAGTGAAACGTTCAAAGGCACCGGATTTCATGTGACACTGGAAAAGTGTTTAAGCCCAGCCAGCCATGTCTTTATCATCCATTTAAGACCGGCCACATGATGGGCTCTCGACCAATAGGAATGGGTAAACTGTGTTAAGTATTTGTGAATTCTTCTTAATTGTTTGGTCCCCCCGACAGCATGGCATGGGTATGCCATCCATATCCATTCTCCTTCATGAGCTGATCAAGTTGGTTCACTACGCCGGCTGCAAGGATGTCGTTTTCATCAGGATGGGTACGTGTGGTGGACTGGGCTTGAAACCGGGCACGGTGGTCGTCACGGATACGGCAGTCAACGAGATGTTTGAACCAGCCTATAAAGTGGTTAGTCACAATTTTGGATGCTTTTGAATGATGCTGTATTGCTATAATAAGTAGCAGGTCGGGGTTCGATTCCCTCCTGAGTAACCTTGCCATTTTTTGTGTGCAAGCTTTGGGATAGCACTGAGTATACAGTGCTTATAAAAGTACATCGATGAAGAACAAAAGTCTGTTAAACCATTATCATTCAAGAACTTTAACCAACCGCCCCAAACCGTCCAGCCTGTTACTCCTTATACCGCCCCAAACCCACCAAGTTCTATTGATTCATGGAGGAGTAAATACAATGTAATACAATTTAATACTAAAGAGCTAAAGTGCTAAAGGGTTAAAGCCATTGTGGATGTTGATCTGTGGCATGTGTTGTCTAGCGGTAGAGCACAGGATTCATGATCGTGAGATTGTGGGTTCGAGCCCCGCCATGGCCATGCGGGTTGTGCCCTTGAGTAAGGCGCTTTACCTCAATTACTCCTCTCAACCCAGGTGTTAAATGGGTACCGGCATTATTCAATGCTAGGAAGGTTAGACTCGCTGTGGAGGAGGTGTGGCAATCCCCCACAGCAGCATTTCATGGACTTGAGTCTGGCCCAATCGCTTGGAAAGAAAGATGGGCACTCCGTTCCTGTGAACACAGGTTCATCCACTTTACTTTTTTTTTAATCTGTGATGTTCCTTTTTTCCTAGGCTATTTTAGGTAAGATCGTCAGTCGTCCGACACAGTTAAGCAAGGAGGTAGCTGCTGAACTCCTTGCTGCACACGATTCCAACGCCGACTACGATGTCACCACAGGGAACACTATGAGCACCTCTGATTTTTACGAAGGTATGGCATCTTTTCCTGTTATTTTTTTGTGGCATCCTTATTATATCAACCACTCAATGGACCTCCTTTTTCCCGTTCAAACTGTTTGCGCGACAGCTACACAAAGACAGTTCATCTTTGTTGAAAACAGTCCTCGGATGTAAGTGTGCGTGCTTAGTTTATGGGAGAGTGTTACAGTATAGGAACAGATGTAAAGACAATGCCCTGTCCTCAGACATAACAGTGAAATACAACTGAACATGTGGTTCCAACTCGGTTACTCTGATTTTGGTTGTCAAATATGGACCTCATGCGTACAGTGGCGTCACCAGACTTTTCAGTCTTGGGGGGGGGGGCACATGGGGGGGGCACCAGCATTTGATGGGGGGACACTTAGGTGAATATTTATATATTTTTTTTACCAACCCAAATCTCAGATGGGGGGGGCACTCGGGGGGGCACTAGGTTTTCCAGGGGGGGCACGTGCCCCCCCCTGGCCCCCCCTTGGCGACGCCACTGCATGCGTAACCAGTGGATGGTACTTCATTGCCACACACAAGAGTGCCAGTGGAAGCATGGCAAGTTGGGAGGGGGGGTGGGGTGGGACAGAAACACACATCATGCTTACACACACAGCCTTACCTTACGTGCCTACTGTGGACATTCCTTTGTATTCATGTAGTTAAAAAAAAAAAAAAAAAAAAATCCTTTTACTCTCACTGTGCACACTCTTTTTGAAAGATTGTTTACAGTGGGAGTATAACAAATTTTTGTTTTGAGGGGGGGTTGAAAGAGTCTTTCATCCCAATTTTATATCATGATTTCCTTGAGTGCTCCTCTTTATTTTGCGAGAAACCTAGCCCAACACTGCCTCTAAACGTGTTTTTCAGAGAGGGGGGAAACCTAGTGTGGACGTGTGCAAGTCCACAAAGCGTTCATGCTTGCTGCATCCTGTGGACCTCTTTTGTTCGCAGGTGCACGAAGATTATGTAAAGTTAGAGCAGGTTTGTGGCACGAATTACACATGAGTAATTATATTCTGAAGGTGCACAAGTCCGTAGCATCATTGCAGATCTTCAGGCGCCATTGGCAACGCAGTCAAGAGTCTCTCCCGATGGTCTATCCCAACTTACTCCTTGTAACCCGTTGTTGGGATGCTTGAGCACGGAATCCTTCGGCACATAACGAATGTTCTCATCTTGATTCAGGCCAAGCGAGGATTGACGGCGCGATCTGCGAGCACACGCTAGAGGACAAGATAGCGTACCTCAAGGCGGCGTACGAGGCCGGAGTACGTAACATTGAGATGGAAGGAACGTGCCTGGCTGCAATGTGTGGTGCAGCTAAAATCAAAGGTGAGGACAAAAAGGGTTTTATAGAGTCTCGCACAGCACTTGTCTGACGGATTCAAATTGGAGTCATTGCATGCTGGCCTCATTAGCACTAGTCAGCATACTACACTGCTATGCTGGTAAAAACACAACAATTTGACTGGCCTGGTGGCTACTGGTGTAACCTACCTATTTGAATTCAGCAATAAGCTGTAAACAGTCTTTAAGGCTGGTTATACTCGGCGCGAAAGCAAATTTGTGACATCAGGGTGAGTTTTGCGCTGCGAATTCCAAAAGGTGAACACATTTCAACTCTGACAAATTTCACAGCGGATACTTTGTGAAGTATGAACCTGCCTTTACGTACTTTACATCCAATTTGTACTGTAATTTTCCTGCGAGCGTGACAAAAGCGGGCTACTCCAATTAACGCTGAAGCTCAAGGCCTGGTAGGGTCGATTCAAATGCAGACTGTGCTGGCTTGTAGAACTGCAAAAAGTGAGAGAAAATACAGAATGAGGCAGAATTGAAAATTGAGTGGATTGTAAGTCAAATCTTTAGTCCGGTCAAAGTTACAGAGGAGGGATAATGACAAAAGGAATGTCTCCGTCAAAGTTTCATTAGAATAGCTTGTAACTTGAACTGAGAATGGTTAAAAAAAAACATTGTAAGTGATTATAACCGGTGTATAAGTCCAAATAGTGTGCCTGACACTACGAGTTCGGAAAGGGTTAGAAATTTACAGATACAGTGCCAGCGGACGGCCAATCTGTCTTCTTAATAATCAATTTTTGTTGTCACATTATTTTCAATGACCTACTTTTAATAATGCAAAAAAACCCACTTTATTTTCACATAACCTTTAAACAACCTTCACTGTTACAAGTGTTCAAAAATTTCTGACAAGTTTTTGTGTGATCGTCTTCATATCCACATTTAACACCTTACGTAATATCTGAATCCTGCATCCATTTCCAGGAGCCGTTGTGTGCGTGACTCTCCTGGATCGGTTGCTGGGCGACCAGGTTACCATGACTCCTGAGCAGCACCAGGAGTGGGAACACCGCCCTCAAGAGTTGCTTGCGAGGTTCTTCATCAATCAGCTGCGCAAGGAGGGATCGTATTGATCTGCGGAAAGACCAAACCAAGTGCTGTGAATAGGCCATATGTTGAGTGAATGTAGGGCATTCTGATCATGTCATTAGTCTGGGAACAGTTGAAATATCTTGGTTTTTTTTCAGAAATTTGGAATTTCCTTCAAACAAACCCAACAATTTCAAGCATGTAATTTTCTTTTCTTTTTTAATTCACGTCCATTTGTATCCCCCTATTTAGCATTGATATAGCGCCCTCGTTCACTTTACCTAAGGGTCTATTTAACTTTGTCTACATACTGTGTGAAATTTTTATTCAATGGACTTACCAAATTATTAAGAAATAAGAAAAACTATTTTTGAACAAAAAAAAGTACTAGTTTGTAACATATTTGATCTTCCAAAAATCTTTTCATATTGTATGACGTGCAAAGATTGATATACACTCAAACTATTATAATTATGAGTAGGATGCTTGTTCAAAATTTAAAACTTATTAAATCATTAACTATCTTGGTAGCATTTTCATACGAGGTCTCACGGGATATTCTTAATGGGTGCATTCGTTTAGCTCACCCAGGTCGACACGGGTCAGCCCCGTGCCGTTCAATTAGCTGTGACGTCATTCTTGGGGCCCACCCGGGTCAGCCACCACAGATTCTGCTCGTGGAGCAGAGTCAGTGGTGGAAATACGTCACATGCATACATTCCAACAAACGGACAAATATGGCGGCAGGACAGCGAAAAACCTCAAATGGACTTAAAAATAAACTTTATGTCAAGTCTAAATGTAATCATTTGTTGAGTTCAATGCGACTTTTCAGGCTATAATTCCAGCCAAACTTTTTTGAGTTTTGCAACCGACTGAAAAGGAGTAAATCTCAAACTAAGACCCAATCCAAAATGGGCGTTTTGTCGGTGGCTACGGCCACGGCTACAGGACATCACGTGAGAATCGTGATGGCCACAGTTGAGCGTTCGATTAGCCCGGCTGTCATGGCTAATCCGTCTGACTTTATCCGAGTCGATCTGGGTGAGCTACTCAAATGCACCCAACACTTCTAATGCTAAACAGTATTAAAGCAATTCACCTTAAATATTTATTTTAAGGTGTTTGTTATATCCAAAACGCACGGAAATACAAACTAAAAGAGACAACTTCCAAATAGAATTAGTGTCGAAAGACTTACTCCTTGGGAAGCTTTAGCTTGTTTTCTTATTTCAGTTCATGTAACTCAGGTAAAAAATTATTTTCTTTAGGTTCTTTAGGATAAAGGTTTAATTGCTGTGAGTTTTACTGCTTGTGTTCTGTTTCGTTTGGCATGTTTGACAAGGATATGAAGAAGCCTTGGGTTTGCAGTTTAAAATTTGAAACAATATTTAAGAACAAGATGTCAAAGATTTTTGTTTAAAGTCTATACTTTCATTAAAAAGGAATTTTGTTGAATGGGATACGCACATGATAAAATACGAAATGAGAAATAATCGCTGCAGTGTGTTTCAAAAAATCTTATTTCTCATAGACTTTTTAGGGCAACTAAACGTATCTGCCAAATGTAAAAATATAAAAACACTATTAGGACATATTTGTCTTTTGGAATCAATTATGAATTCATAAAACTTATCATTTTTGACGGGATTTGTCAAGAAGATTATTTCTTATTACCCCGTGTTTTTTTCCTGAAAAAAAAAAAATCAAAGCTAGTTATTTTAGAGGTTTAATTTTCTTATACATGTATTAGTTAGTAAATCTTTTGTAAAGAAAAAAATCTATTTTACTGATTAATTTAAATTTTACAGTATGCTTGTGCCAAGTTTCCAGAATGAACTGTCACACAAGTAAATACATGTATATAGTGTCAATCTATAAATATAGATACAGATATTTTCCTCAAATCCTATTCTGTAATTACATCAGATAAATGTTATCGTAATTTTATCATTGGAAAAAGGTTTTAATCGGACCAAATAGTTTATTTTATAAGTGGAAGTGGTACATATCTTAAAGGGAATATACAACATTTGCAAACATCAAAAATAAAACTACCAAGTTTTTACGATATACCGTACTAGGATGTTGGTAAATGACAGTCTAAAGCACCCTTTAACATTATGGCATCTGTTGTGAAGCCATTTTCAAGAAAATGGTATTTTTGTATACATTTCCAACGGTGGTCGACCGACCACCGTTGGAAAAACCTAACTATTTTTCAACTACTGCTCCAAATTTACCAAATTTTGTTTGCTATTGGTTACATGTTCATGAACGGGTGCAGGCCAGCTAGACTGGTTCCCTTACCTTACAATTTTCTGGCATCTATAAATTGATCCATTTTATCTCTAGTGGAGTCAGGGAATCAGACTACTTGAATATTTTTGTTTTTCTTGGTTTTGAAGCATTTTCAAACACAAAACATCAAACATGTCAGTGTAACAATATTTGATCTATTTTACTAACCCCTCAAATAGTTCATTTCTGAAAATTACCGCAAAAGCCAATGATGTACATTCCCTTTAATTGGTTATAGTACTTCCGTGAAGTAACTTTATCCTGCTCAGTAATTTAATAGAAAACAGTTTTTGTTCCCTCATTTATAAAAGAATACATTTACAAATTAAATTTTAAAAAAGATAAAATTCACTGAAATACAATGAAATATGCAATACAGTTCAAGATTGCGACAGCAACGCTTTCTTTCCTGATTTTGAATGATGATTCCTGAAGTAAATGATGTTATTCAAATTCAGATTTGAAGTATGTGGATTTAGAAGTCAAGCAATACATCACCATCAATGGTGGACAATAACCTCTCACCCCAAAATCGAATTGGCAGGACTTACAAAGATCAAATTGTATAAAGGTTTGCTGTATACAACCGAATAAAGCAATATTTGAATATTTTGAGGTGAATCTTGATGTGTGGCATGTAAAAATCATTCAATATTGCTTATGGAGTACCGAAGTGAATACGTCACGCGCACAAAATGTGTGTGAAAGACATTAGTGCGTACTCCATTCATTTGCGCTACACTTTCTGGTTCTAAATGACGCCACACTTCGGTACTCCATTGCTGGAAGGTTTTTCATGAAAAGGTGTTTTTCTTGACCACTTGTTTGATCATTATGTTTCTAAGGACAGATGTTAATTTACATTATACAATGCCTGAAAAAAAATCCACGTCATCTTTAGGTCGTTGATCACGTCATTGAATTATAACGTCCCAACCCACGGCCCTGCTGCACCGCAAAAGTAGCATTTCTTTTCCACGGTAAATAGAAGTTCCATTGCAGAGTCACACGATTGGTGGCTCTGACCAATCAGATGACGAGGATTCATTCAGGTGGTGTATAAAACAAATAATTAATGGTACACATTTGTGTGATGGATATAATAGTTTCATTTTGGTGGCAGATGGAATGTTCCATTCCACTCGGCTTCGCCTTGTGGAATGGAACATTCCATTTGTCACCTCATGAAATTATTCTTACCATTGTACTCATAAACATCCATTATTTGTATATTATCAGTTGGAAATGAACAACTTACCATTTGTTGAGTGAGGGAATTTCTAGTGTCGTATTTCTGTCACTTTTGTGTGTTGCTGTCTAAGGCCAAAAAAAAAAAAGTCTCCGGTTTCTGGTATGGAGCTTGCCCCAAAAGTGGTGCGGCGACGCGGCTTTTTTTTTTTTTTACCTGTTTTTTTTGTTTTGTTTTGTTTCAAATGTCGGCTGATGACTGCAAATAGTGCCCAACTAAACTTAGTGCAAATATATGGGAGTCCAGAGAGGCCACATAAATCTTATTCTTGATCATAACCCCTTCTAAAAACACGTTAAAATTGTGCAGCAGCAGAATTCCAGTCAAACCAGTGAGTTTGGCGGTTTTGAAACATCATCTTGTATTGAAAAAAAAACTTTTTCATTTTGCCGACGCGCATGGCTACGGCGACGCGCGCGCATACCAGAAACCGCAGACCTTTTTTTTTTGGCCTAATGTGCCTCAGCATTCTTGACGTGTGACCCATGAACTTATCCTCAAAAACCCTTTAGTTGGCTTTTATTTTGGCTTTGAAAGGTAAAAAAGTCGAAATTGTCTGTCAGTAATGTTTACATGTGGATACCTTTCCTGTACAGACACCATTATTTTGCCCATTTAAACAATAGTTTTGATATCCCGCACACACACAAATATGGAAAGAAACTTACTGTCACAACAGACCTCATTTTTTTTTTTTAGTATTGATAAATTGACAAAATAAGTAACAGTTGTGAGCAGTTTGTGTAAATGTTCCATGAATGGGTAACAAGCACAATGAAAACAGCAAAGTTTGCATAAAATAAATTTTGCACAGATGAACAAAATCAACAGAGGAAACAGAAATTTGATATAAAAAGATTGGTTTTTTTAATGTAAGTTGAAACACTTTTAATAATTACTTTACACATATTCAGGACTAGTGCATAAAGTCCCCACTAAAAAGGGTTTATTACAGCAGCACCTCTTACTGTCAAATCCTTTAACATTTAATTTTTTCTCACAAGTTCAAAAAACATGAATTAATCTAATTTTTCATTGCATAAAAAAACGCATCAATCAATAAAGCAATTCATGTATCGTTGTTGGTTTTAAATATTGCTTTATAGGGTAAAAAAAAAATACAAGGCAATTCAAAATCCAAAGTCAAATCGAAAAAAAAAAACACACTGTGTTTGTTATATGATTCCAACAATTTTGTCAAATTTCATTAAAAATTTTAACCCAATATTTCAATGTACCAGTTGAAATATTTGAAAATTTTCTGTCCACTATAAGGAGTCAATTTCAGATATTTTTTTCCCCAATTTACCTTTACGTAATTCCCAAAACACCAATGTTAGTTATCAGTTGTTGAATGTAGGTTAACGAAAATCAAAATAGCTGTCTTGTCAAAATGCTTATGTTGTTCTAAGAACGAAATGTATTGAACAGAAGTATTGAAATGTTTTAACCAGTTTGCGCCGGGATTATTTTGACATTTACTGTACCCAGGCGCGGGATTGTTTTTCATGAACCTCGATGCCAGACGGGTTCAGGCCGTCATCTGCGGGTAGCACACCCTGATATTTCTGGCCTCGCTCGCTGCGAGCGGGTCGCAGACAGATATTTCCGGCCTCGCTTGTTGCGTGTTTATATGTCATCCGTTCTGAAAAACATTTGCGTGTATACACGTCATTCGATGAGAACTACTTCAATCTTGATTTTCCAAATAAGCATGATCTGGCCAACGAATAATAATACACAGTTCGCAGTGAAATTCAGCACAGAAACCCAGGCCGACCGGCAAAGCTAGACTTTCATCAGACCTTATAAGATAATGGCTATATGAATACAATCTTCAATTGAATACAACTTACAGAATCATTACATTTCTTGGAGGAAACAGAATTAACACGTTTCGCTGGATTTTCCTCTTTTCTTTTTTCTCAACTCTTTCTCTTTTTAAACAACTATTCATAAAAGAAAAAATCATCTATCACCGCAATACATTGTACAAAACTTTGCGGTAATAATACGTTCACTACCAAAGCATGCATATATGCGATTGAATTCAGCAAAATATGCAGCGGCAGAAATTTGAATATCGAATAAACGAAAATGGTTGCCAACATTTTAAAGTCGCTTGGCAGTACAAAGACATACGTAACTTACCCTAACATACAAAGACCTTCATATATACAGCATTTTAATGTCACATTTATTATTATTATTATTTTTATACACATACAATATAAAGAATAAATATCTTCTACACATAAAAATATATTTGTACAAAAGCCCAAAGCTTAGCATAACTTCTTTTTTTTAAATTCTGTGCGCACCAAAAGATGAATATTTGAATTGGATTTTCCCCAAAATACTGAGTGAAACTCGATAAGATACTGATGTATTCTTTTTCTTTTAAATTTATTTGGTCGCAGGTTGAGTTATTGTATCTGTTTGTTGGAAATTTTTTCAACCCTTGACACTGGTTTAAAGTCACTGTTAACAGTCATACTTACAACCACAAAATCTTCATTTTATTGAATTCGATATTTTAATTATAATTTATGCCGTGATGCCCTCATTTTCCTATGTTTTTTTTTTTTGTCAACAGACATGGGTCTTCTTTTGGGGGTGTTATACAAAATGTGCACTTCAAACTGCTGCGCAGCTGGTGCAAAATCCTGTGAATAAATACCAAACATATGGCGTTTATCAATAGAACTCATCGATTTGATTTGTCTTTCTCTCTTTTTTGTGCAGGAAAAAACTAATTTTGCGACTGTGCATCCACAGGGCTGATTCACAGCATAATATTTACAGCTTATAAATTATTACAAGACGACATGATAACATGAATACTTTCATATAAACAGCAGGTATTGTTTTTGTTTTGGTTACATGGGTAATTTAATCTAACAATATCATATGACCGGTGGGTAATGTTCACAAAAAATAAGTCAAAATATTACGATTTGATAAATATAGGGGTCTTTATACAATGGACATCAAATACTGCGTTTCTTACACCAAGCTGCAAATAATATACCTTAATTTTCAACTCAAAAAACAAACTTAAGTTGATTGATCCAGTTGGTTAAACCGTTTAAGGCACTGTAACCAAAGTAATATAACTAGGTTTTGGTTAAGTACAAGCCTGCATGTGCTTGTTCGCCAATTTGAAAACTGCAAGTTGCAGGTACAGTTGGAGAAACCGGAATTGAAAATGAAAAGGGTTTTGCAAGGCCTAAATTTGGCAACTGGACTATAATCTTGCTTCTATTGATTTTATTTAAATAATATACAAGGATAACAAAAAGATATGTAGGTTTTTTAAAAGTTGAATTTTTTTTTTTTTTAATGAAATGTCAAATTATTTCACATAATATTAACTAGAGTTAGTTTCTAGTAGCGGATCCAGAAGGATCCGCCATTGGTTTCTTCTGGTGGGTAATGAATAGTCATATTATATTTGGTTACCATCAAGATCAGTGCAGGAAAACTAAGAAAAGAAACGTGAAGACAAAACGTTCTTGACTCATCTGCCAAGCTGTAGCTTTGAAGCAATCTTGCCCACTCATTGTGCGAAGTTTGTGCACTTTTCTGCGTATGTATCACTGCATCATTATATGTACAAAACGCAGCATTGGTAAAAAAAAAAAAGTTTAAAAAAGGCGTCTATGAAGAGTCTGTACAAAAAGCAGTTGCACGGCTCATCCCTACACGAGCATTCAGCTCGGGATAGGATTGCTCCGAATCTCAGTTTTGTAGTGTCTGAACGCGCTGGGATGCTGGCAGTCGTAATCGTCGTCGTCATTATCTGAAAACCGGTCGGAGAACTGGTCTCGGTTGTCGGAGCTGCGTCTCTTCTTGGCTTGGCAACCCTTGAGCCAGGAGCGGTAGACACCCACCGAGGAGACGGCGCCGATCAGCGCCGAGCACAGGGCAATGATGAGGATGAACGTCGGGCTGACCCCGGCGCCCGGTTGGGCCGACTGCTGCGAGCAGGCCAGCTCCGGCTGTGACTGTAACCGCTGAACCTCGGGGATGGCGTATGGGAACGGTTCTAGAAAACACAGCATTTCAAATATGGGTTAAAAAACATACGAACTGAGAGGTATAAATGTGATAAGTTTCTGGGTACACCACAGAATTAATCCCTTCTGGGGGAAAAAATGTGGTTCTAAAAAGAACCAGTGAACTTTTCTTGATGTTTCGGACAGTCAACTCTAGTCTGGCAATAAGCCATTTGCGAGTGATCTATACCCTTTGGGATTTAAATTTGAAAAACATCTGGTACACTGACTTGCTCAGAATGCTTGGCACGTTTTAACTGTGAATTCTCCAGACCAACAACACTGGTTGCTAATCACATGATTTGGGGCAAGCTCTTGCATAGTTACGTAAGAGACGCTCAGCACCAATACATTGTTCACAGTGGGTGAAAGTGGCACAAAGACACCAGACCATGCCAGAGCTGGGATTTGCTAGCGTAAAGGCTTGCCACGAATCACATGATATAGTAACAGTCTCTTTGGTCGGGAGAATGCAAAGTTAACACGTGCAAAGCATTGGATTAAGTCAGCGTTCCAGATTTCATTCAAATTTAACTCGGAAATGGTTCATTCACAATAGCATTTTCAGATGATGGACAGAGTACATACTGTCTAAAACCTCGGTAACACTTCTCACCACTGGTTCACTTCACAACAACTTATTTTTTCCTAGAACAGATCAATTTTGTGATATACACATACAATTACCACTTCATCAAACTTAGAGGAAAACACACGTTGTTAGGTGTTATGTGATTATCCAAATACAAAATTTCTAGAGAGTTGTGAAAAAAAAAACACTTTGTTAAAAAAAATTGGACAAACATCCTTCTTGGCTTAAGTTGAGTATTTCTTCTTTGAAGAGTACAGACATTGCATGACAAACTGTCTTAGTAATTTTCAGAAATACATACGATTCAAAAAATAATCTCATTGGTCGATAATTTTCTCACCTTTCTCTGGTGAATCGCACAGCTTGAGCTCCTTGACGCAGCCGATGCACTGCCCGGCTGCGGGTTCATCCACTAAGCAGCGGCGACTGCGATGTCTGTGATGCTGATTGGGCTTGGTGCACTGCGTCCAGCGGCTCCAATCCTTCCAACCAGACATGTGGTACATGCGACTGGAGCTGGGGACGGAGCTCTGCTCTCCAGACGAACCTGCGAGTAACATCAGACCTGAGGGAATGTTAGCATCCCAGGTGATAGGTGGTTAGAGGGGGAAAATACATCACTAGTCGTCACATCTGACCATTTGCATGACAATAGACCGCCCTATTAGGCCCCTCCCCATTAGGCATTTACGAATAATTTAGTATTCGATTATTCCAACATGGATTTCATTAAATATTCAAAAATTCAATTTTGAAATGCACCAATTGTGATCAAGTTAACCATGCGCCAGCCTAAACCATCTAGAAACCGTTCTAAACAACCAGAACTGTGCATTTACGATTAATTTAGTATTTGATTATTCCAACATGGACTTAATTGAATATTCAAATATTCAAAATTTGAAATGCACCAATTGTGATCAAGTTAACCGTGCGCCAGCCTAAACCATCTGCTGATCGGGGTTTGCCTGCACCTGCAAGTGCCAAAGAGCTTTATAAAATAATTGAAAGAACGGGTAGCAGAATGGCCAATATTTGACCGATTTTAATAAATCATAAATCATGGGTGAAAGTGGCTTTTGGCAAAAGCGTGGTATTTTACAAAAATAAAACCATAAAACTTCTAAAATTTTAATAAAATTGCTCCCATTTTTTCAAATATTTGAATAAAAAAAAAAGAAAAAAAGAAAAGAAGCTACTTCAGATATTCCGTTGATGATTGAAATATTCAAATATTTGACATATTCAGCACAGCCCTTGCAATAACATGCGAGTTCCAAAAGAGTTTACACCAAATAAAAAGCTTACTGTCGAAATCCGGGCATTCGGACACGGAGCACATCTCGGTGACTGTCTCTGGGCCCTCGCATTCTCTGCCTCCGTGGGCGGGGATAGGGTTGGTACAGGTCCGCGTCCGTTGATGCAGCCCTTCCCCGCAAGACTCACTGCAGTCTGACCACTCGCTCCAACAGCTCCAACCACCGTCCACTGAAACGAACAGAAAGCAAAGATTTGACAAGATGGTCAAGGGCAATCTTTAAAAAAAAGTTCAAAAAGAACTTTTATTGACGATTGTGCCTTACAAAAAGTTTTAAGAGAGAATGGACCCTTCCTAACTTTCAGTCTATTACTGTGCATCGACCAATTAGATGGCCACAGAAGCTCATTCAAACTTGGTTGCAAGCACTGTTTGAAATGAACACCAACCCAAGGTTGGGCGGTGCTAAAAAAGGTCCATGTAAAGCAGTGTGCAGATGAATGCCAACTTTGTGGCAACTGGGGATTTTGTCGACTAAATCCCTCCTTGTTATGTACCACCAACTGCTCAGTGAAGGTTTCCTCAGGGTAAGATGTCATCAAGGCTTGTGAGCTATACGGTGTCATCAAAACATTTGAGAAATCCTCATGGCGTTATTTCGCGACATCATGAAATTGATATTTTTGTAAGCTTAGCTGAAAGTTGTCCCGCATACACTGAAATCTATATCAACCACGCCAGTGAAATAAAAGTTGCAATCCTACACTTGTGACGTCTATCACCAAATAAATACACCTCAATTTATTTCAGAGAAGCGGTGCAAATTGACTGGTCCGTCCACATTGGCTAATCTCGATCACTTCACTCCACTGATCAGATGTCGTAAAATCTGCCGAAATCTCAAGACCAGCAATTTTGCACCAACTCCCCTGAAACAATGTTGCATAAGTCTTACCTGGGCACTCGGTGTAGCCTGAGCAGCTCTGATGTTGGTAGGATTCACCGGTGCACTGCGTGTTACCAGGGAAACAGGACCGGTGTCGCTGCTGAGTCCCGCCGCTACCGCAGGTGACGCTGCACGGTAACCACGGCGACCATACCGTCCAGCCTCCAAACGATCCTTCAGAATATAAACGAAAATAATAAATACTAAGGCTACTTTTTTTTTTACGAAAAATACTCTCGCCCAAAATGGCAAGACCACAAGGAACAAGATTAAGTTTTTGCAGCTGCAAGGCACAAGTTATTGCTAGGCAAATTTACAGGCTGAGCGCCGCTTTTTCCCCCGACGATTTCAGTCGCAATATGTTTTTGCAAAGACTGCAAAGTGGCATTTCAATAAATGGAAGAAATTGGATTTTATGCTGACACAAGTTGAGGTAAAAAGTAAAGCATGATATTTTAGGATGACTTCAGAAATTTGAGTACGGGAGCAAGATTTTTGACGCATTTGATGCAGGTACAGTTACTCCTTCATTTCTTTTTCCTTGTTTGAAAGCAATCACATGTAAATACCGTGAACAACTCAAATCAATTCCAATTTAGTATTCCAAACATCTTTCATTTCAATCAAACTACTATCCACTCAAGCTGCTTAAAATGCATTTTTTTTTGCAAGGTGTTTGGAATTTGCGTTCAGTACTTTAATTTCTAGCTAAATTTACAGCCATTCAAAGCATTAGTGCTGATATTTTAGCATGCCCCCCCCCTAGAAATCCCCCACCCATATTCAATGCCGTCTTATAAAACTTAAAAAGTTCTGAAAAAAAACTCTCTGTAATGTGCCATTAAAGGTACTAAATGTTACCTTTTGGGTTTGGTGGTGTTTGTTTGTTTGTGAGGTTTATTGAACCCCCCCCTTGTTTGCCCCCGGGCTAACCTTCCGTTCCGACACGCCTGATTGTAAATTGCAAGATCCTGTTCTGCAACTCCACGCAAGACAGACTTCGGACACCACTTGGCAACATTGGGGGGTGAACATTTGCACCCCTAAAGCTTGCTCTTTGGACTTTAATCAGCACCACGTTGATTCAGAATAACAGCTGATGACAGTGGGCGCTTCATAACATGATGTTTTAGGAGGAAACCTCAATTTGTACTCCGTCAACTCGCTGGCGTCTATCGGGCGAGATCAGGTTTCTCTGTATACCCAATTTTAGCCCATCAATGGACACCGAATGTCTGCACATGTGCCAGCCCAACATATTGAAGTCTTTACACTCATTTCAAGCTGCACCGGTTTCTGGCAGTGTACTAGTTTTGTTGACCTTTCGCTGACTTTCCCTTAGTATTACAGCTTTAGAAAAAAAGTGCTGCACATTTTTTCTTTCAAGAACAGTACCAACTGGTAGTCTTCACAAGGTGACTTTACAGAATTATACCCTTAATGTGTGGCCTCCGATCAAGAAAAAAAAAAACTCTGAAGTTACATATTGATGGCTGGTTCATACCGTTTGCACTTTCATGGTATATCAACAAAGTTGATGTCAGGAAAGGTGTATGCTATTGGGTATTTATGAAGTGCAAGTGCCCACCATTATAAGTGCTCAAGGACTTACATCGTTATCACTCCTGCTGAACAGCAGCGAAGCCAAGGGGGGAGGGTTGAGGGGGTGTGGGGGTTTAATTGCGGGGGTGGGGGTGTGGGTTGGGTTGTGGGGGAGTCGTGAGGGATGGGGGGGGGGTTTGGGGGAGAGTCGTGAGGGGCACACCCCCCCCCCATCCAATTAGTGACCATGGTTTTAATAACAGGTTTACAGAAATTGGACGACCTGCTGTAACATCCAGCCCCCCTTGCCACCCTCTTCCCACCCTCTCGCCCAACTACTGCAAGAACCCTGGCTATGCCGCTGCTGCTGAAACATTCCAAAGATGATCTCAGCTCCATGGGGAGTATGCAGGTCGAATTTGTGTTATCTCCACATTTGGCAGCAATGCTTTCATGTCCCTCTCAACTCCCTCTTTGACACCAATTGAGGGGTACTTGTGCAAGGAGTCTATAGCCCCATTTCATGTCAGGACTTTCCCAGGTGCGCTGGCTACCCCCGCCCCTCCCCCCTCTCCCAAACAAACTCAGGGTACTGGCCTATAACGGTGACCCCACCACCTGGTTTTAAGATCATCCATCAGGATACAGTACATACAACCTCTGACAAAGATAAACATTGACAGGACGTGACTTTGTATTCGAACTTGGAGAAGGGGGAGGGGGAGAGAATGGGGGGGGGGGATAGGGAAGGGGGATGAGGGAGCTACCAGACTACATTCTGCCTGGGAAATTGTACTGCCCATTGGCAGGATATCCCCCCTCAACAGCTTCAGTTTTAGGCAATCAAGAACAGCCCTCCTGGGTAATGCTCGAGTGTCAATGACTGCCACAACATTGGAATCAGCTGGCGTTCTCGCAGTAAAGTCCAGTTATCTGCCTCCCCAACTTGACATTAAAGTTGTTTTCACGATGAAATATGTATGTATATTTAGCAGCAAGGTTGACAAAAAAGTTTGTCAACCTCTCCTTCAATAAAGACCCCAAAACAACAAACAACAAAAAGAAAGAAAGAAAAAACAAAACAAGAGGATTGTTGAGAATTTTTGGACTAACGCTTTCCTTGGATGCCCAAAGTGGTTTCTGTAACAAATTACAACAAATGTTAAGTATAAGGTTGGACATTGAATTCTCCCTACATTTGAAAAGACTGGATTGTTTAAGATCAGCTCATTGGCTCCGTGTATGAACAGAGAGGGCGCCCTTGACCACTTTTGAGAGCCCAGTAGACGGGACACACCGCGAGCTAGCTCGTACTGGTTCGCGAACTATGGAGCAAAGTACGCACAACTTTTATTTGATCTGAATGTTTTAATCTTCGCGTGAGCGCCAGGCATTGTAATATCCCTCCCAGAGGTCTTAATAGAAAATACCACTCCTCCATCCATACCACAGTAATTGCTCTGTCTTAGCCTTCAAACTCCCCAAACACGATGACATAGTTTGTAAGTCAACCAAGACATTTTCCCGTACGCTCCCATAAACATTTCTGTCAGCACCAGATATACACATCATGCAACTCTGCACGGCGTGAGGGCACAACATGAGGTCACTGGGCCGGCCTCGCCTGTCCCAACGGAGCCGCAACATAATGCGAAACACGCACGCCTAACGCGAAATGGCCGTTATGTTAGCGTCTGATAACAACCCGTGGAAGGACAGCAAATTTGCGGAAAGATTGGGTTATCTCAGGTGGAAATTTAATGACTCCTGCTTGATAGGGTGCCTGCTGCAGCCTTGTGGTCACGAGCGTTGAACTCAAAATTCTTGTGGGTAACTCTACAGAGTGTGGGTTCGAGTCCAGCCTTTAGGGATTGCGGTGTTTGTGTCCTTGGGCAAGACACTTTATCATGAATTAGTTTTCCCACCAGGGAGTTAATGGGTACCTGTGAGTGCAGAGATGCTTGTTGTGTTTGAACTTGTTATTTGAGCTGAAATGTGCAGAGCCCGTAAACACATTTGGTCAGACACTGGTTGCAAACATTCGTTGTTACAAGTGTTGGAAGCTGGACTTAAAACAAATGATTTTGGTTTGCATGTGCATTCAATAGACCATTACAGATTTTGTCATAAGCCCCGCCCACCTTTTCAAATTTGACCACGCTCAACGTCACCTGATCAAAAGCAGTGATCTCACTGGTCAATGCGCATTCTTTGATTGACAAGCAGAAAGAGTCCATTGCTCTGTGTAGCTCTGGTTATTATCACAACGAACACCGCCCTCACTAGTCCCTGCATAGCCCATTCTACGTACGTAACCCGTCTCTGAGTGGGTCGGGAGACGCACCTCAATTCACGGGGTGACTGACCCCCAAAAAACCCAATCCATCAATCGTCACGGTGAAAATGAAACCAGACTGCACAGCCGTGCCCTGATATATGGAACCTGACACGTCATGTACGGACAGCGCACATTTGCGCTAGCACAGAAAACCGCTTCATCAAATCAGGAAGAGCGGTCTTGCCAATTGCCTGAAATATCCCACCATCTGGAAAGCATTTCTAGGCCCCAGACACAAAAACCTAATAAGACTCCATTCGCTGTGCATGTGTTTTCATTCTGCGGCCGACACCACACCGTCTTTTCGCTCAAGAAAGAAAACAAAATAAGGCATACAAATAGAATGGCATAATGTTTCTGTCAACGGCAATTGACGTTGATCACTGTTGAAATGTGTTTAAAGACTTTGTTGTGGGTACTGATCTTGCCGATTTCGCATAAATGTCGTTAACAATTTTGAGAAAAGACCATGAAACAAATTTGTTAATCTCGAGCAATTGGAGCAAAATATAGCTGTTAGTTTCTACGAAGTGACTTTTGTGAATGGCTGACATCTTTCTGTGAAGCCCGCCAGATCCAAAGTAGTTTTGACAGCGAGAGGAATAACGCAACGACAACGAGTTGGAATGAGTTGAATCTCGGCAATCGTTTCTGCCCAATTTAGACTCGTGTGGAAAATAGTGGTCGACAGTAGCATTACGTTGGCATTTTTACTAGCATTACATGCAATATGGCTCAGACCCTTTGTGTTTGAGCCAAAAACACAGCTTTTTAAGCAAAAAACAACAAAATCTTTACAATATTGCTGATGATGACATGTGACTATTAACAGTGTGAGAAGGAATACATTATAAGACTCCTCAAACAGGTCTCCGTTAAAGAGGCAATAATCCTTGAAGTGCTTTTCAACTATGAGAATGAGAATGTAATTTCGTACCAAAATTTAAATCTGAATTATTCCCCACTACAACTTCAATCAGGAAACACCAGGTTTTTGAGAATTAAAACAAATAAATGACTTTTTCCCCCCAGTGATTGATCGCACATCCTAACTTTGTTTTCGGTATCCCCACTATTGCAGCTAATAAGTCACATGACCTCATACATATTTATGATTCATGCAGGGTGCCAGCTGGGATTTTTTTTTTTAAATCACTTCATTTCTTTTTTTTGACACAGATGGACGGGAAAAAAATGAAAGCAGGAAGAGCAATGGCCAAAATAATCAATAAAAAATTGTCTTTAAAAGAATAAATCATATTTTGCAGTTTGCAAGTTTTCATACTTCTAGACCAAAAAAATCTTCATATTTGCAACCAAATTTCAGCCAAGCAGATTTGAAAAAAAAAAATTAGCACATTTTGGTTTGCAAAGTAAAAAAAAAAGGCTTGGCATCATACTTTTGGTAATATATGCAATTGGCAAACAAACAGTTTTGTTTTCAGTTCGTGCTCAATGCAAAACAAAATTTCGCACAAGAAATGCAGAGAATGTGTAAGACACAGGGTGCCCAGCTGGTGTGCTTCCCTGTCCATGAATACCTATCAGTCTGTTCAGCTGTTCCACTTCCGACTCCTCACCTCCGGTCGGCCAGCAAGTCTTGCTGAGGTACGGACAGAGCTGGTACTCCACCTTCATGCGGCCGATGCGCAGCAGGGACCGGTCGATCACCGGCGCCTTGCACAGGAAGCGGTAGCGCTTGAGGAGGAAGCTGTCCTGGGTGGCGTTCTGGATCATCCAGGGGGTCCAGCGGGTGGTCTTGCGAGTCTCTGTCAGGGGGAGGGGAAGGGGCCAAGAAAGGAAAATTTATGCTAGAGGGGAGAATTTTGGTAGGAGGCTAAACGGTCATTTTATCAGTTTAGATTTCACTGATACTTTACTTGCAATGCGACATTCACGGATGGTTGTAAGGAACCTCTGCTTTTCAAACCAGAAGGTAAAACCATCTCTTTGTTCAGCTGATTCTTGAGTAGTGAGGTGAGGCCTTGTGATTGACCAGTGATGGACTTGTGATTGACTAGTGATGGACTTGCAATGGACTTGTGATTGACTAGTGATGGACTTGTGATTGACTAGTGATGGACTTGCAATGGACTTGTGATTGACTAGTGATGGACTTGCGATGGACTTGTGATTGACTAGTGATGGACTTGTGGTTGACTAGTGATGGACTTGTGATTGACTAGTGGTGGACTTGTGGTTGACTAGTGATGGACTTGCGATGGACTTGTGATTGACTAGTGATGGACTTGTGATTGACTAGTGATGGACTTGTGGTTGACTAGTGATGGACTTGTGATTGACTAGTGGTGGACTTGTGGTTGACTAGTGGTGGACTTGTGGTTGACTAGTGATGGACTTGCGATGGACTTGTGATTGACTAGTGATGGACTTGTGGTTGACTAGTGATAGACTTGTGATGGACTTGTGATTGACTAGTGATGGACTTGTGGTTGACTAATAAAAGACAAAAGTAGTGTGACTACAACAGTGTGATTAGCACAGTGTGACTAGTGTAGTGTGACAACAACATTTTGCTCATGATCATGAACTTGGCCATGAACTTTCTCACTGTTCGTTTCAATAGCTTTTGACCTAGGACTGGAAACTTGTGATTGACTCGTGATGGACTTATGATCCACCTTGACTTCAACATTGTGGTCATGATCATGTTCAAGTGACCTTACAAAAAAAAACTTTGTCTGTGAAGGCTTACGCACCTCTGCAGAGTTGTTTGTTGCACTCTCTTGACTCTTCGGGCGTGCCCATGCAGACGCTGCCCCCTAGGCAGTGTCTTGACCGTGTCTGGATGCCTCCGTTACACTTGGCCGAGCAGACGCTCCACGCGCTCCATTCACTCCATGATCCTGTGGAAGGGGGGAGGGATGTGGAATAAAGGAAATCCTGCCTTGCTGATCAAGATAATCACGAGCAATTGGTAACGAGGACAGGAAATTATCACTTGCCGATGGGCAAGGGGAACTGGCCAAAATCAAGCAGCTAACTTTGAGTAATAATGAACAGCTTGACAATAAGCCATTTGCAAGTTAAATTTGAATAAAATCTGGAACGCTGACTTAATTCAATGCTTTGCACGTGTTAATTTTGCATTCTCCCAACCAAAGATACTGTTTCTATAACACATGATTTGAGGCAAGCGTTACACTAGCAACCCCCAGCTCCGGCATGGTCTGGTGTCTTTGTGTCATTCTCACCCATTGTAAACGATGTATTGGTGCTTATGTAACTATGCAAGAGCTTGCCCCGAATCATGTGATTAGCAACAGTGTCTTTGGTCTGGAGAATTCACAGTTAAATGTGCCAAGCATTCTGAGCAAGTCAGTGTAACAGACGTTTTTCAAATTTAAATCCCAAAGGGTATAAGGTCACTCGCAAATGGCTTATTGCAATTCAGGACTTTATGACCAAAAAGTTGTGTTTCCATTGGAGAGTCAATGCTTAATAAACAATAACATTCAGCATGATGCTTGCAATCTTTTGTCATAAACAATTATTAAACACAGCAAAGCAGAAACGAGCATAACACATAAAACACACAAAAGTAACAAAGAAGTGAGGTTACTGCAAGTTTTTATAGCAACAATTTTCATGATTATATTAGTAACACACAGAGTGTGCCCAAAAAGGTGCACAATTCAGAAAACAAATAATTAAAACTGTTTAATGTTTTTTTCTTTAATGAAATTATATATTACATTAAAGCCTGACTGTTTCTCAATCCACTCCTTTTTACCCTATTCCATTTGGGTCCCTAGATCCAGAAATACAATCTATTAATGTGCAAGGGTGTAAATCTTACTTGGGCCACTCTCACCTGGACATGCTGAATCTGGGTTAAGCATTGAATAGGCATCGAAGTTGGTGACATCACAGGTGAGAGTGGCCCAAGTAAAATCTAAACCCTTTCACTAAAATTGATTGTATTTCTGGATCTAGGGACCCAAATGGAATGAGGTCAAAAGGAGTGGATCGAGAAATAGTCAGGCTTTAATGTAATATATAATTTCATTGAAGAAAAAAACAACATTTAACAGTTTTAATGATTTGTTTTCTGAAAGTTGCACTTTTTTGGGCACCGTCCGTAGTTATGATTCCAATATATATTAATCAGAAATGAGGCTGCAATAAACAGTGACATGGTGGCAATGCATCAGTCATAGTTCATTTGAATAGCTTGTGACTTAACTTGGGACTGAATGACATGTGAGTGACCTTTCGGTATTTGTGATGATGACACACCAACAACTCTGGTTAAATTGTCGGACACATGAGCGGCCATCACCGAGGCGGTACCTCCCTAATCATGTGAGGTGACCCTTTTTGGTCCAAAGGGCAGCATGGAGCATGCCGCCCGCACGGTGTACCAGAAATGACATCTCACTGTGGTCACCAGATCAGTTGATTATACAAAGTCTGTTTTGTTGCAACAGGAAACACCACCCTGTAACTGCCCTCCTTTTGGGTTGGTCCAATAAACCACACTTTCGTTTATGACTAAGACAGTGTACGATTGCCATTAAAATGCCAGCGATTGAGTTTCTATTGGGTTTTTTTTTTTTTTTTTGCTGAATTCATCAGGGTGGGAACTGGAGCCCGAATCCTTTTTATCTTTCCAGTGTCTGAACGCTCAATCAGCGCCGCTCGGATCTGAGCTTGTGACACTACAGCTTAAACATTTTGCTAAGGAGATGTCGATGATTCACTAGGGTTTTTAACATGATTCATCTTTCCTGCTGCGGTACGTGTGGTTAAAGACGGGGCAGGGGGCCGGCTATGGCAGGGGGTCGGTCAGGGCTCGGTGGTTAGCCCGCAATTGTCACAAGCTATTCTCATGCCACAGGGTGGATCAGTGGTAATCCAGGTACGTGAAAGTGATGAACTCGATCACTGGTAGTATGCTTTTTTATTTTAACATGTGCATTTATCCCAAAAGTAGCCGACCGAATTATTATCCAAATGCTTACTTGATTAAAGATCCTACTAGTACTAAACCGTGAAATTATTCCGTCTGGCTTGCTTTCAAATTGGAGGAAATCAAGAAATGTAGGTGATTTCCAATGATCAGTCAATTGACTGATTTTTGGAATAAAGAGTGCAATTGACGGAATCGTGTTTCGAGATAAAAGGTTGTGCATGGTTTTTCACTGTTTTTTTTTTCCGAAGAATGCTATATCGACTGAGCTGAAACTTCAGCTGAGACTTCAACAGTTCAGAGTATGAACATCCATCTTTGGATTTTGAGCGGTGTTATTATTGGAAATGAACAAAATGCATGAAAAGCAAATGATCCTTTGTGCCTTTAAAAGTTGCATTCTGTTAGATGGTTACCACTTTGTGGAGCAGTTTAATAAAAATAGCCTTCATGCAAGCATTTAGTGATTAGCTGCATTCAACATGACTTTAACGAAAGTTAGCATCAAGGGCCAATGTCATGCTGCTTAGCACAGAAAAATTAGCTCAGAAAAAAATAACACATTTACCAGCCAAAATGTCATGCATTGGTATTGGTTGTGACCGGTACTTGGCTGATTTCCGCTTAACGATATTTTCCGCTTATAATAGTTTCTTCTAATTTGTCAAAGCTGTCAAAGTTCACACCATGTTTTACTTATCATTAATTTAATGTGTAAAACACAGGGGGCTCTGTGCACACTGCTTCAAAAAAGGTTTCAGGGGGGGGGGAATTCATAACCTTCCTCAGGAAAGTGCTCAATTTACGTAGGTTATAAACTACCTCGCTGAAGGGTGCGACCCAAAGTTCAATTTTTTGTTTTACTTTCCACTAATGTTACCTGTACAACACAGTATGTGGAATGCTTCCCAAGGGCTTTCGAAAAGAAAAAAAATCATAATCTCACTCAGGAAAGCGCTCAGCACACATAGGTTATAACATTACCTCGCCGAAGGCCAGGACCCAACATTCAAATTATCGGCCGTGAGTATGTTATTGGTGTGAGGCGTGAAGCATGTGCCGGGGACGGGATAATTGAGATTTCCGGACGAAAAGGAGACGTGCGTCTTCCTGGGCATCAATTTTGCAATTAAGAAACTGTCAAATGTAATCAGGTATTGACTCTGATGAAACTTTCAAAGGACCCGTTATATTTTTCCTGAATGTTACCACAAAAAAAAGCATTGACAATCAATCTGGGAATTGAGTTCACAGACTTTTTGGGGGCTATATTAGTTGCTCGGCTTGCATGTTATTGTTTGAAAAAAAACCTGTATTTTTTTTAGTTTGATAAAGTGACTTCATCTCGTAACAAAAAAGGCCGATTTTTGGTGGAAATGTAGACAATGCAGAAAATGGGAAATATTTTTGGTCAACTTGACGTTCTTGAATTACATACAGTACATTTGGCATCAAATCGGCAAACACATAACTGAGATACTAAAAAGCAAAAGGGCTTCGATCTTGCATAAAAAACCAGCAGAATACTACTGAAATGAACTGTTATATTTGCAGCAATATTTTGCAGCAATAAAGATATCCCTTCAGATCCCAATATGTAAAAATAAGTGCCAATGATTAGTATGCAAAGCACCTTTCGTGGAATCCACAAAGTTTGAAACATTGTTTCAGATATATTAAGTTCGTACCTCAATGCACATGCACCAAAGCCATGGGATGCAAACAAACAAACAAACAAACAAACAAATAAACAAACAAAAACAACAAAACGAGAAGAAAATAAAAAAAACTTGGCATTCTCCTCAAGAGGCCATGATGTACCTGAATTTCTCACGACAACGGCTGTACCTGAACAGTTTGAGACCTGGATACTCTCCCCCTGGCACGGTAAGCCCCCGCACTTGGGGGCTGGCGTGTCGCAGACGCGACGGCGACACTGGCACTTGGAGTCACCGGTGGGATCATGGCACGGGAACCAGTCGGACCAGCTGCCGTAGTCTCCGTCAACTGGCGAGTTAGGAATTTACAGACGGTAAGTGAGAAAATAAAAACTTCAGGAAACTGTCTCACACCCATTTCAGACTTGCGATTCAGAGTCACGCCGAGGCAAATAGTTTTAGGAGCGACTCTCCTAGACCGAAATAGATTTTGTTGCAGACAGCCGACTTTGAATATTAATTTTCATTGACTAGACTCACTGACTACCTCCGAACGACTGCAACGGTCAATTTCAAAGTAGCCACTTCTCACCGTTTCAAATGGAAAACTTTGTATATACAGTGAAATCTAGATAAGTCAAACTCTGATAACTCGCAACAACTGTTTAGTCAAACAAAGAATCCATTGCCTTCAGTAGTATAACAATGATATACAACCCTGCTGAACTCAAAACTCTGCTCGAGTCAAATTCGGAACCTGTTCCTTTGAGGTTTGACTTATCAAGATTTCACTGAATTTTAATGCAAGCTTCAAAATAATTTGGTCAGGTGCGACTTGAACGGTAGTCCAAAACGAGGATCAAAAAGCAGTTAGCAACGACCAACTCTGTGATCTTACAAACCCTTTTGGAATAATTTAGCACATAAAATGTGTGCATGACGATGACTTTTTTGAAATGCTTGACTCGGTGAAGGGACTGGCGCTGTGTGGTTGACTCACAAAAGCGTGCAAAGGACTCACTGCCTTTGTGAGTTCAATTGTGATCCGGAGAATAGATGACTAACTTTCCAATGAATGCGCACAAACCTCAAGCATCTTCTCATGACTAGAATGCACCTGAGGGTATAGTGCAGAGTGAAAATGTGTCTTTCAGCAAGACTAACATTTTCCATTTCTATTGCTGGGTTGTACTTTTGCACGGATTTCATTTCACATTTCTTGTATGCCTCCTTTATCTATCCAGATGGCAATTCTCTAGAAATCTCTGATTTCCTCCCGAAATCTCACCTGCTCTGTTGACGACCGGACACGCTGTAATTTCCTGTATCCAAAGGTCCAAGGTGTCCTTACTGTAAAACAAAGAAGTTGAAACTAAGTCTTAGTCTAAGCCTGTTCCACAACTGTTCCAGTAAACTGGTTCCCAGTCTAAATTACGAGAACAAGACTATTATAGGACTGCAAACAATTAGAACTTTGTAGTGTTATTATTCCATAACCTAAAGTGGACAGATTTTTCATCCTCCATCAAAAGTGAATAATTGAATAAAAATAAATATTAACTACAAAAAAGAATCTATTTTTCGGGTTGAAACTCAAAACTAGCACCGACAGTACATCTTTAAGGGGAAAAAAGAAGAAAAGAAATCCAAATTGGACAAAAAGAAAACTTACTCTTGTGGTCTTGTTGTGCAGGCGTCAGTTTGTGTGTTCCAGCCGCAGTAGGGATCTCTGGCCTCCACACATTCCCTGAAAGACGACAAAAACAAAACCCAAACATTTCTAATCAACACCAATAAACTAATGTAAGTGTTGGTTCAATGTAGGCTCCAAAAACAGTTGCAATACAGAGAGTGAATTGTGCTCACACATATTTTCAGCTAAATTGGAACTGGTAGGTGAATCCACATTGACAAAAAAAATCCTACTTCTTTGAAAAATACTACAAACCAAATTGACATGCCACATGAAGTTGCTGGCTGGCACACAACAAGCTACAATCTTTGGGGTTTTTTTTAACCAAAACTAAAACCAAACTAAACTTCCGTCTCAATAACTATTTAACTTTCCACTATTACCCAGGGATGGATCCAGCTTTCAGGCATGCAACTAGGAATTTAGAGTGGGAAAAATGAGGAAATTCCAAAGCACACAAGACTTTGTACAATGTTTTCAATTTGTAATGGCATTCATGAGAAGTAAAAAACAAGGAAGTTAAGAGGATTCGAGGAAAAGTTGCAATCCTGAGCTTCGGGTCAAGGGGTGTGGCTAACAAGAAGGGAGATGGGGAGGGTGATGGGGGTGTTAGTAGGCATCTGACACTTGTTTCTGCATGATTTTCCTATTTTGTTTTAAGCCCAAAGAGGGTGGGGGTTAGACTGCCTTTAACACCCACGCCCCATCCATTCCGCAACTGGTACCGTGTCGGAGTAAATCCAAAACGGCATTGAATACCCGTATATTTTTACCCTTGCCTAAGGCTATAAAACTGTTGTATCACTCGAAACCAAATTGAGCTGTGTCGTGTAGCCCGTTACCTGATATCGGTTCCCACCTTACTCATGTCAAAATGCCACGACCTATTCCGGAAAACTCCCCCCAAAAAACATTGACCATGCACGGTATATCAAGATGTGACTACCAACAAAATGACTCAATAAAACACAGGCGGCCCCTGGAGAGCTGTCGGTGGTTTCAGTTGGTATTACTTATGAAAACGTCGATTTTATTTTTGACTAATCGAATCAAGCTGATTTTAGAGGACTCCCCGAGTTTCGCAAACATTTTTTTTTTTGTAAACCGCAAAATTATGATGATAAACAGCGCATATTTGTCGGAAAAATTAAATTTCAGTAAAAAGTGGAATCTGTTAGAGAAGACCAGTGGCGCTGGAGTAAATTATGGCTGAAATTTAATGGCGCCTAGAAATTATTAAAGTTAATGTAAGCAGGAAGACCAGTGTTGGCTCCAATGACCTGACCTCATGAATGACCCACCACAACATCTTTTTCACTATGTTTAAAGGCATATAGGACCATTGCCATTTATCCCGCACGTAACCTACTGAATTATTATCAAAAGGTTTACTCGGATTAAAGATCTCACTGGTACTAAACACCCCACGAAATGATTCCATCTGGCTTGCTGTCATTTAGAAGAGATCAAGAAATGTAGGTGATTTCCAACGATCAGTCGATTGATCATTGGAAATCAAAGAGTTCTGACGAATTCCTCTTTTGCGATCAAAAAGTTCAACATAGCTTTTCACTGTTTTCTCAAAAAGTGCAATACCGCCGAGCTGAAACTTCAACAAGTTAGGCTTTGAACAGTCTTCATTGGATTTTGAGTGGTGTTATTACTGAAAACGAGCAAAATGCATTAAAAGCAAATGATCCTATATGCCTGCCTGTCCAGGAAAAATGAGACGCGATGTTGTTCCATTACAAAGTTTTGTCAATCTTCTATTTTTATTCTCCCCACAGTTTACGCACGCACTTTTGACATTCTCTTTGAACCCCAGTAATCTGTGAAAATGTCAAGATGGTCATAAATTTTGGAACAACGATGGCACTCGTCCAAAAAACAGGAACAACTTTGTGCCCCGCATGGGAAATTGTTACGATTGGGCGGGGGTCGAGAGCTAAGGACTAAAGCCTTGAGTTTGCCACTAAGAGAAAGGTCGTCATGAGAAAATCTGCAATGGAGGAGTGAATCTTCTCGCCTTTGACCTTTAGAGAAATGCCGTTTGACAAGATAATTACATCAATAAACCTCGCAGATGAAAATCGATTCAAAATATTTGGAAGTGTGACAAATGGGTCTTAAAGAGGAATTCTAAGTTTGCTCTAATTTTGAGTCTGCATAGAAAACAGAAGCGAAGATCACAGCAGTCAATTCTAACATTATAGTTTTTCTACATAGCCTATTGTAAGTAGGCCCATGATTTTTTTCCCCTCCAAAATCCATTTTTTCTACAACTTGATGTTCCTTAAAGAATCCAGATGACTTTAATGTTCTTATACACACAGTAGGAAAAAGCCTCTCTGGACAAATTTACAAATACTTAGGCACAAAATTGCCCTAGTTAAAAGAAGGAGTCACATCCCTCCTCCAACAAAAAACCCGACTTTTTTAACGGGAGATAAAACAAGGCAATTTGTTCATTTCTGATAAATACCATGATGATTTTAGCATCCTGAAAAAAATTGAACTGAAGAACAACAACAATAAACGAAATCAAAGAAAAAAAGTCCTGTTTTTCCAGAAGTTGATACCTTTTCTTTTTGGAAAAAAAAACCACAACAATGGAAACTGTGGAAGTGTTTGACTCAACTTACTTCATTGTGGCGTACATGTGACACCGTTGCACCGACACCATCACGACACCGAACGACATCCCTACATAGAGGGCGCCCTACAAGAGGAAAGGGAAGACAAATCGTCGACAAATTAGTTTTAACAGATAAATGAAGTTCGGAACTGAGAAGGCATGATCTTCAAGCTATTTCGACAGATGTTGCCAGATTTTGCCTGATTCACCACACACCTGTCTAAATTTGGCTCACGTTCCACTTATTACGGAGAACATGAATAAATAACTTTGTTTTTATTTAAGGCGGGGAGCACAATCCCACAGACATTCAAAGTCCAGAAGCTTTGTAATGACTGTGCTAAATCTTTGATTTCCTCCGATTAAATCTTGAACAAAGTATTTAACCACACAACCACTTAATGTTGAATGATGGGATAACGAAATGCTTCCAAGGTCACGTCCGGATATACAAAAAAATTTTTGGAAACAGAAAAAAACAAATCCCACTGGGCAAAAGCATCCTCATTTGACAGATCACGTCCAACCACTCCGCTGGCAAAACATGTCCCGTACACACGTCGCAATGTGGGACTGATCAAAACTCAATCCTCCCGGTTTCCGATTCTAAACCATCTGCTGGCTCCTCGCTAACTAATGTGCTTCCGTGTCCCCATGTTTTTTCCTTTCCCTCGTGATAAGAATCAAAAACATTCCCATTCTTCAGATAAGGATCAAAAACACGCTCTGTGCGAATCAAAAACATGTTCGGCCGAAGATATCATCTCTAGAAGATATTTATCACCGTCTTTGCTAACGAGGAAACCTCTCCAAAGGATCAGGATTTCAACCATGGCATCTCTGCAAACTATGTTTTGTTTAGCCTTCTTTTATTTTTTTTCTCACGGAAATGAAAACCACCCTTCTACAAGTTTTGGCTGTCAGTTCCCGCAGGACTTGGAGTATTATTAATTGTAGCTGCTTCGGCATCCACTTCTATCAATGTCAATATTAGGCTCTGTTTTGATAGAGTAAAGACCTTCCGTTTTTCAGAATTTCTTGCTACGCTTCTGTTCAGAAGTCAGGGGGGCCGTGGCAGGGGGCAGTGCTACTGTATTGTCAAAACTAGACAAACAGTTTGGATGTCTAGTCCTTAAAGGATTACTCATTTTCCCCTCGTGAGATCAATTGTACCTCGGGGCCTGTGGTCAATTTCATGGAGGTTTCAAGTGCAGAAAATATTTGCCGAGCACGTTACCAGCCAAAGCATCATTCATTGTACATTGATTGTGACTGGTTCACGGCGACTGTAATATACAACATTTGCAAACACACACAAACAAAAAAAACTACCAAATTATTACGAAATACCTTACTTGACTGTAAATGAATAATAGTCTCAAGCATCCTGTGAAATCATGGCACCATGTGTGCTGTCATTTTCAAGAAAGGTGGTATTTTTGTATCAATTTCAAACGGTGGTCGGCCGACCACTGTTGAAAAAAAAATGACTTTTTTTTTCAAGTACTGCCCCTAATTAACCAAATTTAGTTAGTCCATATTTTGTTTGCAATCGGTTAGACATCGGTGAACGGGTGCAAGCCGGCTAGTCTGGTTCCCTGAAGTGACAATTCCCCGATGCCTATAAATTGTTCCGTTTCATCTGAAGCAGGGTCAGGGTACCAGACTACAAGAACAGCATTTTTTTCTTGTTTCCCCCCCCCCCCAGCATCTATGAACACAAAAATTTAAACAGGTGAGTGTAGCCACGGGCCATTTACTGTTCGCTATAAAATACCAACCCCCAAATCCATCCATTTCTGAAACTTACAGGAACTTGATGATTCTGAGATGAGGTTACTTTTTTTTATCAGAACTTACCATCTCTGAGTGAAGCTCAATCCTTTTCAGGGGTTGGCACTGTCGATTCTGCAAAGAGACCCCCAACAAAATTCCACAGTGAATTGAAATTTATGATTCAAATAAAAAAATTAAAATATCATTTATTTCTAACCCATCCTCAACTTTCTTTTTACGAGAAAAGCAAACACTTAGATATAATCCTGGAGAAAAAGTATGAGTTGATTATTAGGAGAAATGTAACAAACAAGGGGCAGGCTGATTGAAAATCCTCACAGAATCAAAAACAAATAGTACAGAAGCATACTTATTTTTGGTAAACAAAATTGATAAAATCACATTGGTCTGAAAAAATATATCCAGTTGATGGCTTCTGACTAGCGCCTCTTGAACAAAGACATTGACAAAATGGGGAACCGCCAACATAGGGCTGGATAGCTCAGTCGGAAGAGCACCGGAACGGCAATCCGGAGGTCGCAGGTTTAAAAACCCCTTCACTCTATTTCAATGTTCAACTTTTATAAAAAAAAAATAAAACTTCCAAAAAAGAACACATGTCAACTCAAACAAAAAAGAAAATTGACTTAAGATGCATTTGGACAAATGGTTGGGTGACACATCAGGCAAAGTTGAAATGTGTCAGACACAGAGCCCGGGTTTAAACAAAATTGATAAAGCTCCCTGGATCTAGTTTTCCCAACAGGGAAAAGACTTAATGGGCATTTCACACATGGAGGCTTAGCTGAACTTTACCGAAAGTACTGGTGGAGGAAAAGAACCACGCACAGCGAAGGGAAATGAAGCAGGGCATGCTGTGCGAGGATATATTGAACAGGTGTGGACTACGTGATACGTAAGGCAATCTGGGTATAGGATGGTTCCAGTTAGTTGTTTCACGTTATTATTCATCTAGAGGCCTGTTCTCTACTCTTTCTGAATAATATCTGACAAAAAAATATGATATCGTTCTGTTTTTCTTCAAAAAAGACTTCAAAGAAGTTCCTATGACGTTGACAAGGAGGAGGTCTGGCAAATTAGACAAAGAAACTGGAGCCGAGTTTGAACAGCTGGCCAGTGGTAGACAGCATGCTTGAAGATAGCTGGGGAAGGTACCAGCCTGCTTACCAGCCTGCTTACAAGCCAGCTTACCAGCTAGATAGCCTGCCAATCAGCCAGTTTACCAGCCAACTAGCCAGCCAATTAATCAGTTAACCAGCTAGCTGGCCAGTTTTCCAGCTAGCTTCCCTGCCAATCAGCCAGTTTACCAGCCAACTACTTAGCCAATTTGACAGCTTACCAGCCAGCTAGCCAGCTAACAGCCAGCTAGCCAGCCAATCAGTGCTTATCAGCCAGTAAATGAGCCAGCCAGCCAACCGGCCTGCTAACCAGCCACCTAGCCAGCCAGTTCACCAGCCACCTAGCCAGTCAGTTTACCAACCAGCCAATCAGCCAGCTTATCAAACAGCTAGTCACCCAATCAGCCAGATAGATGGCCATCAGCCAAATTGTCAGCCATCAGCCAGTTTACCAGCCAGCTAGCCAGCCAATCAATCAGTTAACCAGCTAGCTAGCCAGTTTACCAGCTAGCTTTCCTGTGCAATCAGCCAGTTTACCATCCAACTACAGAGCCAATTTGACAGCTGGGGAGCTAGCCAGCCAGCTCACCAGTCAGTTTACCAGCCAGCCAATCAGCCAGTTTACCAGCCAGCTAGCCAGCCAATTGGCCAGCTATCAACCCAGCCAATCGGCCAGCTAAAATCAACCCACTAGTTACCCAAAACACAGATTGAAGCAAAACTCTAAATCCCCATACTTACCGGCGTAACGCACAGGATCTCAATCTCGCAAGACGTGTCCGTACCCGGTAACCTGACTACCTTAGTGATCTTGCCGTCTTCTGCAAAATAAACACACGCACAAAAAGTACACAAAATATTAGATGATATCACGTAACAAAGACAGGGCCAGATGCAGCAATGGGTCAAAAGTTTGACACCATCCAACCGGGAGAAACACACAGACCGTTAAAAAAAGGAAAAGAGATACGCCGAAACAATCTGAGGATCATCAAAACTGAACCGAGCAGATGGTTTCCAGTTCCACACAGGACTTTCACCCCGGAATAGTGCACACACCTGGAAAAATCCACATTCCAAAAAACAATTGGATATCTTGCCGTCAAGGAAAAAGTATCTGGGGAGAATTTCCAAGGTGTGAACAGTGTCACGCCAGTTGAAATACCAGGCTTTCCTGAATGAGGGGACTGACGTTAATTTTGTGGTCAAATCATGGCAACGGGTAACAACACAAGGAAATCACACTAGACGTGAGCTCTTCAACATTTTGTGCTCCATCTGTTATTGTCCTGTTTGGGTGGATTTGACATTATCCATTTTTTCCTCCAGAGTATCCCTTTCAAAATGCCATCAGATAAAATGTCTTATCATGTGTCTTATCATGTGATTGATGAGACCGTGACGGAGTGGAGAATACTCTCATCATCTGGATTAATAAGGAGATCTGATTTCCTATGTGGGCTTAACTGCGGAAGATGACCCATGCGGGAAACTGTCTGCCTCAAGGAAATAATGGACCTCCACTGCGTAGTATTGTGGGTACAGTACAAGGGCCAATGTTATAAAAATGTTATGCACAGAATTCTGCTCAGCACAGAACAAGTTTGCTTAGAAAAACGGGTCACCAGCCAAAATGTTCATATCATTTATTTTGCTGTTCACTGGTAGTCTGCTTGTTTGGCTAAGTATATACAAATTTGCTGGGAATAATTTTCTTCTTAGTGGCTCTATGAAATTGCATGGGGCCAGATGCTGTATCTGAACCACTGGGCCGTAGTAGTGTCTCTAAACCATGGGGTTGCAATGGGTGTAGGGATCAATGGGTGTAGGGATCAATGGGTGATGGGTGAAACTGGGTGCAAGGGGAGGTGTGGAGAAGGGTAAGTCTCCCTCATAATATTTTGGGTACAGAGCCGTGGTAGTGTCTCTAAACCATGGGGTTGCAATGGGTATATGGATCAATGGGTGATGGGTGAAACTGGGTGCAAGGGGAGGTGTGGAGAGGGGTTAGTCTCGCTCCCATTTTGGGTACAGAGGAGACGAATGTTACATCCTGACACCACTTTGCTCATCACCTCAAATCAATGGAGGTCAGTCATTGCAAAAATGTTGAAAAGACATGAATCTGGGACTGAGAAACATTTCCAATTTTGTTAGAAAATACTTGGAAATTCTTCTTGACTCTCCATAGACTTTGTACACAACCAACGAAGTGGCGTCTGGATACTTACATTCTATCCGATGAGATGTCTCGGGTATTTGGTTAGTGTGAGTTGGCGATGGCTAGGGTTTATGGGTTTATGTGGCATGAATTGAATCGAACCTATAGACCTCCAATTGAAGTTTCATATACACAGCACTACCCACGTCGTTTCATTTATTTGTTTTCAAGTGGTCTCTGAATCAAACTAATTTTTGCCGAACACGAAAGGCCAGTCTACAGTCTTCTGACTGATAACGGAGTCTCTGACTGACTGACTGACTGACTGAGTCACCGAAATGACTGACTGGGTCACTCCCCATAAGAGCGTCCTGAGACCATCGAGCTGGACGCGGCAAGCCTAATCTCATTTCTCCTGACTGTAACATTCCCGCCAAAGAAAGATCACAGTACTGTCCAATAAAAACCAAATCGAGATCAAGTTCGGGAAAGCATTCCTCACCCCACAGCAGCAAGTTCACTCCTTATAAAGAGAGAAACCACTACTTGACCTATCGCCCATGCTGTGAAATTAGCTTGAGTATCATCTGTCCTTCTGCAAACATTCAATACGCTGCTGAGAGCCCCAGACAGAGGTCTATTTTTTGGGGGGAGAGTCGTTGTCTGGAGGCTAGGACGAAACTGGGCCAGTCGGTCAACCTACGGGCAAAAGGGCTCTGGTTTCTACACCGCTGGGCATTACTAAATTAATGGCCTCTCCTCTTTTTTTTGCTGGTAAATGTATAATTTGGAAATGATTTAAAGAAGCATATTTCGTTTCAGTTTTTTTGCTGTTTTAGTGACAGGATAACCTTGCGTGGAATTCTGTACAAATATTCATTCACATTTTTAATCCAAACTGAGCCTTAGGCCCAGTTTTTTTCCAACTATCTGTGATTGGATGGTTTAAAATTGTTTTAGTATATGTATCATTACAAGGTTCTTATGACAAATTTACACAGCACAGACTAAATTTTGTTTCATTATTTGTTTTCTTTGGTGGGGGCCTAAAAAAAAATTATTTATTTTTTGAAGATTTAACTTGGGGTATTTTTTTTCTTCAAATTATATAGAATTTCTTAAATGATAAAATAAGTTGGTTTTTTGGGGTTTTTTTTACGAATAAGACTTCCATTTTAGGAAAAAAGCTACTTTTCTATACGGCTATCAGAACAAAAATAGGTCACTCACAATTAAGCATAACATGTGCCATGGACTAAAAAAAAAAGTTGTTCATCAAATTGTTTTCTTTAAACTCAAATGTTGGCCGAGAATTATGCTTGTTCCTATTCCCCTAAAGATATTTTCCTGTTTCTTACAAAACCCTGACGTTGATTCTGCAGCACACTAACAGCCACGGTTCCAAAACCGCACACAATTGCGTGCTCAACAAACTCATTACTATCAATAAAGGGGAAATTAATGGCCATTTCCTTGTCGGAAATTGGAACAAAAGGAAGGTGGGATGGAAGGGGGACCGGTTCACCAGGGCCAGCTGTGACTTGTTTCAAGTCCGAGACCACCTGATCACGACCCACCACCAGTCAGGGCATTTCGGATTTCCCAGCGGTACCTCCTGGGGATACCATAAGCTTGGTTGCTCTACATGCAATGGCAGACAGAAGCTAGATAGTGCGGGGCGGTCTGGCTGCTCTTGTCTAATCCCCGAGGCTATGCTGCAAACTTCTGGCCTGGTGAAACAGCGGTGTAGGATGTTTTTTGAGGTGGTTTTCCTCACCACTTGACCTTGGCCAAAAGGAAGGATTGCGTGAGGCTAAAGGGGCACACTGTTGGGAATGTGTCCTTTTCGGCTCTTAACCACGTTGCTCATGACATGATAATTGTTAGAAGGATTATGAAAATGAATAAAACTGCTGCAAACTGCTAACTGACTGAATTGACCTGAAATATATACAAGTCAAGAAAATTAGAGGGCATAACGTTTTGGATCCTTGCATGACCTTTTTCAACCATCATTAAAAAATATCGCTGCAACATCAGATGTAAATTAACAGGGTTTTCCCCCATTTTCTACACTATGTAAATTTTATAGGATCCAGACTTTGAAATATTTGTAATAGTAAACAATATGCAACACTTAACTTTGGTGATCTCTGGACAAACACCTTCAATTCATTTATTATTTTCTTAACTTTATTCTCAAACCATCTTTTCCCCCTTTTTCATGTTATTGTTATCAGAAGAGGGAATGAAGCAAGGCAACCGATACATGGAGAAAGATAAGCTCTAGGTGTTTTTTATCTTGACGGCTTTCATGGATGCGTCTCTATAAGGATTATGGGTGGGGTCATTAGTACTAGTTCCGGTAGCTGCTAGCTTACGGCTGGCTTATCATCCCGGGCCGAGATTTCCACCCGAGGATAAATATAGAAATAGGTAACTTCTAAACTAGGGCGGGTCACGGGACAGTTGAACGTCCTTTCGTAATTAACCGGGTATTGAGGTGTACAAATTTACACTTAATCGTTGTGCAACATGGCAGGACTGTTACACAGCTATATAGCCCCCTCAATTGGCCTCTTTTAGCAGTGACTGGCACTTCTTTATAGGTATTTTTGAAACTACGTTTTGTCTTTTAACTTTGTGAATTTTAGTTTATTTTAATAGGCCTCAGAGGTCTTTAAGCAAAAAAAAAACCCTGGCATGAATTCCAGATCCACAGATGTAAACTGATACACTCTGTAGGGGCAGTCTGCTACCCCTTACCACTCCACTTTCCTGTTAAAAAAAACAACCAGAGGATTTGTGTTCTTACCTGTTCCGAGGAACATCACATGGTATGTCTCATATTTGCCTTCAACTATGTCCACGACGATGTGATCAAGCCTATCAAGATTGAGAGGAAAAATGGGGGAAAGAGAAAGTTTTCAAATACTGTGGAAAATTGATCCAAAGCAGAATTTGAATCGGCTGAAACCACTGAAAAGTGTGATGGTGTAATGGCACCCATCTTATTTAGTTAACTTCTTTTTTTTTTTAGCAAGCAAGATCAGGCATGCAACTGGGTACTTAGAAAAAATGAGGGAAACTCAAAACCACACAAGACTTTGTACAGTATTGTTCAATTTGTAATGGCATTCATGAGAAATAAAAAATTAGGAAATCAGCAGATCCGAGGAAAAGTTGCATGCCTGCAAGAAACAGAAGTAAAGCGACTGATTTCTGGCATCAGCCTGGCAGCTGACATATTATTATAGTGTCATACATACATGTAGAAACTACAATAAGGATTAAAAACTGAAATAATTTCATGATGGTTTACCAGAATGTTTTCTAAATAAAAAAATACAAAAAATGTTCACCAATGCCTCACCCTTTACATCAAGGTGCTTTGAATTTGTAAAAAAAAAAAAAGTCCTTCTGCCTCTTCTTAAAAAAATGGAACGAGAGATTGATTTGTGAGACACCCATTGTTCACAATGGTAAAAGGAAAAGAGCCAGATTATAAAGCGCTTAGTCTTGTCAATTTGCGTTGATTTTCTGCTGACGTGATACCACCGTCAAACAGTTGATCGAAAAACCGGGCGGTGTTTTCTCCCTAGCTTAAGATATCCCAGGGAACAAATACCCATTATAGCGCGCAGCTGTTGAAGATATACCCAGCTATGGGTATTTCGTTAGGGTACAATGCGTGGGCCGTAGGCCAGACCCTGGATGATAGGTTATAAGGCTAAGACGTCTGGTCACGGGATCAAGCGCAACCCAAAGAGAGCCTGAAAAGACAACAAAAAGCTACCCAGTCTAATGCCCTTAACACATGCGGCACGACAAAAAAGAGATGTTTAAGTTGCACTTTCGAAGATGATTCCGCCAGGAGAAATTTGAAATTGCGTGTGGGCGGGGGAACCGGTCGGGCGCCCAAGCCAACTGGGGCTGTACCCTCTCCCGAACCCACCGACAAAATATTTTCAGAGACAACTTCCCTAATAACCCCTCCACCTGTTGCATGTCAGGGAGACTGTCGAATGCATGTGGCAGCATTTGCTACAAATGGATTTGCCCGCGGGTCAGTCAGTCCCCAACTCCATCTTCTACCAGTAACACCACTTCCCCCGTTGTTGGGTAAGATCAAGAAAGCCTTTTTTTCTTTTTAATTTCTCTGGGGAGGGCGACTTGGGTAAGAACGTATCAATTTGAATTTTGAAAATCAACAAGCGACGGGAACCGAAGTTTGTTTGTTAGTGCTTGCAGCTTGTAATTCTAACTCCTGCTACCTCTGCCATGACATTAACCTGAGCAGTGCCGTGTGGGGAAAATGTGAGGTGCCAGCGGATTCAGACTTTAACCAAGTTGAAGGGGAATAAAGTCACAGAAAACTCAGCACAAAAGCAGCATTTCTCCTGGAACATTAATGCAATATATGCCTCCTCCAAATGTAAAACAACAAAAATTGCTGCGGTCAATTCTTACACCCTCCTTTTACAAACACATTTGAAGACATTGAAACGTAAAAGGAATGTTACATTTTTAAAAAAAAACTTTTTAAAACTCCTCTCAAAAAAAAAAAGGAGCAAGCTTTCATCAACGTGGAGGATTATACCTCTCCTGCTTGAAAAGCAATCCAAAGAGTGAACATTTTATGCATGTCTTAAAAGAAATTCATCTTTTACTTTGGTCTTCAATTGCCTCACATTTGAGGATTTCGCTGAATTTGTTTTTGATTTTTTTCTTCAAAAGACAGTGTCAGCAGCACCTTTATGTAGGACTGTAAATTATCAGACCAAGTGTCCACCTGAGGCCAACTATAACAGAATCAAATGCAATCAGCAACAGATGTTTAGCTCGTAACAGCGCAAACTGTTTATTGGAAATAATAAAAAAGTTGTGAATTGGGTTATTATGAGGTGGGAGCCCCAAACCCTAAGTCACTACTTCTGGGGGGTTTTCATAATCTGTAATACCAATACAATGTTTTGGAAATTGGTGTAGACAGCACTCAAATGGAACAATGCCTTGAAGAGGTACTCTGAATAAGACAGAATTCTTCATACATGCCAAAATTAATATTTATTCATTAAACCTACAGTTTCCTTCAAACGGGCACTGAATGATAAATTTCTTTTCGTCTTTTATTCTCAGATGCTGCACAATTCCCAAGTGTAAATTTTTTGGGTAGAACTTACATTTGTTGGGGTAGAACTTTCATGACTGGCAGGAAAATGCGATTGACTTTCAGGCCAACCACAACAAAGGTACAGTTCTTTGATTCATTTTGACTTTGTAAAACCCAATGAGCTTATTATAGAATAGTATGTATTTTACGAGCAATACTTACTAATTTTCTATCATACAGTTCTTCAAAGTTGAAATTAGTTCAGTTACATGAAGGCTTCGCAACTTTGTATAGAAACAACAGCCAGTCAATTATGTGTCTTTTCAAAATTACCCCCGTTTTCACTGATGTGTTCACACACACATAACACCACGGTAACTCAGAGAATATTACACTGGACCTCTTATCACACACTGAACCTTTCTCCAACCCCATCTGAATTACAACACCCCAACACTTACAACACCCTCTTGCGGTCATTTAGGACAACCAGCCTAGCCTCCCCTCACAAAAGAGGAAGGCAGACCCGTTAATTTGAGGCAACTGATGGCCGGGACAAAGATAACAGGTTGTAAAATGATCGCAGGTACCGGTATAGTAACAAACTGACGGTAATGCTTTGGGAAACTTGAAGGGGGAATGACCGAAGGATTGTCTAGGGTGTGCGGGCAGAATAACCAAGGAATCGTGCGCATGCTTGGGATAGGAGTAGGCTACTTTGTAAATGTACTTAACAGAAGGGAGAAAATAGCAAACAGGTGTACGACTGATGAGGAGGAAAAATGGCCCTCTCCGAGAAATGACAGTTCATGATGATGTCTAGATATGGTAACAGTTAATGGATAACTCTTGGGTGGCGTATTTCTCAAAAGAAAATAACTAGGATAGGTTTCAATTCTGGTCCAGTGCTTTTAAAACAATCTTCTCTGAAATCCTTCTGATCTGTACTGTTTGCCCTCTTAATTCATGTGAGCTCTACACTTAAATGTCAGCCATAACCTACTTTCGAAAGAAAGCAGTGTGGCACCGAATAATTGTGTTGACCATAAAAGAAACATAACAACAGCAACTACATGCAAACAGCAAATGTTGATTCTGACTGTTAACGACTGTAATTAACATTTCTCATAACGCAGATGTTACATGTTAGCTCCAATTTTAAAAAAAATGGAGACAACGACAAAAATCAAGCCAGAGAAATTTCTAAACATAATATCGTAATCATATTTTTGTTTTACAAAACCACAAGCAAATTGAATGAGAACGGTCTCTTTACGCAAACCGACAGGAAACCTGAGCTGCTCTTTTGAGATGCCTGGAATTTCGGGGACTTTTTTGTAACCCAGGAGAGGCATATATTACAGTAACCTTCTGACAGGTAACAGAATCATGAGTGCTTTGGGGGCTACCGGAGGGCACAGGAGTCAGATTATGAGGACAATCTGGTGTTTCAAAATTCAGAGGAAACTAAAATGGCATACTGCCAGAACTGCATGTACTGTAGCACAAGAGGAAACTGTGAATTGGGAACTTGCTTTGTTAAAGTGTTCGTTTTTAGTATTCTGGAGATATCTTATTTTCAAATTTTTGAATTTGACATTTTTAAATTTAGATGATAACTTCAAGCTTTCAACGCCACCAAATTTTAATAACTCAATTTCTTTTCTTTTTTTAATTCCCCAAAAAGTCTTCGTAATGTTTCCTTAAACTGAAGAAGATTTACAAAATGTTCGCACTAAGAGGTTGCATTAGGACAAAAGGCCTAGGGGTAGGGGGCAACTCCCCAAAACTTCACATCTGTTTTCTTTGGAGTCCTTTCCCAATTCCAACAAGAGTTAACAGATTTGATGGCAGTTATTACTCAAATTCTAAAAAAACGAAATTGGGAAGACAGCCTGAATTGGAGGACAGAATTTTGAATTAAGCTCTGTAGGAACCAGCTGGCGCAACGACCAATCACCACCTTGAACTGGAATGTGGCGGCTGCGTTGTGATTCAGAGCTTCAAACTCTAGACTGTTGGTAAACAGATGACCATAATCGTCCCCGTAATGGCCTCTAATCGGTAGAGGTCACTGTCTGGAGCTTCTGATAAAAAGTCGACCAGCTGGACGGTTGCATTATGGTCAGTCAGAATCCACTCAGTGCAGGGAGTTAAACGTCCTTTTCCTTTTTTTCAGGGGCTGGGTTTAGTGCTTTTTGCCAAAACTAGCCATCAACTCAACTGAGTGGTCAGTTGCATAGGGTCAGTCAGAGTCCATTTAGTGGAGGGAGTTAAATGTCTTTTTCCCTTTTCCAGGAGCTATATTTAGTGCTTGTCAATGTTTATGGACAAAACTGGTCATCCGCCTGTCTGAATAGTCAGTCACATACCGGTATGGTCAGTCAGAATCCATTCAGTGAGGGAGTTAAACGCCTTTTTCCTTTTTTTTTCAGGGGCTGGGTTTTAATGCTTATTGCCAAAACTGGCCATCCACCCAGCTGTGAATGGTCAGTTGCGTATGGTCAGTCAGAACCCATTTAGTGCAGGGAGTTAAACGGTTCTCTTCGCTTCCGGATTGGAAGGGGGCTAGATTTAGTGCCTGTCCGGCCCGGTGGGGTGCCCTTAGGGGCTGACTAGTAAGGGTAATCAAGGCACCAGGGCAGACTGCCTTCAGCCATACTGGCCATTGTGAGCGTGTTACCACCTGCAAGCTGTAGGTAGCCCAATTCATCTATCTTCCAGAATCCAGATTTTTGGCAAAGGGGTCTTACCCTAGATATCTTGGCACTCACCATAAATCTGGACATGGACCTTACAAGACCTTGCACAAGTCTGTAGTCCATGTGAAACAAAAGTTGCAAGGAATTTCTCCAGCATGTCAATTCTTGCAATCGTGCAGAAAGTCATGCAAGCAATGGACTTATTAAAATTGTTTAAAACCTCAAACTCCGACATTGTTTTTTTGCCTTTGATAAAAATCTTGCTTAAGCCTGAAACGTCAGGCCAGCTAATTTTGTTCATTTTTTCTAATTTCATTTTTAAGGGATACATTAACATAAATATTGCTGTTTCCATTTTAAAAGCTGATGAGTGTATTTACTATTTTTTATCACGTCACAAGAAATTGCAGATTCTGTACATTTCCAAAATTGTGCATTTTCCAAAATTTTGTAAAGATTCGATTTAATTTCATATTGATTTCAATTTAATTTCATACTGATTTGCCAAGAATCTCTTAATTAACCCAAATTCCTAGGTATTTTTGTAGGGGAACTTTTGAATCCTCCCATAACACTGCAGTGAACCAACAATACATTCTTCTCACAAGGAAATCAAGCCATACAGAACAGTTCTTTTTTGTTAAAAAAATAAAACACAAAAGCAGAAAAGAAAAAAAAAGGGACAAAACACACCTGCAAAAAAAAAGTGTTGAATGTTGGCAGATATAAATAATTCACTCGATAAGGGTTTTATGGAAACAAAATTTTAATGAGGAATTTAGTGAAACTTCGAAAAATCTTGAAAACGTAATCTTCACACAAAAAATTAGAACGGAAGTGAACTCTCCGTGTGTATCAAATTGCTGATCCGACATTAATCACGACCAATTGAAATCGGAATCGCAGGGAGGTGCCGGCCTGATATATAATTTATCATCGGCTGGTCAGAGGAGAGGTGACGGGAACAAGCTTAATGACCAATTTGGCCCGTAAAAAAAAATTGTTGAAAATCAACACATTTAGAGATTTATTATGGATCCCTGGACCCCCGGAAATGCAAGAAACACTCTGGCGTCTGAGTAGAAGTGTTTTGCCTCAATCATCTGTTCTCTGAAGGAAATATTTCTTGCATTAAATTCTGGTCATTATTTATATTCTTTGATTTCCAACTACCAAGGGGATTATCTTTGTTGATATTTCAAACACGATCAAAATCAGAAATGATAAAATCTTTTACATCTATTACAACATCCTTATCCGAATTCTTGCTTTTTTACCGTAATTATTCACATACTCAAACATATGATTTACGACGAGGCCTTCGTTTACTGCAACTCTTTTTGTTTTAATGACGACCTAACAAAATAAATAAGCTATAAAACTGGAGACTCCAATCTTAAGTCTACCATCCGAGGACTGTGACCCAGACTCGTAATTTTCTTTCCTAACATCTGTGATATAGTTTGTTATTATTATATTTCTCTTTTCAATGCCATGTTTTACGATTTTGGCACCAGTCTGTTTTGGTGTCTGCGGCAAACAAACCCAGGTTATTTCATGGACAATTCGAGGGTGGCCCATTGTAGGGGGTCGTACCAAAGAACATGGTGTCTGACACTTTGCAATCTCTACCTAGATTTTTTTTAATATCCTGATGCAACATTTGTGTAGGATCATTTGCTTTTTGCACTTTTTCCCCCGTTTGAAGCAACAAAAGTGCTCAAAATCTTAAGAAGGGTGCATAACAACTAACTTGTTGAAGTTTCAGCTCAGTGGATGCTATACATTTTGAGAAAACAGAGAAAATGTATGCACATTGTTTTGGCTCATAACTGGATTTCATTGCTATTAAACACACATTAAAAATTCATCACGGGCACTCTATTTTGAAACCACCTTCAATGTTATTTTCTTCCCAGCGATACCATTTCAGGCAGAACAATTTCACATGGTATTTGATACCAGTCCTATCTTCACTTTGAGCATGTTTTCTGTCATTAAATCTGTAGGTACTTTTCCAGCTAATTGCAAATGATACTAGCTTTAATTTACTTGTCTAATTGAAAAAAGAAGGTTGCAAACAGGCCTAAAGTTTCAGTAGTTACAAGCCCAATTCTTCACTGTGTGTTGGAATTGGTTTGTTCTCCACTCCATTACGCTTAGAATTTATGATGCAATAAGCTCTGTTTAGCAGAACTGTAACATCAGCAGCTCTAGCTTGGAACATACTGAGCTGAGTCGTTTGGTATTCCGCTTGGGAGAAGTTTGGTCGACTGGGAGAGAGCGCAATACCTTGCTACAACTCCACCAGGAGACTTATCTAGCTCTGCAAGTTACAATGTTACAAGAAACAGTATACACGGCATGATAAATATCTCAAGAGCCGATCAATGTTTAAATAAGGAAGAAATGCCACGGAACAGCTCAAGTTGCTAATCACCAGAAATCAATATACACAAGAACGGCTTTCCAATATAAAGTGCCAGCACGTGCGTGCCTGCCAAATCGGCCATAATGGTCTCCCTAGTGGAGCGGAGAGGGAACTAAAACCAATCCCCTAAATTGGGCAGATGGAAATCAAAGAGCCAGCTTGACCTCTCTTGACCTTTACAACACCAGGTCAGCTTCAGGAATTCTCCCCTGCCCCCCCCCCTCCACCCTGAACCCCCCCCCAACCGCCTCTGGCTACGGGGAGAAATCAAGGAAGACTGAGTATCCCTCTAACTTTAGAGAGAGAGAGAAAAGTCTCAATCGTTCAATTATTGGGAGCTGCTGTCCCCACCACATTCAACAGCAAGCCCGGGGCGCGACTCGTTACGGATTTGGGAAAGTGTCACACTGCATCAGGTATGCCTGCTGGGGGAAAACAGGTCAAGTCCGGCAGGTCACACACTATCATCACTTGGTCTGCTTTCGGAGCAAAAATGTTTGCTACGGAGTAATTCTCCGAGTTTCCTGTACGACCAGGAATTGTATTATTTGCAAGAGAAAAGCCTGGGGCTGGCGGGAGATTGACTTATTGGATCTCTCAATTCCTAGGCTTTGAGCAAAAGGGGCCTGAACTGGACCAGAACTGACTCCCAGTGAACTGATTTCCAGAAGGGGTAGGGGGCTGTCACAAGTGTACCCTTTCTGAGGGTAGGAGGAACATTGGGTTAAAAATGGGTACTTGACATACAGAGGCAAGCAGAGGCAGAAACAATTCCCAAACAAAAAAGCTCGTTTGGGGGAGGGGGAACAAAAGAGCAAACATAATGATACCAATAAGATTGAATATTTAACGTCTGGCAAGTTTACAAATCAATGATAGGGAACCAGTGGGATAATGTACGGAGGAATCCAAGTATCTTACTTCAACTAAATTAGAAATCGGACATGATACATCTGTAACTTTTGTTTTAGCCAATCCTTCTTTCAGATCTGGTTTAATTGTACATTGCCCTACAAGAAATGATTGCCCACATTCACCAACTGAACAGGTGGAGTCCCCTTCAAGGAACTTGACCTCAAGTGACCTTACCCAAGCCAGTCCAACCTCAGGCATTGGTTGCTCAGTGGGGCCAATGTCACATTGAATGCCCTACATCGCTAAATCAAACGGCTTAATTACACTGTGTCCCGCAGCCAAGTTTCTGATTTATCAGTGACTTCAGGGGTAGAGCCGGGTATACAGACAGGTCCTGCATCGCTAAATCAAACAGCTTAATTACACTGTGTCCCGCAGCCAAGTTTCTGATTTATCAGTGACTTCAGGGGTAGAGCCGGGTATACAGACAGGTCCTGCAACCTACAAACGCTTGTTCTGACATAAATTTCTGTGCCAAAACCTTGGAAAGCTAAGGCTATTTGGGTTTCTGGAGCTGCCAGTGGAACTGGTTCAAATTAAAAATCAAAACAATATGTATTTTTTAACAAAAGCTGAATTTTGTGATCTTTGTATTAAGATAGACGTAACTTGGGAATGGAGTATGCAAATTCTGTGAAATTTTCACAGTTACTAGCCAATACTTAAACATGTACTTTATGCCTGTGTATTTTTTAAATGTATTTTTTCTAATTCGGTCACTTTCTTTTTAGTATGTAATATGTCCACATTTCATATAAATCTACATCTTTACTGTAAAGTACTGTCCGAAGAAAATTCTGACCTTACAAACAATGCAAGCCAGCACACACACAAATATTTTAATCGGAGCACTCTTTAAATGAGACTCCACCAGTATACCCCTGTAGGGTGGTGGGTGGTGGTATGAGAAAGGAACAAAACTTTCTCAGTTTATTTGTAGAAAATGGTAAGATATTTTCAAGTCCCCGGACACCAAATCTTAACCCCAAAACTCTCCAATAACTGATGGGCTCATTTAAAACCAAATCAGGATTAGACGTTGGCCCCGGGGCTAAACTTTTAAGTTGTCTGCCCATTCCAACCTCCGGGCATTCTGTTCCACCCTTTTCTTCCCCAGTGATTTCAAACCCTCGGCCAGGCAACCTCCAAGGACGCAAACCTCAGATCTACCCTTTGAACTCAGTTCAATCAACTCCCCCCTTCCAAAAAAAAACCACCCCAAAATCTCTACAAATGCCAGTTCAAGAAAAACGTAAATTTTGGCGATGCGTTTTTTTCGGCTGACCCCTCGAGCTACAAAAACCTCCCATTCCCCTCAGGAGTACGCCGTATCTTTTGATAGAGATTTGCTCCATTAAATATTTAGATTGCGGCTTTGTGTGGCTAAAAGCTCTGCATTTTTGTGGTAAAAGTTCTCTTTTCATGTAAAGGAGGTCTACTGCAGGTCACAAATCTGTCCGGGCTTGTATAATTGGCCAATGGTGAGATATTTATCGGAGACAACTGCCAAAATGGTCACTTCTAGAGCAGGTCATGCAGTATTTTTTTTAGTGCTATGTTGAGTTCTAGATCACCAAAGGTAACGCTAAAAATTTAACCTCAATCTGTTCTTGAGGGTAGATTACTGGCCTTGGTTCAAGGGTGTTATATCTCTTTCATTTTAAAAACTGTATTTAAGAGTTGTGTCACACCAAATTATTCCACAAATTTGAACGGTTCATGAAAAGTTTGACATTTGAAACAGTTAGGAGTGACTACATTGAAAGATAAACTGTTGCTGTTGTATGGAACGAACAACTCCTTCCAGAATCTAGTCAAATTTGCCTGTCCAAAACCAATTTATTTACGGGTTGACTGCAGTCCTGCTAATACTTTTTGGTTTGCTGAAACTCTGGAACTGCAGGACGTTAGAGAATTATTGGGTTACTTATTGAAAAAGATGACAACCAAGGCATGCCTCCAACTACAGGAACAGAACTATACAGCTGAACCCAACCAAAGGAGTCAGTGCTCGGTACAGTGGTTTCCAGGATAAAACTACAATGACCATATGTTGTTCCCTAACTAAAGTTCAATCCAAGAATGCGCATTTATTAAAGTAAACTGTGTTTTCCTCTTTTATTTCGAGTGAATCAATTTTGTAGACAGAAGGAGAACTGACTGAGGAGTGTCCTCTAATTTGCACAGTTCCTGCACAGAACCAAACCCAAGGTTTTAATTTATTTAACAGGAGTGACAAGCAGGTTTTGCAAAGCCAGTACCTAAATAACACTGGGAGAAAAGGATTAAGAACCTCAATAGAGCTATGACTTGGTCAAATTGGCCAGGAGAGGTGTTAAGTTTTTGTATAAACCACCAGATTGAAGGATTACTTCCAATGTTCTTACTGCTATGATTCAGTCCACTATTCCAGTGGGTATTTCAAGCCCGGATTTCGTGTTTATCACACTCATAAAAGACCCAGCAATTACCAAATATCTGTCCGGGGAAAAAAAAACCTACTCCTCTTAATCTTCTTCACCTTAATTTAGATTCCCTTTTATACTCTCAATTCAAAAAAGGCAATTTAATTCTCTCGACCTCCATCTCCGAAATCACACCGAGTCTATAAACATTATACAACACTGAACAGTGGGATCGATTGCAATGAGAATTGAGGGGAACAATAAGTGTGGAATTTGACTCCCAAGAAAATGCGATTTGGGAGTAATTACCCTCTAGGAAATGCAATAATACCGCGGGAGGGGAGGCTCTGACGATTGTAAAGAGAGAAATTGAGGTGTTCATGTCATAGGGCTCAGCTTCAACTGGCTTAATTGGTGTCAATGAACTGAACAGGCAACACCTAAGAATGAAAAAGAGAAAGAAAAACTCTCTTCTCTACACACGTTTCAGAGATTTCATTCAGGAGACAGAGAGAGCAACACAACTTCTCAAGATTTGTGAATCAACATTCACAGGGCATTGGCTTTCTTCAAGGGAGTCGTCACAACCAGTTGGAAACATTTTGGAGGGCTGTTATTGAGGTTTTCAGCTCCTTGCTCAAGATTTAATTTCCTTCTATTTTTCTGGAGTCTTTTGTTAGCTCATCTGAAACTAGACAGGCCGGTGATTTATTGCCGAGTCCTGAGAAAGGGAAGGTCACCCCACCGGGGGATGGGATGCAATCGCAGAAATGATCTGGGCTACTTGTTTCTTTATTTTCTCTGCAATGGAATTTCAAGATGCGAGGGTTGACAATGAATAATCACGTAATGCATCATGTGTCAAGGGAATGCCTTCCATCCTTGGCATAACTTTTTAGAAGTATTTTTGCCACTGTGGCCACACAAGAGAATCGACCGATAATTTGTGAACTCCTTTCTCCCTTCCCCAAAGAAAAGTGGAAATCTATCCTTCAATAGTTGTCTTCCTCTCCTCAGATGTTTGCTTGCTACTGCACATCATCAACAGAAGAAGTGACCTTTATCTCTTACAGCTACAGAAGAGAAAAATACCTGATGCATTACATCAGGTCGCTGCTCCAAAAGGAGTTTACCTCCATTTATTACTGGGATACATTGTAAATGCTCATCAGACAGTGGATTGGAAAGCCACACTAAAGAAAGCCAAAAGCCACAACCCACAACACAAGACCACAAAACATAGTTTGATCAACTGTAAAACCACATTATGAACAAAAACCCATGGTAACATGAACCTCAACTGGGGATTCAAGATTCAAATTAGGACAAGATCAAGAACGTCTGAGGAAAGGAGAATTGTCTTAAAGAAACCATAAAAGTATAATGCAATAGTACGATCATCAAAGAAAAGAAATAAAACTACGATGGGCCCAAGGAGAGCAAAACAACAAAAATCGTTGTTTAACAAAGAGAATAGGACCCAATTCACTATCATAACCTGGCTGAACAAGAACCATAAACCTAAAACCTGAACAACTCGTAACCTGTGGGAGAATCAGAACTAAACCACAAACAGGAAATGAACTACAACTTAGACCAGAACATCAAACACAAACCGTTATGTCAATCAGAATTAAAAACCAGGGACTCGGCAGGTATACTTCTGTAAAAAAAAAATTGACAACTGGTTGGACCCAAAAATCAATTTTACTCAAGCCGTTAGGAAAGTCTTCCTGGGAAAGTCAAGTGTCTCCATTTTACAAGCCAGGATGTATGTTTTCTGTCTAACTCTTCCAGGATTTTGTTATGTGTTTGCTTTCGGTGGCAGAGGTAGCTCCTCAACAGGTATAGTAACTTTCCCTGTCAAACTGACCTGTCATTTGTTACAAAAAATCTTGTTTTAATTTGGCTTGACTTTTCAACACTTGCCAAGATTTTGTGTTTATCTGCGAGTCTCGGAAAACAAATTTGCAGGCTTAGTAGGCTAAGAGTTCCTTTGATAACATTGGCCAATCAATTCAATTTGATCAAACTTCATCACATGCATTTGTAGAATGTAATCGATCTAGACAACAGAGGCGATGAGGGACTTGAAAAGTGAGAAGAGTAGATCTGGAGTCCACTTGAACATTGTTAGTGGGGAGTTTATCAAGTGCAGTAGTTAGTGAGAAATCACTTTGCAAAAGTTGGTTGACAGCCACTGTCCAAAATCTGTGTGTGAACCCCTTTCGCATTACCAAGAATCAAACACGGCTTCTTCACAGGTCTGGTATAACTCTACACGGGTAAAATCCAACCCTGGTCAGGACCAGGGTTTGAGAGGCTCTACCTGGGTAGAAAATCCAAAATCTACAGCCGAACCGTGTACAATCTGAGGTGTAAATGTGTCCACCTACGTTCGAAAGGACCCCTGTTCACAGAGGAGCTGTGTTTAATTTCAACACGGGTAGGAAGACAATTTTACAAAAGGCCATTAAAGGCCTTTTCACACTAGAGCCTCTCAACCCGGGTTGAACTCAACCCTGGGCAAACCCAGTGCCGCCCCGGGTTGAGTTTTTGATTTTTCAACCCCGCATCGTTTCACACTTGTTTCGTGCAGACCGAGCTTATTTCGATCGGATTCTACTGTTTTAAACCTTTGGTGACAGTTTCAATCCGGGTTGAAGATCTCAACCCCGGTCTGGAGCAGGTTTGAGGTCAACCCGGGACGAAATCAATCTCAGGGTTGACGCAGGGTTGGCGCAGGGTTAAACATGTTCAAGTGTGAAACGCCGCATATTTTCAACCCTTCGTCAACCCTGCATCATCCCTGAGATTTGTCTAGTGTGAAAAGGCCTCGAGTATAGTTACTTCCTCTGCTCAGTGATGAATGCTTTACTGACCACAATCCTATCAGTGGGTCTGTCTTTGCTAACGTTCAAGTTTGAAAATATACCCATGATGGGACCAGAGATGTTTGCGAACTGCAAACTCCACAAGCTTCTCCAGGGATCGTGTCTCTAAATTCAGGAGATTTCAATTTCATACAACAGGGCAACAAGTCAATGTGTCAAAATACAGGCCGTTTACGATGCATGCGTGCCTGCGGCCTCTGGTGGTTTGAAAAAACATACCTTGCATGAAGGATTCACGCTAGTATGATCCTAGTCTAGAGACTGCTAATTTATAGCACCCTGGGGATCTATAGTCTGTGGGTTTTATTAAGGTGTCTGTGTACAGTCTACTGTAGCATCACTGGTACTTAGTGCAGGCCCGGATACTCCAATAGGCACAGTAAGCACTGTGCCTAGGGCCTACGAAAAATGTGGGGGTCTACAAAAAATGTAGGGGCCTACAAAATGAAATTACCGCAGTGTGCCATAACACCAACACCCACGCACACACAAGAAAGTTTTAAGGAAGTTTTAAGCATGTCTCTCAGAATTTTTGATTTCAACAACCGACACTGTTGAAGCTGCATAAATTTACGTGTAAAGTTTGTCGTTCTGAAGTACAGTGACAACAGGCTTTTAGAGCTACCGGTTTGGCCTGGCTTGCTTAGCATCAGCATGAAATTGGTGCCGTTGCCTAGGGCGGAGTAGGGCCTATGATCACTGGTGCCTAGCGCCTACGGACCACTTAATCCAACCCTGCTCGGGTGACATATCACCGGTGAAATATCATTGGTAACTCTGAAGATTAACCATTGGTCCTTTGCTGAATTATCACTGGTACTCCCACACAGTACCACTGGTAACCAATCATGGGTAATCAAGAGAGTCATCATTGGTACTCTGTTAGAATATCCCTGGTACTCTCACAAAGTATCACTGGTTAATATCAAGGGTACTCGGGAGAGTCATCACCTTCTATTGGCACTTATGTTGAATTTAATATTAGAAGCCAGACAAAAAAAGGGTGGTAATATGACACAAAAGTTATGGCTTTCATCAGCCTCTCATCACACACACAAATCCCGACCTAGATTTTATGGAAGGAGACCCCATTATGCAAGACAACAAAACTTCAACTCCAAAGAAAGTGTTTACTGATTCTTCGAACTGAAACCAACCCGTAATTGCAGGAAGGACTGCCATTTGACTGCTGTTTAACAACTGACATTATTATCGGGTATAACTGACACGTTGTAATTGCAGCCCACAGTTTCCAGCATGACACGCTCATCCATCTCACTTAGGCTCAAAAAGCTCTCAAGATAAGAAAACAGTAGTCTGTGTGTACTGTAAGATTTTGAGTGAATTGAAGTTTCTGTCAAGACAGGATGTGTTTTGATGCTGGAATGCTGTCACTGGCTTCACCTTGCCAAGAGAGGTGTGTTCTTGGCTGGCTGGGTAATTTGGACAGACAGGCCGTCGGTGTGATTATATTGAGGTTGATGGTGGGTAGGGTAGGGTGGGGTGGGGTGGGGTTGGGTGGGGTGGGGTGGGGTGGGGTGGGGTGGGGTGGGGTGGGGTGGGGTGGGGTTGGGTGGGTGAGTTGGGGTGGGGTGGGGTTGGGCTGGGTGGTGCTGGGGCTGAGGGAATGAAGCTACATGTACATGAAGGTGGTTTAAAGAAAACTAACAAGTAAAGCATGTATGACAAGGTCTGTATAACCACAAAATGAGCTTAAAATCGAAACTGCCATTTGCAGTAAAGTGGGGCAAATTCAAATTTTGAAGGTCATTTCTTTTGTTTCCAGGTGAACCTTGATCTTTAGGTCCTCTTTTACCTTTTGCACTTGTTTGTGTTCTGTCAGACATCTTCAAAACCTATTTTCATTCTGTTTTATTAGATGACTGTTCATTCACTGTAACACAACTACAGGCTTTTTAAATGCCATTTTCTCGAGAATCAGTTTTATAACTTCAGTTGGTGGTCTATATTTCCATTAACCAATTCAGTACCCCTAAACGTTATATACCATTGGAAAGCTCTTGTTCTACAGAATCCAAATAAATAAATATCTCAATTTGTCTGACTTGATGAAACAAAATGTGAAACAAAATGTGAAACAAAATGTGCAGATCTTCACAATTCAAGCATGCAGCTTAACAATCTACACACAGCATGACTTGTACAAAAGTCAAGCGCCTTCACAGCGTGCCGACAAATCAATTGTATCCTTGCCGTGCCGCTGCCCATTATTTGTTGTGCCCATCCCGCATTGTCAGTGGTAAGCCTTTCCCCTCCACCCAATCCTGCAGCAGTCGAGCTCAGCGCTAAACATAGATACACAACTCACTTCCTCGAGCCTAGCTTCCTCACAACAAAACTTGTTGTTGCCCTGCTCAAGGGCTGGCCAAGGTACGGGACAGGATCTTCCATTTTCATCCCGAGTTTCTCTCCCGTCTCTCTAGAGGCATCCCGAGCAGACATTCACCCTCCAACATCCCTCCTCAGGGATTAACGGCCGATTCTCCAGGGGAATTAAACAATCAGTCGGTATAATCTAACCAAGGTGGATCAGCTTTTCTCTCTCTCTCTCTGTCTTTTGATTTGCTGCTTTGAGTTTGGAGTGAAACTTGTTTCCGAATGGACTTGAGTCACGTAGAGCGAAAAGCCGTCATCTACCGTGCACGCAGTTTATTGGGTTGTTTTGAACAGACTCGACATTTGCCAGTGAACAAACCGAGTGACATGGGGGTGCTCACGAGGGTAAAAAGTGGGCATAAAGCAGCAATTTCTCAATGGAAACAAATAGCCCTCATTGTACCTTTCAAAATATTCACTTCCTTTATAACGAAACCGGTCAACCCAAACCTTGTCTGGCTATTTTCAATTCGTTCTTGCTTTCAATTTCAGGTGGTTCAAATAAAACCAAAGACTCTGAAGACAGAAATTGCAGTGACGATGCTGCATTGACGGGCCGATCCCATAAATGTCTTGAGCCATCCAGGTAAAATCAGCAGCGCAAAATAGAAGGGCACGAACCCCAAATTTGAGGAGACAAGGTAAAGGAAATGACACAACAAAAGTTCAAATTTGGCAAGTGACGCACTCTCGCCCCAGGGGAAATAAAAGATACAACAAAGGACAATCATGGGGGAGAATGACCCCCCTCCCCCCCCCCCTCACACACACCTTAGGACGCTGCCTTAAAAGTAGCAAAACATGGACAATTGTAGGCCTAGCTGCTTCTGTTGTATGGGGAACACTGACACACAACATTGTTTGTGTTCCCCAAGCACAAGTGGGATAACAAACTTATCTTTAAATTAAAAAAACTTCAGGTTCGCTGCGGTCACGTTCAGACATACTCCCATTACACATATGCATGCTGTAAAAAAAACATGCCTATTTTATAACAGCGCGCTACACACTCCGTGCAATACGGGGAAATACCACACCCCTGTTGCCATGGATCTTCCAATTGAGATCAAGGATTCAAGTTTGCTTGCCGATCGTTATTTACATTTGAAAGGTGTAATGAGCTGGAATAAGTTTTTCACAGATGACTTACTGTGGTTTTTGCGGCTTGGACACGAAGAGAGGCACTCGGTTGGATGGGACCACCTCACCGGCCATCAGCTGATACTTCTGAGCGTCTTGAAGATTCCGACTCTGCTGCATGTTGCACTAGGAGCAAGAAAAGCCAAAAAAATTGAAAGTAAGATGATAACAGTTCTCTGTTATACTACTGTTTCTGGGGACAGTGTCCGAAACATGCCACTCAAAAAGACCCCCAAAAATAATAAACCTTGTAAATTTCAAGACTTTTTCTTTACAAAAATGACAGGCTGGGCGTTATTTAAGTGAACGATACAAACACTGATTGCTACAAGTTCACAAAAATTTAAACAAAAGTTTAACTCTGGCAATTATGTTAGGAAAGGCAAAATTTGCCAGGGTTACCTGTCCACTTCGCAATGGCATGAAAAACAAACGCAAATCTCCCTCATTTGAAACACAAACAATATGCGCTGTACAAAGCAGTAACTGGCACTGTTTCCTTCGTACTGAGTCATGTTCCCATCCTGGCTAAAATAGCTGCAAAATATTTGTCAGTTTGCTGAAGTCTGCGTACTTAGGCACAAAGGAGGTTGAAATACTTGTTAAATGCCCCCTTTTCTGCTCGTTTCATTCACGTTTAAAAATTAAAAAAACAATCTGGTTCAAGTATTTTGCTTAATGTCAACTTATATCGTTCAAGAAATGACAATCCAAAATTCCTGACAAGTCAGAGAGGCCAAAAAAAAATCAAAAAAAAAAAAAATGTCTGTGTAGTTTGTCACCAACACTTGGACATGTTCTCTTCAGGGAATGAAACAGGGGAATGCCAATTATGCAAAACACTCTAAAAAAGGGTCATAAATTGGCACGGGAATCGAAAGCTGTAAATGAGAAAAAAAATGGACAGAATGTAAAACAGCAGGCTGCTAACTATCTGAGAAAAAAAAAACCCAAATTTTCAGATTTAGCTCCCAAATAGAGGTCAGGTCACCGAAGTGCTTTTTGTTGATTTAATGGCTGCTTTTGTGGACAAAGTTGGAGTCGCTTGCAGTGCTGCATCTTCTTTAACAATTCCTCCCCAAAAGCAAAAGAACTTGCGGCTATTTGTAGAGTGCTGGGAGTGTAGGCATGGCGGGACTAAGCACATAAATGCCACAGGGCAGGGTGAAGGGAAGGGGGCCAGTGGTTATGTTTTGGGATGTGGAGTACTTCCACTCCCATCTTTATTTTGCTAGGGCAAGTCCACGACAAGGTTCCAGCCTGTGGCTTTGTTTGCTGGGCCCCTGGATCCTGAAAGCATTTGGTGATGATGTGTGACTGAGCAGAGACCAATAGCAAGTTGCCGTACGAGGAAAGGGGGGGGGAAGTTGAATAGAATCATGGATGCCATGTGTAGTGAGTGCCACGGCATAGTGGTCTGGTTCACTGAACTCAAGATCTTGTGGGCTTGAGTCCAGCCAGGGGTTGCGGTGCGTGTGTCCTTGGGCAACACACTTTGTCAATCTTTGCTTCTCCCCACCAAATAGTAAATCGGTACCAGTGATGGCATGAGTGGATGTAAGTTTTCATTGGCTCGATGAGCAGGGGTAATAATAAGAAGAAATCTGGAGGGACTTAAAAGCCAAAGCACCCAAATTTGTACTCTCAATGGATTCTATGTATAGCAAACCGGCCTCACTACCCTAATTTGAAGTCTTCCTTTCGTCACCAAAATACCAGACGTTTCACCAAATCCCAACAATCAACAGCTTGCAAAGAGATTTTCCCATTTTCAGTCGATAAAGGTCCCCAGGAAAAGCATCAATCTGCCTCCCTGGTTCATTAGCAACATGTGAAAGGTACTCGATGAAAGTACGACACCAAGTGAGAGAGAGAGAGAAAAAAAATCGAAAGGCAGACGGGGAGCAATCATTTCGCAGAGGTGAGGAAGGCAATCCATGTGGAAAAGGGTGAGATGAACGAGGGCTTTCCCTCCGCTAAAGCCACTTTCAATCAAGAGATACCGAGGTGGGCGGGAGATTTGCAAAATGTCAGCCAATGTTTCGCTCAAATGGTCATTAAGGTAATGTGCTGTTGATTTGTGCCGAGGTGGACAGAAATAGCACGAAAGACGTCTCCTAATCTCCCCATGATGCAGAAAATATAGACACAGAATGCGCCAATGTGGTAGTCGAGTCTCGTTCAGGATCGAAGGCAATAAAGGGGGTGGGGGGTGGAGAGATATTAAAGTCCACTTGCGTACAAAAACAGGAAAGAGAGAACGGAAGATTACATCTGTACTTTTGGAATCAAGACTGAGATCTACATTTGAACCTGGGCCCAATTCCATAGAGTTGCTACAGCGAATTTGTTAAGCACAGAAAATATGTGCTTAGCAAAAATAATAGGTAACCGGCCAAATGCCATAGGATTTACACTGCTAGTGACCGGTTTCCAGCACATTTGAGTTAAGCTCATGAATTTGGTAAGCAATGTATTCTGCTTCGCAGCAGCATTAAATTGGTCTAGACCTCTAGTCAAGTCTGCATGCAGGGATATAACATGTAGTCAAGTCTATCACAAGTCCATCACATGTAATTCACAAGTCCAGTCACACGTAACAGTGGTTGAACAATCACCAAGGAATGCCTTTGTTAAAGCTCATTTGAATAGCTTGTGAGCTCAACTGGGAATGGAGGACTTGTGATGGACTAATGCAGGGACTAGTGCTGGACTCGACTGATGAACTTGACATCCCTGTCTGCACTTTTTTGTGCCTTTTTTTCCCCAGGCCAATTCTGCACTTGACTTAAGCTCTAGTTCAAATGTGCGCTTCTTTCCATGATCCGCAGTGCTTTTGTAGTGTAACTCTCTCTCCTTTAAGATGAGGCAATCCAATACCCGACCACAGCATGGCCGGGGGGAGTAAATGCTGTGTCACTGGGCCCTTCAAGTAGGGTGAAGGATCATTTTTAAGGGGTGTACCACGGAAACCAGGTGTGTGTGTGAGAGTCAAACTCAGATCAGGTGCACCAAGACGGGGGAACTGGGACATCAGATTTTGCCCTTCCTTCACCCTAAGCCTGTCCCATGATAGTGAGGAAAAGCCTTCGCTTATCTCCTACTTATCAGAGTTTCGGTCCCGCAGCCTCAGGAATTTTTGTTCCCCAACTCCTTGTGTCTCATTTCTGTAGTTTTTTAAGCGTCTTTCTCTCTCTCTATCTTTTCCCCCACAAACATCTCAAGCCGCTGTCACACAATGTGGTTTATGTTAAGGGTTTCCAAAACGGGGTGGGCACTGCAAGAAACAGGGCTGTAGTATCTGGGGGAAAACCGTATCCTGGTTTCTTGCTGTTTTTGTTCGCCCCCCAAAAAATTGCCACCCCTGTTTGTTGGCAAGTATTGTTTTTGCATGGCGATAAGCATTCCCAGGAGAATTGAGTTCTTTATTTCGGCTTGATAAGGTCACTTTGAATCAAATTAATACCACGGGGAAATTTGTATTGGCAGAATAAAAAAACCTCATGGGTGAGGATACTACAACGAGAAAAAAAGTTAGGAACTACCCGGAGCTGGACAATATCAAGATTACTGGTCACCATAAGAGAGACATTCACCTGGGAATTGCGAGACCCACCTGGGACATTCACGATGACCTTTGAGATTTTTTTTGTTCACGTGCCAAGTTTTATCCCAGGTGGCCTGAGTGGTCTACCTCAGCCAAGAATTAGTTGGTACCATATCGCGTCATTCACCATTTGAAATTTCAAATAAGAAACATAGTCTACCAGTGCACCGGGTCGTGTTTTACTATACATCCAAGGACCCCTATTGTTCCCTTCATTTGTTCCTATTGTTTGGACGTCAACTTTTTCTCGAATTGTCCCATAAGGTTTGTACACGAAAACCCCCCGAGGACTTGGCCCAGGTCCTTGGGATTATTGTTATCACAGGTAACCCATTGTCTCAAGTCCTCAGACATAAAGCCAAACAAAATCACCCTAACCCCTTACCCAAACTCCAGATAAAACCCACCCCTCAATTCCTTTGCCTCCTTGTTAAGAATAAAGCATTACCATTGTCCTCAGGTTCATGAACTAGCAATTACTACCCGGCAAATTGTGATGAAACAGGCATCATCTTTGATTGGTACCCAAGTTTTTGCCGAGTCAAACCTGCGTTGCCCACTTCTAATCCATCCTAGAAAGGTAGCTTTTTTTAATTGAGTGGCATTTTTTAGTGTAAAATCCCCCAAATTTCTGAAGTTTCAAGAATGGGATTTTCAAACATACACATCTGATCCTTTAAAATCTGTCTTATTTTTTGGGCAAGTTATTTACCCCTCCTTTTGAAGCTAGAACATGCCCAGACTCCCCGAAGCCCCACACACCCGCTTCTACTTGACGCGATCATTTTACACTTGACAAAAGCCACGCTGCGCTCCAGAAGAAGCTGCTGGCAGAAACAGCTCAGTGGGGATATATCACTCCGTTTTTCATAACTCAATAATTACAAGTCCGCACTTCCCTTGGAGGAGTCAACAGGGAAGCCGTATCGGCTCCTTCTAATCCCCAAGTACCGTCCCTTATCACCCCGCCGTAATTAACAGTTGGGGAGCCAGTCTCAACAACATTGTCCTAAAAATAACTCAAACCTGTTAAATTGACACGCGGGGAAGACAATAATAAGCCTGAATTTATGGCCGGTTATGAAAAAATGAGACAGGTCTGGAAAAGCAAGTAACTATCCTGATTAGGTTTATGAGAGTTTTTTTGGGGGGGGGCAAAGCCGGTTAAGATTTTCCAAAGGGAATTGTACTACTGTACTTCACTTTAGAGAGAAAGAGGGCATTTTCTGGCCTGCATGGAATCAAACTCAGTGTCTGGAAATCTTGGAATATGCGATGATAGCCAGATACACCGGTAGGGCCTTGAACATTTATTAATACATACTTTTTTTTGTATCAGTAATTGGTTCAATCCATCAGTCAATTTTGGAAATTTTTTTTCTTCTTCTTTCTCGGTCAAGTTTAAGGCCCATTGTAAAAAGACAGATAGGGCTGGAAAACACAACTGAAACTCGAAAGCCGCTTGGAAATTTCAGATGTCACTCTGCCTCTGCCTTCAATTATGTTACCGTCTGTTTGCGGCAACCTGTCCATGCATCATGTAGTTTGCCCGAATTAAGAAAAGGATATCTGCCGGTAAAACTGACCTTAAAAAAAATGCACTTCTTTCATTTCAGTTTTTAATTTGCAGCAGTTAAGCCTGTACTTGCGCGGTGTATTCGAGGTACGTGATGTGTTTTTGCCGTTTTTTTGTCGGCTAGAGTTTGTCCAAGAATTGGGTTTCTGGGGGAACGGGTTTAGTATCTGGAGCAGGATCGCTGGAAACAGAAATTGGCTTAACGAGGGTCCGTCTTCACTGTGTTGGTACCCATGTCCTTAGAGACGCAATGAAAGGTTCTTGGCAGGGGTTGGTGGGTGGGTGGCTGGGGGATCTGTCTCGGAGCAAAACACTCAAATTTTGTTTCAGTTTCAAAACATTTTTGTTCTGACAGGATTTTTGAAATTTCCACAACCGAAACAAGCTGGGGTTTTAACCAACGACCAAGCAATGCCTCAGGGTAGGAGAGGTGCATCATTCCTTGACTTTGTTTTAATATTCATAAATGTCAAAGTATACCTCAGCATATCAAAATTGGTCATAGTTGGGAGTCGTAGACTTTGTCCCAAATATTTCCGACAAATTTTGAATTCTGCCAAAAAACAAACAAACACACACACAAGAAGTGTCGCCAGCAGGCATTAGAGGGGCCATAGAACAAAGTAGGGGGGCACACCAAAAGGAAAAAAAGACACCTATATATAATTTTTACGCTTATGGTTTTTGCCGATGTTGGGGGGGGGGCTGACTCCCCCCCCCCCTTTCGCGACGGGACTGGCCCCACCCCTCCCCACATCAGCACCAGACATGACAATAAACCTGTGCCACACCTTAACATCCCACTGCCCTTCAGTTACAGAAGGTCAACCCCAAGAGACGCCCAGACTTGGTCAATTCCCTTCTCCTAGTCAGGGGCCGAGTTGGGATTGAGACCACATTGGAACCATGAGTCAACCTCTGTCTGCAAATTGGGACAAGATGTTGACACTCACAAGGTTAGTGTAAAAAAATTGTGGGATCATCGTCCGTCCGTAAGTAAACGTCCATAACATAATTCGGACAGGAATACTTTGGACATTTTCAGACGAAAAAACAATCATCATGGTCTCGGTGTCTCTTTGTCTCACTCCAATGACGCCACCGAGTATGGTCTTAACAACCAGATGGTTACAAGAAGGGCCGATCATATTTTAATTCGCAAGTCTGATGATGCTTTAAAGTTTGTTTAGCATGCGTGATTTAGTGTGTAGTGCTTAATGGCTATAATTTCAAGCAAGATCATCTATAAACCAGATTAAACAAAACCAAAAAAAGGTCACCCATATATTAATTCGCAAGTCTGATGACACTGTAGTTTGTTTAGTGAGGTTGTGTGATTTAGTGTCTTGTGCTGAATGTCTGTGATTTCAAGGGAGTGACTGGACAGAATGCTTCAGGTTGTTGTCTCCATCTCAGTCAACATCGGCAGTGTTCACACCAGAGCTAATGTCCTGCATGCGCTGGGTTCAAGAAACGCACTCCTCGTGGGGGGAAAAAAGCTAGCTCTCGTGAGTAGCCGCATAGCGCCCTCTGCAGTCCATAAACAGAGTCTGTTAAGCAACCGCCAACAACAATCTCCAACCACCCAACAAAGTTTCGGACAGATCCGTCCCGCTGTCGCTTCAATCAGTCTCAAGACGCAGTCTCGCCAAACACTAAAGTAGGTCGGGCAGAAACACAGATGACATCGAGCCTCGTCCAATGTGCTTCGCTGGAGAAAAGCCCGTTCAAGCTGCGAATTATTGTGCATTTGCAGTTCTCGATTATCATCCAAGCCCCTGGCTTTTATTTCCACTTTGTGATTCACTACTACTGAAAGATTCCTTTCCCGGTGAACATTGATCTTGGATTTCTAAGGAATTTTTTTTCTAAATACTGCCTCATTGTAAATCCGGTTATCCTAATTTCTTTTTCAAACCGAATAAGGGTTATCTGATTTTACCGGAAGTTCTCATCCAGTACACAGTCATGCACAACAAAAAGTGGCGAGTGAGGTGCCACATGAAATGCCCTCCCAATGACTGGGTATAGTTTGCAGGATTCAATGACCACTGGGCCTTGACAAAAACACTCCAGAGCTGTAATGTTGAAAAAATTGATGGGAACTCTCTGATAAGTCAAATGGGCAGGCTATACATACACCAAGAAGACCTCTAGCAAGTGAATGCAGTTATAATCAGAGACCAAATGTGACCTGTTCTGTCAAAAGCAGATGCTTCTGGGCAGAGGTTGAAATTAAGATAGGGCAAAAAAAAAACACTGAGGGGGTGATTTCTTTCCATTTTCAAATTTTTGCATATTTGTAATCCTGAACATGTCTAGAATATACTATACAAGTTTGAAATCCTAATTTGAACTCTAAATATAGTATTTTTGATGATTTGTTAAGGTATATTAGTTTTAAAAAAATTACTGCTTCGCAACGTTCATGGCCATTTTCTCCGTTTGCTACTTTTCGACACAATGAACTTCAAAATAGCAGAACTCTGCACAGGAATGACGGGTTTCAAAAATTAAGCCACAAATTTTAAGGAAAAAGAACATATTTTAACAATATGCAAAAATCTCATTTTTGACCTTATGCCCAGAAAAGTCTGATTTTGACAGAACAGGTCACAAATTGGGGGATGTTCCAGTTGTTTTCTTTAGCTTGTGTCTCAAAAAGAAATGTAGGCTTAATTTTTTCTTCAAGGTTAGTTTCGAATATCCAGTTTCTAACATCAAAACCGATTAGTGAAATTCAAAATAAACGTTAAAAAATCTGTATTAAATCCCACCACTATCTCATTGTTCTCTCACGATTCAAATAAAAAAATCAGAATCCAGTTCAATATTTTTAAATAGAAAAACAATCCATATCCTTATAACATCGCATCATCGTTGGAATCCCTCATTCTCCTGACGACGGGCAGAGCATACTGTTCGAAACGTTGAGGCCCTCCGGTTCTTTTCAGAACCACACATACTCACAAAAGAGATTTATTCACATGGTGCTACCGCAAACTTATCTTGTCTTAGAAAAAAAACAATCCAGGTTGTCATGATTTGGTTTTTATTCCCATATTTTTGATCTTCGCAGTAAAGAAAAAAAATGAGATGATGGTGGAAATATTCTACAGCAAAGATCAAGAGTGATCAGTACTCAGATAATGGATAGCATGGGGAAATGCGACCCAATTTGAAGGGGCGACTGACGAAGTCACTCTTACTTTAAAAAATTGGAGTGGCTGAGAAAAAGGGGAAGACTTTAACACTCTATGATAGGTAACAGATTCTACAAGTGTTGAAAACATCAGTTTTAAAGGATGTCGAAGATGGATCTTGTTCAAGGAATTGCTAGTCAGTTTGAACCGTGTGCGGCAAATTAAGGACTTGAAAATGCCACGAGCAATTTGTGTCAGACACAGGTAGGCTCTGCATGGAAAATATAATTCACATCTTTATTTGCGGGGGAAAACACACCGATTGGGTAACTAACCCAACGTGTTTTAGCCTATCAATCTTTGGACGTGAAAGTTATCAACGGTGGGTGGGTCAAACCGAGTCAACCTTCACTTTCCATCAAAGAAGCGAAGGAAAAAAATCTTTCCAAAGGTCATAGGGGTTCAATGAGTGGAAAAGGGCGGGGATATCTTTTAACAAACCGGCCAATTATAGATATTCTTTTGTCAACGCTTGGACTGTTACATTAGTCACATAGTGATTCACAGGAACATGCTTGTGACAGTTGGGTTCAGTGGGCACATCTGATTGAGGGGGGGGGGGGAGGGGTTGTTAGTTCCCCTGGGTGAGCTCCCTTTGGGAGGGAGGTTGTCAATTATTCCCCCCTCACAGATAAGCATCGGTAGACAAACAAAACACAGAACGCTGCCATCTTTGACAAAAATCAGCACCTTCTTAAACTGCGCGATAAGTGAGTTACCGAGAAATGAATATCCAGATCTTCACGGGGTGTTCCGTCATTTTCTTTACTATTAATACGAACCCAGATAAGACTTGGCCTAGTTAGGGGTTGAAAGCTTGGGTGTCAAATATATGCAGTTCCTTGGGGCGATAATTCAGTGAACATGAAAGGGTTGGCTGAGTTTTTGTAATAGTTTTTTTCCCCATAGCACAGTAAATCTTCGCTATACACCTTATGCATTAAGGCAGACTTTTCCTGCCGGAAATGAGACTGAGTGCGGTACCGGTTGCGCATGCACTGCGTGCAGCTACGCCTGCAGGTTCTACACTTAGACTGAGCGCGGTACTGGTTGCATTGCATGCAGCTACACGTGCAGGTTCTTCACACGCGCGAGCAACGCGCATTGTATACGAGGTTAGCCACTGTACATGCGTTTTTATAGACTAGACATATGGCCGTTCTAGACTGATGAAATTACAGTATCGAAGAACACGATATAACAAAACAATTGTCAGCTCCAAGTACTGAAAAGGGGATGTTTATCATAACACAAAATGTTCTATAAAACTGTTTTGCTATAGTGGCCAAAGCTGTCAAATTGATCATCGGCACAGTAAGTTTAAGAAATCAGCCCTGTCCGTCCCTCCCCTTTCCTCATCATAAGAAAACTTCAGATCTATACTCACATTGAAATGAGGATTGGAGTTGATCTGGTTCGTCCAGGCCGAGCGGGAGTTCTGTTGGTATTTGAACGGGCCCTGGAAGGAAGCCTCAATGTGGGCCAGACTGAAGGCGCACACGGCCGAGGCGTGGGCCACACCGCTCGGGGTGGTGAAGACCCCGTAGATGGTCTGGGTTGACTCCTCGTAAAAGGTGGACTCTGTGTGATGGAAGGTTGAAAAAAAAAGAAATGAAGTGAGAAAGGTAATTTCTCTCATTAGCGCATGGGTTGTATTGTTATTGATGGGGAAAGGAATTGATGATGTGATATTTGCCTTGCATAGGGAGTCCTGAAGTACTGAAACAACTACATATGCAATAAGTTCTCGTACAAACTGTCAAATAATAATAATAAAAACCGTTCTTATACAGCGCATTTTACACGGGGTCCCAATGCGCTGAACAATAAACAAAGAAAACACAAACATTATTATATATAATTTGCAGTGAACAGATGGGTTTTAAGATTAGCTTTGAAACTGTCCAGGGTTGGGGCATCCTTGATGTGATTGGGTAGTTTGTTCCAGAGGGTGGGGGCTGCAGATGAAAACGCTCGCTGACCGTATGACCAAAATGTAACTAGGCCCAATCAGATGTAGCAAAAACTTTCACTCATAGTGATTAAGCTTTATCAAGGTGTTTCAAATACGAGACTGTGTTTAAACAATCTAGTTTTGCTGCCTAAAATTTGGGTACAACCATATATGGTAATTTCAAAGATCAGGCAATAATTTAGCTACAATTGCCTACCCAACCCCCTCAGCATTCTGGCAGATATGGAGGTGTAAATGTTGATGCACCCGCCCCCAAAAACTTCACATTATAATAATTGCCAATTTGAATGGGTCTGTGGCTACCCCCCCCCCCCCCACGCAAAAACTTTTTGGCCACTTGCAATATACCTGTATGTACAATCCAAATGGTGTCAAAACCTTCCCCCTCCCAGGGTTTCAAAGTTGGAGATAACAAACAATTTTCCTTTTAACATTTTTCTGTTTGACACAGTTGAGGGGTTCACAAAAATTTGTAACTATTAACTTGGAGACAGTCTGCGTGCGGCATGCTGTTTTGCAATTACAGAAACGTGTCTGACACCAGTGCCTTTGTTAAAGTCAACAAACAGATGCCAAGGGCTTTGTAACAAAAATCTCAGTAGCACTAAAAGCCCATAAATTATCTGTCACCCACAGCATTTTAGGCGACGGACAATGCCCGTATCATCACAATGGACTGCCCAAATCGATGATGATCCCAACAGTGCAATGACATTCCTGTCGTTGGCCAGGAAATCCCCCTCAAAGAATCAGGGTTCCCAGTACGTTTACGAAAATACAATTCCCTGAGTTTTCCCCTGATATTTCCCTGAGAAATGTCCAAAATCCAATGAGAAATATGGTTGCCAGGAAGCAAAGAGGTGGTTGCAGCGAAGCGAAGCAAGACACTGATAACACATAGGTAAAAAAGCCACCATATGCCAGCCAGTCAATGGACACATGGCACACTATCAAAATCCCTGAATTTTCCCTAACTGGAAAAACGGAAAGACGTTTTCAAGGTTTTCCCTGATTTTTGTTTGAATACTGACGAAAAAATCTGGGTGTAACGCTAATCTGCTCTTGTTTACAAAATGCATTTTTTCCCCCTTTTAACAGTCAGGATTGTTGATTGTTATTCATTCCGGAAAAAAACCTGAAATAGTTGGCTGAAGAACAGCGAACATGTGCCTATGTTGTCCGATCCGCCATCCATGTCCGATCACCGGTCAAATATCAAAGAAAAAAAATCACAAATATTTACTAAAAACCAGTTTCATTTCACTGGTCATCCCTCTTGCATGCAATGACTCCATTGTTGTTTTTAATGACTATCCCGGTACTGTTAAAGTTGAACAGCTGAAAATTATGTCAATGAACTCCAGAAAAATTGGCCATTGTCGGGAACATCTGTGAACTGATGAAGTGATGCTCTTATGCATGCATCAATAAAATACAGGATTTCATAAAACAACAACAATGGAGTTCATAGGAGGCAGAAGTGGGCGACAGTTAATAATAGCTGGTTGAAAGGAATAAACAATTTTTTTTCTTTTCTGAAATGACAAGGACTTACGAAGCTCGTTGAAGTGAAATGGATATTCTCCTGGGATGGTGCACGTGATGCGAGCCTTCATAAAAGTCGTCCAGTTGTCCTCCAATAAAAACTGTCCTCCGGAGTCGTTCTGTTTTGAGACAAAGAAAATGGCCGTTTCAGAAACATAATTTTTTCCAGTTTTGAAAGGCTTCAGCAAACTAACTAGCAATCAGATTTTTGAAGATTTACTTTGCAATTGGAGTAGTAAAAATGAATTTCACACAAATCATACAACTAAAAAAGATGATCAGTTGTTTTTTGTTTTTTTGAAATTCTAACACCATTGAGATAATGACCTTCCAAATTTATAGAGGTGGTTGTTGATCCACAGCAACTTTGGTAATTTAATTTCCAACTCACTTCAGAGACATTTTATTTGAGCAAACAATATCATAAACAGGACAATAACAAACTCAAGACAACAACTAATTTTGGAAAAAAAAAGAAAAAAAAACAGGAATGAAATTCAGAGCTGGTGATTTATTTCCCATGGTAAGCTTTCAAAAGTTCGCCCCGTGACCCCAAAATCCCCTTAAGTGGTCGGGCAACATTTGTTGGAGTTGACAAAGGGGCACGGGTGCTCGGGAAAGGACGAGTTCCCAGGCTCCCGAAAACAAAACCAAAAACAATGAAGTTGTCATCCAATAACGACAGTGTTCCTCCTTGCCAATCAACCAATAACAAACAATAATGGCAGTGTACAGGAGGCACATTTGTACATCCCTCATCTGTCAACGAAGTTTTCAAAGTCCCTCCATTTAAGTTTTGGAAGTGCAGTAAACAACTCCCTAGTTGATACATGGATCCTGCTGGTGCCAACCTACAGTGTAGTTGTAATCAAGTGATGTATCTTATTCTAGTGTTATCATCAGTGGTGGATCCAGGTTGCCGGGCAAAAAAAATGCAGACAGAAAATAGAAAATGACAGCAGCAACCTCTTTGTTCCTTTTACTTGCCCTCAAATTCATCAATTTCGATCTTTCGCTGACCCTGTGTCCCCCTGTCTTCTTTTGTTATAGCTGACGAGGGTTCTCAACGTAACCAACTTAGAAATTGACTGGGGTGCGGTTTGAACTTGCGACCTCCGGATTAGTGTTCTGGCGCTCTGCCAACTGAGCCCTTTGTTGGCGGTTCCCCATTTTGTCAATGTTTTTGTTCAAGAGGTGCTAATGATTTGAAAATTGGTAAGTTTCTTTTTCTGAATCCCTTAAAGGAAACAAAACATCCGTAAATTTAAAAAAAAAAAAAAATTTTTTTTACAGATCCTCACCTTGCATACACGAGCAACTCTGGAGTAGACCACCTGCAAAATACAAATATGAAACAAACAAAAAATTCAATTTTTCATTTAAACGAAGAAAAAGCAGGACCTTCAGAAAACGGGTACCAACACTTGCACTCTACCATTAAAACTAAGGTGAGTTATTCATAATCCAAACTAGACTACAAAAACATCAATCCTCGTCATTGTGTTTTTTCTTCAAAATAACTTCAGCCACGCTAAGCACAAAATGTCAACCATTTACTGGCTTCCCCCCTTCTGGAATACCTCATCCATTCCTAAATTCACCGGCTTTTACCAGAACACTGCGGTTCCAGCAAAAAAATATATAAAACAAATGAGCAGCTCGACCCAATTAATGAAACGACTCCGCGCACCTGCACATGCGGCCGGGCCTACATCAAGATTAATGGACTGCATTCAACTCAGGATATTTTTTAAGAGCTCGTATTTCAAATGTTTTTCATCCCCACTTTGCACACAAGTTTGGGCCCTAATTGTTGAACAGGCAAATCGTTTAATTTCATTTCTGACATTTGTCTCCAATTTCACGTTTTCGTTACTGCTTCCCGTTTTTCATGATAAGGGGCAGTTTCACAGTCAACCTTATTGTTTGCTGACAATCTATCCCCCCGCCTCCCCTTCCCCTTTTACCAACAGCAAAAATTCTGCATGACTGGGACCCAGGACCCAATCCTGTTGCATTACATTGCACAATCGGCTCTTTTTTCATGTTAACTGAATCCACATTTCAACATATCCCGAGTCCTGCCTGTAGATCTATATTTTTCATCTACAATCCACAAATGTTCCACATGAATGCCCGGACGGCCCTTGCCCAGTACAAAAAAATAATCTGTCTCTCAGCGGGACAGGCGCGTCACGCCCCACAGAGCGACGTACCCCCCAAGGCAAAAAAACTCCAGTCATTTCAACACAGAAAGAGAGAGATAGCAACAAAATAAAAAAGGGACACAACGCAAACGCCCAGTTTGAAACGTGAGTCAGATTCGTGGCAGGTTTGGGAAAAGCGGGAAACCTGGAGATACGATAAGCTTCCTTGAGGTGTAGGGTACAGTCAAGGTGCTGTCAAGGGCGTGTGACAAGGGGGTTGAGGGGCGGGGGAGGTCCCTGCAACATGAAAGCTTCAAGATGCCACACCACCTGTTGATTTTGAAGGTATTCTTCATAAAAAAAACCAACAGTGACGTCTAGAAGTCTGACATTAAAAGAAGCATAGTAACAGGCTGTCAATTCCAAGGTTTGATAATAGCCAAAAAATGATTGACAACAAAAGTTTGTTCTTGTCATTTTGTTCAAAAGTGGAAATGTGGTTTGAGGCCTTAAAGTTTGGACTCCAATGGTACATTTGTAAACAGCGACAGGAGCCCTACTTTTGTGTTTCTCCTTTGTGAGAAAATTCTCCCCCCCCCAAAAAAAAAAATTAATAAAATCAATTTCAAATGTTTTTAAACTACTGTAAATAAACAATAAAAAATTACAATTTTATCTTCAAACCTCAGCCCTAACCATAATGAAGCACACCTCCAATTTTTCGTTTCCAGCAATCCTAGAGCTGGACATTACCATTCAAAATTTCCGGATGCATTCAATCAACTTCATAGCCCTGCATGCATGCTGGAGGCAGGGCAAGAATGCATCCGTGGGGAAAACGCACAAGACATTTGTATGTTTTGATATCAAGCTTGCTCTAGTATTGTCCTGCTGTTTTCTCGGCAGACGTTAACACGCCTGTCAAGAGACGTCCAAGAAACATTCCACAAGTTGCTTTATTCCCTACTTCAGTGGTTTCAAATCCAACCTTTTTCAAAAATTGTTTTCTCAATGTGTGCAATTCAACTCTTAACACAATTCTCCAATGTACTGGGGTGAGGGGTGGGGCAAAAAATTTTAAAAAGGGAAGAGGAGGGGGGATTCCACCATTGCCCCACCCTCACTTCTGCAGTCAGTCCCTGGGAAAAAACACACTGGGTTCACAGCCAAGAATGTACGTGAGCAAGCTTGTGCTCACCGTGTTACAACAGGAGACAGCCTCTAATATCAATCTATTTAATCTACGATTACCAGGGTGACAGAAATTTGCCGTCACATGCCAGACTTCTATCAAACGTGTCTGTCTATTAAACTGTGACCCAGCGCACCCCTCTCTTGTATGTATTCCCACTTGGGCCTGCCAATCAATGTGAACAAAAGAACAACAGGCTCATTTTATAACAAGAAAAGAAAAAAAGAAAAAAAGGGAGAAAGTTTTAAAATGCTTCCCTGGTGCCCGAGCAATGGGTCACACCATCTGAATTGGTTGGGATTGTTAGCTGGTTTCCCTGGGGTGCGTCGAGTGGGATGGGTGCGTGGGTGTGTCTGAGAGATTTGGAGACATACAGAGAGAATGCTTCAGGAGCTATAAAGCCCAACCAGAGGTAAACAGGGCCCAATTTCATGACTTTGCTTACCACAGAATTCCACACTTACATGATCACCATTCTCTGCTGACAGGGCTAGCAGAAAAACTCAGTGCCAACCCAGTAAGCACAGAATCCTTAGTTACAAGATGTCAACATGCACAGATGTCAAAATTCCTCGCTAACCCGTGAAATACGCTCACCATAAGCACAGAATTATCTGCTGCAGTAAGCAGGGATTTTGTTTTGCTAACGGTAAGCTGAGGTAAGGTACCGCTTAGTACAGAAAGTTACTGAGCATGGAAAATATATGCTTAGCTAAAACAGCTTACCAGCCAAAATGTCATGCAATGTATATTGCTTGCGACTGGTACTCCAGTTGCTTTTTTGCTTAGAACACAAATTTGCTAAATAAATATTATCTGTTTAAAGGTAATAATATACTTTTGCTTTTGCTGTAATTTTCAGAAATGGATGGATTTGGGGGTTTACAGCAAATATTGTTGCACTGACTTGTTTAAAGTTTTGTGTTCATGGATGCTGAGAAGAAATAAAACAAGAAAAAAATGTTGCTCTTGTAGTCTGCTTCCCTGACCCTACTTCGACGTCAGGAATTGGCAGGTCATGGAACCAGACTAGCTAGCTTGCACCCGTTCAGGGATGTGTAACCGATTCAAACAACATGTGGACTTACTAAATTTGGTAAATTGGGGGCAGTATTTGAAAAAAAAAGTTTGTTTTTCATATCAATTTCCAAAGATGGTCAGCCAACCATCGTTGGAAATTGATACAAAAAAATCCACTTTTTTTTAGAAGACAGCACACCGAGTGCCATGATTTCACAGGATGGTTGAAACTATTATTCACTTAGAGTCAAGTGAGGCATTTCAGAATAATCTGGTAGTTTTTTTTTTGTTTTTTTTTTGATGTTTGCAAATGTTGTACATCACCTTTAAAGTATAACAGAATGATATTTTAAAAGGTAGCGTGACACCATAATAATTCTTACTCCCAGGAGCAACTTGGTGAGTATTACTTACAACCATCAATCAATAAAGAAACAAAAACTTTTCCAGTGTTTCCCCGTAACTGGGTCAAATTTGATCAAGTTTCACATTTTTGGAGGCTTGGAGTCTCTTAGAGAAATGTCTAGAAAGCCAAGCCCCTTTTACCAATCCCAACAGATTTCTCCTCTGGTTCCTTATATACTTTAAGGCCTACAGGATTAAAAGAAAACACAAGAAGTCCTTGTAGTGCTGTAACTTTATCCAAAACTCACAAATTGCAAGACATTCTCATGAGTTCCTTTGGGAGGATTTTGTCATTAATTTGGAGACTTGGCAGTCCAAACTACCACATGTTGTACTTTCAAAAAATCTTTTCTGATTTGCCAAACAATTGTCATGGACAAAAACATTTTTTTTATAGACAAATGAAATACACAACTGGTGTAACCCCTGAAAACTAAGACACGGTTGAAGAGATCATCGAATCCTAACAGACAAATTGCTGACCTAGATATGCAAATTGCCTCTAACCTCTGACCTTATCAGGCGGGAGAAACGAAACACTCAACGAGTTTGTAACAAAATGCGGTTTAAATTTCCGCCCCTGGGTCACCAATAATTGAATAAACTGACACCTTGGAGTTAATATACTATACACAGTAAATAAACTATTAACTAATTGGGTAAAATATGAGATTTTGAGCTGTTGGCGTGTTGGGAACTGATCCTGTAGGAGACCGATACATCTCAGTCTCCTGTATCGCTGCGAAAACCCGCAGGGGAGTAAAGAACCCGGCAACACCCACTCCTTGCGATACAAAACAAATGACCCCGACGATCCCTAGCTCAAAATCTCTCCTCGGCAAAAAAAAAAGTTATACTTTCAAAACACTGTTTTGACACCTGTTATGAGTGGGATGTTTTCATATTTTCTCCCCGCACCCTCCCGAAGCGTTTCCCAACGTCTAGCAGTCTGACCCTAGGACTCAATTAAAACGGTTTCGCCCGCTTGGCCGATTTTTTTTTCTATTTAAGGGAGCTCAAGGTGGAAAAATTCTCAAGAATCCTGTACGGAGGCTTTCTTAAGTTGTTAGCTCTATTTGAAAACCAGCACAGCCAAATTTTCTGTAGACATGTAAGTTGTGCTACATGCTCTCAGAAACATGTACATGTATGCATGCCCCAATTTTACTGCACATATGGGGAAATAAGTACATTTTTTCCTGTATTCAGATAGCTTAAAATTCCAGTTTTCCCCAGAGAAATTTCCCAAAGCTTTGCTACAGCGTCCACACTACAAGCCTGTGTCATGTAACACCCATAAGTCAGTCAGTAAGATTCCGGTCTTCGAAGACAGACTTGGGGAAAAATACCTTGTAAGGTAGCCCAGTAGGGACACAGTGGATAGGTTTTATTTGTTCACATTACAAATTTCTTTTCTGACATCACACGTTTCTTTTACAACATGGTTAATTTTGTTCTCATTTAAAAGTGGAAATTTCTTTTTAATAACGAATAGTATCAGTAAAAAAATTAATTCCATACTGGAAATGACTTTAATTTCTAAGAAACTTCTGACGAAGGGCAACGATGTTGCTCGAAGGAGTCAAGAAAACAAGTAAGTTTGATTGTGTAACAAAATACCGTGTTTCTCTCCAATCATCAATTTGTCCAATTACACTTTCAGGCACTGCATTATAACTACTGGTCGAATATCATATCGTACGCCCCCCCCCAAAACTTTTTTTCGTCCCTGAATAAAAATTGTAGCCTACATATGATTCTAAAGCTCAGAATAGCTGATTCATAACTCCTAACTCGAAAATGATGTTTAAATGATGATCCTTTGTTTACAAAAAAAATGGTTAAAGTGGTCGGAAACTGCCTCAGATTGCACCACAGAGTGTCTACAATCAAACATTTTTCGGGGCCCTGAAGTGGACCCTGAACCCCATGCTGTTAGGGCTTTGCACTTTTCTCTTGCATTTCTGATCAAGGTATTTCTCCCCCCCCCCTCCCACTTTTGGGAAGCGATTGACGCCCTTAGTCCAGATACAAACTTGTACTCAAAGTGTAACATCAAAAGTTATAAACTGCGATTCGGCAACACCGCCACAGGTGGTCAAAAGACCCATCTGTCCACCGGAGACACATGATGGAAACATTTGATTGCACCCTGTTTGTCACCTGCTGGGGAAAGTGGGAGATCCTTTCGGCTGATTAGCCAATGATCCGTCTTCTGCTCAGACAGTCTGGTCAGCTGCCTACTTTTAAAAAACCTCGATCCCCAAAAGACAATCCATCATCTGATGCAGGAACCGCTGACAGGATACCAGCAACCTGTTTTTCAAACCCACCCCTCCTTCCCGTATTTTTTAAAAAGTCTGACACTACGACGGATAAAAGCTATCACCAATGTGGATGACACAGAAAATGTCTGGGATACACTTCTTTTTTTTCTCTCTCGATTTTTTTTGGGGGGGGGGAGACCCGGGTCTTCAATTTTTTTCAACACCTCCCATTTCCTGCCAGCTTGTTTGAACAACTGTTAGCAATGTGTCAATGGCTGTCCCTGTCAAACCTTGACAACTTTATCCTCTTTTTATGCAGACCTTGCAGAAAAAAATACAAACGTCTTGATAAAACCACACGAAAAAACTCTGGAAAGTCAACAGTTCCGCTTCAGTTTCCTTGTTTCCCTCCGGTAAAGCAAATTCTGGCATCACAGGACTATTTTCATTTAGGTTTTCAAAACTATTGGAGGACCTGCGGAGCTGCTGGAGGTACTGTTGGTTTCCTGTCTGCGAAATAACTTTCCCTCTCTCTCTTTGGGAAAATTTACAACCAGTCCAAAGATTTGGTCAGCTGGGGTGGAAACTTGAAACTGACCAGAAACGTTTTGAGGAAATCCGGAAGAAATCCAGAAGCTGCAGCTGGCTGGAAACAACTCAAAATTCTGATCGGAGTGGTCAGATTTACTGACTCAATGTTGTCCAGCTGTTCTCTGCTAGTAAGTCTCGGTAGAGAATCTCCCACTTGCTGGGAAGGGGAAAAAAATGCCGCCCTTAACTTCTCCTATACTTCTCGGTGCAAACTTTTGCAACCTTGTTGAAAAAAGTCCTGCCCCAAAGTTACACCTGAATTCATATTTGTACACCTGCTCTCTGTCCAAGATATCGCTTGACCTTTTCTGACAGAGCGTTGCTTCTGCCTCAACAGGCTCACCAGACTTTCCGGATGTTGACTGTTATTCCTGTCTTTTGTCTTTAAATATCGGAGAAATATTGATTTCAACAGGTTGAGTTCCATTCAGACCTACCACTGCAGTTGAGGCCACTTCATGTTCAACCCGTTGACAGACACTAGAATTATTCTGTAATTGGTTCCTTTTTTTTTTGGTTTGCTTCTTTCAATCGCCACAAAGAAATCCCTCACTGTTTTCCAATCTCCTGGGTCTACTTTCATGCAAAGCCGACCCGAAAGCCGAATAAATCTGAAGTTGCATTACATTACTGCCGATTGTGCTGGGCAGATGAAAATACTGCTGAGAAATATCTGTTTCAGCAGCCAATATTAAACGGTAAATTTATGAGGGGTTCCGGTCTGAGCACAAAGACATGTTAATTATCAGTGGCAGTGCAATGGGCAGCACCGTGCTTGTGACTAGTAGTTCTCAGCCAAGTATGCCAAGTAGTTCGTCCAATTTCGTTATTAAACATGAACTTGAACTTGAAGTAACATTTATGCTTATCCCTAGGCAAATTAATGCAATTAGACCATGATTCTTCCAAACTGTTTTACGGCAGTGCATAGACAGTGTTTTTTTTCTTTCAAGATTGTTTCATTGTTCATCCAAACAGCAAACTGTGCTCATCATATAGAGGGGAAAGATAAGCAAGGCTGAATCTTGCCAATGGATAACAAAATAATTCCCAAAGAAACTTTGATCAAGCAAATTATTCATTACAAACTCTTCAACTTGACAAGCCAGTTTTGCACCTCGACGATAGGGAGAATTTTGCAGGAATTTCTCAGTCAAGTCAAGGGAAGCGGTGGGAAATTGTGGCTTTATTTTTTAAACTTCATGTACTTTGATTTCAATGGTTATCGAGCCATCATCTTTAAAAAAAAAAACCACAATGGGCAGTGGAACTTTTGTTGGCAAAAGGACCCCCAAAATACCCGCTGCAACATTACACTTGGCAGGGTAGGGAAAGAAGGGATTAAGTCATCCTAAAAAAGGAAAATAACAAACTTCTGAGGGTGCATAGTATGCTTTGAAGGGGCACAGTGGGAATAGTTTGAGATAGGCACAATTAAGTTGGTGTCTTTTGTTCATTTAAGATTTGAGGGACACTATTCCAGAGAGCACAGTGGTTTTTGGATCACGAGAATCACACTCATGACAGGTACAATCCCTCAAACCGCAAGTCTGCTTAAAATTTCAAGTGACGAGTTGTATGCAGGCTGACAGCCCATAACCAAACATTTCTCATGATATGGGACAGGGGAGAAGGTGAGGGGGGGGGGGAGCTGCGCCTCCATGTTGTCCTTGGGGAGGTAATGATGAGTACATCTTGCTCAGCAATGTGCTACGGGCCCTAATCCTTTTCCTGTTGGCAAAAAAACTGCACCATCATTCCCCGAACGCAAAGTAACATTGTATTTTGTACCTATGATTCAGTGAAACTGTAAAGGAGTCTTTGTACTTTGGGTGGCATGCGCCGCATGCTGCACAGTTGTTCTACTTAATCACCATACCCTAAACTCAACCGTGGAGGAACAGAACAGTCCGTGACTCAACAGAGTAGTTTTATTGAGCTGAAACCTTTGAAGATTAAACTGAAACCGATGAAGAGCCTAGATATTAGTTTGTCATTCTGCAAGGACAATGCGTCAAAGTCTAGGTTTCATAAAAATAAATGCTAAAACATGTGCCAAACATCAGAAAACAAATGGAAGAGATATTGGGAAACATAAACTGGGGGATGGGGGGGAGGAACACATATCCCTCCAACTCTCCTTTAGGGTTAAAGCTCATTTTTTGTTTAAAAAAAGCGGCATTTGGGTGCAAGGGTCTGATCTTGCATGACAGCTTGTCTAACCAGGCAATTTACACGGCGTTGTTGTCTGTAGTCTGCGTAAATCTGGCTGGGCCATATACTTCACAATGCCATGCGCCCTAATATCGTGATAAGCTAGGATCAGCGAGCCTTCCCTCTTTTAACAAGTTGCCAAACCCTGTGCTGAAACGGTCGCTCCTCAGAACCACTCCGCCTCACGTATCCAATAATCCCACCCTCCCTTGGGAAAACGAGAATTGCTTCGGTTAATTTGCAATGCGTTCTTCCCCCTACCTCCCTCAGCAAGTGTCAAAATTCCCCAAATTCTCGTGAACTCAAAGTCTCCAAAAGTTTGACTAGACTGTCCAAGCAACTGGTCGAGAGCCCGGCCCGAGCGAGTTTCACAGACAGAGAACGAGGATGGGACCAATTTGGAATCCATCCTGGACTGACAATCGAAACCATCAAGAGTGGGAGTGAGTTATGATAACATCCCCGTCAGACCACAAAAAGAATGTTATGTGTATTCAGGCATGTTATGTGGCTCTCTTTGATGTTGTTTTAAATCAAACAGTTTTGCTCTAGCTTTTAGTTTAACCACGTTTTGTTTCTTGAAGGGAATATACAACATTTGCCTTCGCTGTAATTTTTCAGAAATGGATGGATTTGGAGGGTTGGTATTTTATAGCAAATATTGTTACATTGACTTGTTTGAAGTTTTGTGTTTGTAGTTGCTGGAAAAACCAAGAAAAACAATCATGTTCTTGTAGTGTGGTTCCCCTGACCCCACTTAATTTGAAATGGAGCAATTTATAGACATTGGGGAATTGTAAGGTCAGGGAACCAGTCTAGCTGGCTTGTACCCGTTCATACATTGTAGGTGTGTAATCGATTGCAAACAAACTTCAGATTAACTAAATAATGGTAAATTTGGGGCAGTATTTGAAAACCGACCAGCGATGGAACTTGATACAAAAATTTCACTTTTCTTGAAAATGTCAACACACCAGGTGCTGTGATTTTACAGGATGCTTTAGACCGTCATTCACCGACAGTCCAGTAAGGTATTTCATAAATAATTTGGTAGTGTTGTTTTTTGATGTTTGCAAATGTATATTCCCTTTAAATCAAAGGCCTATTATGCAGAAGTCTCCAAGTATTTCAGGTCATACTAAATTTTACATCCACAGCGTTGTTATTCCCACTTTATCTTTCTAGCTGGTTCTCCAGGAGAACCTTTTTAACAAGTTGAACCCAAGCAGGGAACCACACTACAAGAACATGATTGTTTTCCTTGGTTTTTCCAGCAAGATCATCTATCTTTTTTGGCCAAGGAGTAAAATTTCGCTCTGTCATACACTAAAAGTTGGAAGACAATACTTGAGTTCACACTCAATCTACGGAATGGACTGAATTTCTCTCTCAATGTTTTTTGTTTGTCCTGCATCTTCAGTCACATACAATAATTTTTACTCTTTCAAAAATAAGAAGAAAGGGTTTCCAATTGCAAAATCCTTCATGTCGAGGGCTTACCAGCGGTTAATGAGAAAAAAATTGAGAAAAATAAAAGTTTAGTTCTCTGAGGAGGTAAAAGTTGGCGAAGGAAATCATTACATAGGATGTTTATAGGAAAGAGGGTCAATGCCACACACATGTTACACGGCCATGACAGCTGTATGTTTGACAAACATGGAAAGGGGGGCTATATGGGGGAAGGGGTAGTATCAGAGGATTGGACATGGGGTCTCCAAAATCTCAAAGATACGATCCAAGATGATTAGTGCAATAATTAATTATCCAAGGGTACAGGGGCCGCCAAATTTGCACTTCCTACCCCCAGGAAATGATGATAAATGGGATTATAATCTGAAGACTCCTTTAAAGGAAGCTCCAAGAGGAACTTGCCCTCCCGAAACTTGGCATTTTGAGATGGATTTTTTTCTTTTTTGAAATTTGATACTTCTTTGATCCATTCCGACGCTTTTACAATCTAAAACAGAGGACAAAAAAGTCACTTTAAATCATTTTCTCCTGCTAAACAGCCCAGGCATCAATTCTCCGACGACGGACAGACTCAAAAAACAAGTTTACCCCTTGATTCCTCCCAGAAGACGAAACCCCCCCCCCCCAACATTTCTCAGCTCCAAGTATCGTATTTCTATGGATTCCCCAAGGGAAAGGAAACTGATAACAGAACCCCACGGTAAAAAACAGAAGAATCCTGCCGTCCCTACAAGAATGTTTCTTGAAGTTCTTTGTAGAATGTTTGATTTGCACCCCCCCTCCTCCCTTCTTCACCCTCCCCCACGGGAGGGCGGGGTGATCAATCAACTGGTGTACCCCTGTCACAGTTTTTAAATCCTGGGGAAAGTCATGTAATTTTGTTGAAGAGAAACAGTTTTCTGTACACGGCAGCGGCGGCGGAATGGTTTTCAAACTGGGGGGCATCACCACTGGGGCACTTGCACATCCGTGCTACAATGTCGACACATTTTTTTCACCGGACACTTGGCCTCCGTAAAATCCAATAGTTGGGGGGGGGGGTAACATCTTCCAAAATAGGGGGCGCTCTTTAAAACCGGCCATTTTCAGGGCGCATTGAAAGGGTTTGGGGGATTGGTTTTCATATTCCTCGTTCATATCAAAACTTTTTATACCATTTTGGGAAATGGTTACTGAAAACAAATTATCTGAGATTTTAGGGCAAGTTTTAAGGGGCCACATTTATGCTCGAGGGGGCACATTTATGTCCGCAAAAGGGGCACTTGGGTAAATCTGGGGGGGGGGGGAAGTGCCTGATGTTTGCAAATGTTGTACTGTATATTCCCTTACCACTAACTTGTTACTGAAACCCTCAAAAATGGATGCAATAGGTTTACACATAACTGATGATTAAGAATGCAAGAACCCCAAAAACACAAAAAATGAAGAACATGTACTTTGCATAATCAGTACTAGCGCCACCTCATAGTAAACAAACAGCAACAGGTGAACGAGTCACATACCCGTGTATCTTCTGGGAAATAACACTAGGAAGTATTGGAGGAAAACCTACTTAGAGACAGCCGTTACCATTTAAGGGAAACTGTCACAACTTCAATATACATACATGTGAGGGGAGAAGTCTTCTGTCAAAACGCCCCGAGCATTTTTGCCTGATTTCAGGGTTACATACGCAAGCCAGCCACGCTGAATGCCAGTTTGTAAATATAAGAAAACTCACCTTGCCGCAATTTGAAAATTCCACGGCCCTCTCTCGGAAGAAAAAGTAGACCCACGGCCCGATCTCATATGAAGAAATGAAGTTTGGCTCTGCAAAATGACAAGGGAAAGAAAGCTCTCATTGTTTTGTTTCGTATATTTTCTGTTTCTATAAACCACTATCAACCGGTGTTTCTGGCAGTGGCTGCAATATGCGCCGCAGCACCTTGTAAACCCTTATAAGGTGTAACATAATGGGTCTCATATTTCTCATAAGCTTTTTTTACCTTTCTCAAATAATAGACATAATCTCCAGTGACTTGAGTACCTAATTGTTGGTAGATACGTGCGCTATATAAGACTCCATTATTATTATTATTATTATCAATGTAATAATTACATGTGAACCTTTTACAGACAATTGTATTAAAAAAATTTGTTTAAAAAGTCAAATGTATGAAGAGAGTGTCTCCTTGCCGTAAAGTTTTGCAATCGAGGGAAAAGTTTGGTTTCAGATTATATAAAAAGACTTGACAAAATGACAAAAAAAATAGTTGATCAATGTTTACCATCTGTTGTGATTCAAAATCTTTACGGGGTTACCATTTCTTTCCTCACAAACTACAAAGAAGTCTTCTACTGATGTAACACTCTCTCGAGTTTTGTTCACAGATGCAAACAAGTATAAAAGCCACATCCTGCTTCCAAATTCCTAAAATCTACAAGATAAAAACTAGCGTCTACAAGTACCACTCCACTTCTCTGGACATGAATGTACCCCTAATAAGTGCAACAACACCCTAAATGTAAGCATCCGTTTGATCTAATTTTGGAACAACTCAGCAATTATCAGGACTCCCAAGTGTGACAACGCAAATCAACAAATCGCCACATTGGACTTTTCCAAATCCTCACATAAGATCTTCCATTTCCAGAAAGTGTTTGCCCTCATTTCTGTTTAATTGGTTTGCGACTGACAAGACTCCCCCCCACACGCAACATGACTGAGCCAAATTGAAATAGAAAAAAAAAAACAAGTAGGAAAAGACAGAAACGACGCAATGACATTCCAATTAAGAGATCGTAGTTTTATTGCCGAGCACCACGTGCACTGTCAACAAACGCTATCGGGGTAGACCGTTACCCGGACTGATCCGTTGGCAACAGGTGATGCCGCGTGGATCTGCGATGATTCACTGGATGCGAGGCGGAGTAACTCCGGCGCTGCTTAGACACGGGCATGAAATCGCACTATTGCTTTTCCTCTGGAGATTTACCTCTGCTTCCTCGATAAACACTCGCAGCATCAAGAAAAAAAGGTCATGTTTCGTACACACTGAACTTTTTTCTGGAAATTTATGCACATAGTTTTAAAAATTGCAATGGAACGACAATTTGTGTTAAGTCACAATTAATGGTTTTGGCATTTAGAGACAATTTTTAAAGCTGTACGTTGTGATGTCATGCCAGCAGGCAAGCTACGGGCAACCCAAACATCTGTGATGCACGACTCTGGTCAATTTTTTTTTATACAGATTTGAAAAGAGCACAATCTCAGCATTGCTGCTGTGAAAATCGCATGCTGATACCATCTTTAGTTCAAAAATTATGGAAGTCAGAACACCTAGAGATGTGATGAAGTGATGTGATGAAGTGGCCCTATTTTGGCCTGAATCTCCAAATGAAACGTTCCCGACAAACGACTCATTTAGCTTGATCGCATCACATTTCAGCATCTTTTGCACGTTGTTTGGTCCACATTAAAAACAGTGCACATGTCATTAGTGTTTTAACCCTTCATACTTCAAGAGATATGTATGCAGTGCAGAAGAGAACCGTTTGCTGAAAGTTTGGGATAACGTGAAAACAACATCCAACTTTGCAAGCAGGAAATTTCAAAAGCTAACTCGGGTCGGGCGTGAACCCACAACCGTCTGCTTGCTAGTGCAGATGTCTTACCACTTGACCAGATATGCTCCATGCTTAAATGCGTATGATCTGTAGGTAGACAAATCCGACGGCAGCCATTTTGAGCGGCGGCACCAGGCTCGCATGAGTCGCGCTCAGGTGGTACGCACGCTCTCCGGGCTCCTGCGACCAATAGAAATACCAAAATGCACGTGCGCCTCGTCTTTTAGAATGCTTGCAGTATGCGCGTGAGCGTGACACCACCGCAGTAAAAGCTTCTAATTCTGGCCGCCGGAATCCACTCGATGACTAGCAACTATGAGCTTTTTGTTTTTGTTGTCTGAAATAATGAGGCTGTTGGATTTAGATGAACCCTAGAGTCACCGTAGAGCCTGAATTGGCCATGCCTATTACTCACTCTTCAGTAAATAAACACAATGTAATACAATGTATTACAGGTGCTAATGGGTTAATCATTACAATTCCACTGGGGAAAAAAATAACCCAAATTTAACTTTTCCTAATTATCAGTTTTCACAAATTGGAAGGAACACACAGAGTGATGCAGTGAAGAAAATGGAGCTTCCCCGAAGGACATGGAGGAAATCCTCGAGATTTTGCCTCCACAGGTGAAGCAAAAACAGAAGGGGAACACGTGGGCTAAAAAAAAAAAAAAAAAATTGGCAAGTGCATTTCATGTGCCCCTGGAACTCAGGCCTGTTTTCATTGTATTGCAACCGCCTGAGAGCCGCACGGCACTCACTGGAGAACGGGGCACGGAAAATTGAAAATTTCCTGTTATTACCCAAAATAAAAAATGGCTGCGCGCCTCGCGCATCACACTTATGTCACTGTTTTCCTTCATCTTGCACTGCGCACTATGTCACTGCGAAAAACTGAAATATTTGATTTAAATACATGTGTATCTTCCTTGAACCCTCTGCTGTGGCTTCCTCAAGACGGCCTTGAAACTGGCTGACAAATCCAGTAAAGGGGAAGGGTTTAACGTAGCTGGTTGGTTCTGTCTGTTTTGAAGACCTCACATTGAAAAGGGGACGTTCACTAATTGGTACCTGTGTACCGGTTTGGAAAATTCAAGGTGTTTCTCAGAGTTTCTGTAAATGTTTTTTTGGCTAGTCTGGGCAAACGAAGCAGGAAGGAAGTATTCTTTTTTTCCTTCTAAATATGAAGGGACTCTTGTACTTCTCAAAATTGTAATCAAAAGATGAACTTTATTTCAACAAAATTGGCACACCACCAATTTGTGGCAAGGCAAGTCAGTCAGTAGAAGCTCCCATACAATATTCTGGAGCTTGTAGCTTTAAATCCCTTTGTCACCAAGTTTCTTTGCTCAACTCTCAAAAATATCAGGCAAAATTTGTACTTAATTTGAACAAATTGGGAGACAGCCCGTGTAGGGCAAGAAAGTGCGCTTGAAAGAGCTCCCGTACGGTGTTCAAGAGGTCGCTGGTTCAAACCCTACTCCTTTCATTTTTTAAGCTCACTCGAAAAAGCCATTGTCGATTCCTAAATAGCTACCACCAGTCTCCCTCATGTCATCTGTGAATTATAGCTGGGTCTAGAATAGGGGGGAAAACAGCTCCTGTTGATTCATGCAAATACCCGTCCGAGATATCCCAATATGACTCAATGGGGTTTATCCGTGTAGTTCCTAATCTCACGGGACGAATGGACAAACAAACGAGTTTCCTGGATGAGCTCCCTATCTTCCAAGATCTTATCCCCTGCTAGTCTGTACTGGTATCGCGGCAGTGACTTTGACAAATCAAGCAGAGTCTACCACTTGAGTCTACCGATCAAGATGGGGCCAACAGATGCTAGCTGCTGTTTTGAGAGTCAGGTCAATGTTCAGATCGGCCAACTCAAACTGGTGGAGCAGTCAAGACATCTGGTGCGACAGAGGTTCTGTGCTTGGGATCCCACATGGGTGAGCATCTGAACTTTACAACGCTGACGGGGTGACTGTTAGACTAAGTTTCGTTCCGATGGTCGAATCGACCAAATATGATGGATGCCTCAACACGAATATATCCACAAAAACTGTGTAGCATGCAGCGTAAGTGTGTAAAGAGGATCCGTAGTTTACACCTAATAAATATCCTAATTAGTCACTTTGGAATCACATCTAGAGAATGATTGACAAAGACAAACTATCCCTTGAAACAATTGCTGAAATGTACCTGATGTCCGCGAGTTATAGGTGTATTTTTTTTTTATAAAACTGCAAATTTAGTCAGTCCATGTGACTAACAATAATCCACTGAGAGTATGAACTTGGCAGTGGGAGCTCAGAACATCTCTTTTACCATCCTTAGGCATCAGGGGACATCACAAGCCCCTTTTTTATCAAAACCATTTTTATCAAAAAGTGCGAAGGCACACATACGTGTAGTCGTGTAGCAGTCGCCTTAGGCTCTAGCAAAGTAGGCCAGACTCAGGTATATTCCTGTTGGCTATGCACACCTGAAGCTAAATCAACAGTCGGAGCGCACGGCCTACGCAGGAAAGGACTCTCCCCCTCCCCCCCCCCTCAACATTTTTGTAAACAGGGCACGAGAGAGCTGTTTTTACCGAAACTCCTAGCATGTAGGTCAGGACATTAGAGCTACTACTGGAGCTGATTAGATTAGTTCAGAGATTAGGATCGAAACTTAACAAAACCCCCAAAAAGCCACTCCCCTTTCGCTCCCAGCGGACCGCACATTATTTTTCACGCTGTCGCTCAAGCGAGTGATGTCTCACTTCTTTTTTTGGGCTTTCGCTTGTTTTTTTTACTCCCTTAGGATGCTAGGTATTGTCTTTCTGTCGGAGTGTGGCAAGCAAAATATACACTTTTATCAGCCCAGACTTAATAAAATTTAACTCTTTTGGGCGGGTGAGGCACACAGACAAACTAAAAAAAAACTTGCTTTGTCCCAGTGGACTGTTTTCCAACTCCGCACAAGTTTCGAGGCGCGCCTTTTGGCAGATACACATTGATGGCGCCCTCAGCGGCATTACAGAGCAGAGTCGGTGCCGAAGATACAACATGCAATACAGGAAGTTATTCAAGTATGTAAGCCAGTGGCGCACCCAGGATTTGGCTTGGAGGGGGGCTCACAAATGTTTCTTCCAAATTTATTTAGAAGTTTTTTTTTGTTCCCAAAAAATGTTGCCCAAAATTTTGGGCTGCAGAAAATATTTTTTTTTTGAGGGGGCGGCTATTTTGACGTTGGTGGCGCCATTTACACCCTATTATACTATAGGCCACATGCATATCACCATGATCAAATCGTGGGACTTAAATAAAAATTGACCCCCCAAAAATGAAAAATTGGTCAACCTCTGGGGGGGGGGGGAGGGGGCACAAGCCCCCTGAGTCCCACCCCTTGGGTGCACCACTGATGCAAGCTGTCGTTCGTCGATAAACTCAAAACCTTATAATGAAATCCCATGCCAACATGTGGAACTGAACCCACATGTACCGGGTACATCTATCATTGCTAGAAAGCAGTGCATACACACTCACACACAACAAGCGCACCATGTTGTGCCGGAGAAACTTGCTGCATCACTATGTGACTTGAGTTTCAATGTTAAATACACTGACACGGAAGAAGGAAACCTCAATAAACACCGTCAAACATTGAAACTAGTTCAATGCCAAGCGCCCGGCACAGACAACACTTGTTCAGTCCCAAAATACTCTAGAGAGAGCCCGGGCTGCAGACATAGTCCATGCAAGTAAAGGCTGGCCATAACATCCAAGTGTTGAAAACATGCTGAAGCACATGAGACTTTTCTACACTGTGTTTTTGTATTTTTTCCAGTTTGAAGACAATCAAGAAAATGTGCCTCAACGAGGGTTGAAAAATCTGAATCACTGGATAAATGTTTTGCTTCCTATTTGACTGGTAGCAAATTCTATGGTGTGTAAATTGTACTTTTGTACATGAAAAAAAAGTCTTCCTTCGAGATTTAGCCTGTCGTTTGAGACTCGCACCCAAATAATTAATTCTAAATATTAAGTTCAGCATTTGAAATAATTAAGACTATGTGAGAAAAATAAGCTGTTATTGTTTCAAACGGCTCCAGAGTCTATTCCATGGAATGGAATTGTGGAGTGTCATGGCCTAGCGGTGAAGAACACTGGACTCATGCTCTGGTGTTTCAGAAGACAACAGTGGCGTGGGTTCGAGCCCGCCGGGTGGACACTTGTGCCTTTGAGCAAGGCACTTAACCATTATTGCTTCGTCCTTCGGATGGGACGTAAAGCCGTAGGTCCCATGTGTCGTAAAAGAACCCAGTGACACATATCGCTAAGAGAAGGGGTTTGCCCGTGTTTTTCTGGTCTCCCCTATAAATTCCCACATGGAGTATTTAGGAGATGAACCAACCAAGAACCAAGAATCTGAACATAGTATTTCTCTGTCTGAAAACAAAATTTGTTTTGGATCCAACCGAATCACTCCCAATACTAGTTGGCTCTGCGTGACTCTGAGAATCGTCTTGAGAATTTCTATGAGGATATTTACTCACCATTCAACCACTTGGAGTTGAGCTGAGCAGTCCGCAGCGGGCGTGAGCTCCCCAGCGTGCGGTAGAGTACGGGATCGCGGGCCGTGAAGTCCATGACGGTGGCGCTGTACAGGTCGCCGTCTTGCGTAAAGAGCGCCGTGGTGTTGCTGCTGGGGTCGTAAGGGCAGCGCGCAATGCCGGTCACGCTCTCCTCGACCAGGGTCAGGTTGGATTTCTGTTACAAGTTTTGGAAGAATGCACACACAAGCAATCTTTATCGAGTGTTCCTGCGACAAGGGACATCAAGCAAATGTTCCGAAAGTCACAGAATAAAACAGCAGTTCCATTCATTAAAAATTTGAAAGTTTGAAGCCTTGGGCTAATTTAATGTAGCTGCTAGGCAAAAAATAGGCCTTGTCCGAATTACTTGGCTATAGCTTCGAAATTACTCATGCGTCAATGGTAGCGGCTTGCCATTGACACGTATGTAATTTCAAGCCGTAACCAAGTAATTCGGACGCGGCCAAATACCGCTTAGCAGATTTGTATGCTCAGCAGCAAATATCAGGGAACCAGTAACAAAGCAATATGCAACCAATGACATTTTGGCTGATTATACCTGTCTTTATTAAGCATATATTTTCTGTACTGAGCAAATTTTCTGAAAGAATCCAGTTTCTCTGCGGTTTCAATTTCTGGATAGTCTTCCCTTCTTATTTATCCTTAGCCTTCAAAGCTACAGTACATTGGGCACTTTTGAGAAACCCTTGGGATTATGACAATAACAAAAAAGGTATAAAGGTCAATAAAATGAATAAATGTAATACCTGTCGCCATGTACACGTTGGTGAGAAAGCATTGGTTCCACAAGCAAAGACTCGCTCCCCTTGCAGCAACAGGACCCGGATGTAGTTACAACACTTTTCCTGAAAACAAAAATTCAAGATGATTAGAGTAAAGGATCTTGCAACTTATGTAATAAATCCTTGTCAATTAAGTCATGTAGTTCAGGAAAAAAGGCTTATCTCATACAGGTTTTTCGATGCATCATTATTAACATTTTGTTTTAACAGGTTTTTATTTTTAAACTTTGAAAGGCATGACATACTAGTTTTCAAAGTGAATTTTTGACAGACGTGGCAGTAATATTGATGCTAAATTTTGAAGAAAGGGAACCACAAGATGTTAGGTACATTGTATTTCTTTGTCTCTTGGGTCGTTTGGTTGTGTGTTTAATTTAATGGCACATGCATAAAAAAGGAGAATATTTTTTTTTGTAAAACTGTAACCCTGACATACATGTATCTTGCTTTCAATCTTCGCAAAAAGAGGAAATTAACAACTGGTCTAGAATATTAAACTCTAAATTTGCAGGATTTTTCTGCTTCTTTTTATTTTTTATTTTTGGAGGTGCGCGTGACAGGGCCTAATTAAACCCCACCCCCATGGCGTCAGGAGTAATTTGGATTATCGGGAGCAATGATGGCACAGATTGCCTGGACGCACGCTAAACGTGTTCTCCTGATGACCCCGCTTCCGCACTTCCCAATCCCGATTTCAGAAAATAAGTGTCAAAGACAATTTGAACGTCCGTCCTTGATATCCTGGAAGGGGTGATTTTTTTGGCACAGGTTTTGGCGAAAAACAAAAAAGGATATCAATTTCACCGTTTCTGCCTGGGATAGGTTTTTTGGAAGTTCCCAGGGTGCTAATTTCTCCCCTTCTCCTGTTAACAGGACACTTTGGACGCTCAACGTTAATTGACATGGAAGACCGGTGTTGACTCATGAGGGATTAGAGGGGCCACCACCAATCATGGACGGGGCACTTGTGATGACCAGAACAGGTCTGCGGGGTGATGGTCAAGGCGTCAACTCTGACCCTTAACGCCTCAAATATATATCCTCCTACAACAGCTGATTTCCATTTCCACTTTTTGGGGAAGGCTTGTTTCCTTGCATTTCCATCAGACTTTATAAGCAGTAATCGTGCGAAGTGGACGATCTTCGCGCATCTCGAAAGGTTAAGGGAAGCGGAGGAGGTGGTTGACCAGTATAGGGCAACTGAGCAACCTACGTAATAAGGAAACTCAGAAAAAGAAGACTCTAAACAGAGGTGTCACTCTGGCTAAAGTACACCTGAAAGGTTGACATAAGCTCTGTGGACATTCTCGCTCTCTAAAGGCAAAAAACAACAACTACAACTACTTGAAGGTGAGGGCACTTTTTGCTATTTTCTACGGTGTGCCAAGGCTGGCCTGTGTTCTCACGTAAAATTTGGCAAGCGGCACACACTGAACACATTCAACTGAACATTTGTCAGATGGTGCTTCACAGCCATGCACATGAGGGCTACAGATGAGGTCTGGTGACCTTTTCAAAAGTCAAGTCACAAATAATTAAAGCTTTCCCTTGAAGACCGACAAAATGATTGGACCCCAGGTTTGCTGGTCGGACCAAATCTAATGACCATGATGGCGTGTCGTCGCCTCGGGTCCAGGAGCCAGTCCAGACAGAGATGGCTTTGTGCTCTTTTCCTGAACCTAGATCCCGGACTTGTCATCCTCGGGGCCAGACCTCAGCCCAGAGTGAATGGGGAAAAAAAGCTGTTAAAAGATGCCGGCTGGAATTATGTGTCTATTACGTGTCACTTTACAAGGGGCTGTTAGTAATCCTCAAGTTATTGAACTGATGCCAAAAACTAGGGATTAATTACAGCACTAAGACAGTTAAGTTATGAATTGATGTGTCCAGACAGTGTGTCATGAAAGTGACAGATGCGCTTGAGTCAACGGCTGGGGTAGGTCTAATGAGAGAGAGAGCCTTCCAAGGCTATATGTCATCATGATCTCTCGCCTCCGAACCAAAATCTGACGGGACGCTACTAATACAGCAACTGCCACCAATTCTATACCCATGGCACTGGTAGGTAGTGTTGTAGCCGAGTCCATCACAATTCTCAATCAAGTCACAAGCTGTTCATCCCCTGTTGCTTGTAAGGCCAAGGGACTTGTGAAGGGACTTGTGATTTACTTGTAACCGACCTGGTTATAAATAAATCACAAGCCCTTGACTTGACTAGTGACAGACTTGTGATGAACCCAACAACAACGCTGCTGATAGAAGCTGCCACACCATTTTCTGCTCACAGATCCTCTGTCCGATTCAGGCAAACCAGAAACAGCAAGCACGGCTAAGAGCATGTTAACTTCAGAATCAGAACTTGCATCATCATCCAAACAAAATCTCTAAGCACAAACTAGCGTATAAGCACATCGATGCCGTCAATTATGCTTACGGTTAGCTTAAGTTTTTCTCCAAGAAAGATGAAATCTGCGTGGTGGGTTTGAGGAACAGTTACCTTAGGAATGTATTTGAAGGCATTTTCAACTTAATTATTTCAACAAGTTCAAGTGCAATGGGACAGGTGACGCAAAGATGGTGTCCCTACCGAACAGGTGCTTTGCAGCATGCAGCTTTTTGGGGTTAGGGTCAGGGTTGGTGGCACAGCTTACATCGTGGCTAGCTTCCTCACCGTTGAGAATAAAGTGCAGTCTGAACACCAGACCCAGCTTTGCCACCTCCCTAGTGTATTGTGCTATGCAAGGGCGGTTCCAGTCTAACACCTTGCGCGATTTGCATCTAATTATTGAATTCGTTTTCCAATTCTTCATTTCCAAGTTTCTGTTTTTTTCCCTAAGGTGAACAGTACTTTTTGAAAGTCAAAGGGCAAAATTGTCAGTGTGGCTCAATCATCAGTCACTAGTTGCTGGTCAAAATGCCAGACAACAAACCTGTAAAGGCCGCAGCATTGTCTGTACAATTCTTAAATGGTTTGCTTCTTGTGAATGGAGATGGTTTCTGTTTTTAAGATCCAAAACAAGTTCCATCAACAACGATTCTTGGAGATTCACAACATTTACAAGTACGTAATCACAGTTTTGACTAAAGCTACTCTGTTTGGTAAATCATTCCCAAAACAACATTGTTGTTCAGAGTTTTGTTGTGTGTTGTTCGAGATGATTACGTTGTTTATGTTTTGCATATTTTGGATGGGTTGAATTTTTTAGTAGTCAAACATCGGCACGAACATGTAACACACGTGGAAATGTAATTGGGATATCCCAATAAAAGACGTCATTCAACATTTGCCGCACGCTGAATTCCTGTATTGCAAAGGCTTTATAAATACGCAGCAAATATTTCATGTTTCCTTCTTGCACTCGGGCGTTTCAGAGGTGGGCAATTTTAAAGAGGCCTCGTCTTGCGGCGGAACTTTCCACAACTAATAAGGACAAAGTGGAAATTGATAATTTCTGATTCAGTTCTTCCTATTTCAATATAGGCCACTTTGGGCCTGGTCTGATTTTCACGAGGGCTATGTGAAGATGAAGTCTGGAAATAAAAAATCACTTGTTTTCCTCGTAAGGATTTATTAGTTAAAACAGGGGTATACTTGCCAAGTGAGCTGGATCTAAAAGATCTCATTTTAGGACATTATTTATTGACCAGTCTGGGCATGCAGTCAATTCTAGCACGAAGGCCCCCTTCAATGGCGAAAGTATTGTGCTAGCTATTGTTCAGGTAAAGCGTCATGGTAACAGTTGCTTTGTACAATAGTCTCAGACTTTCAAGAAGACTCAGCTGAAAAAGTAGGGGAACAATAGGATCAAAACTTAAAAAAAAAAAAATTTAGAGGACAAAATCAGGATAAAGTAGGACTTTTGCAGGCTTTTCGTTGATACTCACCGATATCCACAGCACCATGAGCCTCATTTGGCATGTTCTGTACTCACAACGCTATGTGCTCCATCCTCAACTAAGCTCTTGGAAGTACAGTTGCAGTACTCCTGCCCCAAGCCATTCATTGTGTGATTTACATATGACAGTGTGTCATGAAAAATATTCAATGAGATTTCATTTTTCGGAGTTGTGGGACAAAAAAGTAGGAAAAAGTCGGGAAAAAGTAAGTTTTTCAAGAAAAAAGTAGGAAAAGTAGGAGCAAGGACAAAATTAACTGGGAAAAAAGTAGGAAAAGTAGGAATACTTGAAAGCCAGTAGTGTGCACAATGGTTTCTCCAATGAAGAGGATGAAGAGGATGAAGAGAACGATCATGTGCCCGGATTTGTCAATGGGGAGTGACTCAGTCAGGGAGTCGGTCAGTCAGTGAGTCAGTCAGTGACTCGGTCAGTCAGTGGACAACAGGCTGGCCAAACTTACCAAGGATTCACCCTTTCTCTGACATCTGTCTATGTCTTGCATCCGAGGCCTCCATTCTGTGGACTGAAATCAGACGGGGAAAATTATAAATTTTCTGAAAACAATTTTTTTGATGTGAGTGTTGAAATGAGACTGTGTAACATTTACAATGCATTTTATTTTTGCTATTTTATCAAACTCATAGGAAAATTATTTTTGAAAAAAGATGACAATTTATTGAACTACTTTTTTGTGAACACTCATTCAAATGAACCTTTTGAGGAAGGGAACTGTTTTCCTTCATTCAGGGGAATCTGAAAAGTGTTTACGTGTATATCACGCACGTTAAACTTAAACATGACACCCTCCAACAAAAGAAACAAACTATAATATCCGACAAATTTCTTTGCTCGAAAAAATTCAGACAAAAAATCATAATTTACAAATTCATACAAATACAGGTTTAGTTTGTCATAATACAAGGTTTTCCCATGAGGGTTGGTTTAGCCATACAATCCCTAAGCAATGCAAGGCCAACAGCACTAGTACCAGGGCCACGACCTTGAAACTAGGTCGCAGGACCACAAGATTTAGAACCTTAAAAGAAGAAGACAAACCATCCTCTTAAATCTCTGTTGACAAACAGTTTGACAGGTAGGAGTAGGGTGTGATTGAGATGTCAATCAGCGCTGGAGTGGCACGCTGATATTTGGTAGAAAAACAGGGAGATTGTGTTTCTTGGCGAAAAGCCCCTCAAAAAAACCCATGAAAACCCCAAAATCCAAGGTTTTGTTCAATTTCTGGAAAAAGTCCTCTAAGGAATGGGTTGGGATCACTGGAATGGGCCCTTGTTTTGGCCATCATTATTACAACCAGCAAAAAAAAATCTACTGAAAGTTTTTTTTTAACATAAACACTAGAGACGAGTAAATATTTCAAAATGCAGAAAGTACATGTGTACTTCAGTGTTATTCAGCCCATAATGTGTGATGTCATTTTCTGACTTGCAAAACAAGCAGTTTTGAAGGCCAGTATTGGATCTGTCCCCCCCCCCCTCCCCAGGGGGGGGGGGGGGATTAGATTTTTTCATTAGCCATCCAATGTCTCTACATATTTGCTCTCCCTGCTAAAGCAACGTCCTGTGAATCATCCATCAACTGGGATTTTGACTTCACCCTTTTCCTTCACACACTGCGTATATTTGTTGACTGAAGGCCTAGATGTCACTCTTGGAAAGTCATAAAAAAAAAAAAAATTATATATCCAACAAATCTTGAAACACAAAAAGAAACTAAACATAATATCCCTGTGTTGATATAATTTTCTGCATTTATCTTTCAAAATAGCCAGATGTACAAATTGAGTTGAAGAAAAAAATCACAGATTGAAAGAGGGTACTACAGTGTACTGTGTGGATGCAGGCTTTTGTGAATGCAAATAAAACGATACACAACTCTTGCAAGAAACGTGCTTGGAAAAATTGTACATTTTCCTAGTACATAATCTGGAACAGGTTCCTGACACCAGCGGTCGGGTACGGTACCTGGTTCCGATGCACACACCGTACCCCTAAGCAAAACAAAAATCTGTTTTTTGTAATAACCACTTGAGTTAACCAAAATTGACAATCATTATTGGCCTATTGTGCCCTTAAACAGATTTCTTCACACCGGGGTCTATGCCATACAGACCCAATGAACTTGTGAACTTGATCAGGTAGCTAAAGGGGTGTCTGGTGTATGTCTCCAGGGATTTCAAGATACCAAACGGCAACTTCTAAAGAGGGAGTTCCTCTGCTCCCGGACCATCTACAGCTTACTTCTGACCAAGACCCATCCATTCTCAGAAGCCATGAGGCAAAAAACCACACTGACTGTAAAGGTATTACTTGGTGGATCGGTACTATCTGTTCCCCCTCGGGGATTGATGGGACTAAATCGTGCTGAAGGAATTATGGGATTTGTTGGCCAGCGGTTTGCTGGGACGGAAAGAAAGAAAAAACATGGCAAGGGGATCGGTGATAACAGATAAGCTGCTCCTGAACTTGGCCGACAAACATGCTTTGCTGCTTTATTTGGAGCCTGACAGATCAACTTTAGAAGCTTTTTAGTGTACACAAGGGGATAATGACCTCAAATAAGTTGACAGGATAGTGTCAAACTTTACAACTTCAAACAAGGCCATCTTGGAACCCATTTCAAGAAAGAAAAAATGCAGACTTTTCAGTACCTTAGAGAAGTTTTCAAAACTAACTGATCTTGCTAGCATTTTTATTTGTATTTTTAGCTTTGACGCATTCTTTCTATTTTGGGCATAAGAAAGCAACTTTCAGAATGACATGTTCATTAACTGTAGTGTGGTATCCCCCTGCAAACACCTCCTGTTATTCCTCATGACTCACTTAAATGTCAAGGCAAATCAAAAACACATTCGAATAAACAGATACTGTAAGTCATTTCTTGTGCAAAATGGATAGTATACACTGAGTATGTAGTGTTTATAAAAGACGTCCGTGAAGGGCAAACCCAATATTGAATAAACCAGACGGAACACAGGTGGAAATGTCATTGAAATTGGCACACGTGCATAAGCATGTACACATACACAGGTATGTGCCCAACATTATAAAACGAAGATCTGCCATGAACGGCCTTCCAAATTCATCTACAAGCAGATGTCTGGATTGCTCATCCTACATACGTGGACACAGAACACGCCAATCTTAGACAGATGGAAAAGAAAACGACTTCAAAACGTCAATCCCAAAGTCCGCAAACACGCTTCTTTTGTACAAATTTGTCACAACCTTTAGAAAACTACCGGCCCTCTTCTATCTGCAGAAGAAGAAAAAACCGATCCAAATCTATACAGGAATAAAGTGGCCAGCTGGAAGGAACATCAGAATATGAAAAGAGTGAGGGAAAAAATATTAAGAAATACCAAACTAAGGAAACAGGTGCGGAGATAATAGCAAAGGGTTTATATGGAGGTAGAGGTTCCGGCTAGACATATGGTGGAGTGAGACATTAAAGGGCGGCTGGTCATGTCATGCAGTCTGCAAAAGGCTTCGTAATTGGCAATTTGTTTCGGTTGTCCGTGAAAATTATCCATTTTTGGTCCCGAGTCTGGACAGTACCGTCCGCATCACGTTTGCAAGGTGGCAACATGTAGCCTACAATGGAGGTTTTGGAATAAGCGACTGGTGATTAGTATAAAAATATAACATGGTTTGAGGTTGGATAGTCAATACTAGCTCCCCAAGGTACATTATTAGAAATAGACAAACTACTTGTACTTCTGTAGGCAAAGCTCAGGAAACTAGAATGAGAGATAAACCCCAGAGCCCAGGGGAAACCTAGTCTATGGAATATCCCCTTACACAGCAAGTGTCTCTGATATATGCCAGCAGATTCGGCGATTTATTATGCAAAACAAGACTGCGTCTTGACCTCGAGATTCTGACCATTCACCCGGCACCTTCTATATCGGGTCTTTGATGACCCCTTGTTGTATAACAAAAAACATGGCATCCAAACCGACCAATCAACAGCTTAGTCCACATTTCCCATTGAAATGACATCACGGTTTCGAAAGTCGACCGATTGGCTGCCGCGCAGGGTCGCATAAAATTTGCATAGGATATATCAGATGTTCGACCGTGGCTCTGCACACGTGAATGTCTGATCATCAAACTAGGGGAAATCCTATGCAATATATAATTGCAAATTGTACATAGGGACTTAAAACTTTATCCAAATACCTGCCTTGGTAGTATATTTTGAGGAAGGTGGAAGGCCAAAAAAATAATAACTCCTTTATAAACCTCAGGCACATCTCAAAAAGAAAATGACGGACCCTTCATGATGACATCGTTAACTGTTCTGCCATGACGCAGATCGTCCGTCTCCACAAATCAGGAAAGAGATTGCGAGGTCATCTCTGGAGGAGACTTAAACCGCCCATCAGCCCTTTAAAAAAAAATGCAATAGTTTGCTTTTGCAGATGCTTGGAGAATTCCACAGAGAAATGCCAATGTGCTTACACATCTGTACTATAAGTGTAAACTCTCTTTTGCAAAAGGACATCCGTTGCAGCTGATGAACGCGGTGTAGAGCTAGCAGGAGTGTGTAGTCAACATGTATGGTATTACAGATGACCGGGGTGGCGTGGGCGAGATTTTCACCATCAGTATCTCGCTAAATTACTTGTCATCACAAGCTAGGTATCTCCAGATGCGCAGAAGGGAAACATTTCCTCTCACTAATAAAACCCACAACACTTGGCCTCCCCGACCAACTTGGCCTTACTAGAGCACTGCCAACCATTAACAAGCATCAACATGTCTATGTTAATAGAGTAACAGATCTGAGTGTGTTTTAACCCTTGCTCCGATACAACCTTGATTACAACAGAGATATGATGAGCAGCTACACGATCCTAGGAATGCCAAGCTAATCCTCTGATGGGCAAATGAGCATACTTCAACTGAGACTATGCAGATTGGGGTCTGCATCCTCCAATGTACTCCATGAGTTTGGGCATGTCAAGATTACTGGTAGTGGTGTGTATAAGTCGGGAACTAGGCACCCTACTGAAGTAAAACACTGGTACCCGGGTACCCGTAAAAGAAATCCAATCCCAAAATTCAAATTCCAGAAGTTGTCTGAAGGGCTTTATAGCTTTATGGTGGAAACTGCAACTTTCGCGAGTGTCATCTGTCACGTGTTAAAAATGCACATATTAAAACGTGAAATATGTTTTGCTTTTCCATGTAGCCTGGTTTTCATTTTGAAAAAACTCCATGCACAAATGGCATTCAAGTTCTTTCTTTTTCATTGTCTGAGAAGTTACAACGTAATTTGAAAAATGGTTACGGGTACCCGATCCCATAATCTGGGACCGCTTCGTGACATCGGCGGTCAGGTACTCGGGTACCCGGTTCCAATGAGCGTACCCTAATTACTGGCAAGAAATTTACTCACAGAGCAAGGGTGGTCAGATTCATTGCTGTCATTTCTTACCAATTAACCCTAAAATCTGCTCAATTTAGTCGCAACCTTTCTCGGATTTCTCCAAATGGTGTTAACAAATGTAGGAGCCCGATGCAGTGATGTGACAGAGAGGAACGAATCTTTAACAGAGCAAAGGAGAAGAGGGGGGGGGGGAAACCAGGAAGGAATCAGGAGGAATAAATTAACTCTTTTTCCTGAACCTGCCAAACGAATCGGTGCACTTTCTCTCGATCAGTACAATCCTTTTGAAGTACGAGTTCCTGACACATCTCTGGTTCATTCACGGTTCCGGGCATTACTGGACTTCCCTCCGCGCGACAGCTGCAGGGCTCGAGGAGTTCTAACCCCAAATCAAATTGGACAAGTTTCTCATTTTATGCTGCCAACAAAACAAACTGTTGCAGATCCGGGCCGGGCCGTAAATCACACATTGCCCAGATGTTTCCTGTAAAGTTCCTCCCCGATTCTGTCCCCATAAACAGCTTTTTATTGGAGGTTTTTAAATAGATTTGGACGGGGTTCGACCCAATCCTACGACCCCTGCAAACTTTTAAACTCGGCTTCCTGTAAGCAAATCAGAGGGCATTTATTTGGTTCCCCAGGAAATAAATGTTGTCAATGACATAGGATTGGACTGACAAAAAAAATTCTTTGAAATTTCTCAAATTTGTCAAATTGGATTTGGGAAGGGTTCGGGGTAAATTACTGTTTGAAGGCAGCTTGGGAGGGTGGGAAATTGAACTCTGTGGGTGAGTTCTGTTTGATGGTTTGAGGGTCAAAAGTTTAAAGTTTGAAACAAAAGTAGTGATACTTGTCGTGAGAATATTATTTTGCTGAAGAGAACATGGCTATCTGAAATGACTTTTGCTGAAAGACTTCATAGTACACAGCTGATGACAAAGTCATGCAAATAAGAAATATCAAAATACCACCCCGTTAACCCTACCCTATCCAACCCTCTTGTATAACTTCAAGTTTCTCTGAAAATTTTTTTTTACAAGTCAGTGGTGTAAGAAATACTAACCTATACCTCAGGTTTCTAAGACAGGAATGACAGAATTCAAAATATCCTAAGCATCTTCTAAAAATGGTACGCCCCCTAAAACTGCAAATTCCCTTGACTGAAAAAGTATTTATTGCAGAGCGCCCGTTACATCACATTAGTAGTAAAAATACATGGTGATCAATCTACGGTGGCCTCTTCTACTAACGTAGATACCAAATATCCTCCGCATGTAAGACGGCCATGCATCACTTGAGATCTGATTCCTTATGGGAGCGGCCGGGTGCATTGCAAGCAGGTCATCTTCCCATCATCTCCCACTCCTTCAACGTCAACAGACGCCCCGGCTCAGAGAGAAAAAAAAAACAAATGGTAGACTGCGGGCAGATGGAAGGATTCCCATGGACATTGATGATGTCTTGCTTTGCCAGTCTCAGCCTCTGAGTAACCCAGACACGAAGTGACAACCGCAGGGGAGAAGGGGGGGGGGGGGAGAGACGAAGGCGACAGAGGAACCCTCTCTCCTCCCACTCCCCGGCTAATCTCTTCAAATGTCACACTCCTGGGCCTGGAAATGTCAGGGTCCATCAAGCCCGTCACTGCAGGACAGGTGGCGGAGCAAAGTCAGACAGACCCTCGCCAACGATTCCTCCATTTATTTGTTTTTGTCTCTCCTTGTATAACCGCTGCTCGAGAACGAAACTGAAATATCCTATTTTCAGAGATCTTAAACAATTTAAAACAAAAACAAAAACACCAGAAGCGTAATTGGACTTGATTGCTGGCTCCTTTAACTCTACAGATGACCCTTCCATCGTTAGTTATACCCGCTTTATTCTATGGAGTCTTTTCCCCGCAAATGTTGTTTTTCCAAAGTTTGCATTCCAGCATGGCCTACATTTGTGTTGTACCACTACCAGTACAACAATAAAAGTGTATTATCCTTACAGTCCTCTCTTGACGCGATTGGATTATTTCCCCTGCTGGTTGAGTTGTTTGTTGACTGCCTGTTTGTGGGACTGGATGCCTGTCTGTAAGTCATTATCGTTGACATTTTGAAATTCATTCTTTATCAATGGCTTTCTAATCATCCTTCAGTGGGGCCAAGCACAGAAAAGGTATGCTTAGCAAAGACAGCTAAAATGCCATACAGTGTACATGTACATGTATATTGCTTTTGAATGGTTCCCAGCTAGTTTTTGCTTAGCACAAACATTTGCTAAGCATCGTTTTCCGCCCTCATCCACTGTTTAATAGTTACTGCATGTGAAGTGTAAAGAAAAAATCAGTAAGGCTTATGGTAGTTGCTTTATTAGTCTATGTTCAAGGGCCCGTGCAATGTAATTTTTTTAATGCAGTCCTTGACAAAGCACCTTTGTGTCCCACTCAACCTTAGGAGGAAGAATGTTCAAAGACACTTTTAAAATGAAAGACAAGTTGGACAAGAGAACTGAACATAATTACAGTGTCATTTAGAGTTGTATTGGTCTACCATGAATGAGAAACATGTGTTTTTTTTTAATTTGCCTTATTTCCAATTTCGGTTTGCCATTTTCAAGGGTCTTTTGATACTTTTTGTTTTCAAGCTAATGCAAATTGCCATATTCAGGAGCAAACTGTGATGTCTTTCTGGGCAGAAACCTCAATGTTACAGCTATTTCAGCACCAAAAGTTGCCAGAATTTTCGATATTTCGCTGTCGTAAAATTTCTTTTCTGTGGTGATTCGTCGTTGTGTCAGTACATGGCAGTACATGTAAGCCAATGAGCAAACCTTTCTCACAAATGTCTTCAATGAGAAAATTTGTGGGTTCACAATTTGGACAGAAAAACCCTACACTGAACAGTGTCTTCCTGAAATGACATCACAGCAACAGCGCCCTCAGTTGTCCGGAAAAGCATGGACAATTGACCAAAAAGGGATTTGAACTATTTTTCATACATTTAACAGGAGTAGAAGGGTGCACAAGATTGTTCCAAAGAAAAATTCACTTCACAAACCCTTTAAAATCCTCAACGTTTCAATTGAAGGTTGCTCCTTGCTACTTTTATCGATTTATTCAATTCCCAACCCCACAGATGTTTGCCATAAACCTTTAAAAAGGAGCCCTCATAAATGTCAGAGGGAGTAGATTTTGAGGATAAACAAACCCACATCAAAGTCAACCCAATTCAGCCAAGTCCAAGGCTCTGACTTTGAATTCATGCGGGTTTTTTTTAGACCAGTGGCCCAATTTCTCAGACATACTAGGCCAAAAACATTGCAAAGCGAATGTAGGAGCTACCCAAAAATCACCTGAGAACCAGTTAAGGGGAGAATCCAAACTTAATCAGGTGGTAACTCAAGTTAAAGCTCAAGGTTTCACTACAGGTAGGTTAATAACAGGGTTTTGTGAGGTTACCTCAGGGTAAAACCTTTAGTTACCCCTGGTTATAATTTTGCATGCTACCCTTACAAGCAATGTACACAACATGGCATTCTGACCAGTAACTTGTTTTTGCTACGCAAACAATTTCATACAATTTCAAGCACCAATTTTGGTGCTTGTTCAAGTGGCCCATGAGTCTTAGTTCAAGATGCTACTGATCTTAAGTGGATCGCTTCACGCTGTTTGTTCCAATGTTATGTACCGTCACACGACATAGTTCAAACCGCTCACACTAGCACGCAGTTTGCGCAAGTAACCAAACTGTAATAACTAGTCATGGGAGGGAGCACTACTTTTATTAAAATCGGCCACGCAGTGGCAGTCCATTATCGTTCAATAACGTCTTGGACCACGACTACACTGATGCAGGACAGGGATGCTTTACGGCCTTGTCCCTCTCCCACCTTGATCCCCCCTCTCCCCCCCCCCCCTCCCTTCAACAACCGGTATCAACAGCAGCAAAGAAGATGCAAAGATATGGCCGACTCGTTGGCGGTAATATCACTTAAGTAACCATGCCTCGGGGCCTCGTTGCCTTTTACCCCAGTGCCAAGTAAATTAACGAGGATATACTTCTCCCCCTAAACTTGGGAACAGGCTTCGGCAGAAGAGAGAGGTGTTGCACATCTGGCCAAGACAGCAGAAAAAAACCGAGGCGGTAGATCTGTGGAAGGTCGGAACAATTTTTTTTTTTCTAGTTTAAGATCCCTGACATTTGCCAAAACGGCACGCCAACTGGAGTGCAGACGCACATTTTTTTGAGGGAAGACAGATGACAGACAGATGTCTCTTGTGTTAACTACACCTAGCCACTCGAAGACACACGTAAAAGCAATACCGCGATGTTGGTGATACTTTTAACAAGACACCTACATGAACACCTCTTCAACGATGAGGAATTTCTTTGACGAATTTCGGCACACTGGACGTGGGATATTTTGGGGGATCGCCATTCGGCAAAGGAATTGTGATCAAAGTCATATAATTTTGTGGAAAGTGCAGTCATTTGGTCTTTCCCACAATTTTTCCACATGGGAAAATTGGTTGAAATTACAAATCGGCACGCAATCTTAAAACTCTACAAACTACAACTGTCTCGGAGCTTGTCTCAATTATCTTTGGTAAAATGTATACGTGTTCTAAACAGTAGCAGTTTGCTCCATTAACCTTTTTGATGTATGAGGGCGAACTTTGGAGTGGGTAAATAGCGCCCTCATATGGTGTGCGCTATACTTAAAACAGGCTACCGATAATTAGCCCCTCCCCCATATATCCGAATATGCATAGCTTTATTACAGGCAAGACCTTTTGAAAGTGTTGATTCACAACATTTTCTTGAAGCCCGTGGGAAAGATGTAAAAGTTTGTATTTTTTTCTGCAAGTCTGTAGTAAATTGACCAGTGCCTGTCTTCTATAGGGGAGTCAGGTTGGCGTAGCAGTACTTTCTTCGCCTTCCACCGCTGTGACCCGGGTTCGAATCCCGCCTGGGCCAATATGTGGATTGGGTTTTCAGTCCCTGCCTGATTCCATGGGTTTTCCCCAGAACATCATTCTGGGGTTTTCCTCCCACCTCTAAAACTGTATTTTCTTCTCATTGTCTTCTCTCTACAGGTTTCTTCAGGCTTGTGAGCTACAGTGCCTAGGGCGATTTTGAGGTGCTTGGTTTTATTACCAGAAGCAACTAACAAAATTAATTTGTGGTCCATTTTTTCCTGTCTCCTTTCCTGCATGCATTACTATCTGTTTTCCCCTAAGAGCGATTGTGCAAAAACAAACTACCGACCCAACAAATAAGAATAGTTTGAACTCATTTTTAATGATACATGTACTTGAGCTGCTAACTGAAAAGTTCAGAGGTAAGGGGGGGGGGCAGGAAAAATGTCAAACTCTGCACCCTAAATTTATAGAATGACCGCTATGCAACTTGACATACATGTAGTGTGCAACTAAGAAAGAAGGGGTTTGCGCGAACCTGATATTAGATTATGAATGAAACAGTATCCATGGCGATATGACCTCGGCCCCCTAACCCAGCAGTAATCTAACTTGATCCACTTACCTCAATTATGGATAGATCAGTCAGGTTTAATCTCACCAGCAAATCTCTGTTGGGCAAAACGCAGAGAGAAAAAAATGTGTTGGTTTTAACTTAGTATTGAAGAATATCTTCTTGTAGCATCAAAAGAGGTGACAATTCAAGGTAGATTCAAAACGTGAGAATATTTAATTGTTTTAAAAGAGGGTGGTACCTTTGGAAAATTTAAATATATGTGATCTGTCCAAAAAACTTGGTACATGCACATAAGTGAAACAGGATCCCCCTCCTAAACTTCGTGAAAGTGGGACCGGTCAACTTGACAAATAAAATCGTTATGGTCAAAAAGCCAAACTAGTGACTTTTTCTGTTGCTCTATAATTGACTTATCTTCATCTAAATTTTTAAAAAGTAATAATGGTACACCAAAGGTAGAAAATTAAACCCAAAAAATGCAGGCTTTGTGTCTTTTTAAGTTTGGAACTTTAATTTCAGAATGAAGATGCTTCATAAAAACTCCCTAAAATAGAAAGTGGGTTGCTTTGTAAAAAAAAAATGAAAAATTACTAATTTATGTCGCTGATGTGAAAGTCAAAAATATCTGTAGTCAGCAGTCTGGGGATTGAGAATTATGAACTTTCATTTATCTCCAGCATAATAATGAAACAAATATGACCGGATGTTTGGACCAAATTCTCTTTCAGAGTGTCATCATCATGAGAGATCAGGACCTACCGATATACACCCCCCAAAAAAAAATTGTTTGCAAAAAAAAAGTGTTTGTAATCGTTGCTTTTATTAATTACACCTGTCAACAAGGGAAACTCTCCTTGGGGTAGTAAGGTAACAATAACATAGGCGGTAAACGGCACTGGGTACATGTGGTTATGAAAGGGATGTTTGCATTTCAGGTGTCACGGCTTTTTAATTTTACGGCCGACAAGGAGGGCGAGTTGCCATACTTGTCACTCTGGGAGGCAATATAGAAATACTTCATGCTTAGCCATCCGTAAGTTTTTACAACTCTTTCGGACACGATAAATCAAGCCCTTCCTTTATTTAGGTTAAATAAAAAATACTGTACAGATCTTTTTAACTGTGTTTTTTTTCCCCAAATAAATTCAGGTTTGAACTGTTAAAAAAATTGTTTGGATAAGGTTACAACTGTACCGGTCCAGTGAATTGTATACAGGAATTTCTGCCCAAATGGTTACAAAATTCCCAAACTTTGCTCCGATTTTAGAGAAATTTTACATTCATCATTCTTAATTGGTCATTTTAAAAATGACCAATCGACCAATAACAAATTACGAATTAAGAATGATGAAATGACAAATTAAAAATGCCCAATTAAGAATGCTGAATGTAAAATTACTTTACATTTTTCATATTTTTTTTGTGGACCAGTTAAGAACTGCATGGTCATTGTTAAAGAGTTTTAACATCTTTGTTTATTTTTTTGGTAAATAAATTTTCAGTGTACTAATATTTATTCAATACCCACCTACATAGGCCTGTTCATGTTTGTTTTTGGTACAGTATGCAATAAAGAACCTCCTGCCCTGTTTCTGTTGAACCAAACAGAACTCAACCACAACCAACATATTTGATAACATTTAGGCCCAAACCAGCTCAACTCAAACATCCCCTGGTTTATTAGTGAACAAACCCTCTCTGTACCATGTGGACAAACAACCTAAATTTCAGGCATATCTTCAAAATTAGTGGATAAAAACTTGACAAGAGGGCCATTTACTTCTTGAACTGGCTAATTTTGTTCCCAGGTCAAGTCTGACCACAGACGGAGGGTTTTGCGGTCTAACCACTCACTGTTCTCAACACTCAAGCAGCTGACGTTGAAAGTTCTCACTGTGAAGACTTCCTCTTTTTGAGGGGGGGGGCTTAAGTTTGGAGGCGAGGAACCTCGGGCCACGTCCAGATATCAACAAGCTCAAGACTGTTTGTTATTCCGCTAACAGCAGAGGAAAAACATCCGCAAGATGAATGATTTGAAAGCTTCATCTTGATCTCATAAGGAACATAAACCTGTAAAACGGACGTGCTCAAACTTCAAGTGAAACATTTTTGTATCTTTAAATTTTCTCTAATTGAGTTTTTGGTTTGGAAGCATGATAATATGCCTAAATATAGAATGTAATGTATCCTATTAGGAGTAAGCTAAAAGAAAATGAGCATGACCATGAAAAATAAAACCCATAAAAACTCCTTCACCTATTATTTTTTCATATAGCCTATATATGTATGAGCAAAACAACATCAACTGTAACAAGACATGGAAGACATTTTCCTCTCAGGATCGGGGTGCTTCTTGCCATGCTTGAAACAGACAAAAGCTCCGCAACTAGTGGAAAATTGTATACTTAGAAGTGCCAAGAAATTGGAGGGCCCCCCCCCCCAAAAAAAACTGACTAAGTTTTGCCACCCCTGGGTAGTCCAAACAAGGTTTTCAAACAAACAAATATCCCTTACCTCCCAAATAAACTGAAGTATCACCTCCTGGGGATGTCTGTTTATTTTTCTTTCCAATATTAAGATTATTTTGAAATTCACCCGGAGCTCTTAAAGCCATTTTTGCCAAGAAAACTTAAATGGCTATTTAATGATTTCGAAAGAAAGAAGTGTCCTCCTCTGAATTTTCCGATGTACATGTATGTACACACGTTCCACTAATAATGAAATCAACATTTTGGAACATTGTACGTGGGCTTTTGGGCTGAAAAATGGCAATTATCTTGAAGCTGAGCCCAAACCACAATTTCTTTTTTTTTTAAATGGAAATATAACTGTTACATACATTTGCGAGAAGAAAATGTAGAAAGTAAATTATACTCTACAATTTTCATTCAGAATTTTCAAAATCTGACCACTTACCCAAAACCAGTGTTGGAATTTTTTTTCAAAAGATTTCAAAAGATTTCCCTCCAATGCAAAGAAATCAAATTGTCCATGAAAAATATTAAAAAGTCTAAAAAGTGCAGAACTTTTCAGGAATCAAACAATTCTCTGTTAGTGGGGGGCGGGGGTGGGGTGGGGGGGGGCGGTGAACTTCAATGAAGATGATGTGAATGACTGAGCACACTGACCTGGCGCCAACGAGTAGTTCGTGGGACCTCTTGTCGACGACCAACTGAGAATAATCCGTGATGCCCTCCACGCTAAAAACGTGCAGGTTCGACTTGAGTAACTCTACAGAAATGAGAGAGAAAGAAACAAAAAGTGAAAAAAAAACATAGATCAAAAAATTCTGACCCTTTCATTCACACCTTTCAATTGTTAGTGTGGGCAAGCAGCCACACTGTCCGGGACAGAGAGATTTGTTTAATCCAACTTTCCAAGGCCAAATCCAGCTCCATTTTTAATTCAAGCAGTTAGGGGCAAAACGGCGACAACGTCACCACAGTGCACAAAGTGTGCCGATGGAGTTGGTTGGCTAAAATATACTTTAGCATATATATTAAGGTATTCAGATGGTTTGCGTACGTGCAAATAACAAAGCTCAAACTCAGGGGCTTTGTAAAACTTTTCAAGGGCAATATTCTTGCCTTTGGATATAAAGGTACTATTGTATGTTAAATCTACGCTGCAGAATAATCAAAGGGAAGGAATTTCTGCAAAAATTGTCGCAAATGGCTATTGGTCAAGAGTATTGGAACTGGTTAAATTTGTTTGCACACAAAGAATGCGTATCTCGTGAGGTATTAGTAAAGTCTGTCACGAGCCAATGTGGCCCATCAGGTCGGCGTTTATCTGCGGTTTCAGTGGCATGAAACGACTGCGAATATTTCTACTCCCCTAGATGGGATGCTAGTCCATCGCAGGTTACTCCCCAGCTAATACCGGTACACTCTTGGGTGAAGAGAGGCAAGTGGGGGTGAAGTGGCTTGCCCAAGGACACAACATATGACCAGCAGCTGGAATCGAACCCCTGACCCTCTGATCGTGAGTCACGAACCCTAACCACTAGGCCCCCCCCTCCCTGTATCTCATGAAGCACTATTTTAAAATGAATATGAGTTTCTTTTCAAACACATACAGTGCACAGAGTAAAACCAAAACAACTGGTTACTCTTCTGGCAAACAGTTTGAATCTGTTTGTACTTTTAAATGGCACATTCTGCACGCTTTACATCTATAGCTGAGACTTTATTAGGCTTCTAAAAAAGAAACAGTACATGTCCCTTGGCTCTTCAGTAGTCCTTCAAAATTCTGAAAAGCCAGGTGTGAGTTTCAATGGAATAAAATAGAGTCTTAAGGCCAGTTCCGATACTTCATGCATATGCGAATCCACAGCAACTCAACGTGAAAGATTCACTTTCAAATTCGCCAAAGTTAAAATGTGTTCCAACTTCTGCAAATTCACAGTGTGAAAAACTTGACGTGACGTCACGAGTTAGCGTTCGCCTACACTTTCGAACCGAGTATGAACCGGCCTGTGAATGGTTGAGTGCATACAGGTATTGGAAAAAAACCAAAAACAAAAACAGGCCCACTTTATTGCAGTGAATTTTCTCTTGGCAATAAACATCCTTTCATTCAATGGAATGAGAAGGAATTTTACAATATAAAGGTGTACATACACCACCTGTTGTACACATGTAGGCGTATTGTTGGTAAGTTCAAGCGTATTGTCTGAGTGTTCCATCATTTTGCCGGGTCTTGGAAGTTTTGACCACAGTTAACCTCTGTGTGACCCAAACTGATGCATTGCCAATGGGTACAATTTACCAATTTCAAAAGTAACAATCGCACAAGAATTGAGCTCCCTCTTTTGTGTCGGGACAGTCGTGCCCAACATTAGGCCTGGGCGTTAACTTGTCATGACTGGTTTAGTAGTCAAACAAGGTGATGAAATTCTTCTGAATAGTGCCCGGCAAAAAAGGATTCCAGAACAATGATACTGTCAACAAATGCTTCAAATTGCAACAAACAAAAAAGAAATTCAATTTGAGGTTGACTAAAACGCTTCTTTTATTGAATAAAGTACCTGCGAACAATGAAACAATCAAATTGCCCCCCTCGATTAAAATTCCAAGCTTTTTTTTTTTGGCAACCTTGCTGTATGGACTAAGTGTACTGCACTAACACCCTGCACTAATTGAAGGAGGAACTAACTTGATGGTTGTTGACAGCCAGAAAATGGCCAAAAATGACGATTAAAATTCCTTTCTGGTACTATTCACATTTTAGACCCAAACGGTAACCTTTTTAACAGACAATGTACTTTCTACAGCTGGGCGAGTAACTCGATTACTCAAGTACTCAAGAGAAGTTCATGCTATTCGTTCTACCGTACTCGTGGTTTTTCATTTACTCGAATACTTGTCCTGCTGCTAGAAGAAGCAGGTACTCATGAGTAGCAATTTAGGGTTTAGGGTTCACAGCTTAATATGTCCCCTGCAAACAGGGAATCACTCCCTCCACGTCTCTCTCCCTAGGATTCCATTCGTCCAAAAAAAAATTCAGGTAAATGACCCAAAATGTCGCACAGTAAGGATAACTCAGTGCTGATATGCAATGTGTAATTCCCATTGGAATGGTTGAAAAACACATATAATCTGTTACAGCTCTGGTTTGCATGAATGGGTTTCCATGACATTTTCTCTGATTATACACAAGAGTATAATTAATATGCTCCATCAAAATGAAAATATTCGTGCTAGGTACTTTTTGAGAAATTTAACGATATCTGTTAGCACAACTTTTTGGGGGGGTCACCCTGTATAGCAAGGAATGGTTAGACTTACTGCAGAATTGTCAAGACGCATAGCTTTAAGGGTATTACCAGTACTTTTTACTTCATGAGGTCGCGCCTTCAGTCTCACCTGCACTTGCCAAAAGTGCACTCACCTTGTTTCTCAGTTCAAAACTCAAAGAAAAAGGGGCCTTTTTTTTTTTACAGAGCAAGTACACAGAAAACTCTCAAATTCAGACAATTACACGGGCAGTAAAGAATGAATTGAAATTCTCAGGTGGTTCATGAGCCAAAACAACAACCTTATTCAATTCTTTACAACCGTAAAAATGCTGTTGAACGGTTGAATTTATTTTGGAATTCCGTTCACGGTAAGACCCCACCCTTACTTTGTATTTCTGTCAGTCCCATCTAATAATATGCTCCGTTACTACTGAAAATTCTTTTGCAACGGATCGATTCAAATCGTTCCAAATATTTGTAAAAACTTACAAAGGACCAAACAGATTTACAGGCACTACAATGCAACAAATTCCGCACTGAAGCATATGTACTTTACACCCTTTCATTTTACAGACTATTTGAAATGATGCAATTTTGCTGATGAACTGAATAGGGAAATTACGGGCATAGATTGAGAGCAAAGTAAACCAAAATATGTCCAAATTCCATTTGGAATGTTTACTTTTCACTCACTTTTCACTATACTTCAAAAGACCGATCAATTCTATATAATATGCACCTCTTTGAGAATAAGTAACACCATTACCAAAGTTGCTTGCATCATTGCTCTATATATGCTAACATCGTGACATTGGGTATGATCCCTGGCAACGCCGCACACATACAGTGTACGGGTGTATGACTTCTGACTAATGCCCGTTGAACAAAAACCACTGTAGTCCAATAGTTCAAACCACGAGGGAGAACATGGTGCTTGTGTTCTTGGGCAAGACACTTTATACTTCATTCACATGTCTATCTCCATGCAGGAGTATAAATGGGTACCTGTGAAGGTAGAGGCCAGATTGTGCTGACCTCGAGCAAAACAATGGTCTCATGGCCTAACGATCAGGGGTAATAACTAGTGCTTTAATCCTTTGGCAAAGGCGCTTTGTTAATATTAACCCTACATCTAACTTCCTAGAATGTGTGGAAATTCATACAAAAACTGGAGGATTCGGGACTATCAGAGTTCAGGCAATGACAGTTTTGGAGAACGCCAACATACACGTACATGTAGGGCTGGATAGCTCCGCACGTGAGTGCCGGTATGGTATTCTGGATGTCATAGGTTCACATTCCATTTCATGCAATTTCTTTATTCAACCTTGGGTTAGGTAAGTTTCCCTTTGCGGTTCATTCCATTTTTTTTCACCAACTATATCTTGGAAACAATTCTTGCAAAATCATCTCTCAAAAAGTTCAAACCTATCAAAGCTTGTCAGATTATCAATAGTGCCTCTCCAAGGAGGTATCAATGCATAAAGAGCCTTTTATTCCTTTTGGTTTTTCAATTTCTTGTTTCTTTTTACTTCATTCCCACCTGAAGTGAATAGATGGACACTGGACAATACACTAATGGAGGTCTCTCGGACGAAATCTCTCGGTCTGCCCTCCCATTTCAAGAATAGAGAGGCATTGGGACGTGTCCAGTTACGGACTGAAGGCACTCAGGCATGCATGAACATGTTAGATTGCGAAACCCCAAATGAAATTCTTGGGTTTATTTCCAGTAGAGCAAGGTACGGGGTTCGGTAGTGTGCAGCTTGCAAACTATAGGGATTAGAGGTTTCACAAAAATAGGAACAGGAGATACAGATTTGATGACGTGGCTGCTGGGTTGACAACATTTCTTTCTTGTTACCAGGAAATTTTGCTCACCACATGGGCCCAGTCTTCTGATGGTTTCTTTTTATATTAATTAACCCTTCTATGCAAACATATATTCTGCCAAGTTGTCCTTCAGTCAAAATCAATCAAGTGACTAGGTTTTTTTTCAATAGTTAATATAGCTCCCAGCCTACATAAAGCATGCAGGATTGACTGGCTGGGACTGTTTATGTAACTTGATACAGCTATGCTTTGGCTGTAGGTGACTGATAAGCCAGCTGTTCCTACCACTTGTCTGCTTTTGTCTGTCGACTGGATTTGACTGGTCACAGTGCATGCTTAAAATACGATCTGACTATTGGTGACTAGCCTGTTAAACAGGCATGGCAGGGGAAGAGGATTGATTTTTTGACTGTCTGTGACAGTTCAGATAGCAGGAGGGTTTTGAACCGTCTTCTTATTTTTGTAAAGTAAGTGGGCTCTGATTTAATGAAAAGTAACCAAAATCATCGTGCACAGTTTTGCTCCGCACAAAAAAGTTACCATCCAACAAAAATGTCAATATTGCTTGTTCTCGGCAGAATATTTTTTTTTGGCAAATAAAAAAAACTGTGTGGTATTATTTGCTACTAATAGCATCTCGACGAAAATCCATCTACATTGTTCAGAAAGACTGTTCAGTTGATTAATGCAACATACATGTATCACTATCATTCTCACATTACAGTCATAACATGGGCTATAATTTCCAAAGTCATTGTAAAATTCAAACCAACATGTTCTGATTCAAACTTGATCATTCGCAACAGATTCTACTGAATGGGTTTCTCTCCAATTCATCCCAATGTTTTCTCCTTATGTAATTTATATTCCGTCTATTCATGAGAAAAAGTGCAGAGCACCTTTCATTTTCAAAAGATTTTATGAATTATGGCGTCTCCATTCTCTCTTTTTTGTCAAATAGTGAACAAAAAAGAGGTGTTAAGTGCTGGCATTTAGGAGTTTGTTGTCGGTGAATTTCAATGGGATCAGTGGTTTTTGGCAACAAGTTATTACAGTGAGGGCAAGGACAACCAAAACAAAATTGCACAGTCCCTGACGCCTGGGAGAAAGGGATTTTTTCCCCTACGTCTGACGGGGAAAAAAGGGAGAAGCGACATGGATATTGTTTTCAACAGGAATGGAGACAGATGAACCTTGTAACAACACAGCCGACGAAATGATGCAACCCCGGCAATGCCCCTTTGTTTGCAATTTTCCTTGTGCAATTTGGAAACATATGCTGCACAAAAAATTGACCTTATAGCTGAACCAAATACCGTGCAAACTCTGAATGAGAGTCCATTGGCCCTTGTTACAAATGAATTCAACTTTTATTGTCATCATTCCTGACTGGAGTTGGTCTAGCCAGTGGCAGGAAAATCTTGCCTTTCCTGAAAAATATCACAGACAACCTGACATTATGTTTGAAGACCAGAAGAAGGACTATTAGCCCACATTAACCAAGCCTTTTTTGGTGGTAACTTTTTTTTTTTTAATGTGATAAAACGGGAGCCAATCCACTGTACATTTGTACAATGGATACGTGTACCATGTCAGGACAGGACTAGTGTTAAAAGGGGATTTCAAGCCATAGGCTGCTTCCGAATTACGTGGCTACGGCCTGCAAAATACACATGGGTCTATGGAAGAGGTAGCCGCTGACCATAGGCACGAGTGTTGCTGCTGGCCATACATGTAGTTAAGTAGTTAAGTAATCTGGACAGGGTCTATGAAGGCCTAGGATTTTAGCACGGTTGCCTTCCCAACCTAAAAGTCTTGCGCTAAACTTTTGGCTTTCGATAAACCATTTTCCTAGATCCATGGAGACACGAGTGTTGCTGCTGGCCATAGATGTAGTTAAGTAATCTGGACAGGGTCAACGTACATGTAGGCCTACGGTTGTAGCACTTTTGGCTTTCGATAAACCATTTTCCTAGATCCATGGAGATCCAAAAAGATCCAAGGACATCCCCAATGGATGTACTCAAGTCAAAGCAAATGTCCACCAGATGTTTCACCTGTGCCATGGGCGAGGCCATGGCCGGACGGAGGGAGGGGACCAAATTAGGAAGCCTGTGAGGAAGTGAAGGATCATCCCTACCACCACTGGGCTGGGTGTACCATTACTACCCAGGATCTCTTTCAGGCCGAGCTCTCCCGCAACGATTATAGGGTTGACCCTCAGTATTATCTGTCTGGCCTTATCCTGATTGAATTAGAACCATGGCGCTGTGTTAAATAGCTCCAGGATCAGACCATTTCTACTGTAGTAGGATGAAACGGCTTCACGGTAATATTGCAGCTGGAGGCAGGGGGCTCCCACTCTGGGTGGAAGCCACAGTACTGTACTGCTGTCTGTGTTAAGCTTACAAGCCCCATCTGGTCTTGGTTTCTGTGTGATCAAGGACCTGCCTTCAGTCTCCTAACTTACATACATGTTGGTTACAAAAATGTCAGGTTTTGACTCCAGTCGTGCAACAGGCAATTTCCATTCAGTAGCCATCTTTGTTTGAGGTGTACAGTTATGATGCATTAGCAAAGGACTCTGTGGTTAGCAGTGCCATGAAATGGGCACAAAGCCCAGCACACTTTGTAAGTTGGCAACAGCATCTGATCAGATTACTGGAACCGGCCGTCCCCGACTTTCATGGAATCAAGAAAAGAAATGTAGCTCAAAAATATGTGGAGAGTGCTTGTGTACACGTGTAAAGTGCAGGGAGGCTAAAGAATAAAGATGCGTGGGGCAATTAAACTAGGGATCTTCTTTTTATCCATACGTAAAGTTGACAGTGAGGACTATATTTAGCTTGAAAAAGTTCTTCAGCACAGAATCAGAGTTCACCCTCCCCCACCCCAAACACACGCTATCGCTGCGGCTATTTTAGGATCCTGAGGGCGGTTTCCAGGATGCGACTGGTAACACGTAGCGGTTGCGCATGATTATCCTATGCAGTCAAGCGAGATGGAGTACCGGTCAAAGCATCCCCTTGATCTGTGGGTTTTGAGAGGATATTGCAAATTGACTAGATACGCACAGCACGTCAATGAGGCTGGAATTGGGTGGGGTGGTCGGGTGTGTGGGGGGGGGGGGAGGAGAGGGAGGAGTGGGGAGTGACTGCCCAACTACCATGTTAATGATTGGATCCTTGCACAAGCGTCCCTTAAAATATGAAACTAACAATGAGAGCTAATATTGAAGCACTCTTGAGTGCTATAGCCGACATCTGCCCACACTTAAGTACGTTTGTCTCAATGTACAAATGCTACCGATTTGCCAACCTCACAGTTGAAAAATGGCTGCGCTGACTTCCGTGCCATACTTATACGCCAACCAGCACAAGCAAAAAATGCATCCATCACTGGCTTCTGTGAGTAGTCCCACCCAAAATGCTATTCTAAATTCTTTCCAAAACTTCGCGTTGGACCCGTATTTTGAGAACCCTTTTCACACTGCAAGAATTCCTCTGCACTGGTACAGTGCTCTATACTGGTAAAATTCCTTAGTTGTTACAAGAAGGACTTGTGTTCATAAATAATGAATAATGAAAGGTTTGTGGAAACACCATGTGCGAATAATTTCTCAACTAAGAGAATGGTTCTGAAAAGAACCAGAGGTATAAACTCGACTTGTGTTCAAAATATGGTGTAAGTGTGGTCGGTATGCCTTGACTACCCTGTTTCTGCTTGCAGTGGGCCCATGTTGATTTCAACACGGGTAGGATTAACGATAATCTGTTCCTTGCTCTATGGTTTGAAAAGGCCTCAAAACTAGTACATGTACACATCTAGTTTCTGTACAACATCCATACCAGAGTTCTATGTATACATATGAGGATACATGTATACACAGTATCTATTTGAATACTTAATACCACCTGCATTTCCTCACTCAACCACCTTGCACAACTGACTACTCTCTGGATATTGCAGGGAGAGGACCAGGGGACGGTAAGGGTAACATAGATGTACTACTTTAGGATAATTGCGGTTTGCAACAAGGCAACTGTATGGTTGTTAATTGCTCATCTGCAAACCTGAGATAAGGGCGTTATGAAGCAGGCCATCAATCATGACTGATCAGACGCAATCTGTTTATTATCTAACAAATTTCCTGTGCGTGGAACGGAGGAGACCTGGCGAATGCGAGGACACGATCAAGCTGTCGTTTGCGCGAAACCAACATTTCGCAATGACGAGATTATGACTCGGTGCCTCCAGTATTCGGATGGATGCATACACTGACTCATCGAGAGCATTACGAAGGAATCATACACGGGTTGGCCTACTGACAAACTTTAATAGAACTTCGTTATCTTCTTTCTTTCCAAGCATAATTTCTTGAGTCATTTGAGTTTTTGATTTAACAACAGGACAGGAATTTTTTTTAACATGAGGCACATCCATGCATACTGGAATTTGTATCCTTGTGGAGTCATTTCTTTGTTCTCATGTACTAATGTTTTCGAGTTTGAAAGTGTAGCTTCAAAATGCTCTTAATTTAACCAGAATTAATTTCCTGGGCTGAAATTTGGACTTAATATCCCTTACATAAAATACTTTAATTTGCGATGGATCAACACATCTTGGAAATTCCTAGTTTTTGAGTAAAATCCATGTATCTATTGTGTGATAACCTTGTGGAGATGTATTCACCTATAGACATTGCTCTGTGGAGACGTGTACAATCTTTTGTTCCCTATTGTGCACATGTCTCCACAGGGCACAGTGTACCAGATATCCTCACTTTACACTGTCTTTTGAACAGCTCTTTTTTCTTCTTCTTAAGTTTGGCAGTTTGGGTGCCACATTTACGACTGTGAATTATGATTTAGTGGATTACATTTTATCTGAAAATTCCATTTTTCTATTAAATCGCTTTAGGAAAACGATTTTGTTTAGCCATTCAAAAAGTGTATCTTCCCTGAATTGGATATTTCACTGCCTACTGACTGTACATCTACATTTGTGTATACCTGTATGCAATCAATTATAGTGTTTTATAAATTATATAAAAAAGCCAGAACGTTACACTAATGTTGACTGTAATAAATATGACAAAATTTCCAGGGCATCCTGTCAAGTTCAACAAACACCGAAAACCCTTCTAAACTGCTGACCAGCGCAAAACGAATGTGCCCCCAAAACACTCGGCTTTCTGTGGCCATTAATTTCAAAGAATTGTACCCAGGGGTGGGCTTAACATAGTCCAACTTGTAACCAGAGCAATGGATATATCCAACATTCTTGTCCTTTGAAATACTCAGGGGTGTCACTCTCTGAGGTATAAGGCTGGTCTTTGCGTGAGAAAACAGGGCAATTTGTACATGTGCATGGCTCCTGTGGGAATTGCAAAATGTCTGTTGTTTTTTTAGACCATTTTTTTTTTGTCCACATGTATGCTGTGCACAAGAAATTGTAACGTTTTCACAGTTCTTGACAGCTTTCTGTGCTACTTTGGAATAAACTTACAAAAGGTTGTTGTCAAACTGTTGTACATGTAAATGTATGTTATGATTAGCTCAAAGCCTCCAAAATTTTGCACTTATGTTCAAATGAAGGATACCCAGCGACTCATTCCTTCAAAATCGTCAGACAGTCCTGCATGCCTCTAAAAATGCATTCATCCTCAATCCTTCAAAATCCTCCTCTTCTTCAAACACCATTCATCCTCAATCCTCCAAACTCCTCATGTGCTTCAACACCATTCATCCTCAATCCTCCAAACTCCTCATGTGCTTCAACACCATTCATCGTCAATCCTCCAAACTCCTCATGTGCTTCAACACCATTCATCCTCAATCCTCCAAAATCCTCCTCTTCTTCAAACACCATTCATCCTCAATCCTCCAAAATCCTCCCAAACCGCAATGAGGATTTTGGAGGATCGAGGTGGGTTAGGGTTTTACTTAAAACTTACAGGCCACCTCTTTCTTGAAAAAAACAGTCAAACGATGTAAAGACTACTTTAAAAAATGTAGTAAAGTTCAACTGTGTGCACTTTGTTAATCCTTTAAGACGAGGTTTTTCGGACACCAAGACTTTCACTGAGTAGATTACTTTCAGCTGTCAAGATTCGTTCCCTCATTCCTTGAACTTCCTGACCCGACCCCCCAAAAGTACTGTTTTAAAATGTTCAATTTCGCTGTAAAAACAGGCTCGCCAAATGTTAGTTCAATAACATTTGCCACCAGTTTATGAGTTTTGACACTTCCGAAATGTCCACTACGGGGGAAACACCTCGGGCTCAGATTAAAAAGCATGTTTTCCCAGGGTTGATTTTTGATTATTTCCCGCCTAAATTGCGGCATTACAGGGTCCACACAAGTTGAATCGGTCAATGGTAGGCTTTTTTTTTCTTTCTTGGTTTTCTGGTACAATCGTCTGTGGTCGGTGCCGTGAGGCAAGATTACTGAGTGTTTTTGTAGACAAGCAGGCAATTACCCTTGCATAAAGGCAACACCACGGGTCGCAGTTTTTCTTTCCAAAACGCAAAACGCTATTGCTTCGGGACCATTAAACGTTTTCCGCTGATTCTTTCCTCTGTGAAAGATTACAACAGAAGTGCATGTTTAGGGGATTAGCCTCAAAGCAGTCGGGGTGCTTGAAGTTTGGCAATTTTACTTCTTTTTTTTTTCAAAATGAGGGAAATCACAAGAGCGTTGGTTGTTCGGGGATTTAGCCCTCAAAGGAGCTTGGTAATAAAGAGCTAACTAGATGGAAATCCTAACAGGAAACAAATTACATGCCGAATGACTCCGGCTATCGGAGCCACAATGGAAATGATTAATTAAAAGATTAGGATCAGGAGTCCATTCAGTCAGGGTTACAAGATTGAAGAAAATGACATCATAATATGCGGGATAAATGAAGTCTGTCATAAAGGTCCAAAGTCATTAGTACATATATCAGAAGGTCATTTAGATGGAGCAGTACAACGAAAACCTGACTAAGGCACATAACATGCATCTGTAATAGCAACCAGCCTTAAAGGGAATGTACATCATTGGCTTTTGCTGTAATTTTTTAGAAATGAACTATTTTGAGGGGTGAGTATAACAGATCAAATATTGTTACACTGACAAGTTTAAAGATTTGTGTTCAAAATGTTCAAGTAGTCTGGTTCCCTGACTCCACTAAAGATGAAATGGATCAATTTATAGATGCCGGAAAACTGTAAGGTAATGGAATCAGTCTAACTGGCCTGCCCCCGCTCATGAACATGTAACCAATAGCAAACAAAATTTGGAATGAAAAACATAATTGTACAGAATGCTTTAGACTGTCATTTACCAACATTCTTGTTTGCAAATGTTGAATATTCCCTTTAAGAATTTCATTTGATTTTATTCACCTCATATCAAGCTTTTCAAAAAAAAATCAGAAAAATTATTAACAACAGCTCAGTTGAATTTGAGATAGGTCCTGCAAAGGACTGATACGTTCGGCCCTCGCCCCTCGATGAGAGAATTGGCAAATGACAGCACAATGGATTTATGTTTAATTGAAAAAGTTTGAGCGCCTGACAACATCGATCCTGGAAAAATCTTTTTAAAGCAAATTGCTCATCATTATTGCCAATTATCATGACTCAATCCCAGATAGAAATGGATTTGATGGTTACCATGATTTTATTAAAACATTTAGCAAAACCATGGAAACTTGCACCTGCACGTCCGGTTCATCCGTTTTAACAACCACAAACTGAGTTTGATCACTGGGCGGCACCCAAGCCAACAGTTGGCTTTAAAATTTACACAGCTACAATAATTCTGTAACTTGATCCGCTGTCGGACTGTGTCCAAATATCTCTCAATTATGGAGCAATAACTGCGGCTCCTTTACACTTTACATCATAAAATTGAGACGACGACACCTCGTCATTATTCTAGCCTTCTCCGGTTTACGATTCCTCTGAGGTGATAAAACATATCCTTTTCGGCTTCATCCACTGAGATTTATGTGTCTCTTTATCTATACTTACAAAAAAAAGAACAGTGATTTGGTTGTCTAAATCAATTATTAACGTTGGCTCAGAAATGCCGCGCTCAGTAATATGGGTATGAAAGAAATACAGCATCTTGCACAGGTGCTGTGCTCTGCAAGGCCACTGAATTGCCCACTTGGAAATCTCATTTAATTTCAATTTCCACAAGTGAAAATGGGTTAATTTCAGACCAAGGCCTCTCCAAGTGACTGTCCTGTTACTGGAGTGTTCAGTCCATAAAACTAAATGTGTCTGAAAATAAATTGGGAATGAAGAAGTTGTCACAATGAACAGGTGTTCCACAATCTGTCCAAGTAATTACAATGTATACAATGTATACAATGTATATATGTACCAGGGGTACAAATTTCACAGGGTTGCTCATTGGAGGAAAAAATTAAGCTCTCTGCAACTGCAAGTCAATCTTTCCTTTTAGATACAAAAAATGGCCGAACGTGCCAAACAAAGAATCTTCCCCTTCTTTCTAACATAGGTTGCGAAGCTTTTGGAGCATGAATCCATTTTGAGCGGACATGGCGTGCCAGAACAGCCTCTATTTCACCTCAAGCATGCCTAGGCCCCTATTGCCAAACATCACTGCATCATTTGGCTGAAACCTAATCAAAAAATGTAGCCCGCATTGCATTCTTACTTTATCAGAACTTATAGAGGCCTAGAAAATGTACTGTACTACTATAAGCTTTTTGTGAAAGTAAGGCTGCGACTAACAAATTCCTTGGCTAGGCTAGAAGCAACATACTTACATATATGTACTTACATACATGGCTTCAACATCTGCTATAGATGCATAGGAGCAGTCCCAGTATTATGACAGGAAGTGCAATGGCTGTTTAACCAATTAACCATGATATCTGTTATCTCCTTTGACCATTACTAGATGATGGCTCATGGCTGTAAAATGGCTGTAAAACACTTGAAAAAGACATTTTCAAGTTTATTTACTGAGCTCGTAAAAGCTCTGTCACGGATATTACAAAACAACATGCCCATGAGTAATTGCAAGCCGTCACGTCATTAAATTCAGATGCAGTAAAAAGAGACTGCTTGCTAAAACCATAGAGCTATAAAACGCAGGTGGAAATTGTTTCAGCTTAATACATCTCTACAATTCTAGCAAAGCAGCACTGTGACCGATTGCGTCAGATATCGTGCAAAACGTCTTACAAATATGTACAACCGTTCTAGGCTTTTCAGGATTTTTCGCTGAACCATGAAAGTACTCTAAGACTTGGTCTGTGGGGACAAGTAATTCAATTAGTATGAATTCTTAACAACTTCCCCCAAGTCTTCATTCCAGAAGACCTCCAGGGAGAGAGGGAGGGGAGGAGGGTATTAGGGGGAGCACTCCTGCCTGCCAATCTAACCCGCAATCAACCCCAACCACCACAATGGTAGAATTTACCCCGATTACAAAAACCACAATTCAGATTATCCGGCCTTCCCACGAAGGGATCAAAAGTCTTCCTGAGGTGAAAAAAAAAATCAAATAAAAAGGAAGCTGAGTTTCCGCAACAAATAGAAAGGGGTTGAAAATAGTCTAGGGCACTCACTCCAGACACTAAGAGGCTTCAGGTGGGAGTGAAGGGGACTTTAAAACGATTTCACCCTGAGTTGTACTTTTGTTCGGAGAGCTTTTTGGCCCCAACGGCAAGCGCCCGTTTGGCCCAAGGAGGCCGTGCCAGAGTCAGCTTTCAAGTGGTTGCATTTGATTTCAACCGGATTTCCATTCAACCGGTCACCAAAGGTGTACAAATGTACGTCTGTCATTGATATGTACCACCCGGGAAGGTTTGGGAAGTCTTCAGACTCGAGAGACAGCTGAGGATTCCTCCTGCTGGTGTCCATTCAATAATTAATCCATTCAAAAGCAAATCCGACACACCAGCCATTAGCCTGCCAAATCCAACAAATATCGGCAGGGCAAGCTTGGCTGAATCGTTCTTGTTCTCAGCAGAGTAACTTGGCTACGGCTAACGGCTTGCAATTACACATGCTCCTATGGAAGCAGTTGAAGCTGTTTCTCATAGACACGTGTTTAACTGTCAGCCGTTGCCAAGTAATTTGGGTTGGAAATTGTCGGCCTTCACATTCAACTACTTTCTGATAAAAAAAGCTTTATTACACCATAGTGTAGAGAGAATGAGCATTGAGCACTGAGAATGAGGATTGAGTGACTTGTCTCCGCCCTCAGGCTTCACAGGCTCTTACAAGTAAACCTCCAAGCGCCCTCTACAGTGCAGGCACATATTCAATACAGGATGCACAACGCCTACAAATTAGCCTGATTGGCCAACCATCTAGGAAGTTGCTGTACAATCACAAAAGCTCACTACATGTACTTGCTTTTTTTGGGGGGGGGGAGGGAGGGAGAGGGGGGAATTAATAAATATTGGCTTAAGCAGTTGGCAGGTGGTTGACAGCTGAAGGTCTGTGGAATTAACACAGGATCTCACAGAATAATACACAGCAAAGATTCGCTTTATTCTTTTAACTGACTGAGATGAACATTGTGCGTTCTGTTTTGTCAGCAGACGTAATCCTTTAATATGGTGCTTTCCAGTGATAGCACATGTTGTGATCTGAACTTAAATGAAGATCCCAATTTTTCATGAATCATATTTTTCCAAGAATGAAAAGGCTTGTTGCGTCTACAAATTGGAGTATCTTTCTATGGCTTAATACAGCCGTAACATTTTCTGAAAATCCCCACACACAAGTAGGCCTAAATATTCAATTCCACTTCTAAGTTGATAAAAGGATCACACTTTCACATTTTGAGTTTGAGGTTTTCACATAAATTTCAGGACTTCATGTTTTTACATTTCATATTCTACATTTTGTTTTTTAAGGTTTCACGTTTTCAAATTTCAGTTTCAGGTTTTCACATTTCAGGTTTTCATATTTCAGGTTTCACATTTCAGGTTTCACGTTTTCACATGTTCACATTTCAAGTTTTCACTATCCAAGTTCAACATATTAAGTTTTCACATAATCTGTTTCATGTTTTTCACTATTTTGGGGCTCTTGTTTTTCACCCTGCCCTCTATTATTTGGTTTGGAGAGCCATGTTTTCACTTCAAATGCAAAATTCCACTAGCTGTAAGTTAAACATTTCACACATTCATAAACACGGCAACTTTGTGCTTTCCTTGGTGCAAAGAAAATAACACCCACGTGTTTAAAAAAAAAATTGCTGAAGAGATATGGGGCTCTGCACCGTGAGGCACTGATTTGCAAAAAGAAGCACAAAGACCCATCTATTTGAATATCCTCGGTCCAGTGCCATACATCTCCCTTTAACCCCTGCAGCAGTTGAAAACCCCAAGCCTTCAAAAAACCCAAAATAATTGACATCCACACCAAATGACACACAAAGAACACTTTTCCCTCCAAAAAAAATATGCGAAGGTCGCCCAAGATTCATCTCCAATGGATTTCGGCACAATCCTTTATTGTTTTGTTTTCAGAGAACCAAAGTATGGGAAATATATCATAACTTGGGTACTTTTTTTGACAGCTAGTGAGTTTGCAGTTTATTTTGTGTCGGGTGAGGCGGCTTTGTGTTGTATTCAAAGTCGACTGAAAGAGAGGGGTTTATCACCTTCCAATTGAGTTCAGACTGACGACATATCACAGCAAACGCAATATTGAATTTAATATTTTCATTTTCATGGAAGGCAATTGCCTTTTTCTTGCAACCAGGATCCACGTCACTGTGTTCTTTCCCGGAAAGAGACAACATTGGCCAATATTTTTTTTGTGTACGATCATATGGAGGCGTTTGCGTATAACCAAGGGTAAAAGGTAGAAATTGATGGTTTGGGTTTTTATTCTCATTTTTCCCACAAAAAAAAAATTAGGGTAGGGGCTGTCACAATAGGGTAGGTAGGGCAACCAGAAGTAGACCTTTTTTTTCCTTTTTGTGGCCTAATAGCGCAACAAACATTACTGGAAATTTACGACTACCACAAAGTGATTACAATCTTGTATAGTACCCCTAGGAAAACATCCTGTCTTTTGATTTTAGATACAAAACACCACACAGACACATGTATGAACCCCCACAAATCCAACGAGAACTCTTCACACCTAACCTTGCTACATGAGGATTAACCCCGCTAATGCAGCGATATAATATTGACGCTTAGACCACACACCACAACAATAAAACCGCAAACCACTGCAAACCTCCACGCTGCACTAGAAGTAAAGGGGAAAAGTGGTAAAATTTAACAATGCAATAGGACATCCGCAAAAGACCGCAATACAATGCAATAGGACTTCCGCAATACTTTCTATTCGTGTTAATATGAAACTTCACAAAGACCATGGCAGGATGATTAAATATGTGAGTCAGTTTGGCGTAGCAGTAATTTCTGAGCCTTCCATGGCTGTTGGCCCGGGTTCGAATCCCGCCTGGGCCAATATGTGGATTGGGCTTTTCAATCCCTGTGGTTTTCCCCAGAATATCGTTCTGGGGTTTCCTCCCACCTTTAAAAATGTAATCTCTTCTCATTGCCTTCTCTCTGTTTCTTTAGGCTTGCGAGCTATAGTGCCTAGGGCACTTTTGAGGAATCCTTCGTTTCATCAGCAGAATTAATTGATAACAATTCATTGCCTCATCTCCAGTCGTTTATAACAGACTGTGTCAGGATGACTGCCTCAGGAAAAAAATATTCTCCCTAACTGTCCCCCTTCAACATAGAGATACATGTAGCAGATGAACTACAAATTTTCTATTTCAAAAATCTTTCTTTCATCACTTTGTAATATGCAAAAAGGGACTTTTTGCACCACGGAATCTTTGTGTCAAATGTCGGGTTTACAACCTACCTGCATCTGACAGACAGAGCTTTCAATGATCAGCCTCAGACTAGAGAGGTCTGCAGATGTGGAAAATCATCTACTACAAGTACACTGTATGATGTGGCTTTAAGGCTGTAATTGCGAGGGGCCCATTTGGGGGCAAGGGAAGGATGGCAATAAAGGCTTTTGCACAAAAGGGAATATTTTTTTTTCAGTTTGGGCCAGGAGTATGAGGTGCAGCCAGATTCAGAGGGGGAAAAAGTAATCAAATGTTTGAACACTTGATTGGGAATAATAGCTGCACCTGTTTTGAGTGGGTGTGTGCTTCAAATACCCAGTACAGAAATGGGGCTCTCTGAAGGGGTATGCTTAGCCCCAGAATTAACCTGCTGTATGTAACAAGTGGCGTTTCCACTCTGTTGGTTGACTTTCACCTGTTGGACACTTTTTGGCACATAGCCCATAATCCCAGGAATGTGGAACACTGACAGAGTTCAAAAAGGTCACATGTTGAACATTTACAGTTCATTTTTTTTTTTACTGAAATGGGGGAGGGAGGGAGGAGGGGGGCCTCAGAGGGCTGAAGGCCCCCCCCCCTCTTTATTTTGCCTTACTAGCCCTTCCTTCCAAATGTCTGGGAAAAAAGTGCTTCCAGTTCCAGAATACTGACTTAATTAAGCTGAATGTCTGTTTAAAAGGTCGGCCCCTTTCTAGATCCAATCCTGTTCACATAAACCATCATGGAGGGGGAGGGGCCATACACGCCCCCTATTCTTCAAACTGGTCAACCACGATCTGTTTTCAAAACTGCGATGACCTCCAGTAACCTCTGCATTTAAGTCCCCTCCCCTGAGATGAATACTGAGTCTTATACTACAGGGACTTTATTTATAGAAAGAAAACAACAAACAGCCAAGAACCATAAACAAACACACTTTAGAGGTTGGGGAGACCCATGGGATGTTATTATTGACACATTATTGGGTGAGTCATGCAAGGCCGTTAATCAGGTCTAGCCAGAAAACCTCAAGTTGGGCGCTAATGATATTTGATTACAAAGATCTTGTGTGCATACCCTAACCACAGCGGTGTGTCTTGCAAGAGTCAAGAGTGATATCCCCTGACCACAAATTCATTTTGATCCACTCTGAACAAGGGGAACCTCTTAATTTTTTAGGTGCGTGTGGGGGTGGGTTGGGGGCCGGGAGGGTTATTTATGTGATACAGTACTTGTGTTTTGTCTATATCAATAATCACAGCCATTAACAGGCCAGGCACAGTCAAGATGAATATTTAGAGTTAACTTAATAACAGTCACTCTTGGAAAACAACCATAACAGCTGGTTCTTTACTAAGTTAATCAACTTGGGCTTTGATTTGAAATCAAAAGTGAATGATAAAATGTTTTGAACTATTAAGACTGGGGACTGCAAAAATCTTTTAAGTAAAAAACAAACAAATGTGTAACCAGGAATATTATCATACCCCATTCAAACTGTTGACAGTTGCAGTAGGCCAAGATTTTTATACAAAACAAGTCAAGATACATACTCTATTAGTATTAAGGCCTTTTCACAATAGATAAATCTCTGGGTTGACGCAGAGTTGAAAACATGCGGCGTTTCACACTTCAAATTTTCAACCCTGCGCCAACACTGCGTCAACCCTGAGATTCATTTCACCCCGGGTAGAACTCGACCCTGCTCCAAGCCAGGGTTGAGATTTTGAACCCGGGTTGGAAGTCTCGCCAAGGTTCATTTTAGTAGCTGAGCGAAATAAGCTTGGTTTGCACAAAACAAGTGTGAAACGATGCGGGGTAGAACGCGGGGTTGAAAAATCAAAAACTCAATCCGGGGTGGCACCGGGTTTGCCCAGGGTTGAGTTCAACCGAGTTAATTAGAGTATGCTACCATTCTCTGTTTGCTGTAAAGTTACATTTGTAAGCCTTATGATTTACACTGCACATGTTGGCCCTACAAATGAAACCATGCAACAGAAAAAAAATTGACTATGCAGACACTCATGAAGCGGCGGCTGCACTTTGATGTGTCATAATGGCACCGCAACAAAGGATTTGTTTTCTTTCAATATTTCAATTTGCAATGGTCGAACAAACTCACTTCCAGCCTAATTGCTGGAAGACTGCAAAGTTGCAATCTAATTACATGCAGCAAGCATTTTATAAGCGAATGCTATACTTGTGTCACCTATGGTGAAACAAACTTTGGATTTTTCTTTAATAGACTCTCAAATTTAAGACACAAGAAACATAAAAGAGGAGGATTATGTGCATGACGAACAAATTGCGAACTTTTTCCCCCGCTTCTGTTTTTTAAAAACTCTTTTCTTGATTACTCAACCTATCCATCTGCCAAAAAAAGCTCTCCAGGCTGCCATTTCAACCGACGAACCTATAACAAAACAAACGGGCCTGAAATATAGATCTTGAGTTCACCGTGACAAAGTGACAATAGATCAAAGGGTGCCGTCTTACAGCCATCTAGATGGGTGACGTGAATGGTGAAGGGTGACGTGAATGGTGAAGGGTGACAGATCAAAGCTTGGGATGCCATGTACCGACAGCCAAGACACAAAGGGGGTATACAGTATCTTTCCCGAGTGCTAATACAGCATCAGGACAATTACTAATCATGCACCGTGCCGTGCTTTTCAAAACGGACAACAGTACCATGGTGGCTTCCAACTGAAATTCCATCCTTCGGAAAAAAAGAAGAAAAAACCCCACTGATTTATGGAAAAAATTCACTGCATTTGTGTAAAACAGCAACTTCTATAGATCTCAATCAACTCCAAATTTTTAAGGTTATTTCGTCAGCATCCTTGAATTGGGTTCCTAATCCATCAACCACAAATCCAGAAATGAATGGTGGAGTCCACAGCCAATAGTTTAATTTTCAATTCTTTTTCCTGATTTTCAAGTTAAAAAATAAATTGATTTTCGGACCATTTGCCTCCAGATGGGAGCATTCAAGCGTAAAATCTGCACTGAAACACCAGAGTGTGACTTTATTAACATACGTCAGTGCCAGTGTAACACCCACCAACTATTTCCGGATTCTCTTCACTTTGTATCAATTCTGTTTCAAACCAATTTCTGACGAGGTAAACAACAAATGTTTCTGACACTCGCGTTAGTGGCGTGAGGCAGGATTTTTGTCAACAACATTCCACAGTTTTGATGTCCCCAAACAACCGTAATAATAAAATAAAAATGTATTCAGTAACCAGATTGCTCAAGTGGGCGGGTAGTTGTGACCTAATTTTTCTCACATTCGTGAATAAGGAAGTTTCTTATTTACAGTAGAAAATTTGTATCACCAGTTTCTCAAGCGGAAAGCTTTTGGTCTGTACTAAAAATATAATTTCTTTCAATTTCTAGAACCTAGTAGGCCTTTTTTGTGTGTGGACAATTTATAATGGCATTCCATACACCTGAGGTATTTTCGTTTCCTGTTTTTGTAAAAAAAACTGGCAACAAAACTGGTGTAGTACACAATCTGAACAGTTAGCGCAGGTTGTCAATAAACAGTCGAAAAACAATGACTTTTGGTGCAACAACTAACAAGCGTAGGAAATCCAACATGATCCACTTAATTGCTACCTGTCCGTTGCAACCAATGACCATTATTTCATCCTGGACTTTCGGTAAAGCCTAAAAGGTCAGAGTTATTTTTAAAAGAAGAACGTAAAGCAATTTTGTCACCACTACACCCAGGAAAGAATCAGTTCGGTGGGTTTTTTTTTTTTTTGGCGGAAGTGAAACTGACCAAAAGCTTGTTCCACCTGGATGAAGCGATGCGTGTTCGACGCCGGTCAAAGTCTCAAACGGCGCCGCTACAATGGCGGTCAGCCGAAAGGACAGAATTGAACTGACATGTGAAACCGCCCACAACAATGGTCAACACAGTAGGATGGGCGCTAGCCTTTGTTGGATTATTTGGTCTGCTGGTAACACGACCCCCTAAAGATTTTGTCAGATCATTTATAATCTCAACTCTGCTGAGATAGTGAACTCAATCACTTTTTTTTGCAGAGCAAATTTGTTATTGCGACGACGGAATTACACTGGGAGTCCTGTAGTCAACGCACTTTGTTGCGAGTGGCGCGGGGTTAACTGGGCTTTTCAGGAAAGTGTTAAGGCTCCTCAAAAAGTGCAATTGAATGGAAGATATTTGAGCTATTCGTGTTCGAGTACACAAAGGAAGTCATGTTGACTTTTAGGTTGTGACAACTTCAAGGGCGTGTATCACACCGACAGCAGTCAGTGCGCCCTTATCAAATCAGACCTACGATAAGCATTATTTCTGATAGAAAAACACTACAAGTCCGAGATCAAATCAGTTTAACTCTCCAATGGTCCAGTTTTTATGAAAGTTTTGGCCCCAGAGTTTTTTCTTAGTAAGGTGCGGAAAAAGTGAGGAAAGCAGGAATGCCTTAAAGCCCTCAGATTAAAAAGGAAAGAAAAGGGTTTCAAAAAACCTCTTGGTTGGGCTCCTAAGAACAAAAAGGAAAATCTGTAGGCCCTAATACTTAAGGCTTATGTAATCCGACACCGGATTTAACTCCCATGTATTTTCCTCTTCATGTACAGTGGAAAGATCGCGTTGCCCTGGGAAGGACTCTTGACAACCACTATTTTGCCAACATTTTGGCGTTGGGCCATCAAATCCAGTTAATTAAACACATCCTGGTGAACAGGAATTTTACAGTGAGTTTGGCATGGTGACTACTGTACAAAACAGGGCCTCCGTATTTGTTTTAAGGAGGGGGGGGGGGAATGTACTTCTGTGGTTTGTAAAAATTGATTTAATTTGATGGAGCACATGTACATGTAGGAGAGACAAGTGACTGCAAAAACACTCTGGAAGCACGGCAATCCAGACCAGTCAAAAACAAAGCTGATATAAAATGAAACAAATGATGAATGTTGACCAGAGGAACACCAAAGTCGTACCAGCCCATGGATGTTGGAACATGACCAACAACAGAATTAGGACGAATGAAACTTTTCCAACTAGTTCATGGTGGGAACCGGACACCGTACATGTTCACATATTCCCACCGATGTTCGCGAGCAAAGTCGCAGTAAACAAAATGTTCCAATTTCAGGGAATTTTTGTAGCATTACTACCCACCAGACTAACAATACGTTATTTATGACGCAAATCGTAAAATATACCAAAACTTTTTTGTGTGTACCACATCTGCAATCCTGACCCGTAAAAGTTGGCTGCGGCAACACCCGAAACTAGAAAGTGGTTTTGTGGTATTCCGTGAATAATTCCCAGAAAGTTTCTCTCATGATACCGGATTGCACTGGAGGGATGAATCACTCTCTGTGGGGGGTTTTGACAAAACAATCAAGAGACTTTTTTGGGTTCACGTTTTGAGACTTTATTTCCAAAATGCGATATATCCATTTGGAAATATTACAAGGTTACGAAAATGTATAAAACATACACAGTAGCATACCTTTTTCTAAACTACATTTTTCGCTTCATTGTTTTCTTAAATTGTGTTTACCTACATAACAGCTGTTGAATTTGACGTTAGGCTACCAGGAGAGGACGCAAAGTATAAGAACATTTAAGATATTCTTGCCAATAATTTCATCCCCCATGGTTGTTCCCTCTCCCACTCAACATTCCCTAAGGAAGGTAAAAGGAACTATTTTATTCTCTCTTTGCTGGATTTCTCAAGCCAGTGGCTCAATTCATCCAGTGATTTATCTCTTTCAAGGTTAAAGTCGCAGCTTGGCTGTGTGTAACCGCAATGTCAATGACACCGTGGTTCATGTAAGCATTTAGTGCTGCTACTGTACACACGCACATTACATGTGTACTGCCTTATGCAAGATAATTAATCTGGATTTTGGTTCTGGCATTTACACAAACATTTAAATGTCCTATTTTAAAATAGTTTTTTTTTGTTAAATTTCATTTTACTTGAACAAAAGCAGGCTGTTGTCTAAAGCAGGATTCAAGCTTTAGATCTCAAACACACCACACCAATGCTCCACAAACTGAACTACATGTATCAAGCCATGTACTTAAAAAAAAAATCCATTTCTGTGCCAAGTAGTCCTTTCAGTCAAAATCAGACAAGTGACTGTTTTCAACAGTTAAGAATTCCCATTTCCCAGCCTATATAAAGCAGGATTGACTGGCTGGGACTGTTCAAGTAACTTGATACAGCTTATGCTTTGACTCCAGGTGAGTGATAAAACAGCTGTGACCACAACTTGCCTTCTTTGTCTGTTGACCCAGTTTAACTAGTCACAGTGTTTGCTTGACATATGATCTGACTGCTGGTGACTAGCCTGTGTTAAAAAGTATAGCAGGGAAAGTGCAAGTGAATTTTGACTGTCTGTGACTGTTTAAATAGCTAGAGGGTTAAGGAGTTGAACTCCAGCAAAGTAACCATTTCTGAAAATGTTCCGACTGTACCAAAACGACAAACTATAGCAGTACCGGTACCACTCAAATTCTCTTTTACAATATTCAAGTCAAAACTCTGACCCGAACAGGCTTTCGTTTCACATGTAGCTCCCCTTGAGTCAAAAAAAGGTGCAATGAACCTCTCCCTGGTTCAGCATCTACATGTTTATAAAATAAAAAAAATATCCAACAAGTTTCTATTTGACCCCAAAATTGAGTAAATATTTCACAATTCACAAAGGGAAAATTGCAGGCGGCTAGGCAGGAATTTGACTTTTGAGGTTTTTTTCTAGCGATCAGACAAAAAAAGACTTGCAGGTTGGAGGCCTGTGTACTGTGAATCGGGTGTTATGACAGAGCTACCCTTCTAAAGGCAATATCCCCAGGCGTTTCTGACCTATAAAAAAAGATTCGGCGAGCGAGAGATCAAAAGGTGAGATAGGATAAGACCGAAAAATGACCGAGTGCAGATACCTGATTGATCTTTTTCAGAAGATGTAGAAATTGAGGGCAACCAGAGAATGGGAAAGAAAGAAACTTGCAATTTACATTTCCGAAGTGTCAGGAGAATTAGGTGACCCTTTGGTGATCCAATGGGAACAGCGGGCCATTCCTAAAGAATTTGGGGTGAAAAGTGGATGTACATGTTGGTTGGATTGCCAGGGACGATTTATCAGCTCCACGTGTATCGCAGGTCCAAAACTTGACTTGTTAAAAATGTCCAGTGAACTCTGTTTCCACTGGTGTACAGAAGCTCAATAAAATAAGGCCAATTTTCTGAGGGGGGGGGGGTGAAATTATTCAGTTCGTTTGGGAAGAAACAGTTTGATTTTATTTTCTGTTGAGGAACTTCATTAAAACATTGACAAGTTACACACATTTGATGGACACCTCTGTTTTTGTGCACCCTGTACACAAACATGGTACAAATGAGGTATTCGGTGTTCTCCACTGGATAAAAAGTGCCCTGAACACTGCCCTCTACAGTATGAGAGCAGAGCTGATAGCATTCCTACAATGCACGTGCCATTAAAAGTTTTGTCCCCGCACAACATGCAGTTAAAAAGTTCACAACTGTAACAATTTACTCTCTATTCAAGCCAATAGAAATTACTTGGAGAGAAATTAAGTCTGAGAAGGGTAGTCTGACATTTTTAGCGGCAAAGTAAGTTGTTAAGTCTCCCACGACAAAACGACCTTTGTCTCTTAAAGGAAGTGCTTAGCTGGCGCAGACTACTCCCTCAGGTTACCCCATACATGTCTAACAGGTATTCTAGTCCACAATATGGCTTTCAACAGTTGCTTTGGTTTAAACCAGCAAGAAAATTGCCTGCAGATTAAGCGGAGGGATTGGACGCAGGAAGCTCTCCGGGGTGTCAAGGGTATTGGGCCCCAAAATGGAACCAGAAACGCGGCCGAGATTAGACATCTGCTTGCGTTTGGGTGTGGCCAACGGGAGCGGTCTGTCAGCGTACAGCATCTGGTGGGACCAGTATACTGTGTTGTTCACATATGTACACGTATTCCTGAGCATATTGTTGCATTTAACGGGTTTGGCAACAAACAATATACTTGTACCGGTACTCAGAGTGGCATGGCACCGTGGACCTTTGTTTTTGAAATTTGATGCAATTTGCAATGATAGACAACAGAAACGGCGTGCCATCTAGGTCAAGATCAAGTTTTCAACCTACCTACGGAAATTGGGCACTTTCTACCATTATCAACCATGCTTACCAATAAATTACATTAGGTAACTAATCTTTTACAGGTATATTTTGTACCAATAATAAAATGCACTAACAGCCGGTTGCCAAAGCTTCAAAAACTTATGGAGCATTGCTTACTCCCCACCCAAGCCCATTGCAGACCCCTTCCTTTGTCCACCCTCCACTTCCAACTTCTCAATCCATTAAATATTTCTGGGAAATTAAAAAAAAAATTGAAGACATCATTTTTGGCATATTCAATCAAATATGCAGCCATATTCAATAAAATATCATCAATTTCAAAACGTTTAATTTAGAGCTAATTAAGACTCATATGAACTGACAACATTTTCCTCTACATACCGACACCCTGAGAACAATATCATGAAATTAATCAATAAAATCATCCGTATTTCGCACAGATAAAATTGCCTTTACAAGTATTTGTCCCGTCAGATTTACAATTTAAAACAAATCTACTGTGACAGATTTATCCAAATACCACATTTGGCCGACATTACCGAGGTGTTGCCATGCTCGCGCGCCGGGCCCTGTGCATGACCCTTTCAGGAACGGAGGGTTCGGGCTTGCCAAGTATCGCAAATTTCAGAAAGTGGGTCGCAGGTTAAAATCGTGCCCCAGTCAGTTTGTGTTCAACCTCGGTGAAATATTGCTCAAAAGTGAATTCAGTCAGTTTCCCACGTTTTTATTAATTAACTAATTGTGGTCGGTGGATTAGTTTAAATATGTATAGAGGAATTTAGCATGTCACTGATAATACATACATGTACCCGTAACTTTGATCGAGTTGAATATTACAGTGAGGGTTTGTTGAGAGGCTAATGTGGCGGAGTGTGGCCTAGTGGTTAGGATTCGTGACTCCTGATCAGAGGGTTAGGGGTTCGAATCCAGCTGCTGGTCATATGTTGTGTCCGTGGGCAAGCCACGTCATCCCACCTTGCCTCTCTCCACCCAGGAGTATAAATGGGTGTTGGCATTAGCTGGGATGGACTAGCATCCCGTCCAGGGGGAATAGAAATATTCTCAGTTGTTTCATGCTACTGAAACCGGAGATAAACGCCGGCCTGATGGGCCGCATTGGCTCGTGACAGACTTTACTTTTACTTTACTAGAGCCGGCCAATAGTTATTTTTAATCGCCGCATTCGGTGCAAACTCCCCCCGACCCTTGTTTGTTTCTTAAACATCTCATCCTAGACTGGGCCGACCACAAACATTATCCCCCAGCCCTAAGCAATTTCTTTTCACTTAGGAGTGTCTTCCTTTGTCCGGTTTTCTAGATCTGTTACCGGAGGACGGTCTAATGACCACCATCTGTCAGCGATTATGGCTCCTGTCGTGCAATTACAAATGGCCGACTTTTCCAGGGCTCCCAACGCCAGGCAACCAACAACGCCCGCGAGCGATATTTTTTTTCCATACCACGCATTCGCTATGGGTGTATATTGAAGCACTTTGATTGGTTCTCCGACTTTATTTTCCCTTGAACAGGCGTGCAACTGGGACTTTAGAAAAAAAAACGAGGAAATTCCAAACCACACAAGATATTTTACAGTGTTTTTCAATTTATGGCATTCATGAGAAGTAAAAAATGAGGAAATCAGCGGATCCGAGGAAAAGTTGCATGCCTGCTTGAAAAAAAATTAATCCTCCAAACCACAAAATTGGCAAAAGAAAAATGTTCCAAATGACTAACAAACCTTTTTACGAAAGAAAAAAAAAACAAAAAAAAACAAAAAAAAACACATCCAATTGGACTCAAACTTACACCAACTGATTTGAAATCCAATGCAGTATCCGCATCACTGCAGCAGTGACTCAATTGAGATGGTTGTTTTAAACATTATATTATTGCTATATGTACAAACGTATAGCGCCCTCCAGCATAATTCTCTATATACATGTAGTAGCAAATGTGTGGTATGGAAAAATAATCCTTGCAGGTGTGGTCCTTTTTCAATGTCTGCCCCCCCCCCTTAATTTCAAATCCTCGCTCCAGTTTACATGTATGACTGAGCACATTCAAGCCATAAATAAAGTATTTTATGATGCATAAATGATTGATTAATCAACACATTTTTGAGTGGGTTGGATCTCCAGTGTCCCGTGGTAAAAGCTTTTACCCTGGGCGTGATTGACAACAAAGCTTGTGGAAGCATTTTCTAATTGCAACCCCCAAATCCCCCTCTAGATCCGCTACTGTGTGTTACGTTTTTCATTTCAAGCACACTGTAGACCAACAGTGGGTAACCACCTGGTACAGCGCACAGCATCCATGATATCCATATGACGATATCACAGACCAACACCCTGCTGGGTTAGCCAAATCTACCCTACTTTCTTGTTTTTGTTCGCGTCCCCTGTGTCAGGGAAGCTCAAAAAGATCTAGCGATTTTGCCGCTTGACGAAAAGTGCACACAGCCTGCAGCCGTGGCACTTGTGTGAAACTTAGTACGGCAGTATTTGCACAGACATTTCTGTACACTGAATGACACACTTTCCATAGCACAGAAGGAAGATAGAGGATGAGGAATCGAAAACTGGCCTCCAAAAAATTGCAGGATGATTGCGAGGCTGAGGTTGCTAAATTACATCACAATCAATAAGCCACAGCGGTATTTTACCCTGCGCACGAACATAACAAGATTCGACGATTGTTACTTCGGGATAAACGGCAACACGGCAAATAAATGCACTCATGAAGGAAGAAATCCTCCATGATGCACTCAAGTCTACGGGGGACGTGGTAACCAAATCTGGTTTCTGCAATTTGTCACGCAGTCAAAAAGATGATGGAAATTACAAACACTTGTGCTTGCTTCTGAACAAGACAATATCTTTAATTTTGCTGGTACCTGCTATGATTTTTGTACGCATATGGGGAATTGTTTATCCTGAAAGAAAAACTCGTCAAATCTTGACTTACACAGGTGAAATACCAAACGTGCTTATTCATCAAAGCAGCTGCTATATCAGTCTTGGCAATGACTTCAAGACGGAGACCTTCTGAACGTGAAAAAAAAAAGCAGAGAGACACCTTACCTTGATGTTTGATGATGCGTGTGACAGGCTGGAAGCAGACGTCAGGGTCCATTGCGCTCGCCACGGCGATAACAAAAAGTCCCAGAAATGCAAGTTTGGCAGCCATGTTGTGTCCAATTACGCTGAATACGATTCGTCCAGGTGTGACTCTTGGTGCAAAAGTATTCTGTAAGTTCCGGCGTTCCTTCACAGATTTTGTCCAATTCTCTTCAGAAAATTCTTGGTTTATTTTTTTTTCCTTTGACGATTTCCTTCAAATGTTGCACAGCATCTCCTAGCTTTTGTTATCTGAGGATAAAATAAAGAGTTCCATATTAAAAAATCTGAGAAAAGAACAGTATAACTTTCAAAAGATCTCTAACTTTTTATCTTTTAGGATGTTTCAAACAGATCTTTTAAAAAAGTGTCTAACTTTTTTTTTCTCCATCTGAAACAGGTGAAGTAAAGTAATACATGTACACAAGAAAATTCTGCAATAAATTTGAACATTAATATAGCAGTTGATTTTGTCAAATGTGACTTCACATTGAACACTTGTTAATGTGAGTTGGTTTGGCACTAGCTAGACTGATCAAATGTCTAGAGTCGGTCGAGTAGTCGCGGCCCAGCGGGAATTTTTGAGTCATTCCTTTTTTCCATCCAAACGCTCCCCGACTAATGAAAATGACAAATAGTAGATTGCGGTCACCCCTTAACCTCTCCCAAATCAGCACTCCTCAAAAAAAAAATCACTCTGCAGTCGCAGTAAAAAAAAAGTATCCTGGACCAATGGATCTCTGAGAGAAAAGTGTGCTTGCATTACGGTTTGCTGATGGAGTGGTTTTGGGGCGAGGGATAGGGGGCTGTACTAAAGCACGAACTGATGATGGATAAAGATAAAAAGTCTCTTTTTTGGGGGGGGGAATTCTTATGGTTTTAGGTAATGACATCGAGTACAGCATTTTACCCAATTTCTATACAGTAATTTATTCAATTGAGAGAGGACACACTGTGCTACTTTAGTTAAGTGCACAGTGGCAGATTTGGCAAGATTCAGGATCCAAGGCCCCTCAATGTGTAGTGTTTATAAAACATTTCAATTAAAAAAAAATTACATCTAAAAGATTCTTCTAAGTTCCACTTACATTGCAGCAACATGCGCCCACAATGGTTGTTTTACTCTCTTTTAAGAGATGCAGTGTTTAAGAGATTGGTATTTTTTTAATGTATATATGGTGATTAAAAAATATATATACATACATTTTTAAATGTCAACTACAGGCATACATGTACAACTGGGAATTTAGAAAAATCATGGTTTCAACTCCAAACCACACAAAACTTCGTACAGTATTTTTCAATTTGTAATGGCATTCATGAGAAGTAAAATAGGAGGAAATCAGCGGATCCGAGGAAAAGTTGCACGCCTGTCAATGCTGTCACTAGCCTACTTTGAACTTGAAAAGTTGTACAAGCCCACATCTGTTTTTACTAATGTTTGTACATGGGCCTATCTTTACTTTATTGTATCTCTCTAGGCACAGAAAAAGCAAATTTACTTCGACATTATAAAGATTCATTATACCTTTTAGAAAAATAAAGAAAAGAACAACCAACAGAAAAAAAAAGAGCCACATCAGTCTTTGTAATGTTCCATAATGCTTGACTGAACTGCACCCAAGTCACAGAATGTGAACACCGTACATTGAAATTCACTTTAAGCTCGATACAATGTCTCTTTCTGTACTACAAAACCACAAGATCACAGCTTCCTTTTCTGTGGCGTGATGCATGCATGAAGGTGTACAGATCGGAAAAAAATGTTTCATCAACAAAAGATGCGATCACAATGTACACAAATCCCCGTGCCTCAAGTGTGTGCTGACTAGTGCTCCAGTGCCCCCAGATGATGTGATTTACCAACCAATGCGACGAGAGGTGGGGTAGACAGACTAATGAAGGGTAACTTAAACCTTGTGTAACTTTACTCAGAACAACCAATCCGTGTTTATTAGCACTACTAAACTATCATCAGGCAAACCCAGTTTAGACCAACCACTTTAAGAATTACAAAATGCACACATACTGTTTATTTAAGAGTAACATTTTCTTACAGGGAAAATGGTTTTTCAATTTTTTTCAAGTCAATACATCGAGTGAAAAATATTTATAAACACACTTTTTGGCTGACGAAAGATACAAAGCAAAGGCTTGATCCCAAAAAGTTCAAAGAGACAGTTTGATATCGACCACACAAAATTTAAAGGTTAATCCCATATAAACGTACGTAACCTTGATAACATGATAACAATTATGAAATCGTATCAGAGCTTATGACTTGCAAATGTGAGAATGTAATGACAACAGTATTCTATGTAAATATGTAAAAACAGTAGGCCTATAGGCAAAACTTTTTTGTGTTCAAATCATTGATATTATGATAACTTTGAAATTACTTACACACGTTAGGGCTGCACTGTTCAAATTGTATTAAGTTGTAAATTAAAAAAATAATTGAACTTAAGACAATTTTACTTTATCATACATTTTCAAAAATAACATTCAACTTTTTTTTCCAGGAAGATATTTTCAACCATCATGACCATGAAATCACTCTAACATTTCAATTTTTTTCCTTCAAATTTAAAATAACTCACCTGAAACTTTTGGACACTTTATCTCCAATAGACTTGTAATAATTCCACAAGGTAAGACTAAACTCTTCTTGATTGTAATGCCGGCAGATGTGCTCCACACTGTCCACTTGGTTGTCTCTTTTCCAATACGGAAGAACTGGAATTATACATCCACTGATGAACTCGGGACAAATCTGATGTCAACGAGACCTCTTCATACAATTACAATCCTCACAGTCCACTGGCCCTTGTGCAAGTCACAAGAGAGAGTTTATAACACAGCTGTCACAAAAAAGCAGAAAGACAGAGCTAATTCCCTTGCAGAACGAAAAAGTGAATCATCAAACAGATGAAGATCATGTGTTAGGATGCACTGATTCAGTGCATCAGATTTCCAAGATCCAAGCTGACTCAACAGAGCGCTCTAGAGAGAACGCGCCACATCACAGACTCTGCTAACTGGCTGGCCAAAGTTTCGGTGACAGCTTTTTCAGCAGTGTTATGTGGGCAGGATTCTATGGGCATGGCTTCATTGGTTTGCCTGTGGTTACGGCCCAACGGTCGTCTGGCATGTACACTGATAGATTGAGCTGGCTTTACCCGGTTGTGGGATAGCCTACAAGCGATCTGGGATATTACACACTGTCCACGCATGACTGAACGTAAGGGGGCTTAGCTGAAGTCACTGCAAGGTGCGGACTGTTCTAAAGTCATCCAGGGGGGTTGGTGGAGAGAGCTGCAATATTTTCGGAGGGGAAGTGTTAAACTTCGAAAGTTTTTTTTTTTCACAGTCGAGGCTGGTGAAGCATTGATTTAGGAAATGTTTTCCACCTCCATGCTGGAAGGGATGTCAGATTGTTATCAAGTGATGGGTGAAATGAATGGATTGTTTTACTCTGCGAAGCATCAAATGTCTTTTTTTTTCCTCCAAGGGGCCAGAAGTTGTGGTGTGTTTTTTAAGAAGCATTTTGTGACTTTGTGTCACCATTAACTTCGGGGGACCTTTCATGGAAGAGCTCTAGAATCCTGTTCTCATTATTTTATGTTTCAGAGTGGGTTCAAATTCAATGGAGAGTGAATTCATTCCTTTCCCTTCATTCCCTTTTAACTTTAAAAACTGTTTTTATAGGAATCAACATGGCAATATCATACAGCAAAGACTAGATCATTAGGTTCACTTGTTGAGGATTGCTGAAGATTGTTCCAGTAAGTTTCCAAAATGATTTTTTTCCCAGGGCCACGGTTTGTGTTCTGTGGCAGGTACGAGCTTTAATTTTGTGACAAAGGCAGTCTACGGGCCCGGAGCACATGTACAATCTGGCTAAACTAGAATGCCGTTCATCGATGCTTTTGCGAAGTCCAATGAAACATGTAATCAGTCTGGGTTTGTTACTTTAGGGAATATCTGGACCAGTACCGTGGCACTTCACAGCCAACAATCAGTGCAGACTTTGGTGTCAAGCCCTAGAGAAAGGACCCCAGACAATGTCGAATTGTGAAACCGTCGAAAACCAATTTCCAGAAAATATGTCCTTACACCTAGAAACTGCATCCTGTAGGCCCTATTCAACTCAAACAAAAGCTATGCAACAGCCTGAACCAGTCCACGCCTGTTTGCAGTTTTTAAGGTTATGGATGAGCAGATGTGATAATGAGTAAAGTGTTTGGACTTGTGAAGATTACTCCACCGTGAACGGTCGAAGAAATTAGGGCCATAAGAAACAATCAGACTGTGACAACCAGACCATTACAGATAATTAAAAACTGGAAAAGACCTCCTCCAAAACCTCCACATCTTTTGTGAAAATTCTGACACGTATATTTTGCTCGTATTAACAGCCACACAAAAACTATCCGACTGTGAAACTCAACCCGTAAAAACGAATTGTTAGCCAACCGGAAGGACCTCCTTCGAAACTCACACCTTTTGTGAAAATTCGGTTGCGTACATTTGGGGTATCATTGAAGATAAAAAATGATTGACGTTACAATGAGTGATCTGCAGATTGAGCAGTTTCTCCTCTTGTTATTATTTTTTTTTAGTCGGGTGGGGGGAGGGGGGTTGTCTGCTTGAGTGAAAGCAATTAATTTTTTTTCTATTTTTTTTTTATAATACTTCCAGAACGCAGAGGCTTTGTTACAAATTGTTCCAGTAGTGCAGTGACTTTATTCAGAACCACTTGAAAAAAACCCGTTGTTTTCCAGTATTTGGGGGAAATAAGTATACTTAAATGTGTAGCGAATCTTTGAAGGGTCCATGCAATGAATTTTTCTTAGGAACACATTTTGTGTAACTTTCTACTCCTCTTAAATGTATGAAAACTATTTTGACATCCCTTTTTGGTCAATTTTTATTGAAAAGCCCACTTTCCTATGCTTGGACAACTCAGTGGGCTGTTGTTGTGATGTCATTTTTGGAAGACACAGTTCAGTTTATGGGTTTTCTGTTCAAACTGTTAAACTAAAATATGCTCATTGAAAACGTTTTGTGAGAAAGGGTTGCTCATTGGCTTACTGCCATGTACTTTACACAACAATGAATCACCAACGAAAAGAAAATTTACGACAGCAAAATATCCAAAATTCTGGCAACTTTTTTGTTAAAATAGCTGTAACATTGAGGTTTCTGCCCGGAATGACATCACAGTTTTGCTCATGAAAATGGAAATTTTCATTAGCATAAAAAAGGCACCAAAATACCATTCAAAATGGCCAAACCAAAATTGAAAATAAGGTTAAATGGGACACAAAGGTGCATTTACAAAGATTGCATTAAAACATTGCATGGGTCCTTTAACTTGATTCCTTATGCAAAACGTCATTTTTAAATGGGTCATTCTATAAACTTAGCGTCCAAAGTGTGACATTTTTGGGGGGTATTTTTGTTACCTTAGTACTTTGTCATTTAAGTATCATTAAGAAATAACTTTGAATGAATTTGTATTCGTTGGGTAGGTAGTTTGCTATTCATAATCACTCCACGAGGACGACTGCATTAAAGAGAAGATACAACATTTGCAAACATCACAAAATAAAATGATCAAATTATCACGAAATACCTTACTGGACTGTCAGGGAATGACAGTCTAAAGCATCCTGTAAAATCGTGGCTCCTGGTGTGCTGATATTTTCAAGAAAAACTGTATTTTTCCAACGCTGGTCGGCCGACTAGAGTTGAAGATTACTGGCTTTTTTTCAAAAACTGCTCCTAATTTTTCATGATTAGTTATTCCGCGTTTTCTTTGCAATTGATTTCACACCTGTGAAGGGGTACAGGCCTGCTAGACTGATTCTCTGACCTTACAATTCCCCTGAGTCTATAAATTACTCTGTTTCATCTTAAGTGGGGTCGGGGAACCAGACTACAAGACCATGATTGTTTTTTTGGTTTTTTTCCAGCATCTACAAGCCCAAAACGTGAAACAAGTCATTTCAACAATATCTGCAAAAACATACTAATCCTCCAAATCCATTTATTTCTGAAAATAGCAGCAAAAGCAAATGTTGTACATTCCCTTTAACATCAGACTTACAAAAATCATAGATGTCAGATGACGCAGGGACAGGAAAAAAAGTGGACCCAAAATGTACAGAATGACCCATATTCAAACTTCCTTCCAATATAATAAGGAACTTTTATTAGAGTCGGAGTCACATAGCGGAACGGTTTTTCTTCCTGTGGGGGCTTTAGCCATCGTTGATTCTATAATGATGGTAAAGTGCAATTGGCTCAAACCTTTCGAGTCAGATAATGCCAGGGGGCAAAAACAGATGTTTTCAAAAGACCACTTTATTAACTTTTTATGTTGTGGTAGGGGGTGTAGGCAGATTACAAGGGCAATTAAATGTAAATACAAATGAGCATCAACAGAATTTTGAAAGTGCAAATCCTTTGATCAAAATACATGATATTTTGGTGAGATGGCCTAGCGGTTAAAAACACTGGACTCATGCTCTGGTGTTTCAGAGGCAACAGTGGCGTGGGTTCATGCCCAGGCCCGGACACTTGTGCCCTTTAGCAAGGCACTTAACCATTATTGCTTTGTCCTTCGGATGGGACGTAAAGCTGTAGATCCCGTGTGTTGTATAAATGCAAGTAAAAGAACCCAGCAAACACTTATCGCAAAGAGAAGGGGTTGCCCCGGTGTTTCTGGCAGTTATCCTCATACATACACCATGAGGCTGTACGCGATAGCCACACCAGGCGTTTGTACAGAAGCTAACAGATACAGATACAGATTTTGCGATAACAATCTCATTACTGACTAACTCCAGACATCTCATTATCATTATTAATTATTTCTGGTAATGCCCTAGGCTCTGTAGCTCGCAAGCCTGAAGAAACCTGTAGAGAGAAAGACAATGAGAAGAAATTACAGTTTTAGAGGTGGGAGGAAAACCCCAGAAGAATATTCTGGGGAGAACCCAGGGAATCAGGTTGGGACTGAAAACCCGGTCCACATGTTGGTCTAGGCAGGAATCGAACCTGGGTCACAGCGGTGGAAGGCGAGGAAAGTACTGCTATGCCAACCCCCTCACGATCAACCTGACTGTATCAATGATCATTCTCTACATAACTTGACAAAGTTACATATATGAGCTGTTTAAACTGTCCCTATCAATTTTGTTTTATTTTCCATCTGAAAAATCACTAATACATGTACATGGACGAATCTGATTTGAATGGAAGTTTAATCATGATTTACTAGCATTTGTAGTTATAGTTGATATTATTCTTTTATCATTTTTTGTTTTGGTACAATGTACTTTTGCTTTGACACACCCTAAGCTACATGTTCATCCCATGCAAAAAAAAGGACAAAAACGTGGTGGAAAAAAAAACTACCAAAAAAAAATAACTTTTAAAAAATATCTTTTTTGGGAACATATTCAATGTAACCACCGGACCAAACCGGAAATGATGGCGTCATATAAACATAAACCTTGTCCGGCGGTGTAGAACCTGGTGTTGAACTGCATGACTGAACTCTCTGATATATCCTTTCAGGTTTTATGATTTCAAAAAAGAAAGCCGACAAATATGTGGCCCCACTTGGATTGACAGGTATGTGTCAATCATGCATGGAGAACAAGTCATATGAAACGACAGTCAAACTTGATTTTTGTCCAAATTAAAGCATTACCACATCCTCATCAATGTGCATATACATGTACTTTCCAATTTCATCATAATTAATTTTTTTTTTCTAAAATTCTTTTGAAACAAAAAAATTAACTTTTCAAAACCCAATTCAATTGTTGCTTGACAGATCTTTTCTCTATTTGTAAAGGGTGAGATAAAATGAAGTTTAATTCTTACTGTTTTTCCAGCAATTTGAAGAAAAAAAACATGTCGGTGAAGGGAAAACCGAAAATTGAATATTCATCTCCGAGAAGCAAATTCCATCCCAACTGTTCTTTTTTTTTCCCCCAATGAAATATCCATTCCAATTTCATCATACATCTGCTCATTACCTGACACAATCAGACTTTTGCGAAAGGAAGGTACTCTCATAAATACCAAAATAAACCAGTCACAAAACTTCTCACTATTATAAACTGTCAAAAGTCTGACAGATAAATTACCTTTACAACAGCCATCCCTGTGTCACTAGACGTAAGCTACCTTATCTGACAGTGTTTGCTTACACCAATAAACGACCCCGCTATCCTCCATCCTGGCAACAGGTCCACTTATTTGTTTTATAAATATGACATTTTGCCCTTTTCTCATCTTTGGGCAGGCTTATCTGCACCTCCGCCTCGTAAGTACTTCACCCAGGTAACCTGGGCAAATAAATAATCGCTCAATACAACTGTTGACATGATGGTCACCATCGAAGCTCGAGTGGAGACAGTTTTTCTTTTTTGGTCACACCAGAAGCGCAAGCAGTTCGAACCCATAATCTGGCACCCGCCTATACCTTGGTTCAACTCCCAATGTATGTATCTTTCCAGAGATTTTCCCCCTTATCATGAGTCAAAGCTTAGGATTAAAAAATGATAGGGAAAGGAAATTTACCTTTTGTGGGTATAACGTAAATCGGAGTTTTTAATTAGTTAATCGGATTTATTAACTTATGATTTGTTATCAGATCTTGACTTCTATATTTAAAAGGAGAAAAATCAACAAGTATTGGGTTTGTACATGGGTTGGCTGTCGATTTGGGATTTTTCAACCAGGGAACAGAGCCAACAGACTCCCAGCCCTGGTCCTAACCGAGGTTGAATGTTACCCGGGTAGAGGGCTTGTTGGCTTCCGGTCCGTGTGGAAAGGTTTCAAGAAATCTTGAGGTTCTACTGGGGTCCAACACGGAGATATTTGATTGTGTTAAAGAGCCTTTATATGAGGATTCTGACATTTTGGAATATCATCAGTTTCATTTGAAATTACATTTTTCTCTTCATCTTAATTTTAAAAAATGAAACAATGACTAAAGTGGCTGACATTGTGTCTGTCACAAAGATGACATGTCAAGGAAAGAGTCTAAAAGCCATTTTATTTGCAAAATGCAGCAATCACAGAGAAAGGCCAGTAGCCATCTTTGAAAAGTAGTATTATTAAAATCAGGTACGTATTTTGGGGCAAAAAAAACAATATGAAAACTCAAATGAGGCATTCGTTTTTTCTAAAAATGTCAGATGCTACAAGGTTTATATTTTGCTGCAATTCTTCCATTCCCCTCTTTGGAGTTGACATTATCATAAATACTACACAAAAATCCCCCCTTTCTTTCTGTCTAAACCCTGAACCCCAATGAGCTGACAGCATGGCAGTAAATTTGTTACAAGTTTGCCCAGAAATTGTTGCAGGCAAAGCTTGTATACTAATCAAAATTTGCAGTTTAAACAAACAAATTTCCCTCATGCAGGCAAAACAAAAAAAACCTATTGACACAAACCTTGACATCTACAACAGAGTTTGTAAGTGGCCCTCTCGAGAATTCTTTCCAGAAGAAATAAGGTCAAGAACCAAAAAAAAAAGTTCTTGTCATAATAAGCTCCAAGCTGAAAGCTCTGTGACACAAGGCCTGGTTGGAAAATTTGCCGATCTTTCTCTTCCACATTAGAAGTTCCTAAAGTAAAATAATCAGTTTTCAAAGCCCATTACAATAAGTAAGCACGGGCCCGGGCTCAGTGACAAACTTCTATGTACTACAAACAAATGATGATGAGCCAATCAGCATGCATGAAGTGCTAATTGCAAGTGCGCGCATGGGCGTCGCGAGGGGGGAGGGGGCAAGGGGGGCACTTCCCTCCCCCCCGGAAAAGCAAAAAAAAGAAAAGAAAAAAAAAGGAAGAAAAAAAAGAAGAGAAAAAAAAGAAAAAGAGGCGCGAAGACAAATTGGTGTAAATTTAATGACTTGGGGGGGTGGGGGGGGGGGGAAAATGTCCCTGCCCCCCTCTAAAACTGATAAATCGAGAATGTGTTGAGAAATACAAGCATTTTTTGGCAAAAATTTGTTTGCCCCCCTCTAGAAAAAATCCCGGCGACGCCCATGAGTGCGCGGCGCACAGTGTAGAGTTCCGCGCATCGCGCGCACACAGTTGCTAAAATTAGGTATACAACGATTAGCATAGCAGTCGACTCCACTCATGATCAACCTGACTCCATTCATATCAACGATCATTCTCTAAATAACTTGACAAAGTTACATGGGATGTGCTGTTTCTAACTGTCCCTTTCAATTTTGTTTTATTTTTGAAGTTAATAACCACTAAAATACATGTACATGGAAGAGTATGATTTGAATGCAATTTGTTGGCTGAAGTTTATTCAATCATAAAGCATTTTCAATAGGTTGATATTATTCTTCCTCATTTTTTGTTTTGTGTTACTCAATTTCTATCCTGGTATTTGTACTTCTGCATTCACCGTAAAAAGCTACATGTTCATCATCCCACGCAAGATCCAAAAAAACAAAAACACTGATGGAAAAAATCTACAAAACAAAACTCAATTTGAATATATTTTTTGTTAAAGATCATATTCAATGTAAACCACCTGACCAAACCGGATGTTTGAAGAATTCTGGCGTCATGGTGTTGAGTGCATGACTAAACTCTCTTTAAATCCTTTCAGGCTTTACAACTTCAAAACAGACAACTGACTGATTTGGTCCCACTTGGATTGACAGGTATGTGTCAATCACGCAGTCAAATGTAACAACAGTCAAACATGGTTTTTGTACAAATTAAAGCATTTTCAAAAATAGTTCGCCATAATAAGCTCCCAGCTGAAAGCTCTATGACACAAGGCCTGGTTGGAAACTTTGCAGATCTTTCCCTTCTACAGTAGAAGTTTCTAAAGAAAAACAATCAGTTTTCTAACTTAAAGCCCATTACAATAAGTATAAGCACGGGCTCGGTGACAAACTTCAATGTACTACAAACAAAAATGATGAGACAATCGGCATGTTTTGGACCCATGCAAGTCCAACCTAGAACAGATCCAGAGAAGTTACTGCCATGGGGGTGGGGGTGTTGGGGGAGAGGGCTGAGGGTGTTGGGGGGGGGGTTGAAGGGCTCTCTCACGGTGAAAAATTGCCGTATGTGAGACAATTTCAGTCATGGCCAAGGGGGGGGGGGAGGAACCAGTGGAACAGTGTTTCATCGACCCTACTCCACACTAGGCACCAGATAATTTCATGTTGATGTACTAAACAGACAGACCAAACTGATAGCAGAAAAAGTATATTGGCACACTTTGGTATTTTTGTAGGCCCTCAAATATGTTGTTGGCCCTCAAATTTTTTGCAGGCCCCCAAATTTTTTCGTAGGCCCCCAAATTTTTCGTAGGCCCTAGGCACAGTGCCTACTGTGCATAGTGGATAAACCGGGCCTGGGGACGCCCGATCTGCTCTCCCCTCTTGATCCACTACTGCCAACAGGGAGTTTTTGGACAGTGTAAGAAGCCCTTTAGATCCCATGATACTTAATGTTGAACATCTCTAACTCTGTGAAGTCGTATCTATCATTTATGCCTTGTCCATCCACGCTTAAGTCTTCCAATAAAAATTACACCTTTTATGCACAGTTCATTCTGAAATGTTCAAGCTTCAATAAACCAACTGAAATTCTTCAACTAAAAACTAACCACCTCCACACTACTTCCAACTGTAAACTCGCCACGCTTCCAAAATAAATCACACAATCACTCAAATACCACCCAGCACTGAAATAAAATCACTGGAGAAATCTGGTCAATGTATTATTGATCAAATACATATGCCTTTACTCCATGACCTATATTTTATGAAAAGAACACATCTAGCCAACAAGTGCTAAACAAGGTTTGGAAAAAACTGCTTCAACATTAACCCAAAAGGAGAAAGACAAGAGCATGCATTTATTGCCAAGCATGCTTCTTATCAGCCATCCTTCCTAACAATTAAAAAGCAAGTCCTCCGAATTTCCCACATCCTTTCTCTCTGGACGTTTGCCCTTTTCCCCCCAACATCATTTTTATCTCGATTCCGATTCCTTTTTTTCTCTCTCATTGTACTTAGTATCCCATTTCATCGTCACGGATGGATTGAAACAAGGTACATACCCAAATGAGTGTAGCGTTGGGAAACTTTTCACAGGTTAGCCAAATGAGCCGCAGGTTTACAACCACACCTCAACTCGTGATGAAAGGTGCGAGGAAACACCTTGAAATTTGAGACGTCCTGGGCTTAGCGAGGAGACCAGGGTACGCAGTGGCACATATTTGTAACATAGGCTTCGAGGCACCAAAACTTTGGTGAGTGTTTACTTTTTAATTTTTCCAATTGCTATTTTCCTAGAAATATAAAAGTTTTTCAAGTTTGATTTCAATGAGACATAGAACGACAAAATCCACTGACGTCTAAATGTATTGAATTATTTCTTCAACTATTGGCTGAAGTTCTTTTTCCCGTTAAAACAAAACAAACACACAATCTTGTAGGGTATGCGTCTTTTCTCTTTCTGTAGTTTACTAATAAATGAGTTTAGCCTATGATAAGTAGGATGACACTTATTTCAGACTATATTGTTCAAGAAATCATGCTGAACAAAATTATTGCTGGATTTGAATTACTACATGAAAAGTTACACATTTTAGTTTGGAGTAACTTTGACAAACAATCCACCGTTGCAGTCATTTTAGATGACTCGCAAATAAGGGAATAGGCCTACATGTGCTTTTCGACCAGTTTTAAACAAGAACATCTATAACCAGCTTGGGGACTGGGCGCAGCATAACAACCCGAGCCGAAGGCTTTGGGTCAAAAAGTCAAAACAAGTCAAAAATTACACATTTCCAACAATTTTGCTCAACAAGTTTACTTCATGCTTACCCCTCTAGCTTAGATGTTTTGGTATGTGCCTCTCGTGAGTATTACTCAACATTTCCTTATACGGAGATTGGCGCACGCGTGGTGCGTACTGCGCGATGTGGCACAGAACGCAGCGGTTCCGGACTTGTAGTGTGAATTTAGGTTCCTAAAATAGGGACTCATTGCCTAAGTGAAGATTAGGAGTCCAAAAAAAAAAAACCGGAAAATTGTTTAAAACCAGCCAGCTGGTGTTTTATCAACCGTTTACAACCACCCACGTGACGGGCTCTCGACCAATAGGAATGGGTAAACTGTCTTGGGTATTTATGAATGGAAAATTAATACATAAAATATGCCTGTCTCAAACCAAAATCTAATCAGCTCCACTTGAGTTGGGTCGGCACGACTCTGGAACGCCATCCTGGAACGGATCTCAATTACCTTTTCCTCAATACAAAATTACAACTCTCCCTCTCTGCACATTTCACCAGCATAACTTTATTTTCCAAAGCTGAATGCAACTCGTGCAGAAAAAAAAAAAATCTGTACTTCATTAGGCCATCACCGACTTCAGGATATCCCTCGAATATGCACTTTTTCATGTTTTTTTTCTTTAACCCGCGACGTCTTCCCCTACCCCACCTCAAAACTACAATGTCCGATGTTCAACGCAGCAGACGCCACTGAAATGACCGCTCATTGATTAAACCCACACTGCTAGCAGGATATTGTCCTTACAAAGCTGCACTTTGGCTAGGAAATGAAGCTATACCGTCTGAGGTTTTTTGGGGGTCTACGGTTAAACCCAACGCCCGCGGGTCACTCCTCTCAGTCTACACGGTCCTAAGGCTGAAAGCAATTAAATCATTACGTATAGGCTTACACACGAACACCATGCACAGTGGATAAGCCATAGGTATTTCTGGCACAAATTTTGTTGTTCGGATTTCTTTATCCTGCTGAAAAATGTCCAAAGATCTCAAACGCAGCCCCCTGTGTAAAATAACTGAAAAGTGAAAAATATGTAAAGGAACTATTTTCTATAGTTCCTTAATTCTAACTAGCTTAATTAAGGGCAATTCCAGTGTTGTGAAAGGTAGTCTAATGTCCTTTACAGAGCCAATTAACTATGATGTCTAATTAATGATTCAGAGAAAAGATCCAAAACTCCTAGTCTGTAATCTCCTTGACCATTACTAGATGATGGATGTACACAATTTGGAGAAAAAAAAACATTTTCAGGTTTATTTACTGGGCTCTTTAAAGCCCACAACTAAACCTTGGCTCTGCCATAAAATACACAATGCTAGAATTACCCTTAAATAATTACATTCCGAGACACCATGTCATTTGTTGACGACAGCAAAATTTCATGTCAATACAAAATACAATTGCAAAACAGGAGTGTTCTGTATCAACTGATTGAATAGTTACTCATACACAGCCAATGAAGTAGAGTATTTAATATTTTCCTCTTTTTTTTTGGAGGGGGGGGGGAGGGGAGTGGGCGGGTACACTAAACCGTTGCACAAGCCCACCAACATTCAAAGTGTGACGTTGGAATCAGTGGAGAGCCACACACCCTTTATTCGGCTCAAAAGTGTCCACACCAATTAACTGCGCCACAAGCAAGATTACCTCATTCCACTCCGCAATAAACCCAGATAATTGTGTCCTAATGCCCTCAACACACTTGGCCCTTGAAAATAAATCCGGGACTCAGAAGCGGGTTACGAGCCCAGCCAGACCAACAAAAGGAACCGCAGAAAGGCAGGATTGTGTACCCACAGATTAAGGTAAAGACCCTCAAGGGCTTAATATGTTGCTGGTTGCCCTCTCAGTCACTTCAAGAGGGCAAACATTTCTATTCTGTCGAGTCGGCTCCACATAATGCGATAATGTGGCAACACATGAAGAGGTCTGGAGATCAGAGCAAAAGGCGAAGAATCACTTCAAGTTTGTGAACCGCAAACTTACGTGTAAAACAAAGTTTTCAACTTATTGACGTAACACAAAAGGGGTGAAATATTAATTCCTTTCTAAACTGAAAGCAAGCAGTCAGAGAAGAACTTGCAAAAAGAGAGAGTATCTTGAAAAGGGTGAAACCTTCAAATGATAGTGAATTTTTCTTCAAATGTTCTGTTAGCATTGGGTTTATGTTTTTAGCTGCATGTAAAGCACTTTTTTCTGTCCAACTTCCTTCGCCTTTGAATTGTTTGCTGGGTATACCATGTAAAAGTATCAGTCATGCTATAAATTTCAGATCCACTTTTTTTCCTTTTCCTGTTATTTTGGACATGCACAATTTTGTAAAATCTTAATGTACTTTCTTAATGCCCATTCCCCCACTGTTAAAGCAAACTAACTACCCTACAAATGAGACTAGTTTGAATTAAATTTGTAATGATACTGGAGCAGCAAATTAAAAAAACTTCAGAGGCAACAGGGACAGGAAAAATTTCTAAAATGACCCATATATATTCAATTTAAAAAAAAAAGCAAAAAAAGCAAACTATTCCTAACCGAAAATGCATTTTCAAACAGATATGCATCAGTCATCAGGGCGACTTTTCAAGTTGCACTAATCTCGCACCCTGGTCACACTCAACTTACCAGCCGCAAAAAAATATCCGTCGTTCGAGTCAATTTATTCACAATCGCCCTGCTGCAGAGGTGTCAAAACACCTGTACACCCAAGGATGTTCTTTTTCTTCCCTGTAACAATTTCCCTAACAACCATTTTAACCAGTACAACTGATATTATTTCATGCAGTCCAAGCCAAGGTGTTAAAAGACCAATCGACGATTGCATTTGCAGCAACCACCCTTGACTAATGTGGGCAAGTCAAGGCTGGGGCACCGGAGAAAAAGTAGTAAAAATTACCGGAAGTGCTGGTATTTTTTCTTTTTCTTTTTAAAGCTTCACGCTCTGCTAATATTAGTAAAAGGCCGGGGAAGAATATAATCCACATTTAATTAAATCTGCGTTGTGTGAACGCTACGTAAATAGCCTTAGGTGTTAAGATCATTGAATTCAATTTGGAATATGCATTCTGACAGTTTTCGCACATCGTCAACTCTGTGCCGTCATTGAAATATGCACTGTGCAAAGAAAGACACTCAGAAGTTCAATTTATTTACATTTTCCCAAATCACATTTTATCAATAAGCCATTTGCAAGTAACCTATACCCCTTGGGATTTAAATTTGAAAAACATCTGGTACACTGACTTGCTCAGAATGCTTGGCACATTTTAACTTTGAATTCTCCAGACCAAAGACACTGTTGCTAATCACATGATTCGGGTTACGTAAGAGACGCTCAGCACCAATACATTGTTCACAATGGGTGAGAATGGCACAAAGACACCAGACCATGCCGGAGCTCGGGGTTGCTAGCATAATATATGTATAAACTATGTATAAACAAAGCAGGACTACATACATTTTCAGGCCTTTTTTGACAAGATTTTCCCCAAACCTCTCGCTTGGATCACTAGTTTAGAAACATATGTAACCCCCCCCCCCTATTTTTCACAAAATTGAAATGTTCACAAATCCCTCACTTTTGGATCACTAGTTTAGAAACATACGTACCCCCCCCCTCTTTTTTCACAATGTTGAAGTTCCATAAATCCTCCACTGTGTACATGTATGTGGAACTTACAAATACCTCTCACTGGCATTCAAAAAATAAATATGAAGACATTTTGTGGCCTTGGTTCGGCAAGTAAAAAGGCACGAACATCAAGCTGTGATGTGAGATTGTCCCACTGGCCCACAGCGCTGAGTAAATAACCATTAAACACTCTGCCTCCGACTGATATAATTCAAGTCTAAATGAAAACAAACACCCAACAACTATAACCATAACATGACCTTTTGCTTTCTAATTTTCTTGATAGCTGAAGAAAAACAATCCTGAGGGTACAAGTGAGTGACTTGATGAGAAATTAATAGCGCCAGAAGCTTTTAGCCGAAAAAAGTAGTAATTTAGGTTTATACAAAGACTTACAGAGAAAGAAAGTTCAAGGAGAAAAAAAAATTCCTTTTTTTAGTACTCCTCAGAATTTTTTTTAAAAAGGCTTCCAAAATACATGCGATGTATTTCCACAACATTTTTGAAATCATCTAAAAAATTCCTTAACTAATTCTCCAAAATGCTCCTGCAACTGTTATTGTGGCTCCTATTTTTCCCATATCATGGTTTACCAGTTTTTCATTTTGAGCTACATTATATAAGTTCTTTGAGGGTGGTGAGGGTGGGGGGTAAGACTACGGAATATCCCTTGCACAGCAAGGTTGTGAGCAGATTCGGCGATTAATTATGCAAAACAAGACTGCGTCTTGACCAGTCAATGGATTTTGTCAAACTTTCAAACAATAGAATTCCCCCCTCAAAAAGTCTGAGGGGAGGTAGGTAAAAAAGGGAAAAACGGCCTGGAGGGAAGGGGGACATCCCCTCTGTAGCCCCCACCCCCACACCCTTGTTACACCAGTGTACTTTTATTTTTTAATAAACTGAATAAACTGAACATACATGTGAAGCTAGTGTACGTGTAGGCCCTCTCATGAAAGGTGAGGGTACTTTCAGCTATGGGGTCATGACGTTGAATGATCCAGTTCCATTCTCATAATAATAATAATAATGAGAAAATCCAATGTCGTTATTTTATTTTCTCCTCACAACAAAAAGGGAACCTGTCATGTTCGTCCCGCGTCCCTTTGCCCTGTTTATCCTGACAGCGGGTCAATAATAAATGTTTTCCCCGTCCCTCCCTGGGACGTTGGTTGAAAGGAAAAATCGGAGTTGGAAAATGGGGCGTCGGTGGGTGCCAGGTGGGTGCCAATTTGACGGAGCAGCGGGGAGGGGGAAATGTGGAAGGACCCAACTGTCAGAGTCAATTTCGCAAAAAGGAAAATCATCTCTGCCAAGCTCACTTCAGAAGCAAGGGGTGAGAACTAAGAAGGGAGCTCCTTTTTTCTGAAATGAATGACATTTTAAAGGTACAAATGTACATAGGATCATTTACACTTGTCGTAATTTCATGAAATGGGCCAATTATTAAAGGGCTATTAATTTACAGCAGATATTGTTCCACTGAGCAGTTCAATGTATTGGGCTCGCTCAGTGACGGCCACCTCTGTAGGAGAACTGCAACTGCGTATTTTACGCAATCAAGCACGCATTGCGCAGTGTTGAAAATGTTCCAAACAAGCGCGCTTGTTGCTCGAAATGTGTTCGAAATACGACGCAGCCGATGCGCGTTATGCAAGTTGACGCTCAAAATGCTGATGCATGTGGATGGTCTGTAGGAAATAACGACATTTGAACGAGACCTATTGTGTCCGTTAATGCTGAAAAAAAAATATGAAGAAAACAAATGCTGGTCATTTTCAACCATCAAAGCGCACTGCTCAGGGAATCTGTCGTTCATAGAACCCATAGGTAGCAGGGAGTGCCCAAGTGCCTACTCTGTCATGTGAAAGTAATACAGTCATACATATACCTAGCATACCCCAGCGTACGCATGAAGCCAACAGCTGGCTTGCAGCAGAAAACCAGTTGTTCTCAGCGATGGTTATCCTTCACCCATCATTACTACTGATACAAAATTCCTCTTTCTTGGAAATGACAGCATACCAGGTGCAACAATTTCACAGGATGTTTCATGCTATTATTTACTAACAATCAAGTGGGCTTTTTCATATTTTGGCAGTTTTGTTTTTGAGTGTTTGCAAATGATACTAAGTGCCTTTAATGGCAATTTCTTTGACTTTCCCACGGTTCTCTCTAAAAACAAAGGTTCTTAAAAAAAGAAAGAATTGGCTATCTTCCAAAATGTGGTCTGGAACTTTGCCCAATTTTGAAAAGCAACCGTAGAAGCCGGTTAAAGTTCATTCAAGATGAACACAGATAGGCCAACACGTATTCCATCAAGTAAATTCAGTACATTCACATTCCTTTTCATACATTCATGATGGTTCTGATAATCCTATGAACTCCCATCTCAATATGCCAGGTGATACAGCTGCATTGTGGTTCTTGGCTCCGGAGTTGAATCAATCAAGTTGCTTATACACCCAGAAGTTAAAGGCGTTGCATATTTCTAAGTCATACGTCTTGATTTCCTTCCAATACATTCAGCAATCTAACCTTTCACGTGCAGATGACAAGTGTACATACTGCACATGTTTACGACTATCCAGAACAGCTGAAACGAAATTAATTTTAGACATTCCTTCCCCCCCCCCCACACACATTATTTTAAACTTCATTTTCGGTATGAGGACACATGTCTTCACGAGTCCTGAACTTCCAAAACGGGTTCAATCAGACACTAGCTTGGTGAGAAAAGAAAATAAAATCCAGAATGTCACCATTTTTTTCTCAGAGTAAAAATGTGGCCCTCAAATACTAACTCTTTTGAATTTACTGCAAGAGAAAATAATGGAACTGTAATTGTATTAACTTAACCTGTACGTCACCTTCAAAAGAAAGCAAATTAACTACGTACAGCGTGCTCACAACTGGGCTGAGGAGAGTTAGCCATAACTTAAAGAAACAGCCACAGGGAATACAAACAACCTAGGCACACACCCTTCAAGGCTAGTGATAATTCGCTCATAAAAATACAAACACAGGCAAAAGTGATATTTGCCCAAGAATATCAGCTTGATACGATATGGCCTACAGGAGTTGTTCTAAAAGGTTACTGCCCGACTAACAATTTCTGTGAAACACAACACAGAAAAACTCTAAATGCGGGGGGGAAGGTAACTGGTGTATAGCTACAATCACCTCCAGTCAAGCCATGGCTATATCAAATTAACCCTCCTGCTATTTAAACAGTCACAGACAGTCAAAAGTTCCATCCACTTCCCCTGCTATACTTTTAACACAGGCTAGTCACCAGCAGTCAGATCATATTCAAGCAAACTGTGACTAGTCAAACTCAGTCAACAGACCATGAACAGACAAAGCAGGCAAGTTGTGGACACAAATGGCTTATCAATCACTCACAGTCAAAGTAAAGCTGTATCAAGTTACATAAACAGTCACAGCCAGTCAATCCTGCTTTAAGTATATGCTGGGAATTCTTAACAGCTGAAAACAGTCACTTGGTTGATTTTGACTGAAAAGACTACTTGGCTCAGAAGGTATGTTTGCATAGGAAGGTTAACAAGGGAATTCTCAAGTTCTGGTAAAAATAGTCACTTGATTGATTTTGACTGCTGTGATGGCATAGCTGAATTTGACAGCCAGAGAGGGAGGCCATTAAATTATAATATACTGGTGTCATTTTCTTTAAAAAAATCATTTAAATATTTGATGGTTTTATTTAATTATGTTCATGACATTTACTGTTCAGCTTTTTGTAATACAGCATTTAAAAATGCTGCTTGTTACAATTTTAATTAACCAGACTAAATAAATAGGTCTATCTAAATAAACATGTACACTACACTTTGAAGTACTCAGAACATGTTTGTGCAAACACAGAGCCTCAAATCCCTTGAAGGAATTTACAGGAGAAATCATTCTGTGATCATTCTTGGGTCAAAGTTCTAGGGCTTTTTGATTTGAGGGGTCAATGGACCAATTTGTGCACTAATGGGTCACCAGGGGCCTTGATCTTAAACCCCTCGGGAGGCCCCATCAGGTAAACTGCTTGTACAAAAACAAGGGTCACAGCACGACATTAAGGAGGACAGAGAGAGGCAATTATGGTGATCAACACGCCTGCTAAGGAGTAATGGAACTGACCATAGAAAATAGGAGAATTGGCCTAATTACTTGACCTGAGGGTGAAATTGAAGTCGCACAGTGGATATTTCCAACCGTGTAGCGTTATTTGTTTGGACAAAAATGAACGTATTCAGTCTATTTTCCTGCGCATTCTAACTTTGTTAAAAACATTTGACTACACCTTAGGCCAAATAAAAAAAAGAACGTTTAGCGTCTTTTGCAAGATGACTTCATACAAATATGTTTACATGTATCTCATAAGGGCTGTTCAAGTGAATAACTTAAGAACACAAGTTACTGAAATTGTGACTTTAACCAATAAGATATGGCCAAATTTCTCCAAGTTTTAGACAAACAAGTACATTACAACATGTGCTAATGATGAAGTGAAAGTTTCAGCATGAGTTTGGCAAAGCAATCATAAAAGCTAGGTTTGTTTTTCATCAGTGCATGGTTTTACTAATTTTACTAACAAATACAATTTCAACGGTTTTAAATAGGAAAAAACATTGCTTGCTGACTGTCTTCATGTACACTGCGACACGGCTCATCTCAGTTAAAAGTTTGCTGAAATATATATGAACATTGCTGGCCCTATAACTTATAAGCCCCTCCAATTAACAGCATGCACACGATGCAGCATGTTTTCTTCTCCGGCAAATTAAGGGTCGGCACGCCATGCACTTTTTTCCACAAAGTCAAGGACAAGCGTGACACACACGGCTCCACCCAGCCCCGCCTCCTTGCCCCGACTACCTCCCCTTTACTTCTTTTTCTTCCAATTCACATTGCCATCAAGTGATAACAAGTAGCCATTCTTTTTGGAAGCCTGGGGGAGGGGGGAAGAGGAGGGAGGGGATGTCAGGTACTAGTCCAAGACCACAGGTGTTTGAAATCCACCTGCGGGATTGAATCAGCTTCAAGTGTCCAATCTCCAGGATGCATGCCGACTAGAACCCGTACTCTGCCAAAACAGGATGTCATTCAAAGGTGTCCGGTTCCAACTATCTGCTTATCTAGTGCCCCCAAGAGAAAAATAAAGCAGGGGGGGGGGGGTTGGCAGTGATTGAGAGAAGGGAGGGGGAAGGGGATCTCATCATTTCCTCAGAACTTTGGGGCTCAGAAATATTTTCGTACTTGAATTCAACCACACGAACTTGAATTTTGGGATAATCACTCAATCCCCAAGATTATATCAAAGTGTACAGGTAGGTGAACCAGGCTCCTTTTCCCCTGCATGTACCTTTCCTTGAAGCACTTCTTTGGTATAGTTTTTATGAGAATGAAATTGAAGAATGATTATTTATGCAATCAAGCGTTCAGATTTTCAAAACTGACAAGAAATTCAATAAAAAATGCAAAATATTAATATTTGACTTTTGGCTGTTTGGGGGAGTATGGCCAAGCGGTGAGGGTTCGTGACTCATGATCAGAGGGTCAGGGGTTCGAATCCAGCTGTTGGTCACATGTTGTGTCCTTGGGCAAGCCACTTCACCCCCGCTTGCCTCTCTGCACCCATGAGTATAAGTGGGTACCGGCATTAGCTGGGGAGTAACCTGTGATGGACTAGCATCCCAGTTTTATGCTACTGAAACCGGCCTGATGGGCACGCTGGCCACATTGGCTCATGACAGACTTTGCTTAACTTACTTTTGACTGTTTTTAAGTTCCATGAACAATTTTGTTTTAGGGTGTTTTTTTTTTCTCGAACGTTATTAAAATGAAATGTCCCAATCTTCTCCATCAGAAAATCCAACATGGGAACAAAAAAATGTAATATTGAAAACCATGCAGTGAATGAAAAGGCTCCCCTATTCTACAGGCACACACCAATGTACTGTCAAACAAGGCCGCCTTGAAATTCAATTGAAATAAAATGTTAGACATTATGTAACAGAATGCGTTATCTCAAAAACTGTCGCAATTTCCTTTTGTCAGATATCGCATTGGTTTCATTAACGAGAAATGACGTTGATGGTCGTTGCCTTTGGCAAATCACAACATCGGAATCAATTCTGTGGGTGATCGTTCACAAGAAAATTGATAACTGGGCAATTTTATCTGGTGGCCCACAGCTGTCATAGTCAACGGTTCTCATAATCTGTGCGATAATAATTCTTTTCTTTCGTCACCGGTAACATAATTGACAGTCTAGTCTGTAACAAACCGTAACAAACCGAGGGCACAAAGGCTTGAGGGGATCATTTCAAGACACCCGAATTAATCTCGAAGAATATTTATTAGCAGGATAAGCACTAGCCAGCACAAGGGATTCCGGTGAAATATCGATCAGATGGCGAATGTGACAAAATAAAAACCCCTCGGAAAAGCTGCGACCCACTAAACAATGATTGATTGCTCGGGTAGTTCCCTTTTCTTGAATCAGCTCAGCTGGTCCACAAATGTAGATTTCAACTCATATAGGAAAGCACGACTCGCAGCTACGGGCATCAATCGATGGGGGAGGGGGGGGGGGAGACAAGCTCCCCCCGCCCACCTTTTAAAGTAGGGGGGGGATATCATATCGTTTGTCCCCCCCCCCCCCCACACTTTTTTCGTCCCCGAATAAAAAGTGTAGCCTACTTTAGTAATATAACCTTAACGCAGCAAAATACATAACACTTTTACATGTATACATGTATTTTGTACAAGATACTGAAAGTGCATGTAATACTGCCACGACATGCTCCGGTCATTTCCTCCTCGTTATAACAATTTCCACCGCGTATTGACACTCCACCACAATCCGTCCAGTGACCAGTTCAATAAGGAACCACTTTTGTTTGTCCCTTGCTGGAGGTACCCTGGGGCAAAGGATATTCTGGAGCCCCTGGCCTAGGGGCTTAAAACAGTCTTGGACGGTTACTGGCCTAATTTCTAGGTAACATGAACTGCTATTTATCTGAACTCGGGTGTACATGTACATGTACATGTAGGTTATACAATTTGTACAGTTCAAGTGTTGCGAAAGAGGTATGAGCTACATCATCTACTTTTACTTTCACAGGCTAACATTTACTTGATTCAAGATTTCAGGATGAGATTTTCTTTGTCACATATGTTTGGACTTCAAATGCCAGTATCTTTGTGTGCTTTTTAACAATCAGTTGCGCTAAAATTGTAAGTTAATTAACTAACCCCCTTGAATTTAAAAGGAACCTTCCTCGCTCTTGCAAAATCCAACACCATGTGGTAAACTCTATACCCAAAGTATTGGACTCTGATTATGGTGGTATGCCTAGTAAATCTGTTTACTAGTACTGTACTCACTCCAACAGATTCCAATAAAACATACAATTGGATTTTGATGGGTTGGGGTTGTTGATTCCAATAAAACATACAATTGCATTTTGATGGGTTGGGGTTGTTAGGGTTACAGCACTGCATTAATTAGTGGAATTTAGTGGACACCAAGTCTTTCCCTGGCTTAAAAATAAATGGTGAATAAATGTTGTTTAACAGGCAAATAAGCTGCTACTTTTGTAGGCGTTCACATCAGCATACACTGTAGGTAATTTAAACAACTATGAAAACACTATCAAATAACACTCATACACTCTAATATCTTATCATTTACACAATATTCAATATCATTAATATACACTTTTTACGCTCAAGTTTCTGACACCTCTCTCTAAAGGTATGGGCATTTTTTTCCACAGCCGTGACTGTGATGAGTTGGATGAAATACCGTCAACCAACTCCCAAACGACGTTCGCCACAAGGGAGACCATCATTACTCAATTTAAAGAGCCATCTCGTTACTTTGATGACTTTCATCGCGCTGATGTGTCCATTCATCACAGAGGCTACGCCATCATTTTGGCTCATAATTTCATGCCACTTCGGCCAACTGTTCCAATAGCTCAGAGTCTATCTCCCACAATCAGATGGTACAAGCTTTTAAAATTAGGGAGGGGGGGGGGGAAGGTGAATGAATCTAGGGGATATATTGAGGCCAACAGGCTGGCCCAGAAGAGATTCATGGAATGTGAACATTTTCAGTCAGGCAAATGGCATCTCAGTAATCCAAGAGACCATGTATTGTTATTTTGCACTTATTCAGGATGACAAATTAGAAATTAGAGTAGACGTACAGGACAGAGCTACAGGGACTTAAGGTAGTCACCAACAACAGCTGCTAAAGCATCATCCCTGACAACTTAACCCATCACACAAAACGTTTCAATAGGTCATCTTGCCAGATGTGTTGCAGTTTCTGTCAGAAGTTCTCAAGACCGATAAATGAGATTAAACCTTTACGACTAGAAGTTGTCAACTTCTGATGACCATGTTTGTTATTCACTTTACGTTTGTTAACTTTACGATACAATACAGAGGGGGGGGGGGGAACTGTAAGAGTGACGAAAGAGCTGAGGTTAATTCTTTATATTAAAAACTTTCATTTAATTTATTTGGGGGGGGGGAATAACAGCTAACTCTGTTATTTCCAGAGAATGAATACAAAGTGAAACTTCACTCTATTTGAGAGTAAATTCACTCAATCCCACTGAAACTATATAAGGACAAGCCGATTAAACCTCCTGCTACATGTATTTAAACAGTGACAGGTAGTCAAAATGTCCATACATCCACTACCCCTGCTAGTCACCAGCAGTCAGATCATACATGTATGTCAAGCAAGCACTGTGACTAGTCAAACTCAGTCAACAGACCATGAACAGACAAAGCAGGCAAGTTGTGGGCACAGCTGGTCTATCAATTACCCACAGCCAAAGCAAAGCAGTATGGAGTTACATAAACAGTCACAGCCAGTCAATCCTGCTTAGGCTGGGAATTCTTAACTGTTGTGAAAACAGTCACTTGATTGATTTTGACTGAAAGGACTACTTGGCACAAAAATGTATGTTCGCAAAGGAGGTTTAATAGTGAAAATCATTCACTCAAATAAATTGAGTTTTCACTCCTGTTTCCACTTACATGTAAGTCTTTTTTTTCCTCGAAAGTGTTTCTATAAAAAATTAGTGTCATTCTAAATTGCCAGGAAATATTGACAAACGAGATACAAATGTTTGAGAAAGAGTGTGCTAAAGCAGTACGAAACATGCACGTGCACATGCAACCATGACCAAAAAGTATACTGCTTCCGTGTGACATGTGACCCGACTTGTCAAAATGTATGATTGATGTATTCTCAAACTATATAAAATCAAAACAACAATTAATCAGTGACGAATGACAGCTTGGGACATGTTTTTTTTTTGCAAGTATCTTAAAGTAATAGAGTAATATAGTATAAAGTCAAGGCTATTGGAACACCTCGTGCAGGCATGGCCACTTTCCTAATGCGGCCCCAGGGATGGTTTTTGTCTGGGTTGCAATTTTCGCAGATTGCCACCTAGTCAACTTGGCCTACGGGGACTCTGTACTGCTCCAGTTTTTTTTTCAGTCTTCTAACATTCAAAAACATGAATGTGTGTACACGATTTATGGATTTTTGTAACATTCATGTAACAAGTGCACAACATGATTAGTTTTGTGTACAATGTATTTCATGGTACACATTGTCAGTAGCGGATCCCGACTATTTTTCGGAATTTTTTTCAATTTTTTTTAGGAGGTGCGTCTTGTTTTTTTTTCACCTGTTTAAAGGGTACATGAAAGGAAATTTTCTTTTGAACATATTTTGTGCAACTTTCTACTTCTCTTAAATGTATGAAACTATTGGACATGCCCTTTTTGGTTAATTTTACTAAAAAGTGCACTTCTTTAAACGTTAAACATGTCCCACGCTCATTCCAGACAACTGAGGGTGGTGTTGCTGCGATGTCATTTTGGGAAGACACTGTTCAGTACTGGGTGTTTTCTGTTTAAATTGTGAACCCAAATATTCATTGAAAACGTTTGTGAGAAAACTTTGCTCACTGGCTTAGTGTAGTTGCCATGTAATGACACAACAATGAAAAGTTATGACAGCAAAATTTCCAAAATTCTGGCAGCATTTGGTGCTGAAATAGCTGTATCATTGAGCTTCCTGCCTGAAATGACATCACACTTTTGCTCATGAATATGGACATTCGCATTAGCATAAAAATAAGAAAGGCACCAAAATACCCTCGAAAATGGCAAAACAAAAATTTAAAATAAGGTTAAATGGGATACAAAAGGTGCGTTTTTAAGGACTGTATTAAAACATTACACTGCACGAGCCCTTTAATCACTTCAGAGACAGAATTTTCATCCGGCCCCATGAGCAAATACATCTCCCGCTTGTACGTTACAGTTTCGCCTCCATTTTGGGTGCTAGAGTGGGGTCAAAGTGCTTCATTCTTTCCTGAAGATATTACAGAAAAATTTTAATACAATATGCACAGTTGCTGCAAACAAAAGTCACTTACCATTTATTTTATCTCAGATAACCATTTGCAAACTGTAACATTCAAGATATTCACTTCAGTCCCAATTTACCCTAAAGCAGATATCACTACTTCATTATCGCCCCAGCGCGCCTACCAAATTACCCATTATTGAAACACATGGACCAGAGCCCAACAGTTCCCCTCGACTAATATCAACATCATCGGTGTCGCTTTCCCCCAGACTGAACTGTATCAAGTTCACATCTGAACTGCCTGGAGAATTCCATAGCGGCTAAAGACCAAAGGTATTAAACTACACAATGACAACGGTTTCAGGTTGCAAGAAGTTAAAAGAGTTTGTGGAAATTGAGAAGAAAACGGAAGCTTTTTCTATACAAGGGATGTGGAAATGTTACATCAGGAATAACCGGACTGCCAGGAGTTTACTGAAGTTCATTTGGTTTGATATTTTTTTCAGAGGGGGGGTGGGGGGAATAAAGATTCTATACATGTCAGGTAAGTTGTAGCTGATAGACTTTGCTGTGGATAACTTGGCGCCAAACCTATATTGGTTACAATACACGGCAATTAGACCGTAGCTGATTTTCTTCAATAATTTTGGGGGGGGGGGGGAACCGTAGGGTACCAAAACATTTTTTAGTGTGTTTTTAATCTGACATTTCTGCCATTTCTACGTGTCTTGCAGTGTTTCCATTGAAATTACCGACACAGGTTCTCAGAGCGCGCTCTCACGGCAAAATTAGCATCAGGAAGTATATTACCGCTCACAGCAAAATATCCACTGCATGTGTGCATGACATTTTGCGGTAATCATGTAGTTTAGGACATCTCTAATGTTTTACAAGTTCATAAATCAAAACCCTGGTCTCTTTCCACAAAATTAAGCTAGCTGTCATTGAACATGGTAACGTTATCGAACTATTTAGAAGATGATTAAAGAATGTTACATCCCGACACTACTTTTTCATCACATATTATCTCAAAGTCAAAGAAGGTCAGTCATTACAAAAATTGTTGAAAAAGGCATGAATGTGGGACTGAGAAACGTTTCCAATTTTGTTAGAAAATACTTTGAAAATACATGCAACTCTCCACAGACTTTGTACACCACCAAAGAAGTGGCGTTAACCGTCTGGATGTGGATACGACATTTGTTCAGTCCTGGAACATAAAACATAAACAATACAATAAAAAACTTAGCCAATATTTGAATAAAATAAGGTGGAATGAGAACATGCGTGACTTACCGAAGAGTGACTGCGATTAACAAATCCTCCTTTCAATAGTAGGTGTAAAATTGGGTCGAAATAAGCAGCTTTAATTTGAGGAATCGAGGAAAGTTCGGTGGAGTCATCACTTCCACAAGATCCGGATCCGGCCTGAGAACAATCATGTCGTCTTCACACAAGCATTTCCAGCTAAATTTCTAGCTGGATGGATGCTCGACAACAGGACACTATACTCTTTTCTTTTTTTTTAACTTCCATATACCGCACAATGGCTGTAAAAATTATCTAATGTCAAGAAATGTTGTCAATGACAGTTTTCGTAATTATTTCGCGAACTAACCTGTCAAAAAGGCACGTGCGTCACGAAAGAAATTAAATGTCCAGCGTACTATTCCAAATAACAAGGGTGAATTTCTAATAGTTCCTTCCAAAAAAAGAGGGGAAATAAACGAAGATTTACTCTGATAAATGAAAACATTTACCTCCTTTTCAATATAAGGCCAAAAAAAAAAAGTCTCCGGTTTCTGGTATGGAGCTTGTCCAAAAAGTGGTGCGGCGACGCGGCTTTTTTTTTTTTTTTACCCGACTTTTTTGCTTCAAATTTGCTTCAAATGTCGGCTGATGACTGCAAATGGTGCCCGACTAAACTTAGTGCAAATATATGGGAGTCCAGAGAGGCCACATAAAGCTTATTCTCGATCATAACCCCATCTAAAAACACGTTTAAATTGCGCAGCAGCAGAATTCCAGTCAAACCAGTGAGTTTGGCGGTTTTGAGACATCATCTTTCATTGAAAAAAAAACTTTTTCATTTTGCCGACGCGCATGGCTACGGCGACGCGCGCGCATACCAGAAACCGGAGACTTTTTTTTTTTGGCCTAAGCTACTTTGTGGGAATTTTTATTAAACCGAAACGGTACCTCGAATGGTCTTTTATAGTGATGTTAAATGAATAATTTTGAAACCACCCCTCGAAGTGGAATAGTCCAACATTGAAACTTTCTGACAAAGGTGGCGCACTCACTCTTAACTGAATTAGCTCCCCGGCGGCCCCGTCATCGCACATTTCTCACTTGTCCGTTTTAAGAGGAAATTTGCGTCATGATGAGTGGTGGCGGATCCGGGGTACGCATGAACGAGTTAGAACAGTCCAAATGCAGTACCCAGCGTTTCTTGATAAATTGACTCATAGTGGGGTAGGGTGCCTACAACCACATTTTACGGAGCTGACTGCGTTTTCCGAGAATTTTATTGCGCTAAACAAAAGGGGTTTCTGTTGAGGGAGGTGTGGGGGACGTTCAATTGAATGGCCAATAACCGAGCTCATAAGCTTAAAATGAAGGAATTATATAGTTCACTTTAGTGGAGGTAACCATGATTATAGGCAGGTTTACCGAACATACAAATTTACTTCAAAGTGAATCCCACTTTTTCTTTTAACACCTCCCCCCAAATGTATTCTTTAACAGCCCCTTCTACTGGTCAACTAAGGGCCTTACCCTAATAATTTGGTTTGGACAACAAACGGGAGATGCAAATAAACAAGACAAGCATTTTGGTCAATTTGTTGTGGGTGGGAAATAGTTTGATGGGTGATCACACTTTTACACATGCACCTAAAGTTGACCTTTTCTAATAATGAATTCTTGGAATACAATAATTTCAACAACTTCTATTTCTAATCTTACCCCTCCAACTTCAGTATTCACACTTTCAGTTACGAATATTAAAGCCACACAGAAATCCAGTTTCCTTTTCTATCACAAAATGGGCTTTATTTACTTGAAGTTATTGTGTACATGAAATAAATGCACGTATGCGTCCATTGCTATGATATACCACATCTGTGAAAACATTGACTTGGGCTTCTTTTTCAAGGGCTTGTCCAGGTAGCCAATTCGGAAGTGTGCAGTGAAGGTATGCTGCACGTTGCATCCGTGGACAGTTTTTTCCCAATGAACGGGGATTTTCAAGCAGCGCTAACAGTCCCACAATGCAGCGACACATCAACCTTCACAAGTTCATATTCTGTTCTGACAGCTATCAGTAAAAGTGTCTATGACACTGAGCCTATGCCAGTCGCCAACACTTCACAGGTGTCCGCCTGGTATGTTTAGCCATGTTGCTAACAGCAAAATTGGAGCCAGTCACCAGGCCAGCTGCACTTCTGGCTCGCGCCTACGCACAAAATCCGCACCTGTTCAGGGTGAGACACTTGCAAACTGTCCAAAATTTTTTTTTTGCTGGGACAGCTTTCTTTTCTTTTCTTCGGCCCGCGTTTTCGTCAAAATACTCCCATGTGGCCACTTATCACGGCACAGACGTTATGTGTTGATGCTGTACGACCCAGACACAAAATACGTCACTTGAACCGGGTGGTCTTGAAAAAAATAAAAAGTTGGCGACAATGGGGTTGCGAATTTGTTACAAACGTGCACATATTTGAAAAGCGGGAGTTGTGTATCACTGACATTTTCAGAGCATTCCACAAGAAACATTGTTGCGAAGGCCGTAGGCGTCATTTAATGAACATATGGTACACGCGTCAATGGTTGGTCACAATATGAGCACGAACTTGAATGAACTTTGATGACATCATGGTTTGCAAAAGCCAGCCAATGACTGCACAGTAAAAGGCTTCCTAACAAACACATTCCATGGAAAAGCCAGTGGCTAAATTTGGCTTGGGGATATAGCAACCCCCCCCAAAAAAAGATACCCCCAAAAACTAAACATTTCAGAAAATTGCAATCCCAGTTAATGCCAATTGAGTTCTCAATACAAAGACACTTATTTTATTCCGACAGCAGGATTTCTTTAAATAATACGGAGTAATACTATGGGATACTATTTACACAAATGCATTGTTTAGCGTTGAACCAAAGTGTAGAAAAAGACTTGGAGACTTGAGTAGAAAATGTGGGACATTTTACCAACCAAGAACAAATACTAAAAAGTAACCGACTAGTGTTGTTTTACCCTTTTTGTTTTTGTTTTTTTAAAGATCATTTCTTAATTTTAACCGAGCAGGGACCAAAAAATTGAGGTTTTTACATCTATTTAAAGATAAAGACACAATAAACTTTATTTACATGAAGAAATCAAATAACACACCCCCCCCCCAAAAAAAAAACTAGAACATAGGAAACAAAACAACATTTAAGGAAAACAAACTTGCTTCCAATATAAATATGATGCAAGGGTTCTGGCCTTTGATACCACAAATGTTTGGAAGCAGGGATTAGCAAGCATACCCCAAGCCAATCAGGCCCAAGTTAACTCACAAGCTATTCATTAAACTGCGACAAAGGCATTGCTCTGTTATTGTCCATCACATGGTATTTGTGACTGGACTTGTGAATTTTTTTTTACGACCAGACTTGTGATTCCATTATAAGCACATCGATAACAGCACTGCTAATCACTGATGAGGTTGGCCCGTTCCATTAGGAGGCGGGGGATGCTGTACTGGGAGGGGACTGGTTACTCGCCGACTGGTTGCTCAGGCCCTCGCTGCCCATACTCTCCGGCCGACTCTCGGCAAGGCTGCCCGCACCGTCTGTGGAGGAACCAGAATAACGATGCTTAAAACTTTTAACTAGGTTTAACTGTACAATGCACAATATCAACAGACCCTTTGCAAAGAGCGCCCTCACGGAGTGCAGGTCTTGGTTTCTCCGTGAGGGCGCTCCATATGTAACCACCACTCTATAACCTAGGAGTGAGTTTGGGCCATTAGTCGAGTAGTGGTTGATTTGTGACGCGACCTACGCCTGCGCACTAATAGCGACGCGCGAACGCCTCTAGTCAAAACGACGGTCAAAAGTCCTGGTCCCCCGTTGTGCTTTATGATACCCGCGGCTATGGGTAACCAGCTATGTAACCGTGCCCAGGCTCCAGTTCCAAATAGTTGGCTAGAGTAGTCCAACCGTCCTTCATCCGAGCGAAGTTAGTCGAACTATGGTTAACTATAGTTCGCGACCGGACTTGCTCATAGGTGCTGTTGATCGCTAAACTCCATGGAGTACCGAAGTGTGACATCATTTAGAATCAGAAAGTGTAGCGCAAACGAATGGCTTATGCGCGCATCTTGGTTCACAGGCTGAATCACGCAATGTCTTACACATTTTAAGCGCGTAACGTATTCACTTCGGTACTCCATTGAAGAGTCACTGAACAGTTTAAACTGTTGACCCAGGTGCAACGCTTCTCTGAGTATACACCAGGGCAAAATGAAAAGAGCTCGTATGGACCGTGGTGATAAGCAACCCACAATGCCGATACATGTAGCAAATAGCTTGTAACAAGAACCCTTGAATAAGGCAGTGCTTACAAATGACCTGCCAAACATCACATTTTATTGGATGTACACTATCCGTGGTTCTGCAAATGTCCCAAATCTTTGATGATCCATTGGCTGAGTTTTCGGCCGAAGCCAAATTTATCATTTTTTATCTCACAATTCCTGACAGTAACATTATTCTGTCCGCCCTCGATTTAAAACGTTTATTGCAAAAGGCTTACAAATATTCCCGCTTCTTTTGACACAAAAACTCCAAAGTTCAATTCTGAACTTAAGTGCCTTCAACTTGGCTTCAATTTTTCCAACAGGCACGTAGACTAAAAACTTATTGTTGAACCAAACCGATTTTTGCCTTTCATTGACATTTTTACTCACGTAGCACAAACATTCATCTTATCGAAGATTACTCTGTCAAACCATGACAAAAGCCAACACATGTTTTTCCCCCAAAAAAGTACACAACACCTTGGGCCCCAAACTACAAATTTCCGTTAAAAAAAGAAAGAAATCTTATTCTTGATGTACCAAAGTGGGTTGAAGTATTCCCACGGGGGAAACCAGAGAAGTCCCTAATCCTGGGCTCAAAAAATGACACATTTGTAGCGACACCTGCGAGAGGGAAATCCCGCCAGGGATCCAACTCGGGAATGCACAGAATTCTCAAAACCCAATTATTCATCCCCGATACTTTGACTGCCTCCCGAAAAATACAGACAGGGTTAAAAAAAAAAAGAAGTGCATGTGACTTATTCAAAAGGAAAAATATCAAGCTAAGGCCAAAAAAAAAAAGTCTCCGGTTTCTTGTATGCGCGCGCGTCGCCGTAGCCATGCGGGTCGGCAAAATGAAAAAGGTTTTTTTTCAATGAAAGATGATGTCTCAAAACCGCCAAACTCACTGGTTTGACTGGAATCCTGCTGCTGCACAATTTTAACGTGTTTTTAGATGGGGTTATGATCGAGAATAAGCTTTATGTGGCCTCTCTGGACTCCCATGTATTTGCACTAAGTTTAGTCGGGCACCATTTACAGTCATCAGCCGACATTTGAAGCAAAAAAGTCAGGTAAAAAAAAAAAAAAAAGCCGCGTCGCCGCACCACTTTTTGGACAAGCTCCATACCAGAAACCGGAGACTTTTTTTTTTTGGCCTAAGAATGATTGTTTCGCCCGAGGCAGAGACGTCAGAGACATCAATGCCTTTTTTTTCCAGCTGCCCGGTGTACTTTTTTCCTTTCTTAAAGTTTGGCAGGTATGTTTGCAAATTACCCTCTTTTGTTGGTTTAATTTCTTTGTGTGCGACTGCAGTCACCGGTTTTACTACACCGCTTGTATTTTATTTTGCGTTTATTGCCTAAATGTATCCATACAACCGCAACCGAGACGTCAACAATTGACAATAAGCTGTCTGCGGTACACTAAGATATGACCATGGAAAGTAACATTTTTCTTTGAAAAAAGTTATTACTTTTGTTCCCTCTGGGCACAAAGCAATTTCCTGTTCCCATTTTTTTTTTTTTTATTTACATCGGTAAATGTTTGCAGTATGACCGAGTTTCACGGAATATTATTAATGGTGGAAGGTTTAACTAACATTTTGAATAAATGTGAATAATGTACTCTGTGAGGAACATGCTGATGAATTTTTTTTTTTTTTTTTTTTACAATTGGCTGGATAATGTTCATGGTAGACTAAACATCGCAAAAATAAAAGTCCACACTCATTGGAGGGGTCATAATTTTGAATCTGATCGTCTTATGATAACGTCATTTATATAGACCTTTGGGGAATGTTGTTAGCTACATTTTGATACCATGTTTGCTACAAAAGACTGTAAATCATCCAACATTGACAACGGTTTATGAAAAATGATGCAGTTTTGAAAAGTTGCAAATTTAAAGAGTACGCCAGTGGAAATTGCTGTGTGACAATGTCACACTGCCCAAAACTGTCCAATACTGACCGCACAGTGCTTGCATGCATGGAGCATTTGAATTGTATTACCCGCGCTTTGTGTAGGCTGCTTTATGTAGGCTGCTTTATGTAGGCTGGGAGCTCTAACCTGTTGAAAACAGTCACTTGATTGATTTTAACTGAAAGGACCACTTTGCACAGTTTGCGTAGGAGGGTTATCAGGCATGTGAGCAGGTACTGGGAATAAATGAGGAGGAAAATGTTAAGTTCAAGGTATCGCGATCCAGGTCAAACATCCAGCAGGGGTCAAGAAGACCCCCCACCCCCCAACCCCCCTCCCCCTACTTAGCAAATTCCTCCACTTAGTGGCTACATGACATTAGGCTGGGCCATAAGGATCAGTATGAATAGAGATAGATGACGCAGACGTCTGACCTTGACTGTTGGAATCTTGCAGTGGGCTCTGGGTGAGGGTGCTATCACTGCCGACAGACGTGGGCGGCAAGGTGCCGGTCACAGCGGCTACGATAGCTGGGTTCTGAGCGGCCGCTGACTGGGTGGGGACAGGCGGGACTGGTTGGCTGGGCGCTTCACCTGAAAATAACCAACAGGTCCGGGGTTAATACGTTGTTTTTTGGACAGGTACCACCCGATCACTAGTCGCTGAAATAAAATATGTGAGCAGATTTGCTGATTAATTATGCAAGACAACCGCCTCTTGACCTCTAGATTTTGACCACTCAGCGGGCGCTTTATATCAGGTCTTCGGTCATTCACCCGTTGTCGCGTCATAGACATGGATTAAAAAAATAGCCTAGACACAGCAAACAAAGGCTGCGCTCTGTATTATGTTACGGGATACGTGCCAAGCTTGTCTAGTTTTTATAGATCTATGCCCGGCCTTTGTTGTATGACAAAACACTGCATTCGCATTGACCAAGCTAACATTTAGTCCTGATTTGGGAATGAAATGCCGTCAAGATTAAGTAAAGTCGACTTCGATTGGGTGAGGCGTTGGCTCGCATAAATCTGCATGCTTAGATATATTGGACGATAGACCGGAGACTGGGCTCCGTGGAAAATGGGTGATCCTCAGACTACTCAATCACAAGACCAAGAGCATTTCTAAGATGCACTCAGTATATTACTATACAGATTTCACAGTATTCTCAGACTGAAATCCACATCTGATATTTTTCCCCCGATTTTTTTGTTTGAAACCCAAATGAAATCTGTTCTCACTGGTGTCCATGCTTTCTTCGGCCGGTGCCTCGTCTGTCGGCGGTTGCTCTCCCTCTTTGGCTGGTTCCGGATCCTCGCCGACTCTTGCTTGCTCCTCCTGGGTGCTTGCTACCTCACCCCCAGGGGCCGGCTCCTCTACAGGGTCCGCCGTGGGGTCAGGCACTGCCGCCTGCTCGGGCAGGGGCACGGCGGGCGGAGTTGTGGAGACGGATGGGGGAGGGGTGCCTGAGGGAAGCTGTGGGGAACCTGGTCATGAAAGGGGGAGCGAAATGAAGGGTCGAGATGAAGGGTCAGGATGAAGATAATATCAATGAGACTTGGAGCTTTGCACTATGGAGATAATGAAATACAGTCAAACACCTTTATAACAAGGTCCTTGGGACTTTACAAATTACCTTGTTATAACAGGTACCTTGTATTAACAGTAATGGAAAACAAAGGAAAACACCTAAAATTTTGCTTGTTATAAGCAGGATGTTTGAATAAAATTCTGTGACTTTTCTATGACCAAATTATGAAAATCCATGACCTATTTCATCAAAATGCAGATCCAAACTGTAAAACTTGTTTAGTTCTTTATCACATTCTTAATGGGGATATCACAGGGCAAAAAAATTTGAAATCGAAATGTTTGTATCAGCGACCTTTGTCGCATTTTGTCGGGTATATAAATCAGATTTCCGTTGCTTAATTATGAACATACAAAGTTTAAAATTTAAACTAAATATTGATCCTCGCACAATTCCATACGTTTTCCATGATTGTTGTCATTTTCACACATTTCCAAGTCTGAAAAATGAAAAAAATAATTCAATGACTTTTCTCATTTTTTTTTCAGACCGCGGAAACCCTGATACATGGATTGGTTGTAACGACAGGAACGTCAAAGGAAATTACAGCTTGCGATAACCACACTGGATGGACTGGCAGAGTATGAAATTATGGCCGGACGTTTGACGTACACCAACTATAACCATATTTGTGACCCGCTCTGCAAAAATGAGTATGATGTCGCATAATTTGAATTCAAGCTTTTGCCCTTTTGAAATGGAAACAGTAAAAATTTGCTCAAAATTTGGATTTTTTGTTTTTGTTTTATTTTGGTTGTTTGATAAATTTAGTTCAAATATCTTGCACAGAAATGTAAATATTGTAAGAAAAAGAAAAAATTATGAATCTTTGGTGCTTTTCTTGGTCAGTTACAGTGTATTTGTTATTTTTCAAAGCCTTTTTTCTCCATTGAGACACTTCTAACTTTGCAAAAACTTGACAGAATGAAACAAGCACAACAATGCAACCAAATGTCCTAGAGAGGTCTGTGATATACCAAATGAAAGCTTATTTCATTCCCATTTTATTAATGTAGTTAACTCAAAATGTCAGTTTTGCCACAACAGACTCATTTTTGCGGAGCGGGTCACATTTATCTGAACAAATTTTGTACTGTACATGTAAGTGAGTGCATTGTGCAGGCATGTGACAGATCAGTGATTGATTGTTGAGGTTTTTTTTGTCCAAGCAGTTTTTGTGTTCGACTTTGATTTATCTGATAGAGTGCCATGGCCTTCATTGTCTGGAGCATCGAATGCAAGATCTGCGGGTAGTTGAGCAGGGTTGTGGGTTTGAGACTTAGAGTCCAGCCTGAGGGGTTGTGGTGTGCGTGTCCTTGGGCAAGACACTTTGTCAGGAGTGAATGGATACGTATGCGGGCAGAAAGTTGTTACCGTGATCGTTTTTTTGGCTGCGAAGTACCAAAATGGCAGCATCGGGCTGTATACTCCCCAGGGAGCTGAGTTAATAATACCGAAGTCTCATATAGCGCACGTATCTACCAACACTTAGGTACTCAAGGTGCTGGAAATTATGTCTATTATTAGAGACAGGTAAATGAAGTACATGAGAAATATGAGACCCATTATGTAGCACCTTAATAAAGGCTTATAAGGTACTGCGGCGCATTAAGCAGCCACTGCCAGAAACACCGGGGCAAACCCCTGCTCTTAGCGATAAGTGTTACTGGGTTCTTTAATGTGCATGACACAACACACGGGACCTGCGGCTTTACGTCCCATCCGAAGGACGAAGCAATAATGGTTAAGTGCCTTGCTCAGGAGCACAAGCACCATGCTCCTACGGTCAGGATTCAAACCCATGTACCACGGTACATGGGTTGTTCTTCGAAATGTTTTCATTGGCCCAATGAGGAGGGTAATGATGATGTAGCGCCTTCAGCAACAATACCGGTGGATAAGTGGGCTTTTTCTAAATACTCATTATTATTATCTCAGGATAACAAACCAATCGTCTCACCAGTGAGTTGCGGTATACTTGGCGTGGCATTCGTCGGTCCCGGTCCCCCCGTGGCTGCTTGCTGCATGGCTGCCATGGCCTGGGCGTGTTGTCGTGCTCTCATCTCAGCGGCACGCAGCTGCTCCTGATGGAACTGCTGCCTGTCAGCCAAGAGTTGCTGCCGCTGGTACTCCAGCTAAGAAACAAAAACATTCATGGATAAGAATTTGACAGTTCTGTTGACAGTATCCCAATTAAGTTTAACCCTTCCAGTCTTCCGCACTTCACAACCCTTCGAGTTTTGTAAAACCACTTTTGTCAGTAAAGTTAGAACCCAGGCTTCAAATTCCTTTCAGATAATCTTCTGTGGAGTATGGATAACACTTCAAATCCCTGCACAATTCTTTTGTGAGGTTAAGCTCAGGGCAAGCAGGCAGATTCAGTCACGCTTCACTGCTCTCCACAGTGCTGTTTTTGTGTGTGCAGTGACTCTGTGTGTGACACAGTTGCTTTAACACTTCGTATCCCTTCACCTGAAACTGACCTTCAGGGTTAACAATGGGTGGAACTTTCTTGAATCTTGCTTAAACGCCAAGGAAACTAACGACACCCTCTGTGCACACTAAATTTCAACTGACACAGTGACTGGGCCGTACTTGCCTCAATTCTATAGAACATTCTAAAACCGAAAATCTTGTATCTTCCGCAATGAAGTGATCAGCATTATTAATTAACAAACTGACCACTTTACTGCAAAAGATTCCAGATATCGTTCAAGTAATAAACAATACAATGGGCCTATTGCGGTTACACCTGTCTGTAACTTATTCCCGATATTTAATGAGGTAACTCCTTACCGCTTCTCTCTCCCTGTCCATGATCGTCTCCAGCTCTTCAAAGTGTCGCAGCTTGATCTCCAGTTTCTTCATCTGCGTCTCCACCAGCAGAGCCACCAGGCTCTTGATCTTACGCTCCTCAACGGCTGCCAGGTGCTGTCAGAAAAAAACAAAGACAACAGAACAACTGTTGTTATACCTCATACATATTCATGAACCAAATGCACTTCTTTCATTGGTCAATGATCCGACATGTCAAGGAAGTTAAAGGACGCATGTACTATTGACCTATCGTCGTTTGCGAGTTATCTACGACCCTTAGACAACCCTATGGAATTTTGTACCTTTACCCTAACTCCCTAGCATAATTTGCTAGGAACCGTACCCATCCTGGCAAATTCCAACACCCACATGGGAAATCATACACACACACTGTTGGACTTAGTTTCTGGAGGTATGCCAAACCCAGTGTAAAAGACCATCAGTTTAGGGGTACTGTACCCATCCTAACAGGTTTCAACAAAACCTGCTGATGGGCTTTGATGGGTTGAGTTCGGTTAGGGTTAAGGTCTGTTTGTCTCAGATTTTGCGTGTTCAGCGTCGATTTGTATATCATGTAGTTGGACAATATTTCACAAGCTGCGTTGACGTGCTTCTACCGCAATAGGTTAATCGCCAAACTGGTCTGTAGCACCAGGGACATAGTAAGCCTACATTAGCTCCTAGACACCGAACAGAACCTTGCTTTGCCTCCAGAAAAATAAATATGCAGAAAGTATATCTACTGAGCTGAAATGTCAACAGGTAATTAATCTTTAATTACCTGCTTCAGATTTAAAAGTTGTGATCCTTGCATCTGCAAAAGTACAATTTTTGCAAATGGTGTTCATAAAACCTATGATCGCATTCGATAACCAACTCCACTGACCTTAGCCTTGACTGCAGCCGCCGCTAGGGCAGCAGCAGCAGCCGACGCTATGTTCCCCTCAGACAGCTCCTCCTCGTGTTTCTTGACGGCCTCCGGTTTCTCCTTCGGTGTCTTGTCTTCCTCCTTGTCTCCTTCCTCTCCTTCCGTCTTCTCTGCCGTCTCGACATCCTGAGTGTCCTCTTTGGGGGCGGAGTCATCCTCCCCTTTTTGCTCTCCCGTCTCCTGGGAATCCTCCTTGCTTGGTTCCTGTTTTGATTGAAAGAATAAGTCACAAAAATGAGTCTCATATCAAATAGAAAATACACTGACCTCCTAAAAGTATACATCTAAGTTCTATTAACCGTATCTTGGGCTTGTTTGCCGACCAAAGTGCCATGTGAAGTACATCACTCCTGACTGGTCCCCATCTCTCGTTTTTTACATTTGCCTCCTGCGTGACCCGTCAGAGATTAAAACAAGGTTACCAACCAAACTTCCATGGAAAGTATAATACCCCCGACTGGTCCCCATCTCTCCTTTTTACCTTTGCCTCCTGCGTGACCGTGCAGAGATTAAGACAAGGTTACCAACCAAGCTTCCATGAAAAGTATATCACCCCCGACTGGTCCCCATCTCTCATTTTTACCTTTGGTTCCTGTTTAATGCTGTCTGCTTTCACTTCTCCCGTCTCCATCTTCTCCGCTTCCTCCTCCCCTTGCTTCTCCGACTCCTCCCCCTCAGGGGTCTTCTGGGGAGCCGTGGCCTCTGTTTCCATGGCTTCACTGCCATCTTTGTCCTTCTCCTCGGCAGCTGGTGACTCCTCTTTCACCTTAATTTCCTGTGGGGGGGGGGGAGAAACGGATGGTTTGAGGTCATTTCTTGACAATCCTTGACACCCATTTCAGGCTGGCGTTCTCGAGTCCTACCAAACCATACTATTCTGAAGATCTGAATAAAGGACATGTATGTTTGATTTTTTTTTATAAGATGGAATTTGTGTCAGGGAGGTGTCAAATTTATGTTGGGTTTTTGCCTTTCACCGACGTATTTTAGAAACACCATCTACTCAGCGTTGTCCGAGGGCTTGTAAGAAAAACAATTTACAAGCTTACTCGGGTGGAACTTGAACGCACGACCTCCTGCTTACTAGTGCAGACATCTTACCACACGACCACAGAGATTGCTTGGGGTCGGCTGGCCAGTTTAAGTCTGATGTAGCAGTGGGTACCTCAACCAAATTTTTTAAGAGATGGAATTTGTGCCGGGAAGTTGTCAATTTCATATTGGGCTTTGCCCTTCGCCGACATATTTTAAAAACGCCATTCTCAAATTGGGGGAGAGGGGGGGGGAGAATTGGGTTGGTGGGGGTTGAAGGGGTGGTGAGGGGTATTCCATTGATTATTCCCATTTTGCTAACAACCTTCCTCAATCCCCAAAAATATTCCTCTCTCCAGGAAACAAAATAATGTTAAAATTTCTGTCCTTGAACTTTCAAGGCTAAGCAAGTCTCCCATGTTAAGTAGTAGCGACTCAGCTCTATCTTGAAAATGACAGACACCAATAGATTTGGCTGATTCCAAAATTTTTGGCATCAAATCTTGAATCCACACAGGTGTTATGACTGCATTCAGAGTCATACCCTATTCTATCCATCTAAAAAAAGGCTCGGGGAACGACCTCCTTAGTTTCACTTATAAACAAGAGTACCAAATTTACTATATGTAGTGCCATTAAAAGGAGTTTTATCTTGCACAAAAACCAACATTAAAGTTGTTTTGAAGTTTCCTTTGGAGAACTGAATTGTTATTACCGGGAAATGACTCCTCAAAAACGTGGAATCACGATTTCAGATACAAGGAATTGATTCTGCTCCATTTTGACCTAGGGCCCAATTTCACGGCGCTGCTTAGCACAAAATTTTGCTTAGCACAAAAAAAGTCTGGCTTATAAAAGCAGGTTATCAGCCAACACTCCATGTGATTTTCACGCTAAGCAAACAACAGCTGAATACTAGTAACGAGCAATATACATCACGTGGAGTTTTGGCTGGTAACCTGCTTTTATAAGCCAGACTTTTTTTAGTGCAAAGCATATTTTTGTGCTTAGCAGCGCCGTGAAATTGGCCCCTATACTTGCCTAAGCCTAGACATGAATAGGTTATCATCAATTAATTATAAAACCCTGAAATCAGTACACAGACAGTCCAGAGAGACAGCAAACAACAGTCTCTTTTCTCAGCGTCACTAATCTCATCGTGAGTTACCCCGGAGCAGTTGAGGTTTGAGAAAATCATCACTCGGGCCATCCATTCCTTGACAACTACCCCCTTAGGCTCTGGGGGCCGTGTCCCTGGGCTGCAAATCTATATCACACTGACTCTACTATCACAGTTGGACTAGTATATCACTCATTACTGCTCAGTGGTAGTCTTGTTGAAGAGAAGAAGTGAAATTTCACCCCGATCTCCTATAAATCATGATAAATGAGAGGATTTGACAAAGACCCTGACATTTTTCCCCCAATATTTTGGAAGTCTTGAAGAGGCTGAGGCACGTTTTGGAATCTTCTTCAAAATCCCCAATTCAACGTAACTCCCTTGGGGGTGTGCAAAATCGTATTAAAATTAGAGGATTCAGGACTGTTAGGGTTAAAATCAAGTCTAGAAGGTCTAGAAGATTGTGTATAATTTAGGAAAGTATAGAGTATCAACTTTTGTAGGATTTTGCAGGACTCACGAAGGCTCCTTTATGCCAAGGAGTACGTGTTCAGTAAGCACCTACTTTGATGAAATGAACAATTACTTTCTAGATTGTTGTGTGTGTACATGTAATTGTGAAAATTAATACATGTACTTGTGCTGTGCATCATCCCATCCACACATTAATGACATATGATCTGACTGCTGGTGACTAGCCTTGTTAAAAGTATAGCAGGGGAAGTGGAAATGAATTTTGACTGTCTGTGACTGTTTCAATAGCAGGAGGGTTTAAACTCATGTATCGCTTGGCGTCTGTGGTCAGATACTATCTAGCAATGGGAGATTGTCACTGGAGTCTAGTCTCCTAATCTACCCAAGGGTTATACATCACTCCACAGACACACAAGTTCAGGTTCTGACTATATCAATGACCTCACTTTTTTTCCTTTAACATGTGCTTTGTTGAAACAAGATCACTGAACTCTCTCCCAAAAAGGACAAAAGAACCAAAACATTTTCTGAATCATGACAGAAAAATGTCTTTGCATTGAAGCTATCTATGTGGTGTGTGTGTTGTTTGTTTGCGCAGGGATACTTGTGACTAGGCCTCTTGTGCATGTATTGTTTAATACTGAATTACAATTTATGCAGTCTGTACCGGTAGGCCTATGCACATGCACAACAGTGCAGTCAGAAACCTTTTTGACGGTTAAAATTCCTTATTTTGAGGTCAGAACAATTTTAATGTGTTTTTGATTATGATCACTTTCCCACATGACATGGATTGTTCTGGTCATAAAACCACAATTACATTTCAATTTAGTGAGCAAACCGCACTTCTTTGCACGTTCAGTCATGGTCAGAAATTAATAAAGTAATTTCAATTTAATGTTTAATTTACCTTTTACCTTGTAATATCAAAACCTATTTACTGGGAAAAATAAAATTATACTTGTCTTTTGTAACCATGTCAAGGGATGCAATTTCTAAAAAAGAGATGTGTTGCCCACACTGACGGCTCCTGTTATGACCAAGTAAAACCATGGAGAGACATTTTACTTTTCAATGTCTTTTTTAATACTCATGTGGTTATTTATAAGTCTGAATGAGATATGGCGTGCACTTATAGGGCGCTATTTGGTTTGGGTAAATTTGGTAACGACAGGAGAGTTTAACTAAGCTATAGAGTGCCCTCATATTGTGTCCACTATCTTGTGTCCACCATTTTGTGTCCACCTCTCAGAAAGGCTAATGGCATCAACAGACTTTTGTTTTTAGGTAAGGGTTTGCGCATTGATGGAATTTCCATCAGCACCAGTAGGCCAAAATGGGGAATTTATTCCTACTAATTTGGAAAACAAAGTTTTGGAAGTTGGGAGCAGTTGGATTTTGAGATGTTGGAGAGGGGGGGTGGTGGTGGTGGGGGTGACAAGGTCTCTATCAGACACCTTGTCTTGTACCCGAGGGTGCGGTGACAGGTGTAATAATGGGTCCATTTAGGGGAGTCAATTTGTGGGAAGATTGGCAGAACGCTTCGGTAGGCTATCATCAATCACCCATGGCTACAAGTGTTAAACTATTTGTTTTGGGTGGGGAAATGGTGGTGGCAGTTTTGGTCCACTGTTTGCAACCTACTCAACATTATTACAGGTTCGCTTAACAGAAAAAAAATCCTGGACATAAATCATTTCTTTTATTTTTTGCAACTGCACTTTTTTGGAAAGGGAGTGCCTATTGCTACGTGTCTTTCTTGGGATTTTCCTGTGAAGCTTTTCAAACGTGTGGGTGATTTCTTTTCACTCTCTTTTGCCCCTCAAAACATTGCTTCACATTACAAACGTTTTGATAGTGGTTATGTTACATCTGCGAGGTGCATTTTTAGAGACGGAAAACACATAATGAAATCCTTAACCATTCCGTTAGCTAAAGTCTGACTATCAAAATTACAATAACCAACCCTTTTTGTGTGTGAGACAATTTCAGGAAAGTGTGAAACTGGAGCAAATATTAAGGGCAAGTTATAATGATTATCTAATTTTTTGCACAACAAAAGGCAAAGTACATTTTATAGTCCGATAGATTTTGTTTTGGGACAGTGTGCCCCTTCTTTTAGCTACATGTAACACCGGTTAGATTAGGGGCAAATTGTGAAATGCACGCAATAATTGGCAGAGAATTTGTGGATTGCCAAGGTCCCAAAGCAACGTGGGGTCTATGGTATATATTTGAATTTGCCTAAAGGAACCCTTCAAATACCCATTTCTGTTGTTCTATATGAATCCTCCAAAATCCTTTTGGCGGTTTGGGAGGACTTTGGAGGATTGAGGATGAATGGTGTTGAAGCACATGAGGATTGAGGATGAATGGTGTTTAAAGAGGAGGATTTATAGGATAGAGGATGAATGCCTTTTGAGAGGCAGGACTGACTGTCTGACGATTTTGAAGGATTGAGGCACTGGGTATCCTTCATTTGAACATAAGTGCAATATTTTGGAGGATATTGGAGGATTGAGGATGGTTCCTAGCAAAAAGGGCATTGAGAGGGTTAATAGGTATGAAAACCTTTGTAGTAAAATTTCAAACACTCCAGATTTCAAAGAATTTTGTTTTTTAATCCAGAAATCAGGAAAAAATCCCGACAAGTCTCACCCCTGATGTACATGCAAAATTCCCTTCAAACAGATCTTTCAAGCAGACTTTCTTTAAACCAATGCCCGAACCTTCGGGCTAAGGAAGCGGAAACACAGTTGCGATTTGGGTGGCTTTCGGCCGACGGTTATACGATACCTCCCACAAAAGTTAATGAACCCTAGTCTTCCCTCGAGCTGAAAAGACCAGCCAGAAAGTTAAATACTCCTAATTGATACTCCCATACCACTTTTCATTCAGCGTCTGCTTTTAGCTTTCCAGTCCGCGGTTGAATTCCCCCCGCCACCACCTCCCCAGTTATAAACCTAACCACAGAAGAATTTCTTTTCCCAAAAGCCTGCCCACCAATTAACATTTGTGGGCAAACAGAACCTCGGGGCGAACCCCACAGCGTCTGCCGAAATGTAACAATCCTGAGGTTTGTTTTGTCAATGTAAATATTTCCGCGCCGGTCGAGTCAACCGCTAACGATACTTTTCTTACGGACGCCATTAAGCCGGTCCCCTCCGGTCTAACAACACAATGAGCTGGGGCACACACCAGGGGACCAGGGGAAAGACTAACACTAGGGTCCGGCGGTGACAGCGCGTGCCTGTCTTCACCAGTGCAATGAAACAACTGTATCTCACCACACCTTTCCCTCTGTGTTTTTTTTTCACCAAGAAACTCAGGATTTTGCACAGCGGGGCCTATTTTTAGGAAACCTGGGGCATTTTCAACACTTGGCCATTTTAGCAATGAGGTGCCTTGTGGCCGTTTTCAAAACCATCTCTTTGTTACTTCCAACAAATATAGATATGGCACAGAATTCTCTGTAAGCAGTAAATGTGCCTAGATTAAGGATGCAATTTTGCGTTCAATTTTGTAAATCGTTAAGCACATTTGTTAAGAACCGTTTAAAGGGAATATACAACACTTGCAAACATCAAAAAATAAAACTACCAAATTATTTTGAAATACTGTTAGTGAATGACAGTGTAAAGCATCCTGTAAAATCACAGCACCTGGTATACTGTCATTTTCAAGAAAAGTGGTATTGGCGTATCAATTTCCAACGCTGGTCGGCCGGAAAAAAAAACTGTTTTTTTTCCTTCAAATTCTGGGCCCAATTGACCATATTTAGTTAGTCCGGTTTATTTTGCAATCGATTACACACCTATGAAGGGGTACAAGCCAGCTAGACTGGTTCCCTGACCTTACAATTCCCCAACGTCTATAAATTGCTTCGTTTCATCTTAAATGGAGTCAGGGAACCAGACTACAGGAAAATGATTGTTTTTCTGGGTTTTTAAAGCATCTACGAACCCAAAACGTAAAAAAAGTCAGTGTAACAATAACATGCTATATATTACCAACCCCCAAAATTCATCCTTTTCTGAAAATTACATCATAAGCAAATGATGTATATTCCCTTTAAATGTTGACACGTTTAGCCATTTCACAAGGGGCTGCCCTGTTCCCGTTATGTCGGCAGATCGGTACGATTGACATTGTAAATCCACAATGATTGACATAATAAATTGTAGGCAGTCACTGAAAAGTAAAAACTTAACTACATGTATGTATACCTCGAATGTAATCAAGTAGGCCACTGCGGCACTTTTGAGGTTTCGTCAAGTACTCTTGACGAAATTGTGTTTCATGAGCAAAAGGTTGTGCATGGTTTTTCAATGTTTTCTCGAAAAAGTGTAATATCTACAGAGCCGAAACTTCAACAGGTTAGGATTTGAACATTCCTCTTTGGATTTTGAGTGGTGTTATTATTGGAGACAGACAATATGCATGAAACGCAAATGATCCTATACCGGGCGAGTAAAAAAAAACCACAGAGGGATGTGTGATCAAATCACATAGGGATGTGTGTGAATTGTTTTTATTTTGCTGAAAGAATGCACATCTTTTTTTGTGATCCGTGGACAGAACTTCAGTGTTTAAAATTCTGTACCTTGAAAAGTACATGAGTGATTTGAATGATTCTTATACAAAAAGAAAGCCTATGAATTGGGCTTTCATATTTTAGATTTTGAAAGTGCTAAATGCAGAACTTCACTAAAACAATGGTCCCAACATTTGGGTTTCGGTTGTTTTTTTACTCACCCTGTATGCCTTTAAGAAGAAAACGATGCACCATACCTTATCAGTGGTCTCCTTGCTCGCCCCTGCAGCCCCCTCGCCGCTGCCCGCCTCCGCTCCCCCGTCCGTCTTGCCTCCTTCGCCCCCTTCCTCCATCTTCTCGGGCTCGGCGATGGTTCCGGCGATGCCGCTGGCATCCAGGAGGTGGTTGTCGGTGCTCATGCCGACCCGGGCCGAGTCTTCGATACGTTTGACGTGAGTGTGGACCAAGGCGGTGGGCACCTCCTCCTTCATCTTGCTGAACTCCGCTGACAATCAGAACCAATTCCAGAAATCAAGAAAGAATAGTACAAAAATGAAAGCATTGATACTTCAGGATAAACATCTTGGTCTTGAAAACAGGCATGCTCAAAGCTCACAGACGTTTGCAAGTGGTACATGCATATCAATGATGGAATGCATTGGCATACACTAAAAATGAAAGGCGTGTACTGTTTGCATTTACTTCCATGCTTCAGTTTCTGATCGTTTTCAAAAAATTCTTTATGCCTCAGCCCAGAGATGCCACCAATATGTCGATGAAAAGCCTGAAACACTACTAAACAACCTGAAACTAACCATTCCCCCTTTCAAAAATGTGTTTTCTGGATGTTTCAGACCAAGTATAGGCTGAATGAGAACATGTCCCCGGATGCTGATTGTGGGCGCAATTCAAAACATGACTCGGCACCTTTAGACTTGAAATCGAGATCGTAGAATATTGTTTTTCTCGGAATATACAGCATTCACTGAGCTTTAACTTCATCAGGTTCATTGCTAAGCACCCGTCTTTAGATTTTGAGCACTTCTGTTGCTTCAAACAAAAAAATCCATAAATGACAAATAATTTACCCTACCTTTGAACAAAAATAGCCTAAATGATTCTGACTAAATAACTTAGGCCGCGCCAAAAATACTTGGCTAAAGCTTACATGTACATGCCCTGTTCAAGTAGCTAAAGTCATTTCTAATAGCCATAGATACAGCCATAACTACGTAATTCGCATACGGTCTTATTTTCAGCCTCCATCTGTATTTGAATCTTTTTCCCCAATCTTCCATCATTCAGACCTTACCGATAGCAGCCTTGGCAGCAGCGCTAGCCACCCTGGGATCCACGGCCGACGCCAGGAAGGCCACAGTGCTCATGAGAGGGTTGCCGGACTGACTGAAAGGAATGGGCTGATAGCTGAGTGGTCCTGGAAAACAAACAAAAGAAATACAGGTGGAAATACGTTCTTAGATTTGATTTCACTCGATTTTGGGCAAGTCTAATACTTTAATGTCAGAGGTACAACTTCTTTAACCCTAACCACCCTGAATCCTTCAAAATCCACTTTGCCAAAGTGGGGGAATTTGGAAGGTTGAGGTTACATGGCAAAAGTGCGTTATTGATTTTGTAGGATGCACTTTGACAATGTCTTGGCCCAGACCTTGTGTTGTTTAAGCTCAGCCATGTATAAATATAGGCCTGGATTATGCTTGAAATCCTCCGTACTGCTCCAGGATGTCACTGGCTCTGCCTCAACATATTGACAATGATTGCTGGAGGATTTTGCAGGATTGAGGCAGTGGTCACCCCTCCAAGGACAATCAAGGAATAACGAAGGATTTTGCAGGATTGAGGCCGTATGCTATTTTTACATGGAGGCAGTTGGAGGATTTTGCAGGATTGAGGTTACATCCTAGCAAAAAGGCCCAGGGAGTTAGGATTAATCCTATCAATAATCTGAGAAAATGTTGAAAAATGGGTATAAAACTGAAGAACCAGTCAAAATCTTTATCTCTGGTGTGGCGTCTTGCTTTACCTAGTGCATTGGGTCCATCCTCCAGATAGGTATCTTCGATGGGTAATCTGAGGAAGTGTAAGATGCATTCATCTTGGGTGCGAGAGCCAACGTGCTCAGAGACTTTGTTCCAGTCGTCGCGGTACATCTCTAGGGCTTCTAGGAGGAGCAGGGTTTCCTGGTCCGTCCAATCCTTGGTGATGCTGGCTGAGGCCGACTTGCTCTGTCATATCAATAAAAACCAGAGTGACATTGACAAGTGACAGTGAGTTCTCAGGTGACAATGACAGTGACAATGATAGTGACGACAGTGAAAATGAATGACAATGGCAGTGACAATAATGGGAATGACAGTGACAATTGCAGGTACTAGCAATGACAATGTCAATGACAATGCGGGCGACACTGGCAGTGGTAGTGATTGACCATGGCAGTGACAATAATGGGAATGACAGTGACAATTGCACATATAAGCAATGACAATGCTGGTGACACTGACAGTGGTAATGATTAACAATGTCAGTGACAATAATGGAAATGACATTTTGACAATTGCAGATACAAGCAATGACAATGTCAATGCTGGTGACACTGGCAGTGGTAACGACAATGACAATGGCAGTGTTTATAAAATGAACACGACACTGACAATGAAAAGACTAAAACATTGACACTGACATGGACAATCAAGTATCACTCTTTAGAGGGCACTTTGGACCAACTTGAAATGGGCACTATCACAACTGCAAATGGTGCTAATTCAAACAGAAAAACAACTGAAATCGCTCACAAAATGCAGTTAAATCTCAGGAGCTGGCTTCTAAATGCATGATTCCAAAATTTGGTAGTTACATCGAGGTCCTACTTTGACCACATTTTGTAAAGTACACTCAGAACATACATCTCTTTGTTTTTCGTAGTCAAGCTGAACCTCAAATTCTCACAGTAGGACATTATTTACACACAGTAACTCAAATCAGTCGGTTAGTCAGTCAGAGGACTGAAAATGTAATTTCTAAGAATAGAGAATGGACAGGTGGATGTGGGGGGAGGAGGGGGGAGGGGTGCTTTGCAGTACCCACCTTGGAAGGCTGTGGTTTCTTGGATGCATACAGGTCCGTCCGCAGGCCAAAGTTCTGCAGGTCGTTGCTGGGCTTGTCTTTGTTCCCTCCCTTGTCAGCCAGGTTGGCAACTTGCTGGGAGGCCGACTAAAGACAACAAATACATCAAAAAAAACAAACAAAGCTTTAATAATATTTACATGTACCACCATGACAAGGATTTGAATCTTGGTCGACAGGTGGAAGGAAAAGGAAGACAAGGATAGGTATCACTAAGTTGACACGACCCGACTCCCGTTATTCACAACAAGATGTCTTCGGCAATAACAGGCATTATTGCTGGAAATTGACATTTCAGGGCATAGCTATTTCAGCAGAGTTTTAAGGCCAACAGAATCAAAACCTTTTTTCTGGAAGTCAACGAGGCTTTCCCTCTACCGCTTGGCAGGATAAGTGGCTTTGCTGCCTGTCGCCTTTATTCGAGGGCAGGTGCCCGCTTTGTGGGCGAGCCTAATTTGCATGCGCAACTCTCAAACACACGCGTACACCTTTTTCGCTTTTTAGTAAAGCGGTGACTAGGTTTGCATAGTAGTGATGGACTCAAAAAGTCTTCTTTTAAGACATTGTTGGGTGACTCAGTCAGTCGGTCAATTAGTGATTCAGTCACTCAGAAGTGGGCTGGTCCTTCATAGTAATTTAACGAGTATGTCCACCTGAAGGCCTAAAATTACTCACTTAAATATTTAAAGGGGGAAAAAAGGTTGTTATCAAAACAATGGCATCCACTAGGACAAACCAGTCGGAGATTTCGAAATACAGTTCAAGAAATTTCACGCTCTCCCACCTGTTGTGATTTGGCAGGCTGCATGGGCTGCAATCCGGAGGGCGTGTCCGCCAGCACATGGAAGTGGGAGGTGGGCGGAGGGCCCATGGGAGCGGCACGGTTCTCAGCGTCCACCTGGTAGTTGATGAGACCCCACTGCTCCAAGAAAGCATGCACTCTGAAGTGTAAGAGGAATTGAAAAGGACTTTTTACTGAAGGCTTTTGACATTACGGTCTCGCCTACCCATGTTAAAATTAGCATACGTCCACTGAGAGTGAAACTGTGTCCCATCAAACAAGGGTAGGCAAGAAATCCCGTTCACATGTACACTGGTGTACCAGGGTTGAATTTTACCCGGTGTAAAGCACTGTACCCGTGCACAAGCCGTGCTGGATGCTTGCTAGTGTGAACGGAGTTACCAAAGTCTCGGGGTCTGGCCTGGGACTAACACAGAAATTTTGGAAAGTGTGATTGGGCCTTAAGTAATTATGTAGGGTTTTGTGAAATGCATAAGCCATTCCACGGATACCACTATCTTTTGGGGCTCGAGACTCCTGGGTGGAGAGAGGCAATTGTAGTAAAATGTCTTGCCCAAGAACACAAGCACCATGTGCCCCGTCAGGGTTTGAACCCACGTACCACGGCCCGATTGCAACACAGCGCTCCACGTAATAGTTTAAATGGTAACCGATTTTCCCTAGGCAAATAGATTTCTGCGTTTTGTAGTTCCACGAAATTTGCCAAGATGTCAAAATAACAATGCGAGAACGTTTCACTGAAAGGCAAAGATGATAATTTTTTTTCCCTTTTTTCTTACCTCATGATGGCACAAACATCTCCAGCCAGGTTTCTGCGGCAAGCTGTGAAGGTGAGATACTCGGTGGGGTTCAGACGATACGTGTCTATCATAAAGTTACGGTACGCCATGAACCTGTCCGGGAAAAAAACAAAGGGGAAACTTGAAAAACATGAGGTGACAATGCTGAATCATGGACATCTATCTTTCATTGAAGCATGTCTGCAGTGTTGCAGTCGAAGTGTCTGTGATGGATCTCCAGTTGTCATAAGTTCATCAGAAGTCAATCACAAGTCAATCACAAGTCCATCAGAAGTCATCCAGTCCCAATTCAACACACAGATCATATGTGACCGGCTTCGCAAAAAAAGGGTATTAAGTCGCGCTGTGCATTATTGTGTAATGGCACGCTCAACATTGAGAGGGTGAAAATTTTGTCAAAATGTGATTTTCATTTTTTTTTGTCATGAATGACATCTTTAATACCTACAGTTTCAGGTTTCATTCACAGAAATGTTGATTTTGATGAAGAAAGTGAAAAAAAAACAACCATTCTGTGTGCATCGTTCTGTTGTTCTACAACAAAGCTAGCTATTTCAAAGCCTGTTTTCTCAGTCGTGTAATTTGAACTCCAAGGAAGTAATTAATATGTTAATACGTCATATCCCCAGAACGGGAGGGGCTATGGAGCTCTATTAGATACCAAATGAAAGCTTACATTGTGGGCTTTCCAACCGTGTATATAACTCAATTTCACTTTTCTTTGTTATAGTCCTTCCCCTGTTGCTTGTGACTGGACTTGACTGGACTTGTGATGGACTTGTGACCAATCACAGAGACCTGGACTGCTACAATGCCTGTCTGTCTGTGGTCAGATACTATCTAGCAATGGGAGATTGTCATTGGAGTATTATCTCCTAATCTACCCAAAGGGTTATACATCACTCCACAGACAAAGAAACTTTTGCTCACCAAAGTAACAAACATTTCTCATGGCTCACAAATTTACAATCCAATACTCGATTCAGCTCCAATTGGTGGAACGGTTTGATGATGATTGACTGAAAAAAATAAGTCCTGAGAAAAACTTTCCACTCAAAGGGCAAAGCCTATAAAGTTGGATGCAGTGGTTTCAATGATTTTTCTATATTCTTTACATTTCATAAATAATGAATTCATGTTATTTTCTCAGTGTCACAGATAATGACAAGTGATTATTTAACCTTGAAGTGACCATAGCGACCACAGCCAGCCAATAATTGACACCTCGAAAATTGATTTTCAAAAAATCTGATCAGTTTAGCTTTCCAAAAGGTATCAGCTCGTGTTTACTACTACGTTGGTGCTTGGTAATTACCATTTAAGGATAATCAAGACACGACTTCAAACAATTCTTGATTTGTTGGGTAGGTATTTTGACATTCACAATCACTCTACAAGGACAACAGTATTAAGGAGTGTATCATTGATATCAAATGTAACAGGGACAGGAAAATATTACCGACGAATAATGATGTGTGTCGCTTACATAGCGCTTTCCACTAAAGCTAGGTCTTGAACCGCTTAACAGTTATTACCCCTGTTCATCAGGTCATGAGACCAATTTTCTGCAGCCGAAAAATCAGCGCAATCTGGTCTCTACCCTCAGAGGTACCAATTTACGCTCCTGGGTGGAGAGAGGCCAATTGTAGTAAAGTGTCTTGCCCAAGAACACAAGCACCGTAACCATTGGAATGACCCATACAGCATCTTTTGCCAATTTCGTTCCTCAGTACATAAATCTACTAAGCAAATCTTTTCTACTTAGCAGCTATATGATATTGAAAACCTTGATTTTTTTTTTACTTACACCTCGGCCGTCTTGGACTTGTTCTTAGCGTTGAAGAATTCGGGCAAGGCCCTCCTCTCGATGGCGTGCATGCTGTTGTAGTCAAACCAAGCCGAGTAGCTGGGCACGATGATGTGATGCGTCTGCTCCGTCACTTGCTCCTCCTGCGTATCGGGAGCTTTGTTCTCTTTCTCCTCGAGCTCGGCGCCGGTTACCAGAGCCCCCGATTCCCCGTTCACCTAGACCCAGAGACAACATGACAATTGTAAATAATTTGCAGGCTGAACCAGTGGACGTTGGAGTAGTCAAACTAGCAGTGGACTCTTCCGGACTTGGCAATAAGCTCCGCCCACTTTTGATTCGTGTTCATTTCTTACCCTGCTTTAAAGGTAGAGTAGATAATTGCAGCTATCCAAAAACTAACTGACCAAATTATGGTTAAAAAACTTACTTGGTTTAAAGATAGTAATGGCACTAAACTCCCTGTGAATTGATTCCTTATATCATTATAAAACAAAGGCCAGAACTGACTGTTTTTTTCGTATTCATCTGATTTTTTTGTTTGGCGTCTGTGGTCAGATACTATCTAGCAATGGGAGGTTGTCACTGGAGTCTCATCTCCTAATCTACCCAAGGGTTTGTACATCACTCCACAGATACAGAGAGGAAGCAAAAATCATGAGGTATGCTGTCATCTTGAAGAAAACAATAAAAAGAAGGGTCATTTCCAAAGATGAGGCGAGTCAAGTGACGCATTTTGGGAAATTTTAGTAAGTAGTTGTTTGTAATTTGCGCGCAAGGTGCGCGCAAGCATTGACACGATGCACACACTCACAGTTGCTATTATTAGTCGGTTCAGTGCATGACATCGCGTAGCTGCAATCGGCTGAATGAGAACATCTTCCGGATGCTGATTTCGAGCGCAATTTAAAATATGACTCGGCAACTTTTGAAGAGGCTTGAGACCTAATGACGTCATGCTTTGTTTGCATGTGCGCTTTCCTATGTGGTAGACGGTCCCTACTTTGTCTGGCGTCCCGACTTCGTTCCCATTGGAAAGCACATATGTAAACAAAGCCATTACGTCATTAGGTGTTAGGTCTATTGAAATTGAGATCCTAGAAAATTGTTTTCTCGGAATATACAGCATTCACAGAGCTAAAACTTCATCAGGTTAGTTGTTAAACACCCGTCTTTAGATTTTGAGCATGTTTGTTGTGTCAAACAAAACAAATGCACAAATGGCAAAATGATCTACTGTACATTTAACATGACTGAGCGTGACTGTGCTACCATGGTCACCTGACCAAAAAGCTGTGATCTAATTGGTCGATGCGCAATGTGTGATTGACAGGCATAAAGAGTCCATTATGGATGGTGCTAATTTTGTGTAGTGAATTAAGAACATGATGTAAAATGTTTGACGACAGTAAGACTTTGTTGGAACTTTGGTTGCATCTAGATATTTCCTTGAATTAAAGAGCTCAATGCTTTCAATGCTGAATCCAACAAACGGATTCTGATGAGTTTTGTTAGATGTTGAATTATTTCACAGGTGAAGAGAAACTGTTGGATTCTATCAAACTCTTCTGTTGTTGGATTCTGTCGGAATCAAGAGGCTTCGGGATTTCTGTTGTTTACTTGATTCGGATCTGTAGAGAGAATATTTTGGGGGTTAGGAGAGGGGCCTATGGGAGAGACGAGTTGCCTAGGTTACCTTGTCCTGCGATTCGTTCTGCGAATCGTCCAGTTCCTGCAGCGAGCCTCCCTTGATTGGTTGAAGCTCCGTGTCCCGCCCACTGCGACTTGACACTGTGCACAGAGAAAAACACAACACATGTTCAAATGTGACTGCATATAGAGAGCATTTACTTCGTCGTTATAAAACAAAGGCCAGAAGTGACTGTTTTTTTTCGTAGTCATCTGATTTTTTGTTTGGCGTCTGTGGTCAGATACTATCTAGCAATGGGAGATTGTCATTGGAGTCTGGACTCCTAATCTACCCAAAGGGTTATACATCACTCCACAGACACTGAGAGGAAGCAAAAAACACGAAGCTTGTTCATTCCTTAACCGTAACTCCCTAGCATGATTTACTAGGAACCATACCCATCCTGGCAAATTCCAACACCATATGGGCAACTGCACACACCTATTTCTGACTTTGATTCTGGAGGTGTGCCAACCCAATGTAAAATACTGTCAGTTTAGGGGTACTGTACCCATCCTGACAGATTCCAACAAAACATGCCATTTGGGGTTTAATGGGTTGAGTTCTAGGGTTAAGGAAGTGTGCAAACATAGAAAGTACATTTTCCAGATTACAGACACCTGGGAACTTTGGTAATTACTGGCAATGCACCAAGATGGCCTCCACCTCCCCTCACAGACATAAGATCCTCCCACTTTTTCACATTCAACTGATACATGTCACAAAACACTAAGCATTCTGTTATGGCCTTCCAAGCATTTCATGGTACTACAATGCTCTGAACACCACTACAACTATAGAAACTTCATATATAATAAATGATCACGTATATGGGTCATGCAGGATTCCATGACTATTCCATTACTTTTTTCATTTGATTATATTTTCCACGACTTTTCCGTGAATTTCCATGATAGCTTTGAATTCCAGGATTTTCCAGGATTTTTCCACGACTGTGGGAACCGAATGAATGCGAACCAGTCCAAGCTACGTGCCCCCTTTATGAGTAAAGTAAAGTCAGTCACGAGCCAACGTGGCCCATCAGGCCAGTGTTTATCTCCGGTTTTCAGTATATTTCTATTCCCCCTGGATGGGATGCCAGTCCATGGCAGGTTAGCTCCCCAGCTAATGCCGGTACCTAGTTATACTCCTGGGTGGAGAGAGGCAAGTGGGGGTGAAGTGGCTTGCCCAAGAACACAACATATGGCCAGCAGATGAATTCCGACCCCTGACCCTCTGATCATGAGTCACCAACCGTAATCACTAGGCCACACTTCTCATGAAGCTCTCACAAATGTTCACATCTACTGAGTCCATAGATGAGAATGAAATGTTACCTATTTTGGGCAGTTGGACCTCTTCCACAGCTGGTATAGTGGACGGGTTGTCCATGTCCTTGGTCAAATCTTCCGGCTCCTCGTCACGGGGAATTCTCTTCTTCATGATTGGCGCTGGGCTCCGACCGCTGTAAACAGATCAGCCAATCAGAGATAAATGTTTATAATTTTAAATATTATGTGTTTAAAAAAAGATGATTTTAAAAATAGTTTGTGGCCGTCTGAAATATCTTTATTTGTGAGTAGTTCTGGCAAAATGACGCAGAACTTGGCAGAGGTCCAAAATGAGGGTTTGCGGGTATTAGGAAAGAGAATAGAATTTTCCTTACAATACTGCTCATTGCACTTCAATCGAACATTCCGTTAACCAGTTATGGCTGTTTAAATTTTACATTTAGGCCAAAAAAATAATAGTTCTGCTTCCGGTTTCCCTACCTACCCTATTCTGACAGCCCCTACCCTAATTTTTTTTATTGGAAAAATGAGGAAAAAAACACCCAAAACCATCAATTTCTACCTTTTACCCTTGACTACCCGCAGACGCCTCCATATGATCGTACACACAAAAAATTGGCCCAAAAAATTCTTTTACTACCTACCTACCCTATTTTTAAATGCCATGTAATCGGAAGTAGAACTATTTTATCAGTATGTCAACAAAGTAAACTACTGAGAAAAAAACCTTTATGTTTTGAGTTTTTTGTCGTGAAAATACAAGATGCCAATTTCTTTTCCTTAAAAACACTTTTTTTCCACGATTTACACTATTTCTTAAAAATATGTGTTGTAGACATATCAAAGATCACAAATATCATTAAATTGGAAATGGGGGGGGGGAGGGGAAACCTCATTTGTTTGTTTGCAGTTTCTCCACTCCACCTGTACCCAATTCCATCTCACTTTGCCACAATACCTCATATTTTGAATATCTGAAAACCACTGGTTTTGATAAAGACAGTATGTCCTGCCTGTGTTTTTTTAAGCTCAACACAAATTAATTCAGCTCTTTGTTGACAGGAAATTTATAATTGACTCAGAACTTCTTACGGTTTCTTTTTCCTCTTGTCTGAGGTTGGCGAGGGAGACCTCTTTCTCTTCTTCCCGGCTCCCCCTCTCTTCTCTCTCCTGTCGGCTTCAGGACTGTGGGCATGCTACGATAAAAAAAAACCAATTTATCTGAAATTTCAAACCTTACAATTTCTAACAACCATCACATTTCCGAGTAAAATTTTCTTGTGGGAGTTTCATCACCACTGGGGGCTCCGTGCACACATACCCCCTCAACAGTAAGAAAGGGAGATTCGGGGAAGACCACTTAGAGAGAAATTCGGACACACTGCCGACGATGCTCAATGCTTTGGGCACATTCAGAATGAAATCAGTCGTGCGAACCAGCAGGCCCACACGCTGTGTCCCGTCCACAGGGCTCTCGAAAGTGGTCAGAAGCACCCTCTCGATTGCCCACGGAACCCATAATGGGTTCCACACAATGTCACCAGGTATTTCCGAGTCACAATAACCATATTGTCCACTCTCTGGAAATGATATCAATTTTGCCAGCAAATGGGATAATGGTGTTGTCCCTTAAGCATCCTGAAACAGAAAAATCATCAACGGATGTTGAAAGATCTAAAAAAAAAAATTAAAAAACCCATCTAATAAAGGCAGACTCTGACGTGCAAGTAGTGTACAAGAACAGAGGGTTTGAAATTTTAAGAGCAAAATTTAAAATTAACTCTTAAGCCACCAAAATTTATCAGGGATGTAGCTGATGTCCATCACAAGTCCTCCAGTCCCAATTCAAATCCCAAATGCCTTGTTTTTTTTTTATCTGTATGGATCTTGCAACACTGGGCAGGGTTTCTGGCAAAAACCCCACGAGGGTTAGGGTTACGTACTACCTACCTCATCTACCATGGGTTTGGTTGGGTACACCTTCCGTCTCAGATTCCCTGACGCAACATTGACGACTTCTTTGGCATCACCCTGCAAAACACACGCAAAACAACGGATGGATCATCGAGTCCTAATAACTTGGTATTTGACAAGAATTTTATGAAGCATCAAGTAAGTGTTTACCAATTTGGAAAAACTTATTATAACAAGGAATTTTTTTAAACCTATGGCCAAACTAATTTCTTATTTGTGGCCATTGTTACATTGTGTCAATTTTTTTATTTCATATTTATTGAAAAACAAACATGATAACCCTCAGAACTAAAACTGATATCATTAACAGTGTCAACTTGTAAACTTTGAAAAATATAGAATTACTCTTAAAAGTGTAAATTGCAAGCTTTATTAAGAGTATTTTCAACTTTAGAAATACGCTTTGCAATCAATTTACACCACCTAAATTTTCCCAATCTTCACGTGGGAGTGCTTCCGAACTGTACTGGGAAATACATTACTCGTGAATTTACTCACGTCTTCGTATATTTCGTAGTCTTCAACGTTCATCCACTCGTTGAACTCCTCAAGATCCAGAATCCACTTGGCATTCACCTGAGGGAGGAGGTCAGAAAGGGTGACTCACAACCAGTGACGCATATGGTGATAATCAGACTGAGAACACGAGGATTTACACACGTACCGCAAATGAAGAACGTACTTTTTCAGGTCGGCTTATTTATGACTGAACAACAAAACAGGGCAGGACTGGGCATTTTAATTCTTGCAGAATCCTTCTCGAGGCCGAAATTTTACTTGAAAAGATTGCCCAGTGTGATCAAATTCCAAAAAAAATCTCTTTAAAGATGGACATTTTACTTTCCAAATGTTCAGGACTTTTAAATATAGAGTTTTCAGATGCAGGATTTTAAATGTATGTGGTGGGCTCAGGTGCGGTGGTGGGGATGGGGTGGGTGGGGGCAGGGCGGGGATAGGTTGGGGGCGGGGATGGGTTGGGGCAGGGCGGAGATGGGTTGGGGCAGAGCGGGGATGGGTTGGGGGCAGGGCGGAGATGGGTTGGAGGCTGGGCGGGGATGGGTTGGGGGCAGGGTGGTGATAGGGTTGTCTAGGGTGGGGATGTGGCTTACCTCCCATGGACCATCATAGGTGGTGCCCGGCTCAGGGTCCCCAGGGACCTCTGCCGCAGGTACCCAGGTGTCGTAGCTGTCTGGATAGTAGCACCAATGGACAAGCATGGACTTCTCTCGGCGTACGATGGGGCGAATGTACTCCTCCCCTGAAAACAGGAAATAAGAATTTATCATAAATGACAGCCCTCACAGGGGAATTTGTGAGAGCTACGGCTTTATTTCTGACCGAACAGACCGACAACCCTCTGCTATTTGATTGGTCTCCACTTACCTTCATTCAAGGAGGGTGGAGGTCCGTAGACAATGTGTGTTGCCAACTCAAAATCATCCGTGACTGTGCCCTGGAGAAGGAACCAAAACAGAAACTTAAAGAAATATGTTTCTCTTTTTAAAAGCCCTTCAGTGGCTGTTACGGTTTCAAATTTGGCAATATATTTTCAAGGGCCAAGTTGTTCAGTGCACCGCAGAGTGACAAACTATGAAGTTATAGATCATCTATAGACTTTGATATTACACTTCGTGGTGCGGCATCTATCCACGACCATCAGTTTGTGGTGCGACCGACGAAGTGTCCAAGTTGCTCTTTGAAAACACTTTACAAAAAAATGATGAAATTGTCAGTATGACCAAAGACACCTCAACACTCCTCTGATAAATACCTCGAAGGGACCCTCTTTAGAAGTTTTTCGAAAGGACTTGGTCGACAACCCAGGTGTGTTCCTGGACAAATTATCGTCTTGCAGGCAAAAATCATGTCAGCATACATGCTACAGTGAGTAGTGCCACTTATTGCCGACAGTGTCCAGCCTTTCGGACACTTTGAACAGCGCTCTCATTAGTGAGATTGCGTCCAGCATCCAGTTCCCCTCTCCACTTCCAGCACAGAGTGGTCCGTTGGCAATTTGCTTTCACACACCCCTCACCCCCAAATTCAAATTAGTCTGGAGCAGGAACGTTGCAAGACCATTTTGAATGGGGGGGGGAAGGTTGTGACAACAAATATAGGAGTGTCAAGGCCTAGCGGTTAAGAGCACAGGACTCTTGCTCTGGTGTTTCAGAGGCAGCAGTGGCATGGGTCCGAGCCCGGGCCCGGACACTTGTGCCCTTAAGCAAGGCACTTAACCATTATTGCTTCGTCCATCAGATGGGACTTAAAGCCATAGGTCCCGTGTGTCACTTATCGCCAAGAGAAGGGGTTGAGGCCTCCTGTTAAAACTCCCGCGGAGTATTCAGGAGAACCAACCAAGTACAAAGTAGACCATTTGTGCTACAAGGTAGACAGATTTTTTCCCCTGGTCACCCACTCTACATAAAATATTTCAAATGCCAACAAAACCATAACCACACCCCTCCCTCAAATTGTGAAGTTTGTGGTCTGGCGACACCCACTGACCAACCTGATGTCTCTTGATGATGTCCTTCAGCTTGTTCATCATCTTGGGCTCCACCTCGTCCTGGATGTACACCACGGGCAAGGAGAGGCAGCGCGTCTGCAGTAGGTTCTTCTCAATGCTCATGAACATCTCCACGTTGCGGTCCATGCGGGACGGCGACTGGAAGTCAAACCGCCGCCTGGGTAAAGAATCCAGGAAGTCTTGAGCGTCACTTCTTTTCAATTAAGATGCAAAATAATCTGATTTTGCTTATACCTTTTAGGGTGACAATATATTCAAAGTTGTTGTGTATTTAATGTTTTAATTCACTAACTATAAACTTAAATACTTTTTACGTATTCCTAGTGAGGGCAGCAGACCCAGTACAAGCTTCTGCTTGTTGTTTAAGCCTCTATATTAAACTTAGTTCTATTGTGTTTACCTGTGTCTTGATCTGGCATTATAATAGCAGAAATGAACTTGAAAATGTCTGACTGAACGTAATTTAGGTTCACATACAAAAAAGTGAACCCTAGTTCTAAAACAATCTTTATTTCACCATTGGTTAGGACATGGTACAACACTCCTCATACATATCGCACTGAAGGAAAATCGGGTTACTAAAAAAAAATTCCAAAATACTCAATTTACTGAATGAATAAAAGATACAAAAAATGAAGTCACCCTCCACCTTACTCTCAGTTTAAATACGTTAAACCTACCATCCTTGGTCGCTCTTGAACTTGTAGACGGCCATAAGAATATTGCAAAGTCCACCCCCGGACTTGAAGTCCATAAAACAACGCAACTGTAACAATAAAAATAACAACTAATAATGGTATCCAATAACAAACTGTAATAACAACCAACACATATACCCTGATCAATTGATCCATTTGAAATGACATTTTCATTGTCTTTTTTTTTTGGGGGGGGGGGGCAGGGGTCCGGAGCACCCGTAACAGAAAGATTACAGAGAAGGGAATCCTATCAACGGCCTCCCAACCCTGCAATTGCTGAATTTGAAACAGACCTGTGAAATTTGACCCCAATTCAGGATCCAAGAACTATTTTACGAATGCCACGCAAAGCAGTCCGTTTAACAGTGCTCTTTCACAATGTAATGTAAATTCTACCAACTTTTGGTGATCCCAATTTATTTGATGATTTTGATTTCTGGGACAAACGCATCAGGCATGTGGCCTTTTTATCTTTGTCCTAGCTGATCAGCCTGTTCTGATGTCCTAAATTTCCAGGCATTTTGCGGGAGAAAATTTGAAGGAAACCACAATCATATTCTTCACTGGAACTTTCAAGGGCACCAATAAAGCCAAGGACTCCGTGCACGAATGGTATCGACAGCGCTTTTCGACCACTTTGAGAGCCGAGTAGAGGGGACATACCACATGTGTATATGAAGAATTTTATCCTAAAATTTTTTAAAGCAAGTAGCCATAGCGTCTTCGCATGAATGTCAGGCATCATCTTAAGGCTCTACTTTCCTCTATCCTACAAAATCATCCAAAATCTCTTACAGGATTTTGTAGGATCAGGGAAGGTTTGGGACCATGTTGCCATGGTGAGTGAACTACTCACTGGCAGTCTGGTGAGGGCAGGGTTGCTGACGTGTCTACCGAACGCATCTTCCTGGAACTGCAGCAGCTGCGCCAGCAGCGAGGCCAAGCCCTTGTTGGTGGGTGGCTCTGCTTGAATCCACTGCAACGAAGAAAAAGGCAAAGAAGGGCGTAGTGTCAAATGTTGTGATCTTAACTATTCTGTGCCACATGGGTGGGAAATGCAACTAGATAATGAGCTGAAGATGACATAATCACAAGGAATCTCAAATAAAGAGACAAATTTCATCATAAGGAACCATTAGAAAGTGTTCATTTTGGTGAAAATGTGTTCATTTGGGATGCTTGGGCATGTTGGGTAAAGGAACCCCCATGCAAAGTATCAGGCCCAAATATTTACATACAAAAATGCCATCATTTAACCAACTTTTTGTACTAGCATTGTATGGCCCGACTTTTTTATAGCACAGTTTACTCCAGTGTGTGGCCATAGAAATCTAGAATAGGGCTATATTTAGTGTGGCTATATCTATATGACACTATTTTTTTGTAATTTTGAACAGTATTTTTTACTAGAAAATGCAGTATTCTGGCACATTTTACAGTTGATCCCATGCAAATCAGTACACGTGGTTTTGCGCATTCATGGAGCATTGTGGTGATCGTTATCTTATTTTCGTTTCCCATTTTATCGTTTTCCTCACGGTTTTAGGCCTACCCCAAAATTTGGAAAAAATGCTGCAACCTGACGCCACTTCCGCGATTGTGCACAAAGTCTATGGAGAGTCAAGAAAATGTTCTTCTATTTTTTAAGTATTTCCTAACAAAATTGGAAATGTTTCTTAGTCCCAGATTCATGTCTTATTATCATTTTTGCAATGAAAGACCTTCATTGAGATGATATTTGAAGGACAAAGTGGCGTCACCTTGCAACATTTTTTCCCAAAATTTTCCTCAAAAATTAAAAAAAACTCGCTCTATCATTATCAATCATCATGTCTATCCTTTATGTAGCAATGTTAGAGGTACCGCGATATTGACATTTCCTATTCTGGTGACACACAAAACTGAAGTTTTTCAAATGAATGTTACTTTGTCCCATCAAGCTATTTCAGCTTCAAATCACTCCTACATGTCGACAAATATGTCTTCTGTTACAACATGGCAATAGATCGGGAAAAGCATACCTCAATTTGTCCAAAACCAGAAGTTTCAGAGCGTGATTTTCAGGACGGCCGTCTTGAGCGCGGCCATTTTGACACTAAGTTTGGCATTTTCATGCCTCGAAAATGGGTTACCGTTTTTGATTAATACCGCCCTCTCTTGACTTCCAAATCAATAAATACTGCCATCTATTGACCAGATAGGATAGGACAATCTGCTGATGTTTTTTGTTTCGTTTCAAACGGTCAAAAAATAAGGTTTTACGGTAATTTTTGCCATTTTTTGGCCAAATTTTGATCAAATTTGCCACTTTTTTCACAATTTAGATATACAGAACATGGGGGGGATTCCTGTAAACCTATATCACTAGATTCCTTGTTCCTTTCTGAGTAAGAATATCTTGATTTTGTTCCTGCGTGTGATTGCGGTCTGTAGAAATGTATTTGTTAAAAAGTCTAATGACATCGATGATGTCGAATCTCCGCGCCGCGCTGATGTTTGGCCAGCCCTTGACGCAGTTGATGTTTGCACCAGTGACTCAGTGTTTTTTACGAATGAAACTCGTACAAACGTCCATTCATGACCAACAAATGTATTTCAGTTGATTTCAAAATGATTGTTTTAATTTAATAATAATAAAAAAAATCATCATTAACATGATTAAAGGATTAATTTAATTACATCAGCAATAATAATGCATTTCCATTTGCTGCCAAAACTTGACTTGTAACCTTTGATGGGGGAGGGGTGGTAAGTGTGCAGTGAGACATAATTCTGGTGGAGGCAGATTTTTTCTCTTTTTTTTTCAATTATTGGAGGAAAGGAAAATATCTTAAAAGGTGTGTCAATATTCCCTGTTTATTTTACACATAAATTAGTCTTTCTTGATTCATGCTTCATCACTAAAGGTCATGAGTGGATCTCCACAAGCTGCAGGAAGATCTTTCAAATGAGACCTAATCATTGAAGATCAATAAGATCAATATGAAGATCACGGTTACATTATAAATTCATCTTCCATCTTATGCAGAAAAAGCGGGTTGTCATAGGAATTGGGATGCTGAATGCTGATATAAAGGGAATATCTGGAGGCATCACTTTCTCCTCAGTAGGTGCTGCTCCACCCTAGTTACAGAAATAAAAACACACACACAATCAGAATAGTTTCACGAGTAATAATGGTGTGTTTCAGAAGACATAACTTCTGAACGGAAGCACCTATGACAATGACGTTTGCACCATTGAATTTCTCTCATCGAAAGCTTTAATTTGATGTATAGTTTGACAATATTTGAACCAAAACTGAATAGTATGATCGGTTCTAAGTTAACAAATACATTAACTCGAATGACGACCAGAAGAGTTCCAGGAGTATGGTGTCTTTTGGAGGACATAACTTCTGAACGGAAGCACCTATGACAATGTTGTTTGCACCGTTGAATTTCTCCCATCGAGAGCTTTAATTTGATGTATAGTTTGGCCATATTTAACAAAAAATTAAAAATCATGTAATAATGCTACTTTATGTTGTGACTGTTGGTTGTAAATGTTGCGACTAGTTTGGCAAATTCAATAATTTCAAAATGGATTCTTGTTCTCTGGTAAGATTAGGGCCCCAAACTACATAATCGCCAATCGCGTATCTACACCGTACCGTACACGCAATGGATGCCTTACTGTGTTAAACATGATGAACATGATGAACGCTTTGTCAATGGCACTCGTGCAGTCGAACAACAAAGACGGAAATGGGCGATAGATTCAAAGTATCACTGAGCAAAAACTACAACACCAAAAAAGCTATTTTTACGACACAGAGCTACCTACCTTCTTGCAGTTTCTCTGCAACCATGATTTCACGTTATCGAGTTGCGAAATCGTGTCAGCAGACTCGAAAAACTTAAAATCTGCCCCTCCATCCTTTTTTCTGACAGCCATCTTTGTACACATTTTTACTGTAGTCAGCAGTTGCTGCTTCATTTCATCAAAAAATCTTTTAAATCGGTCATAAATTCAATCAAATTATCACTGAGAAGAGAATATTAAAACGAGCATTTATTAATAAAAACTATTTTATTATTTAATTCACGAAATTATCTTTGTTTGAAACTTGTATGATTATTTTATTTTATGAGACATGTGACAACTATGGTAAATGAAAATTGGTCACAGCGCCCTCTTTCAACAGTACACAGGAGCAGCGCCAGCGCGCACCGGCGGCGTTTTTTTTTCTACACCACATAATCGCTATGAGCGCATAGCAAAGTTCTTTTTTTCCCCACTAGAGGAAGCACTTATGGTCAAAAATAATCTCCCATATTGAATTTCGGGTACATTCTTTGAAAATTTCCGGGATTATTCATGAAACACCTCCCTACCCCAGGAGAATGTTTTCCGAGTTTTGTTTTTGAGCTGATGATTAAATGAAGAATACAATGTAGTACACTTGTTCTTATTCCTCCATCATGAGTAGGCCTTCCATTTCCCCTGACCTTTTTGTTGGCAAAATAAACTCAAAAGGAAAGGCTTGTAATTATCAAGACTTTTAGCAGCAGATAAAAAAAATTGAATTTTGAATTACATGTTGAAACACACTTTTGGACAAATGTTCTCTTTAGGGGGCGGAACATCTTTCACAATTTGGGGGTGGGGACAAAATGAAATTACAAAATACTAGTACAACATTAATCCCGCCCATGTCAATTTTATCTAAGCAGTAAATTATCAAGCAAAGTTTCAATTGTAGGTCTGTTTATTTGAAGTCTTTAATTTAAAATTCAAAATTTCAGTTAGATTGTTGTTTTTTGTTCATATGCAATATGTGCCCCTTTTTGGGAAAAAAATTGTGACGCGCTCTCAAAGCGAAACTTTGATTATGATTATGATTTGACATGTAAACATTCTGTCCACCTCCGTTCACTATACTGGATGGGAAAACCACACCAAGATTGCCCGTTACAGCTAGATATTGTTAACACCATTTGTCCCCCACTGATATAAAATGTGGCCCCACCCCCAAAAGAGGCAAAATTCAGGATTTTTTTTATTCTCGTGATGTACATGTAGCACTTGGATGAGTAGTCCAAAAAAGTTAAATTGTCTGAATCAGGTTGTTGTTTTTTTGCGCAAAAAGCCCCCTATTTTTTAATGTCATGTCCCCGCCCACAAAAGGGTCAGAAAAAAAATGGCATCGTCTCGAGCAGTTTTGAACTTGTTGAAGTGATCCAGAGAGTTTCAAACTGTGCTTATGGGCCCTACAAGCCCACTGACTAAACTCTGAATGGTTCTAAAACTGTCTCCATTAAATCTTCAAACGGGAAGAAGTGGGCCTGGGCGATGAATCCATTTTCTCGAACACCAAATAAAAGAGACAAGGAAGCTTACAGTTTCATGAAATTACATTGTGTTTATGATGTCAACTCGGTATATACATGAATGCTATATGATTCCATATTCCATACATGTAGAAATGTTTGCGAGGAAGCAATCACACAAAAAATGATGTCGTGTCTTTATACAAAAATAGCACATTGAAATAATCTAATCATTTGAAATTAGCAGCGTAGGCCAAATTTAGAAAGCTACCAAGCAGATATGTGAATTTCGTCCCTTTTCAAAATTTTTTTTTTTTTAATTTGAAATCTTTTCTATTTTTTTGTAAATCTTACGTTCCAAACATCTTGCTTCGCAACCGGATACAACTGGATACAACTTTTGATTTTGAAACTTGCAATTCTTACTGGAAAGCAGAAACATACTTCTGGCAAAATCTATTCCGGATAAGCGTTTCTTTAAATCCACCCGGAAACTCTCTAAAAATGGCCTGTGTGATGTTGAAGACGACATGCACACAATGTAAAATCTTCCCTATATGTACACGCTCCCGATTATAAGCATATAATCAAAGCAGGACTCTTTTTCACATTGAATGTGATCACGTCCACTGAACAACAGCTCAATAAATTAATGCGATCTATCATACATAATGCTGTGCACAATCCCAGCACTGGCTTCCACTATATCAAACGTACAACGTGAAAAACAAAAACAAAACGAAACATACAAAACTTGCAATCGCTATTTTCTATGTACACGTTTGTTTGTTTTTAAAGTAGCATGATTCAACACTTGAATAGCATCGTGGCGTGCACAGAACCACACAATATTACAGCCATGGACATCTTATTACATACGATGGTGTGAAAAATTCAGACATGATTTTTTATTTTTGTGGCATTTATACTGTGTCACAAGATCTATGCTCATGTTTTTCAGTGAATATATTTTGGCCTTTAATTACTACAAGATATATGCATTTCACAGCTAAATCTTGTATTTTTTTTTATTTCTTAGGTTTTGTTTTTACCAAAGGCAACTTCGGCCAAATAGTGGCCATATTAAACCGCTTGATTTTGACATCTGAATACTATACCTAAAATCTGGTTCAACGCAAATTAACAAATGTTGCATATTAACCCTAACAGAACTCAACCCATCAAACTCCATGCAACAGCATGTTTTGTTGGAATCTGTCAGGATGGGTACAGTACCCCTAAACTGACAGTATTTTACATTGGGTTGGCACACCTCCAATAACCTATATGGTGTTGGAATTTGCCAGGATGTGTATGGTTCCTAGTAAATCATGCTAGGGACTTGGGGAGTTATGGTTAATAACTATTTCACCAACTGTGATGCTGAAGGTATGCAGTGAAATCCATTTAGTTCACTTTTATTACACTTTTGCTGGGTGTTTCTGAGCTTTCCGCCAACCTTTTTTTTCAGACAGACATTTAACCCAGGAAAATACCCAACAATTAAGTTTATACTTCTGAAAATGGTGAATGTTTAAGTGTTGATATATTAATATCATGTTTTCTCATTACTTTTATGGTATACATTTTAAACCTTTTTTGTGTTGAACTTACTCATAATAACTATGATCTCAATGTTAAAGAGTCAAATATGCATTATAAGTGTAGCAATTCTGTGTAAAAGTGTAATAATTAATGCCATCAACATTAAGCAGTAGATATATTGTGTGATATTCAAATTTTTTGAATTGTTACTTCATGAAAGTGTAATAATATGCGAGAAAGTGCTGAAACTTAAACCAAATAGCCAGGAAGTGCAATTTTAGGGACAAACTTGAGAACGTTCACACCCAAAAGTTACTTAAACACAAAATAAATACAAATAAATAAATAGGATACTCTGTCGATTTAGAATTTGTTTCATCGTAGAATGAAAATACAGCCAGCACATGGCCACTCCATTCTGACTATCTAAACTTTCGTTTCAATAGATCAGAGAGAGACTTTTCTTGAAGAATAGCTCCTTTGTTTTCGGTATACATGTATCCTCAAATTTGTCCCAAGTTAATTAATAGCACACTATATCAAATTTGACCAAAATAACCTAAAGCCAGAAATAGAAGAGTTGTTTCTACAGTCTCAATTCACATGGCCAGCTATTAAAGCAACAGGTGATTTCAAAACAAGATATGGGCTCCGTGCGCAAGTATCCACTTTAACAGTAAGAAAGGGAGAGTTGGGGGAGACCACTGGGAGAGACATTTGAAGGTATTGTTGACTGCACTATGGCTTTGTGCACATTCAGAATAAAATAAGTTGTGCGTACTTTGCGCCATACGCACGCAAACCAGTATGTGAACAGGTACGGGAACCAGTACGCAAAACCAGTATGCAAACTAGTACGCGAACCAGTATGCAAACCAGTACGGGAACCAGTACGCGAACCATTATGCAAACCAGTACGGGAACCAGTACGCGAACCAGTATGTGAACCAGTAAAGGAACCAGTACGGGAACCAGTACGGGAACCAGTACGGGAACCAGTACGCGAACCAGTACGCAAACTATTACACGAACCAGTATGCGAACCAGTACGGGAACCAGTACGCAAACCAGAACGCAAACTAGTACGCGAACCAGTACGGGAACCAGTACAGGAACCAGTACGGGAACCTGTACGGGAACCAGTACGCGAACCAGTACGCGAACCAGTACGCGAACCAGTACGGGAACCAGTACGGGAACCAGTGCGCGAACCAGTACGGGACTAGTATTGGAACCAGTACGCGAACCAGTACGAGAACCAGTACGTGAACCAGTATGCGAACCAGTACGGGAACCAGAACAGGAACCAGAACGGGAACCAGAACGGGAACCTGTACAGGAACCAGTACAGGAACCAATATGCAAATCAGTACGGGAACCAGTACAGGAACCAGTACGCGAACCAGTACGCGAACCAGCACGCAAACTAGTACGCGAACCAGTATGGGAACCAGTACGCGAACCAGTACGGGAACCAGAACGGGAACCAGAACGGGAACCAGTACACAAACCAATACGCGAACCAGCACGCAGACCAGCACAAAAACCAGCACGAGGACCAGCACGAGGACCAGCACGCGCACCCAATGTGTCCCATCCACGGGGCTCTCAAAAGTGGTCAAAAAGTACCCTCTCTTGTTCCCGAACACGGAGCCCATTCCCTTCTCACTGTTTTCGCACTGTTACGACATAACTCGTCGTTGACTGTGATTGACTTATGACTTGTAATGGACTTGATTACATCGATGCAACATCTCTAATGCCGGAATGAGGATGCTTGGCTGAGGTCAGACTTCTCAGCCCTAAGCCGCATCCAAAATTACTTGGCTACGGCTGTCAATTACACATTGGTCAATGGGAGCGGCTGAATCTACTTCCCATAGATGCTTGTGCTACCGTCAGCCGTAGCCGTAGCCGTAATTCAGAAGCGACAATACCGTGAGAAGCAAAGAAAGATCCCATGGATTGCTTTCTTCAGATAGGAAGTTGGGCTTTTGGTACCATACCTTAAAACCATAAAATATGACAACATTAAGCAGGGCCAATATCATGAAACTTGTAAACACAAAATTTCACTCGGCGAATTAAAGTTCTCGGCCAAGTTCACTGAGCTCCGAGTTAATCAGTATCCAGAAAATATGAATGCCACTGCATTTTACTGGATTTCATGGAAATATTTCTTGCGCTGATCAGATTTCTGTGCTCACAAGCAGATCCAAGATATGTGTCCCAGGCATAAGTTTACTCCGTGGTTATTGGTTTCGGCAGTTGCAACTAATCGTTTACCTCTACGTTAAACACAAATTAATTATCAAACTTAAAATTTATCAAACTTAAAAACAAAGTTAATATTACACTTTAAAGTTACAAACAGATCTTTAGATTTAAGAAAGATCGTTTTTGGAGAGCGCTAGCAGATGAGTTTGATGGTGAACACAAACGAAGACAAATTGTTTAAATTACACTTGGAAAACTTAATTAATCTGTGATTCGGAAAAGATCTCTTCTGGATAGCACTGATTTCAAGTAAGTTTGAATTCTAGAAACACTCTTACAAAGGGACATGATTTGTGATGTTAAAAATTTCCTTTTTTTGGTAACGTTTCTCTTCCCTCCTTATTCTGATCAATTTAAATGCAACCCAAAAAAAACTATAGCTCTTGCATTGATTTTGTCATTGTCATTCTTCTAAACATTAAAAAGATTGCATTTTTTTTTCAGTACAAAAAACACCAGCATGAAATGTGAATGTCCGACATTCCTTGATGTATAATGAAAGAGCAACACAGCTTTTAGCTTCATGTAAGGGTAGCATCAAATTTCTTTTGTAAAACTTTTAAAAGTTATTCAAAGCATTTACAAATAAGATACGTCATACAAGGGGATTGGGAGGGTTAAATTCAGGGGTCAGTACCACGTGATCTTTAGAGAAAATATTGAGAATCAAAAGTCAAATGTTTTAGTTGTGATATCCCTGTTTCCCTGATCGCATTTTCCTTACTTCATCTAGTCAAGTCTTTCATCTGGATAAATAATTCTTTGTGTACGTGATTTGTCGCAATGCGAAAATTAGTTTTCGGTCAAGACGTTGTTGTATATATGATACATGATAAGCTGCCGTTGCGAGATGATGTTATCACGACAAACCGTTGTCTTGGGAATCTTGCAAAATCTCCCCCCGAAAAATGGGGGAAATTAGTGCGCACGCGCTATCTCTGCAGGTTATTACGGTCCATTTTCCATTGCATGCGTACTACTGTAGCAGTTCGTCATGATAACGCCCTCTCGCAGCCGCGGATTATCGTGTATGCGATATACGAAAACAAGTTTTGAATATGCAAAATCTGTGTACTCCACCTAGGATACGTCATCGCCAAAAATTCTAACCACTCACTAGAAATTTAAAACTCAATCATTTAACAGTTTGACCACAGTGGAACGTCGCTATAACAAACATCGCGGGATTCGCAGAAATTGTTGGTAACAGTGATCGTTCGGTATAGCGGTATGGTTTTCACATATTAGTGGCGCCCTCTTTTGACCATTGTTATAGTGTAGTGGCACTTCCAAACTGCGCGCTGAGTCCTGCCCATTCATCTTTTCAATTCCGTCAGTAGAACTTCACCCTGTATGCCCTGGTAGTTGCTGAAAGACGACTTTGAACACGTGCGACTATTGAATCATGTCATTACATAGTTTTTGAGCTTACACGGGTGGCTTTATCCTTCTATTCCTTGGGGAAATAATACCAATTGTCACTCTTCTGTTGACATCTTTGAACAACAATGTTTGGCACATTTTGTACACAAAAATCGGGAGCCAAGGCTGATGTTCGGTATAGCCGAATGTTTGGTATAGCGGTGTTCGCTACAGCGACGTTCCACTGTATTCCATCTGAACTGCTTAAGCAAAACGACCTCTGCCTGCTTTGAACTTGTCTTACAGCAAAGAAAATCTATGTTCGCAATATAAATCTTTCCAATAAAAAAGAATCCGGTTAAAGATGTTAAAACCTTTAAAAATGTTCTGTCTGTAAATTTCAGTTTTGTTAATCAAAATTAGAATTCTTGTACAACTAAATGTGCATGATATCATAAAATATATGAGAACAAAGGGAGAAAGGTTTTTTGCGTCCCACATTACTTCATCTCGCAGTGCAACATTACAAAACATGGTACAATTTTAATTTGTGGCAATTTAACTCACCAAGAAACCCTGCATATATCACACAAAAAATATTTCTGAATGTAAAAAAAAAATAATAAATCGCCAAAGACAAAAAAATTCTACAATCGTAAGAAAACCCAACTCAATCCAACAACTTTAATTTTCAGACGCAAAAAAAAGTTATGTGTTTTCAAAAATATGTTATGTCAAAAATAGTTGCGAAAAATTTGTAACCTTTCAAATCCTGGGAGTGAGGGAGTGATATAAAGTGAAATTAATAGTTTTACTTTCCAAAGCAATTCCACTTTCCAATTTTGTGTGATCTCCAGTTGACGTTACCACATATTTTGTGCTTGTCTTACAATTTTAAAACAACTTCCACACAATAGCATAAGCTGGTTAAGAATGCTAGCAGGATTATTTTTGTATCTTTTTTTTAAATATATCTCATTGAAGTTTAAGTGACGTTCCATCGGATTTTATAAGGACTGGATTCGATTTGCTTTTGAAGCCAAAACTTTGTCAATCTCACAAATGACAGGACTTTTTGTAATGTTTCAAGAGGACCGAAACACAGGACCAAACAGGAGACTCTGCAAACGTCCAAAAATTCAGACTTATTTTGACATAATCGTGGCATCATATATTAACAGCGGTTTTGCTTGCTAGTAGTACCATCTCAAATAGACGTTATCCAGGGACAACATGTGATTCAGAGGCGAGCATTTCAAACTTGTTTTTGTAATATTATACTTCCAATGTGTGGATCTCTGCTGGGGGGGAGGGGGAGGGGAGGGTGTATCTAGATTATTGTGCAACATCGACAGTACCGTGGCCTACCCCCTCCCACAGAAGGGGGCGGAGTAACAGGTGCAAAGTAGGCTTGAACTTTGACATCAGGATGCTGTGCCTGGAGAGAAGAAAGACAAAAAAGTGGGGAAAATATTTGAGATGAAAGAGGAAAAAAAAGGAAACGTGACTTTGAAATGGGCAAAACTTGAGCATTTTTGGTAATCTGGACGACAAATCTACCTTTGTTGTGTCGTTTAACACAATATCCATCAAACAATGTACGAGTACAGTCAATTTCTTTTCAGTAAAGCAGCGGAAAAATGACACAACAAAAAACAGAGATGTTAAGAGTTAAGCTTCTAAAAAGTCTTAATCATTTCAGGTTCCAATTTCATGAAAGCAGAAAATTGCACGTCAATCGGTGGGGGATGGGAGGGACATGTTTCTCCCTCCACTTTTTAAAGTGGGGGATATATCATTGTCCCCCCCCCCCAACTCCACCTTTCCTCCCCGAATAAAAATTGTAGCCTACAGTTCATTCTATATTACCTCAGAATAAGTGATTCAAAGACTCCAATTTCGAAAATGACACATAAAAAATGGTTAAAGTGGTCAGAAATTGCCTCAGATCGCACCACACAGTATCTAGAATCCCAACTTTTCTGGGGCCCTTAACCGAGCCCCAATCCCATGCCGCTGACATTTTGATCAAGGTATGTCCCACCCCCCTTGACCAGTTACACGGAACATGTCATGTTTCCTATTGGTTCTCAAAAGCAATGTACTTACATATTTTTTCTAATTTTTTTGTTTTGGTGTTTAGTACATTTCTTTGCTTAGCAGCTAAAGAAAAATTTACATAGCCACTTCCACATTTTTTCTTGGCTACGGCTTGCTGGCTTGCAATTACACATGCTCCTATGGAAGCAGATGAAGCCACAGATAGCCGTAGCCAAAGAGTTTAGACGAAGCCTTTATCTTACCCTTAGCCGCCTTATCCCAGCCCTTGTGATCAACTGGCAGTCGTACAGCTCTATCCTCTGCAAGCTCTGGCAACCCATCAGGTGTTCTAGCGACACGTCCGTGATCAGGGGACAGTTGTCCAGCTCGATGACCTGCAGGTGCTCCGTGGCGCAGGCGCTGGTGCCTATGTGCCGGATGCCCTCGTCTGTGATCAGCTCGCAGTGGGAGAAACTCTGATGGGGAGAGACGAGACGTCAGATTATGTATAAACCTCAATGGAAAACAGAACAGAATTAACCCTAACTTAGAGGCATTTTTGTTAGGATGCAACATCAATCCTGCAAAATCCTCCGTTGTTTCTTGAGTAAGGGCCGTGGAGGGGTGGCCACTGCCTCAATCCTGCAAAATCCTCCAGCAAACACCATCAATATGTTGAGGCAGAGCAAGTGACATCCTGGAGCAGTGCTGAAGTATAATCCAGGCCTAAATTTATGCACGGCTGAGCATAAATGACACAAGGTCTTGTACAAGACCTTGACACAGTGCATCCTCCAAATCAGCCACACATTTTTGCCATATAGCCTTAATCCTGCAAAAGAAGTGCACAACCCTACAATGGAGCAATGCCTACCAGTTCTTGCAGGGACGGGCAACCATTGGCCAAGTGCAACAGTGTGGAATCGGTAATCTGCAACAAAAACAAACAAAATGTTGAGATTTTTAGAAGTTACACACCAAGGGAAACGCTACAATGATTCCAAAAAATGGTCAGAATTAAATCTTACACAATGCTTTAATATTAGATGCTTTTTTTCAAGAATCAAGTTTGATTTTTTTTTTCTCACAATGGTTTATTTTCTTTTTCTTTTAACATTAAAACAAAATTTAAATGCCTGTCAGTTTATTGGGAACAGGTTTAAAAAAAAAAAAGCAGGAAATTTCCACACTTTTTTGAACAAAAATATTCAGGCTTTAAGAAAATATCCAATGCTGTGGAAATCTTACCAATGAGCACTCTTCAAGATCCATTCTTTCTAATTCTGAACACGTCTGTAAAAAAAAAAGATAGCAGATATTGCATGAATGCAGGAGGCAGCTAATTGACACAAGAATTACAACCACAGATCTTAAACCTTTGACATATACAATATCGTTTAATGATGATGGTTTGAAAATCACAATGAATAATTTTTCCAAATTTATTCCAACTTTATTTTACTTCAATTTCTTCAAAATAAATGTTTCAATGCTATGGTTTACTCACTCTCGCTAAGGCTAGAAAGCCATTATCTGTGAATTGTGAGCAACTGGCCACTTCCAATGTTCTGGTAAAAAAAGGGAAAAAAATTGACGTTTAAAATATGTCCAAGTTTAACAAACTGCAGTGTTTGTCAGTGTTGTAATCGAGTCCATCACAAAATCTGGTTACAAGTAAATCACAAGTCCGTCCAATAGAAATATTCTCAGTCATTTCACGCTAATTAAACAGGAGATAAAAGCCAGCCTGATGGGCCATATTGGCTTGCGAAGGACTTTGCTTTACTCAGGGCTTGACTTTAGCGGTACCCCGCTAACAAATTCTAGTCAAAACAGGGGCGGGCTAGTCAAGCTATTCCTAATTAAAGTAGCCCAGCTGGCGAGTCAAAAATTATTGAGCTACGGCAAAGCTGAAAGTACAGGAAGAAATAAATCAATAAATTCAGAAAGCAAACCAGCATCAATTTGCGTCAAATTTGATTAACGTTTTGGGTTAAATTATTAGATCGGTTTATTAAAAACACTGACAAGATTGCCTCGGGATACACGTTTTACATGTATGCACATTGTTGTTTATGAGACACTCTATAAAAGAAAAACATGGGGACTTGTGAAAGTGCCACAGGTTAGTTAAAGGTGCGATTCAGTAGCCCGGCTGGCTAGTGAAAAAAAGGTTAGGCCGAACCCTGGCTTTACTACCCCCAAAAGAATGTACCATCAGGTTCCTGCACAGCGTTGGACCGAGAGGGGCTCCCAACCAAACTGCCGAGGGATTTAGGACAAGAGGAGCAAAAAAGTCGTCATCTTACCTGAGTTTATGGCAGAAGTTACTCAGAGCTACTAGCGTTGCATCTGTGAGGTGTGTGCAACCCGATAGGCATAGTGACTGTAGTTGGCTGCAGCCCCGCGCGAGTTTCTGCATGCCCTCGTCCGTCATCAACTGAAAAAAATTGGGGAAATAAAATTCCAAATTTAGGCCCAAGAGCTAAAGCTCACTGAATTGGTAAGAGTTTTAGGTGACAATGCAATGACTGCTTGTTTTAAACCACATTTAAAGACTTTAACCCTCCTGCTGTTTGAACAGTCAGAGACAGTCAAAAACTCCATCCACTTCCCTGCCATGCCTTTTACACAGGCTAGTCACCAACAGTCGGATCATATTTCAATCAAGCACTCTGACTAGTCAAATTCAGTCAACAAACAAAAGCAGGCAACTGGTAGGCACAGCTGTCTTATCAGTCACTTACAGTCAAAGAGCAGCTGCATCAAGTGACATTAACAGTCACAGCCAGTCAATCCTGCTTTGTGTAGGCTGGGAGCTCTTAACTGTTGGAAATAGTCACTTGATTGATTTTGACTGCAAGGACAACTTGGCGCACAATGTATGTTTGCATAGGAGGGTTAGAGGTTCTCTCCTACGCTTCAAGTTGAAATCCAAATAAAAACTCAAGGACAAATTGTTTTTAAACAGGGTACTGTAAGCTGTAGATGAGAGACACGGTGACTCAAGCTCAACTTACCTGGCAACCTTGGACATTCAGGGTTGTCAAGTGGGGACTGTGAGTTCCTAAATGTGTGAGAGATTCTTCGGTTAACTGCAAAAAAAAATTCCAGAAATAACGTTAGTAGTACCCCGAAAAGTTTGTATTTGGAGTATGGAAGCGATGTTTTGTATATCTTTTTTTATATTTGAAAGCGGGAATGCTAGAAATCAACTGACTTATAGGGTGCTAAATATTGCAAAAGCTCTCCATGCACTCTTGCCCCGCCCTGCCCCACACTGCCCCGCCCAAAGTCATCACAATCTCTTCACTGTATACTTGATGACATCCTTTACTGATTAGTAGTTAGTTTGGGAATCCCCTGACCAGTGCTTCAATGATCTCCATTCCCATCCTGCCCCGCCCTGCCCCGCCCCGCCCCAAGGTATCACAACCTCGCTTCTTCACTTACTTGATGACATCCTGTACAGATTAGCACAGTTAGTTTGGGCATCCCCTGACCAGTGCTTCAATGATTTCCATTCCCATCCTGCCCCGCCCTGCCCCGCCCCGCCCCAAGGTATCACAACCCCGCCTCTTCACTTACTTCATGACATCCTGTACAGATTAGCACAGCTAATTTGGGAATCCCCTGATCAGTGCTTCAATGATCTCCATTCCCATCCTGCCCCGCCCTGTCCCGCTCCGCCCTGCCCCACCCCGCCCCGCCCCAAGTTATCACAACCCCGCCTCTTCACTTACTTGATGACATCCTTTACAGATTAGCACAGCTAGTTTGGGGCACCCCCTGGCCAACGCTTCGATGCCGTTGTCTGAAAGGCCACACCAGGACACGTTGAGATAGCTCAGGTTGTGGCATCCATCACTGAAATCAAACAAAAGACACAAATGTTGTAATAAATAAACAGTTGTAAAATCTGAAATTTATCACGGAGTATTTGGCTGATTCTGTTTATCCATTACAATACCAACAAGATTGACTGATTTTGACTTAGGATAAATATCACAGATAAATGTACACAAGTCTATAGGGATGGTAACAAATTTTAGGCTTTCAAGCAGACCCAGGTGAAAAAGTACAACAGTAGGACCAAAATTTTCATTAAAACCCCCCCCCCCCCCAAAAAGGACACAAGTAGAACTTTGGAGGAAAAAATCAGGATAAAAGTAGGACTTTTGCAGGCTTTCAGGTGTAGTGTTCGTTAATACCCATGTCCACAGCATCATAAGCCTCATTTGACATGTTCTATATTCACAACACTCGTGCTCCATCCTCAACTAAGCTCTTAAGTACAGTTGCAGTACTCCTGCACCCAAGCCCTTCATTGTGTGATTTACATATGACACTGTGTAACACTGTTATGAAAAATATTCAATGAGATTTCATTTTTCGGAGTTGTGGGACAAACAAAGTAGGAAAAAAGGTGGAAAAAGTTGGAATTTCAAAAAAACAAGTAGGAAAAGTAGGAGCAATGTAAAAAAAAAACTAGAAAAAAGTAGGAAAAGTAAGAATACTTGAAAGCCTGAAATTTACAATCTGAATATTTTTTTATGCCGTCAAAATTATGATGAAATTACTGTATGCACAAAAGTTGGAGTATAATCACTTTTTAATGAGCCTTCGACCGAAAAGTCAGCCCATGTTTAGTTAGTGAATTATTGACTGTCAGACAATAATTCTCATTCTCGCGGGACAGGCTGGTTCCCGCACAACAATCAGTATCGATAATGTATGGACCGGGAACCAGTCTGCTCGCAAAGCAGATCTGTTTGTTCCCAAAACAATTTTTTTTCAGAGCTTTGCAGATGTCCAAAAAAGGGAAAATAGAAGAAAAACATTTGAATTTGTTGAAGATCATGGGGAACACAACTTTAACAGTCACTCAGGTCAACCTAGGAATTTTTTCAGACAGGCAAAGAGTAATGTGTTAAATTTTCCATTGACAAGACTCTGGAGACGTTCTAAACAACTGCAACAGCTGATCTTGTGACGTGGGTTCAACAGCAACTCCAGAATGCCAGTCCGTATGGGATGTTATTGCAAAATATTCCTGTTACCGACCGACACTTCATTTCAGTGATGCGTCATTGCTCAAGTGTCTTCCCCCGAACTGGAAAACACTACAGAGTCAGACGCGTGCATACTTTCAAAAAGGCCAAGGGAGACGGAATAAAATGTTGCACTCAATCTGCAAACACTCTGCAAATACCGACGAGAGTTTTGAGGCCGGCTGAATTTTTACCTGAGGTATTTGAGTGCCTGGTCTGTGATAGATACCGACGAGAGTTTTGAGGCCGGCTGAATTTTACCTGAGGTATTTGAGTGCCTGGTCTGTGATAGATACCGACGAGAGTTTTGAGGCCGGCTGAATTCTACCTGAGGTATTTGAGTGCCTGGTCTGTGATAGATACCGACGAGAGTTTTGAGGCCGGCTGAATTCTACCTGAGGTATTTGAGTGCCTGGTCTGTGATAGATACCGACGAGAGTTTTGAGGCCGGCTGAATTCTACCTGAGGTATTTGAGTGCCTGGTCTGTGATAGATACCGACGAGAGTTTTGAGGCCGGCTGAATTCTACCTGAGGTATTTGAGTGCCTGGTCTGTGATAGATACCGACGAGAGTTTTGAGGCCGGCTGAATTCTACCTGAGGTATTTGAGTGCCTGGTCTGTGATAGATACCGACGAGAGTTTTGAGGCCGGCTGAATTCTACCTGAGGTATTTGAGTGCCTGGTCTGTGATAGATACCGACGAGAGTTTTGAGGCCGGCTGAATTCTACCTGAGGTATTTGAGTGCCTGGTCTGTGATGGATGTGCAGGAGTCCAGCCGGAGTCGGTGGAGCTTGCTGCAGTACTTGCTCAGGCTTGCCGCCGTCTTGTCAGAGATCTTTTTGCAGTCGCTCATTCGAAGAATCTCGATATTTCTGCAGTTCTGTGCAAATGTGCTGTGAAACAAAAAGAAAGGGGAAAAAAAAAAGCCCTGACTCTGCACTGTTTGACTTATTCCACTTTGTATTGCATGAATCCGTAAAGCCATAGAGTGCTTTGGGGAGGAGGGGGGGGGGGGGGGTCGGGGGGGTACAGGGAATAACAGGCAGGGCAGCTTCAGGTGGAACAGGTGATCATGGGTCACAATGTCTTGGGATTTTCAGGAGTTAGAGACTGAATCCTGAGTGTTAGGAACACGGGATATGTTGAGTTTCAATCAAGATATTGACAAGTGTCGATTTTTGTTGGATTTTCAGAGGAGAGTTGTCAATATCAGTCAGTTGTACATCTCATATTAGTTATGGACCATTGAGTGGGTTTCCAATGGTCAGGGTTGGGGAGGGGGCAACGGCGGATCCAGGGGGGGGGGCCAACCCAATTTTTCAATTTTTTTTAAAATGACGTAGCACAAAAGGCAGCCACTGCGTACAACACCCATAAAACTCAACAAAAGCAATACATAGTGCCCCCGCCCCTGCTTTTCATACTATATTTGGGGCGGAAAATTGTTGGACCCCCAAAAATTTGTTTTGGCCCCCCCCCCCTCCCCCCCAAAAAAATGTGTTCTGGATCCAACCTTGGGTGGGGGTGGCTTACTGACCCCATACATCTGACCAATATTTTATATTTCACATGTTACTGTAAAACAAAACCAAAAGCACCAAAATGTTCGCATGCCAGAGAACTTCAGGCAATATTGCAAATCTCAATTCAATCTGTAAAGCATTTGGTCTGTGTATGCGTTTGCTTTAATACTTCCCCACCAACCCTGCTTAAAAAATCCCGGACTCCAACACATCACCCACTGGTTTGAAAAATCCTGGATCTGCAAACTGCTGTCCTCTAGATAAACAAAATCTTCAGATCCTACATATTGTTCATTCACTTACTTGAGTGCATCGTCGGTGACATTCTGGCAACCGTACAGGCTTAGGTTCTTGAGGAAGCCCCCACATCGCTTGGAAATATGCTCAACCACTTTCCCCTAAAAAGCAACAAAGAAAGTTTTCAGCATATGCGTTAAACATCAATCTAGACTTGTTTAAAAACATCACAGCTTCTCTTACAAATCAGAGATGACTGTAAAGTCACCAAAAAAAAAAAAAAAAGGAGGAAATTCCAAGACTTCAGTGTTTTCAACTTCCAACGGCAGACATGGGAATAAAAAAGAGAGGAAATCAGCTGGACTGAGGAAAAGGTGCATGCCTGTACAATAGAATACATTTATGATCGATAAATTTTTAATTATTAATTTAGCAGAATAATGGGTTTGACCTGCCTATGACAATGCTACTGTATTTCTCATACACATTATGTAATCATATGATCATTTTCTTTACGCAAGGACAGCGTGACATTACTCATGAATAAATTCTCACCTCGACATCCGTCTGGAAGTTAAATAAATCCACCTTCTGCCAGTTGCTACCATCCAGGGCAAGCTGGTTCCAGGCCTAAAAACGGGAGGAAAACTTGTCATCAAAAAAAAGCAACCTTTGTCTCTTTCAAGGAAAGATAGTGCCCTTAAAAATGCACCTTTGTGTCCCATTTAATCTTATTTCAATTTATATTTTGCCATTTTTAATGGTGTTTTGGTGCCCTTTTTGGTTGTTATGCTAATGCAAATGTCCATATTCATGAACAAAAGTGTGATATCATTTCGGGCAGAAACCTCAATGTTACAGTGATTTTTAGCACCAAGACTTGCCAGAATTTTGGATATTTTGCCGTTGCAAATTTTATGTTCTTTGGTGATTTGTTGTTGTGTCAGTACATGGCAGTAAGCCAGTGAGCAAACTTTTGTCTCCGATGTTTTCAATGAGCAAACGTTTGGGTGCACAATTTGAACAGAAAACCCCTAAGCTGAACAGTGTCTTCCTGAAATGACATCACAGCAACAGCACCCTCAGTTGTCCGGAAAAGCATGGAAAACTGTAAATATTTAAAGAAGTGCACTTTTCAATACAATTAACCAAATAGTTTTGAAATAGTTTTCATACATTTAAGAGGAGTAGAAAAGGTTGTGCAAAACAAGTTCCTAAGAAAAAATAATTTCATGGACCTTTCAAATCAGTAATCTGTTATCAATCAAAGCAACATACATTTCCGAGGAGCACGCCTTGGACAAAGACATTGACAAATTGGTGAACCAACCATGGCAAGGCTGGACAGCTCAGTTGGTAGAGCACCGGAACGGCAATCCGGAGGTCGCAGGTTCAAACCCCACCCGAGTCAATTTCTTTGTTCAATTTTATAAATTATTAAACCTAGTCAATTTTCCCTTTCTGGCATATTTGACAACAATCATTTCGTGAGATTCTGAATTTAAATGTGTTTATGCTTAGCAAATCCTCTCTGTACAAGATTTTGCGCTTAGCATGAAACTAAGCCAATCATGTCCCATTTTGTGATGATGCATATGAGTCCACAACAACCATTACAATTTGCAAGTGTGTTTGGTATGGCAATTAATGTTTTGGGCATTTCAAAATTTAGAAACATTTCATTTTAGCACGACAAATGTTTGGTTTTAAACATTGCAGGTCAACTTGCTCTACGCAAAAAGGCCATCAATTTAACAAAAATGACCTCAAATTAGGCCACTTATTAGGAAACAAAACAAAAAAATAAGGAAAGATTTCCATATACGAAGTTCACTCAACACCCTGTGTACAAACCCTATGAGATTGGACTGAAAAATTGTAAGTGTTTTCTAAGAAAATGCTTGTATTTTCTCACTGCTCAAATTGACTTTGATGAAATAAAATTGCTATCTGGGGGCTTGTTAGTCATTACAGAGGAAAACTAGTGAACTTCGCATATGGTAATCTTGCCAAAAATAATAATAATAAATAAAAATCCAAGAGTAAATACTTATTAACTTCAAGGGGCTTTAAACAGAGATTTTATGAAGAAATTCTATCGAATAATGCAACAGGCACGGAATTATATGCATGTTGTTTGAGCATCATTAAGCAACTTGCTCAGTGAATGCATGAATACGTACAGACAACCGGCCCACCGAGCCCTCATACCTGCAGGGGACAAAAAATATTCATAGTAGGCCCTATAGATTGGCAGCGTGTTATCAGACAATCAGTTCCCCCTAAAATAGGCTTATTGAATGCGCAGTCACACCTACCTTGGATACCTGGGCACATCGACACAGACTCACGACGTCGAGGTACGAAAATATCCTGGAGGAAGCGGACGACAAAAGAACGCAATCAGAATAATCCAATGAAACCCAACATAATTCAATAACCGGATCATTCTGGGGGGCTCTTTGTAAATTGAAAGTTAATACGGGGAAATTCATGACATAAAGGCCAATCTGGCGCTAGCGTTTTTTGTTTCTGAGAATTCAAGACTACATAATCTAGATTGTTTCACTTCTGTAAAAGTACAAAGACGATTGACAAATTTTTAATATGGGAAGGAAAAGATATAAATTCACCACGTCTTATAAAATATCGCCTCACTTTTTTATACCTATTTCTAAAGCATTTAGGAAAAAATTGTATCACTTTTGGGGCTCGATATCTGCTTACACAGAAATTCTATAAATTTGCGGTCCACTCTTTTCCTGTCACTGTTACATCTGACATTTATAATTTTATTCTATTAATTTATAATTCTGATGCTCTCTTTAACCTTAACCTAACTCAATTCCTCCAAAATCCTCTTTGTAAAATGGATTATTTTGCAGGATTGAGGCTACATGTACATATATAGGAATAAAGTGTGGTCAATTTTGGAGGATGCACTGTGTCAAGGTCTTGGACTGGACCTTGTATGTGTTTAGAAATGCTCAGCTGTGCATACATTTAGGCCTAGATTATACTTGAAACCCTCCGCACTGCTCCAGGATGTCACTGTCTCTGCTTCAACATATTGACAGTGACTGCTCAAGGATTTTGCAGGATTGAGACAGTGGTCACCCCTCCAAGGACCACATGTCAAGAAATAACAGGATTTTGGAGGATTGAGGCTGTACGCTATTTTTACATTCAGTTTGAGGATTTTGCAGGATTGAGGTTGCATCCTAGCAAAATAGGGAGTTAGGGTTTATGAACTACACGACCAATCCAACAAATAAAAAATAATTTTAAGTCATTCTTAACAATACTTGAACAGCAAATAACGAAGTACCAAGGTAACAGGGACAGGAAAAAAACTCACATTTTAGACCCTAATGAATAACCGATGTACATGTAGCCTGCGCTCTAACTGAGAAGTCATCAACTACAGTTTAGATACCAGCATTTATAATTTAAAACCCATTGTTCCATGAGCTTAAAAATCAGCATAACATGTCAAGTACCCCAAGAATATGCAATATTCCCAGATCTAACACACTGAAACACGACCACTAAGGTTATAAGTCATGCCAGGAAAACACTCAATGGTTTCTTGGAAAAGCCAATCCTTTGCATTCAAACAGGAGTGGCATTAAACATAGACATGCACGTACAGATACAAATATACACCACATGCCTAGCTACACGCTCCTGTTGTACACTTGTCCAGTTTAAAGACATCAAGTTGAGATTAAATTGTATTCAGTTAAAGGGAATACAACATTTGCAAACATCAAAAAATAAAACTACCTAGTTTTTACGAAATACCTTACTAGGATGTTGGTAAATGACAGTCTAAAGCATCCTGTAAAATTATGGCACCTGGTGTGAAGTCATTTTCAAGAAAATGAGATTTTTGTAAAAATGTCCAACGGTGGTCGGCCGACCACCGTTGGAAAAACCTAACTATTTTTCAACTACTGCTCCAAATTAACCATTTTTCTTTCAGTCCAAATTTTGTTTGCTATTGGTTACATGTTCATGAACGGGTGCAGGCCGGCTAGACTGGTTCCATTACCTTACAAGTTTCCGGCATCTTTAAATTGATCCATTTTATATTTAGTGGAGTCAGGGAACCAGACTACTTGAACATTTTTGTTTTTCTTGGTTTTTCCAGCATTTTCGAACACAAATCTTCAAACATGTCAGTCTAACAATATTTGATATATTATACTAACCCCTCAAATAGTTCATTTCTGAAAATTACAGCAAAACCAATCATGTATATTCTCTTTAATTACAGACAGCAGTTTGAAGGTAGGGTAGTTCATTTGTCATTTGTGCATTTTTTTCGTTTGAAGCAACAAAAGCGCTAAAAATCTAAAGATGAGTGCTTAACAACTAACCTGATTAAGTTTTAGCTCTGTGAATGCGGTATGTTCCGAGAAAAACAATATTCTAGGATGTTGTTTTCAATTCAAAATTTGTTCAGCGATGTTTTGAATTGTGCCTGAAATCAGTGTCCGGGACACATACGTTCTCATTCAGCCGATTGTAACTACGCGATGTCACACGCTGAACTGACGAATAATAGCAACCGCCTGTGTGTGCGTCATGACGTAAACGCTTGCGCGCACCCATTCAGGATGCGTTAAATTACAAAACCAACAACATTGTACTAACAGAAATTTCTAGATGCAGTGTTGGAAATGGCCTTCTTTCATTGTTTTCTTCAAAATGGAATAATTTCACAGGGAGTTTAGTGCCATTACTTTATCTTTAAACCAAGTATTAGCTTTTCAACAATAATTTTGTCAGTAACTTTTGGGACAGCTGCAAATGATTTACTCTACCTTAAAAAATATCCAGTGGGATTTAAAAACCCAAGAGAATGAACCAATTATATTTTGTTGTATTTACACTATAAATTCTGACAATGGACCTTTGAAAAATACCAGGCCTAAAAAATGTACCCGTCATTCTGGCTTTTGGATTCGGCAGGATTCAACAGGGTGCTTACGCGGAAAGCCTGGGGGTTATAGGGCTTCATTTTAAGGGCGTGCCTGCATCAGCAAGGGTTTTATACCCAAACGTCTGGGAGTACATTAATCCTACTGCACTTTACTCCTTGACATTTTTTTTCCAAGAAAATATCTGAAATCTGCAAGAATACAGTCTTATGGAGTATGGCACATTTATTAATTGTACCGATACTTCAACAACATTGGGACGTCATGCCCAATGTAATATATGTAAAAGTAAACAAAAATACATTTACTTATTTTTATTTGTAGTTTTATTTTAAAAGTATAGCCTCAGGACAAAAAGTTCTGCTTCTGGTTACCCTACCTACCCTATTTTGACAGCCCCTACCCTAATTTTTTTGAGGGAAAATGAGGAAAAACCTCGAAAATCATCAATTTCTACCTTTTACCCTTGACTACACGCAGACACCTCCATATGATCGTACACACACAAAAATGCTAACAAAAACAAATTCCCTACCAACCTACCCTATTTTCAAATGCCATGTAATCGGAAGCAGAAGTAGCATTTTTTTTTGGTCTCATCATTCAAAAAAACCTGCTATCCCTGAGGGCCCTATATAAAAATACATATTTACATTCATTTATATTTACTCTATTTCTCGGGATAGACAGTAAAACCAAGACAAAAAAAAAACACCCAGAAAACAAAAAGAACCTAACAGCTTCCAAAGGATTGCCCAAAAGAGACAAAGTCTCTGTCGAGAGGCTCTCCTATCTGAAAGGTCAAACAATTGAATGAAATTAAAATAGTGACAGCACTTACGATAAAACAGATTATAAGATTTTGTAAAACCACTAACAACAAGTAAAAATACGACTGAAGAAACAATAACAAGGTGCTGGGTTTCAGGTACTACATATAAGCCGACAGTATTTTTTTACGCATTTCTTTTACTTTTAGCCTAGATCACAACTTTGCATAAATTTATAAATTTCTGATCAAAACTACTCTCAAATATAAAACACATCACTACAGTGATGCCTGAAGAAATATTTGTAACTTGAAATTAAGTTCCAAGCTCAGATTTTTCACTCAAAACCCTTGTTTGAAATAAAAAAAAAAATTATATTGTGTTTTTAATTGGTTCTGTTCATGCATTAAATATTACGCTCCATCGTCAATGTAAAAATAAATTTCCAAATGCCTAGGTGTACATAAATAAATACATCTGGACGAGAATAGTTTTTCGGCTTCATTTTTTCCCTTCAAGCAAAACATTTTTCCCCAACAATATTTTATAGTGCATTTTTAAGTGGATGGATTCATGCACAAAATATTGCGCTCCGGTGCCAGTATTGATGAGCTTGTATTCTGATACTTTCCACTCAAAAAACAACAAAATATGATCAGAATGCTCATTCTAAATAATGTCAGATACTAAGGCAACCAGAATGTGTATAGAAACCAAATATATCTTGCAGAATTGTGGCCCTGTACTATAGTGTGTTCATTTCAGGCGCATGAGCGTAATGTTTATGTGTTTCATGAACATCATTTATGGATTTGTCGGGGGCACTCAGTCAAAGAATATCGTCTTGAGGGAGTGGGGGGGGGGGGGGGGGAGAAGTGACAGGAAACTGACCCCAAAGGAATAAATCACTAAAATACACGAGCGTGTATGAAAAATGTATCTGCCAAGAAGCATGACTTTTTGTATCACATAAAGTACTACATACATTTTTAACTACATAAATTTACGTAAAGATATTTGAGGGACTGAGATTCAGGGTAAAGTTTACATGCGAAATATTTTCATGTACATGTAATATAAACCTTTAACATGTCCATAGTGTAGGTTTGGAATGGCTTCGTTGGCGGATCATGGGGGGGGGGGGTAAATGGGGACCATTGCCCCTCCCAATAAAAACGCTGATTTATTCATTTTTTTAATTAGAGGAGTGAAGGTACCTTCCTGTCTTAAGGCCAAAAAAAAAAGTCTCCGGTTTCTGGTATGGAGCTTGCCCAAAAAGTGGTGCGGCGACGTGGCTTTTTTTTTTTTTTTAACCTGATTTTTTTGCTTCAAATGTCGGCTGATGACTGCAAATGGTGCCCGACTAAACTTAGTGCAAATATATGGGAGTCCAGAGAGGCCACATAATGCTTATTCTCGACCATAACCCAATCTAAAAACACGTTAAAATTGTGCAGCAGCAGGATCCAGTCAAACCAGAGAGTTTGGCGGTTTTGAGACATCATCTTTCATTGAAAAAAAAACCTTTTTCATTTTGCCGACTCGCATGGCTACGGTGACGCGCGCGCAAACCAGAAACCGGAGACTTTTTTGGGGGGGCCTAAAGGTACGGTAATATGCACTGTATACATACAACATTCCTGTGAAATCATGGCACCTGGTGTGCTGTCAATTCCGAGAAGATGAATTTTTGAGCTATTTCCAACGATGGTCGGCTGACCATCGTTGGGAAAAAACTGACTTTTTTTCAAATACAGCCCCCAGTTTACCAAATTTAGTTAGTTAACATTTGTTTGCAATGCAGTTTACACATTCCCAAATGGGTGCTATAGGCTAGTCTGGTTCCGTAACCTAACAATTTCCCGATGTCTATAAATTGCTCAGTTGTGGTTTTGTCTGAAGTAGGGTCAGGGAACCAGGCTACAAGAACAGCATTTGTTTTAAACAGGTCAATGTGACAATATTTGCTATAAAATACTTACCCCCAAATCCACCCATTTCTGAAAATTACAGCAAAAGCAAATGTGGTATATTCCCTTTAAATTTTCAGGAAATAAATTTGAACGTCGCATATCTCCCATGCAGCCATCAGCTACACATGTTTTTCAGTTTTAATATTAATATGTGGAAATAGTGCACAATACTTAATCCCCTTCCCCTAAACAAAACAAAACAAAAACAAAAAAACAAAGAAATTGGTTCTGGATCCGCCCTTGAATAGATTATCATTATTACCTCCGCCAAGGAGTTTATGTTTTCATCGGATTGGGTTAGTTTGTTGGTTGGTTGGTTGGTTTGTCTGTTAACAAGATAACTCCAAAAGTTATGGACGGATTTGCACGAAAAAATTTTTAGGGGCCAGTCCTTGGTACAAGTATTTGATTTTTGGAAGTGATCCAGATCTGGGTCTGGATTCAGGATGTTTTTAAAGGGTTCTTCACCATTAATGCGAGTATTTCTTTTGGCTGTACTAACACGAATATGGCAATTGTTTAGCCTTGGCGGAGGTTTGCGCTCTTTAAGTGCTTTCTAGTTCAATATGGAATACTGATATCTGAATTATCATTCATTGTCGGATAAAAAAAAGTGTTTTTCAGAGCCAAAATCTCACCGAGAACTTAGAAGGAAACAAGATCCAATGCCCCAATCAAATTATAAGAACTGATTAAAGTTATTAGGTAAAAACAATCAACTGACACGTTTAAAGTCCAAGCTTTCATACTCAGATTTCTTCTAAAAATGAATATTTGCCTGAGGTATGTGTATGGGCTCAGTTACATGTACACGTACATTACATGCTTATTCCAAGAATAAAAAAATCCATGATTTTTGCAGCATTAACCCAAACTCCCAAGGGTGATTTACTAGGAACCTTCCTCATCAAGGGGAGTCATCAGGCTGGCGTAGCGATACTTTCCTCGCCTTCCACCGCTGTGACCCACGGATTGGGTTTTCAGTCCCTGCCTGATTCCATGGGTTTTCCCCAGAATATTCTTCCAGGCTTTTCCTCCCACCTCTAAAACTGTAACTTCTTCTCATTGTCTTCTCTCTACAGGTTTCTTCAGGCTTGCGGGCTACAGTGCCTAGGGCGCTTTTGAGGAATCCTTGGTTTCATTACCAGAAATGATTAATAATAATAATAAATAATAATAATCCTTGCAAATCCCAAAACCATGGTAAACTGTGCACAAAAAGAGTTGCACTTTGTTTATTTGTGGTATGCCTATTCCCACGTAAAGCACAGTCTGTTTACTATAGTGCAGTACCCATCTTAACAGATTCCAACAAACCCTGGTGTTGGAGTTTGGAGGGTTGGGGACAAAGGGATAATTAAGTTGCTTGGTTTTTTGGGGGGTGATTTGAGAATTAAAAAAATGATCAAATACATACAGATGCGGATTAACCTTACCTCAAAGTGTCCTCCTTAGGAAGTTTGGAGTTGATGAGGCATTCGTCATCTCGCAGGATCTAAAGTGCAAAAAAACCCAAAAAAACAAAACTTGTTGAAAACAAACTGTCAAAACAATATACAGGGAGACCCAAACAAATACATCCCTGAAACAGTTGCCTTTTTTTCCAAAAATATGATGTGTGAATTTTTATGTTTTGGGTATCAGATTAAAGCTGAGAGCTTTTTCTTTCAAATACTGAAGAAAATCATGAAAACAGCGCATTGGGTTGCTGAGCAAAATGCCAATTATGTAAAAGAAGTGATTTTTCATCCGTTCCAAAAGTGCTTCAAACAGTGAAACATGTTGCTCTAACTTGTAAGACCACTGTGCAATTGTCTTTCATTTGTGCAATTTCTTTAATACTTTGACATATTTATGATGCTGAAAGGGTTTGAAATATTTCCTGGTGATGGTACATGGAAGGACCAAACCATTGCGAGAATTCAACAACAACAAAATTATACTGCCCAAATTGACCAAATTTTGTCTAGTTTGTAATCAGTTACATGTATATCCCTGAATGTCATGAATGAGAATTATTCTTCCCAATTGAAAAACTGGAAATCATACCACAAGAGGGTGCAAGTAGTCAAAAGCGTATTTAATGAAAATTTTGGAAGGGAGGGCTTTCTGTTGAGAAAAATACTTTCTGTCTAGAATGAAGGATGCATTTTCACAGTTTTCTCAAAAAGTATACGAGCTGAGAGTTCGACAGGTAATTAGATTTTTAATAAAATGCTTCAGATTTATTGTATTGTTGCTTCTTGAATATAGGTAAAAACACATTTTGTTTTGGTAAATGGGGTCCACTTCCTTTAAGACCAAAGATTCTTAGTGCATCCAGATATCGTCCTTATAATTTACCCCTCATGCAGGGAGGTCAAAACCATCCTCGTTGATTAGGTGGAGATGGATGCTGGGATTTATTCAATTTACGCTACGATAACAGGGTCAGTGTTTGACTAGATTCCAACCCAAGGTATGGTACGGTGCACAAACTTTACAGTACATCACCGGGGAATGCAAAATTCACCAGAAAATTCAATCAAAGCAGAGCATTTGAGCCAGGGACCTAATTCTGGGCGATCGTGTATCCCCGGGGCCCGGTTCCCTATAGGGAACAAAATCCACTTTTAAATTATTTGACTTACCCAGCTAGTTGGCGACATTAAGAATATGCAGGTATGTCATAGATAGAGGCTAGGGTTTTGAATTTTTGAGGGAAATTTGGGGGTAAAATGACAACGACGACGACAAAATGCAACACGAAAATAAAGATGGCGATCACCGCACGATGTACCGTGAACGCGTAAGGCGCGCTGAATCGAACGGCACCAACCGTACACCGCGTAGGAAAATCGTAATTTCTACCCCAAGAAACTGTTCAAGATTACAAAAAAGTATCATTAGAATTGAGAGAAGTCTGCTTTAGGCCAAAAAAAAAAGTCTCCGGTTTCTGGTATGGAGCTTGCCCAAAAGGTGGTGCGGCGACGCGGTTTTTTTTTTTTTACCTGATTTTTTTGCTTCAAATGTCGGCTGATGACTGCAAATGGTGCCCGACTAAACTTAGTGCAAATATTATGGGAGACCAGAGAGGCCACATAAAGCTTTATTCTTGATCATAACCCCATCTAAAAACACGTTAAAATTGTGCTGCAGCAGGATTCCAGTCAAACCAGTGAGTTTGGCGGTTTTGAGACATCATCTTTCATTGAAAAAAAACTTTTTCATTTTGCCGACGCGCATGGCTACGGCGACGAGCGCAAATACCAGAAACCGGAGACTTTTTTTTTTTGGCCATTTTTGAGTAATAAAAAACACCCTTGTCTCTAATTTGATCGAAACTAAACAGGTGCCCTACACTACACGATCGCCTAATTCTGCATCCACCATCACTGTATGTGCATTGACCCAACAGACTGAAACATCAAGCGATCACATTTTATGAGCCATTACATCAATCCATCAATTCAGTGTTAAACAAGGTGATGGATTCCAAGGTAATTTTCTGATGAACAAAAAATGATGAACAATGATGGAAATTATATCGTTTGATTTGTCTCTCATTAATGCAGGACTGTTGTTGACAGTCGTTGCGACAACAAGTTGTTGTCTAAGAACTTTTGGTTCTTAAGACGTTCCATATTAAGATACTACAGGTACCACATACAATTACATGGGGAGGGGAGTATTCCATTAAGAAAAATTCAGACACCCGGGAGTGAGGACTACATTGTACATAAACATGTGCTCTAACAAGGTGTATCGCTAACATCAGCAGGGAGATACTTGATATGGTACTTGATATTCTCTTCCTCTGTCCATGGAAACAGGCATTAAGTATGCCTCTCAGCAACACATTGACACATGTTCAAGGAAATATGTGCATCAATCAGACCAGGGGCGTTTCAATTTTCAAAAAAATATTTCTTCCAACATTTGTGACCTTAAAAACTGCCATTTTGGCAAAACTTTTTTTCACTGAAGAATGTTTAACTGTAGAACTTGCAGTGGCGGATCCAGGGGGGTGCGGAGGGGGTGTCCCCCCCCACCCCCTCCTCCCCAGCAGTGAACAAAATTAATTCTCAAATAAAGCCATTTTTCACTTGAGAGAGCCCTTCAGCACCCCAACCCTCCTTCCTGGCAGTGACTGAACCGAAATTTTCTAAAACATGGCCATTTTTCACTTGAGAGAGCACCCCCCCCCACCCAGGCAGTAACCTCTCTGGGTCCACCCTTGACAAGTTATTCAGTAAGCACACAAAAAAAAAAGTATGGAAAGAATGGATATTTTGGGGGATCTCCCCTCTTCAAATTGTACTTGCCATAGAGGCCAATGGAGAATCAAAGGTAAAGACTGCATGAATACATTTGCACAATAAAATCTAACGCTTTAAATTTAGATTGAAAATTTGTTTCGTATGATAATTATACCGTATGATCCAGTACATTTACTGGTATAGAATATAATGACATTGTCTCGATCTTCAGACAGTTCTGACAGAGACAAATGCTGATGTCTTAATTTCCATGAAACTTTAACATTCATCCCTCCCTGTACGACTCAGTTGCATATGATATATATCCACTTGCCAGACTTGGACAACATCTTCCCCAGTTCTTAATGGATCAGATGTGCGTACGTGTCCCTACTATATCATCTACTCAGAGAATCACTGACGTTAAGGATTTTTTTTTTTCAAGACCAGGTCGGGGAGTAGCAAATTCCGGGCAATCCAATTGAAGGATTGATTTTATTTTGCTGCCCCACAGTGAGCTGTTTGATGCTTCAAGTTACACTGGGCTTGAGCAGGGTTTTATGCTCTTAAAATCATGCACACCATGTATCAGAAATTATAGTCCGACTGACTGACATACCAACATAGTGTATTGAGAAGCAATTAAATCAGATATAATTATAACAGCTTGTTTTTCACTAAAATAAAATCATGTATTAAATGAAAAGAAAAAGAATTCAATGATTCAGCAGATATTCTATAAGTTGGGGTCCAGAATGTGATATTTTGAACTTTGTACATAACGGTACACGTGTAATTTGCCATTCAAGTATCATTAACTAAGAAAATGACATCATATGATTTTTTTTATCAGAATTATGCCATCATAGATGTCAGATTTAACAGGGACAGGAAAAATAAGTGGAGCCTAAATTTGAATGATCGACCCATGTACAGACAATGATTTGTTTTCTTAATAAATACAGTTTCCTTAATTAAGAAAAATATCAAATAAAATCCTCAATTAAAATATTGAATCAGCATGTAAAAATATTGAATTAAAATCCTTATTAAAAGATCCCACGCTGTCTGTCTGTCTGGTGTCTGTCTGATGTTTGTGTGCCACGTTTTTCGTAAAAGGCCTAAGGAGTGCGCAGAAGCGCAAAATGCATGGGTCAATGGAGATGTATCCAGTGTATATGCAAGACCTACGTATGCTCCGATTTCATTGTCCTCTGAAGTCACGGTTTTGTTTTGCTGTTTTGGTAAATTTGTTTCTTTCACACTTTGAATAATTAAATAGTACAACATTATCTCTATGAAAACACTCCAAAACGTGTCGCTGATGAACAAAACGTTGATGATGAATAATGGGGCAAAATTACTTCACCAAGGTTTACCACGCCCACTTGGGGTCAACAGGCAAATTGAGTTCAAAACTGAGTTAGCAGCATCCCGCTAGTAAATACTTGAATAATAATTAACATGAAGCATGTAAAAATAACCAAACTTTATAGCTGGATAGATTTGAACTCAAACAGCAGTCCCTTCGCTTCATGTTCTCAATCTGACCGAAAAAGTTCAGTTCTCCCAAATTATGTAAACCACTGGCAAGTAAATCTCATGCATAGCAAATGACTTTGGTTATATCCAGACTATTAATGGCGTTCAGTTTAACTAAGCTGTAGATGACAGATGCAAGCCTTAAATATTAATGACAATAAGCTCCAATTTCAGATGTCATTCCCTTGCCAGTGCTGAGAGTGTACTCTAGGGCTAGACATCGGACAGACAGTAAACAATTACTCAACGATGTAACTGATTAAATCATGCATACACGAGACTCCTGTTTCCCCCTTTTATCTACATGTAGCTTCCCTCCCTCCCCCTCTTTGTCGTCTCATCCATTTCATTTGTCAGATTAATTAATCACAATCTCTTTTGTTGTTTCAATATATGCCAAATGAATTAATTTAAAGGGAAGATACAACATTGGCAAACATCAAAAAACGAAATGATCACATTATCACGAAATACCTTACTGGATTGTTAGGGAATGACAGTAAAAAGCATCCTGTAAAATCGTAGCTCCTGGTGTGCTGACATTTTGAAGAAAAATTGTAAAAAAAAGAAAAGAAAACTGTTTTTTTTTTCCAAAAAATGCTCCCAATTTTTCAAATTTAGTTATTTCGCATTTTCTTCGCAATTGATCGCACACCTGTCAAGGAGTACAAGCCTGCTAGACTTCTCTGACCTTACAATTCCCCAAAGTCTATAAATTTCTCTGTTTCATCTTAAGTGGGGTCAGGGAACCAGACTACAAGAACATGATTGGTTTTCTTGGTTTTTCCAGCATCTACAAGCCAAAAACGTGAAACAAGTCAGTTCAACAATATTTGCTATAATATACTAACCCTCCAAATCCATTTATTTCTGAAAATTGCAGCAAAAGCAAATGTTGTACATTCCCTTTAAAGCAGTAAACATTTGACTTGCAAGATCATCATAATCTGAGCATCAGTTTCAATTTTTTTTTATGCAACTTGATACTCCACTGCACACTGGCATTATAGGCTTTTTTTTTAATTATAACTTGGATTGCGGATTTTTCAGGTTCCGATATCGGGCAGGTAGTGGGAGAAAATAAAAAAGATTCCAAACGTGTGGGGGTGCCCTTTAAAGCACGCCCATAATGGTGCCCCTAGTATTCGGACACGGTATTCGGTTACGAAAGTGCTCAAACGAAATGTCGTCGTTCAATTTTACTGCACAAAAGTTACAAATACTTGATTGGGTGAAATTATTATCAAAAACAGACATTGATTAAAGTAAAAATTATATTGGACTGGAAAAAGGCAAATTTCGCATCCATGGACAACAAGGCCAGTGCTGTGTGCCCCGTGGCACAATCAGTAGCATCCATGTGCATGCAACCTCGTTAGTATTAATTAATGTTAAAACCTTCAAAAACACATAAAAAGTACGTACATGTAGGTGTACATTATTATAAGGAAGGAGAAATCAAGTTCGTGGACATAACAAAAAATTGTCAATTTTTTATTTCGACGTTCCAAACGATGTTTGCTTGGCATTTTTTTTTTTACTTCGTCGCCAAAGATCAAAAAGCACATGTGCATTGATCGGTCAATGTCATGGACATCATGGTATAGTAGTGTCTAAGATATTTTATGTGTATAAGTGCACTACAGTTATACGTGCCACACGGACAAACATCGAGCAACGGCAGTATGGAAATGTACAATTGTTCCTTTCTCTGTTTTTTTTTCCGGGGCCAGTATTGCGTGTTTACAGTGAATCGAAATCTAAATTGTGGGTTTTTTTGGGGGGGGGGGGTATCAAAATTGACATTTTTTTCAGCGGCGTCTAATTTGTTTTTCACAATCCAATTTTTTTTCAGCGGCGATTATATAATCCGAGTTATTAACAGAAAAACCTAATTATATCGCATATGTTTTCCATGTCAGGTGAATTCCAAGCCAGGGAATATGTGAGGTCTGCACAATTTCAGTGATACATCAATTTCAAGGTTTCTGTCTGGAAACTTGATATACATGTACTCCACTTAACGCTGGTACTAACATGATCTGATAAAGTGCTATTACCGCCTTGGTCTACTAGCTGAAACCAATATCTTTAATGCACATTCTAGAAACGCACAGCCCAACACAATTCCAACATGAAGTCTTCAGCAAACTGTACACATATACATGCGTATACACAATATACAGTGCCTCAACTACACTGTAATATATCGCAGGGTCCCTAGTTGACCTGGACTGTGATAAATTAGGCAAGTTGCACCGATACATGTACACATGTGGGTACTGTACAATGTACATAAATTTGAACACGTCTCATCAAAAATGCCCATTGAACGCAAGTACCAGAAGCCTGCTTGTTTCATCAGTGTCCTGAAGATAATAAAGCAAAGTTTGATGTAGACAAAAAAAAAAAACGCAAGATAACCAATGAAATAAAATGCAGGGTACCGGTAGGCCTATATTCTTTGTGTGTAGTGCACGAGTATTAAAATCAAAATCAAGCTGTATACATCACATGTATGTAAAACCATCGGCATGATTGACAGCGGTTTATCAGTGACCATTTCAATGCAATTTCCTTGGCGTGACACACATCTATATAGTTCACACACGTATAATGATGTCATCATTACTGTCTTTTTTAAGAGACGAGCTGGAAAAATGTTATTAACTGACAAAAAAAAGAAAGATGTTGCATTGCAGATTCTGTTTTGTTTTATTTATGTGCTTTAGCAGTTCGGTTTGGATTGTTGTTTATGAACAGTGCTTATATTATGGTGCTTCATGTGCGTTAACATTCAGGGGTTACAAAGAGGGCGGATTATTTACTGCAGGACATTACGTGCAGGGCGCAACCATGACATTGAAAAATGGCTGGTTTCAGGCAAACAGGTGTAATCTACATAAAGCGCCTAATGAAATATAGTGCATGAAAAAAATGAAGGGGGAAAAAAAAAAAAAAAACACGTAATGCATAATATCCTAAAAAAAAATATTCATAAAAAAAAAATTAACTCAAAACATGTACAGGCCGGTAAATATAATTAAAACCAATGATAAAAACCACAATGTTCGCGATTCTTTAGTGAGTGATTATGGATTTAGTTTTATTTTTTGCCATGCCTACATACATGTATCAAGGGCAATCAATGTAGACCTCTCAATGCTATTTTTAAATGCACTTTGCACAGACAGCATCTTTTTTCCAATTCACTAGAACTTTGTCCAGACTGATTGCATTGGGTCCAAAGTTTGAAGAAAAAAAAACAATGCTAAGTACACAGCAAATGACAAGAAAGTCTGCAACATCAGAACATGAGATTTTCCACACATATGCAAATACTTAAACTCTTATTTTGCAGAGGGCACTACAAATATGGTATCAGAATTAACTGACGTGTCGCTTCAGGTGCACCGCAATAAGGAAATGTCTAAATTAATATTATTATTATTATTATTTATTCGGCAAAGATTTCAAACAACAAAAAACAATGTGACAATGATCCTTTACAGAACAAAACTAGTGGAACAAGTAATGGGTTACATTTAGCAGGGTTCGATATTTCTCTTTCACATCTGGCGATTTTTCAGTTTCCATAAATTGAGATGATCATAAGTAGCAATTTTACAACTTATAGGCCTTCTACAAGGGTGGTTTTCGTAAGAAATCAACGTACCAAAAATAATTGCAACTTGTAGAATTTTTGCATGTTAATTTTCCTATTCGAGGGGCCCGGAAGTGCGCCACCAGGGGTGAACTTTCAGACTCTATTGTCGAATTGAGAGTCAAGCACCTTCATTGCACTTTTTGGATGTATGTATGGCATCAACAACCATAGATGTGTGTGCCTCTGATAACATGTTTGTTTTTACATACATATTTTCTGCTGATTCACACATGGCTGGTGCTGCTGCAATATTTCCACCAAAGATTACACAAAACAATTACTAGCAGAAATGGTGTAAATGCGAAAGGTTTTTCAATTCTTTTCATCAAGATCACCAGGAATCATTTTCTTTAAATGTATCCTTCCCCTGTGCATCAGTCACTTGCACCATGGTTGCACAGCCCTAGATCACTCAACAGTTTAACAACCTGTGTCGCTCACTTAATAAGTTAATTGGTAAATCCAATTTTAATATCGCGCTGCATGGTTTTGTTACACATTCACAAGATCTACACGTATGCATCTCATTCTAGTGCAGTCTTTTTCAGGGTTAAATTTTAAAAAAATTGCTGCTGGCAACACGTGGTGATCACAATTTCATTTATTCCACCTGTGGTAGTGTTTAATTTTTTAAGATGATTCAAAATGTTTGGATACAGTTTTGAGTATCTTTAACATTAAGTCGAGGCATTCTTGCTAGGCTGCAACCTCAATCCTGAAAAATCCTCTGACAGCAATCACTAAGGCACAGCCCCTGGAGTAGTACGGAGGATTTCAATAATCTAGGCATAAATTTATGCACAGCTGAGCATAAACAACACAAGGTCTGGCCTAAGACCTTGACACAGTGCATCATCCCAAATCAGACACACATTTTCGCCAAATAGCCTCAATGCTGCAAAATCCTTCATTTTGCAAAGAGGATTTTGGAGAATTTGGGAAGGATAGGGTTAAGAAGTAATTTACATCAAATTGATCAATCAATCAATCAATCAATCAAAAATCTTTAATATTTCCCAACACATGTATAATTATTTAGCACTTGAATTATTGTGTATGGATGGATGGAGGTCTCCAAAAAGCACGAGCTTATCGAGTGGAGACCCCACTGTATAAAATGAACAAAGAACAGTTACAATTACAATTCACTTTTTTTACAAGAACCATGTTTACAAAAATGTAAGGATTCAAGCTTCCTACCACACATGCCCTATACACACACAAATTTTCCATAATATCCATACCCAGCTGTGATTACAAACAAACCTACCAAAACAAAGATGAGATATTATGTAACACTACAGTGTTATTTCCGCCGATGTGGTTAAGGACAATATGTGACCACTCTGATAAAGTCTACAATTCAAGAACACCAGATTAACCAAGTTTCCGACCACAACTCCGGGTCAATGTGGTTCACTGATCCAGGAAACTTGGCACCAGTATTTCTTGAATTCCGACCCCATCTTGCAAATATTTCACATAGCTCTCCTATGACACTATGGTTCCTTGTTTGTGAAATCGGTTCCTTGTTCTCTAATTCGCCGTACTTTTCTTTTATCAGTGCACAAAATGCTGCACAAACGCACACAAAAGGACTGTGGTCCAAACTTGCTGAACAAGAAATAAATTAATTACTTGTAAAAAATATACAAGCATGGAGCTATTAAACAACAGACTCCCCCCCCCCCCGGGGTTTTACATCCAAAGATTATCTTTGAATGTACAATTTGTATTATACAGTACATGTACACATACATGCACTTTTCCATACTGTCAAATGATGCATTTAATCAATTGATACTACAAGTTTAAGATGAAATAATGTTATTTGAACAAACAAAACTTGGCATATTAATTAATACATAGCTGCATGCGCATGTTTCCAGAATGTGTCCAATACAAGAATTTCACCTCATTTAATTTTCGCACATTTAAAATTATTGTAATCGAGACTTCTTTTTTTTTCTTCATTTAGGTCATAGCTTGAATGGGTTTATCAAGTAAGCCAAACAAACAGTATATAATACATACACACATCATACATACACATCAAAAACGTCCCCATCCCAAGTCATGATGAGAACGGCTGAGGAACTGTTACCATAACTACACGTATGGAGAGTTTCCACTTGACGTCATCTTTAGACTGAGGTCAATGACTCTGTGGTGATATATGATGGAGGCCCAACAGTTTGTTTGCGTTTTAATGACTGTAGCTTATGACAGTACAATAACTAATCTTGCCTTCCCACTCATTTTGTCTGAGGCAATTGAGCCTGTAATTAAGATGGATTGTTATTGCAAGGAACAAAAGCCGTGCAACGTTTTGAGACATACATTAGTGCCAGTGGTTCAAAAAACTACATAAATGAGCTCAACTTCAAGTTTACACAAATCCAGTTAATATTAACCTTAATTTTCTCGACAAACTTATTGGGTTAAATTATGTTAAACATGAAAAGTGGATTAAGATTTTTGAAACAAAATTCCACGGAATTCCACGGGGCCACCACTCATATTCCCTAATATGACCTGAAAAGTACCAAAAACACTGTTTAAGGAGAGCAAAAATTCTTAAAATACTTTTTCTGTCATGGCCCATAGACTTAGTGCAGGAGGTCTGAGTGGTGGCCCAGTATGGAATTCTTTCCGATTCCACTACTTATGACTAAGCAATGCTTTTGGCATGTTTGGGTCCCCCCTGATTAACATGAATATGTACAGCTAACTGCCTTCAGCTGGTGTTAGGCCCGTATAATTGTCCTTCATATGAAAAAAAATTTACCATGTCAAACACGCAATCAAGCCCCTAATAAGCAATTTCACGGTAATAATGCGCCACCTTGTTCACGGGGCAAAAAGAGCACGCGTTGCTAGATGCAAGCGCTTATTGGATTTAATGCATCATGACTTGCAAGCCCCAAAGTTTTTGATTGATGTGCGTGCTCAGCAACGCATGTTCTTTTTGCAATGTGAACAAGATGGGGAAAGTTTTCCATACTTTACTAGGCCACCACTTTTTTCAATTAACTTTTAAGCGCCAAAAAGTTGCATCCTTTATGGTTATTTCCTCCACTTTCCCTCCTCTACTCTCACCCTCTCCTTTCCTTTATTCCTACTTATCAATCAGTCACTTACTTCATCGAGATTCGAACCTCGGACTCTTCGTTAAAGCACAACACTTTTACCACTAAGCCGCGCACGGTCACTTGTTGCAATGATCAATCTTTGGACGTATTTAAAGTATCCATTGAAATAAACTAAATATTCATGAGAAATTCAATATTCATAATGACGTATTGCTGTCATTGGCCGGCTCATGCGTTGTCGATGTCATGCGTATAATGTACCGCTGTCTTCCAGACACTTCAATCAATTTGATCAGCTGTCTTCAACTTACTTCTGCACGACGCGTGCATCAAAAATGTGCTCCAAAAATACATTTTTCCTAAAAAAAAAATCGCATTGCCAGAGCTTCCTGGATTTGTCTTTGGTGAAATCACAAGGCGAGGTGAAAATTTGTTTGGCGGCAGGTAAGTGGTGGGGAAACAATTCCATATATACGTACGCCACTTGTTTTTCCCAGTAATGACTAATCAGCCATCAGAAAGCGGTAACATGTCCTAAAAGTGAAATTTAGCAGGGAAAATATTTAAGACCAGTCTCATTCCGGTAGGGTTTGTACACAGGGTGTTAAGTGACGTCCATGTATGGAATTCTTTCCAGTGGTGGCCTAGTATGGAAAACTTCCCTGTAAGAAAACAGCAGCGTGTAGTTACACTAACCCCACCTGACCTAGCCCCATAAATGTGGCCAATTTACTGGACTACCTCCGTAAACATAGGCCACACTTCCACATGTACAAAATCGTGTCGAACTTTGTCAAATTTTGATTTTCACATTTAGGCTTAGGCCTAGTTTGTAGTTTATTTTGCTTTAGAAGCATACTCACCCTCTTTATAGGCTAATCAGACAGTGCTGCCTTTTTCAGATGTCTAATTTTTGTGAAATTTCATGCCTATAAAGGCATATAAAGAGCCTATAAAGAGGGTGAGTATGCTTTTAAAGCAAAACAAACCCTACAAACTAAGCCTAAATGTGAAAAACAAAATTTGACAAAGTTTGTACATGTGGAAGTGTGGCCTATGTTTACGGAGGTAGTCCAGCAAATTGGCCACATTTATGGGGCTACACCTGACCATGTCCAAATGTTAAAAAAGGTGATTTGTAGTGTCCAATTTTACTTGGACTATTTCATTTTCAGTCCCTACATCATAATCTTTAGTCTTTTATATTTGATGGTGCTAAAAAGACTACATAACAATGGGCAAGTTAATTATGCACACAAATCTCCGGCGTGTTCTTGTCCACAATATACAGTCTACATGAACGAAGTAGATATACGTGCACGCATACACGTACATCATGTTTGTACATCACAGCAACAACATAGGTTTTGCAAAATCTCCAGCGTATCACGCGCACACGATCCAAATTTCCACCTCCAAACCCATTCTAAAAGTCTAAAAACAGCCATTTCAATTCTTAAATACGCAAACTTACCTCACTTCGACTTCTCAAGCTATTGCTCATTGTTAAAGGGATGAAATTCCTCTGGAATTCCTCTTGATGTTGTCCAAAAAACGTCTCGCAGAAGGGTCATCGCAAATCTAGCTCCCCTCTGACAATGGATAAAAAACATAGCCCTTTAACGAAATGGAATGTATCGAATGAAAGGAGACATTTGATTGGCCAATCTGTCGAAGCCGTAGACATTTATTCACTGCATTTTGTCATCTACTGGAAAAAATCAGACTTTTAAAAAACCAAAGGATCTCATAGATGTATAGAGTGATTTATACACTTGATTTACAAATGTAATACTGCAGAAAATAAAAGATGTATTTCTCTGAAAATGTTTAACCAATAGAAATGTAAATGACCAATCATGCAGCTCGTCGACACTAGGGGAACAAAACCAGCTGGATGCATTTATTTATGTTTTGATACGATTACGCTTGCGCAACAATAAACTTCCGGGTTTATTGATTTGGCGGGAATTATAAAGTGCGGGGAACAAAAGCTGGCGCGCCAAATCTTCTTTGTTATCGGCGGAACAGAAATTGAACAATGTGTTTGCACTCACAGTATCCCCGCACTGTGGGAAAAACGTGACTTTTGAGAGAGGACAAACAAAAACAGCGCTCGGCAATTCACAGTTCAGTGACGAAGTACTGTTTTGCGGCTTTAGTTTACGGCCATATTGTCATTGAAACTTCCGAGTCCAGCTGCTGCATCGATTATGATAAAATACCACAAGTGAACACAGCTGAAACAAAAACAGTTACAGATTCAAACAATCGCCCGTGTATTACAGTTGTTTGTTTCATGTTAATTTATAAGGGAACGGCAGCTGCCGGCAGCGCGGGGTTGGAAGTTTGGATTGTTAGTGGGGCAAGCATGATGGAGACTTCGGTGGGTAAAAATAGAAAAGCTCTGACTGAGGTACAATTTCCTGGATGATTTCCGTTCCCATTTTTTTTTTTGGAGAGAAAAAGGCCTGGGCGTTAGAAAGGAATTCATATTCCTTAATTGTGATTCAACTACTAAATGGTTCCTACAGTTCATGTTTTAGCAAATGCATGAGCATTTTTCTAAAATTTAAGAAAATTAATAACAAGGAAATTAATAAGAAGGTAAAACAAACCACCCAACAAGCAAAAAAAACCAAAAAAAAAAACCATGCACCCCAAATCAAACAACCCATTATAAAACAAAGAAACAAACACCATAACAAACACAACCAGAGAGATTACATACCGAAGCAGGGGATCTTTCATTTATTTTTGCTTCACATTTCTTTACAGAAATGCAGATTTTACAGATAAAACAATATTGGAAAGAATATGCCATTAACATTTCAGAGAAACGGTAAAACTTGCCCCATAACGCATGAGGGGACTCATTAAGAAAGGCAAAGATAACTGGTGAAGTCTGTGAAGAGAGGTAAACCCATTAGGTAGAGACAACAGCATATTGAGAATAAAGATAAAGATTAAGGAGGGATTAGGATCACAGGATTAGGATTAATGAGACAGAGATTAAGACAGGAAGATATGGTGAAGACAGGATTAGGATTAGACGGGATTAAGAAGACAGGATAAAGATGAAGACAAGATTAGGATTAAGATAAGAATCCACATTAAACTAGAAAAAAATAAAGGGGGAAATCAATAAAAGACAAAGTACACATTTCATATAAATATTTACGTTCTTTATCAAGAATATTCACATTCTGGGTTGGTAAGAAAAATCAGGCAATATACACAAACAAAAGATTTTAATTGTGGACCTTGTTCAAATCCAACATGTGCACTACATATTTTGTACTAAAATATTTAAAAACATATATTCAAACTCAAAACATTGATTAGAATTCAATGGGGTGGGGTTAGCCCCTGAAAAGTCGGTCCTTTGAATTTTTTTTTTTAATGCACTACAAATTCTCGCAGAAATACAACCAGAAAATTTTAAAAATTGAAATCTTATTTTAGGTAATTTAATATAGAACACCCTTTCATAATTCCCTAGAATTTCATAAAGTTCCCTAAATTCAATATTGAAACCACACAAAAATGCTTCATGATATAATAAGTCTATTCAAATTACCTCCCCAAATGTTTGGTTCACCATAAATAAGGCAAGCTATGATGTGTACATAATGCAGTATGGCAAATATTATAACATCTATGAAAATATTAAATGCATTCGACAGATGTCGCATCCTCATCCACTGACCATGACATACAGAACTGTATGGCGCAGAATACACTGATTTTTGTTTCTAAAATATCAAAAGGCAATTTAAAACATTCAAATTTCAGTATGCAGGCTTATTGGTTGATTCCTTGTTATAATACTGATACGTTAAAAGTATAACATTTTAACTTCCCCACTTCGATTATGAAAAAGTAAGGATTTTTTTCTTTAAGTAATAGATTTTATTAATAAAAACGACTACTAATAAATTGGGTTTATTCCACTCACTGAACTTTCTTCTTCTGTGGCTTCTGTTTGTGGGTTTTATGCTTACCAACCCCCCCCCCCTAAAATAAAAAGACTAAACAATTTCTGAATTCCGCTGTGTGAATACAGACTAGGATATATTCTGCCTAAAAAATAACCTCCAAAATAATGGGCATTAAAAAACAAAACGACAAGATACACACGTCCATTTTTCTGTGGACTTGCAGGAAATTCTTACACTGCAAAGCCACCCCAGTTATTTCAGGTGTAAACTTCAAACGTATATAAACCAGACATTTCTCCCCAAAATACAGTGTTGGTAAAAGTTCATTAATATTTAATACAAATTAAGATACATAAATGTTGCAGTAGCATCTGTCAAGGAGGTCTCACATAATTTACTTGAATATTTGATGAAGATAAAAATAATTTTATCACAAAAATGACGAGGCCTCAAGTGTTCAGCAGTTTTAGCGCCCTCACGGCTGGTAGGATCCTGTCCATTGTTGCAACACCTGCCGAATTACATCAAAGAGAATAACACGAATGAGGATTGCTTTCTAATATCAAAAATACTGCAAGTCAAACTTGCGCGATCCTCCGGCGAACGCAAGTACAACTTTTAAGTGTACCTAACCAAAATCAACAAACAATGACCTCATTTGACCCCTAGATGACCTCTGACCTCAAATGTCTCAAGTCGTCTGAAGTCCCCCTACCCAAAGATCATTGTCACCAAGTTTGGTTGAGAGTGAAGTCTGCCTTTTCATATGACATACACAAAGCCAACATAGCTGGATCCAGCAAATCAGAAATACAGTATGTCCCCCGAAAAAGTGTCCGTCTTACTGTTTTTAAAATAACTACAAAACCATGAAGTCAATTTTGAAAATGTTTGGCTGTGCAGATACTCCTAAGCCTTGGCCTCAACCCCAATGAATTTCATTTAATTTCAGTTACGCATCACTGCACAATTGTCAATTGATATGATCACATCAACATTTTTGAACACTGTGCCTCATCATCAATTTCAGTGCTGTTCTATATAAGATGTGTAAAATCCTCCATGTTTTGAAAAAAAGGCTGATGTGGTTTGGGATTGGAATCATTTGCCCTTGAGCATTAAACTGAGGTCTTGCCATGATGACTGATAGCCAGGCAAATGATTCCAATCCCAACTGCAGCTCTTTTCACGACATGAAGGATTTTGCACGGCTTACTTTACACAGTACTGAAATTGAATAAGGCAAGGAATTTGGTCACAGTGTACAAAATGTTGCTGTGATCAATTGCCTATTGTGCAGTGATGCATGACTGAAATTAAATGACACTCATAGGGGTGGAGGCCAAGGCTATTAGGAGTATCTGCACAACCAACAATTTTAAAAATTGACCTCACGGTTCTGTAGTTATTTCAAAAATTTATGTATCCACAGTAATACTAAAGCCGCCAGCTGGCTGACAAAGTCCCCACCCACCCCCACCCCTCCCCACACTGACAAATGACACTCTGGTTCAGACAATTGCACAGACAGTTGCTGAGACACAGATGCCCCATTGTGACCCACTACTCACTTCTCTTCAAAGTGTGACTTACCAAGAATCTCCATCAGATCTTTCACCAGGGTGTCAAAGATGGGGAAAAACTTCCGATACTGCTCCATTCGTGAGATAACCCTGGAAGAAAAACAGAGCACAGGATTTAAAATAAAAAATTAGAAATAGTGCTGAACTATTCCAGTTACCATAACATTTCAAAAGCTTCAGTTCATTTAATCAGACTCAAGAGCAAGGTCGATCAAGAGCCATGGTCGACCATACTCGACTTACTTTCTTTGTACAGTCACCCTTTCTCAACCAAATAAAAATAATAATAATATAAATTATTTAAAAAACGTTTTCCATGTAACAAAGACATCACAAAGTGCTGTACAATTAAAAATCCACAGGTTATTAAGAAATACAGATATCTCCACCATCCATCAAAACAATAATTAAAAATCTGCCGGCGGTACAGAAGAGTTCCTGAATCTTGCAATAATATTTCAGGTTTGTGAAGGCCAAAGGCTGTAAGCAATACACCCAACACTCTCCTCCCAAAAATGTGTAACAATTTTTGATGCCAATAAATAACATTTTTTCTTAGCTCATCATCTTGGCACACAATTTCCCATGGTTCAATCAAATCTGGAAGTTAGTAAGAATGGTAACCCGACAGAATGTAATTGGTTTAGATTTTTTTTAAAAACTGTTTGATATTTCTCCAAATTTTTCAAATGTTTCTGAAAGTTAATTAGATTAAAGAGCAATCCGGAATGAAATTTTCCTTCTACCTGTCCAGTTTTTCCTGCTGCAGAAGTTGGCCCAGCAGGTGCGTAGTGGAGCTTGAATACAGCTCGCAAAGGTGCGCTGTGGCCGTCACGATACTGCTGGCTGACGCGTCTTTATCTGTAAAACACGGAAATTCTCTTGTTACTTGTGACTGGACTTGCGATAGGACTCATGATGTACTTTGAGTTTCGATGGACTTGTGATGGACTTGTCTCAAACACTCGAATCAAGCTAGAGATTTACAGATAAGCATGGTGGCAAAGTGTAGACTGTTTCTGGTGGAACCAAGGAAAAGATTTCTCTTTTTGATGGTAAGATGGTTCAGGGAAGAAAAGTTGGGGGTACAATTGATGGTGGTTTCAAGAGAAGTGCCGGAGTCAGGTGTGGATGTTGGCTAAATAGGAAAAAAATCAGTTGTTTGAGAAGGTGTGACAATAAGGAATGTCGCAGAGGGACAAATCGTCAATGTGCACAGCTAACACCCAAATCTCCTACAGCATGAAGGGGTTGCTTTTAATAATAATAATCGTCATTTAAGAATGCTCTTATTAGTAAACTAAATCACAGCGCTTACAGTATTATTATTACCCCTGATCATTGGGCCAATGAAACATTCCAAATACCATCTCAGCTCCCTGAGGAGTATACAGCTCGATGCTGCCTGTTAGGCGCAAGCAAGCTTATTCAATCACAATAACAATCTCTGCCCTCTCAGGTACCCATTTACTCCTGGGTGGAGAGAAGCAATGAGTGACACAGTGCCTTGCCCAAGGGCACACGCACCATGACCCCGGCCGGACTCGAACCCACAACCCGCAGCTTTACCCACAGACCACGAATCCAGTGCCTTTAACCACGAGGCCACAGCACTCAACATGTAAGGACAGGGGCACGTTCTATAGTCCAATACGAATGCCAGTATTACCTTCACTGTTGAAGGTATGCGGGAATGGCATATGTACTGCGCTATTGAACGCATCCCTGGTCTCTAGTCTAGTCCTTTCTATGGCTATGGCTGACATACACACGTGTCTATGGTAAGTGGCTTCAGCTGCTTCCATAGCTATGTCACTACAAGCCACAGCCACACAATTTGGGTGCAGCCTTAGACTCACCCAGGCCAAGAGTGTCTTTGAGAGAATGCAGCACGTTCTGCATCTCGCCCACCCGCGAGTACAGCTCGTTCATCCTGGTGTAAACACCGCCCTCTGTTGGCACGTCAAACAGCTTCTGGAAATGCGCCACCATCTTGCTGTGCTCCGAGTCCGCTCTGACAGCGGATGGTGCCTGATATGAATGTCCGCACGGAGGAATCGGAAAAGTTAGTCATTAGGTTGAGCGCATGAATTGATCGCAGTGGGATTTGAACCAGTGACTTCTCAGTTGGTAGGACACTACCAACTGAGCTATATTATAGAAGAAGCCAGTCACATGATCATGTTAAAGTCACGTGGCCCCCTTCAATGGAGAAACCATTGTGCATGCCAATGTTCCAAGCATCTGCCCTTGGCGGCTTAGCCGAACAATAGCTAGCACAATGCTTTCGCCATTGAAGGGGGACTTTGTGATATAATTGTTAGCGTGCCTGAATTTGGCTATTTAGGCACGCGTAAATTATTTCATTTCTTGGAGAATTTGTAATGCATTCACTTGTATGCACCACTTAGAAAATATGTACTGAACGGTTCTGCACAAATATTTTTCCAGGACAAATATTGTAAAGCTTGCACCATAGGTTCAGTCTGAACCTATGGTTTGAGTTTTACAATATTTGTCCTGGAAAGTTATGGCATTTGAAAAAAACTATCATTCTTTTGTTCCTCTACTCATTCTGTCCATGTAAAGTCTAACAAGATTTCTTATAATCTGGGGTTAGTGCCCTTTACAGATGTAATTTCATAACCACTGAATACCCGGTGTTGTCTGGGGGTTGTGACCAAAAAAATTCATAAGGTTGGGAATTGAACCCACAACCTCCTATATATTAGTGCAGACGTCTTACCAGTCGACCAGCGAGCTTGCTGCGGTCAGCTGGCTGGTTCGAATCTGATAGAGCAGTGGGTATCACAACATATCACTTTTTGTACGACAGACTTTTACATCAGGAAGACGTTAAATTTTTATTGGGTTTTACCCTCAGATAACACCGAGTTTAGGCCTACGGTGTTTATGAAATTACATTAAGTTGAAGGGCAAAAGTAGCAAAAGTAACATCTACCTGACGCAAAATTCCATCTTATAAAAAAATTTAATTTGCTGTTACCTTGTCCCGAGCTTCAGCTAACAAGTGAATCCAGTTTTCAAGGGTTGGGACCACGTGGTGATACGATCGCTGGCACCAAGCACTGTGCTTGTGGCGGTGGTGATGATGACTGTGTCTGTGTGTGCGTCCGTCACTGTGTCTGTGACCCTGTCTGTGACTCTGTCCGTCGCTGGCGTGACGGTAGGAAGATTTCTCCATAGGCAAGTTGAGGGAAGCACCTAGTTCGACTGCGTCTAAAATTTGCTTGGTAAACTGGGTGGAGAATTATAAAGAGAGCTAAATGGTGTTTGCAAAACCAAAAAATTACGGAAGACAATTTGCAATTACCTGAAAACAGACAGATACATGTACATGTATATTGAAGAAATTTGTATTAGGGTAATTCCATGGTAACTCACGTTACTTTTGGAGATGGTCTTATTTCAACTCTGGTGCTGTTAATTTTTTGTTATTCTATAAAGTCACAGCATCTATGGTGGATTATTCTCAAAGAAGATCCCTTTAAATTAAGTGACTGAACTACAAAAAGGAGCCTACATGATAAACTTCTGTTGGTTTGGCAAATAAAGTTCTGTCATTTTTTTTTATCAGTAACTCACGTTACAAGAAAAGGACATGGCACAAATTTAAATACCCTGCACTTGAAATTTCCTTCATACTGTGCACTGATAGCAAAATATCTTTTAGTGTTCTTACATCATTAGGGTGTAAGCCATAGGCTACCATTTCAATTATCAAAAAACAATCAATCAATCAATCAATCATGAAATCTCTCGAAGCATATATTTCGGTATTACGCTGCAGTAACTTACGTTACAGTATGTCAGTCCATCAACATTTTTATCATAAAATATCAACCTTTCCCTCTGCCTTAAAAACAAAAACTCACAATAAAACTTGAATTTTGCATGTAAAAAGAAGGTACCACAATGACTACCTAAAATCAATAATATTAGCCCCCAAAAGCAGGTTTTTTTAAACAAAAAATCCATCTCACTTCCAAATTACTCAAATGAAAGTTCTTGTAGTCCCCTTTAATTTGATGACACATTTGCGGTTGTGATGCTTATAGTTCTGAAGATTTCATAAATTTTCCATTTTTCAGCCATGTCCACATACTCATGGAATTACCCACTATATTGGGTTTTTTTACGTCCTACTTACTATTTCCATATCGTGGTATTGCTGCATTGAAACATTCTGCAAGATGTTTGGCACAGGCACTGCCGCGGCATCTTTGTGTTTCAAGGATTTGGTCTCCTTACGTCTCGGAACGGCTCTGGAAATCAAGAAATCGCATCCTTCAATACAGCTTGAAAAATAGTAACTCGATACAATACACTCAGACTCAGCTTATTGGATTTAATTTGGACTCAACAGTAAAATACTTCACGGTGAAAAATTGCTTTCTAAAGTTGGTTTATAGAACAAGCACCCTTGCACTTGACAGTAGAGGCAATTTGTTCAGAGTTGCGTGCAGGGTGGCTGTAAAAAAATTGAAACAGACCTAGAAATGAAACTTCATTTTCCAGAACGATTCGCAGAGGAAAACAATGTAAGGTCTGAATGATAAACAGCCAAGTTTTTAATGACCATTCTTTGCTATTTCCTGTGTAATTTTATTGACTTTTTTTGTAATGTTTATTTGGTTTTTTTTGTGTTTTAAGGACCCCGATGGAAATAAGCCATCTTATAAACGGCTTTTTGGGTTATCCTTGGCTTTGTATTTACATGTAATAAGCTCATTTTTTTTATGTGTGGACAGCTCTTAACAGGATCCGGACACTTCATGCCAGAGCAACTGAACACCAGGAAGATGATAGACAGCCCTGCATGTGATTGCGGACACCCTGATCAGACTGTCCAGCACATTGTTCAAGACTGCACTCTTAGGTGCTTCCCTGGGGGCCTGAAGGCAACCCATGAAGCCACAGGCGCAGCACTGGCTTGGCTGTCTGACACTCTAAGCTGCTCATCATACGAAAGAAGACTGGGCGATTGACTTATGACTCAGGCTCAGATGCAATCTCCGTGACTTGTGATTTTGAATCTTGCTTCCACAGGTCCCAATATTGACAAATCCGAGCATGGGATTACTGTACACTCATATAAGGCCCACCTCAATGGAGAAACCTATTGTACAAAGCACCTGCCCTGTGACGGATTACCTGGGCAATAGCTAACACAATGCATTCGCCATTGAAGGGGGCCTTCGTGATGGAATTGACAGCATGCTGGGATTGGTCAATATGTCTTTAAATCAAGCTTGCAATTTGGTTGCTACTTACTAGGTCCCCCGGTACTACACTCTTGACTGGAGACTTTTCACATTGAAATTTTAATTTAAATTTCTGTCAATTTTATTTCTAATTTTCTCTGGCTGCCTACCTGGCACTGAGCTGATCCACAATCTGTATGACCTCTTCCGTCTTACTGGCAATCTGATCCACATATCGGCAACTTGTGGATGAACTACAGACAAAGGAAAGCCAATAACAAATGTTACTGATGCAATATTCAACCCAATTCACACCGGAACCAATGCAAAGATTTGTCCAAAACTGGACTAAAAATTCGATAGAACTATGCCTTAATAGCCAACTCCATCCCCCCCCCCCCCAAAAAAAACCTCCTCTAATCAAACAGAAGGATGAGGAACTTTCTTCGCCTTCCAACGCTGTGACCCCGGTTCGAACCTCGCCTGAACCCCTACACGTGGATTGGGTTTTAAGTCCCTGCCCCATTCCACGATCATTTCGACTTTTCCTCCCACTTCTAGCTTAACAGTAATTTCTTTCCTCATTATTTTATCAAGGGATCCCACTAGAAAATTTGTAATAAAAAGTTGTATCCTCTGTGAGCAATCCGCGTTTGCTTTTTCCCGGATTTAATTTGCAGCATTGCTAATGTTGCTAGCATCGTGACTTTGGGCGTGATCCCTGGCCACACATTTGCGGGTTGATGGCTTCTGACTAGCACCCCTTGCACAAAGACATTGACAAAATGGGAAACTGCCAACATAGGGCTGGATAGCTCAGTTGGTAGAGCACCGGAACGGCGATCCTGGGGTCGCAGGTTCAAACCCCACTCTAGTCAATTTCTTTGTTCAACTTTTAAAAAAATTAGAAATAATTAAAACAGCTTTAGTGGCTTTTCAGGGCTGAATGTCAACTAATAATATATAAATTGATAGCGGTAAGATCAAATTCATTTTTCTGGCTTGTCTTACCTGGCAAGTAGTGGGTTTGTCTTTAGCTGTTGCAAGTCACTTAAGACAGACTTGGTGATTTCATCAAGTTGCCGAAGGACCAAGGCATACTCACTCTGAAAATGTGAGGATCAAGTGAAACTTTGGTAGGTTATTGAAACTAAAAGCATAAAATTATAAATGGTTAAACAGTGATTGATTTTGAACCATATTATGGGGACAATTCTTCTGGGCAATGCTTTCGCGTGCACAACAGGGTTTGTTTTGTTACAAATGTAGTAAAAACTGAACAAATTCAATTCAGTTTTTTTTGCTACATCCTAACTATAGCATTGTCTCAACTGTAGTTGCCAAACTTTACTATAACTGGGACTTGTTTGAACTGTCCCAACTCCCAACTCTATAGTTGGGGCCAACGCTGTAGTTGGGGCATAACAAATTCAATCACTAATTGATTTTTTTTATAAGCAAACGGCTTTAAATATAAATAACAACAGGTTGCAAATGTTGAAGACATTCATACAAAAACAAATTACCTCATTGGAACGTGGCATTGTTTGTGTTTTAGTCAGTCAGATTCATCTGGGAGGGACATTCTACTGAACATGCTGAAAGTTTCATGACTTGCAAATAAGCTACATCAAAAAGTAGAAACAGAAAAATATTACTTAAATGCAGTGGCTATCGTTACGGCAGTCGACTGTCTGGTTAAATCCCAGACCTGACAATATTCAATGCAGGATCTTTGGAACTGAATCCGCGTTTTTGAAATTTATTTGTTTTCCTTTTCTTTTGATATTTTTGTTTACTTTTATGTTTTGTCAAATCCTATTTTTTATTCAAGTAATGTTAGATTTTCATTTTTTTTCTTGGTGATTTGTGGCTTTGGAGGACTTTTTTATGGGAAAATACAGTTCGAGAACCAGTCAGTTGATAGCCTCACTTCTAAGAGCCTAAGATCCTGAAATTGAATATTGTCAGGTCAGGAAACAAGATGGTCGACTGCCGTAACGTTATATAGGTTCAACCAGGTGCCGCTGGCACTGTGTATTTAAACGTCAGGTTAAATTGTTTACAAACACAATGATATTCTGAAATAACGTTTCAAGAAATTCTCAATTAACATAACAGTTCAATAGGCACTAAAAAAATTCGCCATCAACCCTTCAGATCCCTTTTTTGGGCGATTGTGTAGTGTTGGGCCCCATTCCCTATAGAGAGCGAAATCCAGTTTTAAGTTATTTGACTTGCCAAACTAGTTGGCGACATTACGAACAAACAGGTTTTTCATAGAAAGAGAGCAAGGTTTTGAATTTTTGAGGGACATTTTGGGGTAAAATAAGGATGATGACAAAACACAACACGAAAATAAAGATGGCAACCACCGCGATGTACCGTGAATGCGCAATATAAACAAAATACCGCGCTGAATTTCACGGCACCAACCATAAAGCACGTAGGCCTACAAAATTCGCAATTTCTACCCCAAGAAACTGTCTTAAAAGTACAAAAAACATGAAAAATGTGTTGCTACAAAAAATAAAAGTCTTTTATTTAAGAGAAGTCTGAGGTTAAAAAAAAGTCATTTTGGATTTGGAAAGATAAAAAAAGACTCTCGACTCTAATTTATATCGCACTTTTTTTCTGAAGTTCCCCTTTTTGGTGGGGGGGGGGGGCGGGAGAAGCTGGGGGTAAACATTTTTCACGAAACTAGTAAATGCAACGGCAATCGTGTATTAACTGGCGTTTTAAAACAACTTCCAACGAGGGCCTGCTAACCCTAAAAACGTTTACCACCTCACATACAAAACACAGCTGCTTCAGTCCGAGTAAGTTGGCACCACAATCTAGAATTTCTTCCTTGATTTTTTGTTTGAACACACTACAAATTGTCAATCATGATCAATCAACCGTGGGTTGTCATATCTGCGCACGCGCATTGTTTATTGTTGCCGAGCAAGGAAATAGTCTGGTACCTCGTAATGTGAGTGTATGACACACGGATACTGAACCATAGCGGAACAGATGCTAGACATAACGGGTTCGAGGTAAATTTCTTAGAATTTTTGCCCTGGCCCTAGCTTGGCGTCATCGACGACGACGGTGCCGCGCCGGTTGGGATATTAAGTTTTATTGATGATTGATCTAAGACCAAAATCATTTCTTCAGTTACAGGAGGTAGGATATACATGATATACCATATTGATTTTAAGTGATTTATGTTGTTTTGTTGGCGTGTTTGTTTGTTTGTTTTTGTAAAGAAGATTGTGTAGGCTAGTCCTAAACAGTTTTATAAATCAACAGCTGTCCTTCATATTCACTGCACTGTGAAGACAGGTGGGTATGATTTTAGATAGTGGATATATATTGCCAGATCCAGCTTTCTTTTAGTAAACAATATTAAGCCAAAGTGATCTTACAGCGTCCTCTTTGGCATGTTTGATGCGTAGACGACTAGGCCTACATTATATAAGGTATTAAATAACCACCATCGTTCGAGCAGCAAGTGTGCAGAATCGATGGCCCGTCTGGTTGTAACTGTAAGTGAGAGATCATAATTACCAGCCAGGGTCGAAACCCCTGTTGTGCTCTTTCGACATTTTCAGTGTTTTTCTTTACGCAGTGGCTATTGTTACGGCAGCCGTAGGCCTAACGCATTTCCCATTTTCTATCGTTACGGTAGACTGCAACTTTTATAAAAACATGACAAGAAAATATAAAATTAGAAGGAAAAAAGTGAATTTGAACGTTATGAAATTTGGACTTTATTTCCCTTTTAAAAAAAATCCTCCAAAGCCTCAGGTTAGAAAAGGAAAAAAATTCGAGTGCAAAACTATGACTCGAACCCGCAACCTCGCGGTGCAAAATCCTACCCTTTATTGACTGAGCTGTCGCACTGCTCACCAAATGTGGAAACAAATAATTATATACCTGCGTGCGTATCAAAAAAGTATCGTAGAGGGCGCTAAACAACGACTGCCGTAACGATAGCCACTTTGTTTTCTTTAATTGCAAAACTTTTTGAATAGGTTGACTCTCCAGGAGTCTATTGGCATGACCATAGAGAATCTGTAGAAATAGAGCTAGGTACCAGATGTTTCATTTGACACAGTTGATTGATGCAGTACTAAAGGGGTGTTGGACTGGTGGTTTCATCTTGTATTGCATGTTTTTAATACCTTAAGTTTTGGGACTCTCATAGTTTGAGTCGTAAACAGTATGGAGAGTCCCCAATTTTCAGACTAGGGCCTACCCTACTAATAAGTCTAGTAGGATTTAAGTAACGTAAAATAACATAAGTTTGAAGTGAAAGTAAAACCAGGCCTTCAAGTTGGGTGCGTGAAAAGTATATATTCTGATATTGCACGTAACTAAGTTGAGTCTGAGATTGCACTGAAAACAATCAACATTCGTATAAGATGGAAATTTTGCATCAGGGAGCTAATGGACATTTTTAATAAGGGGGGTCCAGTGGGTTTGGCCCTGCACTGATGTAATTTGTAAGATTTGAGGCTTTGCATGGTGGAGATAATAATGAAAGGTTTGCGGAAACACCATGTGCGAATAATTTCTCAACTAAGAGAATGGTTTTGAAAAAGAACCAGAGGTATAAACTCGACGTTCCGGTCAGTATGCTCTGACCATCTTCAGGAGAGTAATTTGATAAAAATAATCGTAATGTAATTTGATAAAAATATTTTCAACTGAACTAAAGCAAAGTTAATTTTTCAAAATTCTGCTACTTGCATGGGATGCAAATAACCGTTAAACTTTCGTCTCTCCTTGTGTCAAGAATCGATTAAGACCAGGTAACAGTGATGGCAGACCTCGTGGCCATCTGGGACGTTGCTCTCAGCGACGGGGTGCACAAAGTAGAATTTGAACATGGGACGACGTCGGGAATGAGAATCATTCGTGTGGACAATAAGGTAAGGGTTCCAAAAATCACAGCTGGTGTACAGGGTGAGTAAAAAAAAAACGAAACCCAAATGTCGAGACCAAAATCTAGGATATGAAAGCCCAATTCATAAGCTTTCTTTTAGTACAAGAATCATTCAAATCACTCATGTCATTTTCAAGTTTCGGAATTTTAAACACAACCACCGTTTCAAAGTTCTGTCCACGGATCACAAAAAAGTAAGTGTTCTTTCAGCAAAACAAAAACAAATCACATAGCTGAAGAACGCACACCTTTTTTGTGATCCATGGACAGAACTTTAAAATGGTGGTTGTGTTTTAAATTCCGTAACTTGAAAAGTACATGAGTGATTTGAATGATTCTTGTACTAAAAGAAAACTTAGGAATTGGGCTTTCATATCCTAGATTTTGAAAGTGCTACATGCAGAACTTCACTAAAACAATAGTCCCGACGTTTGGCTTTGTCACCCTGTAGTGGAACAACAATTGTGAGTTTTCGTGGACTTTCTGCACTAAGTACAGGGTTCCCAACCACTTTGGAAATCAGGGAAACCTTGAAAATGAGTTTCCATACTTCCAGTTGGGGAAAACTTAAGGATTTGGGGGGAAAAAAACACAAAAAAATCAGAGAAAAGTCAGGAAATTTGACAGTGACCCAGAAGGCAAAGGTTTTTTTCCAGTTTGGCATGCGTGCATCTTGTGCCATGTGTCCAAGTTGTGTAAGGAAAGGATGGCTATCCGGTTCGTTAGTGTGACGTCACTTCAGTTTAAACCACGCCCACTGCGCATTGAGTAGCATTGGAACCATTGGAACCAGAAGCTAACGCAACTTGAGTGTTTATCCAATGGACACTAGTAATCAGTGGTGCGCACGCACGTGTATGACGAAGTCACTAACGAACCGGATTAGGTGAGAAGGGAGGCCATTTCTCGTCAGCAAGTTGCCTGTGGGTTATCGGTATCTTGACAGCTTTGCTGCAACCACCTCCTGGCTTCCCAGCAACCTCGTTAAACTGAAAATACTTCTCAAGGAGTTTTGGAAATATCTCAGAGAAACATCAGGGAAAACTCAGGGAATTTTGTTTTCATAAAGTGCTGGTAAAAAAGAACCATCCTTGCTGTCTCCCTTAGGAAGTACTGCATCGGAACTGGATGTTCAAGCTCGTCGGACGAGAGCACTTCAAGATCGGCGCCTTCAAAGCGTCCATCAACATTGACGCGTCGGGAGGCTTCTCTTATGAGTACACCCTGGAGGTGAACGGCAAGACGCTGAAGGAGTTGAGAGAACAGCGAAGCAAAACGGCCAAAGTCTGGCTACCGGTCATCGAGGGATATGAGTTCAGGATTGTCTTAGGTACTTGCCACGCTGAAAAGTCATAAATTTTAAAAATAAAATTTAATCATTATAATTCACCAATTCATATTAGTTCTAAAAAACAGCTCGACTTTGTTCTGGCAAATAACACATGGGTCATTCTATAAATTTGGGTCCAAAGTGTGACCTTTTTCCTGTCCCTGTTACCTTGGTACTTTCTAATTTGGCATTTAAGTATCATTCATAAATACCTAAGACGGTTTAGCCATTCCTATTGGTCGAGAGCCCGTCACGTGGCCGGTTTGAAACGGATGATTAGACACTTTTCCGGTGTCACATGAAATTTGGACTCCAATGAAATCTGGCACATTTTACCGATTTATTTGTTGAACGTTCACAATCCTCACGCAGGCACGGCATGGGCAATACTACCAGTCAGTATTTCATAGTCCTAAATTCACAACACACCGGCACAGCTGCGTTCTGCGCCACATCGCCTAGTACGCACGACGCGCACGCCAATCTCCATATCAGGAGTTGTTTACCACTACTCGCGAGACTGGACATACCATTATATAGCTAGAGGGGTGTCCCAAAAAACATGAAGTAAACTTGTTCAACAAAATCGTTGGAAATTTATAATTTTTTGACTTAATTTGATTTTTGAACCGAAACGTTTTGAATTTTTGACCAAAAAAGTTATGAATGGGAATATGTGCTTGGCCAATATAAAACACTATTGCTGGGGTAATTATCAGCATCCAGACTCCAACCGGTCTTAAACAGAGTGTTTAAAACTGGCCAAGCACACATTTATTCCCTTGTTAAGAATGACTTCAAACGCTTTTTTTGTATGTTGGTGAGGAACTTAGCTATCCATAATCATTTTTGGAGGATAACTGCATTAGGAAACTATAAAATCATAGATGTCAGATGTAACAGGGACAGGAAAAAAAGTAGACCCCATATTTATAGAATGACTTAGATGCCTATGAGGACATGCTTTTTTTGTTAATCACCTATGTTTTTTTTGTCCTATTACAGAAAAAGACAGCATGGATGTTTGGTGTAATGGTCAAGTTTTGGAGACGGCGGTGAGTTACTTGAAGAAGCTTACTTTTCTATTTTGGAAAGAAAACAAACAACATAAAGAACAAAACAGTGTATACCCACTAAAAAATACCAGGAACTGTGTTTTATTTATCAAGATTTGAAACACAAATTAAACCAAAGTTGTTTGAAAATGAATGTGTTTAAATGGCTAGTTATCTTCATGACCCTTTAGTTTTTGTACCGTCTCAAACCGCCCTGCCTGTAACTCCTTCTACCGCCCAAAACCGCCTCAGCACTTAATGGTTTTATGGATTTTTGGAGGTGTAAATACAGCGTATGATTTAATACTTGTGCTAAAGGCTTAACATCGTAAGTGTTGTGAGTTTTGCAGTGACATGAAAGTTGTGATTGACCTACGATTGACTCGCAATTGACTCGCGATTGACCCGCGATTGACTCGCGATTGACTCGCGATTGACTTGCGATTGACTCGCAATTGACTCGCGATTGACTTGTGATTGACTCGTGATTGACTTCCAATTGACTCGTGATTGACTTCCGATTGACTCGCGATTGACTTGCGATTGACTCGCAATTGACTTGCGATTGACTTGCGATTGACTCGTGATTGACTTCCGATTGACTCGCGATTGACTCACGATTGACTTGCGATTGACTCGCGATTGACTCGTGATTGACTCGTGATTGACACGCGATTGACTTGCGATTGACTTGCGATTGACTCGCGATTGACTCGCGATTGATTTCCGATTGACTCGCGATTGACTTGCAATTGACTTGCGATTGACTTGTTATGGACTGGGCTACAACACTGCCACAAAGAATTGAATCTCGCATCTTCTTGTTACATTTTGTAATTTACGGGGAAAAAACTAAGACTAAAATTCTATTTTTGAAAATTTATTGAGTTTTCAACCAGTATGCCTGTCGCATTCTCTGCAGGGCGAGTTTGTGGATGACGGCACAGAGACGCATTTCACCTTACCGAATGGCCTGGCTTGTTACATCAAAGCGGTGAGCAGCGGCAAAAAGAAAGAAGGTATCATTCACTCCTTGGTCATCAATGACAACGAAATACCTGAGACCCTCGAGTAAATACCTATTTAAAAAGTCCTCATTTATAGTACTTCAATATTTGTTTTTTTACTGTATCCGAGATTAACCATGCCAATCATAGGCAGTTGGTCAAAGCGAAGATAGGACTGGTTCCGAATGAAATGGTAGCGTTTGGACGAAAACGTCACTGACGGTGGTTTTGAAAAGTATTCGATAAATACTGCAAAAATTACCCACCTACAGGGCGTCCTGAAAAAAATGGTGCAAGTAAACCCCTCCATTTTTGCTAATTTACAACCAAAATTTTCTGCAGATGGTTACACCATCTTCAAGGTAATAGATTTAGCTTGAGAATACCGTTTGTTTCATTGAGATTGCTTTTGTAAATCCAAAGATATGTTTGAATAACGGCAAAGCCAAGAAACCCATTTTGTGCCACTTTCTGTGAAGCAGTTAAAATCAGTATAGTCCTAGTCTAAAACCAAATCACTTTACTGTATTTTAGTGATTTTAACATTTTTAAGCAGAGTGTACAATATTTTGTTTATATTTAATTGAACTCTTTCATTGAAGTTTTAAAGAAGTGAAAACCTGTCTGTACTATTAAATTGTTTCAACATAAGAACAAAACCCTATATTGTCGTGTGAATGGAATGTTTGTCTTACACCCATAGGGAGAATCTTATCAAAAGAGCCATACTGGCATTGTCTGATCTTTAAAGCACTCGCTTCCTAAAAGTGGCACAGAATGGTTTTTTTTTTTGCTTTGCGGTTATTCAAACATATCTCTGGATTTACAAAAGCAATCTTAATTAAACAAACGGTATTCTCAAGCTAAATCTGTAACCTTGAAGATCGTGTAAACATTTGCAGTAAATTCCGGTTGTAAATTGGCGAAAATGGCGGGGTTTACATGGACCATTATTTTCAGGACACCCTGTAGTGGGACGATGACATCACGTACACTAACCGGCTGACTGATAATCATTTCCCACGTGGTGATTAACGAAGTGTACGCGAGAGAGGGCGCAATTCAAAATATGCAACAAGTTCGGAAAGCGAAGCGCTAGTAATGGCGATCGTCAAGATTTTTCTACAGAACAATTTAGGTAGCGAAAATGTTTGTATATTTTAATTAAAAGATGAGAATTTCATTTGCCTCTTTGGAATGTTGCGTTTGGCCAGATTCCTGGTATTGTTTGCTTTCAGGTGTGTTTTCTAAGCACGATTTTACTGTAAGATACTGAAAATATAGAATATATAGATACACACGTATGTTTTTTTTTCTGTAAAATATTAAATGTATTCAGTACCATGTTTGTAATCGAAATGTCAATATTTATGAACTAATGAACAATTCATAACAAATAATTTTAGTACTACGGTTAATGTACTTTTTATTATACACGTTAAACACAAAACTGCTGATTTTTTTACGTAGTTATTAACAAACTTAAGCATGAAACAAGAAACGTCATTTTGAGGTAAATGATCAAACATTGGGTTGAAAGTTTGACAAGTATAATTGTCACTGGTTTGCATGCACAAGCAGTATTCATTGTAATTGAAATATCGTCATCAAGCAAACTTGAATCCTTGACTCTGATTGGTCAGTCCATGGCAACAACAGTTGGTATTATCCCATGTGGGTCATTCTATAAATTTAGGATCCAAAATGTGACATTTTTCCTGTCTCTGTTACCTTGGTACTTTGTAATTTGCCATTTGACATTTGAAGGTTTGCATGGTGGAAAAGATACTAAGACAAGTTTCAGATCCACACATGCTCACAAAAGAGATTTACTCACATGGCGCTACCGCAAACTTATCTTGTCTTAATTTGCCATTTACGTACCACTAAGAACGACTTCAAACCATTTTTTATTTGTTGGGTAGGTAGTTTGCTATTCATAATCACTCTCGGAGGACGACTGCATTAAGGAGTGCATCAGAATGATAGAATCATAGATGTCAGACATAACAGGGACAGGAAAAAGGTGGACCCAACATTTATAAAATGACCCATATATTGCAGGGTCTATATTGTATGGCCACCACAACCATCAAGTTTGCTTGATAAGAAATTGTTCATGTTATCCTTTGTCATTCATACTTGTGGGACAACAAATCATGGACATTTGCCTGTACATTTGGTATACATATAATTCTTCTAATCTTTTGCCCCAGTAACGGCGCCACTTCATATTTCATGCGAATGCCAATGCAAGCGAATTTGATGTCATTAAACGTTCACGGCGAATGTGTTTAACTCTTTTGCAAATTCGATGCGTAAAACTTAGACTAAGCCCATATTTAGTCTAGGCTTTAGCCCAAGAACAAAAGCATATAAAGTACCGAGAAATGTTTATCATCAAGTGAGAAGCTGACTGTATGTTGTAGCTCTGCAGTTAGTTTTTAGTCAAATTTTCATAAATACATCAGGCTATCTTTAATTCTTATCGACGAAATGATCAAATTTTGTTCCATTTTCTGATCACTGATTTGTGTGAAAATTAACCCCTTTTTCTCAACTTGATGTTGTAGTCATTGAAAGACTAGTAGTGCACATAGTTTACGATTCATATTTTTGTGGTATTAAATAAATGTGCTGCATATGACTTTGCTTTGCTTGCTATATCATAAAGCTCAGATTTTTTTTTCTGAGTGTAACATTTTTGGTTTTGTATTCTTATTTTATCCAGTAATATTGCCCTGAAAATATTGTGTACATGTTCTCACTTTTTTATATTTACTTATCCTGCACTTGCACGTACATTTAAAAAAAGGCGGAGGGGGGGGATACTTTTCATACTTTTATTGACAATTAAAAATCCAGCACCTTGAGATTTGTTTTCTTGTATTTGTTGCTTAGTTTAAAAAAAGATATTTGATTTATTGCACTGTGTTGAAATAGGACAGACTGCACAAAGAATTCAAGCAAAAATGCCTTTGGTTAACACATGTACATGTATTAATATTCGATTGAATATGCAAACCTAAACAAAATTACTTTGGGGTTAAAACAAAAACAGCACTGTTATTGTTAACAATTTACTGTGTTATTCACTAAAGCATTTGCATTGTTGCTGTGGCTGATATTTTTTGTTTTATGTATTGATGACATTGACCCAAACCCCTGGAGTGAGTTACTGGGAATCTTCCTCACTCTTGCAAAATCCAACACCATATGATAAACTCTGCACCCAAACTGTTGGACTCTGATTATGGTGGTACGCCTGACCCCATGTAAAGCATAATCAGTTTACTAGTGCAGTACTCACTCCAACAGATTCCAACAAAACATGCAGTTGGATTTTGAAGGGTTGGGGGTGGTTAGGGTTATAAGGAAAGTAAAGTTTTGGTTAATCACCGATCCGTATTCAGCGTGTGATCTAAAATTCTCAATCATCAAAGCTTAACAGTTGTGTTTCTTGCAAAGATGTTTTTATACTGTATTATTTTTACCACGTGATTTTAATTTATGACGACATGGACATGTACAATAAAACATGATGGATATCGAGTTGAACATTTGGAATTTATGCAAGCAGAATTTACGATTGTATGTTGTGAACATTAATTTCTAGCCAATGACTGAAACGGTTTGTTTTTAATGTTTGGTTGTTTTTTTTGTCATGGGATATATCACATTTATAGTATGGCAAAATTACAGCTGGCGCGTAAAAATTGCTTTAGATTTTTCCTGCAATACCGCTGTATAAAATTTTCAAAAGGTTGATGTAATTGCGCGATTGGAATTCATTCAGAGAAAAATTACAAGGGAACAATTTTTTCACGGTACAAGCAGCTGTATGACAAGCCACTTACACAATCACATACACGTACAACAGGTCCATTATCTAATGGCTTTTTGATAATATCGATTCCTGGGGAAAAACAGCATAATTTGTTCATCGAATGGTTGCTAGGCAACACTTCCTGTTGCTACACGTTTGGTTCCTTGACAGCGCACACGCCAATGTGTAATTACTATTTTTGCGAAACCATACTCAAAATTAATTCCATCTTGTCGAATAACTGAAACAAAAGCGGTGAGCAGCGGCAAAAAGAAAGAAGGTATCATTCACTCCTTGGTCATCAACGACAACGAAATACCTGAGACCCTCGAGTAAATCCCTATTTAAAAAGTCCTCGTTTATAGTACTTCAATATTTGTTTTTTACTGTATCCGAGATTAACCATGCCAATTGTAGGCAGTTGGTCAAAGCGAAGATAGGACTGGTACCGAATGAAATGGTAGCGTTTGGACGAAAACAGTCGCTGGCGGTGGTTTTAAAAAGTATTTGATAAAAACTGCAAAACTTCCCACTTACAGGGCGTCCTGTAAAAAATGGTGCATGTTAACCCCTCCATTTTTGCTAATTTACAACCAAAATTTTCTGTGGATGTCTACACCATCTTCAAGGTAATAGATTTCACTTGAGAATACCATTTGTTTCATTGAGATTGCTTTTGTAAATCCAAAGATGTGTTTGAATAACGGCAAAGCCAAGAAACCCATTTTGTGCCACTTTCTGTGAAGCAGTTAAAATCAGTATAGTCCTAGTCTAAAACCAAATCACTTTACTGTTAGTGATTTTAACATTTTTAAGCAGAGTGTGCAATATTTATTTATATTTAATTGAACTCTTTCATTGAAGTTTTAAAGAAGTGAACCTGTCTGTACTATTAAATTGTTTCAACATAAGAACAAAACCCTATATTGTCGTGTGAATGGAATGTTTGTCTTACACCCATAGGGATAATCTTATCAAAAGAGCCATACTGGCATTGTCTGATCTTTGAAGCACTCGCTTCCTAAAAGTGGCACAGAATGTTGTTTTTTTTTTGCTTCAAACATATCTCTGGATTTACAAAAGCAATCTTAATTAAACAAACGGTATTCTCAAGCTAAATCTGTAACCTTGAAGATCGTGTAAACATTTGCAGTGAATTCCGGCTGTAAATTGGCGAAAGCAGGGTTTACATGCACCATTATTTTCAGGACACCCTGTAGTGGGACGATGACGTCACGTACACTAACCGGCTGACTGAGAATCATGTCCCACGTGGTGATTCACAGAGTGTACGAGAGAGGGCGCAATTCAAAATATGCAACAAGTTTGGAAAGCGAAGTGCTAGCAATGGCAATCGTCAAGATTTTTCTACATAACAATTTAGGTAGCGAAAATGTTTGTATATTTTAATTAAAAGATGATAATTTCATTTGCCTCTTTGGAATGTTGTGTTTGGCCAGATTCCTGGTGTTGTTTGCTTTCAGGTGTGTTTTCTAAGCACGATTTTACTGTAAGATACTGAAAATATAGAATATATAGCTACACACGTATGTTTTTCTTTCTGTAAAATATTAAATGTATTCAGTACCATGTTTGTAATCGAAATGTCAATATTTATGAACTAATGAACAATTCATAAACAATTTTAGTACTACGGTTAATGTACTTTTTATTATACACGTTAAAATACAAAACTGCTGATTTTTTTACGTAGATGTTAAAAAACTTAAGCGTGAAACAAGAAACGTCATTTTGAGGTAAATGATCAAACATTGGGTTGAAAGTTTGACATAATTATCACTGGTTTACAAGCACGTGCAGTATTCAGTGTACTTGAAATACCGTCATCAAGCAAACTTGAATCCTTGACTCTGATTGGTCAGTCCATGGCAACAACAGTTGGTATTATCCCATGTGGGTTATTCTATAAATTTAGGATCCAAAGAGTGACATTCTTCCTGTCCCTGTTGCCTTGGTACTTTGTAATTTGCCATTTGAAGGTTTGCATGGTGGAAAAGATACTAAGACAAGTTTCAGAACCACACATGCTCGCAAAAGAGATTTATTCACATGGTGCTACCGCAAACTTATCTTGTCTTAATTTGCCATTTACGTACCTCTACCACTAAGAACGACTTCAAACCATTTTTTATTTGTTGGGTAGGTAGTTTGCGATTCATAATCACTCTTGGACGATGACTAAGTTATGGAGTGCATCAGAATGATAAAATCATAGATGTCAGATGTAACAGGGACAGGAAAAAAGTGGACCCAACATTTATAAAATGACCCATATTGCAGGGTCTATATTGTATGGCCACTACAACCATCAAGTTTGCTCGACGAGAAATTGTTCACGTTATCCTTTGTCATTCATACTTGGTGAAGAACAAATCATGGACATTTGCTTGTACATATGGTATACATATAATTCTTCACATCTTTTGCCTCAGTAATGATGCCACTTCATATTTCATGCGAATGCCAATGCAAGCAAATTTGATGCCGTGAAACGTTCACGGCGATTGTGTTTAACTCTTTTGCAAATTCGATGCGTAAAACTTAGACTAAGCCCATATTTTAGTCTAGGCTTTAGCCCAAGAACAAAAGCATATAAAGTACCGAGAAATGTTTATCATCAAGTGAGAAACTGACTGAGTGTTGTAGCTGTGCAGTTAGTTTTTAGTCAAATTTTCATAAATTACATCATGCTATCTTTAATTCTTATAGATGAAATGATCAAATTTTGTTGCATTTTCTGATCACTGATTTGTGTGCAAATCCACCCCTTTTTCTCAACTTGATGTTGTAGTCATTGAAAGACTAGTAGTGCACATAGTTTATGATTCATATTTTTGTGGTATTCAATAAATGTGCTGCATATGACTTGGCTTTGCTTGCTATATCATAAAGCTCAGATTTTTTTTTTCTGAGTGTTAAATTATTGGTTTTGTATTCTTATTTTATCCAGTAACATTGCCCTGAAAATATTGTGTACATGTTCTCACTTTTTTATATTTACTTATCCTGCACTTGCACGTACATTTAAAAAAAAAAAGGGGGGGGGATACTTTTCATACTTTTATTGACATTTCAAAATACAGCACCTTGAGATTTGTTTTCTTGTATTTGTTGCTTAGTTTAAAATAAGACATTTGATTTATTGCACTGTGTTGAAATAGGACAGACTGCACAAAGAATTCAAGCAAAAATGCCTTTGGTTAACACATGTACATGTATTAATATTCGATTGAATATGCAAACCTAAACAAAATTACTTTGGGGTTAAAACAAAAACAGCACTGTTATTGTTAACAATTTACTGTGTTATTCACTAAAGCATTTGCATTGTTGCTGTGGCTGATATTTTTTGTTTTATGTATTGATGACATTGACCCAAACCCCTGGAGTGAGTTACTGGGAATCTTCCTCACTCTTGCAAAATCCAACACCATATGATAAACTCTGCACCCAAACTGTTGGACTCTGATTATGGTGGTATGCCTGACCCCATGTAAAGCATAATCAGTTTACTCACTCCAACAGATTCCAACAAAACATGCCCTTGGATTTTGAAGGGTTAGGGGTGGTTAGGGTTACAATGAAAGTAAAGTTTTGGTTTTGGTTAATCACCGGTCCGTATTCAGCGTGTGATCTAAAATGCTCAATCATCAACAGTTGTGTTTCTTGCAAAGATGTTTTTATACTGTTTTATTTTTACCGAGTGATTTTAATTTATGACGACATGGACATGTACAATAAAACATGATGGATATCGAGTTGAACATTTGGAATTTATGCAAGCAGGATTTACGATTGTATGTTGTGAACATTAGTTTCCAGCCAATGACTGAAACGGTTTGTTTTTAATGTTTGGGGTTTTTTTGTCATGGGATATATCACATTTATAGTATGGAAAAATTACAGCTGGCGCGTAAACATTGCTTTAGATTTTTTTTGCAATACCGCTGTATAAAATTTTCAAAAGGATGTTGTAATTGCGCGATTGGAATTCATTCAGAGAAAAATACAAGGGAACAATTTTTTTCACGGTACAAGCAGCTGTACAAGGACAAGCCACTTACACAATCACATACATGTACAACAGGTCCATTATCTAATGGCTTTTTGATAATATCGATTCCCGGGGAAAAACAGCATAAATTTGTTCATCGAATGGTTGCTAGGCAACACTTCCTGTTGCTACACGTTTGGTTCCTTGACAGCGCACACGCCAATGTGTAATTACTATTTTTGCGAAACCATACTTAAAATTAATTCCATCTTGTCGAATAACTGAAACAAAACCTCTTACCATAAAATGCCTAGGAAAGCATAACACTCAAAACAACAAAAATTAAAAACCTATCCAGATTTCAAAAATATGCAATATTCGTTTATTATATTGCTGTTAAATTCTCACTGAAAATAACTTCTACATACAGTGTCTGACGTACATGTATGCGTCTCCATTATGGCAAGAAAAAAACCTACACTATTAATACGAGATTAAGTGATTTCTTCATCTACATGATTCTATGATAAAAACAAAAACTTAACGTTATAAAAAAAAATTAACAGAAAAAGAAAACAAAGGTTTCGTAATATTTTTCGTACACATTTCTTTGGCCATGCATAGTTAAGCAGTAATGTATGTATATATATACAAAATGTCATCGTCGAATAGACAAAATGTTTGGTCAAATAATCCATGCCTATTAAAACTCAATGCAATAAATTGTCATGACTACAATATGCCAAAAAGTACAATACAATTGATCGGACGGATATTCAAAAAATAAGCTAGGCAATTAAAAACAATTAAGATGGTACTATTTTCAGCATTGCTATGTGATTGAATTAAACCACATGCATAGAACGATTTTGAACAGTAACTTCCGACTATTTATAATAATAATAATAATAATTTGGGAGGCTAATCTTCTTTACTCGCAGCTGGTATGCTGAATTGCGAAGGACGCGGCTACAACCTGGTCGGGCCGCTGGTACATAAAGGCGCCTATGGCTGCCGGCCACATCGACCCATATATGACCACGGAGCACAGCCTGAGATTGAAAGTGTTTGATTTTTCCGGAGGGAGGAAAACCGGAGGGCCCGGAGAAAAACCCTCGTGGCACAGGAGAAAACCAATGCACAACTCTACTCACATGCAATCCGCGGCCAGGATTTGAACCGTGGTCACCTTGGTAAGAGGCGAGCGCTTTACGCACAAGCCACCCAATATTAAAGGTAATATACGACATTTGCAAACATCAAAAAACAAAACTACCAAATTATTATGAAATACCTTACTTGACTGTAAGTGAATAATAGTCTCAAGCATCCTGTGAAATCATGGCACCTGGTGTGCTGTCATTTTCAAGAAAAGTGGAATTTTGTATCAATTTCCAACAATGGTCAGCCGACCAGCGTTGGAAATAAACTGACGTTTTTTCAAATACTGCCCCCATTACCAAATTTAGTTAGTCCACATTTTGTTTGCAATCAGTTACACATCCGTGAACGGGTGCAAGCTGCTAGTCTGGTTCCCTGACCTGACATTTTCCCGTTTATAAATTGCTCTGTTTCGTCTGAAGTAAGGTCAGGGAACCTGCCTACATGAACAGCATTTTTGTCTTGTTTTTGTCCAGCATCTATGAACAAGAAACTATAAACAGGTCAGTGTGACGATATTTTCTATAAAAATCCTTACCCCCAAATCCATCCATTTCTGAAAATTACAGCAAAAGCAAATGTTGTATATTACCTTTAGGAATCTATTTCAAATATTCCAGCCAATAGAAAGTCCTGTTACAAACTGGTTTACTTCACTCCGCCATCTAAAAATGATTCTGATTGGGTTACATGATCAGCCATGAAATGCCGGTGCCGTACAAAATTTGGACTCCTATGAAATATGGTCTGTTATACCCTAAATGGACATTCACCCTAACACGTGACCTGTCACTGTCTTAATTATGTTCAATCAGTCCGTATTTCAATAGAGTCAAACTTTCACACCACACCAACTGACAAAGTGTCAATGACATTTTTTGAGGAAATTGTTTTCAGTGATGTTATAGGGTCCTTAGTCTAAAACAAAATGCAACAAGTAGATTTCAATTCCAATTGAAAAAAAAAAATTCCTGATAACCTTAATTGTATTGTGAAGGCCTTAGAGACACTATTTCGGATTTTTGAAACTATTTTTCGATTTCTTTTCACTTACCTGAAAGTTGTTTAAAACACTCAAAACTGTTTTTTTTAGAGAAACGATAAGTTGGGAAACGTACCTTATCTTTTCATAACCAAGCCCAGCAGAAAATGATAAAAAACAGTGTCGGTCATTAAAAACAAAAATTAGACACGGCCAAATCCCAATAGGCACGCCTAATTCCTCCTCAACACTACACAAAAAATTATCCTTGTTCTTTTGTTGTTATAATTTCCCTTTGTTCTAACAAAGTCCAAGATTTTCCAGCAGAATTTACTACAGAAGGAAAAACAAACAAACATTTTGAATCCAAAAATGGAAACAACTATATCCGCACCAATTGGTTTTGAAAGTATTAAATATTCCAAAGATGATTTCTACGACAGAAACAAGAATACAAAGAAATTCTCTGAAAATCTATCATATCTAATTATTTGAGCACACTCTCTTATGGAAAACAGTACCGTCAATTAAAGTACCATATTATTTATGTACAAGTTGTTAATATAAGTTTTTGTTAGTTTGATAAATTTTGTACTATAAAAACTATTTATATAAACTCTTCAGCCTCGTTTCCATTGCATAGTATTTTCGGTGCACCTTTAATAGCACGATAACAAATGGACTTTTTTTGTTTAGAAAGGATAATCTTCGACACAGGAATTTATAAATTGGTTTAAAAATAGCAGCACACTGTCATATGTAAGTCTTCAACTGGTAAAAAAGTGTTATGCTTCTTATAAGGAACAACATTTCAGCAGTTTCGTAATGCATTTAGGATATCGTTTTTTTTAATCAAAACTTTGAACTTGCAAAAGTTGCTGATATGAAGATTGGTGATCATGAAGCATTCAAGCAAAGAAGCATTTTAAAAATTTGTCGAAGCATCTATTTTTAAAGCTTTTTAAATAAATTTTTGTTTTTGTTTTTGTTTGATTGTTCAGCCTTTCTATTTTCAATTCACAAAATAGTATGAAAATTTCTGCTTTATAAGGACGCATTTTAGCTTACTTGAACAACTTATCCTCAGCAACACTTCCCCTTCCAGTAGGTATGCTTAAATACACAACTAACCGATAACGCATTTATAGCATTTCAATGCTGTTTAGATATTTCTGCCTTGAACAGTTTTCAAACTGTAAACAAATTCATAGTTTGTAAGTTCAGGCTCTGTAGTATAATTTCAGTTGCTGCGCATTAGCAGAAATTCTACAGCAATACAAATCTATCTGAATACACAAACACATCATTTTATTGATGTTTCAATTTTTGATTTTCAATTTTTTTTTCCGAGGCAGCTTCAAGGTAAAAATGATCGGTTTTAGAGTTGTGTTAATTGTGTAAGGAGGAATATGTACATAGGTTTGAAAAATTACTTTTTTTTATCAACATAATGTGAGTGCAAAAATAGTCAATCTTCATGTAACCTGATCAGATTTTAATAATACTTTTTCAGTATTAAGTTAAAGAAACTTGTTTTCATTTCAATTGATAAGGCACTTATAATTGAGATTCTTTCATATTAAATATTTAAGTAATATTTATGAAGAGACGTTGACGTACTTGTAACACTAAGTACTGTTGCATTTTGAAAAGTTAAAAATTCTGCATAGTTTCAATATAATACTAAAAGGTGGGGAAGACTGCAATATCTTGGAAGTATTTTTTTTTATATTAAAGTAAAAGATAGTTCCATTTAGATCAGCTCTTTTATTTACATATGAGCTGCTTTCAGCTGAACAGTTTTTAAAATGTAGCTGTTTTAAAAACAAGGCATTTCTCAGCAAATTTAATTATTGATTTTGAAATCTATCCTAGACAATGAACCAAATTCCTTCAATTTTAAGCATCTAACTTTAACAGCGATCTGTTAAATTATAAAAATGTAAAAAATGTATTAAAAAAAGTTGTTTAAATAGATGAATTTATCTCAACCGAAGAAGACCTTCACAGTGGAATCAACTTTGCATAGATCTTTTATCAAATTACAAGGTAAATGAACACTGGTGGGATAGTATTTTTTGTTGAAATTTTTGTTTAATTGGTTGAGTACATAGCCAGTATGAAGTTGCTTCAAATAAATGTCAACACGTATGTTTCCCTGAGAGATAGTTCACAGCTGTACAATATTTTACAAAATGAAATCTTGTTCACTGTTTCTTGAATTCATTTTTCACCAACCTGTTTTCCAGAGATAAATTATTATATTTTTCATGAATTCAGAGCACTAATACAGTGATAGTTGCGTCTCAAATTTTACTTTTTTAGTAGTCTTTCTACCATCAATTTTTTTCCCCAGATATTAGAAATGTTTGAGGCTTGCAAAGTCTTAACCCTAACCCTGCCAGACGCAACACAGTGCATCAGGTGGAAAAGTCTGGTGCACTTTGATGCATTCAGCTACCAACACCAGTGCATAAACGGCCAGTTCTGAAACAATGAGAGCTAATCCCATTGAACAATGCCACAGTTGTATCCTGCTGCATTCCGTGACCACCAAATCTGAGGCAGTTTGGCCTTGAGACTTTTGACCTGATGGGTCTTGCTACACTGGGCAGGCTTGTCATTTAGACAAGTGTCGCATGTTGCTGCCTTTGGCAGGGTTTCTAGCCAAGATACCCTGGAGGGTTAGGGTAATAAGATAAGAACTGAAGTAAAATACGCGCACTGCGCTAATTTTGCAAACAAGCGCTGGAGCAAATTGTCCAAGCAGGGAAAACATCAGAGCTATAAAAACAAATCTTGGGCTTGTTAACCCTTAACGCCTAGCGGTTATTACAACTGCAGGATCCAAGACTGTTAGAGCCTAGCTGTATGGTTAGAGTTAAAAGAGGCCTAGAATGCCATCGCCGAATGTGTTTGGCCCGAGAGGCCGTTATACTGAATACATAAACAGCACACTGATTCTGAATGAATACTGATACAAGACCAATGCTGGCACGATATACTGAAAAAACGTTGTCAAGTATCCTGCAACATCAGAACACCCGTCTTTTGCACCGTTGATGGGGGTATTTGTGGCGGTCCATACCACACTTGGAACTCTTAGCTCATCATATTCAAGTACCTATTCTCCTCGGCCAGCGACGTCAGCATGGAAGACATATCGTTGACGACCATATTGGAGACAGGGTTCATGTTGGGCACCATGGGACTGTCGCAGCCTATGCCATTCATCAGGTCCGTGGGGCTGACCAGGTTGGGGATGAGCGGCTGGACATTGTCCAAGCCGTCGGCGGACAGCGCGGCCAGTCCTGTGGCCATCGGGTCGTCGCACTCCATCGGGGGGATTGCTTGCTGGTCGTAGGGATTGTCTACCGTGCTGCTGACCTGGTTACATCGTGGCGACATCTCCATGGAATTGGGCAGTGAGTTTTGGTACGCTTGCTGCTGCTGTTGCTGCTGTTGCCGCTGATGTTGCAGCTGAATATACTGCGCTTCAGTCATCTGCATTTGGTTCCTCTGATACTGACCGTTCACGTTCGCTAATCCTGGCTGCAGCATTTCGTTGCCGTCCCCGTAACCACTGTTCATCATTTTGGGTTCAGGGTACCCGTTGTTGTAGCCTTGGTTCTGAGTGGGTGGCATCATCGGTTGGTACATGTCATTCTCCATGGGCATCATGTCGCCAGTTGGGTTTTCGTCGATCATATCCATCGTGCCTCCGTGCGGACCCATGGAGTTGTCCCCGGCCATATCTTGCCATTGGTTGTTAATCACCGGCGGCATTTCCATGGGGCGAGATCGCTGCGGCTGCTGCTGGTGCTGCTGCTTCAAGCTGGTCATGCTCTGGGGTACGGGCAACGGGTTGATGTTGTTCAGGCTGTTGAAGCGGTACAAGACAGGTTCCTGCTGCCTCTGTTGGACCGGGTCGCTAGCCCTCCGGATCCCCACACCGGGTACCTCGTGGGGTAACGGGGTACGACAGGGAAAGCTGCTGTGTCGATTCCCGTTGTACCCGGGTAGCGGGGAGGGAGCAAACCTCTCCTCGCCCCAGGAATTGTGCTGTCCGGTCACCTGATCATACTTAGCCTGTAGGCGTCGCTGCTCTTGCAGAGTTAACCCGGGGAGGCCTGTGGGTCCGCTCATGCCACTCATGGCTCCGCTCGAGCGACGGGACGACCCAGGAGAGATGGGGTCATAGGTGGAGCTGGTGGCCCCGAGCCTGTTTGAATACTGCGAGCTGGCGCCCGACGCCCTCCGCGAGGACAAGTAGGTACTGGCTTCGCTGGACCGTCGGCTTGAGAATTGGCTGAGAGGGAACGGGGAAGCCTCAGAGGACCGTCGGCTGCTGTAGTAGGAGCTGACGGTGCTGCCGTTGCTGCCGCGTCGCATGCCGAGGTTATCCATAGAGCCGAGGAACGACTGGCTGCTGTCACAACGACCCATCTCCTCAGCTTGCAGCTTGACGATGATGCGATCTTTGGGCTTGAACTCGCTGGAGGTATTGATGATAGCCCCTCCTAACAAAACAAATATTACAAGTCGAAGCCGTTACGTCAGCTGTGCTCTGCACTATTCAAACAGCAAATCTGTTCTTCCCATAATCAATTATGTTGACAATGATGACAAACACTTGCTTGTAGCAGCAGCATAAATCTGTGTCAACAACTGGGTCAATGAATATGGCATAATCTGAAATTTCCCAGGTATTGCACATTTGAAAGGGTTGGTGTGTGGGAGGGAGTTACTGGGGGAACAGGAGCTCAAGGGGAGTTTGACACCATTTATGCACAAAAGGTAAAGCACATCTCATCACCTTTAACTCTATACATTTTTCAAATTCTCCTGAGCCATTTGAGATTTGAAAAGGAAAAGCAATCTTGCTAACAAGAAGGTTTATAAAATCTAAAGGGTTACTCACTTCTTGTATTGATCTGTGGCAGTTGCGGTAATCCCTGTGCCGTCTTGACCTTCTGTGCCAATCGATTCACCGCCGGCGCGTTCACCTTCAGCTTCTGCCGTGACGGCTTACAGACCAACGGACTGACGGGCCGTACCGTCTGCGACGGCATGGTGGTCAGCGCAGACCCTCTGGTCCGCCCCCCACCGCCGCGCCGTCCGTGACTGGACGGGCCCATGTTGGAGCTGATGTGGTCATCCTGGATCTTATCGTCTTCGATGGCGGTCAGATCCGTCAGGCTTCCGCCGGGAATGGTCATCTCCACGCCGCTGTCGTTGTGCGGGGAGCAGCTGTACTCGTGTTGCAGCGTCAGGCATTCAGTCGCGGGGCTGTCCTGCATGGTGCAGTTTCGTTCGGAAAACAAAAGAAGACTGACATACATGTTGTTTTTCATGAAAAAGGAAAACTGTTCCCTTAAAATACCAACACTTTAATGGCAGCGCGCATTTCAGCTTCCAAGACCCTGTTCAGACACAGCTTTAGGTTATACAGTTCCATACATTTATTCATGGGAGGCATCCTGTTGTTTCTCTTGCTGTTTTATGACAAAATCTTCCAGTGAATGATGCCAATCCTCTTAATAATAGTGTCTTACCTTAAATCATTCAGCCAAGGTCTACACTTGGAACGCAGTGCATTTTCATATGCATAAAGATTTTGGAATTTTTTTTACCAGGTAGAGCAGCTCAACCCTTTTGTTAATAAGGGCTGAATATTACTTATGTCATGTTGGATTCTTTTTTGTGTGCAAAATCGGGGTTCAACCCTGGTCCAATACAGAGATTTAGGCCTTTTTGAATGGGGAGTTTGGGTTGAATGGAGAGTTTGGTCGAGACACCGGACTAACATATGCTAGGGTCATTAGTGATACTGAGCTGAGCTCTCCAGAGACCTCATAAATATCCATATTGGAAAGGATTTTTTTGACGTCGGCCTTCTCTCCACAGACCACCTTTCAAGTTTGGTTGAGATTGATGACTGAACTTTTCAGTGAAATGGAACACACACAAACGCACACCGACATACAGAATACGCTATCACAATATCCCCTTGTCTGGCTTAAAAGCCAGGGGGATAAAAATTGGTTCAATGCGACTCGGGAACCCCATTTTGAAACGGCTGTTTGTCAGTCACTGGAAAGAAACACACTTACTCCTCGCTGTCGGGGTTTAATTCAGGATTGCCACAAAGGCCCGAAAAGGGCCTAGAGATATACTTACATGCACCACGTCAATGTGCAAGTCAGAGGGGGGCAGGCTGGGCGGACGGTCATTACGACGACCCACGCTGACCACGCTGCCGTCCACACTCTCGGCGCTCTCGGACTTGACCGAGCCGGGCTGCTGGTCCCTAGTCTGGCCCTCCCCGGCCCCGCCCGGTGTCTGGTCGTGTTTGTCCCCGCGCTGCTTCTTGGTGACGTGGGCGTCGGGACCGTGCACCGTCTTGACGTGCTTGCGTAGGGAGCTGGGGTCCGTGTAACGCTTGGTGCAGCCTGGGATCTTACACACGTATGGTTTCTGGGAGATGGGGTGGGGAGGGAAAAATTAAATTATGATAATGGGGAACGATTTGAACGCACGAGTACTTTATCATGAAATAGCAATGCTACTGACACGGGGTGGGGGGGGGGAGGGTCCACCACACTTTTTTTCTATCTAGAAAATTCAATGACCAATTTGTATGAAATTTAGTCAGCTAGATGAGACTTTCATGAAGAGTATACAGGTAAAGATTTCACTCGATTGGCCCTTTTAGGGTTTAGGATATCCTTCACACAAAAATATTTTTAAAAACTCATTCAATTAAACCTTTACAAGAGACGACAATAGATATACCCCAACCCTTAACAAATCCCAACTGACCACCTAAATATTCAGTTGTGATCATTTTTCTTCCATCAACACAATGAAATTGACAAATCTTTAATCACAACCATCTCGACTTAACTTTAAAAAAAATTGTAAAATGGACTGCAAAACAATTAAAGCAATTAGGTTCAGTTGCATTTATCCCAAACATAACCTAGCAAATTATTATCAAAAGCTTATTTGGAATAAAGATCACACTGGTACTAAACACCCTGTGAAATTATTCCATCTGGCTTGCTGTCATTTAGAAGAAATCAAGACATGTAAGTGATTTCCAACGATCAGTCAATTGACTGATGGTTGGAAATAAACGATCAAGAGTCATTTTAATGAAATCGTAATCAAAAGGTTTTGCATGATTTTTCACTATTTTCTAAGCAAGTGTAACATCCACTGAGCTGAAACTTTAACAGGTTAGGTTTTGAACATTCCTCTTTGGATTTTGAGTAGTGTTATTGGAAACGAACAAAATGCAAAAAATGCACGAAAAGCAAATGATCCTATATGCCTTTAACAAATCAAAATTTATACATCGGATTCAACTAAACCTTAAAAATTCCCATTCTCAAACACAACTTTAATTGGTTATGTCCCGAGTTCGGGACAAACTGTACTCAAATAAAGATGACGACAGCAAGGCAAGTGCTTACGGCATTGGAATGTGTTCGGTTTTGGTGCTTAGCCCTGTCGGATGCATTGGAGAAGGCCTTGGTGCACCCCTGGAACTCGCAGACGTAAGGCCTCTCTCCGGTGTGGGATCGCAGGTGAGTCTTGAGGTTCTCAAGACGCGAGTACGCCTTCTTACAACCCTCAAACTGTCACCAGACAAATGGAAATTGTTTACATTGTTACTCAAAACAACTCATGCACTCCTCGGTTTACAGAGAGGAAATCAAGTAAGCTCATTTATTGGTTTGTCAACTTTGCAATACATTGTTCCTCCACCTCCCCCCTCCCCCCCAAAAAATTAAAGGGCCATGTAATGTAATTTTGTTAATGCAATCTATGGATATGCACCTTTGTGTTCCATTTAACTTTATTTTAAATTTTCATGTTGCCATTTTTAAGGACATTTTGGTGCCTTTTTGGTTTTTATGCTGATGTGTATATATTCCTGAGTAAAAGTGCAATGTCATTTCAGGCAGAACCCTCAATGTTACAGCTATTTCAGCATCAAAACACAATTTTGATTATTTTGCTATCGTAAATTTTCTTTTCTTAGGTGATTCGTTGTTGTTCCAGTACATGGCAGTATTGCCAATGCGCAAAGTTTTTTAACAAATGTTTTTTTAATGAGCAACTTTTGGGTTCACGATTTTAACGGAGAGCCCCTAAACTGAACAGTGTCTTCCTGAAATGACATCACAGCAACAGTGCCTCATTTGTCAAGAAACTCATGGAAAATTTCAAAAGTTTTTAAAAAGTGCGCTTTTCAATAAAATTAATCGACAAGGGATGTCAAATTTTCACACATTTAAGAGGAGTGGAAAGTTGCACAAAATATCAGCCCAACTAAAATTCATGTCATGGGCCCTTTGAAAACTCACCGTGCACTGGTGAGGTTTCTCCCCAGTGTGTCGTCTCATGTGCACCACCAGCATGTACTGAGCCTTGAACGGCTTCTCCTCGCGGATGCAGCCCCGCCACCGACAGACAAACTCTTTCCGCTCATTGTGGATGTGGTCGTTCAGGATGTGCTGTTTGGAAGAAAAAGTCAAATACTCATCAATAACATCCTAGTTTCATTTCTTCTCAGATTAAAAATTTACAGCAGAATTTACAAAGCCGCATTTATGGGACAGACTTTTCATGGAACTTCTTGGATGCAGGAGTTAGGTAGGCACTACATGCATTTTTATCACCTGTCAATTATTCTTCATTAACTAACCCTCCAGGGTATTTTTGGCTAGAAACCCTGCCAAACGCACCAACTTGCAACACTTGTTTAAGTGACAAGCCTGCTCAGTGCAGCAAGATCTATCAGGCCAAAAGCCTCAAGGCTAAACTGCTTCAGAGTTTGTGGTCACCGAATGCAGCAGGATACAACTGTGGCATTGTTCAATGGGACTAGCTCTCATTGTCTCAGAAGTGGCCCGTTTATGCACTGGTGTTGGTAGCTGAATGCATCAAAGTGCACCAGACTTTTGCACGTGATGCACTGTGTTGCGTCTGGCAGGGTGAGGATTAAACAGAAGCAGAAGTAATGGGATATTGTCTGGAATACAAGACTTTGAATGAACTGTAATACCTACAGTGCTGTTTACTGTGTGACAAGAGTTTTGATCTCAAGAATCCAGCAACCCCAAAATTCAAGTTGTTGCTGAACAGAGTGTTTTGGATAAGCCTGCCTATCTTTGGCTTGTGTGCATTTCTTACAGTGTTTGTGACCGAGTTTGACCAAGCTACAATGGTCACCTGACCATAAGTCATGATCTGATTGGTCTTTGCACACTGTTTGACTGACAGAAAGGAAGGATCCATAGGCTGACCAAGGAGTGGCAGTCTCAGTCGCAAACTCCACAAGCAACCTTACGACTGCAATCAACCCGTCACCCACCTGCACCAGTTGCTCCAGGGTGTCGTATCGAGCTTGGCAGTCATTCCACTCGCAATCTGTCACCACCGGTATGTCCTCCTCGATCAGTCCCTTGGTGCCATCCTCCACCCCGACACCAGCCTCTTTGCCGTGCCTCTCCGACCCTCCCCTGTACCCGCCCGGCGACGCCTTCTTGTTGTCGACGTGACAGGTGGAGGAGACGATGTTTGGAGAGGCGTCGTGCCTGTGGTTTCTGTCGGCGGGATCCAGGCTGCTGGTCACCAGGTTGTTGTTGTTGGGTTCTAGGAGCTTCTGAGGGCTGTGTCCCTCCTGTACAGGATTGACGAGAAAACAAACGAAGACCAGGAGTCATCAACCCAGAGAACATAAGGTGATTAAGATATAAGTAAATGCCGGTTTATGCTTCATGCAAATTTCAGTGCGAAGTGAATTCGTTAGGGAAATGGCAAACGTCACAATGAAACTTTGATGATGTCATGAAATTTGCTTGATTTTCACTTTCGCATTAAGTATGAACCAGCCCTCATACATATATTATTGTAAAGCCTGTTTTGTCCACTAACAGTTGTCGGTAAGTTTCAGAGACACATGCTAGAGTTGTAAAATTGAAGAATGCAGCTTTGAGCCATCAGCAAGCAGAAGCTTAGCGTTTGTGCTGCAATGAATACACGGATCCCTTCAACTTATTAACAAATCATAATTGAATTCTGGTCTGAGCCATCTTTAGAGTTGCGTGGTATTCTCCGGAAAGACTTGTGAATGACTTAACTTGTGACTGATTTGTGACCGACTTGTGACTGACTTTTGACCGACTAGCGACCGACTTGCGACCCACTTGTGACCGACTTGTGACCGACTTGTGACTGACTAGTGACTGACTTGTGACTGACTTGTGACTGAGATGTGACCGACTTGTGACTGAGATGTGATTGATATGTGACTGACTTGTGACTGACATGTGACCGACTTGTGACTGACATGTGTTTAGTTGCAATAAATTAATAACAACATCTCACACACTATGATACCAATGAAATTGTGTGTACTTGTACTAGGCACAATATTGGCCTACTCCACTTTAACCAAGAGTTCTAGATCTTATTTTGCCGTGGTCACATGACGCAATCTTTCAGTACACGGTTCTCTTCTGCAGAGCACATAAAAAATCTCTCTTGAAATATAAATAGTTTGCAAGTCTTGACATAACACTGTTTAAAGTGGGCCAAAAACATGCAAAAGATGTTGTAACATTATCTTTGCTCAACTAAGATTATACTTGAATTCATAAACAATTATTGGATTAACCACTGAAATTCCCATAACAAAAATGCTAACCTGGGATGAGTCCGTGGAATTCTTATCTGGCCCAGTCCTGATGCCGTGTTTGCCTATCACGTCAACAGTCATCGCTGGCATCGTGGGTTCCTCGTTAGCGTTACCCGATGGGTGGGGGTGGGGGTGGGCCCGGGCAAGCAGGGTAGCCATCGCCGGGTGATGCTGTACCGCAGCTGACGGGGGCGGGATGCCAGACGGCATGAAAGGATTCCCTATGCCGGACCTGTGGGTGGGAAATTGTTTCATGGGTGAGAAATTTTGTGGTAGCTCAAGGCGTATATAATTCTGTTAATACTGTTTTATCTTGATGTTTCAAATAGAAAAATGTGAGATTCTTCTATAAACCATACCACACGAAACTATATAAAGAGACACAGGCACATAATGCTCCCACAAAATTCTTCACTCATTTGATTCATTGGTTCATTCATAGGTCAGTTTCTAAAAATGAATTAAAATCTTGTTCAAAACACAAACATTTAAGGCAAAACGAAGTCCCTTTTCAAAAGCCTAATACATTTTTTAACACTGACCACTTGGGTTTTTTCTTCCATACATTTTTAGTGGAGTAGGTCTCATTTTATCCTCAGGCATTCATTTATCTATATAGACTTGCCTCTGTCTCATCAGCTGCTGCTGGAGCTGCTGCAGGTGCGCTATTGGCGTTGCAGAGGGGTGCCAGCTCAGCGGACTCACAGCCCCAGCAGAGAGGTGGCCGTAGGACCCGCTGGCACTGGAAGAGCTGCGGGAGCTGTTGATGTAAGCCACCAGGGAGTTTGGGGAGGTACGGATCATGGCGTTGATGTCCAGGCACTCGCCGGAGAGAGGGGAGATGGAGAGCGCCCTCTTGCGGCTGCGGCGATCGCTGGGACGAGGGGTGGAAAAACGGGAACCTTGGGGAAAGGGGGGAGGGGGGACAAAGGCAACTTGACATCAGTGAGCACTTGTGTATAATGGTTTCTTTAGAAGCAATAGATCAATGAAATGTTACAATGTAAAGGCTGTGGCTATAGCTATAGCTATGGCTATAGCTATGGCAGTAACACACACGTCTATGGGAGCAGATTTGACAATTAGTCAAATTGGCCAACGCCTCTGGAACAGTAATTTCGCACTACCACTTCCCCTTAAACCATGCTGTATCATCTATCTATCTATGTCTATGCCATATTAGCACACTACCTTCAATGGATCCCACATCTAGCGCCGGGTGCTCGATACTCCCGGCTGTGCTGGGCGGGCCACTGAGGAACTCGGGGGCAATGAGACTGTGCTGACTGAGATGGCTGTGGTAGGGCATGCTGCTGGGATGGCTGGGTGGAATGGCGCCCTCACCTGAAACAAAAGTAACAAAACAAGAGAAAAATAAGATAACGTTAACGGACCTTTCATGAGACAAGAATACCATTCTTCCTGACGAGACCTTAGAGGTAATGGAGTAAATGAACACCGTCCGCAAACATCTTAACATGAAAGTCAGTCAAATTATCACGAAATATCCTAATTAAGTGTAGGTTAAAAAATGGAATGGTTTCTTCCGCCAAAAATAATCCCGGCGGCAAGTGGTTAAAAGCAGTAAATTTACAGTAAGTCTTTTCTTTGGAAAGGGAGGGGGTCGTGGAGAATAATCTACAAGGTACTTCTTGAGAAATTTAGAGTTTCTAACTGCAAGACAACCAACAGTTATACTGTATTAATAAATACAGTTTACCCATTCCTATTGGTCGAGAGCCCGTCACGTGGCTGGTTTTAAACGGCTGATAAAGATATGGCTGGCTGGTCTTATACACTTTTCCAGTGTCACATAAAATTTTGACTACTATGAAATCCCGTGAACGTTCACAATCCTTAGCCTTGTGATAATAACCCTCGCCTTCGGCTCGGGTAATTATCAGCATCCAGACTCCAACTGGTCTGAAACAGAGTGTTTAATACTGACCAAGCACATATTTATTCCCCTTATTAAATGGCCGTGCTAAACCAAAATCTAAGAAGGAAATTAAAGTACATGTACATTTTTGTACGTTCTCTCTCGCTCTCTCTCTCCTGTCAAAAGAAATCTCCTCAGCAGAGCTCAGGTCACCTTACAGTGACCTCTGACCTCAAGCTTCCTCAAAAGAATGTCCACTAAAGCCGGAGGGCTTGTCATCCACTTGAGACGACTGTTTTTCTGATATCCGCTTACAACCACAGCCTAACCCAGTCGCAAATGTTATCGGTCAAGTATTGGAAGAAAATTTCTGGTCAATCTTGAAGCCTAAACGATGTCCTCACAGAAATGGGCAGTACGTGATCACTTGTACATGAATGAATATCTTCTTTTGATAAGCTGATCATGTCCTAGTTTAATGCAAACAATGTGACTATCTCTTGGTCTATATTCCATGGCTTTCAAGGTTTCATCTTTCAACCGGGGTTCAAGCAATAATCACTCTATCATTCCAGACATGTACAGACTTCAGACGCCCAATACAATGATAGGTTTACATGCTTATTTAGTCACTCGCAGTGTAGTGCCAAAACAATACAAAAAATTCAAACACACTTACACCTATATTGCAAATCACATACTAAGGTGAAGTAAAAAAAAAAACATGTTTCTCGTCCACGCCCGCTTCCTTTTTGGAGGCCGCCTGGATTTTTTTATTATTGTTTATTTTTGAAAAATGCAGTAAAAAAACACCGAAAAGGTCCACGGTTAAAGCAAATGCATCTAAAACTGTCAATTGTAGACCAATACAACTCTAAATGACACTGTAAATATGTTCAGTTCTCTTGTCCAACTTGTCTTTCATTTTAAAAGTGTCTTCAAACAGTGGAAACACCAACGGCTGCAGGAAATTTTAAAATGGCGGCCATCTTGAAAAAAAATAAAAAATAAAAAGCCCCTCTTTTTCAAAAACCCGGACGAGAAACATGTTTTTTTTTATTCGGCCTAACCCATAACTTGCACAAGAGACTGACCTAATGTGTTTTTCCCATTTTTCCTTATTTTCTTTTTTTGGGGAGGAAATTTTTTTTTTAAAGTTTTTTGTTATTGTAATAACTGTTTTCTTTTCTTTTGTTTTCCTTTATTTTTATTTGGAGAGATGCTCACGTGTCAGTTGACATTGCGCAACTTTAAGTAAATTTAATGCCATGAACAAAACCCAAAAACAACAAAATAAAAATGACACTGAGGTAGCAACTAGATATACTCCCAATGTTCACTCTGATTTGTTAACTTCTCAAACAAGATTAAAAATTTGTTTTGTGCGGGACTGGAAGGTTCAAAATCCAATTAGGGAAATGATAACACTGCTTCATTACAAAAATATCCTACCACAACGAGCATGTTGGACTTTCAACTAGCGATAACGCAAGTCATAAAGGTACATGTATGTACGCGCGAAGGAACTTTCCTGAAAAACCTTTGTTGAATGTCAGTTAAAATGTGGTTTAAAGCCTAACTCCCGAGGTATTTTTGCTAGGATGTAACCTCAATCCTGCAAAATCCTCCAACAGCATCCATGTAAAATAGCCTCAATCCTGCAAAATCCTCTGTTATTTCTTGAATGTGGTCCTTGGAGGGGTGACCACTGCCTCAATCCTGCAAAATCCTCCGGCAATCACTGTCAATTATGTTGAGGCAGAGCCAGTGCCATCCTGGAGCAGTGTGTAGGATTTCAAGTATAATCTAGGCCTAACTTTATGCACAGCTGAGCATAAACAACACATATCCACCCCAAGACCGTGACACAGTGCATCCTCTGAAATCGGCAACACACTTTTGCCATGAAGCCTCAATCCTGCAAAATCCTCCATTTTGCAAAGGGGATTTTGGAGGATTTGGGAGGGTTAGGGTTAAATGAAGTAACACAGTTACACGTTCAATCAAGCGACAGATCAATCACATTTCAACAAGTTCAATATCAAGTCCATCACAAGTAAACAGAGGATTAAACAAGGACAAAGAGATGCCCTCGTCACAGTTTCTGTGGAATACTAGCATGTGACTGGACTTGGGACCACTATCAGTGGATGACATGTGACAGGGTTTGGGATTCACTCGTGATGACTTGTCTTGTTGACCTGATTTACAAAATGTGAGTTAAGTGTGGTATGAACTTTGTACGAGCTTTAAACAAACAAAATCATTCCCAGTGCACATAAATTCCAATAAACTCCAGTTAAAAATCAAAACAAGCAAAACTCTTCAAGACGTACGAAAACTGCTCTGAAAAAAAAATAAATAGCAAAATCAATTTCAGTTGAGGCATGCAGAGTGTCTGTCTCATGTTAAATGTACATGTACCCAATTCACTTACATTGTACAATATGACAATTTGACTGGAAACAGTTACAAAAACTGTGAGGGTCGCGTTAAAATAAAAAACGATTATTTAGTCATCTGGAATAGGAGGGACTTGCAATTGGCACTGACTTAAAGCTGATTTTTGTAGTATTTACTATTATCATACAAGGATTTTTAGAAATAGAAAGTTTTGGGACTGAACGTTACCCTATAATAAACCTACCTTATACAGGGTGAGTAAAAAAAAGCGGGTTTCGATTTTTAGACTCGCCCTGTATAGGGTTTGAAAACATCCAATGTTGGACTATAATTTCTGTGTCAATCACTTCCTCGATAGGCTATATTTTTTTAGCCAGGAATGGAATAACACAATTTTGGGGTTTGTAGCCAGAAAATGGCGATGTTACAGCACCTTCGTTTGGTACCAAAAAATCTGACTAATTAACAACATGACTCACCATAGGAGCCGCTGGGGCTGATTCCCCGTGCATGCGACAGCGCAGACATGGCAGGACTGCCCCTAAACTGGTCCACATAGTGCTGCATGTAGAGAGGGTAGCTGGGGGAGTCTGCAGACCCCCTCTGGGGGGTCAGCCGAATCAACGAGACATCGGAGAGAGAAGGACTGCTGCCCGAGGCATGCCTAAGATGGATGAAGAACGGAGATCACATTAATAAACTTTTTTTAATAAACCATTTAGGGAAACTGACTAGGTGCATAATTCTTATTTTAAAGTTGAACAAAGAAATTGACTGGAGCAGGGCTTGAACCTGAGACCTCCGGATTGCCGTTCCGGCGCTCTACCAACTGAGCTATCCAGCCCTATGTTGGCAGTTCCCCATTTCGTCAATGTCTTTGTTCAAGGGGGAGGGGGATGGGCTTGTAATAATTTAATTATTCACACGATGGAATTTACGTCGGGTGATGTTACATGTAATTCAATATTGGTTTTGTTTGCCCTACATAAAAATACGTCCATGAAGGGCAAAAAAAACCAAATACTGAAAATAATTTAGCCGAATGATAAACATGGATATTATAAGAATTGACTTGTGATGGGAATTTTTTTTCGGTTGGGAAAATGTTAACGAGCGATCCTCCTGTCTGTCAATCAAAACAGTTTGCACTGACCAATTAGATCACGACTTTTGGTCAGGTGACCAAGGCAGCTCGGCCAAAGTCACTCACAAGCGGGGTAAAAAATGTACGCAAACAAAAAGTGGGCGGATTTTTTTCTGCCAAATCCAGAACGGTCCGTTGACAGTACCGTAAGTAGACGATTGTGGGTTCGAATCCTGCCAATACAAACCAGAGGATTTTCTTTTTTTTCATAATCTTTCTGTAAGCTCTGACCATGATACTGTGTCCATAAAACATGCACCACAGGTGCATTTTAATTTTTTATGAGCCTTTCTGGAGTGAAACTTTCAACTTTAATTTTGCATTGAACCTTTTTTGAGTGAAACTTTCAACTTACCCATGCAGCGGGTGGTGGATGGGTGTGTCAAAGTGATAGCGCCCCTCATGCGTCCTTGCGTCTACAGGAATGGGTGGGTGGAAACTAAGACGTCCATCCATGGCATGTACTGAGAAGAGTGGGGGAGGGAAGTCAACAACAACAAAAACCTCAATTTACACTATTGACAAAGAAAGTTTGTGTATCAATACTCATTAAAATTTAACAAGACAAGACTTGGCTAGTAGTTAACCTGGACTTCTCCTTTTTTGGATGTTGTTTATACTCAGTGACTCGGTCAGTCAGTGACTCGGGGAGTCAGTCAGTCGATCAGTCAGTGACTCAGTCAGTCCGTCTGTTAGTGACTCAGTCATATGACAATTTAACCAAAAAAATCAATACCTTATCTTACATACATGTATAAGATGTTGCAATGGTCCTTGAAGATGCAAGAACAGTAAAGAACGTAACTGTCCGTCTTAAAATGACAATTTCACTGAAAACATTCCATCTCGACTGTGCATCACAGATTTTACTTTGTTTTTCAACCAGACTTCAAATTTCAGTTTTTTAAATACAAGAAAGCGTTCATACTGCTTCTGTCTTAAAATGACAATTTCACTGAAAACATTCCATCTCGACTGTGCATCACAGACTTTACTTTGTTTTTCAACCAGACTTCAAATTTTAAAGGGAATTTACAACATTTGCAAACATCGAAAAACAAAACTATCAATTTTTTACAAAATACCTGCCTGGGATGTTGATAAATGACAGTCTAAAGCATCCTGTAAAATTATGGCACCAGGTGTGAAGTCATTTTCAAGAAAAGTGGTATTTTGTATAAATTTCCAACGGTGGTCGGTCGACCACCATTGGAAAAACCTAACTATTTTTCAACTACTGCTCCAAATTTACCATTTTTTTTTTTTCAGTCCAAATTTTGTTTGCTATTGGTTACATGGTCATGAACAGGTGCAGGCCAGCTAGACTGGTTCCCTTACCTTTTCTGACATCTATAAATTGATCCATTTTATCTTTAGTGGAGTCAGGGAACCAGACTACTTAAACATTTTTGTTTTTCTTGGTTTTTCCAGCATTTTCGAACACAAAACTTCAAACATGTCAATTAAACAATATTTGATCTATTATACTAACCCCTCAAATAGTTCATTTCTGAAAATTGCAGCAAAAGCCAATGATGTATATTCCCTTTAAGAAAGCCTTCATACTGCTTCAGGTACAGGATGAATCCCACTTTCTCATCTGTTTATAAATACTTACATCCCACAGACTCTGGCATTGTGTAAACCATAAAATGTCCACTGCTAAACAGTATAAAACCCAGAATCAGTTTAACACCATTTGGAATACGTCCCTCATCACTTGCCATATTGGCACTGGGGCAGGCCTGGGTCACTTACTATCCCACAAACTCGAGCAGTCGGTATACTTCCCAGAATGGGGGCCTTTTGTTTTGCAGTGAAGACTTGCATATGGTGGGATTAAAGGGGCACTAGGTCCTGAAATCCCCGAAAATTTCATGTTTTGGATTGTTTACTTAGCCTATTAAAAATAATTGGCTGAAAGGAAAACCAACCTGATGTCTTACCGTTCCCGAGAAAAGCATAAAAAAAACCCGGTTGTTTACATCGGACACGACGGAGTACGAATAGGTTTTTCGTGTCGTTCTCAGTGTACCGTACGATAAACATGTTGTGTGTCTCGGGAGCAGCGGTGACCAATCACCAATGCAAAAGAAAGTGGTTTCTTCAACGTCCGCAAAAGGCGAACACTTTACGAATGAAATCACAACTAGCATCCAAACAGCTCGAATTTATGGGGTCGCAAAAGTGGACCCCGAAATTCGTTCTCGCACGCATAATACAGGAATAACACAAAAACGCCCAGTTTTGAAAGGATAGTTGTGTGGATGTTTATATCCTACTTTTAAATGTTATTTCTGATCAATATCATCTCGTTCAAAGCGCGTTTTGTAGCCCAATTGGGCTGTTCCAGGACCCAGTGTCCCTTTAAAGGGGAAAATTTAAGTTCTGTAAGAACTGCTCATGTATAAACCCTCATTGTCATAAAGAACATTTGGAGGATGTTTTGAGTATTTGGTGTTTACATTATGTATATGTAAAAAAAAAGAAGGCATTTTTCAACAATGGAAACATTAATTTGAATTGGCTATTTTGATACATCAAGGGACTGAAATATATAGACAAATTCAACACCATCTGTAAACATAACAGTCAACAATGATCCCAAAGATAACATTAACCATGACATTAACCATGACAGCAACAACATTCTGGCACAAATTCTGGCACAGATTTTTTTTCCTCCAAACCCAAGGTTCAGATAAGAGCCCACATACACGTATAACCCCAATAACATACATACAAGTACCCATCCAATCCCAACTAACTTATGCCACATCTTTAAAAGTGTAATGATTTCACCATACCTTGCATGCAAGCACCGTAAACTTCCATGACAGCGTCGACAGCTTATTCAAACTATCAAAGCCAGTTTTTTAATTACACTCTCTGAACCACAATGTCATCAAATTATTACTTTCTGACGCAATGGCCTAGTACCGGTACTATTACCGACACTCTGGGTGGCTTCAAAACCCAAAGAATCAAAGTACAAATTCGTGTCCAGCTCTCTAATTTAATCATTCTGAAAAGTTCAAAGTCAGCCCGAACGACAATTTTGGAGAGGCCCTGGGCGAGATAATCCAGTGGCGTGGTCTCGTGCGACACAGGGAATAAATAACTGGACTTTAAACTAGGAGTTTGGATCAAAAAATTGTTCAACAATGCTTTCTCTTTTTTTTTCTTTTTTTTTTAAGCCATTGGCTACAATTTTAATTGTAAATAAAGCACAAAATTAGATTTGGAGGGGGAGGGTGGGTGGAAAGATGTGATATCAAAAATTAATATTCAACTAAACAATCCGCTATCAATGGTTTGAGTTGTGGGAGTGGTGGCTGAGCAGTTAACTTCGATCAGATCACAAATTCAGCTAAAATGATAGGTGGATTTTCCAGGCTGCTAAATGTGTTGAGATTCTAGGAGTTTGGAGAGCTGTGTATTGTGTTTGTATGAAACCACAAATACAAAGTCAGTGTTTGAAAAACCTGCATTTTTCAAACTTGAAACATACTGCGTTTTCTTTGGGGGAGGGGCAGTTGATTGAGTCCTTAAATAGAAAGTCGGATTTCTTTACCGTGAAAAGATATTTACAGTGATTGAACGACCAAGTTAAAAATAGCCTAATTAAAAAAGGTTAACATACATGGGAACATTTGCTTTTTGTGATCTTTTTTTTTCGTTTGAAACAACAACATTGCTCAAAATCTTCAGAAGGGTGCATAACAACTAACTTGTTGAAGTTCCACTTTCAGCTCAGTGGATACTAAACATTTTGAGAAAACAGAGCAAATATATATCACAATTTTGGGGGTTTTGTAAAGTTATTCCGTTGTTAACGCACGTGAAACTTCGCGGGTACATTTTTTTAAAACTACCTTCAATGATTGCTTTCTTCTGAATGAAACCATATCAGGTGGAATATTTTCAAGGGGGTTTTGGTACTGGTACCATCTTCACTTTGAGCAAGGAACTTCTCGTTAAATCAAAGGTACGTTTCCAGATACTTGCAAATGTTCCTGGCTTTTAATACCTCTAAAAGTTTGCGACTCACCATAACGGGGGTCTAGGGTCGCCCATCCGTTGGTAGGGTCAATGAGGTATGGCGGGGAGTGATGGTGGTGATGGTGAAGGGCCTGGTGGTGATAGTGGTGTGGGTGAACCGAGGCAGCCAGGGGGACCGGTCGTACATGTAGGCTGGCCAGGTACTTAGCTCGCTGGCTGTCCCTGTGTTGGTCCTCATCCGTGGTGGAGGCGGGCTCCTCACAGACTGTGCTCAGGCCCCCACGGCTGGTGGTGCTCCCACCGCTCCGATGGGTGTCCTGCCTAACTTGCTCTTTGTCTGAAAGAATGACATCAAGATTTTAAGGAGTCTGATGTTAGATTTTGCAGTTTCTGAAGAGCTGTTAGCCTGTCACTGTCAGATTTTTCTGAAATCACACGCCTACGACACACTTTAATCAAGAAATTGTCATCACATGGTGCATTAACACTAACCCCTTTGGAGTGATTTACTAGGAACCTTCCTCACTCTTGCAAAATCCAGTACCATTTATGGTAACTCAACACCAAACTGTTAACCTCTGATTATGGTGGTATGCCTAACCCCATGTAAAGAAGAATAGTGCAGTACTCACTCCAACAGAATCAAACAAAACATGCAGTTGGATTTTGAAGGGTTGTAAGATAAATTGTAAGATAAAAGTCAAGAATTGTCAAAGGTGAGAACCTTGAATGACAATTCAGCGTGGACTAAAAGTTTACAGAAATAGAAAATAATTGGGGAAAAAATACAACAAATGATTTAGGAACACTGTTGAATACCTGTGAAATACTTTTTTGGATTCTTTTTAGATTTTTAGTAAAAAGTTGTTTTTTTTTAAAGCCACTTAACCTTAGCCTTCCCAAAATCCTCAAAAAATCTCTTTGCAAAATGGAGAATTTTGCAGGATTGAGGCTACATGTCAAAAAGTGTGGCTGATTTTGGAGAATGCACTGTGTCAAGGTCGTGGGCCTAGATTATAATTGAAATCCTCTGCACTGCTTCAGGATGTCACTGCCTCTACCTCAACATATTGACAGCGATTGCTGGAGAATTCTGTAGGATTGAGGCAGTGGTCACCCCTCCAAGGACCACATTCAAGAAATTACGGAGGATTTTGCAGGATTGAGGCGGTATGTAATTTCTACATGGAGGCAGTTTGAGGATTTGGCAGGATTGAGGTTGCATCCTAGCAAAAATGTCTAGGGAATTAGGGTTATTTTCTCAAGACCAAAGAGATACCAGAAATAGACCATTATCATGATGTGGCCATCCTGATTTTTTTGTCCCATTCAAATCAACGTAACCAAAGCGAGGCTGGAAGGAAAATAGTCTGGTTCTTTTTTGCAAAAACAACATTATCATTCAGTACTGTACACGTAATAGGATACAGGGAACATGACTGAAATGGTGGCAGCACGATAAAGGTCTATTGAGACTCCTTTATTGTGAGCTTTTAACTCACAGCTTACGTGACTTTTTATTCTCAACCTAAAAAACAAAACAAAAACATTAGTGTTAAAATTACATAAATTGACTACCACTTATGATCTGAATCAAAGTCACTCTTCACTGTCTTTCAGGCAAGGGCAAGGCCTGAGAAACTGAAGCACTTTTTGACAATCTCGCAAGGGATCAAGGTTCAAGTTAACTTCCACTACTGAAAACCATACACACAGAATTTCTGCAGGTTTGGTGAAGGTTATCGCTCTATCAGCCGAGGGTTATCAACATTTGGCAATTCAGTTGCAAAAATCTTATCTGGCTGTTATTTTAATTTTCAGTTGGTTGAGGGGAGGGGCAAGTGGAAGCAGAATAAAAGGGGAAGGCGCTCTAACACTATTTCTTCAGTTTGAAATATTCTGTTAATTCCTCAAGAATAATTAAATTTTCAGAAATTGTGTATATTACATAAACCCAATAAAGAGAATTTGATGGTTTGTTTCAACTTTAGAATTGAAATTAGGGCTGTTTTTCACACAACTTTGCATTCTTTCTTTGCTTTGAAAAGAGTTTAAAACCACTTAACTTGCAAAGTGACTTACCAGGTACATACAGTGAACAAAAAAATTTGTATTAAATGTTTCAATGGTTTCCCTTTTTTTGCCTTGTCAGATTTTCATTCAATATCTTTGAGGATTAACCCTAACTCCCTACTGTCTTTTAATAAGTACTAGACCAAGTCCGCCAAAATCCATCAATCACACTGCTTCCAATGCATGCTTTGCTTTAGGACTCCAGGCCCAAGTCCATCAAACTCCATCAATATTTAGTCAAACCAGGCCTGCAGGACCAAGTCCCCCAAAATCCACCAAAATGGGGGATGGATTTTGATGGAGTTGGGGAGGTTAGGGTTAATTGAAGACACACACGGGACCAATTCCAGCACAAAGTCCATGAAAAATCTTTTACATGTAGAGCTCAGTGAATAAACCTGGTCAAGGAGATTACAGACTAGGAGTTTTTGGATTGTTTCTCTCAACCAGTAATAGATGTCATGATTAATTGGCTCTGTCACTGACATTAGGCTTCCTTCCACTACACTGGAATTGCCCATCCCTTTGCGTTTTCCCAAGAAAATCCAGCTTATTTTTTAATGGGCCGACCACAAGGAGTCATTAGCAGGGTCAGTGACCACAGCCAAGACAGATTCCAAGAAAGATGTGGCTATGGATAGGCTGTCAACAGTTTCACTTTCTCAAAGTACTCCTAAGCACACCAACCACAGACCCCCACTTAACAAAGCCTATGAATCAAAACCATGATCAAACAGATGTCATTGATAAAGTTTTTTTATTGCAAAAATCATGTGTTTTTTCAATCGGTAAAGATCAGGGTCCCAGAGTATTTGGTCAACAATCTCATCATTAGGTGTCCTGGTGGCTCTTCAGTTAATTTCTTGTGCCACGTGCAGACTGTACAGAGATAACAAAGTGAAGTCCAACCAACAAAAAAAAAGACGAGATAAAGGGTCAAGTGCAGGAGTGTAAGGTCCATGGTTTTCAGTTCGCTTCGTATGGTATGGCGGTATGACCACCTCATGAGAGACAAGTGAGGGCTCTTTGATGACACATCATGTACCGTACATCAGTACATGCACATGTATACAGGGTGATTAAAAAAAACGAAACCCAAATCTCACGACCAATTTTTGAATGAAATATTGCCTGTAGCACTTTCAAAATCTAGGATATGAAAGAACGATCAATGAACTTTCTTTTAGTACAAGAATCATTCAAATCACTCGCGTACTTTTCAAGTTATGGAAGATTGAACACAAACATCGTTTTTAAAGTTCTGTCCACGGATCACAAAAAAGGTAAGTGTTCTTTCAGCAAAACGAAAACAATTCACATGCATCCCTATTTGAATTGTTTTCGTTTTGCTGAAAGAACACTTACTTTTTTTGTGATCCGTGGACAGACACAAAACTACCGGTATATAAAACTGGGCTTTCATATCCTAGATTTTGAAAGTGCTACAGGCAAAAGTTCATTCAAAAATTGGTCCTGCTAATCTCTGTACTCTTTGAAGTTCCCATTTGAAATCAGACAGGCCAACTTTTGGTACGAGTAATTTTCCATTGACGAGACTTGGTGTCGTTTCAACTTTCAAACAGCCAATCTTTCGCATGAAGTTGCTCAGAAACAACCATTAGGGGCAATTCCACGGCAAAAGACATTAGGGAAAAATGACCATCCTGCTTCTGTTACAAATGACTGACAGTTTAGTCAAACAAAACGAATTATTTCTGCAAGTTGCTTAAATCTTGTTCAAGATATTAATAGAAATGTGGAAGAGGTACTCCACAAGAACCAGCTTATCTCCTCCTAACTCCACCATCTGTTTTATCAATGAGACAGCCGAGAGAGAGCTTACTCCCACCAGGCCAGCCCCGGGGATAACTCCCACATGCCATGTGAGTAAGTCATCTGGCTCATTAATTGGCTCACTTGATTCAATCAATCAAATTCTGAGAAATTTATTTCAGTTGTTGAGTCCTAAATCTTTCAGTAATTGGTGGTATACGTTTGACGAAGTTTGCAAAATCATGAGTTTGACCTAAAAATCCAACTATTTTCCCGACAACCACTTTTTATCAATCAACTCAGACAAAAATGGGACTGTTTGCACTCAGACATGCAATCTACAATAAATCATAACTAAAAAACTTCAAGAGCGCCCATCACAAAATTTTCTTACATCATAAGCTTACATCCGAAAAAAAATTACGAAATTTGAAGTGTATTTATTCTTGTAATCCAAGGTCAAAGGTCATTTTGGTACGCATTTTCTCTGCACTCCATGCAACAATTTTGGTTTTATTTTACGAAATGGAGGCCTTTTTTAAAGAGCTTTAATATGATGTACAACTTGGCTTTGTAGGTGCTATAGACTAATAGTTTTGGAGATCTATACAAGTATTTAAAGTTCGCAGGTCACGCAAAAGTCTGTTGACCCGTATCTCAAAAATTAACGAGCCAAATTACAAAAGATTTCGGTTCTGGGGGTATTTCATATCAGCCAATCATCATACCAAATATCGTTTCAATCTGTGAAGGTCGGGTGAAATATCGTGTTGAACTGACACAGAATCCCTGTATGTACTTTATTATTAATGCACATTATCCAAAGGGTTCTTATTCTAAGTGAACTAATTACAGTCAGAAGTCAACATCGTTACAGCCTCAGGTCTACAGGTGAAGTTTTATTGGAATATATAATTCTTAATGGCTTTTGGTGTTTTTGATTTAAATTCAAATACTTGTATCATTTTAATTAGGAATTTTAATGTAATGCGACCACGGACAGGCTGGTCCTGGAGTGAGTGCAATATCAGTTCAATCAATTATTTAACCCTCCTGCTATTTAAACAGTCACAGACAGTCAAAATTTCCAGCCACTTCCCCTGCTATATACTTCTAACACAGGCTAGTCACCAGCAGTCAGATCATATTCAAGCAAGCACTGTGACTAGTCAAACTCAGTCAACAGACCATGAACAGACAAAGCAGGCAAGTTGTGGGCACAAAGCAAAACTGTATCGAGTCATATAAACAGTCACAGCCAGTCAGTCCTGCTTTATGTAGTCTGGGAGCTCTTAACTGTTGAAAATGGTCACTTGTTTGATGTTGACTGAAAAGACTACTTGGCACAGAATGTATGTTTCGAGGGAAAATAATCATTATACCACTCCATACTGGTACATGTTATGTACATTTATGGTACTCATCGATTTCTGAACCACATGTTATTTTTGTAGTACAACACTAGTACCCCGGTATTTCTCTCAGGGATTGTGGTCTACAAGTTGTTATTTCGCAAGTCTTGAAGTCTTTGAAGGTCCCCCTTTTTTTTTTGGTTGCACAGGTCATGAGTAAAAGCCGTCATGATTGAGGCACTCCAAGTAGTAAATAAATGCCAGGCTGTATTGGGTTACAGCATGCCCTGGGCGGCATATGTGGAGCCTTGATTATTTACAAATGCTGTATGGATTATAGGTGTTAACGTGACAAGGAACAGACTGCTGGCATTGAATGGAAAGAAAGGCAACATTATTTGAGTGGTTAGCTGTGGCTAATAACATAACCAATCCCCATTCACCAATTTACATGTAGGTTAAGGGTAAAAAAAAAAGCTGATGGAGAAAAGGAATGCAAACGAGTGAAGAACATCACGAACAGATGTGTACATGTACCATGTAGTTTAGGTGTCAGGTTGTAAAGTCACTATAGTGAAATAGGGCCAAAAAAAAAAATTGTTCTGCTTCCGGTTTCCCTACCTACCCTATTCTGACAGCCCCTACACTAATTTTTTTATTGGAAAAATGAGAAAAAAACACTCAAAATCATCACATTATACATTTTACCCTTGACTACACGCAGATGCCTCCACATGATCGTACACAAAAAAAAATTGCCAAAAAAATTCCCTTCCTACCTACCCTATTTTCGAATGCCATGTAATTGGAAGCAGACATTTTTTTTTTTGGCCTAGGCAACGAGAAAATAAGCGGTCTTCCCCCTGAACTGTAGAAAATAAGGCATCTTTCTCCCCAAACCCTCAAGCCCCTAAAACAAATTGTGAAGCCTGCTAAGTACCCCCTAACAAAAATCTAGCAGCTACCGGTAGGACTATAAAGGCCTTTTCACACTGTCCAAAATCTCCGGGTTGGAACCGGTTCCAACCCCCAGATTTTTTTCAACCCTTTTCCCACTTCTAACATTTCAACCCGTTAGGGACCAGGGTTGAAAATCTCAACCGGATCGAAATTGCATTTTCGGCCTGAACCGTGTCGAAAATGATAGTGTGAACCGCCCGGGTTGAGTTACTCCCTATCCGTGTTGAGTTGTGCATAATATTTCTCCACCACTATACAACACTGTTCACAAAACAATCGCTCCCTAATTTTCTGCCATTAATGTATAGGTGTACGGGGCAGCCTGTACCCAGTGTGGGCTTGTATTAGGTCTGCAAAATGTACCCCAAAAGTACATTTCTAATGTTAAATACCATTTTGGAAATATTGCACACAGCTGCGCTGGTGTCGTACAAAAATCGGACTCCCAAATCGGATTCCTTTACTCTCTTATTATTGGCCAAACCCTTTCACGTGACAGGTCCTTCTCCTAATAGGCATGCGCAATACTACCAATGAGTCCATATTTCACAGAGTAGTAAATTCACGCTGAACACCGGCCTGTCCGTAAGCCTGCAATGCATTACGGGATTGAGAAAATCATCGCAGCGCCCTGTGCGAATGCGATCGTCGAGAATTTGTAGTGGTTCCGTAAGGACAGTGTGATCTCCGATCCTGAACCGGGTTGGATCAGATAGTGTGAAAAGGCCTTAAAAGAATGCTACTATTTGTAGATGGATGAGATCCATGTGCACATGGAATTTGACTAACTTTACAGGGTTAAATGTAAATGTTGTGCATAACAAATAGTGCTCCACCAACTCCCATTTCTCAGTGTGCCCACCCCCTAGGCCCTCCCTTTTCTCCACCTCAAAATTTAAAATGAAGTCCGAAGCCCCTTGAGTACCACAAAACAAACTCCAGTACCACAAAACAAACTCCAAATTAAAAGTCAGTGCTTATGAAATCCATGAAGACATTTCGATTGCTACCCCCTGTATTCTATACCAGATCCTACAAGAATACAGTTGAAACATAGGATACTTACTCCAAGAAGTCCAACCAGAGGACACGGTATATATCCTTAAAATGATGCTTAAGAAGCTCCTCGATGAACCGCTTCACAGTAGCTTCCACAAATGGAAATGGCACTGAATGAGCACATGTAGCTTCTCTCGGCATTTGACACACAATCAAATCAGATAACCTGTTAATCTGACGCAAACACTTTTTTAAAACAGGTTCCCTTTGTGCGTCTGATACAGATGGACAAACATCTTCCTGACATCAAAAGTAAGATCCCCTGGGCACGCACACAACAACAGTTATATTTCAATCCAACTATGATGATGTTTTGTGCTTATCCCATGATGGTGACACAGGATGACTGTTCCCTTTTCAACAACAACAAAATTAAATCCCAGAAGAAATTGACTCGATGATTTCTATTATTGATCCAGGAAAAGCCGAGATAATCAGCTAAGCACCTGTGCCCGATTCCAGTGGCCGGTTGTGAGATATACCAGTGGAATGTCTGCCTCCATCACTAAGCCAGGCAGCGCCTGCCGCCTATTGTATCCTTGAGGCCCCTGATTAAGAAGAGCAGGAAATCCATTGTGTTCCAAGATCAATTCCTATCCGTGTGGGTGTGCACAAACCACACCGTCCTCTGTGCCCAAGTTATAACTCCTGTTGTTGGTCTCCTCTTTTGTAAAGAAGCAAAGGAGATGTTGTGCTCTGGACTATTAAAAAACAGCCAGTCTTCAGGACACAGGGCCCACACACAAACAAACACCTGGGTGGTCCCCTGCCTTGATTCTAACCCGGGGTTAACGCTGGGAAATGAATGAGGCGACCTTTGACCCGTAATCTCTCACCTCATTCCCAAAACTCCAACTGAAAATTCCACATTTTTATTTCTCTACTACTAGAGTTAGGCTCCCCTATACTCCCTGAAGTGATTTTGTATCATCCGAGCTCATAAACATGTCAGTCGGGGTCCTGCGTATTTAAAAAAACCCAAATGATGCTATCGGTTTGGTAAACAGAGAATAAGTTTATAACAAATAGTCCTAATGGGCTTCCAGGCTGCTGACAGGGAAGTGGTTGCACTTCAAACAGGAGCAGTTGGTGAAGTGGCCACAAATTGGGTCCCCTGTACCTGAGTCAACAAAAAATTACACTGGATTAGGGGCCCAGTGAAAGGAAGCCCCCCCACAAAACAGACTGGTGTCAACTTTGGGATCAAGACAAATGATAATGGGCTATCCTTTTTATTTTATAGACAGGTTTAACTTCAACAGTTTGATGGACTTCATGAGGCACTTGATTTAACATTTTATACACAACAGAAACGTAATAAAGATTGGAAGCTCGTCACTACTGCTGGGCGAGTAAGTCGATTACTCGAGTACTTGCGAGTAGTTTATGATACTCGTTGTTTTACTCCTGGTTTTTCATCTACTTGAGTACTCGTCCTGGCGCGAGTCTAAGCAGGTACTCACGAGTAGCAATTTAGGGTTAAGGATTCACGGCTTAATACGTCCCCTGCAAACAGGGAAGCACTCCCTCCACCTCTCTCTCCCTAGGATTCCATGAATCAAATTTTTTTTTTTTTTAATCAAGTAAATGACCCAAAACGTCGCACAGAAAGGATAACTCAGTGCTGAAGAACGTGGTGTGACTTGCATGCTATTTTCCTGCTTTTATGAGAATTCAGGTTAACTACTTGCCCAGTAGAAAAATCCACTACTCGCCATGCCCAGGCCAACTCGTCACTAAAACTGTTGAACGCAGTTTTTGATTGTTTGCTGAACTTATTTTTTACACTGAATCTATTGATTTAGATTTTACATGCACATGTACTGACAGGCATGCAACTGGGAATTTCCCACAAGACTTTGTACAGTGTTTTTCAATTTGTAATGGCATTCATGAGAAGCAAAAAACGAGGAAATCAGCAGATCCGAGGAAAAGTTGCATGCCTGTACTGAACAAAACATTGGGACGGACCGTCACGGACTGACTGCTCAATACTTTTCTCAAGTCGTGACTCGACTGGACTCGAGTCACTGACAAACAACGTGCAAACACTACTGGGCCCCTTAAACTTCAACTTTCAAACTCTGTCTACAAGTGAAACTGTTGGGGGCAATCAGTGGGTCACGCCCAAATCACACTGCGCTACCAGTTTGTCACTTTGCTATCGGTCGACCGTTCCGCTATAGGTTGATCGCATTTGCCACCCATCGATCACCTTTTCTGTCTAATTCACCACCCGGAAGGACTGTTTTGAAAAAGGGAGGTAAAATCTGAAATTTCCTACAGGATCAACCAATCGCACAAACATATTTCCGCACGACTGAATAATAGCACAAATCGACCGATCACACCCAACACTGTACCACTACACAAACTGTTCAGACTGACCAAACAAGACCAAGCTGGCTGAAGCACAGTCAGTACCACTACACAAACTGTTCAGACTGACCAAACAAGCCAAGCTGGCTGAAGCACAAGTCAGTAACGCTGGAGCAAGCAGGTAGACTGAACGTCCTGTCGTCGCCACCGATCCTCCTCTAGAAATCTTCTCTATTGAGAACCCCACTTCATCCTTTGTGCCATGGCAGAGTGGAGAGCATAAATCCACTCACGTTGTGTAATGCCGAAAAGTATTCATGAGCTTTTATCCATTCATGGTAAAGATCCTGGCAAACAGTGGTAAGATCAGAGCATGTTTGCCGAGCGTAAACTGACAAACAGAGAAGGATGGCTCGGCGTATTTAAAGAGCGGCTGCTAGCACTTGATCAAGACCTAATCAAGAGGTCTTCACAATGGGTGGCGAAATCTTATGATCCAGTAGCAATTGGACTGGACCAATATGGTCAGTGAATAATACCGGTGGTTGAGCCCCGTCAGTAAACATGATCAAGCCGCCCTGGACTGGTTTGAAGGAAGGAATGTGGATGGAACTGGATGGATGAACAATGAAATTAAAACATCATCAACTTTGCAGGCATTAAAGGACCCATGCAATGGAATTTTTTAAATGCAATCCTTGAAAATGCACCTTTGTGTCCAGTTAAACCTTTTTGGCATTTTGGTGCCTTGTTTTCATGATAATGCGAATTTCCATATTCATGAGCAAAACTGTGAAGTCATTCTGGGCAGAAACCTCGATGTTACAGCTATTTCAGCACAAAAAAATTGCAGGAATTTTGGATATTTTTGATGTCGTCAATTTTCTTTTCTTCGGTGATTCTTTGTATCAATACATGGTAGTATAGTCAGCTGATGAGCAAACCTTTCTTACAAATTTAATGAGCAAATTCCGGGTTCACACTTTTAACAGCAAACCCCTAAACTGAACAGTGTCTTCCTGAAATGACATCACAGCAGCAGCGCCCTCAGTTGTCCAGAAAAGTATGGAAAATTGTAAATGTTTAAAGAAGTGCACTTTTCAATCAAATTAACCACAAAGGGATGTCAAAAAGTTGTGCAGAACAGAACTATAAGTTCACGGCGAATTTAAAAAAAAAAACGCGTACAAAATTTGTACAAATTATAAACATTACGCTCTTTTGTAAGTTTACATGTACTCATAGAGCAAGGAACAGCAATTTGCAAACATCAGCAAAGGAAAGCAAGATTTATCACTACAACCTCCCCAAACAACAAAAAAAGTCCAAACATAAATCCACGTGAGATTCTTCAATCCACCAACACAGTCGTAAACTGTTAAATTTAACCACTCTCCCAACGATTATGACCCGCAGTTTATCAACAGTAGTCAAGTGCAAGGGTCTTAGACGGAAGGGGGGGGGGGATACCGAGTCTTGGATGCCAAGTTGTCAAGTAACATGAATCCCCACCGGATGGCATTAACTTCTTGACCCTACCATTACCGTCTACTGTTTTGTTTCATCTCGGCCAACGATTGCGATAAATGACGCGAGTGGGATGGGTTGCCATCCATGGCAACTGGCCAGGTGGGTGCAAAAAAATTGTTACTCGGAAACACAATTACCGCAACTGTAAAATGTACCTCCACAAACAGCAATAACAACAGATGACATTATCTGACACACGAGGGCTCACTTCACTAAATGGATTTTTTTTTACCTAAATCTTTGACTGAGTTAATGAGCATAAAATAAATACCGTTAATTCTTGAATGATAGGGGTGCAAACTTAACAGAGTGGTATGACTTGGGGCATCCTAAATGCAGTGATTGCGATGGTTTTTCCCCTCCTTTGCTGATACCGGTACAGTATGGGTTTTGTGAAAAGGGGAGCCTCAACTTTGGCTGTATTCTGAATCGTCGAGTGTGGATTGCCCTGCGTAAACCAGCCATTCAAAAAGCGCTATTTTGGTGGTTTGTTTTGAGAATTTCTAAAAATTAAGACGTCAAAAAAAGCTGAAAAGTTCAATCAGCTTCTGCCCTTGTTTTCTCACAAGGTCTAAAGGCTCGTTGACACTCCGTGCGAAAGCAAACGTGAACACGAATTTGTGGCATCAAGACAAGCATTTGTGCTACAAATTCGCAACATTTCAACTCCGGCGAATTTCACACCGAAGGGTTTTTTTAAGGTGAAATTGGCTTCGCATTCGCATTCACATGAAGTATGAACCGCCTTTCAGACAGCTTTGAGTATACTACACAGTGCTTAAGTAGAGTTTCGTTGTTGAAAGGCAAACTTGAGTGTTAAAATGTGCATCTTCCTGATACATCATCAAGGGACAATGTACACTACATATCAATTTTGTAGACCAGCCCATCTCAAGTCCATGACACGTCCACCACAAGTCAGTCAGTCCCAAGTCACAAGCTATTCAAATGAACTGCGACAAAGGTATATATACCTTTGTTATTGTTCATTCCGTTTGTTGTGACTTTGACTTGTGATGGACTTGACTACAAGTTCAGTGCACAGCCACTGATTATAATGCACCTGTCAATTGTAAGACAGACCCCATTAACCCCCCTTCTTCAGGACTGTGACACAAGGGTGTGTCAAGTCATGATTTGGTATGTCTCAGGCCAAAAAAAAAAAGTCTCCGGTTTCCGGTATGCGCGCACGTCGCCGTAGCCATGCGCGTCGGCAAAATGAAAAAGTTTTTTTTTTTCAATGAAAGATGATGTCTCAAAACTGCCAAACTCACTGGTTTGACTGGAATCCTGCTGCTGCACAATTTTAATGTGTTTTTGGATGGGGTTATGATCGAGAATAAGCTTTATGTGGCCTCTCTGGACTCCCATATATTTGCACTAAGTTTAGTCGGGCACCATTTGCAGTCATCAGCCGACATTTGAGGCAAAAAAAAATCAGGTAAAAAAAAAAAAAGCCGTGTCACCGCACCACTTTTTGGGCAAGCTCCATACCAGAAACCAGAGACTTTTTTTGGGGCCTAACAATAGGGTTTGCCGCTTTTCCTCAGTAGGTGCATCACAATCTGTACAAAGTCGGTCAAAGAGGTTGCCAAATAGCATCAGAACTATACAGTTGGTGCGTCACTACTCTGACGGAGGGATGTATAGATGCCACAAAAGGATGACCCACTGTTGGACAATGACGCACCATTCCCGGGGGTCATAGGGGTGCGTCATACAATTGATAGGTGCATTACAATTTGGTTCTTGATTGATTCTGGGCAATCGGGTGACTCTACCTTGTTCTTCAGGTGTGTTCCTGGGGCTACTGCTGGTTCTTCTCTTCTTCGTCTCGGCTTCATGACGCCTGACTGTGGCCATCGTTCAGCCTCGGTCAGCCACTCACCTCAACTGTCTTCTTATCGTTACTGCTTGCATTTCTTAAAAGAAAAAGAAAAAAAAAAGAATAATAAGGCCAAAAAAAATAATAGTTCTGCTTCCGGTTTCCCTACTTACCCTATTCTGACAGCCCCTACCCTAATTTTTTTATTGGAAAAATGAGGAAAAAACACCCGAAACCATCAATTTCTACCTTTTACCCTTGACTACCGGGTACACGCAGACGCCTCCATATGATCGTACACACAAAAAATTGGCAAAAAAAAAAAAACATTCCCAACCTACCTATTTTCGAATGCCATGTAATCGGAAGCAGAACTATTTTTTTTTTTGGCGTAAGTACAGTATATGTGTAAGTATACAATTTACAGTGTAACTATTCTGCGAAGCATTTTGAACATAGACATTGTTCTCCTGATGGTAAAAATTTTAAGACCGACCGGTATGAATAAAATTACAACACGATTCACAATATCGATTCAACGTGAAAACTTCAACCATATCAACTGACCACTCCAAGACAAACCGATGCGGTTCCTTAAATTCCTTCTGTACAACATATACATCAAATACATACTTCATGTACTTGTAACCTTGAAGTCAAAAATGTACTTAATGGTCCACACTTCAATATCTTAAGACAAAGCTAAGAAGTGAAACACTCCCATGTAAAACTGTCCATCCACAATGCTACCCTGACAATGTCTGTGCTTTGTGGTAACCCAACCCGCAAAGCTTTTCGGCTCTCTCACAGTCTCACTCCATGGTGAGCATCCTAGCTGAACTTTGAACTCAACAACTCAACTGGAATCGCCCCAGGGTAATTTCGGGAGACAGAAACAGCGCCTTCAGCCCACTGGGTCAACACTCAACAATTCAATTATAGCATAACCATCTACATGTACATGTACATGTACTGGTATATCAGGCTTTAAGTTGAGGAATGAAAAAATTCAGTAAGTTGAATATACATGTAAGGTTCTTTGTTAAAGGGCCCGTGCAACGTAATTTTTTTAGATGCAATCCTTGAAAACGCACATTTGTGTCCCAGTTAGCCCTATTTCCAATTTTCGTTTTGCCAATTTCAAGGGTATTTTGTGCCTTTTTGGCTTTTATGCTAATGCAAATTTCCATATTCATGGAGAAAATGTGATGTCATTTCAGGCAGAAACCTCACTGTTTTACAGCTAGTTCAGTCCCCACAACTTGCCAGAATTTTGGATATTTTGCTGTTGTAAATTTTCTTTTCTCTGGTGATTTGTTGTTGTTTCAGTAAATGACAGTCAGCCAATGAGCAGACTTTTCTCATAAATGTTTTAAATGAGCAAATCTTTGGGTTCACAATTTGAACAAAAAATCTCCACTGAACAGTGTCCACCTGAAATGACATCACAGCAACAGCGCCCTAGTTGTACAGAAAAGTATGGACCATGTTAAATGTTTAAAGAAGTGCACTTTTCAATAAAATGATCCAAAATAGTTCTCATACATTTAAGAAGAGTAGAAAATGTGTTCCTAAAACAATTCATTTCATGGAACATTTTAGAAATGTATTTTGTTACACCAGTTTATAACTGGCTGTTATGTTGATGTCTAAAACTCAGTAAAAAAAAAGATATAATTAATGATATATAAATATATAAAAAGACTAAGTAATCGGTATCAGAAACAAAACATCCCGTCTTACCATGATGGAACCTGAATGATCTTCTTAAACAATAGAAGTACATTCCAGAAACATTACTCTTAAAGCTACCGTATTATAGTCCATCATTTGCAGCCATCCGAAAAGTAACTGGCGTAATTATTGTTGAAAAAGATACTTGGTTGAAAGATAGTAAGGGGACTAAACTCCCTGTGAAATTATTCTTTCTGGCAAGCTGTCATTTTGAGGTAATCAACGAAAGAAGGCCTTTCCAACGGTGCGTTTTACATGTAAAGACGCACCGTAGGAAAATTTAAATTAGTAGTTCCTTTTGGCAAGATGCACGCGCGAGAGCGGTTACTGTAATTCGTCGGATTAGTGCGCGACATCGCGTATAGCTGCAATCGGCTCAGTGAGAACATGTCTCAGACGCTGAATTCAGGCCCAATTCAAAACATGATTCAGCGACTTTTGATTTGAAATTGAGATCCTACCGGTAGAAATGCTGTTTTTCTCGGAATATACAGCTGAAGCCGAGCTGAAACTTCATCAGGTCAGTTGTTCAGTATCCTTCATTAGATTTTGAACACTTTTGCTGCTTCAAACGAACAAAATGCACAAATCACAAATGATGGACTATATCTTTAACTAGGAGCACCCAGAGTCTTCCAAGCTTGTTACAAGCACTTCCTTGCTACATCATGTATTCCCTTATCAAAAATAATTCTTTGATGAATCACACTACATGCACCCTATTGCTCCAAGATAATATTTCTCCATCCCAAGGAAAGAATGTCGGCAGTGTTCCCAGGGGAAGAATAAGGGCCAAGCCTACTTGAAACCACAGCCCATTAGTCCAAGGCCGGCCCTCCAAGCATCCCAACTGATAACCTCTTCCTCTGGCTCTCTACCATCTCTGAACTTCCGGCTCATATTTTTTTCCCACCAATACAAAAAAAAAATGTTTATTGCACCTGCAGGGCTTTTGATCCTCCCTGCCTGTTTTTCTTCTTCCCGCTCCATGTTTTGTTCTTGTTTTCTTTTCTTTTTTGAGTATTAACATGGCTCTGGGTGTTAATTTGTTAGCACATTCTGAAGGAGGCTTAGCGCCACAAGATTAAAGTTAATTGGGTGTGAATTCACGGGAAGAAGTAGACATTTGTTGTCTCTAAGCTTAATCCATTTTCCTGTCAAACAAAGCGTCACTGGAAGTGAGTTCTTGCATGTCTCAATGCATATTCATAAACAACACCAAAGTACAGGATGCTTTTCTTAACAACTTTAAAGGGGTATCTGTGAACATGATATGGTACATGTACTTGTGTAAATCATGAAAAGGAATTTTCTCACAAAACTTTATAGGAGTCAGGCTCCTTCTTCCGTACTAAGACAAAGGCATTGAATATTGTGCATCAATGACCATAGACCCTTTACATGAACACGTGCAGTAGATCGGAAGAATGCAGTGAAACCTTTTCAAAAGCTGTGTAGGTATGTACATATGCTACATTGCATCCTGGGATAGTTCATAGTACAGATGGGGATTTCGTTTTGCGCACACTGCCCATAATGCAGTGCAACATGTACATGTACCTTCACTGCACATTTCCAGTTTGGTGCCTTGGTGGCTATCTGTAAAATATGCATCTTTCATCTTATGTTAGGTCACTGGTTCTCCACCCACACCTGCCGGTATGCCCCGCCTATGGTGTCACTATCAACATGGAGCTGTTGCTGTAAACCAAATTGCACTGTAATATGTTTTTCTACAATTTTGTGGTGGAACTGGAAAAGAGCATCAAGAGCACCTCTTTATTACAGGGAGACTTTATCCAATTATTAGCCTGATCGATGGCCCAACAACATCACAGCATTGTACCCACATTCAATTTGGGCACACTTGTTGCTGCCACTCATAATCAGACATGTAATGATATCCGACATTCCGACACTGGAGGGGGTCCAAATTTACAACCAGCAGGCCACGGCAAATACACCACAAATTGCATTTACAGGCCTGCACACCCCCACTGGAATATTAAGGGGGCTGTGACACATCAGCTGGTGAACATTTCCGTCCACTTTTGGGGGTTCAACCCTAACCTCTGTGATTGTGAATCCATTGTGAATTCAATAAGATCCAACGGCGAAAATTTTCCGTTGGAACTGTAGACAATTGCAAATACAGCGTGTGTCAATCAAGACGTAGCAGTCAATCCATTACTAAAATGCTAGCACTCTCTTTTTGCAAAACTTATCTATTGAGTCTGAAGGTTAAATACTCTACACAATGGTCTTTATCCCACCTCATTTGGAAACCCCAGTCCAGAGATACAGCTAATTAAATGAAAGGACTTGAATTCCAAGGAGGGCCGCTTGTCAGATTATCTGGTATTTAATAAAAGGCATTCACATACCAAGAAGATGTGTGAATGTCTTTCAGTTTCATTAAATACCAGATAATCTGAAAAGTGGCCCTAACAGATTTTGACTGTCTACACAACAAGCTTTGCCATAACTTTTAAACAAAAAGTCCAAATCACACAGAACAAAAATAGTGTCAAGGGTAAAGAAACACTCTTATCATCTCTTGGTAACATTTTTACCAAAAATACCCCACTTTAGTTTCCTCAGAAAACAATGTTGTTTGACTGCTACATTTGTTTTGAGACACGCTGTACGAACAACTAATCCTTTTTCTTGTTCTACCTGTTTGGGTCCTGTTACACCGTAGATTCAGCAGGTTTCATTCATCAAAAGCTGTTGAATATAAGAAGAAAAGGTAAAGAATTAAGTTACATGTACATGTACCGGTGTTCTTCTTTTAACCACTTTGCGCCGGGATTATTTTTGCCAAAATTTCGATTTTCACAAAAGGCAAAATTTTTCAGCCAACTTCTATACAGCCAAATGCCACAAATACTGATTTGCAAGAGGAATTTCAACATAATTTGTAGGAGATTTCTTGCCGAAACCTCATATGTTTCAATACTCGGGGGTGTGCACTAGAGCGTAAATTGTACAATAGGCTGTGTACAACGGCCAATTCAAGATCAACACACGGTCCGCCTCCACAGACTTCACCGACTTTGTGTGTGTGCCCAAATGGCACGAGGGATTAGCATGTTTAGACGTCACCCGGAGGCGAGTCAAGGCGATCTTGACATCTTAACCCGTCAGCCGTGCCTGTGTATAAAAACACCCATCAAGTCCTCCTTTATCAAGTCCTCCGACGTGAACTGGTTAAAAAACTTTTGTTGTTTAAATTTTCTCAAAGATAATCTACATACTTGAATTCAAGTTAAGACAGAAGAAAATTCAAGTGACATTTATCCACAGAGCTTCCACCATCAGTAGCTGAAAATCTGTGAATCGGAAACGTCATCATTCATTGTAAAAACAGCAGAAAGTGTGTTCACATTTGGGTAATAAATTAAACCAATAATGCTTAATACTAGACATCATTCAGGGTGGGGGAAGTTCAAAGGGTGGCTTTAGACAAAGTTAAGGTCGGGGAAAACTTTTCTGAAAGAGTGGGGAAGTTAAAATGATTAATATCTTACGAGCAATTTAATTTCGGTTTTCCGGTGTTGTTGCGCCGCTTTAGTGCAGCGTGAGGTGAATTCTACATTTTTGAAGTCAGTATCAGCATTTTTTTTTTACTCCACGATTACACTGTTTGCAGTCTCCTTCTGAGCAAGTATGCCCCTTTAATATCCCCCAGCGCTCCAGTAACGAGATCCTTAAGCCCATTACACGGGAACCCTAACCCAGCACAACAGGTAATGGTGTACCAGCCCCAATGGTGACCAACAGCCCCCCTAGCAGAACCTATCCCACCAGAGGAAAATCTAATAAACAGTCTGCTCTGCATGAGTAACCCACAAGAAAGAAATATGGCTTCACAGGCCGGCCCTTTGTTTCCAAGCCGCGCTGCCTCTCCGTGCTTTGATCTAAGGAGGAAGAATGTTTGCAAGACTCTGTGGTTTTTGGACTCTCTGAGAAAATCAAGAAAACTACATGCAATGCACAATACCGTCAACATTTGTTTCCAGCTGAATTAAGTTAACTAGAAACAAATTATTTGGATGCTCTTGCAAATTGTGGTTGTTTTCCCCCAAAATGTTTTAATTTATTAGGCAAAAGTTTGACAATTGACTCAGAATATGTGTACATTGTATTACGTCCTGCCAACACTAGTTTCTCATAATTTTTAAATTCAGTAATGACATGAAGAGGAAGCCTTTTGTGTTTACTACAATGGGCACAAAACCGGCCACTTGGACCAACTTTTGATACCTGGGATTTTGGGCTCCTTGGAAAGCTTTCCACTGACGTATAGGGAATTGGCTAGAATCTGACAGAACTTTTACATGTAGGTATTTTCAGTCCCCAAGTTTCATTAATATTCCACATGTCTAAAACCATGTTTAGACCATGTTTATACCAACAGAATGAATGGTAGTGCCCTCTGCAACCTCCACGGTAAATATCCAGACTGCTGATGTGAGTGGGGGACTTCTAATAAGCTTACCAAGAAAAGAAGGGCAGAAAAAAACCTGATGATGGACCAAAACAATACCACAATGCAATGCTCTGTGGAGGAGTGCCAGGAGCCTGATACAAAAAACCTGGCCCGCTGGGCAATTCGGGGCTCTTGGAAGGAGGCGCGCGCACTTGGCAGAATAGATGAGATTTCCAAGGTACATGTAAACATGTACACACATAACAATAGGGACTATTAGAAATGGTACACGTGTATACATGGGAAACGTATATGGCTGGGAAAAAGTTGCTTGTTAAATCACCATTTTGAGTAGTTATTTCACTAAACCCACATCTTAATATTTTGATGTGAAATGCACATTGCCCACAGTGTGCCAGATGAAATAACCATGCACTGATGATCCAACAGGCAACTTTTCCAAGCCGATTAGTATCCCCCTTACAGGGTTACCATTTCTAATGGTCCTTATAAACAAGATGATGGTGATGACAGGAAAGAGATGATTGTCGGTATGTACATCATTCTCCAATTTTTCCGATTTCTTAAATGTACAAGCATGTTCTCCCAAATTACTTTGTGCATGAAGCAAATGGGCCTTTATGCACACACAAAAATGAGACAATTTAAATGTCTACTCTACAGGAAGAAGTCTTATAATTCCTCCACATGTACCTCCAACTACAGTGTGTTCTTCAAGTTTGGGTTAAATACCTTCTAAAGATCCAATTTAGCAAGGGTCTAAAGAAAGACAACCAATTCAGAGCACCCTACTTCATGTGATCAAGAGGAACGTCCCAACTGCTAACAGTTACTTGAGCAAACAAGGCGTGGGCACTTCCAAGCTGTGGTAAACTCCATTGAGACCGGATTACAGGTTGGAGAGGGGATTTGCATATTACAGGATCCTTTAATCCGGATCAGCAGATAGCCCATCCACAAGCTTAGGAAGTTGTAAAGGGATTAAAGCAACCAGTTATCATCTATGATTCTATGGCTGAAGTACATGGGCATACAGTTTGGTACTTTGTACACACAGTTACTATAGCGAATTGTCACAATGGTACCACTTCTTATTCTTACCGGTAGGAAGCAGGAAAAGTAAGTTTGAAGTGAATTCCTTTACCTGTTTGGTATCCCTGAGGAACTCCTTTAGAAATGTGAAGTGAATGGGTACAGAATGTACATATGTATGCACTTGTATCACTGGATGGATGTAACATGTAACTAACAAAGTTCAATGGTTAACTGTGGCCGAAGGTACATGTGAATATGTGCACATTGTATGTCACACCCTAATGAAGTGACTGGAAAGTTTAGCTATTATTTGTGAAAGATATAAGCATCTTTATTAAGATTTAATACACAAATGGTCGCCACAATAGACTTTTTTCACGAGTCGGCCAGATTCACTTGAAAGCAAGGTAAACTCTTCATTTTTGGAACTTGTGGGTAGAATTGAAAAAATTGCAATGAAATACCGAAAGTTCACTACAAATTCATACTCAGTCTGCTCTGATGAATAATTAAAAATGTGTGATTAAACTTACCCTAATGTTTTAAGCCACATTTAAAAAAATAAATAGAAAGTGGGGCTTGGAACGCACTCCAATCATAAACTAGTCTGGCACCATCCCATTCAACAGTTTTCAATTTACAAAATGCATTCGGGGAACACAATCGAAAATGGCTTCTTCGTGAATAAGGTCTATAGACAACATTGACATGAACCTAGAGAAAATGTGTATGGCCCCTTTCACACTAGAACCTCTCAACCCGGGTTGAACTCAACCCCGGGCGAACCCAGTGTCGTTGAGTTTTTGATTTTTCAACCCCGCGTTCAACCCCGCATCGTTTCACACTTGTTTCATGCAAATCAAGCTGATCATGCTCAGTTACTACTGTTTTGAACCCTGGCGAGAACTTCAACCCGGGTTGAAAATCTGGTCTAGAGCAGGGTTGAGTTCAACCCTGGGTGAAATCAATCTTTGGGTTGACGCAGGGTTGAAATTCTTCAAGTGTGAAACGATGCATGTTTTCAACCCTGCGTCAACCCCAAGATTTGTCTAGTGTGAAAAGGGCTTATGCAGAGCAAGCACAAGCTGCAAGGTTCATCATCACTCAGTCACAGACTAAAGTTGGTTACTGCCGTGTGAATAGTGAGTAACATGCCCAACCCCAGGGGACTGTTATTTATCCACCCAGGCATCCCCTGCCTCCTATTCAGCCAAGAGAATACCCACGGTGTGCTGCCAGGGTGACTTCCAGTCCTATCCCTCCCTCACACGCTGGTTTCTAGACAACCCCGTTCCATCAATGACTCGTTTCTTATTCATTTGTGTCATTCTAACTAACTGGAGATCACAAACCTCTCAGCATAAAAACCAGCCCCTAAATCCCTTCACCTGATAAAGGATCTGTTTTACCATGGTTTTACCAACAGAGTCTGAGCTAGCTGCCGCAGGTTTTCCCAGCTCAAATTCTTATAACCAGTTTTCATAACCTAAAACATAGCATGCCTGAATCTAACTTTGACATTCATTTCAAACAATAAGCTGTATAATAAATGAGCTGTATAAATTTGCTCAACAACAATTACCAACCAAAACATCATTCTCTGCTAATTTTTTACTTTTCAAATAAATTATCTCAGCATTATTTTCTCTAATTCAGCAACTGTACATTTGAAGCAGAGCTTTTATGCCCAGAGGGGGAAATCATCAAGGTCGAAGTTCAAAAGTCAAAGTTCAAAAGTTATTCAATCCTCCAGACTCCTTGGTCCAACATATGGAAGCACCTAGTACTGGTACACGTACCTGTATCGGCATTGGGTCACAATGTCAAACAAATACAAGCCTGACAATTAACCTGATTCATTCCATACCACACAAATCAATCATAACTGTGCTGTAATGATATACCGGTACTGCTTGTAGCCAAGGACAGTTGATGCTAAGTAAAGGGTTGGGCCACAGCACAGGCTAATAACGGTGACACGCCATGGCAGAATTAAAATGTACTAAAAGCCTGAAATACATATATTTGAGCACAAATGGCAAAAAAGGTAGCCCTAGACACAAAACATCAAATTACACTGCCCGAGTTTCCACGAAGTTACTCTTGCAAACTCACTTACACTCAACTCAGGCTTCATGAAAGTGAATGAGTAATGAGTAAGACTCGGTCATAAATTAGTTTGTTTGATGACTCAATTGAATCAAACCAACGTATTATGTCGCCCACATTTTTGAGCCAATTTTTTTTTTTTAGAGATTTGACTTCACTCACTTAGCATATATCCATGAGCTTATCTTGGGAGACTGGAATCAAATCAGGAAACTCTTTAACTTATCGTAAGCTCTCCAATACATTCTTTCTTTTAAACAAAAATGTGAAATTGCAATCCAACCTAAAATTTATACAGCATTTCTGCTCATATGTATCCATGTTCAAGATCCAGTGCATTATTCAATTCAAATATTGTCCACACTTTTCCAACCAAACCAGTATACGGTAGTTGCTATCGAAAGTAGTGAACTGTGAAGTTGTTCAAACTAAAAAAAAATAAAAAATTTAAAACCCGGAAAATTCACTTACCTTCAACAATAAGGTTTTATGACAGGACAATTTCAATGAAACAGCATGGCCAACTGTTCATGAATCGACTAGGAGTGCTAAAGTGTGTTTTTATTCTTCAAAGCTTGAAATAGTAAATTTTTCGTGGCCGACTTGAATCACATTGTATGGAAATCTTCCAACAGTCCTGTTTACAGCACTGGACAACACTTATTTACCACAAGGTATTCCTTCCGCAGACAACACTTTCTCAGTTACATGTAAAGGTACATCGAAAACCCACAAAGAATAAGAAAAGAAGATGTGTTCCAAAAAGGGAACGTGGAATACGGTGGGGAGATAAGGCGAACCAAAAAGGGGGGCTTAATTCAACTACAATGGTACCAAAACCCGGCCACAATTCAAAGCTCGGGAGGGATTTGCATCTTGTTTGTGTCGACGCCTCCGTGAAAAGGGGTAAGCAGGGGGGAGGAATGAATAGAAAGAGGAGCACAACAGGGCCGGGGTGAGATTTGGCAAATGGGGGACTATTTGCTCGCTGATGCATGACAGCCCAAGGGGGTGAAAGAGTAACTGTGAAAAAGAGATAATGAGGTGGTCCATGGTCCAACCAAGGAAAGGAAAAAAAAAAACGGCCGACCAACGGAATTCAACTCATGCCTAATATGCCCCCAAGCTCCTAGATAGATCTCGGTACCAGTCTGAATGATAGAGGCGTGCATTTTTCCGCTCCTAGTCACTCAACAAGACAGCGACGTTGTGTTTGCTCACCAGAGCGCTTTCAGTACGGTGGCGGTATTCTCTAATGGGACTGCTAGGGGTAGGCATCGCGGAATGCCGAAATGTGGCCAATATGATGGGAATAAAAACAAACAGGAGTGGGGTAAAACAGGAAACATTGCCGGTTCAATATTTGCGTGTGTGTGTGTGTTGATGTGCAGAAGTGTCTCATAAATTACCACCGCTTCAAGATATCGACTCAATGAAAATCGTTCCCTCATGAGCAATGAATCTATTTAAATTAAATTTAGTAGTAGTAGTCTCATTTGATAAACCAAGTTCTGTAAATTAATAAAATAATTATAAGTTTTATCAATGTTTTGAGAAAAACAAAATTGCCAGGGTGCTGTGTTCATTTATCACAACGTTGTCGCACAAATCTCATTCCAATCGCACTTTATCTTTTAAGAGCTTCAACAAGATGTTAAACCCTGGATGTGATCTGCAAATACTTTTTTCATAAAGATGATAATTTACAATTGTACCAGTCAACATTTATAAGCTCCTTGCATAGTTGGATATCCACCAAGGCTGCCCACTGCTGCCCTGAGAGAGAAATCTGACCTTGTTTTTACGATTTTTTAACGATGTTATCATGATCACCATGATGCCTTTCACCTGCTTGTATTTAACAAGGCAAGAGACATATAATAACTGTTACAACCACCACCCCCCCCCAAAAAAAATTGTCAGTAGTCCAAAATAAACACAGTCCAAACAATTACTTTTAGAAAAGACTGTGGTCATTGACATCTTTTTGGTTGCAGAATTCCTGAAAAATCCCATTCTTTCCAACACCAGCAGGCCAGAGAAAATTACAATGTACAACGGTGCATGTTGCATTTGAAGCACGTACACCTTCAGAAACTAAAGACTCTTTTGTAGCAAACCAGGACTTATCATTTAATTTAAAATTCAATAAGCTCCTTTTTTTTAAATTGCAAAATGCTCAAATTGACCAACAGGTACATGTAGTTTGTTTACCAATTTTAATACAAACAATCAATGTTGTGACTTTTTGTTCATGGTTGTCTTTTTTATAGTATACAAAAATGTACGACAGGCACAACTCTCACAACAATACCAATAACTGCAAAGTATGCAGTCAAACCGCAGAGTATATGATCATCATACTATATCTAGTCAAAGAATTGATACTGATATAAAAAGTTCACAATCCAATTGTGTAGGAAGATATAAATAAAACAAAAGTTTGTCATGTGACCTTTGACTTGACACAAAAAGTAGGTTGCACCCCAAGAGGCATATATTCTTTTCTTCACCTGAAAATGACAGATAGGCCTATAAAAGAAAGCACATTTTTCAGTGTTTTTCTTGATTAAATTCTTTTGGGTTTTTTTCTCTTTCTCTACAGGATGACATTGAACCACAAGAATTCAGTGATTTCTAAACTGAAGAAATAACAGTGGAATCAGATCGTCAAATGGCATTCTTGAACTTGGAACATTGCCACTGAATCAAAATGTGCCTGCCCAGACTCTAGGGCCCCAGTGAATATTTTTACAGCCCTAAAAATAATCCGGGAGAGGCAAAATGGAGCCAAAAATACAAGGCCCAGGAGACCCTCATCCAACCCCACATTTCCCCCAGCAAAAGTCAGGGAAAAATCTGCCGGCCTTGATCCTAGCACCCCAGGCAGATAGGCTCCATCTGTAACGTCTCATTATGGCATAGCTTTTAAAGGGCCAATGTCTGGCACCCAAGTACACTGGTGCCAAACATTGAAGACCTTTTGGTACCTGAATGTTCTATGGTTTCTGAAGCAAGAAATTTAACAAATTGGACACCATGTCTATATTAGATAACATTTCATGCTCAACGGCCTGAATTAAGTCCTAGATTTTTGTTACCAATAGGCCTACCATCTTAGCACATTAGCACACATAGACTGTACCACATTGTGAAACATTGTGCTCAAAAGTCAAAACTAAAAAAAGCTTGACTAGATCTGTATTCTGAAAAGTTGAATGGTAGAACGGAGCAAGCTCGAATGCAAGGTGAAAAATGTGTGTTGTAAATGTAAAGAATTTCCAAGTTCTCAATAATTATGTTAACCAATGTATGCATTTGGCTGCCAAAAAAACCAATGATTTAAGAAAAAAACAATGCTGATGCAGATATTTCCAGAAGACAGAATACAACATGGCACTGTCTAGCTGAATGCATGAGCGGGAACAATGGCAGCTTCAGACTGGCAATGACCTTTTCAAAAAGTGACATCATCATGACATCATCCGTAACAGCTGCACCACTGCTCAATAAGCCAGGCATGCAACTGGGAAGTCACAAAAAGAGAGGAAATTCAAATCTTTCTAAGACTTCGTACAGTGTTTTTCTATTTTCAATGGCACACATGGGAAGTAAGAAAAGAGGAAATCAGCTGATCCGAGGAAAAGTTGAATGCCCGATAAGCTTCATCGTCACAACACCAACAAGGCAATACACATTTTATGCAATGCTCACTGACTAAAAACAAAAGCCTTTTAAGTCTTGGCAGACTTTTATATGTACATTGTAAAGCAAAGAAAAATAGTCATCACATGGTCGGGTCAAATTTTTCCCTGCAGAGCTGGCCACGCCCGGGGCTCATGAGTGGATTATATATCTGCTGGTCTGTAGTAAACATGAAAGCAGGCCAAAGGGGAATTATAAAACCCAGAAGTCCTGGCTACAAACCCGAGACAGTGTAAGCTCAGTGAAAGTGTCAACAGAAACGGGCCATTCACCTGCTGTATAAATATTTTGGTTACTTTACAGAGCGGCCTGTTTGTAGCTTCCCCGTCTGGGTTTATTTAAAACAAGCAAGACAAAAGCTGGAGTACCCAACTTCCTTTTTATAAAATGCCACCCTCCCCTCCCAAAAAAATAACACATTTCAAATTTCCAATTTACTTGTAATGGCGTGTGTTAAATCATTATTGTGATTCTAAACAACTCTACTTTGTAAGTGGGTGGTTCAATAAACTATTTCAGTTGTTATATTATAATCTGTATTACGGAACCATGCCAAGCAGCTCAAGGTCATTGCCAAACATTCTGATCTAATCACACTGAAGGCATGACCAAAGTGCATGTTAGAGAGCTATTTTCTGGATTGAAAATTTGAAAGAAAAATTTAACTTGTGTCAATGATGCATTTCTGAGGGGAAGATATTCCATTTGATAACTTTCTTGGAGAGGACTTCTTATCTTATCAGAAATCTTGGCCTCCTTGTTATTTTCATCTCCCTAGCGGAGACTTTAGCAGGATTTTCTACCTAGTAGTGCCAAGTACATTTACCAGTCAGTTGTAATGTCCCACTCAATTCATAACCAACACCTGTAAAATAACATGGCATGCTCTCTCTCTGGTGACCCCATGCTAAGAGAAAGCTGAAAATACCAGTCCATGCTAATTTCTGCAAAGCCCCACTGATGGAGCAGGAGGATTTATTCCCTACTCAGCGCCAGGCCCATTGTGGGTAGGCCTTGGGGTCAAACCCCTACAGGATGACCTTGCGCATGGGGTCGGCCCACAACACCACTTTGCACAAGTGTAGTTTACACATTTTCGGGAAAGTTGGGATTTTATGCATTGCAGTCCACACCTAGAACAAAGTGTGAGTGGACAGTGGTGTTGCAGAACAGTTTGTTTTCTTCTGCCCAGGCCAAAGGCGTCCCAATGAGCATGTAATTGAAGCGCCTCCTGTTGTGGTACCTTTGAGACAGTGTCGGGGCGGAAATTTGTTGTCAACTAAAACTCACCATACAATTTACAAATACAGAGAAAACCGTGCGTGTTTTATATACAAAAAATTAATGCAAAATCCAGCTGACAGGCAGTTACTTTTACCTACATTATTGAAACTAGTTATAAAGCAATGTTTACAATAAATTAACTGAGTTTAAGATAACTGAAATTTTGGGGGTTCATTTAAATTCCACTTTCCATGCTTTCTGGGCATGCCACTCGCATTACTAGTATGCATTATGAATTGTTATTCCATTTCTTGACAACCATTACTTTAGTAATAGTAGTACACAGAAAACAACTCTCATTCCACCACCAATAGAAATAAACAACAATTTTCGGTATGTTGCAGCTGTGGTTGCCGGCGGTGTTACCAAACATGCCAAGTTTGTGACATGTTTGTATGCAATCATTGGACAAATCGACAAAAAAATAAACCAACATTCAACAAAGTGTGCTCCACGTTCATGACATTCTTTCTATTACCTACATCATTTAACTCGTGTATATGTTCTAGAAGTACTATTTCTTACACTACGATGAAACATGAGGTGTTTTTTTTTGGCATGTCGTGTTCCCATAAAACTCCACATGTACACGCCGCCTGTGAGTTGAGCGCGCAAAGGAGCAAACTTCACGGAGACCACGCTTCAGACAACGGCGTGGTAAATCCCCGGGCCCCCTCGGGAAGGTCTTCTTAAGTTTTCCTTCTCCGTGTACGTCATGTCTACCAGCTAAACTAAGAAAATGCACCTCAAGAAAACAAAAAACGCTTACCATCTATTCAGTACTGCATTGTTAGAACAGTTGATGGACGGTAAATTGTAAAACTCGGATGTTATTTCAGCAACTTAGTTCTCCCATTCCACCATCTTACTCTGTGCTGCCTACACAAATTACATGCGTAGCGCACTGACATTGCATTGTATGGCACGCAGGTCGTATGCATCGTGCACACTCTACTTGCGCACCACATTCCTGTACTCTAGTTTATCTCTACCGGTATCAAATGTCGCGCTGCTGAAACCCCACGATTGAAAAATCGACTCGTCTAGAGAAACTTTTATAAAGCCATGTTTTTCAGACAGCAGAATTTTCTTACCTTCTTGTATATTATAACAATACAAAAGAACATATTTTGCTTCAAATTTTGGCGACAATGTCAAAATTAGAGAAGAGTTGTGCTGAAATCGGAAGATACCATTATTCATTTTAGGGGTTTTTGGTCGTACAGTGCCGCCGGCAGGCTTAATGAAGTCCGTCTGGCCCTCGTCGAGTGAGAAGGGTCTAAATTTGACCTCGGTGTAATGACAGATTGGAAAGACAAAAGACTTGCAGTTCTTGCGAACCCAAGCGATAAATCCAAAAATCTCGCCACGCCATTATCTCAGATTTCGGTTTTGGCATTGTTTGGTCGTAGTGGAATTTTTCCAAATAATAATTTCGAAACTCGGAAACTAGGCCCATTTAATAACTGCTTCTCCAAAGGGGCGTTAAAAAAATATGCCCAGCGCGTGGCCCAATTTATTGACGTCAGCCCAAAATCAATTCACACTTTAAATTTAACTTCAGTTCCCTCAAAAAGGCTCAAGAGTGCTTGTTACTCTTGGACTACTCAAACAATTGGAAATTTGGTACCTATCATTTTTGTACCTATTTTGCTTGATAATAGTTTTTCATCTTCCTTTTTCCCTCGAAATTCCCAGAAGTAAAACAATAATCTCATGTTCACAAGTACTTGTTACTTCTTCCTTACATTTCATTTCCTTGCTGAACTTGTCTAATCAATTATTTTAAGAATTTGAAGAATCAAGAATTTTTATTTCTAGTTTTTTAAAGGTAGAGTATATCATTTGTCATTTTGGAAAGAACCTTTCATTGTTTTCTTCAAAATGACAGCATGCCGGTAAGAATAATTTCACAGGGAGTTTAGTGCCATACCAATAAGTTTTTGAACAATAATTTTGTCAGTGACTTTTGGATAGCTGCAAATGATACACTCTACTTTTAAGAACAAAAACAAACACACCACACAAATGACACAAGTAATCATTTTGGAAATTGCACTTTCCTTTTTTTATTTTATTAATATTGTCAATAATTAAACAATATACTCGAGCAGAAATAACATACAAATTGCATGTGAGTTGGACAAAAAAAACCAGTACTTTCTAAACTTTTCTCCACTGGTAGAAAATCGAAGCCAAAATTCTGTCTCAATTTCCCCCTCTTTGCAGCTTATTTCTTAGAGCCACTTGAAATCATAAGAAAAACACACTAAAACAACCTCATGCTAATGGAGGAATGAAAACATTGAACAGAGATTGTGCTAAATAATACCATAAAGGGAAAGAGTGGTGCAACCCGATGCCACTTTTTTTCATCATATATACTATCTCAATAAAAGTCAGTCATCACAAAAATTTGGAAACGACATGAATCTGGGACTGAGAAACATTTCCAATTTTGTTAGAAAATACCTCAAAAATGCATGCAACTCTCCATAGACTTTGTACACAACCAAAAAGTGGCGTATGGATACTACATTCTTTCCCCATAAAGAATAGATTTCAGCAAAAATTTAAGAAGCTAATTTCTGAAGAAAAAACAAGCCACCCATGTGTTTCCCACCTTATTCAGAGTGATGTCAAGAAAATATTTCCTTAGCACACCACACGTGACAAATACTCGTCTGAATTGTCACTGAAGTGGCATACGGTATACCACATGTTTCTTTCTAAATTGGCTAGGACAGGGCTATAGATCCTTGCTTAAATTCAACAGGCAGAAGTTTACTTTGAACTGGATTTCACCTGAAAACATTGGTTTTGGGCAAGTATTAGGGCTATTAAGGCCCAAGGCCTCCCTAAAACTCTGCCAGCATCCTGCTTTGTCGACACCTGCATTTTCCTAGCCAATTACTTGTTCTCCATGCATGATCAAAATATGAGACTGGATCACACTGGATTAGTTTTAAGAAACGTCTGTTGTTTAATCATTGATTCGTTTTGAATTATACATACTCAGCTCTTCAATTTTTGATATATCTCAATCCAACATGCTAATAAATATAGGAATTACAATGGAATAAATGTGTGCTTGGCCGATTTTAAACAATTTGTTAAAAGCAGGTATTAAACATACATGTACTTGTTTAATACTGGCCAAGCACACATTTATTCCCATTCATAAATACCTTATGGTCAAAAACTCAAAACAAGTCACAAATTATAAATTTCCAGCAATTTTGTTTTAAAATTTTACTTCATGTTTTTGAAACACACCACTGGCTATGTTTATGGCATGTGCCTCGCGAAAGTAACAAACATTTCCTTATATGGAGATTGGCGCGCGTGTCGCGTACTGCCCGCTGTGGCGCAGAATGCACCGGTTCCAGTGTACATGTAGTGTGGATTTAGAACAATGGAATATTGACTCATTGGTAGTATTGCGCATGCGTAAGTGAAGATTGTGAATGCTCAACCAATAAAAGGGCAAAAGGGATCAGATTTTATAGAAGTCCAAATTTCACGTGACACCAGGAAAGTGCTTAAGTGTTTTATCAACCGTTTAAAACCACCAACGTGACGGGCTCTTGACCAATAGGAATGGGTGAACTGTCTCAGGTATTTATGAATATTGGTTAAAATGTTGCCATTTCCTGGTAACTTTCATTGTGCACGATTTGCTAAAAGAACCAGCAACTCGAAGTTCTCCAATGAATTCAGAGTCAGACTCATTTGGTTGGGACGAGTCACAAAATATATTCGTGCACAGGAATACAACTACTGAAAAATCTCTCAGAATGCAGGAATGCATCGTACATTTTGCGCTGTGATTTTCAGTGAAGTATGCTTTCAAATTGTCTCATCGTGCCATCGTCAGTACACGTGCACCATCCCGTACAGAAATCTGCAAAGAAACTACCAGTTATGGAAATAACGATAATCAAATGAAACTTGATGTAAAAACACTTGAGAAGAGGGGTAGGGCTAGTTGCATCAAACAAATTATGCTTTTACTAAAAAAAAAAAACAGAACTAGTCAAGCCTGGTTAAGTTGGTTCCACAAGTGCACAAATTTTTGTTCAATTGATTCAGAAGGTCTAAATAGTTTGTAGAATAGACCTTTATCATGCTGCCACCATTTCAGTCATGTTCCCTGTATCCAATAACAGTACTGAATGATAATGGTTTTTGTGCAAAAAGGAACCAGACTATTTTTCCTTCCAGCCTCGCTTTGGTTACGTTGATTTGAATGGGAAAAAAATCAAGACGGCCGCAACATGATGATGGTCTATAAGCTGTGGTGGTGATGTGATGGCACTGAAAAATTCACTTTCGCCATTCGGACGGAGACCTGACTTATTCAGGCATGCAACTGGGAAGTCACAAAAAAAGAGGAAATTCAAATCTTTCCAAGACTTTGTACAGTGTTTTTCTATTTTCAATGGCATATATTGGAAGTGAAAAAAGAGAAAATCAGCTGATCCGAGGAAAAGTTGCATGCCTGCTTATTGCATGCATCATGAAAGTACATGAGGCAATTGGCACCAGACTAACGCACGTGTTGTGTAGCTTCTACATGTACATCACATACATGAAAAGGCTAGCTTCCTAAAACTGGTACCAGACCAGTGTAATTTCATATGTCACCAGCGACAGTCAGTCAATGACAGACTTAAGCAAGTCTAATAGAAATTATACACAAGTGACTGTCAATGCGCGATTCAGGTACAAAAAGGACTGTAGACAGGTCCCTCTCGGAGTCAGGTTGGCGTAGCGGTTCTTTCCTCGCCTTCCACCCCTGTGACCCGGGTTCGAATCCTGCCCTGGCCACATGTGGATTGGGTTTTCAGTCCCTACCTGATTCCGTGGGTTTTCTCCAGAGTAGTATTCTGGGGTTTTCCTCCCACCTCTAAAACTGTAATTTCTTCTCAGTCTTCTAACTGCAGCTTTCTTCAGGCTTGCTTCAGAGCTACAGTGCCTGGGGCACTTTTGAGAAATCCTTGGTTTCATTACCAGAAATAATGAATATTAATAAATAAACAACAAATCTAAGTTTGTATCATTTTTATCATAGGGGGTGTCAGTTGCAGAATACGATATTTTTTCTCTTTTCACATTAGGCCAAAAAAAAAAAGTCTCCGGTTTCTGGTATGGAGCTTGCCAAAAAAGTGGTGCGGCGACGAAGGCTTTTTTTTTTTTTTTACCTGATTTTTTTGCTTTAAATGTCGGCTGATGACTGCAAATGGTGCCTGACTAAACTTAGTGCAAATTATATGGGAGTCCAGAGAGGCCACATAAAGCTTATTCTCGACCATAACCCAATCTAAAAACACGTTAAAATTGTGCAGCAGCAGGATTCCAGTCAGACCAGTGAGTTTGGCGATTTTTAGACATCATCTTTCATTGAAAAAAAAAACTTTTTCATTTTGCCGACGCGCATGGCTATGGCGACGCGCGCGCATACCAGAAACCGGAGACTTTGGGGGGGGGGGGGGGGCCTTACCTACCGACAGAGATTTGCCGAGCACATTTTGTTCCAAACGTTTTCGAAAAGAATCAACTTTGAGATTATTTTTGTCTAACTCTCTTGCTTTCTCCAACAGTTGGGGAAAAAAAATATCAAAAGGATACGTCCAAAATAGCACATATGTCTGAAAAGGAAAAGTTAAGGAAAGTAAGAAGTTCACACCTTATACAACCCTAAACTCACAGACCTTTTTGCTAGAACCAATCCTCAATCCTCCAAAATCCTCCAAAATTTCGCACTTATGTTCAACTGAAGGATACCCACTGCCTCAATCCTTCAAAATCCTCCAACAGCCCTGCCGCTCAAAATGCATTCAGCCTCAATCCTCCAAAATCCCCCTCTTCTTCAAACACCATTCAGCCTCAATCCTCCAAAATCAACCCATACGGAATGTCCATGTGCCCTCAATCCTCCACAATCTTCCAAAATTGTATGCTGCATTCAGCCTCAATCATTCAAAATCCTCCAAAATCGCCCGCAGGACTTTGGAGGATTGAGGAAGGTTGATAAACTACAAACTTAAAGGTATAGTCCATCATTTGTAATTTGTGCGTTTTGTTCTTTTGAAGCAACAATAGTGCTCAAAATCTAAAGAAGGGTGCTGAACAGCTAACCTGATGAAGTTTCAGCTCAGCTTCAGCTGTATATTTCGAGAAAAACAGCATTCTAGGATCTCGATTTCAAATCAAAAGATGCTGAATCATGTTTTGAATTGGGCCTGAATTCAGCGCCCGAGACACGTTCTCACTGAACCGATTGCAGCTACGCGATGTCGCGCACCGATCCAAAGAATTATAGCAACCGTGCCTATTGAAAAAAAGAACTACTAACGGAAATTTCCAACGGTGCTTCTTAAGACGCACCGTTGGAAAGGCCTTCTTTCGTTGATTTCTTCAAAATGACAGCTTGCCAGAAAGAATAATTTCACAGGGAGTTTAGTCCCCTTACTGTCTTTCAACCAAGTATGTTTTTCAACAATACATACGCCAGTTATTTTTTGGATAGCTGCAAATGATGGACTCTGGCTTTAACATATTACACAAAAGGACAGGTGATACGTGCCCGTACCTCTCCCCCCAAAACTCAAACAAATTTACAAGGGCGTCGTCTGTAATGTTTGCAAGTCATGTTTTCGGGATGAAAAGCCGCGTCTATGAGATCACGATACTCTTGTCTATTCCAAAATAACTGCTTTGAAATAAAAGGCATATATGGGATCATTTGCATTTATTCCAACAGTAACGTACCGAATTGTTATCAAAAAGCTTGCTTTGATTAAAGAACGTACTGGTACTAACCACCCCGTGAAATTATTCCATCTGCCTTGCAGTCATTTAGAAAAAAAAACAAGGAATGCTGGTGATTTCCAATTATCAGTCAAAACGGACTGATCGTTGGAAATAAAAAGTTCCATACACGAAACTGTGTTTCGTAATCAGAAAGCTCCGGGCACAATTTTTCACCGTTTTTCACCGTGTAATATCCACTGAACTGAAACTTCAACAGGTTAGATTTTGAACACTCCTTTGGAAATTTGAGTGATGTTATTATTGGAAACAGACACAATGCATGAAAAGCAAACGGTCCTATATGCCTATAAATTATTCAAAAAGTGTGCTTGCTCTTTCACGATCCACATGATTATCTAAATTGAATACATATTAGGAAGATAACTTCACTGAATGAATACATGAATGCCCTACCAGAAACAAAAACCCTTAAATTATAAATATTAATACAATTGTGCTGCTTGATTAAGTTTTACAGATTTGTGTCTAGAGCTGATAGAACAACATGCATTTTTTTTTTTAAATAAGACAGGAAGCATTAGTCACATTATAGTTGTAATGAATAATGTTGGACTATTGCATATTACAGGGATGTGATTGGTCTGTAACAAAAAAACCTGAAAATTTTTTATGCATGAAGTGCAAACCCCGGCGAGCGCGAAGCGTGAAGCCATTACGGCGTGGGGTCCGGGGCCCGCTTAAGGGCCCCGGAAAATTTTTGATTTTAGATGCTCCGTGGTGCAATCTGAGGCAATTACTGGGCACTTTCCTCTGAAATTCTGAAGCAGAATTTGCTTTAATTTTATGAAGAATTTTCCCTTATTTGTTAAAATGTACTCTTGTTCTAATAAAGTTTTTTTCTGTACTCAAAGTTGAGAATCATGCTGTTTTCCCCAGGATTTTTTCAAACCTGTGGGGGAATTTTTGTTGTGATACAACAACCCGCGAAGCCACGGCGTGGGTTCGGGCCGCTTAAGGGCCCCGAAAATTTTTGAACTTTAGAAGCTTTCTGGTGCATTTTAGAGCATTTCAGAGGAGATCTTGTAATTTTTTTGTAAAAAAAAAATCAAAATTGTAAACTTAAATCACTTCTGCTTCCGATAACATGCCTTTCAAAATAGCGTTGGTAGTATTGTTGGAAAAAATTATTTCACCATTTCTATATTTGTGGTAAAGCAAGGAATCGTTTATATTTCATGTAATTTGTGCCTGGATTATTCTCATTTGCGCCACAAAAATTATCAAGACTAGCCATCAAAAGTGATTAAAACTTGCCTCACCTACTTAAAAATATATTTGAGGTGGGTCATGCCACAATTATGCTTAACGTACATCATGGCCGCTAGCGCCGCAAACATTCAGTCTGGCCGGCCGTACATAGCGCCGTACACCCGGCCGGCCCGGCGCGGTATCAGTGTGGATTGCTGCACTGTGAACGGCCCATCCCGTGTGGCCGAAAATTCTGCCGGACTGCAGAAACACGCTACGATGTTTCTCCACAGGTTCGAGTTTTGCAATCTCGTCATTTCAATGGAAAATACATACACAGAAAATGAAGATCACGTTCTGTGAATTAATTTTTAGAATTCCTCTTTTTCCATCGATGGTTGTTTTACTATTTTTACGATCCAACTTCGGCCGATTGATTCCGCACGCGCGGAACACGAACCTGTGAGTACTTGCAGTAGTCACTGGTTCCGATCCTTCATCATAGCATTGATTCTGTTAGCACGCGAAGGGTACCAGTGTACCATGCTGCACTCGTCTGCACACCTGACCAGCGCAACACGTGCATCTCAAGTACCAACACAGGAACTAGACCTACATAACCACAACCTCGGCCCCGAGCGAAAAATCACATAATCGCACTAATGGCAACCGCATGGTCTTCAACTTCGTTCTCACATTGGGTGTTCAATATGTGCGTGCGGCATACATATCGATCAACGAAGTTTATGTCCGTAAGTAAATTTCGGATATTTCGGCAAGCAAAACTCATTATGAATAATTAATTAGCACATTCTACCCCCCTATTTTCTCAACGGATTCACACGATTCACTTTTGAGGCCCAAAAAAACGGATTTCCGGATAAAACCGGAGAAATCACATCCCTGATATTATTAAGGATACAAATAGTCCACCGAACAGCCCACTGGTGACTAGGGGTTGTCTGTGCCTGAAGAATTCCTGCCAGTTACGTCCTGCCTTCACGCAAAGCATCAACTAAAGAACAAGAGGACACCATTGAATAAACAAAAGTAAGTACACAGCATCTAAGCACCGTCGATATCAGAATTTTCATTCATAAATACCTAAGACAGTTTACCCATTCCTATTGGTCGAGAGCCTGTCACGTGGCCTGTCTTAAACGGATGACATAGACATGGCTGGCTGGTCTTAAACACTTTTCCAGTGTCACATGAAATTTGGACTCCCATGAAATCCTGTGCCTTTTAACGTGTCATTGGTTGAACGTTCACATTCCTCACGTAGGCATGCGCAATACTACCAGTGAATCAGGTTTTCATAGTCCGAAATTCAGACTACACCAGCCCAGCTGCGTTTTGCGCGACATCGTGCAGTACCCGTGAGCCAATCTCCTTGTAAGATAAGGAGTTGTATAGGGACATTCCATATTATAGTCAAAGGGATGTTTCATAAAACATGAAGTAAAATTGTTGAACAAAAATGGTTGGCAACGTCTAGTTTTTGACTTGTTTTGATTTTTGGACCAAAAAGATTTTTTTTTTTTGACCGAAAAGGTATTTATGAATGGGAATAGATATGTGAATGGGAATAAATATGTGCTTGGTCGGTATTAAACACTCAGTTTAAGACCGGTTGGAGTCTGGAATGCTGATAATTACCCATTCAGACACCAATCAGTCTTAAACAGAGCTTTTAATACCTCCCAAACACACATTTATTCCCTTAATAATCGATATATCGGAAATCCAATATTGAGAATATTCAATATATCGATTATCCCATGTAAAATGTAAAAAGACCATAAAAATGACACTTTGATTTAAAAAAAAAATAAAAAAAAAAAAATAAAATCTTAAGTCCCAATTGTCATGGCTTTCCATGGCTTTCTTTCCAAGCAACGCCGCTTGGCATTTCCTGATGTTTTTATTTTTAGTCACAAGCAAAAGTTGCTGCCGACTCTTATTTTATTATTCATTAAACACAAAGAAAAAGCACAAACGGGAGATATATTTTGACAATAATCTGACGCATTTCCGATATTTTCGATATCATTCCTCAATATCGATATGATTAAGAAATGGCTATCGGCGATATCAATATCAAAATAACACCAAATAATCAGATAATTGATATATCGAGGGTGCTTAATAGCATCTGAAAAAGTCACACATCAACGTCTCAAAACTTGGAGTATTGTGCGTCTCTTTTGGAAAAGATGCGTTTTTAGCAGCGACTTAAAATGGCTTAAGCTTGTGGCATTTCTGACATGAACCAGTAACTTGTCCCACAGAGAAGGGGCAGCATATTAAAAGGCCCGGTCACCTAAGGAAGCAATCATTATGGAATCATGGTGTGTTGATGAAAAGTCAGCTTACGAACAACAAAAACCATCAAATAAGTAGTGCTGTGCAATTTTTCCCCAAATTTAGTAATTGATTATTCTAACTCCGTAAAGCAAAAAAGTAAAGTCTGTCATGAGCCAATGTGGCCCATCAGGCCGGTGTTTATCTCCGGTTTAAGTGGCATGAAACGACTGAAACGACTAGTGGGAATAATTAGAACGAGAATGGGCTTGTACAAAGAAGCTGTAAAGGTGCTGCCACATTACATTAGCCCTAACCCCCCTGAATCCTTCAAAATCCTCTTTGCCAAAGTGGAGGAATTTGGAGGATTGAGGTTACATGGCAAAAGTACGTTACTGATTTCGTAGGATGCACTTTGTCAAGGTCTTGGGCCTGACCTAGTGTTGTTTTTGCTCAGGCCTACATTCATAAATGTAGGCCTGGATTATGCTTGAAATCCTCCGTAGTACTCCAGGATGTAGTACTCCAACATATCGACAGTCACTGCCGCAGGATTTTGCAGGATTCAGGCAGTGGTCAACCCTCCGCTGACCATATTCGAGGAAATAATGGAGGAATTTGCAGGAATGAAGCTATATGCTATTTTCCAGGAGGCCAATTGGAGGATTTTTGCAGGATTGAGGCTACATCCTAGCAAAAAGGCCTAGGGAGTTAGGGTTAAAAATGGCAAACTATCTGTGCCATTCGATGCTCTGTGTTCAGCGCTCCACAACTTACAGAGAAGACAAACGAGACGATGAAGTAGAAGATAAAACCCTCCAATCCCGTCAATCCCAGAATCCCTGCCGATGAGCCCGAGATGGCCGACACAAAGGTCCGACTGCACACCCCCCAAAAAAGAGGGAAAAAGATAGTTTAAAGACTTTAGAAGCAATGACACAACAAAAGCACTACAATCAAGAACAAATTATATAATTTGTTACCCTACAGCACAAGGCCAGTCGGCAGTTACATGATTGTATGTTGAGATGCATCCTATAAGGCCCAAAAAAATAATAGTTCTGCTCCGATTACATGGCATTCTAAAATAGGGTAGGTAGGTAGGGAATTTTTTTTTTTTGCCAATTTTTTTTGTGTACGATCATATGGAGGCTTCTGCGTGTAGTCAAGGGTAAAACTTAGAAATTGATGGTTTTGGGTGTTTTTCCCCCTCATTTTGCACATAAAAAAAATAGGGTAGGGGCTGTCAGAATAGGGTAGGTAGGGGAACCGGAAGCAGAACTATTTTAATTTTTTTTTGGCCCAATGCACTGTCAGCAGCGTAGCCTGCGCTTTGCCTGTTGGCACAGAATCCTTAGTTGCCGGATGTACGCATGCGCATGCACATATAAAAACAAAAATTAAACTAAATAATGACATGAGAAGTAGAGCGTTTTTCCCCAAATCCAAATTGGTGCATCACATAAAATAGTGTGCTTATCGAGGACATGTGTCGTTCGTGTATAAACAATACGTTCTAATATTTTAGAGAATGTTGGCCTGTAATTGTTACCAAGTTGTGAATCACCATTGTTATAAATAGGAGTGACCCTGGCAATTTCAATGGTGTTTACTACAGATCCAGTAGATATTGAGAGGTTTATAATCAAAGTTAGAGGTTTGGAAATCGCCAAGATCACTTCTTTAATATTATTGCTACCAATATGATCGTGACCAGCACTTTTCTTATTAGGAAAGTTAATAACTTTTTTTTGAATTTCATGTTCATTTTGAATTTCATGTTTGGAAACTGGATTAAAATAGCTAGTGTTTACACTTACCAGTAGGACAAAATGGACATGTTGGTGCGAATTGCAAGTTCATTGTAGACGATGGGCTCTGTAAGAAACATGGAAAGCAATATTTAATACCTCAACCCTTGCGTACCTGAATCCATCAAAATCCACACCCCTGTTCTGGAGGATTTCGGCAGATTCAGGATACCTCCATCTTGAAAAAGTTGGGGGATTTTCATGGATTCAGGACAGAAAGCCTAGCGGTACTGCAAGATTTTGATGGATTCAGGATACCTCCATATTGAGCGGTTGGGGGACTTTAATGGATTTAGGATTTAAATCCCTGGCTATATATTTGGTGTGTACGAGGTATATGTACTACACTGGTGGATTCTGATGGACTCACTGGTGGATTCTGATGGACTCAGGACACCAACATTTTTTGGATGACAAAATTGGTGGATTTTGGCGGATTCAGGATACTGTCAAATAAAAGTGCTCAAGGGGATGGGTTAATGATGATGAGTCCACACTTTTTTCCCCAAGACTTATAACCCAAATCTTTTCGGCGTGTGTGTTTGTTTGTGTGATTTAAGTGGATATTTTTACAGAAGCTATAATGTGTTTTTCAATGGCTACAGTTACAGAATTCCAACATAACATTGCGAATCTATATTAAAAAAAATGAGGTTTTTAATTCCGTCTGAGGTTAAAACGCCTCAGTAGGACAGATGTACCTTTTGAGTGTTGAAGGTGCTGAAGGGTTCAGATCCCATGAGAACCTATTTTTTTAGCTTCCCAAAATACATTTTACTTGTTTATGTTTTGGCCTTTTGTATACCCTGCCAACTCGCAACTCAAAATCGATCACCAAGGAAAAATCGATCACGAATTTCTTTTTTGCAGTGGCTTTTGTTACGGCAACCATTTGAGATTTTCAACTGCTTTTGTTACGACATTGCAAAAACACCATTGCGAATCTCCGTCTCGTTCCCTGACCAGTAATAGTATTCAAAGTCAGGATCTTTGGCTGTTTGGTTACAGACTATCAACTGAATGGTTCTCGGACTTTATTTCCCTTTTAAAAGAAATCCTCCAAAACCACTGATTACAAAGAAGAAAATGAAATCTACTTAAATAAAAAGAACGATTTGATTAAAAACATAAAAGTAAAGAAACTATTAAAATAGACACACACAAAAAAACGAGCAGTGCAGATTCAGTCCCGGAACCTTCGGCATAGTCTGTGGAAGTTTAACGTTTATAAAACCAATCGAGCTACCAATTACCAAAGCGCTCTGGTAGAATAGTGTTTTAGCAATGCCGTAACGATAACCACTACGACAATTTCTTTCATGGAGGAAGGAAGGAATTCCTCCATCCCCATTGTTTTTATAGGCAGTGTATATCTAGTAAACGATATTTTGCCAGATAGGCACTGAACATGCGCAGTGACTTTTTTGGGGATATATACAATTTGACCGTGACAAGTCTTAGTCTGGTTCTGCACAAACATTGTCATTGTGACTTCGTATTCACAAGATGGGAATCAGACTATTTTACAATTTCGGACTTTATTTCCCTTTTAAAAAAAATCCTCCAGAGCCACGAAAAAGAAAAAGAAAAAGAAAGTGTAGGCTAATAGGCCTTCTCTGTAATTAAATGTTGTAGTCAATTTAAAATGATAAAAGAATATTCTTAATTTTTTGGGATGAAAAAAAATATATCAAAAATGTCGCTAGCTGGGGATCTCACTCATGAGATAGAATCACCTACACCCACTATGCACTCGGCCACAGGTTTTTTGCACAAACATTGGTGGTAATTTAATACGTTTAACAATGTAGGCCTACTGTACAATCTAGCTGGTTAAATATCGTTTAGGCCTACTGAAACTTTAGTGAAAGAAAGCCGGCTAAATCTAGCCGGCAAAATAGACCCGGTGTCGTGCCAAAAACCGTCCGGTGCCAAATAGTGTCCGCTAATTAGCATATTGCGATCTGATTGGTCATGCGTCTATGACGTCACATTGTTTACGGACGCTTGCCAAATAGTGACCGCGCTTAGCGTGCATCCTATTGCGTGCCTTGTCGAGCTGTCAATACATCGTATAGAAAAGATCTCTTTTCACCTGAATTTGCTTTTTACAATCTGTTTTAACGTTTTCCTTGTTATCTGTGATAACTATTTGACTTGGTTTCCCTAATAGTTTAAACATTATATTTGTGCAAAATGTTTGTGTGGTTTTTTTCGCGTCAGTTCACCTGTTTGGCGTGCAGTACGTACGTAGGCCTAACGCCGTGTGAAGTGTGTGTATAGTATAGTACTGTGCTGTGTGTAGCATTATAACCAACGTTATATTTTACGGTTTCTCCCACCTAATACTGTCCGGTTTTTCCCGCCATAAATTGTCCGATTTTTCCTGCCAAACTGTCCGATTCCTCCTGCCAAATATTGTCCGATTCCCCCTGCCAAATATTGTCCGATTCCCCCTGCCAAATATTGTCTGATTCCCCCGCCACTGAATATTGTCCGATTTTTCCTGCCAACAAATACTGTCCGATTCCCCGCCCTTGCAAAATACTGTCCGATTTTTCCAGCTTAATACTGTCCGTACGTACGTATCGCGATCGACGGCGCCCGGACACTATTTGGCACCGGACACTATTTGGCATGTATTACATGCCAAATAGTGCTGGCGCCTACTGCGCATGCTCAGCGGACACTATTTGGCACCGGACGGTTTTTGGCACGACACCGGCTTGCTTTTTTTTATATTTCAATTTTCATTTATTTTCAGACTGCATAAAACATTATTTCATCGTAGAAACATTACACGTTGGGCCAATACAAGTCTTCATCTAACTAATCTGATAAACATTCTCAAATTTAGCGTGGGGCCTGAACATGAGCGCAATATTTCACTTTACCGTTCGGAACTTGCAAATCCGTCCGTGCATGTAGTCCTCTGCTTGTCGCCATTTTGATCGCAAATACAATACCTATATAGAGGGCGCTAGCACTCAAGCGCGATGGTAGCAGACCAGTAAATAAACTTCCATTGACCCCAATGGTAAATGCTCCCACTTCAAAAATTCGGGAAAAATACTCACAACTCTCCAAGGTGTTCGAGACACACATCAAATTAAAGCTTATTTCATCATCTTTCATTTTCTTTTCAATTTTCGGGGGGTCAACTGATGACTTTTAGGAGAAATTTCCATCTGAAGATGATCACCCCTGAAAATAGTCCTGAAGCCCATCGCCATTTTGAAAAACGATGCCTACACTCCATTGCAAAGTAGAGCGCTTTTAGGGTCCAAATTACATCAAAATTACACAGAACTGCAAGCTCCAAGTCCTGTGCACGGTTTCCACCCATATTTTTTACAAACCCTCAAGTTCATGGCCCAGAGCATGCTCAAATACCGAAGATTTTGATAGGGCATGCATATCGTGATTTGGCCGGCGCAGTCAATTTCGGACCGATTTACTGGTCTGCACCCCGATGGTTCCACCCATCACACCAAATACGTGCTCATCAGAGGGAAACAATGCAATATCGTAAGCCTTGTGTGACGCTCAGGAGCAAGGTGGCATTATTTTTTTTTCCCTGGAAATTAAAGATTGCGATCCCCTGAACATTTTTCTTTTCAATTTTAATAGTGGTAACTGGGTCATTTTTTGGACCTCCCCCAAAACCACCCCTAAAACGATTGTTAATCCCTGGGCCCTGCAGGTCTAAATATAACCCCCGCCTCTATGCGAAATAGACCCACAAGTCCGTTGTTTTTTCCGAATAAAATCGCCCGAGTTGGAAGCCACAAGTCACAACTACTTGATTGACATAAATATTTCTACAATTTATCCCAATTATAGGCCGCAAGGACCTCTTATTCAAAATTAACTGGGGGGGGGGGGGGTTCACAAAATATTAATGAGCTCCTGCGCACTAGATTGGTGGCGTGCACCCCGATGCATTTTTGTTGTTTCCTTTTCTATCTATTTTGGTTCACGGTATAGTCTACCGACTGAGGGTCGGTTGGGTTGGTCGGACGGTCATCATTCGGTGGTCTGACAAAATGGCTACCCGCGTCAACTTAATTTTAAGATTGCTAATAGCATCCCCACTCCCTCCATTGATTCGTGAAGCATTCATTAAGTCAATAAATTTTGTTTTGTTACTGTTTAAAATGAGCGGAAGATAACACACCGAACTGTGCACTGAACACAATGAACATTCAAGAATCATTTCCCAAGAGACCTCCAGATGTTTCGCACACATCATCCTAAACAGTTTCAAACAATTAATTGAAAATAAATTGATAACTTTTACTCCTACAAATTTGTTGGTATCAGTCAGTTGAAAGAGGAAGACCTATTGGTCCATCCCTTTATCAATACGTGACGCAATTGCATTCAACAAAGTCATGGGTGTTGGGGGAAACGAAAAGAAAGAAAGAAAAACAAACATCAACTGCTGAGAATAAGCAGAACGTATCACAATCATAAGCGATGAAAAACTACCAGATAACATTGAAGCCATGTTATGCTTCCTTCACTATCTGGAGAAAAAATCCTTTACTGCCTCACCTTTGCAGGTGTATTTGTCACTAAAGATCACCGGCAGAAATTCCTCTCAAATAGTAGGGTAGAAGGGAACAAAACAATTCTGAGATAATCGAATCTGAATGTGCAGACGGAAGCTGAAGCAAATCTGCCACTGATGAAAAGAGCAACGCCAGATGTTGCGCATCCTTTATCTTACGGATGATTTGTTATCAAACACTGACTTTGTATTAATTTTTTTTTTGGTCGTCTGCCGACTAAAGGCTAACCTTTCACGTTTGTGAGCTAAAGGGACAGGAATCCAATATAAGGCGGTGGAGTTTCCTCGATAGATTCGCAGACGGACCTGGTGGCCTCGCAGAAGCACGCAGTTCTCAAGCCCTGTTTCACCGGTGACAATTTCTTCAAGCACATCATGGCGCGTCTTTCTCTACTGATTGTTTTACTGCTCGCGGTGTACCGTTGCACGGCCAGTGAGTATTTTATTATACGATATGAAGTATTTCGCAATATCCCACTTTGTATACCCCCTCCCCCCCCCAAAAAAAAAAACACTGAATACGATCATTTTATATACTTCCTTTATTATAAAGTCGACTCTCATTACTACGAGCTTGGCTAGGACGAGATACCTGGTTAAACGATCATTTATCGCAAGTCCCGACCTATTATGTGCACATTCCTATGAGGAAAAATGCTTTATACGAGCTTTGATAACATGAGAATTCGGTTAAGACGAACACCTTTTTGAGCATTTTGGGAAACAACTTGTCAATCAGTGGCCCCATTCGATTTTTTTTACCGTATCCTTTTAAGGGTCGCTACATATTCCTGTTGTGTCCTGCAGACGTTTCTTGCTTGATTATGTTTTGACAAGAATCCACATAATAGGGAATGCATGCTGACTTTAAATGAAATACACCCATCACCAAAGTCTTTTCTTCGCAGTCTTTATTTTGTGTTGATCGATACAAGTATCTTAGAGATCCAACGTTTCTGTTCTTTGTGGAAAGGCTTATTATAACACAACACTGGTGTGTATAATTTGTTCACGGGGTACCACACCGAAAACTCACGGATTATTACAAAGTTATAAAGATATTGTTTTCTATCAGTTGCCCAAATTAATGTGTCACTCCTGAAGCAAACGATAAAGCAGTACGCTCATTTATCCACTCTAAAAGAGTTTTATTTAGAGCAAAATCTTACACGGTTTTGTCTTTTAGGTTGCGACAGTGGATGGGTCACGTCCGGCGACTACTGCTACAAGCACTTCACATCCCGTAAGACGTGGGATGCCGCCCAGGCATCGTGCGAGACCAACGGGGGATCTGTGGTCAGCATTGCCAGCAAGGAAGAGCAACTGTTCCTGACACGTTCGTATAATTTACTATAGGTTTTTCCGGCTATTCTAAAGCATTTTTCCTTCGAATTCACCGATTCTTACATTCAAATTCGTCCAGCAACATCGATTTAGTGCACTTCCAATGTTTAATTTCGTCTTTTGTCAGACAATTTCAAATTCAGTCCAAACAAATCCAAACAATAAGCAGGCGTTTTCGACCCGGGTATTCGATTTCGTCTCGCCTACGCCGAATTGTGTTATTCAGAAATCACATTCTAATGTAACACAATTTCAATATAATTTTGTTCAATGTCGTCATGAGTTCACAGCGATATCTTCAAAGGCATATAGGTCTCTAATAAGCATTTTTGCTTTCCTTATTTCTTCATAAATGTGTCATTGATTCTATTTTCTTAAACTATGTTGGACTCAATATTTTAGGCACATTACACGGGGTTTATGGGTATCGATTCGTCGCTTTTGACATTTTAAATAACGTTGAATTGTTGATCTGAGTAAACTTTACTCTTCTGGTTACTCTTCTTTGAGTTCAGTAATCTGCTTTGGTCCGAAAAATCATGCGAACAAATGTGCTAAATTGTGCTTGGGGACATAAGGAAAATGCTCTAGACTAATTTACTTTATATAAGTTTTAAATTAATTGATAAAAGACAAATTTGATCTCTGAATGCTGCCATTCCGCAACATCTTGGACGAATTTGATCTGTAATGACGAATATTTTCGACCCGGTGACTAAAGATGGTGACCAAACTTTGAAATTGAATGGTAAATGACCAAATTGGTTTTGATAAAAGTGTGTGGATTTTTCTCCCACGAAATTGAATGTTAGAGATGGTGAGTTTACAACATTACGAGAAAACGAAGACTGATTGAATGCTCCGCCTCAATCATGGATGAAGTCCAGCCCAACACAACTCCTCCAGTCCCTTGCAATTCATCTCACAATTAGTTTCTTAAATGAGTTTCAATTGACAAAGGCAATCCTTTGTTATTCTTCATGAACTGTTACTTGTGACTGGACTTGTGATGGACTGGACTTAGATCCAGTGTAGAAGGACACATTTTCTGAAACTTTAATTTGAACTCACGACGAGATTCGTTAACTGTCTCGATCCGTTGGTATTTTGGCAGAGAACTTCGGCAGTCGGAAATTCTGGATCGGGTACGTGCTGGATCCGTTCCAGGGCCATTTCAGGTGGAGCGATTTCTCCGAAGTAAGTAGATGCGTGTTGTTGTTTATTTGTGGAATCTTAGCTTTCGATTTTATGTAACTGGTTTATTATTATTTTTTTAATATGAATTCATGTTGTGTAGCAAAGCATACGAAGAAATTTTGATTGGAATTGAAGTGAACGTAATATAATCGTGCTTATAATTGACCGTTTTCTTGTTGTTCACTATTATGATCGGTAGAGAAGCTTCGAGAGTTGGCATTCGGGTGAACCCAACAATTTGGATGACGAGACATGCGCAGTCACTGGTGGGAGCAAGTACAAAGAAACCTGGAACAACGTGGAATGCGACGAGGATTTCTACTACGTTTGTAAAAAACCGGCTCTTGAGGGTATGTTTTGGGGTGATGTGTAGTCTTGGGTCCAGACGTTGTTGTTGTATATTGGATACGCGATCATCCACCGAGAGAGAGGGGCCGGGGGGGGGGTATCAAAACGAATCGCTATCACAACACGTCTTGGGAATCTTGTAGCGGTAGTTTCATGCGCGCGCACCTATTTTGCCTAATGTTGCAGCGCGCATTCATTCTCCCCCAACCAAACTGCGAAATACCAGCCAGTCTTATATAAAATGCTACCAGACTTGTGTGCAACTTCGCAGCAGCTTTTGCCCAAGAAGTACGCGTTCGACCGAAAATCGGACCGTATTCGCCCCATAGATTCGCCCGCAGTAGCGTAGCGCATGCGCACTAGGCCTATATAGTTTCCCCCATTTTCTGGGTGAGTTTCAGTTTACAAGATTCCGAAAGTTGATGTGATGTCTTTTCGTATGTGATAGCGGTACGGTTCGCTTTGATAACGCCATCTTTCGGCGTTTACCCAAGACTGTGCCTAAGTGGTGGATAATGCAAAGAAAAGGCATGGAGCTCGGTGCACAACCACAGTTGAGAGTAGCATGATATCGAGCTTCAGTGTTGATGAAGCTCTTGCAAAATTGTGGGTTGTAGGACTCAATTCAATTCTCACTTCAAGTAGACATTTATTTCCATACTTTCAAATCATGATAATGACAAACATATTAATATGGTGGGAAGCGCGGATGATGGATGATGAGTGGGCAACAGTGGACACTTTTTTTAAACCTCGTTTCACAGAATGGATACCTTTCAGACTCTTGGTGGCAGCAAACATGCCCCTGCACCATCACCACGCGTCCTTGACGTAATTTAACCTACGCGCGCAAGGTTAGATTTTCCGAACTACACCAGCGGATTAATATGGTCGTAACTCTCAAAGAAAAGTTTCGCACTAGACTGAACATTTCAATCAACATTTTGAGGGCCTTTCTCCCCACGGTCATAATCGTCACCGTCAAGCCAATCACATAGTGTTGTCAGCTAGTAATAATGTCAATAATTTTGTACTATCTCTGCAGCAACCGACTATCCGGAGTTCTGGAGGAAACAGGCTTACGAAACCCTGCACAAGGCTTTGGACGACGCCAAACTGAACGAGAAAGTCGCCGACAATGTGATCATGTTTTTGGGCGATGGCATGAGCATTCCCACCGTGGTCGCTACGCGCATAATGAAGGGACAGAACGCGGGCAATCTAGGCGAGGAGACGGTGCTGACGTATGAGGCCTTCCCGCACATTGGACTTTCCAAGGTTGGTCTTTTTTTGTATGAGAAATAAGTAGCCTTAGACAAGTTGCGATTGTCATCATGGGGGGGGGGGACCAAGAAAGTCCAAAAAGCGGGCGAGTTTTACGCTCATCTTATATCCTAGTTTTGAATTTACGTAAAATGAGTCTTGCAAGAACAATATCTTAATGAAGATTTAAGTAACTTTGGCCCCCCAAAAATCTAGATGCACTTGAAAAATTAAGTCCAGTTTCAAGTCTTTTGAAAAGCAAGGACAATGCTGAGACTAAAGACAAGTTCTCTTAGAACTTAAAGCAGGACTGTTCTTATCAGAACTAAAATTACTTAGCGAAATTTGATAATAAGCAGGACAAGTAGATATCGGAACTAAATAACTACTGGGCGACAGTATAGTTATTACCACACGGAGTCTCCGCAAACCGAAACGATACTGATATTCCACCAGCCTAAAATCTTATACATGTACATTCATTCCCTTCCAATAGTTATCAAGTTACACGTGAACTTGCAATACCAATAACTTGTTCATTATTATCGATCCTCCACCCACTCCCCCAATAGAAGAAGCTTTCGTTGTTCCCGGAGTAATTCTTTCAGAGGCATGGGATGAAGAAATTCCAACCCCATTTGGTTAGACGTAGAAATGTTTTATTTTTTTCCTCCACGGCAGACTTACAACACCGACTTCCAAGTGCCAGACTCGGCCGGTACCGCCACGGCGTACCTGACGGGCGTCAAGACCAAGAAGGGGGTGATTGGACTGGACGCACGGGCTTTGCCTCGCGACTGTGACAGCGCCCAGGGAAGAGAAGTGTCCTCCATCCTCAAAGTCGCAAAAGAAGCAGGTAAATGATTTTCGAAGTATTTTGTTTTTAGTTCTCTCGAAAGTTTGAAATTTTATTGTACCACCTACTGGAAAGTACGGACCAGAAGATTTATCGTTAAAAAAAGTTGTGTGGCGTTGAAAAAGTTCGAAAAGACATTATTCTTGATTGATTGGATTGATTGACTACATTTCTTTATCCAGGCTATGCCCAAAACAGTGTAAATCTGGTTTTCATTGGGGCCCTGTATACACTACAAATTTACAAATACATTACATTACATTACAAATACAACACAGTGAAATAAAATAAAAGCATATGGGATTGCTGCATGACTGTAAAGCATTTTGTACAACTGCATTAATATTGTATAAGAAACATATACATTTCTCGAGCAAGTTTCGTTTTACAAAATAGTTAAATTTTTACTCTTTTGGAATCTCAATGCAACTCCACAGAGGGGTCACCATTACTGTTCGAGAGTGAGATTATGTATTTCTTGTCCTCACCAAATTCTTATCTATACACTGTTCACACAAACTGATACCACCAATACCAATGCACGTCGCTGCTACTGCTATTGGCTTGTATAGATTGGCGAAGTTTGATTTGGACAGAATTTAACGGGCGTATCTCCTGGCCTTCGCGCAGGCATGGCGGTTGGTTTTGTGACGACTACCCGTATAACTCACGCTTCGCCATCGGGCCTGTACGCTCACGTGCCCTACCGTCATTGGGAACACGAAACAGACGGGACTCAGTGCGACGACATCGCCAAACAATTCGTTCGAAGTGAGGTGGACATCGATGTAAGTCAAGCATTCAGTACCCCTTGTAACATGAAGACTTTAACTTACATTTCATCCTCCGGAATACCCCAGCCAAAGACTTACTTCATTTTAATAGACGGCTTTAGTATTTTGTGGTTTTAATTAGGAACGATGTATTCGTACAAAACTGAATTGGGAAGAGATTGAAAGACTGTGGCATTTGCAATATAGTCTGGTTGACACTGACAGTCTGGTCACGGTCTTACTCTCAGCCGTGGTCCAACGGCTACAGCGTCCGATGCAGGTGTGATTCTACTTGGGTAAGAGCACCGGGGAACACGGTATTTGTGGTCTTGGGCAAGACACTTTACTGTAGTCGCCTCCTAGGAGTATAATAGGTATCTTTGGGGGTCGAGACTAGATTTCGCTGATATCGAGCACTGAAAAAAGGGTCTCATTGCCTGATGTAAAGAACCAAGTCAACTTTGTAAACCACAAGGTGACGTTTGGAGGTGGTTGGCAGGAGTTCCGGCCCACGTCTTTCAGCGATGGCAGCAACGCTGGTGCACGTGAGGACTCGCTGGATTTGATCAAAGAGTGGCAGGAGAGATACAACACCAAAGGCACCGCTAAGTACATCACCAAACTGGATGAACTCAACAACCTTGACGTGGCCGGAACGGACTACGTTCTTGGTAACTATAGCTTGGTTGAAATAGGGAGCCTGAGGGCACCAAATGGTTTGCATAAATTTGGCTATTAAAATACAAGGAAAAGTTTGCCTCAACCAAATAGCGCCCCTTGTTGTGTCCAATGGGATTTTGGGAACTTAACAATTAACTCATGGTATTCTGGCTAAATAGCATTTGTATAGGGGGTCCCGCTATGATTAATGTACTATTACAGTACCATGTAGCTAATTTTACTAGGAATGAGTCCTCAGGCCCGCTGTTATTTAGCTATCTGTTAAGCAATGATCACGATTGCCTAGCAAATATACTTAAAGCCACAATTTGTTGAGAGAGAGTCTCAGTTTTAAGTTTTATAACACGATGCACGTGTCACTGAGCAAGATACTTTACCTTGACTACTTTTGCTTCACTCCACTACGGGTGATTACTGATCAGAATATGTGCGATCTACAACAAGCTCTACGAGAAGAGGCTTTGGTCCGCAATAAAATCGACCACGTTTGTAAACAAATATATGACAAGTTTTGTTTTCATTCATTTCAGGATTGTTTAACCCGGACCACATCGATTACGAAGCGGAGAACGTGGCCGGCCAGCCAACCCTTTCAGAGATGACAGAGATGGCCATTCGCATGCTGTCCAAGAACGGCAGGAGGTATTTCCTCTTTGTCGAAGGTATGTCCGTCTGTATCGCCCTCTTGTGACGCTCTGCTTAAAATTGCTCGGGTCCCCAAGGCCTAGTATTTCCTTGTGAAAATTGTAGATCGTTTTGTACTTTACAAGCCACCGCCCTGAGTAGCACTGTAGGGTGGAGATAAAGCAAAAACACAATTCCCACAATAGCAATTCCACTCTCAAAGCAGGCCCCAATGGTTAACCATTAATCTCATCGGATTTACTTAACTTGGGGAAAATGAAAGAACATCGGCTGTTTTCAACCAGTCTCTACATAGAACGCATAGAACGCCCTCACCGGGGACAATGCAAGTACACGGAAGTGTGTTTTTCTTGTGTGTGTATCACCTGCCCTCAGCGACGGCGCTATTATGCAAAAGGTCTGTTGTGCATTGCTATGATATACGTATACAATTGACATTGTGTTTTTTTTCTGACGGTAGGGGGTAGAATCGACCACGCCCACCACGTCAACATCGCCAACCTTGCCTTGACCGAATCCCTGGCCTTGGAGAGGGCAGTGGAGATGTCCATGCAACAGACTAAAGGCACCAATACGCTGACCATCGTCACGTCTGACCACAGCCACACCATGACCATCGCCGGTTACCCGGTCAGAGGCCACCCGATCCTAGGTATGAGATCCACTGATCTCAATGTAAAAAAAAAATAAAAATTATTTACTGCCAGAGGTATTCCTTCCTTTTTTGAATTAGGCCGTTGAAAAAAGGAAGCCAAACTTTAAAAAAAAAAAAGTGAAAGAAATGGAGTTTGTTTGGCTTCGAAATTATCTTGACAGATTGGCAGTTATCAATTTTGAACATCATTTTTTATCACCAATATAATCAGTTCGTATAAAGTTGGCGTGACCACTATACTTTGTGTGACCAGGTCTATTTCATTTTATTTTCAGGTGTCAACAATCACCTGCCCGGTCTGATCTTCGATGATGGCGTGCCGTTCACCACCCTCAACTATGCCGTTGGACCAGGGGCTTTCGCATTTCAGAAATCGTTGGCAGACAACAAGGCACGTAGCGATCCGAGCAAGCAAGATACAAGTAAGTTGCCATGTCAAGTTGGACTGTGAAAACAGTGATGTGGGTGGCCGAGAGGGGCCACGCCAAAACTGCCTGTAACCCATGTCCCCCCTCCCCTAATTCCAGCCCAACCAATTTAGAATTTGGAGAGAAGATGAAACACAGATTCATTTTAATATTACTGTAACCGCACCCACTGAGCTCCCCCCCCCTGCAGGAAAGGAGACACACTGACCCTTAGTTAAGCATATACTACTGCAAACTATCCGTTTATAACTTAGAATGGATGTAGATTTGACCTATAAAAAAGCAACAGCCTTGCGGAGTCTAAGATTTCATTAGTTGTGTCATTTCTTGGAGCTACTAAACAAGGAAATAATTTATGTATAGCACAATTAATTACTTGATAAAAAAATAGCTTACTTCTTATGCTTAACATTTTTTTGGCTTAAAGAGAAAAAAAATTACTAGCTAAAATGCCGTGCATGCATGTATTGCATGTGATTAGTTCTCTGCGCTTAAATGTGTACATGAGGCCCTTTTCTGCCTGGCCTAGCAGCCTCAATGAATTGGACCCCGACATATCCGCATTTAGAGCTTGCCGAATTAGAAGACTCAATTTTCTCTGGTGATATATGTTTTTTCCCCTCCATTTCAGAGGCTACCAAGTACATGCAGAGCGCTCTGATAGCGGCTGTTCCTGCCGCCCACGCCGGGGACGATGTGGCCATCTTCGCCCACGGGCCGATGTCCCATCTTTTCCACTCCGTCCACGAGCAGAACTACATCATGCACGTCATGCAGTACGCCGCCTGCATCGGAGACTTTGCGCCCAAATGCCACTGAGATGCCGGGATCCCTGCCGTCCAGCAACAACCCTCTCTTGAGCCCTAAACGATTAATCGATTCAATTCACGATAATTATTTCACATAAAATACGGTCAGTACATTGCATAATGTCACTTTAATCTGCGTGCAGAAAGAGTAGTTCTCCATTTGACAAAAATTCAACTTTGGATAGGCCTAACCAAGTCTATTATAGTAAGGTGGTTGAACTTGGTGTTGTGGAAACTCGACTCTTCCATTTTGAAGTCATTTTCTTCCGTCGAGACACAGACGCGTTCATCTAGCAATACACGAGCTCGAGGAGAATAGCCGATTCCTCGGTGGCAGTTCACGCAAAAATAGCCCTCCAAGAATACTTCCGAAATTGGTCAGCAGGTGTGAAATTATTTACATATTCAGCCATTTACCGTCAGCGCTCGAGCGCAAGATATTGAAGAATGACCTCCCTTTAGAAATTGGTATTACGAACTTTCTATTTCGATTCTCATTTCTGACATTGTTTACGCAAGAGAGAAGGGTTGATGCAACGGAGAGCTTGATTGGCTGCTCATTGCTCATGCGCACTTGCGCAATATTCCGTAGATCTAGCCAATAACAAAAGAGCAATCGTTTATTAATCTGTTCATTTATTTTGATGAAATTTAATACGCATATAATTTTGATAATGATTATATGAAATTCGTTTATTTTCATGTGCAATACAAAGTCTTGACTCAACATGCTTTAGTTCTCAAAATCGGCACTGGTTTTCTTGACCATTTTTTTTTTCTTGCTTTCAGCAAAACAAATAAAAAACATCAACCTTACCCGAAAGATAATGGTTCTATAACTATGATTATGACATGTTATATCGACTGCATGTTACAGTTTGGTGTTGGGTAGCAATGCATGAAAATCATGGAATATCCGAAGGCTCTTTGTGTCAATATATATCTGTGGAAAATCAGAAGAAAATAAAGGAGATGAACGAAAAATAAAGAAAATATTTTATCAAAACCGCAACCGATTATTGTTTCACCCACTGGTGTTTATTTAAAATGTCCCTGTCGTCTTTGTCACGAAAAGAGAGAAACCACGAGGTTTGACTTCAGAACAGCATTCACGGTACAACAAGGACAGACTGGAATAAAGACTAAATTGGGCATGTTAATCCAACCCGGATGCGGCTTTTTTTTTCCCCGCCGGATATCCATGAGGGGTTTTCCCTAAAAAGTATGACGACCCTGACCTCCAGGTGCGTAGGGAAAGTGGGTTACAAACCACGTGACATCCCTGAACTTTTCAAGAGCTTTGGACTATGCGAACTATTAGGGCCCATGCAATGTACTTTTCAAATGCAATCCTTGAAAATGCATTTTAGTTTGTGCCCAACTTTACCTTATCTTCAAGGATATTTTGATGCCCTTTTTTCAATTGTTTGCTAATGCAAATTTCCACACCCGTAAGCAAAAATGTGATGCCCTTTAAGACACAAACCTCAAGCACCATATATTCGTAAACTTTCTTCGGTGATTTTGTGTTGAGGCTCTACATGGCATTAATAACGCAATGAGCAAACGTTTCTCACAAATGTTATTATTTTTTTTCAATGAGAAAATGTTGGGTTCACGATTTGAACAGAAAACACGTTAAATTGAACACTGTCTTCCTGAAATGACATCATAACAACAGCGCTCTCGGTTGCCCGAAAAAGCATGGAACATTTGAAACGTTTAAAAGAAGTGCACTTTTCAATAAAATGAACCAAAAAGGAATGTCAAATATATGTTAAAAGGAGTAGAAAGTTGCACAAAATGTGTTCCTCTGAAATGTCATCTCCTGAACCCTTTTTGGCTGCTTCAGTGAATTTATTTGCTGTTGTCGTCCGGAACACAATTAATGCGCCAATGTTTAACCCTAAAAGGGCCGAGGGGGCGGACCCCTCAACTTTTTTCGCGATAGCCTTAATTTTTTTTTCGCGACCCGAGCTGTTATGACTTTTTAGCCTCGAGCCTTGCGCATCTTTTGATACCGAAAACATAAAAATCGGACCACGGGTTGCTGCGCAGCAAAAACATTTCCGGCGCTATGCTGAATTTTTCCATATACGTCGTGTACACAGAGCAGAATTACCATTCGTACATACGAATAATTAATTAGCCATAATTCCAAAACCCTTTGACCTTTAGTCATGAAATTTCTTGGGTATGTTTATGATGAGTTGTTCTATGCATGTACCGAGTTTCAAATTGTTTCGTCACTCGATGGCCGAGATCTTGGGGGGGGGGGCGGAATCCGCCCCCCCCCCGGCTGAGAGATGGTCAAAATAACCCGGCCTGATAATAGGGTTTAGCGGTTGAAGTCGCTAGCCATGGACTGCCGACCATATCAAATCACTTCGGAAATCATGACATCGCTCAAAATTACTTGCGCAAGAGTCCTCTTAACCTAGGAGGGCGCTATTAATGGGCCGTATGCACGAGTTGGCCATTTTTGTCAAGTTCCCTGAATATATTTCATAAATTGTTAACTGTTGAATGGGATGGCGCCAGACTATTTATGCAGCCTTATTTTATTGCCAATTTTTTTTTAATCGGGCTTGAAACATTAGGGAATGTGTAATTACAAAATTTAAATTATTCATTGAAGCAGACTTGATTTAACTAGTAATTTACTTGCTTTCCTTTCTCTTCGCAAGTTCCAAAAATCAAGATTTTACCTCACTTTCAATTCAATATGGCCGACTCGTGCAATAAGGCCCATTGGTTAAATACAAAATAGTTTACCGCAATTCAAACAGCCCCCTCCTATCCTATTGCGTCCACCGTCAAAATTAAATACTAAACGTGAAAACAGTTGAAATATTCCCTAAACTTCCTCGTTATAGCAAGCAAACAAAACAGTTCACAAACCAAAACCAGGCCTAATGTAAATTTCCCAGCCACCTTGAAATCATGTTTGTGCGCTCAAGAGAACTTGAGAGTAACGCGCTCAGCACAACCGTATACCAATGTCAGTACACACAAACATAACGGGCAAGCTGGACCCCATTTGTCTCTCTCATTCCCTGAAAAAAAGTTATGTTATACAAAAAGGCATGACCCACGTTACCCGGCCTCTTCCGGCCACGCCAGAGCGTGTCTGTTGTTTCATTGATCGGCGTTGTTCGTGTCTGTCTGTGTCGCTTGTGTGTCATCACCAGCCAAATATATTTCCAGTCCCCCAACCCTAACAAAAATCTGAATAATGTCGGCTTTAAATTATTGCAAAAATGTTAAAAGCATTCAAATTCAGTCAATGGACTGAAGAACCCCTCCATAAACCCAATAGAGATCAGTTCATAAACCAAAATGAACCAACCAGCAAACGAAACAGTCAACTTTTACCAACAAATAAACGAAGCAAACAAACCAAATGACACAACCAGAACACAGCTTTATGGAATGTTAGCAAACTTTATTGAGCTTTGACTTGGAATGCGTACTTAAACTGCCTAAAGGTTCCATTGAAATTCAAAATACACAAGATTTAATACCGCACTGGCTTAGTTTTTTTTCTGCCACAGTGTACGTCCCATTAAAGACGCAAGGAAAGCCTGGACCTTATTTCATCGACTTCTAAACTAAACTTAATTATTAAACTACTATTATTACTATTACTACTATTATTACTTCTAAACTTAATTAATTACACATAATTATTAATCGCCTGTAAAACAAAACATGTAGCGTGGCGGGAAAGTTCTGCTTACAGAAAAGCCTCCATGCAGCTACAATTAGTAGGGCCGGGGGGGGGGATCGACATTTATGGGAGTGGCTCAAGAGCAGACCGAGACCAAATTTTAGGGGGAGGGGGCTGGCCAGCTGGCCGCTGCAAATCGTCGGGGGGGGGGGAGGAGGCTGGTTTGACCTTATTTTACGCTAGGGGTGTTCTCCTTTTTGGTATCTCTTTTTAATCACATTTCACAAAATGAATGAGTAGCATTGATGTAAGACTAGTCGTCTGAAGTCCCCTTCTTAGGGGGAGGAGTTAGGGGGGGGAGTTAGGGGAACTGGGTGCCCCCGGCTAAGCCCTTTGTTATTAATTTCTGTGTAAAGCCTGCTTAATGCATCAAATATTAAAATGATTGAAACATTTTTACAGCTATTCCGCAATAAAAATTTGACCTAATTCATCAAACAGGTTCAAGCTTTTTTTTCCAACCAAAAACACACACAAAAAATAGAGAGGAGCTTTTCTTCAGGCAGAAAAGAGAAAAATAAAAGGAGATATGATTATTGTCGTAGTGCTCAAGATAAATTCTGTGTACAGAGTTCAAGCTATACTACAAGTTAAAGCCTCAGTTGTAACCACAAGATTTCATCTTGGTGATTGGGTACATTAGTTTCTGGTCAGTGGCGTAGCCAGGAATTTTTCAGTGGGGGGGGGGGGGCGCTGGGGGGCTGGAACATTTCATGGGGGGGGGGCGTCATTTAGATCATTTATAGTTTTTTTATAAACTCAAAATCTCAGTGGGGGCGACTGGGGGGGCGACAAGGTTTCATGGGGGGGCTGTCGCCTCCTCACGCACCCCCGTGGCTACGCCACTGTTTCTGGTGTAGACGCGGTTGACTGTCTGAAACTCAGCCCAAGAAACCTCTTCGTTCTCTGAAAATTATAAGAACAAAAAATGCGAAAGAAAAATCAAACATAATAGCCTAATTAATCTGCCTTTATATGAAGAAGACCCGTACGCCATTAATTTGAAAATAAAAATCGTTGGGCCCCTCCCTCTAGACATATACTTGTGATGTCACGTGAACGGGATACTAGATACGAAAGGCGTGATTTGATTGGCTCCTGAATGTTGTGCGGCATGCATAATGCATGACCGATGCGATAACCATGAATGAACGGTGTATATACCCTCTATTCTTCAGTCATTTCGGCAGTGTAATGCAGGAGAGTAATTTGCATAAAGTTCAATACATCAACAAGCTCCTCATCAGAGGCGGGTCTATTTTCAGAACCCCCCCCCCAAAAAAAATATATATAAATATTTTGCAGCCTGATTTTTCATGTTTGCTTCTGGAAAGAGATTTATAAAGTTTATTCCATAAAAACGCAAAGACGTTAAAACCTATTTTGAATCGAGCCCAGTGGAATTTACAATTTTGAAATTTAAGCTTTTGTTGTTAACTGGTTGGTTGGTTGGTTGTTACGTGTTCCTGATTTTTTTTGGGTGGAGGTGTGTGTGTGGGGGGGGGGGGGGGTATCCGAGCCCCTTGCCGACATTCGATGAGTTTAACCATTTGCCCATGTAATACTTAAATCCAACAAGCAATACATTTTTCTAGTTTTATTCTGACTGACACAATCATTCAAACAACGCAAATAAGTAAAACAAAAGGATATAATTGTAGCATTTCTAACGACTACATAGAAAAGGGACCATATACGCTTTATATTTGAGGTTATACTTTTCCTTATGAGAAATTTATGATGCCGGTTGAGGTTAAATGACCACCCCCCCCCTCCCCCAAACCTCTAGCCATATAAGGGCGATCTCTGAAAGACTGGAATACATGGGCTGTGTTCCCGGGAAACGGGAGGCAAGCCCCCCCCCCCCTCAAACAAACTCTTCAAAGCGCTATAAGATGCTGCTCCCCAACATCAATGACTTATCCAGCAGGGGGATGGGGGTTACAAATATGAGCACCTCACGCTTATAATATAGTCCGTGCTACCCTCTCCACTTTTAACCAATTTCATGAACAAAAAATAAATTATATAGTGTCCGCTTTGAACAGCGCCCCCATAAGTCAAATGGTGTCCCCCCCCCCTTCCATTTTGCGGCGGCCAGTATAACATTCTAGGTATACCTTCATGTGCGGGGTGGACGTCTGTCGGCAAAGTTGTCGTCAATACCCCCATCCCCCACCCCCCCCCCTCACTCCACTTTCAATTTGAAAGACATATAGGTCAAACTTAGTTCGCCTATAAATAAAACATTATCAATTGATGAAAGAAAATGGTCCAAATATGGACATTTTTCATGTGTGAAGGGGAGGGGTGACGTCAGATTAAAACAAAAAAATAGATTAATGTGAGGGCAAACAATATGAACGGACGGAGAGGCTGCATCCCCCATTTTCTATTGTCTTCCTGCATTGTCACGCGCGGATCCAGGGGGGGGGGGGTAAACAAAAAACAGCTCTGTAAAAAAAAAAAAAAATTATCATACAAATTCCTAAAAAAGAAGTCGACCCCCCCCCCCCTGACACCCCCCAAAAAATTATACTGGTTTAATGGCCGCCTGTTCAAAATACGGTACACCATTCTTTAATCTAGTGTTAATAATAGTCGAATTTGAACAGCGCCCCTATTGAAATATGGTACCAGCCCCCCCCCACCCCACCCCACCCCCAGTTTTTGATTTTACCGATGCCAAGTGTCAGGAGAAAAAAAACATGTTGTCATACGCCAACAGCTCTAGACGTAGCCGTGGCTCTAAACAACCGTTTCGGACCCGCGTCTGGCCTAATTTTCCTCTACTCACGTGACCCCGATCTTTTTTTTTTTAAAGTGGCAAATTATAGAGGGGGGTTGGGTGTTGCAACCCCCCCCCCCCTGTTCAGTCGCTGACTAATGTTATGATACTAGTAAACCCCCCTGTTTAGTCGCTGACTAATGTTATGATACTAGTAAAATTGGGTCGAACATAATAAATGGAATGCTAAACCTCGACAGCAGGCTCGCTGACAGATCCATGCCAGAGTGTAGAGTATAGATTGCATGTTTGAAATAAAATTATAGGTTGAAAAACTTTGATTCAAAGTTCTTAAATTTACTCTCAAATTGCCTAAGAATGCAGGAGAACAGCATGATCGTAGATTTCGAAATTTTGGGGAGGGGATACGCACCCAGACCCCCTAGCAGGGCATGCTTTCGGCTAGCTTCACTCAAATAATAATTAAAAAAACTTTCCTGAAAGCTAGGTCCGCCCCTGTTCCCCTTCGACCAATACGGGCACGCAATCAATTTTATCACGATGGCCCCCTTCAATGGCAAAAGCATTGTGTCAGCTACTTTTCAGATACATTTTAATCCGTCACTGTGCAATTGCAATGTATTGGGGTGGTTTTTTTTTATGCAGTATGCTCATTTGTGTTCCACCTAACCTTATTTTCAAATTCCGTTTTGCCATTTTCAAAGGTATTTTGGTGCCTTTTTAGTTTTTAGGCCAATGCAATTTGAAACATTCATGAGCAGAAGCCTCAATGCAATGTGCATGCAACTATTTCAGTAATAAAAGTCGCCAGAGAATGTTGGATATTTCGCCGTCGTGAATTCTCTTTACTTTGGTGATTTGTTGTTGTGTCAGTACATGGCAGTAAAGCCAATGAGCAAAGTTTTCTCACGAATGTTTTAAAATGAACAAAATTGTGGGTTCACAATTTGAACAGAAAACCCCTAAACCATGTAAACTGAACAGTGTCCTTCCTCAATCAAATTAGGTTTTGCCCTTCACCGACGTTTTTTAAACACTGTATACTCAGTGTGCTACCTCCCGAGTGAAAGATGGAAAAAAAAAAAAATGGGGGGGGGGGTCGACTTCTTTTTTAGGAATTTGTATGATAATTTTTTTTTTTTTTACAGAGCTGTTTTTTGTTTACCCCCCCCCCCCTGGATCCGCGCGTGACAATGCAGGAAGACAATAGAAAATGGGGGATGCAGCCTCTCCGTCCGTTCATATTGTTTGCCCTCACATTAATCTATTTTTTGTTTTAATCTGACGTCACCCCTCCCCTTCACACATGAAAAATGTCCATATTTGGACCATTTTCTTTCATCAATTGATAATGTTTTATTTATAGGCGAACTAAGTTTGACCTATATGTCTTTCAAATTGAAAGTGGAGTGAGGGGGGGGGGTGGGGGATGGGGGTATTGACGACAACTTTGCCGACAGACGTCCACCCCGCACATGAAGGTATACCTAGAATGTTATACTGGCCGCCGCAAAATGGAAGGGGGGGGGGGACACCATTTGACTTATGGGGGCGCTGTTCAAAGCGGACACTATATAATTTATTTTTTGTTCATGAAATTGGTTAAAAGTGGAGAGGGTAGCACATGACTGTATTATAAGCGTGAGGTGCTCATATTTGTAACCCCCATCCCCCTGCTGGATAAGTCACTGATGTTGGGGAGCAGCATCTTATAGCGCTTTGAAGAGTTTGTTTGAGGGGGGGGGGGCTTGCCTCCCGTTTCCCGGGAACACAGCCCATGTATTCCAGTCTTTCAGAGATCGCCCTTATATGGCTAGAGGTTTGGGGGGGGGGGGGGGTCATTTAACCTCAACCGGCATCATAAATTTCTCATAAGGAAAAGTATAACCTCAAATATAAAGCGTATATGGTCCCTTTTCTATGTAGTCGTTAGAAATGCTACAATTATATCCTTTTGTTTTACTTATTTGCGTTGTTTGAATGATTGTGTCAGTCAGAATAAAACTAGAAAAATGTATTGCTTGTTGGATTTAAGTATTACATGGGCACATGGTTAAACTCATCGAATGTCGGCAAGGGGCTCGGATACCCCCCCCCCCCCACACACACACACACCGCCACCCAAAAAAATCAGGAATACGTAACAACCAACCAACCAACCAGTTAACAACAAACAAAAACACAATTAAGCAAACAAAAAAATGACCAGAAAGCAATTTTCTATGTACTTTTGTTACTTTCTCTTTTAATTAAGCTTTATCTGTGAAAGCTAATATACTTCAGTTTATGTGTAAGAGTTCAAAAAAATCAAAATAAACACGAACAACCCAATAGCCTTATTGCCATACATTTGAACATTAGATCGACTGATACAAGCACAGATTTGCTTCGAATGGAAAGTTTTGAACAGGAAAGGTCCGCTTTGGAAATTAAAAACTCTTATAAGCGTCATAAATGAAGGCTCGGGACTCCGAAAAGATTTTGAAGTATGGTACTTCGCCTTAAATCATCCAACATTATTCAAAGGTAGCATTTGCATCCGTCGTAATTTTACGAAATCGGCCGATTCACGGGCCACAGGGACCTGTTGTTCAATGTGTTCTGTCCATTAGTGCTAGCAAAACACAAATGTGTTTGATTTTAGCCGTCAAAGAGCAACTCGCTGAATCTGTCGTGCATAGAACCCGTGCGGGTGCCGGTCGTAGTGTGTAATTTATACATCTTTGCAATACATGCTTTTCTTGAGAATGACAGCATTCGTTTTCACAGGATGCTTCGTATTGTAACTTGCTCACAGCCAAGTAAACTACTTCATTGTAATTTGACAATTTTTTTTGGAGTTCTGCAAATGTGACCTAGGCCTACTACCTTAGTTTAAACTGCATGGACCTATGTTACTAAGTCTTAAAGCCATGTCGCCAACATGATGTTCAAGCTTTGATACTAGTTTTGATGTAGACGCGTTGTACCGCCTGAAATTCAGCCCACGATATCTCCTCGTTTCCTGAAAAGTAACAAAATGAGAAAAACATAAATACAAAATTTCAAATGAGACCAAAATTGATTTTGAGAAAACCCGTTTATCATTTGCCGTTGCCATACGAAACAGGAAGTAGTCACCAGGTACATGTCAAGGCAAAAATAATTTAACGGCCTGAAATCCCCAAATTGTATGTTTTTTATTGTTTAATTATCCTATTTCAAAGGTCTGGTTGAAAGGAAACTAGCCTAATGTCCGATATTACCGCTCCTGAGAACAGTCGCAAAAACACTGATGTTTACATCGGAAACGGCGGACATTTTGTGGTATAGGCACGCGTATTTCCAGCCGTGTCCATTCAATGTACGGTACACGTTGTGTGTGTGTGTGTCACATATTACACGAAGCCACAATGCACACATTTTGTTCATCGCACGTCCACAAAATAAGCTTCCCAACCACACGGCTAAATAACAACTAAAGTCCTCAACCGCTTGGGTTTTGTTGAGAGTCAAAATTTGACCCATGGTCGTGTGGACGTTGATATCCTACTTTTAAATGTTCTTATCATTTCGTTATAAACGCGTTTGGTAGCCCCATTGGGCGCATTCCAGGACGTATAATGTCCCTTTAGTTGCCTGACGAGAAAACTTACCGTCCGTATCCACGCTGTTCAGGAACGCACTGAAGTTGACCACGCCCCCTTTGTGGGCGTGCCACTCCTCGACAGACAGGGAGCCGTCACCATCAATATCCAACCGGGAGAAAACGCCCTCTTTTGTCGGCTGACTCACAGACCTCTTGAATCTTAGTATTGGAAATAATAACAATGGAGTTTATTAATTAAGTAGGCCCCCGAAGTACACATTTCGAGGACAATGATGGTTTGTTTACTTGTTGGAAATGTTTAATATACCTAGATTGCTTTTATTGACTAAATAAATCTAAGACAAGACAAGTTTGCGATAGCACCATGTGAATAAATCTCTTTTGTGAGTATGTGTGGTTCGGAATAGAACCGGAGGGACTCAACGTTTCGAACAATATGCTCTGCCCGTCGTCAGGAGATAAGGGATTCCAACGATGATGCGATGTTATAAGGATGGGTGCGGTGAGGCGTGAGAAGGATGCAAACTGGTGAAGCTCGAATTAACCGGTGAAGCTGAGAAGGTTGCAAGTTGACGGAGGGATGCTGGATGATCACTGGAGCGTGTCAGTACACAGAGTGGGGGCAAAGGGGAAGGAGCTCAGGGTATAGGTGACCCATAGGCAGGATATGAACCTAAGTTGTCCTAGGGTATAGGAAACCCATCGGACTTGGACTTGAGGATGGGGCGCCAGATGTCGCTGATGTCGAAACCGATGTCTTGCGGAACAGTGTTATGCTTGATTATCTCGATGGCTTCTCTGATGCGTCGGGGGTACCAGCGGTCATAAATAAACCTAGGTAGATTTATTTTTGTTTACCAAGTGAACTTTTGTTCAATCCTGCTATTCCAAATACATTTTTCCAGATGAAATTAGGCTAAATCTTCAAGGAAACTATGTACTTTTGCTTTCTTGACTCAATAGCTAGATAAGCAATCGAGGAAGGGAACTTTTCTCTCCTAACAAGGAAAATGCAGTTTAAAAATGGAGAAAACGTAACAGCCAATATTTTTGAGTAGGCCAATGAGGATGACGTCTCTTTGGAGTAGGCTGCAAAGAGTCGCAAACCCCAGCTTATTTGCCTACGTTGACACATGGCTACAATGAATTCAAGAATTAAATTTGTACAATCCTAAATTCTATAGTAAAGAAAGTAAAGTTGTCAAATTGTTATTGTTTGAACCCCCTCCCATGCATGGTCTCGTAACATCGCCCTCTTTTTAGCCTATTGTTCACAAAACAACGGTGATAACCAGTTGAAAAAAATATACAGCAAAAAGATGGAAAGAATGAAAAAGTTTGTTCTTACTCGATTCTGAACTCGACGCCAACCGATATAGGGTTGAAATCAAAGGTCGGCCGGATTGAAACGCCGGGCGCAATCTCCACGCCATTGTTAAATACGTCGATTATGTCTTGTATTAATTGACCGTTTGTCGAAGCCACCAAGCCAACAACTAAAAGTAACAAGGCGAATCTTGCCATGGCGCTGTCGAGTTCTTGAGACCTGTAAGCCAATGTTGATATAGAAATATGGAAAAGATATATACAGTACTATTTAAAAAAAATAGTTGAAGATGCGTTCCTCTCGCTTTTTTCGAGTTTCACCTCCAACATTGATATTTTTCCCATTGCTATTTTCATAGCAATATAACAGTTAAACACTTTTGAATTAGAAATCAAACGTAAAAAAAAAAAATACAGGACGTTTAGTTGATGAATTATTTTATTTCACAAAATTCAACTTATTGCTGCCAGACAATAGTTCGGCTCTCGCAGAGCGGCTTCACTTGTTTGCAAAATGAAAGTACTTTTTCAGAGGGTTGCGGACGCCCCAAATCGGAATAAAGTAGTTTTTTTCTTCTTTACAACACAAGATACAAATTGAAAATTCGTTAGGAAGAACAAAAATTATTTTTGAAGACCACGGGAATGCATCTTTAGTATTCTCTGGTTGGAGAGCTCGCGTTGGGGGTTTCTTAAACAAATATCTGTTCATTTGATCACTTTATTCTAACACAGAAACGAAAGAAATCCGCTGGATAGGGCTTGGTGCTTGTTCACGTGATTTAAAATTGAAAAATAAAAAGAGGACTGCAGTTTTTTGTTATTTTTCAATTTTGTTTTTAGTCTCGTTACAATGTTCAAAAGTTCTCGTTACAAATCAAAAGTCAGATATAACTACAGCATGTTTCTTTTGACGAAATTAAAAGAGAGCCGCTCACTACTAACTCATGCTATTTGTGTTTCCGTTTCAATATGGAAAGAACAACAAAAGATCAGGGGCTACTGTTGTACTAGGCTGGAGGCTAATTAAGGCATCGATAAATAAAGACAGACTCACCAATGTCTTGAAAACTGTAGACTGCTCTGGATAACTGTGATGCTGATCAGTCAGATGTAGACTCAGACGAATCAAGATGATTGTGATTCGAACGGAGGCGCAAATGGGAATATTTATAGACAAAGTGAGGCGGATGCTTCTTTGGAATGGTTCCAAGACGGTCGACCGATTGCCACTTGGAAAAAAACCCACCAGAAACACCAATAAAGACATCTCCTTAATAGGTCCCGTCTGTTAGGTTAACTCTAGAGACAACTTGGCAGATACATTTGGCAGACATCCCCTGCACAGCACCTATGCTCTCTTGAGTCAAATTACCAAAGGGGAGTTTTGAGGGTTTTTACCGACCCGTTTTTGTGTAGATGCTTATTCGAGTCGTTCTCCATGCCTCTGAAACTTCTCACGAAAAAAACCCTTAAAACCAGGAGTTTGGACTTACGAACAGCATCCACGATCCACCAAGGAGAGACTGGAAGCGAGACTATATTCGGGCATGTTAATCAAACTCGGACACAACTCCCCCCCCCCCGGATATCCATGAGGGATTGTCCCTTGAAAAGTACGACGATTCCCCTTCTCTGGCTGCCAGGTGCGTAGGAAAAAGTGGATCACAAGTCACGTAATATAACTGAACCCCGCTGCTGCATGTGTTAAAGGCTCCGTTTGCATATCGTGCCAATCTAGTTGTATCTATACACTAAAAAACAATTCTCTCGATCTACTCAATAAAATGATGGCAACTCTTTTGCCTCAGTTCGGTTACATCATTTCAAATTGTTCTGATTTCAAGTTTTTGCAACTGTTGCTAAGTATGTTCTAATTAAATCCAATCATTTAGAGTCTAGAATCATTTAGAATTGAGGCATGCCACTTGCCTTAATTTTGTAAAGTTATATCAACTTGTGGTAATTTTAAGTTAAATAAGAAATAAGAAGTAATAACAAAAATCTAGAATATGCATGTAATGTTAAACTTTAAAGAACTTTAAAGGGGGACACTTGCAATAACAAAACAAACAAACAAACAAACAAACAAACAAACAAACAAAAGTAGGAAAAAAAGGAAAAAAAGAAAATTAAAAAAAGAAGACGAGGGGCGAATCATGGACGATTTTAACAAAGCGTTGAGTGATGGCTAGCACCCCCTCTCGATTTTTCCTCTACTAGCGATATCTCCCTTTGCTGCTGGTGAGCGCTTTGCTCCCCCCCCCCAAGAAAAAAACCCTTGCGACACCCATGCTCTGAAGTAATTATTAAAAAAAAAAAGGCATGACCCACATGATCGCCCGACCCCGGGAGATCATGTGCCTCTCAGTGTATTTTGGTTCGTCGCTCGGCGTTGTTCGTGTTTGCGTCGCTTTTGAATGTCTGTATAGTCAGCCAAGAACATTTACCCTGCCCCCCCAAAAAAAAAACCTGTTGATTTTGCGTGTGGGCTTTAATAATATTACAGAAAGTTACAAGCATCCAAATGCATGCAGTCAAGGGACGAAAGATTCCCCCCCCCCAAAAAAAAACCCCAAGCAACCAGTCAACCAAGCAACAAACGAATCAAACAAACCAAAAGATACGACCAGAACTCAGCTTAATGCACTTTTAGCAAATTTTATTGAGCTTTGACTTGGAATGCGTACTTAAATGCGTAAATATTCCATTGAAATTCAAAATACACAAAATTTAATACCGCACATGGCTTATTTTGCCACAGTGAACGTTCCATTAAAGACACACGAAAAGCCTGGGCCTTATTTTCATCAACTTGCACACATAATGCATACATTGCCTAATAAGTTCTGCTTATAGAAGACAAAAAAAAAACACATACCGGCAATACAATGGGAGACTTTTCAGACGCTTGAGGGTGGCAAACCCACCGGTTCTATTCAATTGTTTACGTTATGTGTAAGCTAATGTGCGCATGTTCAAAATGATGCAAACAATATTATTGCCACCAAGAGTCTCCAAAGTCTCCCATTAGTGGTGCCCCGGTGGCATCAGCATTTATGGGAGGGGCCCAAGGGCGGATCGAGAAATTTAGAGGGGGAGATAAAGTAGGGGGCTGGACCTTATTTGACGCTAGAGGCGTTCTTTTCCCTTTTCGTATGTCTTTTAAATCACATTTCACATCCATATAGGGAAATGGAATGACTATATCATTGATATAAAACTAAAGTCTAAACTCCTCTTCTTGGGGGAGAGGGTGGTATGGGGGGGGGGGGGGGGTAGGGGAACAGGGTCCCGGCTATCCTTGTGGCTACGAAGTCCCGTGTAAAGCCTGCTTAACACACCATAAATGCTTGAAACACTTTTCCAGTTATCCCGCTGTAATAATTGGACCTAGGTCAACGAACAGGTTCTTAATAAAGCCTTTTTTTCAACCCAAAACAGAGGAACTGTACTTCAAGCGGAAAGAGAAAAATATAAAGAGATACGATTATTGTTCGTAGTTCTCAAGATAAATTGTCTAATTCTGTGTGCAGAGTTAAGTTCGAGCTGTAATTATGTAAGTTAAAGCCATATCGTTGTCACAAGACTTCAAATTGGGTTCTTGGGTACATCATCAGTTCTTGGTGTAGACGCGGCTAACTGTCTGAAACTCAGCCCAAGAAATCTCCTCATTTCCTGAAAAAAACCCAACAAAGTGTGAAAAACACTAAGATAACCCGTATTTCATTGGTCGTTACCATATTAATTTAATCGCTTTTGGGAAGTAGGCATTATCCTTACAAATAACGACAAAAACATTTTTAAGTGTCGATAAGACACCATTTAAAACAGAAATCATGTTCTGTTGCATACACCGAAGACGCTAGTTTGACTTTTTTGTCAATCCCTGGCCAGACAGCGATCGTGATTGGCTGCTGATGACCTTGCGGCATGCATAATTCATGACTTTGCCGATAGGAGGTTCTTCCCCATCAGTCTATATACGTTCCAGGCGTGCCCCCCCCCCCCCGAAGAAAAGAGCAATAATTCGAAAACAGTACAGCGCTTCAAAGCATCTGATCTGAAACAGGCGAATGTTTGCTGCCACCCATTTTGGAACAATTTACAGGTTACTTCGCAAAGTGCGAAGATGACAAAGCCCGTTTTCACATAAGGTTAGTGGGTTTATGTGCAATGCAACACTGGTTCAAGACGAGCGAACTTATGGAACAGGAAGTTACCAGTTAGGTTTACATTCAAGGCAAAAATAATCAGCTTCAACGTGAAAAGGGTGCTAGCTTAATTGCCTATTGACGAGCATCACATTTGATCTCACCGTCCGTATCGACACTCTTCAGAAACGCAGTGAAGTTGACCACGCCCCCTTCGTGGGCGTGCCACTCCTCGACAGACAGGGCGCCGTTACCATCGATATCCAGCAGGGAGAAAGCGCCCGCTTTCGTCGGCTGACTCACAGACCTCTTGAATCTTAGTATTAAAAATAAAGACAACATTACGTAGGCCAATAAAGCACACGTATCATATTAATGCAGAGGATAAAAATGGCTGTTTGTTTGTTTGTTGGGAATGTTTCATCTACCTTTTTTATTCACTATACTGACCTGCTAAGCTTATACAAGTGGGGTTTTTTCAGCCTCACCTGCTAGTCAATATTTTTTTTTAAATCTTGAAGAACTTAGACACTTTTGCTTCCTTAACTGAAAACCTGGATAAACAACTGAGGAATCTAACCTTTCTCTCCAAACCAGGAAAATACAGTTTTAAAAGGAGGACATGATAACAGGCCTGGCCTGTTACATCTTCTCCTTTTTAAACAGTTTTTTTTTGTTTTAGTGAGTTGAAGATGACGAGCGACTTAGAGGGTCCGGTAGACTACAAAACGTCACAATTCCAAGCTTATTGGCGTACGTTTACATATTGCTACAGTAACGTTAATTTTAGATTGAAGGCAAAAGTTGATGAATTCTTTTAATTGATAAACGTGATTATTTTGTTTTACTGTTTGTAGTACCCCAAAGCTCGTCCCCAGGGAACTTTATATTCAACCTCGTTCCCAATAACAACCCCAGGGTGGGAATTTGTCGTCCTGAATTCTGATTCGATACAGCAATAACAATTACACAATGGATTTATGTAGTGTACTTGGTGTATTTATTTCAAACGTGTATTACGCATTTCACATTTCCTCCCTTTTCCATATTGCTTATATTTACATACTCCATATTGGCTGGATAAGATTGTAACATTTTAACATTGAAAACAAAATATAGTGTTTTCGCAGCTAACGCCGCGACGAATTGATTCTGTTTTTACTCCAGACACCGCATACAAAAACATGCACTGATTTTAAAGCACAATTTTAAGCACCAGACTATTCTTAATTTGCATACACATCATTGCAAGATTTTTGAACATGCGAATGATCCAATACCAGGGTGAGAAGGCAGGTAGTGGCGGGAGCGTACTGCTCGACACCATTGGAACGAGGTTGTTTGCACCTCTAACGGCAACGTAATCATGACCTCATGCGCACAAAAGCTGGCCTTTGGTTACGACAAAAGAAGATGAAACAGTTCGCTCTTACTCGATTCTGACCTCGATGCCAACCGATACAGAGCTGGGGTCAAAAGTCGGTCGGACTGTAACGCCGGGGGAAATCTCCCAGCCCCTGTTAACTGTGTCGATTACGTCTTGGATGGGATTGGCTTGTTGGGTGCCGCCCCCTTGTTGGTCTTGTTGGGTGCCGCCCCCTTGTTGGTCTTGTTGGGTGCCTCCCCACTGACCGTTTGCCGAAGCTACCAGTCCAGCAATCAGAAGGGACAGGACAAATCTTGCCATGGTGCTATCGAGGTATTGCGACCTGTAAGCCTAAAAAAAATGTTGATTTGGAAAAGATTACAGTATTATTTGTATAAAAAAGTTCATATAGTATTCCCTGAGTTCTCTGTTCATTTTATGACTTTACGTTAACGCAAAAACAAGAAAAAAACTGCAGGAAGCGCCAATTAAAAATAAAAAAAAATCTTTTCTTTTTGCTGTTTCATTTTTTTTTTAATTATCTCGTTTCAATTTTATCAAAAGTCAGATTCAAATACAGCATGGTGTTCTCTTCTTTTCAAGTTTTTCGAAATAAAAAGAGAGTCTCTCACTTATGCTCTGCTATTTGTGTTTCCGTTTCAACGTTAATACGGAGAAAAGATGGTGCTACTAATGTACCAGGCTGGAGACAGAATTAAGGCATCGAGAAATAAAGACAGACTCACCAATGTCTTGAAACTGTCTGCTGTAGATGATTGCGATGATGGTCAGTCGAATCAAGATGACCGTGATTTGCTTTACGCATTTATATGAAACTAAGGCGGATTTTTTTTTTTGATGTGATTTAATGAAGGTCGACAGATTGCGACCTAAAAATAACGAATACATCCTTCCTATCTTTAGTTCTGTCTTTAAAGTTTCACCAGGAAGGGAATCTTGGGACAATACCGTTTCGGATGTCTGGCAGATCGAGATAGAGGAAAAGGGACATTGCGCAATACATCGAGCAAGGTTGCATAGTTTTTGTTGTTGTTGTTGTTTTTTTTATACAGTTTTTCACCTGCCAGGTTTTTGTGGATGCTTATTCGAGTCGTTCTTTACACATCCCTCTGAAACTAACCTCAACAAACTTAGACGACGAGTTTGTACACTTCAGAGCAGTATCAACGATCCACCAAGGAGAGACTGGAACAAGGGCGGATCCAGAACACAATTTGAAGGGGGGGGGGGCTAAAAGAAATGTGAGTCCCCGCAAAAGTGGGTCCAATATATAACGGTGTGGTGTTTTCGGATCCGGGCCCGCTGAAGGGCCCCGAATTTTTTTTTTGATTCTATAAATGCTCTGTTGTGCGATCTGATGCAATTTCTGACCACTTGAACCATTTTTTTTGGAGGAAAAGATGGCCGTGTGCGCAGTGCCTGCTTTTATTGGGACGTCACTTAAAATAACCCCAAAACATTGGGATCGTGGGGGGGGGGGGGCGTTGGCCTCCCCCTTTATCCGCCCTTGGATTCGAATTGAGACTGTATTCAGTCTTGTGTAATGCAACCCGGATATCCAGTAGGGGCTGCCCCTGGAAAACCCGTACGATAAACATGGTTCCTGTTGATGACCTTCCAAGGTCCCAGGTACGCAGTGAAAATGGGTCACAGGTCACGTGATGTGACTACCCAGCAGGTGCGTCTCAACTTATGTGAGTGGGTTTCACAGATGTACATGTAAACAAACTTTCATATTAGTCATGCGAGCGCGAAGCGCGAACGCGGCCCTCACGGCGTGGGCATGGGCGTCACCCGGATTTGTTTCCAGCCTGGGGGAAGCACATCCCCTCCTCAACAATCCTTGTACTTTCGCGAGCATATTCTAAATTTATCATTTTTTTTCAAGGGTGGGCTTGGGATATTTGCCCGCCCCACCCCCATTGATACCCCTGCAGACGCCCATTTTGTTAAATGTGTGTTAAACTAATAGCAAATATGACTTCACTTCGGCTTTTTCGCCCCCCCCTCTCGCGACGCCCATTATGAGCGTGTGGTTTGAATTCGGGGACCCCGCTTAAGAGCCCCGAAAATTATTTGATTCTAGATGCTCTGTACGTGGTGCGATCTGAGACAATTTCTGACCACTTCATGTTGTGCCAGGTAATACAAATCAATCTGTTTATAGGGTGCACAGACCTAATTCAAGCGAGAACTTCTACGCCAGCTGATTAGCATAAAAAGTGCCCCCACAATTTCTTTTGAAAACGGAGACCGTTTGGCTTTAAAAACGGTGGAATTGTTTAAATATACCCAAGGATCAACTCCCTGGTTTTGGGGCTTCCATCTGAGGGAAGGCTTGATAAAATCACGGACGAAAAAATGGGTTCTATTTGCCTGTGAAAGTGGAAGGGTGCCACTCTTAAAATGGCTACATGCAGGCTCGGGAACTATCACTTTTCGGCAGGTGATTTTATTTGGGTGTGAATATTTAAAAAATGTAATTGGCTACGGTACGTAAAATTGAAAAGAAATGAAAAGATGAAAGACAAGACAATAATTAAATTTTTGTTTCAGAAACCCCAGTGATGTTGGCTTGCATGTTACTTGGCCCTGAACTTTGACCCTATATATTTCAAAATGGCGGCCTCCAGTACTCATGCGGGCGGGGGACTTGAATACAGTTTTTTTGTGTTTACGTTCGTCGTAGAAGTCGATAGAGAGTCAAAAACTAGCTTTGGGAGACAGTTTTCTGGATTGTGAACTGAGAATAAGGCCTGGATAGGGCATAGCCTCATCCAAAGTGCATTATTGATGTACATGTACATGATATTCAGACTTAACTGGCTACAGTAATATAACCCTAGCTCAGGCCGACTTCAACCCTAACGGAGGGTATAAATCTAATGGAGAGCACCCCTAACGGATCGTAACCCTAACGGGAGGCAACCCTACCGGATCGTAACCCTAACGGGAGGCAACCCTAACGGATCGTAACCCTAACGGAGGGCAACCTTTGTGAAACGTAACCCTAACTGGAATGGTGGTGGTGGTTGTGGGGGGGGGGGTGTTATTGTTGAAGGGGGTACTCGGTGTGGGTGGTTGGTTAGGGGTGGGGATGGGGTGGGGGTGTATGCGGGACTCCTTTATAGACATAATCATTCTAAGTTAAACCTTCAATGACCAAGAAGCATTTCCTCCCCACCCTTTTCAAGATAACCACGCCCACCCCACACAAAGGAATTTAATATTTAAATAATAAAAAAAATCAAAGAAAACAAGCGAACAAAATAAAAATGCTTCCATGCCCTCAGCCAACAACCCATACACCCACACCCACGCACATTTGGCAACAATAGAACTTTATTAAAATGATGCTATCATTATTTCTGAGGACACTGCAGATTCCGTGAGTGTGCTGGTAACCAAATTTTGTTTTTGAGCAAAAGATCATTATAGGCCTACATCATTTTCCAGTTTGGAGTAATTGAATCTGCTATTCTGAGCTGTAGAATCAAATATAGGCTACAATTTTTATTCGGGGCGAAAAAAAGCGGGGGGGGGGGGACAAACGATATGATAAAAAGTCAGGTGGACATGTCCCCTCCCCCCCCCACCGGCCCCCGCAGTTCCCCACCGATTGACGCCTACCCCAGTGGTACTTATTGGCCGCGCGCATGTACCCGGGTACGCCAATCTATTGTTACCAACAGAGGGCGCCCTATTTACTTCCTGGTATGATTTTTGGCAGACTATTTTGAGACGAAAGAGGAATGAAACTTGAAACTGAAAGTGATGAAACTGTCATGAAATCGTGCTTTAATATAGACCTCACACTTTCATGACTTTGTAATTAAAATTCCGAAGGTCCTCTTCTTTTTGATGTGAAAACTTTTTGCGAAGAATTTGTCTTGATCGTGAGTAATGCTAGCTATATCATGTTAACCATGTTAACTCAAGCTTGAGTTAGTCTAGCTGGAGTTACCCAGCCCTAAATTTTATCATTGGGTTGTCATTTAGACAACCCAATGCTAAAATTTAGGGCTGGGTAACTCCAGCTAGAGTTAGTCCGAGCATGGAGGAAGGTGTTCCTTCCTCCATGGTCCGAGTAACTTGGAATTGGATCGCACCTAGACCATGAGAACCGTGAACTTGGCTTGTAAACTACGCCACGCTCTTCGAACCAAGCAAAATCATCCTTCCGTGAACAAAGACTGAACATTGCCTTACAGTGCGATAAATATTCACATATTAAGCTTTCTTGAACATGTTGAAATCTGCTTTTACGCCAAATCTGGCATTTAAACGATATTCGAGGTAAAATCTGGCAAGATCTCGACGTCCTGCAACCTCCTCCGATCATGCATGTGGTTTACCATGTGATAAATGCTGCAGATCATTTGGTATCGCACTGACGCTCCGGGCACTCCTGATGTCCGGATCATAAGTGCGATTCCAAATTATTAGCTGCGTTTATCACGTGGTCTCGTTATTGGCCAATCAGACGCCGCCTATCATATGCGCCACATGAAGCAGACGGGTAGCTCGGAGGGCTCCGATAATTTTGCACGCAAATGACCCTGGGTACTCGTCCAGGGTCATTTGTCAGGGTCACTTGTCAGGTTAAAATCTAATTTCTACACGTTCGTATGGGTCTTCATTGATGGCAAATTTCGTCAAAATGACACATCCTGAACACGCGGACGGGCAAATTTAGATTTCTAGGTGAGTACTCAACATCCATACGAAATTATGTATGGCGGATCGATTTCGCTAGGTTCGACAATACACAACAGTGTGGCATTGTATACAACGCCACATTCACGGGTCTAACTTGGACCCAACTTATCGCATTTTTAACATGCGGACATGGTCTGGCGATAGTAGGGTCCAAGCTAATCCGTATAGGCCTATGCCGAGCAACACAATTTTATCCTTGACCCAAAACCCAACATTGCCCAACAAAAACACCAGATTTCACCCTCAAGTCAAATTGGCCTACAAATTATTAGATGCGCCACAGTTATGGCATTGTGTTAAGCATGAAGAACCTTCAAAGTTATCCGACCTAACTTGACATTAAAGTGTATTTTCAGACAGATTTAAAATAGTAAAAATGGTGTGCACGACCAAAATGCCCACTTGAACCGAGCAAATGTGTGGGAAAATAGGAGTGCAGGTCCGCTGTACTCAATTCAAGACCCATACTCGACGTGTAATTTACCCCAACCAAAGGTACAGTTTGCTTTCTTTTTGTTTGAAATAAAATCTTACATTTTATTGTGGAAGGTTTCATCTTTTTTCATTCAAATGTCGGCACATATTTGGTTTTCTTCTCATTGACAGAATTGAAAACAAAGTTGGACAACTAGACAAGATGCCCGTTCATTACGAGTGCAAGATTGGCCCCTCCATCTTGAACTCTGACCTAGCCTCGTTGGCTGACGAGTGTCAACGTGTGCTGGACAGTGGGGCAGATTACTTACACTTAGATGTCATGGATGGGTGAGTGGTATTTGGACAGGGTAGCCAGTCTAGCTTAAAGGTTTTCTGTGCAGGATCCATAGAGGGCGCTTGGTGGCGTACTCTTAGTCTGGTTAGATTTTGGGTATGCGTGCATGCTGAAGTTCTTCTGGTTGCGTGGCATGCCGTTGTTTTTCACCCAGTGCGAAAAAAACTATCGTATTCATCGCTTCTTGATGCTCCGCAGAAATAACAGTTTCATTACAGTGATATTTGTCACTTTACTTACAAATTTGCTTTGCGCTGAAATTCACGTGAAGTGTGAACCAACTTTTATGGAGCCTCTATTTCCCTTCATTGTTTGCGTCATGTGAACATTTGGCATCAATAAAAGAAAAAAATGAAGAGTAAACTTGTCCACAGAATTTAGATAATCACATAGAAAACCATCACGAGCTGAGAGTATTTTTAAAATTGGATCACTTTGGAAAAATGATATAATTTCTAAAGTTTCCATGTAACAGTAGCAAATCACTTGGACAGAAAGCTTACTCGGACAGAACATTTATTTCATTTTTAGGGTTTGTACTTCATTAAGTTCCACACTTCTAGTTCCACAAAAAATAGGCAGTCACCATTTTCAATTTTCCAATCTTTTTTTTTTTGACAGGAATTTTGTGCCTAATATCACATTTGGTCACCCCATGGTGCAGTGTCTGAGACAGAAAGTCAAGACAGCTTTCTTTGGTAGGTTGGCTTGGAAACAAGAAAACTCATGCCTTAAAAAATCAACTTTTGAAAGTTTGAAACTCGTATAAGATGTTTTCAAAGATACAATGGGAAGTATTTACACATTTCATATGGATTTTGTATCTATTGTTGATGTCCCCCAACATGGCGCGGTCCCTAATGTGACACAAAATTTTCCCTGAAATTTCACTGGTAAATTTCACCAAGCTCTAAACATTCCTGTTTATAAATCTTGAGTTTAGGCCTACCCATTACAAAATTTATTTTGCCGTGATTTTCCAATTTTATTTCGAACTATTTAAAAATGCATCCAAAAAATAAAACAATCACTTCCTCACAAACTTCTAGTTGGGTATGTGAGTAGAGATAATAATTGTTTAGCAGAATTTTTGAACTCTTAGGAAATTCTCAAATGTTAGCTTGGGATTTTCCAAGATTTGTTCAAGTGCGCCACGTAAGGGAACACTCAGCCGATTTTGTTCCGAATGCCACCAGTTTTGAATTTCGGACTAAATTTTATGACACTGAAATTGATCACAGAGTTTCAACAGCAAGCATTGTTATTGTATTTAAGTATTTAACGGACTGAATTTAAAGTTTGTCAACAAAGAAGTTTTGCAACATTGCGTGAAAATGGTCTTAAAATATCAAGTCAAAAAATTGTCACATGATTTATTTTCTTCACAGACATGCACATGATGGTTGCAGGTCCAGAAAAGGTAACAATGGCAAAAAGTATGAGCAATTTCTTTTTGTAATTTTTTTTTCTAATGAAGAGACATTTAAAAGAAATCATTTTTTCATTTTATTGCTATACAAAAGTTCAGGTCAAAATCTGTAAATTATACGGTATACTCTGGAGTAACATTTGTTGGGTTTATTTTTGGAAAATGAGTAATGAAGCATGCTCCTTTAGAAGTCTGAGTCAGTCGATGTTAAAGATTCATTCTCCGTGCTATTTTTGAGTTTTATCCCGAAAAAAAGAATTCCTTTTCTAAGTTTCTATTATTCTAACAGTACAAAAGTTATTCACTTTTGAATGAGACATTGACCAAAAAAGCCGGCCCATGTTTAGTGATTGAATTATTACTAAACAATTTCAAATTATTAGCAGCCACACATGAACCCTAACTCCCTAGCATAATTTACTAGGAACCATACCCATCCAGGCAAATTCCAACACCCACATGGGAAATCGTTCACTGTTGGACTTAGTTTCTGGAGGTATGCCTAACCCAGTGTAAAAGACCATCAGTTTAGGGGTACTGTACCCATTCTAACAGATTTCAACAACACCTGCTGTTGGACTTTGATGGGTTGAGTTTGGTTTAGGGTTAATGCCGTTCTCGTGGGATTGGCTGGTTCCCGCCCCACAACTAATATCAATAATGTACGGACCAGGAGCCAGTCTGCTTGCAAAGCGGATCTGTTTGTGCCCAAAACAACAACGAAAAAAATTCAGAGGGTTGCAGAAGTCACAAAAAAGAAAGAGTTTGTTTTGGTTGGGATAAAATATACAAGTTAGATATTTATGAATAGAAATGCAACTCTACCAGTTAATTCCCAAGATGCCTTGTTCATTCTTACCAGTGGATTCAACCAATGGCAGACGCCGGAGCCAACCAATACACATTCCACATCGAGGCAACGGATCGACCCAAAGACATCATTAGACTCATCAAGGAAGCCGGAATGAAGGTCTATTCTGAGGCCATCCCCCCCCTTTTCCGCCTTTCTAGTCTCCGCCCCCTCCTCCTATAGGCTATCCATTTGCAGTGCATTGCCTGATTACCTACACTGCTAAACATGATTTTCTTGCATTTCTTAATATACGAAAAAAAATTTGTTTCAAGGAATATTTTCTTCAAGAAAATGTTTCTTGAAATTAGATTCTTTTCCAGTTTTGGGAATACATTTTTCGCAGTGTACATAAAGTAACAAATACAAAATCACGAGGAACATGAGCCTTAGAGTGAAAAAAGAAAGTTGACTTGTTGGGACTTGAACCCACAACCTCTAGATTATTGTTCAGATGCTTGACCAACTGAGCTACAAATGTATCTAGCCCCTATGTTAGGATAGTCGGCCCTATGTGCACACCCGTCATTTTTTTCTCTGATTTGTTAAGTAAACAGGATTATAAATTTACATTTATAGTTTCTGTTGCATTTAGCCCAACTCCACTTGTTAAACAGCAGACGTATTTTGGGACTTTGTTCCAAGTCTTATCATTTTTTTTTCCTTTGCATCAGGCGGGAATAGGCATCAAGCCAGGTACTCCGGTCGAGGTTGTTTTCCCGTACGTGGAGGATGCCGACATGATACTGGTCATGACAGTCGAGCCGGGTTTCGGGGGACAAAAATTCATGGAAGACATGATGGCCAAGGTAAGAGAAAATTCCAAAGGGCATTCCAAAGGTATAGGGAGTTTCTAGTGATGTACTATACATATTTCCATGTAATAGGTGTACAATATTTATAATTGTTGCCTTACAATCATGCAGTAATGCCATATGCTTTTATTTTATTTCATTGTGCTGTATTGTATTTGTAGGCCTATTGTATTATATCTGTACATATGTGTAGTCATTTGAAGTGTATGCAGGGCCCCCAATGGAAACCAGTTTTAAAGGGAAAATACAACATTTGCAAACATCAAAAAATAAAACTACCAAATCATTTTGAAATACCTTGCTGGACTGTTAGTGAATGACAGTGTAAAGCATCCTGTAAAATCATGGCACCTGGTATACTGTCATTTTCAAGAAAAGTGGTATTTTTGTATCAATTTCCAACGCTGATCGGCCGATCAGGGTTGGAAAAAAACTGGCTTTTTTTCAAATACTGGCCCCAATTGACCATCGCACTTGTTTGCAATCGATTACAAACCTATGAACGGGTACGAGCCAGCTAGACTGGTTCCCTGACCTTACAATTCCCCAATGTATGTAAACTGCCCTGTTTCTTCTTATATGGAGCCAGGGAACCAGACTACAGGAAAATGATTGTTTTTCTTGGTTTTTATAGCATATTCGAACCCAAAACCTCCAAAAAGTCAGTGTAACTATATTTGCTATATATTTCCAACCCCCCAATTCCATCCATTTCTGAAAATTACAGCAAAAGCAAATGATGTATATTCCCTTTAAACTGTTTGGGCATACCTTGGGTAAAGAAATGTAATAAATAAATATGCACCAGAGATGTTTCATTCCATGAATACATCAAGCTGTAGACTCCCCAGAGAGCCGAGATAGTCTTCAGAATGACCACAGGTGATAATAATAATGATGTGACACGCCACTATTTGTGGACATGTGTACTCTATGAACTATATGCGCCATCAAGAGGGGGCGCATTTTGACCAGCACCCGTGTCGGGGACACACGGTTGCGCAGACATGTTTGCGCGAGTACAGCGCAAAGTACGCATAATTTATGTTATTCTAAATGTACGCAAAGCCATAAAGAATTCGCATGAGCGTCAGGCATCGTCGGCAAATCGTGTGAATAACTCTCCAGCTAATCTATCCCAACTCTCCCTTCCATGCCGTTGAGGGGGTACTTGCCCACGAGAGCGGTTACATGTAAATCCGTATTATTTTGAATAAATATTATCCATTTTTTTTTTTTTAGGTGGAGCAGCTAAGAGCAAAGTACCAGTCACTGGACATAGAGGTGGATGGTGGGGTGGGACCGGCCAACATTGACATGGTCGCTAAGGTCAGTCAACTGAATCCATCTTGAAACGAGTCAAATATGCACTGAAATGTATATTTTATATAATTGTGCATATGACACTGCTATTTGATCAACAGTCTGCCGAATGCGTGCAGGAGAAATGGCCGATACCAACAATAGGTCTCTCTCAAATGACGTTACTTCCTACAGATCGCCACGTGCATCGGCATTTGGTGTGTCAAATTTTCGTGACGTGCATCAGCTGCGCCGTATTTTGAAGAAATTTTGAGCAACTTGTGCGCGTGTTTGGAACATTTTGCACACTGCGTGCACACACAGTCGTATTCTCATCGTCAATCTTGGACGTCCTATTGTCCCTTTTTTGTTTGTACTAAAATCTTTTTAGGAAGAGTCCCATATGCTTTGTACACGAGGCAATCCACTGTTTGGGAAACCAATAGTGCATTAGTTTGAAGTTAAAGCAGTCAAGTTGAAGCAACAAGATCCATCAAATCCAGTCTTGAAAAATTTTGGAACTCGGAAATTCAGAGCATACCTTGTGCATGCCCATTAGCTTGAGTCCAGCACATGAGGTATGCTTGGAATTTCTCCAGTCTGAGTACCAAAATTCACAAAACTGCATTTGAGTCATTATTTTCAAGGGGCATTATGGCCTGAAATCCCTGAACATGTTTACTTGTCCTATTTCAAAGGTCTGGTTGAAAGGAAACTCACCTGAATGGCTTACCGTTCACGAGAAAAAACAAAAAAACAAAACCCAGTTGTTTACATCGGATGCGGCAGATTTTTTGGGGCATACGCATACGTATTTCCAGCCGTGTCCATTCAATAAACGGTACACGTTGTGTTTGTGTCACAAAACACTAAGAGCACCAATACACAAATAATATTTCTTGCGAGTCCGCAGAATGTGATGCACTGTGCAGCAGGATTCACATCTAGCACTCAACACCTCAGATTTTTGAGAGTCAAAAATTTTGACCTCCCAAATTTGTTCTTGCATGGTTCTCGCAAAAGTATAACAAAAACGCCCAGTTTTTAAAGGGTGGTTGTGTGGACGTTTATATCCTACTTTTAAATGCACATTCCAGTTAACATCATTTCATTTAAAACGCTTTTGTAGCCCAATTGGGCGCATTCCAGGACCGGTGTCATATGAAATTTGGACTCCTATGAAATCTGGTCTCTTTTACCTTATATGGACTCAAACCCTCACACCACCTGTCACTGTCTAATCATCTTCACTTGGGCATGCGCAGTACAACCAATGAGTCCGTATTTCACAGAATCCTAAATTTTACACTACACTGGCTACATTATTAGGGGAACAAAATCAGTCTCAACAAAACTCCAGTCTTTGGACCAAGACCTAATTATGCAGGGAATTGGTCTGATTTTTCCCAACAGGCTGGGGCCAACATGATCGTATCGGGTAGCGCCATCATGAAGAGTGACAACCAACGGCAGGTCATCAACACCCTACGCGGCTCTGTCAACGATTATATCCAGACGGCTAATCTCAATAGATAGTTCCTTGTTGCGTGTCCTTTTTGTACTACTCACTAACTCACTAAATGACTCACTGCCACTCGTGAGCCGGGCACTGCTTATCATTTATTGACCAACCAGGGCATGTTATCAATATGGGCTATTCTCAGTACAGTGGTGTGGTCCAATGGTTACGGTTTTCGACTCCTGTGCCGTGGTATATGGGTTCGAATCCTGACGGGTAACATGGTGCTTGTGCTCTTGAGCAAGGCACTTTACCATCATTGCTTCATCCTTTAGATAGTACGTTATGCCGTAGGTCCGGTGTGTTGTGTAATGCACGTTAAAGAACCCAGTAACAGTTATCGCTAAAGAGAAGGGGTTTGCCCCGGTGTTTCTGGCAGTGGCTGCAATATGCGCCGCAGCACCTAAAGGTGCTACATAATGGGACACATATTTCTCATAAACCTCTTTTACCCGTCTTTAAAAAATAGACATAATTACCAGCGCATTGAGTACCTACTTGTGTACACGATGATCTATCAAAATTTTTCTGAAGTTGTCTAGTGACATTCGTTCAAATCACGGCAAGTCGGCCATGTTCTTGTCGACCGTAAGATTTAGAAATGGACTCTCCGTGGCAAACTCTTGGTGGTGCACTGTATTGGGAATTGCCTGTATTCTATCACAAAGGTCCCCCTTCAATGGCGAAAGCATTGTGCTAGCTATTGTTCAGATAGTCCATCACGGGACAGTTGGTTTGTACAATAGCATGCATGCTGTGGTCGTTACCTGAAGCCGTTGCCTGAAGCGCATCATACGCAATGCAAGCCAATTGTGCATAATAGAATTTATAAATTTATTACTGGCTTAGAATTGACACTATATAATTGTTTGATATTGAGATCAAATAAAAAGAGGAACGAATACCTTTCGACTCTTTTGTTGCTTTATTTAGAAATTTGGTCTATTGAAAAATACAATCGGTATATACACAACATAAAAAAATTATGGGTTAGGCGTGTAATGCCTAAAGAATTCCTGCACCTTTTAGGACAATAAAATTGCATGACTTTTCCACAACCAAATTATGAAAATCCATGACCTAGTTCATCAAAATGCAGATCAAAACTGTTAACCTTTTTTTGTGAAACAGAAACAGAAAAACAACACAACAAAGCAAGATTGTCTTTCGAAATCAAAATGCTTGTACCCGCGAAATTGTGTCCATTATAAAAATCAGATTTTCGATAAAATTATGCAAATATACAATCTTTAAAATTTTAAAGAAATTTTGTCCTCGAAAAAATTCCATAAAAAACTTTTGGGGCACAGGGAACAACTCAACTCGCATATGACCAGAGCCGGGAATCGAACCCGGGCCACAGTGGTGAGAGGCGAGTGCTTTACGCACTGCGCCACCCATGCCACCCTGCTAGTGCTGCATTCCTCAGATGGTAAGGGAGGACATAAAAAGATGTTGGAAATAATGACACTTTAAAGTTTTGGCACGGTGGGTTCCTCGGTCCCATTTTATTGGAGATCTCAGGGAGGTGACACACCCTTTTTGGTCATGTTCGGCGCCTCCAAGCTCCTGCCCCTGCTCGTCTTGCCCTTGATGCTGCCGTCCAGTTCCACCTTGAGCAACGGCCTGCCACCAGGACTAGGCCTCGTGGTCGTCCCCGGCTTACCTGGCTTAAGCAAGTTGCGGATGCTGTGCAGCTGTCACCAATCGAGTGCTGGTCTCTTGCCCTTGACCGGGGAAGTTGGAGGTCATTACGACCCGATGATGGTCAAGTGCAGCAGCAGTAGTAGTTGTAGTAGTACCTCGCACTAGAGCTCCAGTTAGTGGGGTTGAAGTGCCATTAACTGTTCATCACAGAGGATGGCCTACATCAATGCTCACGATCGTAGGTAGACACTTAACTTCCACCCAGTTAGTCACGTGCGGAAACTGTTCCCACTAAACTCTGGCAGAGAGTGGCGGAGCAGTCCTGCATTACAGCATACCCCAGAGATGATTGAGCTTGGTATCCATCCTGCTAGCCGAGCTACATTGGTACCACGGCAAGCTCTGCTCAATCTGAGATCACAAGGGACAGTTCTTGCGATGATCAGAACATGTTGTTGACAGCTACTCCAGCCTGCATGAGCTTAAATATAGTGGGCTGCGTGACCTTTGGATGGAAAAAAAGAACGAAAAAAAGTGCATCAGACTAAAGAACGCTTCATGCAGAATCTACAGAGGGTGCTTATGGGACCCACGTGAAGGCACGCCACTATAACTTTACTTTGACAATGTAAATGTGAATTGGGCAACCAAACTTTAAACTATATTCATAAAAACCTAAGACAGTTGAGGGCTTGTCATGGGGCGGGTTTTAAACAGTTGATAACGACGTGGCAGGCTGGTCTTAAAACACTTTTCCAGTGTCACATGAAATTTGGACTCCTATGAAATCCGGTGCCTGACTGACAAGGTAGAAACAAAATCTTCAACTTTTCTATTAGCAGAAAAAAAACCAAACATTGTCTATATTTCAGTGATGTCTAACCTTGTAACAGTTTTTGACTCGCAGTTCAGTCAAGGCGAGTTTGCCTTGCTTATCCAAAAAGGCCTGTAGACCCAAGTTGCTGACCACGTAGCAGTAACTGACATCAAGATTCTGTAGAAGGTGGCACTTGAAGGCCAGCTGGCTGACACCAAAGTCTGTCACGCCGTAGACACTGCTGACATGTAGCTCCTTGAGATTCTTGGCATGGTCTGCCAGGCCGCAAAGAGCTTCATCTGTTATCTGAGACGAGGACAATTAGAAGTAAGACAAAAAAAACACTCAATCCATGATATGTGAGCTGAATACTTTTCAAAAATGTGCAATTTTAAGATGACTTCAACTTTAATAATTGACCCGAGTGACTCGGGACTTGACCCGAGTTAATTGAGACTTGACCAGAATGACTTGAGACTGGACCAGATTTCCTTCAAATTTGACGGTGACTTAAATTTGACCAGAGTGTCTTGAAAGTTGACCAGAATGACTTGAGATTTGACCAGAGTGACTTGAGACTTGACCAGAGTGACTTGAGACTTGACCAGAGTGACTTGAGACTTGACCAGAGTGATTTTGAGACTTGACCAGAGTGTCGTGAGACTTGACCAGAGTGACTTGAGACTTGACCAGAGTGTCTTGAGACTCGACCAGAGTGATTTTGAGACTTGACCAGAGTGTCGTGAGACTTGACCAGAGTGACTTGAGACTTGACCAGAGTGTCTTGAGACTCGACTTTAATGATTCGAGAATTCTGTGAGACTCGAGTACAATTGAGAAAAAAATCACACAAACTAACCCCGTAGCAGCTACTCAGATCCAACTCCTCCAGCTCAGGACATTTCTCTGCCAGTGATATGACGCCAGCATCTGTAAGGTTTCCGCATTTGCAGGCGGCAAAGACCCTCAGCTTGCGACAGACACTGGCAACGGTAAGAACTGCTGCATCCCGCACTGCTCTCCAACAACCATCTAACCTACAAATATATATACGTTTTTTAATTCAGCTCTTATGATGGACAAAGCTAGACAAGTAGCGCTCCTTAGGTAATCCTCAAACCGTCTCAAATCCTATAGGGACTCCAAGTATAAATACCTCCCTCCTTAACGGTGAGCTGAAAAACCCTGTTTGCTTATAAATGAAATCGGCCACTGGCCTTTCATGACTGCAGCTTGTCACTCTCCTTGCATGTTTAATTTGCCCGCAATCATGTTCTTTCGCATATGTGTTCACACTAATAATAAATATAAAGAAAATAATAAAGAAAATTTAAACCGCTGATATGAAAATTGAAATGGCCAAGACTTTAGTGCGAGTAGGCGCGCGCTGGTCTAATTATTGTGCCATTAGAGGGCGCACTATGCACGATCCACTATCTATCAATAGCATCTTGGGCCAAGATTAGAGCAACTACTGCAAAGTGCCTTGCTCAAGAACACAAAGCCACCATGATGTCCGGCCAGTTTACACCCAATCATCTAATACTACTTGTAATCACCTCAGTTCCCTGACATTGGCCGCGTACTTGACGATGCCTAACAGAAGGTCCTCGGTCACCATGCAATCCCAGGGGGTCAGGTCGATGACCTTTAACCTCTTGATGTAGGTCGTCACCAGGTGGCGCCATGTCTTGCAGACCAGCTTACAAGAGTTCACCTCCCGGATGGACAGCAGTGGCAGAACGTGGTACAAGAAGATCTCATCCGGAAGTTGCGCAGAGTTCATGTGGTTTTCAGTTGCCATGGTTACTGTGCTTGACGCAGGAAGTTCTTGTTGCAACTGTTCGTACTGCATCACATGGAACGGAATGCATGCTCGACAAATGCTCGGAATTCAACAGAATTGCTGCAAATAAAGAAAAGGGGTAAGCTACAGTTTAGGCCTATTAAAAGTATTATGATCAGCAGTTAGTGATAACTTAAAGACGACTTAAGTAGCCAATCCAACATGTCAATACAGTTTAACAGCATTTCTCCTTACTACAGCAAAAGTTGTAGGCAATTGGTATTTCGCGGAACTTGCAGAACGTGCAGAACTCTGCGGAACTCTGCAAAATTGGTAATAAAACACTAAATTAAGATGAAATACTGGCTTTCAAAGTACAGCAAGGACCCAATCTCATTATTAAGTCCCAAAATCGTCATAATCTGCCCTTAAATAAATTGAAAATAAAAGATTTCCCACCTGTTTGTGCCGTCGTATAATAATTGTGTGTAGTATTTGCGGAACAGTGCAGAACACATGCTGTACAGGGATACATGCCGTTTACAAACCAAGGGTGCAGCTGAGACTCAGTGCTCTGTGAAGCACGTGTTTTAAACAGTTGATAGGGGGATAATGTACCGCTGCAGAACGAATTCTGCCGAAGTAACATTATGGAATGACCGTAATGTTTTATTTGCAATGTCGACAAGTGTCTTATATCCTCCACAAGTTCATGGGAAGGCCCTCTGTATTAATAGTTCCTTGTTTTACCCAGGCAACGCGATCAATGGGTAGGCCTCCGAGAGTTTCGCGTTTTACACAGGCAGAATCAAAATTACAAATCATCAGAATGTTTTAATTTTAATCTGGATAAGTGTATTATATTCTCAACAACTCCTCTAATTTTTTTCTTTCCGAAATTCACCCGGTAAGACCTTTTAAAATGAGAGTTCCGCGTTTTACCCACCCTGGTTTTTTGGGCAAATAGGCCTATAGTACGGTATGTGCAGTATACGCGTACTGGCTCCGATGCCGTAGGGGGGGCATCTTTATCGCTGCAGAACCAACATTCAATATCGTCACAATCTTTTAATTTTAATCTGGATAAGTGTATTATATTCTCAAGAACTCCTCTGATTTTTTTCTTTCCGAAATTCACCCGGGAAGACCTTTTAAAATGAGAGTTTCGCGTTTTACCCACCTAGGTTTTTTGTGCAAATAGGCCTATTGCACGGTATGCGCAGTATACGCGTACGTGCTCCGATGCTGTTGGAGGGGGCATCTTTATCGCTGCAGAACCACCATTAAAAAGCGTCACAATGTTTTAATTTTCATCTGGATAAGTGTATTATATTCTCAACAACACCTGTGATTTTTTTCTTTCGGAAATTCACCCGGGAAGACTTTTTAAAATGAGAGTTCCGCGTTTTACCCACCTAGGTTTTTGGGCAAATAGGCCTATTGCACGGTATGTGCAGTATACGCGTATTGGCTCCGATGCCGTAGGAGGGGGCATATTTAACCCTGCAGAACCAACATTAAAAATCGTCACAATCCTTTAATTTTAATCTGGATAAGTGTATTATATTCTCAAAAACTCCTCTGATTTTTTTCTTTCGGAAATTCACCCGGGAAGACTTTTTAAAATGAGAGTTCCGCGTTTTACCCACCTAGGTTTTTGGGCAAATAGGCCGATTGCACGGTATGTGCAGTATACGCGTATTGGCTCCGATGCCGTAGGAGGGGGCATCTTTAACCCTGCAGAACCAACATTAAAAATCGTCACAATCTTTTAATTTTCATCTGCATAAGTGTATTATATTCTCAACAACTCCTGTGATTTTTTTCTTTCCGAAATTCACCCGGGAAGGCTTTTTAAAATGAGAGTTCCGCGTTTTACCCACCTAGGTTTTTGGGCAAATAGGCCTATTGCACGGTATGTGCAGTATACGCGTACGTGCTCCGATGCCGTAGGAGGGGGCATATTTAACCCTGCAGAACCTATATTAAAAATAGTCACAATGGTTTAATTTTAATCCGGATAAGTGTATTATATTCTCAACAACTCCTGTGATTTTTTTCTTTCGGAAATTCACCCGAGAAGACTTTTTAAAATGAGAGTTCCGCGTTTTACCCACCTAGGTTTTTGGGCAAATAGGCCTATTGCACGGTATGTGCAGTATACGCGTACTGGCTCCGATGCTGTAGGAGGGGGCATATTTAACCCTGCAGAACCAACATTAAAAATCGTCACAATGTTCTAATTTTAATCTGGATAAGTGTATTATATTCTCAACAACTCCTCTGATTTTTTTCTTTCGGAAATTCACCCGGGAAGACTTTTTAAAATGAGAGTTCCACGTTTTACCCACCTAGGTTTTTGGGCAAATAGGCCGATTGCACGGTATGTGCAGTATACGCGTACGTGCTCCGATGCTGTAGGAGGGGGCATCTTTATCGCTGCAGAACCACCATTAAAAATCGTCACAATGTTTAATTTTCATCTGGATAAGTGTATTATATTCTCAACAACACCTGTGATTTTTTTCTTTCGGAAATTCACCCGGGAAGGCTTTTTAAAATGAGAGTTCCGCGTTTTACCCACCTAGGTTTTTGGGCAAATAGGCCTATTGCACGGTATGTGCAGTATACGCGTACGTGCTCCGATGCCGTAGGAGGGGGCATATTTAACCCTGCAGAACCTATATTAAAAATCGTCACAATGGTCTAATTTTAATCCGGATAAGTGTATTATATTCTCAACAACTCCTGTGATTTTTTTCTTTCGGAAATTCACCCGAGAAGACTTTTTAAAATGAGAGTTCCGCGTTTTACCCACCTAGGTTTTTGGGCAAATAGGCCTATTGCACGGTATGTGCAGTATACGCGTACTGGCTCCGATGCTGTAGGAGGGGGCATATTTAACCCTGCAGAACCAACATTAAAAATCGTCACAATGTTCTAATTTTAATCTGGATAAGTGTATTATATTCTCAACAACTCCTGTGATTTTTTTCTTTCGGAAATTCACCCGGGAAGACTTTTTAAAATGAGAGTTCCGCGTTTTACCCACCTAGGTTTTTGGGCAAATAGGCCTATTGCACGGTATGTGCAGTATACGCGTACTGGCTCCGATGCCGTAGGAGGGGGCATGTTTAACCCTGCAGAACCAACATTAAAAATCGTCACAATCTTTTAATTTTCATCTGGATAAGTGTATTATATTCTTAACAACTCCTCTGATTTTTTTCTTTCCGAAATTCACCCGGGAAGACCTTTTAAAATGAGAGTTTCGCGTTTTACCCACCTAGGTTTTTTGTGCAAATAGGCCTATTGCACGGTATGTGCAGTATACGCGTACGTGCTCCGATGCTGTTGGAGGGGGCATCTTTATTGCTGCAGAACCACCATTAAAAATCGTCACAATGTTTTAATTTTCATCTGGATAAGTGTATTATATTCTCAACAACTCCTGTGATTTTTTTCTTTCGGAAATTCACCCGGGAAGACTTTTTAAAATGAGAGTTCCGCGTTTTACCCACCTTGGTTTTTGGGCAAATATGCCTATTCCACGGTATGTGCAGTATACGCGTACTGGCTCCGATGCTGTAGGAGGGGGCATGTTTAACCCTGCAGAACCAACATTAAAAATCGTCACAATGTTCTAATTTTAATCTGGATAAGTGTATTATATTCTCAACAACTCCTGTGATTTTTTTCTTTCGGAAATTCACCCGGGAAGACTTTTTAAAATGAGAGTTCCGCGTTTTACCCACCTAGGTTTTTTGTGCAAATAGGCCTATTGCACGGTATGTGCAGTATACCCGTATTGGCTCCGATGCCGTAGGAGGGGGCATATTTAACCCTGCAGAACCAACATTAAAAATCGTCACAATCTTTTCATTTTCATCTGGATAAGTGTATTATATTCTCAACAACTCCTGTGATTTTTTTCTTTCGGAAATTCACCCGGGAAGACTTTTTAAAATGAGAGTTCCGTGTTTTACCCACCTAGGTTTTTGGGCAAATAGGCCTATTGCACGGTATGTGCAGTATACGCGTACTGGCTCCGATGCTGTAGGAGGGGGCATATTTAACCCTGCAGAACCAACATTAAAAATCGCCACAATGTTCTAATTTTAATCTGGATAAGTGTATTATATTCTCAAAAACTCCTCTGATTTTTTTCTTTCGGAAATTCACCCGGGAAGACTTTTTAAAATGAGAGTTCCGCGTTTTACCCACCTAGGTTTTTGGGCAAATAGGCCGATTGCACGGTATGTGCAGTATACACGTACTGGCTCCGATGCCGTAGGAGGGGGCATGTTTAACCCTGCAGAACCAACATTAAAAATCGTCACAATCTTTTAATTTTGATCTGGATAAGTGTATTATATTCTCAACAACTCCTCTGATTTTTTTCTTTCCGAAATTCACCCGGGAAGACCTTTTAAAATGAGAGTTCCGCGTTTTACCCACCTAGGTTTTTTGTGCAAATAGGCCTATTGCACGGTATGTGCAGTATACGCGTACGTGCTCCGATGCTGTTGGAGGGGGCATCTTTATCGCTGCAGAACCACCATTAAAAAGCGTCACAATGTTTTAATTTTCATCTGGATAAGTGTATTATATTCTCAACAACACCTGTGATTTTTTTCTTTCGGAAATTCACCCGGGAAGACTTTTTAAAATGAGAGTTCCGCGTTTTACCCACCTAGGTTTTTGGGCAAATAGGCCTATTGCACGGTATGTGCAGTATACGCGTATTGGCTCCGATGCCGTAGGAGGGGGCATATTTAACCCTGCAGAACCAACATTAAAAATCGCCACAATGTTCTAATTTTAATCTGGATAAGTGTATTATATTCTCAAAAACTCCTCTGATTTTTTTCTTTCGGAAATTCACCCGGGAAGACTTTTTAAAATGAGAGTTCCGCGTTTTACCCACCTAGGTTTTTGGGCAAATAGGCCGATTGCACGGTATGTGCAGTATACACGTACTGGCTCCGATGCCGTAGGAGGGGGCATGTTTAACCCTGCAGAACCAACATTAAAAATCGTCACAATCTTTTAATTTTGATCTGGATAAGTGTATTATATTCTCAACAACTCCTCTGATTTTTTTCTTTCTGAAATTCACCCGGGAAGACCTTTTAAAATGAGAGTTCCGCGTTTTACCCACCTAGGTTTTTTGTGCAAATAGGCCTATTGCACGGTATGTGCAGTATACGCGTACGTGCTCCGATGCTGTTGGAGGGGGCATCTTTATTGCTGCAGAACCACCATTAAAAATCGTCACAATCTTTTAATTTATATCTGGATAAGTGTATTATATTCTCAACAACTCCTCTGATTTTTTTCTTTCCGAAATTCACCCGGGAAGACCTTTTAAAATGAGAGTTTCGCGTTTTACCCACCTAGGTTTTTTGTGCAAATAGGCCTATTGCACGGTATGCGCAGTATACGCGTACGTGCTCCGATGCTGTTGGAGGGGGCATCTTTATCGCTGCAGAACCACCATTAAAAAGCGTCACAATGTTTTAATTTTCATCTGGATAAGTGTATTATATTCTCAACAACACCTGTGATTTTTTTCTTTCGGAAATTCACCCGGGAAGACTTTTTAAAATGAGAGTTCCGCGTTTTACCCACCTAGGTTTTTGGGCAAATAGGCCTATTGCACGGTATGTGCAGTATACGCGTATTGGCTCCGATGCCGTAGGAGGGGGCATATTTAACCCTGCAGAACCAACATTAAAAATCGCCACAATGTTCTAATTTTAATCTGGATAAGTGTATTATATTCTCAAAAACTCCTCTGATTTTTTTCTTTCGGAAATTCACCCGGGAAGACTTTTTAAAATGAGAGTTCCGCGTTTTACCCACCTAGGTTTTTGGGCAAATAGGCCGATTGCACGGTATGTGCAGTATACACGTACTGGCTCCGATGCCGTAGGAGGGGGCATGTTTAACCCTGCAGAACCAACATTAAAAATCGTCACAATCTTTTAATTTTGATCTGGATAAGTGTATTATATTCTCAACAACTCCTCTGATTTTTTTCTTTCCGAAATTCACCCGGGAAGACCTTTTAAAATGAGAGTTCCGCGTTTTACCCACCTAGGTTTTTTGTGCAAATAGGCCTATTGCACGGTATGTGCAGTATACGCGTACGTGCTCCGATGCTGTTGGAGGGGGCATCTTTATTGCTGCAGAACCACCATTAAAAATCGTCACAATGTTTTAATTTTCATCTGGATAAGTGTATTATATTCTCAACAACTCCTGTGATTTTTTTCTTTCGGAAATTCACCCGGGCAGGCTTTTTAAAATGAGAGTTCCGCGTTTTACCCACCTAAGTTTTTGGGCAAATAGGCCGATTGCACGGTATGTGCAGTATACGCGTACGTGCTCCGATGCCGTAGGAGGGGGCATATTTAACCCTGCAGAACCTATATTAAAAATCGTCACAATGGTCTAATTTTAATCCGGATAAGTGTATTATATTCTCAACAACTCCTGTGATTTTTTTCTTTCGGAAATTCACCCGAGAAGACTTTTTAAAATGAGAGTTCCGCGTTTTACCCACCTAGGTTTTTGGGCAAATAGGCCTATTGCACGGTATGTGCAGTATACGCGTACTGGCTCCGATGCTGTAGGAGGGGGCATATTTAACCCTGCAGAACCAACATTAAAAATCGTCACAATGTTCTAATTTTAATCTGGATAAGTGTATTATATTCTCAACAACTCCTGTGATTTTTTTCTTTCGAAATTCACCCGGAAGACTTTTTAAAATGAGAGTTCCGCGTTTTACCCACCTAGGTTTTTGGGCAATAGGCCTATTGCACGGTATGTGCAGTATACGCGTACTGGCTCCGATGCTGTAGGAGGGGGCATATTTAACCCTGCAGAACCAACATTAAAAATCGTCACAATGTTCTAATTTTAATCTGGATAAGTGTATTATATTCTCAACAACTCCTGTGATTTTTTTCTTTCGGAAATTCACCCGGGAAGACTTTTTAAAATGAGAGTTCCGCGTTTTACCCACCTAGGTTTTTGGGCAAATAGGCCTATTGCACGGTATGTGCAGTATACGCGTACTGGCTCCGATGCCGTAGGAGGGGGCATGTTTAACCCTGCAGAACCAACATTAAAAATCGTCACAATCTTTTTATTTATATCTGGATAAGTGTATTATATTCTCAACAACTCCTCTGATTTTTTTCTTTCCGAAATTCACCCGGGAAGACCTTTTAAAATGAGAGTTCCGCGTTTTACCCACCTAAATTTTTTGTGCAAATAGGCCTATTGCACGGTATGTGCAGTATACGCGTACGTGCTCCGATGCTGTTGGAGGGGGCATCTTTATTGCTGCAGAACCACCATTAAAAATCGTCACAATGTTTTAATTTTCATCTGGATAAGTGTATTATATTCTCAACAGCTCCTGTGATTTTTTTCTTTCGGAAATTCACCCGGGAAGACTTTTTAAAATGAGAGTTCCGCGTTTTACCCACCTTGGTTTTTGGGCAAATATGCCTATTGCACGGTATGTGCAGTATACGCGTGCTGGCTCCGATGCTGTAGGAGGGGGCATATTTAACCCTGCAGAACCAACATTAAAAATCGTCACAATGTTCTAATTTTAATCTGGATAAGTGTATTATATTCTCAACAACTCCTGTGATTTTTTTCTTGCGGAAATTCACCCGGGAAGACTTTTTAAAATGAGAGTTCCGCGTTTTACCCACCCTGGTTTTTTTGTGCAAATAGGCCTATTGTACGGTATGTGCAGTATACGCGGACTGGCTCCGATGCTGTAGGAGGGGGCATCTTTATCGCTGCAGAACCAACATTAAAAATCGTCACAATGTTTTAATTTTCATCTGGATAAGTGTATTATATTCTCAACAACTCCTCTGATTTTTTTCTTTCTGAAATTCACCGCGGAAGACCTTTTAAAATGAGAGTTCCGCGTTTTACCCACCTAGGTTTTTTGTTCAAATAGGCCTATTGCACGGTATGTGCAGTATACGCGTACGTGCTCCGATGCTGTAGGAGGGGGCATCTTTATCGCTTCAGAACCAATATTAAAAATCGTCACAATCGTTTAATTTTAATCTGGATAAGTGTATTATATCCTCAACAACTCCTAGAAATGTTTTCGTTGAAAAATTAACCCGGAAAGACCCTCTGCTTTTAGAGTTCCCCGTTTTTGCAAGTCAGAAAAATGAAGACGGGAAGGACCTATATTTTAGAGTTCTGCGTTTTACCCAGGCAGCGCGATGGGTATATACGGGCCTAATGCACGTTAATAAAATGTACGTGTAAATACTTACTATGCCGTTGGAGGGTGTTTACCGATGCCTAACAATTATTAAATGTGATGATAATTTCTTAATTTTGATGTTGATAATTGTCTGATATTTGTCAGTATCATAATTGTCTATGTCTATTTTCAGCGCGTCATCGCGTATTTTTAATGGGCGCAGCCCTAGAACAAGCTGTAGACTGATGCAGCCCAACATGTACATTAGTGCAAAGGTCATCGCTACTTTGTCAGTTTCCGACCTGACTTTTCCGCAAAAGATTCGAATAGAAAAAGCGCCTTTTTTGGAGGGTTACAGACTCCCAAAATATCACAAACAACGTCGACAGCTGCTTATCTGCAGCCAATGTGCTCACAACATCAGGGGGCAACTCGCATATTCTTGTGGAAATGTATGTTCTTCTTTTTATCGCACCCATATGACAAGTCGCTAAGCAAACAAATGCTAACCTTCATGCCGTTTGGGGGCTTCAGCTGCATTTTCATTATTAAAACGCTAATGTCATATCTCTCTCTAACGTTTATATCAAGTGTTTTACCTGAAAGACAAAATCGCTCACTTTTAGGATTAATTGAAGGGGACCTGAAATTACGATTTTAGTCAACTGTCTTTACTTTCTTGGGGTCATTTTGCACGCTGTAGCAATTACATCGTTTGCTACTTTTGTGGTGTGCATGTCATTTCATGCGGGTAAACATGGACGTACCTATAGCTCCATATTGGACAGACTAAGGAGTGACTGTGCAGGGTCAAACCTGACAATAAAGCACGTAATCGGACTTGTGTAACTTATTTATTAAGCTTGTCAGTTTGGAATAGTTGGATGACCATAAAACGGGGACAGAATGTCTGTGGCACTGCCTTTAATTGGTCATAACGGTTTACATGCAGGAACTCATGTCAACCTTGGGGTGATTTATAACCCAGCTTGTGACAAGTGTCCATGAATTGTTTATTAACATGCATGCGATCAGACAGCGTTCCATGCTCCATGTTGATGTTGGTTGTGTGTGTCTTCACAGATTAACCCTCAATCTTCTTTTTCTTTAGAAACGAGTTCCTATTATCTACAATTTTTTGGAAATGAGGTTCGCCTAAATGCTTATGTAAAGAATGGTTTTCATCCACATGTCTGGCATAGGGGACACCAAGATTGTAAAGTGGTCGGTAAAGACGGTGATGGTAAAGGGTCATGAGGGAAAAGGTTCGTTTAGATCGCGCAAGGCATGATGGGAAACAAAATGGCGCAGCCCTTAGACAACCCTATTGAAATTGTGTACACTAAGGTTTGTTTGTGTCTGATTCTGCGCGTTCGGCATACACTTATTCTCATCTTTTTTG